>JAJFPB010000005.1:2400000-3600000 GCA_020881915.1 Paramyrothecium sp. XJ0827 | reverse complement strand
GTTCTTACCGTACATCTTGAAGTACGCGAGCTGGATGATCATTTGTACGTAGGCGTCGGGGGAGCACTTGAACTTCTTGATAAGTCCCTTGCCGTAGCCCTGGTAAGCCTGGACGGCAAGCTGGTGCTGGCCGATGACCTCGTTGAAGTCCTTGGTGGCGCGGTCAATCTCGGCCTGAACGGCGTCGGTTACGACAAAGGAGAGGAGCTGTGGCTCAGGCAGATCTGATCGAACAGAGGGGTCGGAAAAGTCGAGCTTGTTAGCAAAGATGAGGTCGTTCACGTAGTCGTTGAGGCGGTGGGTCGGGGTGCCGTCCATCATGGAGTGCTCGCCCATGAATCCAGATGTTCCATTGTCGTTGACAATGAACTGAAGGGGCTTGTCGTACCAGCGATTGGCGCCGTCGCCATGCCAATACTGGTGAGCACGCTCCTCCAGGGTAACGGGGGAAGCGTCGTCCAGGCAGACAACGAAGGAGGCGGACTCGATGGCCTCGAGAATGGCCTTGTTCTTCGGGCTAGCCTGGAGCAAGATCTCGCGCGCATCAGTCCAAACATCGCGATTCTCCGACGTCAACGCACCGACGGCGGGGACGCGCTGAGCAAGGCGGTAGACATGAGCGAACTGCTGCTCGAGCTCAGAGGTGTTGAGCTGCTGTCCGTTGACGTGGTGGTTAATCTTGAAGAACTGATTCTTGCGGATAGCAATGATGTGCTGGTTTCCTTCGGCAGGGAACTTGACAGGGTGGTCTGCGGGGCGAGCGGCGACGCGGCTGGCGTTGAACATCCACTTGTAGCTGTCCATGCAGATGGGGAGCTTCTTCATGTACTCTGGCTCGAGCTCGCCGGCGTCAACGAGCTTCTTGAACTCGAGGACCGAGGTTGTGATGGCGGCGGCACGCTTGGCTGGGTCGCGCCGCCTGCGGTCATCGCGGTGTGAGTAGAAGTAACTGACGTATGGCACGACGGGGTCACGGTAGGACAGGTAAGCCGCGTCGTTCCACCATTCGTACAGCCAGTTCTTAGTATTGGGATCCTCGCGCTTCTGGATGAGTTTGCTCTGCAGTTTGGAGCCTGCGCCTCCGGGCTTGACAAATTCCTCGACAGCGGCCCTGCTCTTGTCGAACTCGGCTTGCGACAGCAGGGGATGCAGCGACTTCAAGTATCGCTTGGCTGTCTCCTCCAGGGTCGGTACGGGGAGGCGGGGCAGCGATTCCTGGAATCGCAGCATTGCGCCTTTAGACTTGTCTTCCGCGTAACCTGTCAACCAAGGCCGAGGGGTCGGCGTCAGCGAAAATATACTCCTGAGAGCGAGGCTGGGGGGTGTAAGGGCTCCTTACCAGACGGCAGAGAGCTTGAGTGGCGCTTGGCTGGAGCCATGGCTAGCACCTAAGTCGGAAAACGGTCCCAGGTCAGTAAGAGGAGAGCGACTCGAAGCCTGCGCGAGACCGCGAGACCGGGGAGGGGAGGGAGCGGAAAGACCAACGGTGGGGGTTCTGATTTGCCTGAAACCGGTTCGAAGTCCAACAGAGCGGATGGAAGCCAACGTCAACATGGCCGGCTGGCTGTTCGAGGACACAACAGCTGAGCGACGTAAAGAAGTTGATTGAGGAAAGGGGGGAGAGAGTAGGGAAGGCGAGGAGAAAAATGGAGGTGGACAGAATCGCCGAGGTAGGTCGAGGCCGGCAGTCAACTCGGCGGAGCGCGACGAGCCTAGGTCCACGTAGTCGGCGTTGATGGTGCGGTCAAGGGTCCCGTCTGCGGGCTTCCTCCTAGTCCTTCGAACAGTATAGCTCCGGGTCGAAGCTCGGCCAGTCAAGATTGGACTGTAGCGCAGAAAAATTTCCAGGATCTGGGGCCAGTGCGGAGAATCGCAAAGAGGGTGTTTTGGGGAAGCGTGATTCAAAGCAACAACTCTCACATGCCACTTGTCTGCGCCAGGTACCGTTACCGTGACCGTGCCCGTAGGTGTTTGGTGGTGGGTGGGTGGGCGCCCGGCGACCCGAGACGTCATGGGCCTGCTCCGCCAGCCCGAGCGCCCACTGAGACGTGCTGCCATTGGCCACTGGCGTCCTGCTTTGCCGTCGTCGGCTTTGCGCAAGCCGAGGTAAAAAAAGTCAATGTGGGCACTTGACTTGGGGATCCCCCTTGCCTTTGCTTACCCGGCCTACCTTACCCCATGGGCCAACTTCAGCCTCCACATGGTGCACTCGGTGACTGCAGTACAGTACTGTACAGAGTACCGCACCTTGATTTGCACAGCGAGGTTTCCGTGCGACGAGCGTCGCCTGTATTAGAAAAAGCAAGACGGCAACGTGGGTAGTATCAGGAAACGACTCGATCCCAGCGACAGCAACAAGATATGCGCGGAACACCTCACCTGACCGTACTTACACCAACGACGACCCCCAGTTGTAGCCATGTGACTCTGGTACACCACTTGCATGCTCCTTGGGATGAGAATAGGCTTAATATTCCAAGTAGTCTCGCCTCGTCTCAGGGCTTCCAATCCCACAAGTACAACTATATTGATACATGCAGCTATGTCAAATCACACACAGGAAAAAAAACAAAAATTCTCATGGGTTCATACACCCGGATGGCCTTAGCCCGTAGGCAACCTTCATGGGCCGCCTGCCAAGGGGAACCAGCGCGCTGTCCACGATCGAGCCATACGCTTTTGGCAACGAAACTCCTCACGAAGCAGTCTCTTCCATCCTCACCTCCAAAAAGTCAATTCACATACCATACCGAGACGCCCTGCCATTGACATATTATCCTTGGTCTCTACCAACTACCGGCCCCTGGCGTCGACCGTGGCTTTCTGACGAGCTTCTCTTATGCCTCATAACTCTTGATCTGCCCGTTGCTACTGGGCGGCTGTACTGACTGCGCCCCAACCACAGGCTGGAAGCTCAGTCTGTCACCATCGCTGAGCGCTTCCTGCGCCAGCCGAGCGCCCTGCTCTCCACCTGCTGCCGCCGCCGCCTTCAGGTTGTCCTGCACCTCACGAACACGCCTCCGGAATGCCAGACGATCGAGGAAAAGCTGTTGGCGGCCACGCTCTAGCTCTCGGCGCTCTTCCCGTAGAATGGCCTCCATCTCATTGAAGTACTTCAGCTTGAGCTCCAGTTTCTGAAGCGTGACGTTGGCTGCTGCCGAAACCAGCCGTGTCATCTCACGCTCCTCGTGTGAAGCGAACCCAGCCGCGCGAGCACCAATTGACGCCAAAGGAATGCTTGCCAACGTTGTCGTTTTTGTCGTGGTTGTAGTAGTGGTCGTGGTTGTTTCTTGTCGCACATCAACATCCATAGAGTCCTCCTTAACTTTGTCCTTCCCGTTGGTCTGTGCCTCCTCAGCATCATCTCCGCCCTCTAGTTGCTTTCGGAGGTTTCGCTTCAGCTCGGCCGCAGACTTGTTGGCCGCTGCCGCTGTGCTGGCCGGATCGGCCAAGCTCGCCAGGAACCCAACAACAGACATGACGGGGTTATCTACTTGGCTAAAAGGAAGATGCCCCTGCTGAGCCCCCAGCATGGACAACCCAGTGGAAGCATTGAGCCCAGCCTCGGAGTCGAGATACTTCTCTTCGATGTCCAACTGCAAGAATTGCAGCACGCATTCCTCTCTCGTCCTGGTTCCAACATGATCCGCGATCTCCCCCCAATCGTCATCGAAACGTTCCAATCCCTCCAACAGACGCAGAATCTCGGCGTCAGTCCATGGCGCATCCCGATCAACCACTGACGTGTAGGTCAGGTTCTCGGTCTTTGAGTACATGCTAGAGTTGTGGTTGGCTGGTAATCGTCCCTCTGTGAAGCAATTGGGGCAAAGGTCGTATTTAGCTTTTGATGCTGGGTCCGTTTGGGCGCTGTGGTAGTAAATGCGCGTGCAGTCGTTGCCACACTGGTGGCAGTTCACCTTCACTGTTGCCGTCTTTGTGCCGTCCTCGCCTGCCGTAACGCCATTAGTGGTTGGCGTTTCGCCATTCGTCTTACTCTCCGACTTGTTGAGCAGCGTTCCCTTTGAGTTCGCTTCGTAGATGTTGCGACCGATCTCTAAGTTCAGATCGGCTTTGCCAGCGGGCGTTGCGGTCGCTTTGGCCTCAGTGTCATGATTCTTCTTGCCTTCCAAGACAACAGGGTCAGCCGATGGCTGCCAGGGTTGGAGTCCACGTGGGGTATCGCAGATGATTTTGAAGTGGCCAGTGAAAGGTGGCCCAACATGCGACGGCCGTTGTTCCGCATCCACCTAGTCAATCATTAGCTGCCATTTGGAGCAGATATCGGGATGTCACTTTTGCAGGATTACCTACCTGGTAGTTGATCAAGCCCCATTGCTCAAGGAAAGCGTGTACGCGCATGATGGCGCAAACGTCGCCTGCCAAGTTGCGGCGGCAGGCTGTCACTGTTAGGTATTCTACGGGGTTGAGACGGTATGTGTTGATCATAAAGTCGCGATAATCCTTATACACAGCAGGCGTCTTGCTCCTGTTTCTGTTGTTGAAAAACTCGGCCATGGCTTTGCGCTCAATGTCGTGGATAGCATTCATGTCGAACCAGGTGCTGTAGCTCGGCAGTACAATGGCATGTGTCTGTGCGATGAGATGTTCACGCGCAGCAGATTCCACAGTCTCCTTTGATTTGGTTTCCAGGCCCTCGGCAGGAGCGCTGCTTTCATTCGCGCCGCCGGCATCTTTGGATTCTCCAGGAGCGTCGCCCATGTCTTCATCACCACGAATTGTCGTCTCGGCTGGCGGCCCAGCCGGGGCATCCAATGGATCATCGGTGCCGGCACCTGGGGCTGGGGTCGTGCTGTCTTGTTTGATGCTGACATCGTTGCCGTGGCCCTCGGACATTTGGACATCTAGTAGCGCGCAACACGTTAACATAAAATGTTACAAGGAGGCAGAGTCGCGATGAAATGGCTATTTACCTTCTCCACTATTACCTGTTGGCGCGCCCGTGTCGGTTTGCAAAGGCGGCTGCGCAAGGATAGGATTGCTGCTGGGCGATGCCCCAGTGCCAGGGGAATCGTAGGTAGTTGAGCCCTCCATCATACAGCGACGCGGCCTAGGACCCCAGGAAATGCTGACCCGGCAGTTAAAGGGAAGGAACCAATTGAGCTCAAGTCGCGCGAGGGATAGACTCTCTTAAAATGGGCGCAATGGCAACCCAGATCGATTTAACAGGCGACACACTGCAAGCGGAGGCAGGTTTGATCGCAAGGTGGATGTCGCTATGGCGTTGATAGGTCGCGTTTTGGAGAAATTTCGGCGCGACAAGCAATGGGAGGATCCGCAGGTTCCCACAAGGGGAGACACGAATCTCGAAGTTACATAATCTTGGTCACGTGATCTTCTGAAGAGGAATAGGAGTCCGTTGCGGTACCTTACCTTGAGAGTGCTATACCGAGCACGTGACTGTCATCATACCCGATGACGGCGCTTGCCCTCCAACGAGTGCCTCGGGCCGCGTCAAGCCGGCCGGGACCTCCCAAGCTCGTCCTCTGCAGGACCAGGCTCAGCAACTGTTGTCAATTGTCGTGCTTGGAGGAACCAGACAGGATTCACAATGCTTCGAACTGCGAGACGTGCTCTGACGGAGCGAGCCAGCGGACTCATCGCTCAAGCGCCGACCTTTGCTCTACGTGCCCAAGCCCGACAGCGCTTATTGTCGACTCTAGCTGTTCTGGAACAAAAAGATGGCCAATTGAACCATGGATCGTTGAGCGCTTTTACGGCCGCTAAGAAACTTGGGGGAACTGTGCACGGTTTCATTGCCGGTGCGAACGTAAAGGCCGCAGCTGAGCAAGCTGCCAAGGTTGATGGTGTAGAGAAAATTATCGTCGTTGATAATGCAGCCTATGAGAAGGTTTGTCTGTGGGAGGAGACTACTCGAAACTTTAGAGACCTGGGGCCTTGCTAACGAATAGGAATTGTAGGGCCTGCCGGAGAACTACGCACCTCTGTTGGTTGAGAACATAAAGAATGGTGGCTACACACATATCATTGCGGGCCACACGGCTTTTGGCAAGAACCTGATGCCCAGAGCTGCTGCGCTGTTAGATTCTCAGCAGATATCCGATATCACAGCCATCGAGAACGAAAACACCTTTGTGCGGCCAATCTATGCGGGTAACGCAATCGCTACCGTCGAATCGTCCGATCCTGTTAAGTTCATTACCATTCGAGGCACAGCATTCGCAGCTGCCACCCCCGAGGCTGGGTCCGCTGCCATCGAGCAAGGCGTTGACACCAAAACCGAGTCTTCGACTGAATGGGTATCTGAGGACCTTGCCAAGTCAGATCGTCCTGACCTTGCCACTGCGAGCAAGGTAGTGTCAGGAGGCCGTGGCCTCAAGTCCAAGGAGGAATTCGACAAGGTTATGGTTCCCCTTGCGGATGCCCTTGATGCCGCCATCGGCGCGTCACGCGCGGCCGTGGACAGCGGCTACGCCGACAACAGTCTGCAGGTCGGACAGACCGGCAAGGTTGTTGCCCCCCAACTGTACATGGCGGTTGGTATTTCTGGCGCCATCCAGCACTTGGCTGGTATGAAGGATAGCAAGGTCATTGCGGCCATTAACAAGGATGCAGATGCACCTATCTTCCAGGTTGCGGACGTGGGCTTGGTGGGAGATCTTTTCGAGAAGGTGCCCGAGCTGACGGAGAAGATTAAGAGCTCATAGCAACCGCAATATCTTGTATAAATCTTATCTTACATTGTCTTGTCCTCCCTTGGACAAGACCAAACATCATACCACAGCTAGCATATCGGTGATCTTTACAAACTTTTCACGCTCTTTCCCGTTGTTGCGACCCCTTTCTCTTTCGGCTTGGTCTATCTTGTGCCATTGTTCCCATGTCACGGCCTTGGATGCATCCTCAGGCGCCTCTTGCCTGACCCCGTCCCATCCGTAAGCTTGTTGCCCCTCACGAGGCTGAAGGAATGCTGCTCCCGTGATCCAGTCCTGCACTATGGCATCGCCAGTTGCAAAGGCATCTTCCATTGTCGAAGCGATCACGCCGGTTGGCCCACGCTTAACCCAACCGGCGCAATAGAACCCATCCACTTGCTGGGTCACAACGTGGTCAGCCGCATCATCAGACACGAGCCGAGTCACTCGCCCATAGCCATCATTATCCACGACACCCCGACTGTCGTCGAACTGGATACCGGCCTCAGTGAAGCCGGGCAATGCTACGGACTTGTAGCCCACAGAGCGGAACACTACATCTGAGGGAAGGACCGCTGTTTCCCCGGTCCCGACAACCCGGGATTTTGGATCGAACGGGTTTTCGAGTTTGGTCACCTCAAACACTGTGCTCGCAACCCGTTCATGGTGGTTCTCGTGGCCTACGAAGTGCTTTGGCGACAGACAGTTGTCTAAAGACCAGGACTTGGGCACATCTCCTGGTGCCGCAGAGGTCCCTTTCAGCACAACCTCCATCAGACGCTTTGATACCCGAGGTAGCGATTTGATATCCTCGGGAACCAGGGATCGATTAATTGGATGAAACGCGACGCCCGGAAGTTTCATCAACTCTCGTACTTCCTTGATGGTGAAGGAGGCCTAAAATCAAAACTGATCAGCTTCCTTGGGCAAAGGAACGTGAAGTGCAAGCAATCGGCCATCTACCTGCATGGGTCCTCTGCGACCGACCACGTGCACCCTCTTTATTCGGCTTCTCGCAAGTTCTTCAATAGCATGCTCAGCAATGTCAGTTCTCTTCAAGACATCTATGTCCTCAAGAAGCATTCTGGCAACGTCTAAAGCCACGTTGCCTTGGCCAATGATGACTGCCTCCTCTGCATCGGCCAGATTGGGCTTGAGCCCTGCACTGTCGGGCAGTCCATTGTACCAGCCAACAAACTCGCGCGCAGAATAGATTCCGCCCAAGTTTGCCTCTCCAGAAATCCCGAGCTTTTTGTCCTCTGATGCACCATACGCCAGCAACACGGCGTCATAATTGCGTGTTAGGCTGCTGAGACTTACGGAGCATTGCTCAGTAGTGTCCCCAGGCTTTCCGACGGACACATTCCCCAGGAAGGTGAAATTGGGCGAGGATGCTACCTCTTCAAATTTGTCTCTACAATTCTGTATTTTAGAGTCAATACAAGGTCCGGGCACTTTCCATATCAGACGGAGCTGGTGGGCTGCTGCACCTTTACCTCCGGATGGTCCGGTGCCACGCCGTAGCGAACCAACCCAAACGGAACAGGGAGAGCCTCATACATATCGACACGGCAATCGGGCAACTTGCTCATGACCCGGTAGGCAGTGTAGAACCCGGCCGGCCCAGAGCCGATAACGGCCATGCGAAAGGGAGTGTCTGAAGACCGTCCATTTTTCTGCACCGCGGGCGTCGACAGCTTCCGGATGCAGGAAGCGGTCGCCTGGCGCTGAAGGGTCCGCAAGGGACGAGAGCGATGTCTCAAAAACATCCTGAGTTGCTTGATATGGTACAAGTCATTGTGCGCGAGACCAAGTCCCAGCTTGAAATGTGATGTCAGAGCCGAGCTCTGCTGGGGTCGGACTCGGAGGTGGGTTCGGCCGGCCGCATGTCCGACTGTTGCTGTGGCAACCCGGTGCCCGCCGCACCCCAAACACAAGCCACTCTTCATGCAACCAAGTCCCAGCGTTCAAGACATGGTCATTCCATGTCGAGTTTCGAAACCAGTCCAGCTTCCACACCCCACCATCATCATTCCAGCAAGCATTATCCTCTTGCTGATCGTGTGTCCGAGGCACCTTGTTGGCGGTCATTGTGAAGAGCGAGCTGGGAGGACCTTTCAGCCATGGGAACTGCGCAGCCTTATATGTACAGCGCGGAGCAGCGCAACTCCTCGCGGTTTCCGGAGAAGCCATTCGACCCAAAGGCCGTGACGAGGGCAAGTTGGGAGCCGAAGCCCAAGAAAGCTCAACAAAATGGCCCGCTTATTTCCTTCAATCGCCATCCCGAGTAAGTAATGCGCTCTGTTCGCCCCATTGATTGACCATTGCTGATCTGAGCTTACCTTGGACAAGTGCACATATGGTCCTTCAGTATCGTGACAACAACTTTGTCTCCATGGGCCCGCGCACCAAGTCCGCCATCAAGTGGCTTCGCCGTGTGCAGCTTCTGCTGAGGCTGCTGCAGATGAATGGTGCAATTGGAGTACTGGTCATCATGGTCTTGTTCACGAAGGTGAATCCTGTGATGCATTGGATCTTGAGAGTGGCAGTGAGTATAACTTGTCGCGATAGATGGCTCATATCTAACTCGAAGATTTCCATAGCCTGGTGTAGTCGTAGCCCTTTGTGCCTACGCCGTTTTTCATCTCGCGCGGGACGCTACAGGACGGACGCCGGCGTCCTCGGCTGCATATCATTGCTTCTCTGGAATCACTGACCTGTGTGTCCTTGGACTCTATGCATTCGGAGCGTTCATCACTCACCGAGACGCCACTGGCTGGGGTACTCGCCTCAGCGATGGACAGCTTGTGGATTACTTTGTTCCCGCCGTTTACTACACCTTTCTGGGTGCTGGCGGCCTCCACTTTGTCTCCTTGTTCATATCCCTCTGGCTCTGCTGGGCGTTCCGCAAGATCACATTCATGCCGCCCGATATGAACCCGTTGGAGGATCGCCTTACCGCCCGGCCTTTGCACAAGAGGAACAAGTCCTCGGTCGCTACCTTCAGCACCACAGAAACAGAGAAGAGAAACTCTTTGGCTTCCGGGGGCCAGCGGCATTCCGGCTACGGCTACGACGAGTACTCCCAACCCCGAGAGTCAATCCATTTTATGCATACGCGTACACAGTCACGAGACTCTTTTTCGACCACCAGGCACTCCCGCTCAGACCTGCCCGACAGACACTATCAGATCATACCCGGCAACTCGCCGCGTCACTCTGCCATGTCTGTCAACTCGAAACCCTCATCCGCCCCTCCCTACTCTCAGCGTGGCTCGTATGCGGAGCTACCCAGAGGCGATTCCAGCCCCTTGCGGCAAAGCGAAGATGCCCAGGCAGCAGGCCAAGGTCGCGCACCCAAGTTTACAGAGACGTGGAAGCCTACAGACTCTCTCATCTCGAGGACAAACCAGCGTAATCGTGAGATGGCCGCCGCAAGGACAGGCAGTTATGCTCGAGCGACGAAGTCGTACTCAGCGCTAGCGCAGCGTTACGATGGCCAGGAATCTTCCGACTCGGAACAGGATGATGAGAACAACATGCCCTACAACAGGTCTGAAGGTCGACTCAACAGCATGCATCCTAATCCTCTGCGGTCCAACCCTGCACCGGCGTCGCAGTCAAATTCTGCCGCTCGCGCCACACCGTTCCGTCCACTCACGCACTCTCTGACCGAGATTAGCAACAACGAGCGCCGTGTTAGCGCGAGCAGAGACATCACGGAAGAGTGGAATATGGATACTTCCGTGCCGCGACAAGCCGACGCTTTCTTTTCACGTCCTTATGGAGAGCTTAAGAGCGCAACACCGCCTGTCATGGTTGGCTCTAATCGCAAGGTTTCCTCGGGTAACGATTATGAATCGAAACACCATTCTGCCGCGTATGGACGTCGGAATGTGAGCGGTAAAGTTGCAGAGGAAGGACGCGGAGGCAGCCGCTTTTCGTACTACGGACCAATTGATAAGTGGACCTGATCGCCAAAGGGTGCCATGAGACATGGGGTTCACCAGTGGTTTAAAATCGGATTTGTCTTTGTATATTTGTGGCGTAAAGGTGTTTGGGGGATTGAATATGAAGCCGGCGCAGGTCTGGGGCACATTCTGTACATACGTCCTTCTATATTGATTTTATACATGGCGCTTGTGACCTAGTCTCCTGACTATTTGCCGCTGCCATATGTTTGCCATACCGAAGCAGTTTTGTACTCCATATCTCCTTTCCAACTCTTGCTGTCCCATGCCTCGAGTCGACATAGGTGCCTCATAGTAGGCCGCCCGTGAGGACAGTTCCAGGGCTTATCCATGCCGCCCATGTGTCTGACAAGTGTGTACATCTGACTTTTCGTTAGAGGCCTGCCAATCATGATACTGCTCCGACAAGCTCTCATGGCGAACATCTTTCTGACCCTAGAGGGTCGAGGAACCCTCGAAGACTCAGAAGACTCGTCTCCAAGAAGTGCAATCAACTCTTCGAAGTCGGAAAGATCGAAAGTCGTTTCACGACTCAAAGGAAGCGCCGTGAGTTGACACCGTGACCCCACTGGCACCTCACCACTCAGGTCGATATCAAATTTGAATCCATTCGCCTCGATAGCATCTTTGTTTTGCATGATGACTTCTTCCTCCAGCGCCGTCAATTCCAACCTCTTGCGATGAACCAGTGGCTGTGACTGCACTACTGTAGTGCTCTGTAACCGTTCAAAATTGTATTTTTCGTCAGACGCATGCTGATCTATGATGAATAACTCATCGCCTTCTTGATATTCGCTTCCCTGAGATCGTCGGGCAGGACGGGTGGCAATGATGAAGCCTAGATTAAACTGGCCGGCGATTCGCATACGGCTGAAATCATCTCTTGAAATGATCAAAGCAAGTTTTGCTTCGGCATCGGCGGCATCGATATCTTCAACATGATTTAGTTCCGAAGGCGACGAGATGGGGCTCAAGACGGATGTCTTCCAGTGATCCATCAGTGTGAATATAGTGCTTTCATCGATGGGATACCTCTGGACCAACGAGAGCGTAGTATCTTTACGACGACTACCAGCTTGGATTGATAGCACTCTTGGCTCAGCTGCAAGAGCCTCGGCAGCATCCTGTGTACGGTCAACTACCTCTTCCATCGAGTCTTCCTCCTCCCCATCTTTGGTTTCCGGGCTTCGTGTAACCGTGGCGGCATGTTGTTGGGAAGTCCTTCGTGGTTGCGTTTCAGCCTTCAGTCCTGTAGAAACCTCTTCGGCCGCCTGGCTTTCGCTATCGCCATCGGCTATGGACTGTTCCATGCCATCTATGTCCTCTTCCAAAGCATCTCTATCATCTTCACTTAGCGGGGTGCTTGGAGTATCATTCTCATCATGCGCGGAATCATGCATTTTTCGAGACTGAGCTGCTGGGTGCGATTTTTGGTGACGCTTCGACGGCGGGTCCCCGATGCTGACAGAGGTAAATTCAGGCGAGGCCTTTCGCAGACCTCGCTTTTCCTGCGAGCTTCCTTGAAGTTGTGCAGGCATCAAGCTCGTAAGTTTGACGGTCGGGATTTCAATCTCTTCAATTTCCCCTACTGCGACTGCCGAAGTTGGTGACGTCTCAGACCGTGGGGCCCGAGTCGAGACAGTTGCTGCGCTGAACTCCGCAATACGCTTGTTGAAATCCTGTACTGGCAGGGGCTTAATAATATTTTCGGTTTTTTCTGTCGTCGATGGCGGGTGTACAGCATCATGGGGCTTTGTAGTACCGGCGGCGGACTTCTCACCCTCTGACGAGTGATTACTAGCGAGGGAGCTTACACTAGACCTCCGCTTAACCCATGGAGTAATCAGTCTTTGGTCTGGCCCATTCTCCCTGAGGGACCTTGAAGTCAGACGTCTGAGTGGGCGCCGAGTCACGTTCTCTGCCTCGCCATCGGAGGTATCGGAGGCTGAGTCCTCATCGCCACCCCTTTTTGTGAATACAGAGACCTCGGAAGTTTGTTCGGGTTCCTTCTCTTCCACCACACGCTTCTTAGAAATGGCCGGCTGAGAAGGATTCGAAATTGATGAGCTTTGTCGGCCCAGTGGCCGTGACACAGGTACTGTGTATTCATGAGAATCAAAAAGGGAAACGAGGGAGGCCCTGAGTGTGTCCAGAAGACGAGTTTGATCGTGAAGAAGAATGGTACGCTTGTCAGGGCTAACGTTGACATCATACATACGGGTGTCTAACCGAATGTCTGCAAAAATAAACGGCGATTGTGTAGAGTTGTAGGACCTGTACACCTCGTTAAAGGTCCTCGCAAATTGTGGCAGTCCACAAGGTCTTCCGTTCACGAAAAACATCTGCCGGTCTGGTGTCTGTCGACCCTCGCCCCCCAGAGGTCGTGAAACATGACCGACGACGTGAACTTCGGTAGACCCAGAGCGTTCTTCAAGGAGAACTTGCATGCCGGAATCCATTGTGGATGGCTGCATTTCCAACTTGAGGTCAAGTGGTACCAGGGAAGTCATGGTCTTAGCCCCAAAGATGTTGATGATATTATCACGTGTTGAATCGTTGCCTTTGGTAGAGAAAAGCACAATGCGCTTACCCTTCGTGGGCTGCTGCGAAACAGAGAATTTGACATTGATTTGAATGCAGGCATATTGATTTAGAAGAGAAATGACCTTGGTCCATTCTCTTTTGATGTTGCGCTCCAATTCGCGGCGCCGGACCGGAAGATTGTGGAAGAGTTTCTCTACCGTGACTGTTGTACCACGTTGCGCTGCCACGACGCTTGTTGCCTTGAGCTTGCCGGAAGGCTCAAACATAAGCTTTGAGCCCTTGGGAGCGTCACCAGCTAAGCAAGTGACGATGGTGAAATTTGATAGGGCGCACAAAGATGCTAGGGCTTCTCCTCGGAAACCGAAGGTCTGAAGCACGGCAATATCGGAGTAGGACGACAGCTTTGAAGTGTGATGCTTGAGGGCGACAGAGCCGTAGTTTGCGGGGGCTATGCCGGAGCCATTGTCCTGGACTTCGATAGTCTCGAGCCCTTGGTTTCTGAATCGAACATCTGGATAAAAAGAACCTCGTGAGCTGCAATTGTCCCGCGCGCCACTATGATGGACTGGATTTGAAAGTGCCGAGCCAACTTACCAACTATCGTTGCGCCGGCATCGATGCTGTTTTCTACCAGCTCTTTCACTACCGAGCAAAGATCGATAATGACCTGACCTGACTGTATGCGATGAACCTTTGCAACCAGTGAGCTTGTGCACAGCTAGGGCAGAATGGGGCCAGCAGCGACACACCGTGCGGTCATCTATCTGTTTGATCGTAGCCATTTAGGCCCTTATGTCGCCCGCCAAAGATCGAGTATCGAGTCTCGAACTGAAGACAAGCCCATATCCGTCTCAAGGCTGGCAAGAAACTGCGAGTCTCTCGCAGATGCAAGCGTGGTCTACCTTGGTTGAAGGAGCCTCAATCACATGCGGGAGAGTATACGGAAGCTAAAGCTCAATCGGGTCAGGATGCATTAACTTATTGCTATCACATTTACGAAATCAGCTGATTCGTACACTGGCCGTTCCTGCATGAGGCTCGATTCAAGGCTGTGTCGAATGCAACCTCCCGTCAATGGGGTCCGGTCGAAGCAAAATGTCGTTGAGGTGAGTCGCAACCATCGAAAACCAAATACGCGGCAGCTCATTTGAGATACGTACCCAGTACCTAACCCCCAGCAGGGCGCTACGCGCCGGGGAGGAAGACGCGTAAAGTGCCAGGCAACCTTGCCTAGGTTCCTTACCTACCTCCTTACAGAGAACTAGGTGCTCTACCCAAATTCTTCAAGGATGACTGATATATTACCTAATTTCCGAGGCAGTGTCATCCCAGCTGGCAAGGTACCTAAGGACGGTAACTACGGTACCTTAGGTAAGGTGGGAGGCAGTGGACGAAAAGCGACCGTGGGAGATGGCACTGGAAAGATATCATCAAGCAAGACGATGGCCGACCACCTTGCACGTTACATGCGACGGACATGTGGCTGTAAGATAATGTCAAATGTGTTCTACAGCATGCGGGGGAGCACGTCACACTCTTCACCTGGAATGAGGTATTGCACTTCTAGTCGGTCCCTGCTCTTGCCCATCACACCAGCCTCGAGTTAAATTCGGACCCGAGCTGAGCAGTCATCAGGTCGGGCCTAGTTTATTGTAGCAACTCCCTTATGTAGAATGTTGCCGTGGATTTCGTCCCACCTTGCATAGCGTATGACCTT
Source organism: Paramyrothecium sp. XJ0827 (assembly GCA_020881915.1). Classification (NCBI taxonomy): domain Eukaryota; kingdom Fungi; phylum Ascomycota; class Sordariomycetes; order Hypocreales; family Stachybotryaceae; genus Paramyrothecium; species Paramyrothecium sp. XJ0827. The sequence continues at coordinate 3,585,094 of JAJFPB010000005.1, read as the reverse complement.
GCGAGATGGGTATAGTATGATGGTCTATGATGCCTCCTTTTTACCAACGTCCTCGAAGCGGACGCTAGTATACTGAGTCTAGTGTGCCTTGATAAGCCCAAGAGCAATCGAGCCGTCATCGCCTCGTGGTAGGCCGTGGACACGGCAACAACAATACCACATCGCGGACACTATACTTGCATGTGGTGTTATGCTCAGCTGTGGTTGGAGAATCCCCATGAGCGTTGAGTCTCCCATATCCGGCTGTAACCACAGTGGAGCTAAAACAAAAGCAGCGACTAAGCTTTGCTATTTTGAGACATTTGCTTGGCTAATTTGAAACTAAGAAAGGCAAAGTAAAGCAAAGCGATGCCAGGTATCTTATCAAGGTGCTGACGGTGCAGGAGACGAGCTGTAAGGTATCTCTGGGGTATTGAGAGCTTTTACAAAGAAAGCAGACCGCGGCGTCTAATTCTTTACCGACTCCATCCATCAGGACAGAAACAACCCATACACCGCATTCTCTTTTGTAAACCAAGTAGTTAGTCATAGCTTGCGAGACAGCATGCCTTAGGTTTGAGCCCACAAGGAGTAAAATATCGAAAAGTAACGAGCTTCTTAGTTCGGCCATCGTCTGCCACAAAGTATGTTTCTAGCCGAGGATACCTCTTGTCTACCAAGGAGAGGTATGGTCGAATATGGCAAAGGCTAGGATGGTACCCGCAATAGGGAGCTTTAGCTTCCGTTTTCTTTTTTTGCGGTTCGCAAGAGAAAAAAAGCCTGGTGGGCGCGAGCAACAGAACCATGCAAGTATTGCGATACCTGGCTGTCTCAGATAAGGTACTAGCAAAGCTTAGGATCCAAATAACAAGTGCGAAGTTCTCTGGCAATTTCCCCAGGTAACGGACCGGCCTCGGAGTACCAATTGATTTTCCGACCCTGGTAAGTCTAGAAGCAATTGCGCAACATTGCAGGGCCAGGAAATCAAACATTGGACTGCTACCGTGCCTCCAAAGTCGTCGTACCTCAATCCACGATCCACTTCCATCCACCTCCCTGCCAGGCAAGGTAAGGCTACGGCAGTTGAGCGCAGGGAAATCGAAGCCGTGGCGCTCTCTTTCTTTCGCCAATCTCATGCCAAACTGAACTTCTCCAACCGTCTCACAAACGCACCGGAACCTACGCTCGTTTTTTCTTTCCTTTCCGATTTAGGAGCTCAGAAGAGGGAGGGTTCGCCTAAGGGAGAGGCGTGTGAACAGGAGCGCAAGGAAACGGAGACAAGCCAAGGCCACCCAATCCCACGTTCTCCGACCGTCTCGAAGCCCTCATATTCTTTGTACCAACAGCCAAACCCCTTCGGAGGGTGTCGACGCCTTTCCATGAAGACGCGATCGTCCGAGTCGACCGATGACGATAATGAATCCTCTCTCGAGTCCGACAACCCAAACGGCAAGCCCGGATCAAGTATCGCCGGTTTGGCAGCTTGCACGCCTCCCTCTAGGAGCAGGCAGCTGAGCAGCCTAAATTGGAGCCTTGCTGAAGGTCGTAACGGACACCCATCGAACGAAACCATGAACCACTCCGCCGCGCTGTCGCCGCCTGCCTCTCTCGCTGCGCCATCCAAGAAGTTGAAACTGGCCAAGGCACTGGAACAGAGCAGGCGAAATCCCTGGTCTATCCCTATATTGGTCCTGGTCGCTTCGACTGTGGGCATGGCTTTGCTCTTTGCCATTTTACACTCTTCGATGACACGCCCTCCGGATCCAAAGGGCTGCCGCATGTCCTATATGCGTCCCTCCTATGTCCACTTTGCCGAATTCGATACGGAGCATACTCGTTTTGCTACAAAGTACTCCTTGTACCTTTACAGAGAACAAGGCGTTGATCCAGACAGAAAGGTTTGCGCACCCCCTCGCTGGTGCCGTCGAAGCAGCGGTCTCTGCAGAAACAGAATATGACGCTGACAATAAACACAGCTTCATGGGATACCTGTTCTGTTCATTCCCGGCAACGCAGGAAGCTACAAGCAGGTTCGACCGATAGCTGCCGAAGCAGCTAATCATTTCTATCATTACCTACAGCATGATGGGCTCTCTGCTAATTCGAGGATTCGGAACTTGGATTTCTTTACCGTTGATTTCAACGAGGACATCACTGCCTTTCATGGCCAGACTCTTCTCGATCAAGCTGAATATCTCAATGAAGCTGTCCGTTTCATACTTTCGCTGTATTCGGATCCGCATCGAGCCTCACGAGACTCGAGTTTACCAGACCCGACATCCGTAATAATTCTCGGTCATTCCATGGGTGGCGTCGTTGCACGGACAATGCTGATACAGTCAAACTATCAATCGAACTCCATCAATACGATCATCACGATGTCTGCACCGCATGCTCGCCCTCCAGTTACATTTGACGGACAAATTGTGCGCATCTATGATGAGATCAACGACTACTGGAGGCGCGCTTACTCACAGAAGTGGGCAAACAATAACCCTCTGTGGCACGTCACTCTTGTCTCGATAGCTGGTGGAAGCCTTGATACTGTGGTTCCGTCAGACTATGCAAGCCTAGAATCACTTGTACCTGAAACCCATGGATTCACGGTCTTTACTAGTGGCATACCCACCGTCTGGACAAGTATGGACCACCAAGCGATCCTGTGGTGTGACCAATTTCGAAAAGTAGTGGCCGGGGCATTGTTTGATATTGTCGACGTCCACCGAGCCTCGCAAACCAGACCACGCGCCGACAGGATGAGAGCCTTCAGGAAACGCTTTTTGACCGGCCTGGAGGATAGTGCGGAGAAATCAGCGCCAGGGATGGAATCAAACACTGTGCTTACGATCGATGACAATTCTAAGGGTATTCTGCCAGTTGGCGAACGCTTGCTGCTGAGAACGCTTGGTGCCGCTTCGCGGCCACAGGTTCATCTGATGCCTGTCCCTCCCGCGGCAGGTCAGCGGCTGAAGCGGTTTACTCTATTGACAGACAGTCGTCTGGATGGACCCGGCGAGAGTGGCCAGCTGGAGGTTCTGTTATGCAACTTTTCTCCGATCCAAGCAGGTTCAGCTGGCCCAGCCATACCTTTCAGTATCGATATGACGACCAGCGGCTCCAGTGGCTCTACAAAATTGGCTTGTAAGAATACTGCATCTGATGTCATTCTTCTACCGCCCTCCACATCGCGGACTCGAAACCCATTCTACTTGCAGGGAGAGCAGGAAACTATTCCCTTTTCATATCTACGATATGACTTGAGCCACATAGCAGATCATCAATTCATCGCTATTGCGGACAAGACTACGTCAGCTACCGAAAGTTTTGCCGTTGCGGAATTCGTCGACGAGGACGATTTTCGCATTGATTACGACGTCAGCCTCAATGAGTTACTCACCAATGGTGTAAATGTTAAGCTTCCTGGAACTCGGCCCATAACTGTCGAATTACGGGTACCCTCTCTCAAATCAAGCTTACTATCTTACAAACTAGAGATCAGCAACCAGAATGCCAGCAGGGAGCTCTTTGCCCCCCTGGTCCGCCAATATCTCGAAAGTCCACACGAATCACGTTACTTCGTCAACGCCAAGCATGCTACCGTGGCGCTTCATGGTGTTGCGCCATACTTGCCACCCGCTTTAGAGCCCAAACCCGTGGATGGTGTCGCTTTCGAAGTCTGGACTGATCCAGCGACTGGGACTGAGCTTGACATTCGCCTGAGGATTGATGTACTGGGCAGCATGGGCAAACTCTACATGCGGTACAGAACCGTTTTCGCTGCCTTTCCGTTGCTCATTGTCACGTTGGCGCTGCGTAAGCAGTTCAGAGTGTACGATGAGACTGGAATCTTCATCTCGTTCACGAAAGCACTCGATATGTCACTTCGTCACTCCATTCCATTACTACTCCTTTCTCTTACCTTACTTTCCTTGTCACTGAGCGGTGCTACGGAATACAACGGTGGCTTCCCTTGGATCAGTAAGGCTCCAGTTGCGCCACTCGCTCGCGACTTCACCTCCAATGATCTACTCATTGGTACTGGTGACCCCTTTTACTGGTTTCTGACACCGATCATTGGTGTGGTTAGCGTCGGCGTCTGCGCAGCGCTGCACTTTGTCACGCTGGCCTTGACACACATGGTTGCGTTACTTTACGGACTGCTCAGTTCTGTATCACGCACAAATAATGATGAAACTAGGCGGCGAGCCTCCTCTCCCGCATTCGTGCCATCCACTCCAAGGAGGCGCATGATCACAACCGCCGTATTACTCTTTCTAGTCGCTACATTCATTCCTTATCAGTTCGCCTACTTGGTGGCCTGCCTAGTACAGCTCTTCACCACGATTCGAGCCTTACGTATCCACACGGTCACGTCCTCCGTGTCAAATTCCAATTATCACCACTACGCGCATTCGATTTTACTTTTAATGCTTTGGGTATTGCCCATCAACCTACCGATTCTCGCGGTCTGGATTCGCAACCTGGCTGTTCATTGGCTCACGCCATTTTCATCTCATCACAATGTGCTTTCTATCATGCCATTCATCCTCCTGGTCGAGAATTTGACGACGGGAAGAATGATTCCGCAGATGTCTAGCGGACTGCGGTACATCAACAGCATTTTGCTCTTTGGAACCGCTCTTTGCGCTGGCGTCTACGGGGTATCCCATGCATATGTGCTGCACCACCTCGTCGATGTGGTGGCAGCATGGCTGGTAATCGTCCACTCAACGGCGAATTCTTGGTCACTTGCTGGAATAAGTGCCATGTTTGACGGCAATAGTGCGGCTAGGAAAACGGGGAAGACACCATGACGAAATGCCACCAGCTCGTGTGTTACTGGATTTCACAGGGCCTGCATTTGTTGGTTTTGTTAGTAATATTTAATGTGCGTGTACAATTCTCGCAGATTTGGTGGCGTATTGTATCGTAAGTGATGAGAAGGGGCGTTCTCGCTCCCGGATGGACAGCTTGGATGATCTTTGTTCTTTCTTTTGTTCGGAGGCATTGTTATGGCGTTGTGTCAAGATAAGATATACGGAATGAAGCTCGCCAGGCAAGCAGAGGCGCAGAATCTAGGTAGATAGAACTTGAATATTCTCTTCGAGTGCCATACAGTACAGTACAGTCCACAACTAGCATTGAGACTAATCATGTCGCAACACGACCCGAGCCGATTCGGTATTGTATGTTCCAGGACTCGAATCGATCTGTGCGTATGTACCTTGTGATTTCATGTCAAATTGGTGCAAGCATGCCTTGTCCTATATGCCCATCGCTTACAGCGAAAACATATATTGTCCTTCCGAGGCCTGCGAATTGAGCATGATGGGCAACATCGCATCGTGCGATAAGTGAAGCACCATTGTTCATCGAAAATATCTCGCGGATTGTCTTCTGAAATTTGATGCCTTATAAAGGGGGGCTGCGGTGAACACGCCCTCCATTAAAAAGAATACATTTGATAGATTCCCTTCCCGTGCTCTATAGCCAAAATTCGCCCCATCCAAAAACTCCTGTTTCCTATGCAGTAGTACTCTATTTCTCTAAATGATATGAACTCGAGGTAAAAATTAGCCCCGCTCCTCGGCCTTCTTCACCTCGCCAACCTGTTTCGGTGGTGGTGATGGATTGTCCACAACGTCACACCAAGCCCAACGATGCAGGCGCCGAGGGTTATGGCATAGGCAGTACGGTAACAAGCTAGCCCATCATCGCAGGATCTCTCTCCATTGGGCTCAACCACGCTGTGATGATCGTAGATCGTGCCGTAAAAGAGGTTGAAGATGTTTGATGAGATGACAGGGGAAAGGGTCATGAAACCCCAATTTTGGCTCATGCCATGGATTCCAAAGCTCTCTGCGACAATTGATGGGAACACGCCAAATAGAAACCCATATCCTAAACCAGACAGAGTGGAGACAAAATAGAGGTGCTTGGGGTCAGTAATGTTCAAGGCGCACACCTGGGCGATCAGGAAAACGCAGCATGCTACGACTAAGCACCACACACGGTTTGCATGCAGATGCTTGACAAGAAAATCAGAACCGACGCCTTTAAAAAGATCACGTATAATTAGCCACTTGCAAAAGTCATGAGATGGACGATGTCTTACCGCTTGATAACCGCCCCAAGAAACTTCCAACGGAAAGGATAGATACATGAAAGCCTTGACGTCGGACGAGGAAGTCTTCGCTCACGCTGCTATCATATTGCTTCCATAGAGCTTTAACGTCATTGCCAATGTTGCTGGAGGGTATGTTAGCCCTGGGCGCAGAGCGTGCTGCGGAAAACGAATACGTACTTGATAGTCATCAGTCCCACGCCAGCCAGGATGGCCATGATGGAAAAGAGCTGCCAGAAACCGAGAGTGCGCAGCAGTTTAAGGCCACGGATATCTACTCGGTGAGACCGATCCATATCAACACTGCTCCGCGCAATTTCTTGTGCCTCGGGTGAGGGACTAGTGATCAGAGGGGTGCTCTCGTCTATATCAACCTGGCCATAAAAGTCGGCGGCGGCTGGCGGGCCGCTATCAGGCTGGGGAAGCGAGGGAGAAGCAGCTGCAGGCTCTTGGCGGGCCGCTTGCGCAGCGGCTGCAGCGCTGACGATGAAAGGAACACCCTCGGAGCCGGGCAGCGTAGACGTACCAGTTTCGGGATCCATTTGACCCTCAAGAATGAAACGGTCGGGTTTGGGTCTTCCGGGGTCTTCCTGGTCGGCTGGGTCGGCAGCCGTCTCCTCCTCGGAGGGCACAGCTTGGTAGTTGGACGGCGCCGGGTGTATCTTTAGGAAAAAGAAGCCCACGAAGGTGAGACCAAAGGTGCCACAAGAAAGCAGCAACAAGAAGTCACTGGGGTCGCCCGGGAAAAGAATTGAGCCAAATAGCGAGAAGAAGAAAGCGCTGAGACCGAAGGCGGCGAGAGGAAACGCCGTTGCGGTGCCGCGGTGGCGCGGCCAGTTCAGAGCCGAGGTCTTAACGGCAGCAGCGAAGGCCATGCATCCGCCGAAGCCTGTGAGGAAGGAAAAGAAGCAGAGCAGGGGAACAGGGCCGCCAGCATTGTTGTAAGCGATGTGCAGTGGGAAATAGCCGACAGCGAGGAGGACGGCGCCGACGAGGACGGCAGGACGAGGACCTCGATGGTCGACAAAGAGGCCAACAGGAACACCCATCAGGTACATGCCCAGATTTCCAGAAAGACCGATGAGGTTGCTTTCGGTGGCAGATAGCTTCAGCCTCTCGGCAAATTGAGGAGCCCATGCTGAGTAGACATACTGTTTATTGGCGAGAAGCAAAACGTCAGCACCCACGCGTTCAGGATTGATAGTAGATTCTTTTGGCGATTGGCAGGTCGACCAATCGAGGTGGGTAAAGCATTGAATGGATCAAGGAAATGCATGAGCGGGATAGCTCTCAGCAACTGGCCATAAACTCACGTTGGTTCCACAAGCCAAGGAGATGACTGTGGCGGCGATACTGGCGACGATGCGCGCACGTTGAGGGTTCAGGCGTCGCATATCGACGGCTCGATGCTGCAGGACCGCGAATGGGACTGTACGTGGCTATTGCTGGACAGCCCTCGAACGCGTTCCAATGCTAATTGTGTTGAGAAAGGACAAGTTCGGGGTTGATAAGATGAAGCACGGAGCTATCGTCGGATGCTGATAAGCCGCGAGGATGACATACCGCAGATAGTACCTGGGACAGGTCGGTAGTCTATCTACCGGTATGCGCAATAATGCACTATAGCTGGAACGCGGTTGGCTGCCTCGGATGCCCGCCGCCGGGACAAGGGTCGTTGTTCCGTCAAGGGAAACGCCGCTCGTGTCTAAGGTATGGTTATGGTAGGTGACTCTGCGCCTCGAATGCAATGATAAGGCAGAGAAATTTAGAAAACACGAAACTTTTCTTGTAGTGCGTAGTGAGGATGCTAAATATGAGGGCGGCCAGATGTCTTCATGGAGAGCGCACCGTCGCAATGTTGTACCCACGGGGTCTGATTGACGAAGATTGCGAGGTCGGAGAAGGCATCCCTGGCGAAGGTTGACGTGCTCAGCTGGGCGCCGCAGTGTCCTTCGCTCAGGGGCCTGTGACCGGGTACAGCTGACCTGGTCAGTTAACGATGGCCCCCTGGGTCCTGAGGCAAGTGGGTTTGGTGGGTACCACCCAACGTACCTGCCGTACATGAACACTCTAACCCCAAAAAGACGGAGGTACCTCGCTCCTAACTTTATGCCCCAGGTATGATCTGTACCTGAAAACTGGACCTCGTCATCCGAACCCCAACATCGACGAAGAAGCTGACATAAGGCACTGAACCGACCCAATCGTCGTCACCTCCGCCACCAGGTTGTCACCCAGGCTGTTTCCCTTCCCAGCAACCCGACTGTCAAGACAATAACCCAAGCTCACTCCAGAGTCGCGGACCGACTGCATCACCGCGGCCTTGGTCGCAAACCCGCCCACCTCCTAATCGTGCCTACACTTTCGATCCGTCTGCGCCAGCCATCTTCATTGTCGCGACAATGGGCGCACTCCTCTCCCTGCCGCTTCTCGCGGTTCCCAGCATGACGACGGTATGCTCCTCATGAGCGCCTCGCGGCCAGAATACATCTGACAAAGATCTTGCTCTCTAGGTCATTTCCTTTGCCGCCAGCTGCTGCGGCGCTGCAACCTGCTCGATGGTTTGCGGTGCTTGTGGTAAACTTGGAAACAGGCATGTCCGCATCTGACTCTCTCGTCTCCCCGTGTCTCTAACACCGAATCCGTGCTTAGCGTCGCTACGAGAATCGCCTACGCTCTCATGCTCCTCGTCAACTCCATCCTAGCCTGGATAATGCTCACGCCATGGGCGATCAACAAGCTGGAACACCTTATGCTCGACTATGTCAAAATCAATTGCCCCTCTGGAAGCTGTTACGGCTGGCTCGCCGTCCATAGGATCAACTTCGCCCTCGGTCTTTTCCATCTCATTCTTGCGGGATTGCTCTTCGGTGTCACCTCGTCTAAAAACCCACGCGCTGCCATCCAGAACGGTTACTGGGGTCCCAAGGTCATTGCCTGGTTCGCCTTCATCGTCCTGTCCTTCTTGATTCCGGACGAGTTCTTCGTTTTCTGGGGCAACTACATTGCGTTTGCTGGTGCCATGCTCTTCCTCATCCTAGGCCTGATCCTACTTGTCGATTTGGCGCATACCTGGGCTGAATATTGCCTTAGTCAAATCGAGGATACAGACTCTAGGCTCTGGCGCTTTGTCCTCATTGGCTCTACGTTAGGCATGTACATCGCTTCCATTGCCATGACAGTTGTCCAATACTGGTTCTTCGCCAAGCCTGGTTGCTCCATGAACCAAGCCGCCATCACTGTCAACCTCCTCCTGTGGATCGCCATCTCCGTCATCTCCGTTAATCCAACAGTTCAGGAATACAACCCCAAGGCTGGTCTTGCCCAAGCCGCCATGGTCGCCGTCTATTGCACTTATCTCACCATGTCTGCTGTCTCCATGGAGCCTGACGACAAGCAATGCAACCCTCTCATACGAGCACAGGGCACGCGCACTACATCTGTCGTCATTGGAGCCATTGTCACTATGTTGACTGTCGCGTACACCACAACTCGGGCTGCAACACAGAGCCTGGGAATGGGCGGTAGCGGAGGTAACATCCGCTTGTCTGAGGATGATGAGCACGATTTGGTCACGCAACAGCCTTCGGCTCGCCGTGAAATGCGAGCCGAGGCTCTGCGCCGCGCTGTCGAAGAGGGTAGTCTCCCAGCTGATGCACTTCTCTCCGACGATGAGAGCGATGCTGGGGGCAACACCTCGCAAGACGACGAGCGCTCCAATACGCAGTACAACTACGCAACCTTCCACATCATTTTCTTCCTCGCCACAGCGTGGGTCTCGACGCTCCTGACAATGAACCACAAAGACGCGGCGTCAGACACTGGCTTTGCCACGGTTGGCCGTACCTACGCGGCCAGCTGGATCAAGATCGTGAGTGCCTGGTTTTGCCATGGCATGTACATTTGGACTCTGGTCGCACCCATCGTGCTTCCAGACCGCTTTGACTTCTCCTAGATGCGATGCAGACCCTGCTGAAACCTTTATGATATCGGCATCATTACTTCGGGAGTTGTCACGCATGGTGGGCTGGAGTTTAGGCTATTTATTTGTCTCTTCATTTCATGAGGATAGTAGTACCTCAGATGTATTTCATACCCGCCTAGCATATCTACCTAAATATCCATAGCATCCAATTTCTTACGCAACCAGTAAATACCCTCTTAACAACACTTGTGGTGCCTCCAACTTGCTCATTCCACGCTTACGCGCATTTGGTCGTTCGAGATTTTGTCAAGCGTCGTAGTACATTCATTTTCCGTTCGACTAATCTCCTGGCGCAGGCATCGGGATCGGTTTACTCAACGCAGCTCCCGATGCGAAAATGATGTCAGGTTCATAGCCTTGATCCAACTACTTTAAAGCGTCCACACGTCCACAAATTAATACCAGGTGATCATCACCTATTCCTCGGCATTCTCTATCCACGGGAGATTCCCTAAGTGGGCTATTGTCCCAAGTAGAAACTGTCGAAGCTGCTACCTTACAGTCAGACCATGGATAAGTTTGTCAGAACCTCAAGTCGGCTGTCCACAGCGCTCTGGACGTGCATGTTGAGACACACCCAAATATTCGCTACGTCACGGTACTGAGAGCGATTCTGGTTCTGAAATGAGAAGTCCCCGAATATGGCGATACCCGCGTAGGAAGTGTCCATAAATCATCGAAGAACACTTCACGCATCTTGAAATGGTCCCAAATCCGTGCTTCATGCAGAACAGCTAGCCTCGCAAGAATCGATTCTAGCTGGTGACTGCCTAGAATCAGCATTGCAATTCAACTCTACCCGCTACATGGACTTTACGAAGCAGCCCAGAGACAGCTTTGCATATCGTTTCCCGCTTCCGCCCCGTTTTCGCAGCCTTCTAGGACCCAACGTAACGTCGCAAGAGAACGAACACACGGAGACGCTGGCCGCATGAGAATCCAGCTTGCCGCCTTCTTGGAGAAGCTGGCTTTTCAAAACCCAGGCCCCCTTTCCCCCTTAGACTAACATCGTCCAAAATTACAGGAGCCAATGAACGCCATCCTATCACAAAATCAAGTCTCCGGCCTGTTTTGGTCTAGTTTTGTAATTTTATACAGCCAGCGCAATGCTCGGCGTTGCAACGCACAATGATGCAGGCCTGGTAGTAGAACGAAGCGTCCTCAAGTCATGAATGTCCTCAAGGATGAATGCGCCTGGCATCTTCTTTCCTCTTTCCAGCAGCGATGATCCCTGTCCAGTGTGTATGTCGGAGTTGAATAATCTTGTTTGTGTATAGCTCACAACGCAAGTGACACATTATCTTATTCCGCGGAAAGCGGCGTCTTGCCTAGCTCTTCCGCAGCTCCGGCCGCGTGGAAACCGTCTAGCGTGACTGTAACAGCACCTGCTTGAACAAGCTATGACACGTTAGTCAATTAGCATGGTATCCAATCAGAGTATTTGAGAACTTACTGCTCGAGACAGGTCCTCGATCAAATCATTAACATCCTCAATGCCGACACAAAGGCGGATGATATCTTCAGGCATCTGTCGCTCCCTTCTGGTCTTTGCGTCAATGCTGGCATGGCTCATCTGGCAGGGCATGCTGATCAGGCTGTTGACGCAACCGAAGCTGACACTGATGCCCCAAAGTCTGGCGGCTTCTACGACACGCTCCGAGATTGCAGGGTCGCCTGTCTCGAGGGACAGTACGGCACCAGCTCCCCGCGCCATGGACCAGTGCAAATCGTACTGAGGGTGTGACTTCAAGCCTGGATAGCGTACTCGGAAGCCGCGAGATTCGAGAAACTCGGCAATAGTCTGGGCATTCGTCTGTTGTTTCTCCATTCGGATTGCCAGAGTCTTGACTCCCCGCATTAGCAAAAATGAGTCATTGGGCGATAGTCCGCAGCCGGTCGAGTTGATTGTAAAGTACAGCTTGTCAGCAATGCCGTTGTCGTTGCATGCAATGACACCAGCCATAATGTCGTGATGGCCCGAGAGATATTTAGTGCCAGATTCGTACACGACGTCGGCTCCGAGGTCGAGAGGATTGCACAACATGGGAGACAGCATGGTGTTGTCAACAATCACAAGCGCCTTGCTATTGGCCTCATGAGTCAGGCGAGCAATCGAAGGAATGTCGACGATTTTAATTAGGGGGTTTGTAGGCGTTTCGAGAAGAACCATTGCAGTCTTGTCCGATATCCGTTGCTGTACTGATTCAACGTTGGTGGTATCAACGTGATGAACAATAATGCCCTGGTTCGTGGCCATGTATGTGAGAAGTCGATGGGTGCCTCCGTAGAGGTCGTCTCCGGTGATAACCTCGTCACCGGGACGAAGGAGTCGGGTAATAACATCAAGTGCACCCATTCCGGAGCTTACGGACAAGACACGGTTCGCGCCCATAATCTTGGCGAGATGACGCTCAAGATGAGTGCGAGTAGGGTTGCCGGAACGAGTGTAGTCATATTCCTGCTGCCCACCGGCCGCGGTGGTTTGCTTGAAGGTGGCGGATTGGTAAATTGGCATGCTCGAAGCGCCATACTGATCCTTGCCCTCGGTGTGGACCAGCTCTGTGGCAAGGGCGTAGCGACGGCGCCCATTGCGAGGGCTCGATGGTGCTGGCGAGGGAGGAAGATCGTGGCCGTCAAGATCGGTCCGCTTCAGCTTAGCCAGCGACGGGTCATTCGCCGGAGGTGGAGGGGGAGAGGGAGCCGCCATGATGGACGGTGGCAGACGGTCAATGGCTATGTTTCAAGAAAGTGTCGATGGTGCCAGGACTGGGTTTTGCGGAAGGGGAGAAGAGTTCGAAGAGTTGTGACTTAGGGAGGAGATTGAGCAAACGGCGAAGAAGTATGGGTCATTGTTCTGTTCCGAAGGAAAACTAAGGTAAGGTAGTTGAAGGCGTGACAGATCTTTAGTGTCTAGTCCAGTCGCGCAAGCTGGGCTAGTGGCCGGCTTCCGGTGCCTTGCATGGTGGCCACCGCTCTTCCAAAGCCGAGTTACGGAGGGAAGGGTCATGCTCAATGACTGGTAAAGGACTACCCCAGAAGGCGCACTCCGGTCCAGCACCGGCTCGCGTACCGGCTCTAACACGGCTCGGGGGGATTGGCGGGGTAGCGCGGATGACGTGATCACCACGGCTCAATGGTGACTTGCTGACGACTAGCCGCCACGGCCAATTTATCCACTGCCATTAACACTGGTATCACGGGAACTGCTTATTATCAAATCCTCCTCGATAATGGCGTTTCCGTAGTATTTCGGGGGGTTTCTTCGACTGCAAAAGTCCGCAATTGTGGTCTTCTGCGCAGCATCGGACTCGTAGCTTCGAATATCACGATGTGCCGTGCTTTGACCATTATTCATGAATGAGTCTAAAAGTACAAAATGGGATGTCCATGCACCACATTTCTCACATTCCGACCACCGTCTGGTACCTGTTCTATGTAGCCCTGTTTCAGTCTTGTTCCTCCGCCACCAGCTCCTCTACGTCTTCATACTCACCGCTCGACTGAGCACTTTCGCGCTTACTCTTCGACTTACGCCGGACGTTGTCGGGCATGAGCTGACCACCTCGCTTCCCGAAGAAGTCGTCGTTCTTGATACCCCTGAACCGGCTGGGATCAACGGGACCCATGGACCGCCCAGCGCCCCTTTGCTCCCGCATGTACTCACGTACCGGCGCCATGGCTGCATCACGGCAGGCCTCCTTGATGTCACTTCCAGACATACCTGCAGTAATCTTTGCCACGTAGTTCAGGTCGAAGTTATCCGGGTCCGTCTTTGTGTCTTGCAAAATCAGTTGCAAAATCCTCCTCCTCTGTTCCTGGCCAGGCAGCGGAACTGGGAACTTCTTAGGCATCCGCCTCAAGATCGCCTCGTCGATATCATTGATCCTATTGGTGGCTCCGAGAACTACGATTTGAGCTGGGGTACCAGACGAGTTGGCTGATGTCAAGCCGTCCCATAAAGTCATGAACCTATTCTCATTAGTGGTGACTCTAAACTTAAAGGGTAAGAACTTCAGTGACGTACTCGGCTTTGACCATGCCGCTCGCTTCATGCTCACCACTCCTCCGAGTTCCCAGCACGGCATCAATCTCGTCGATGAAAATGATGCAGGGCTGCATCTTGCGAGCTAGGGAGAAGACCGCGCGGACGATCTTATTGGAATCGCCATACCACTTCTCGGTCATGGTAGAGATGTGAAGATTGATAAAAGATGCTCCACTCTCATGAGCCAAGGCCTTGGCTAGCATCGTCTTGCCGCAACCGGGGGGTCCAAAAAGGAGAACACCGGACGGTGCTGAGAGAAGTGGCCCAGCATGAGAGTAGAGGTGAGGCATCGTAAGCGGGTAGATCACGGATTCCTTGAGCTCCTCTATAATCAACTCCAATCCACCAATGTCTGGACAAAAGGCGACGCGCCACCATTAGCAGGATGCTCGAGGAGCAAGCAGAGGACTCTTGACAAACCGTCAAATCCGACATGAATGTCTTCCGGCGCAACCATTTCCAGTGCAACAAGATTTTCATATTCGTTGAGTACAAGATCTTCAACCCGGGGGCCCTTGCGGGAACTACTGGTTTCGTCTTCTGGGTCATCTTCGGTGCGTCGTCGGCGATTCAAGCGTTCGAGATGTGCTTTAGCTTGTCGTCTGGCTTGTTCGTGTTTCTCTTTGTCGGGGTCGGCAAGATTGCTCAGCAGTGGGTTTAGCAGGTTTCGTGCCAAATAGAGGCCGGCCGTCATCTGCGCTCGGAGAGCTCCAGGGTCAGCTTAATGTTGCGCGGCCTGCAGGAACGACCGCTCTCAGGGCTTACCATGCCAGCAAACAGGAGAAGATCCATGGCGACATCGCCAAGTCTTCGTCGTTCGCCCATTCCAAAAGCCAGACGCAGCCACGAGGCTGGCGCTTCGGGCATCTGATGCTGGATCCGGTGCTAGACGAAAGGAGGACGCCGATAAAGCACCCAAGATGCGTCCGTCAGTAAAAGAAAGAAACAAGGAGTAGAAGCGATGGGAAGCGGTTGGCAATCTTCCGCAAAACAGCCTGCGATTCGCAAATTACTTTCGCGCCGATAGTGCTTCGAAACCTTCAGCCCAGTGTAATAGATACTCTTGGCCTGGCCAGACACAAATCCGCGTGGCAGAGTACAGCCGAGTCGCAGCCACAACCATGATAAAGAACCAGGGTCAGTCGCCACTAAGCTCTGATAGAGTGCCACGGCTTCGAATGGCCACACCGAGATGACTAAGCCATTTGCATGTGCCAATGGGCCAAGCAGCCCCGCCATTCTCAGTTGTTTACATTGCTACCAGAATAGGAAATAATGCTTCTGTCGCGTGAAACCATCCTCTAGCAACGGTACTCTGTAGATGCACATACCTTTCATTGTGTGTTTCCGCCCTACGCTTATGATACCAGGCCATCGACAACAAATTGCTTCCGCCGAACAATCTGTGAACGATCTTTTGTCTCTGCAGAATCCTGAACATTTCTCATACGGCGATTCTCAATGCCACGCGCCAGGGCTGCCGCGCATGTGTCAGGCCTCATTGGCTCCGATTCCGAACCAGACTTCGACGACTTCGAGTCCATAGGGGTTCCACGCCAATCTGGTAACCAAATGCCTCCTGTCAAGAAGCCACGAGGTCGGCCGGCTGCAGCCAACAAAGTCACGAAACCTTCGCCGAAACCCACGCGGCGCACGAGCGGTCGAGCCACCGCTGCAGTACAAGCGCAAGAGCGAGCAGCACTTGCTGACAAGAGCAATACGAACAACACTCGAGTCTTGAGTAGCGACGACGCAAAAGCGAGCGGTGGTAAGGCAGTGAATGCCAAGCCAGTGCCAGCCGCGAAGACACAACCAAAATCCACGCGTGGAAGACCAAGAGCAGTGAAGGCGGAACCTGCCGCTCCCAGCACAAGGCGTGGTAGACCACCTGGAGTGAACAGCTCAGATAGCCTTCCACTGGAAATCCCAGAAACCCAATTCGCAGATTCAATGGAAATGGACGAGGAGCTAGAAGATCCCATTGGCGCCGCAGACACACCGCAGGTCGTGTCCGAACTTCCAAACAGCGATGGCGCATCTGGTCTGGATGAGGGCGACTTTTCGATCAGGAGGCGCTTAGGAGAGTTGACGAGGCAATACGAGAGCTTGGAGAGGCGGCATCGCGATCTTAGAGAGGTCGGGATCAAAGAGGCCGAACGGCTCTATGAACGCCTCAAAACGCAAGCCCAGGAAAATGATGCCGGTAAAACCTAACCTAATCCGATTGGGTAATGCAACTGTTCTTGTACTAACCCTTGGCATCGTTTTGTAGCTTCGAGCCAACTGGTAGCAAGACTCAAAGAGGATATGGCTGCTCAATCCAGACTTCTCAAGCAGAGCGAGTCGAAACAGCAACTCCTAGATCGCAGCGAGGCGAGAGTGGCAGAGCTGGAAGAAGAAGTTGTTGATCTAAGGACTGCGCTCGCCAACGCGAGGTCGGAGATCAAGACCTTGTCCATGAGGTTAGCAGCAAGCCGATCGGCCGAGGCGAATGCAAAGGCTCCCGGTAGCGCAATTAAAACAAGCACGAATGGCAATCGTATGGCCCCGTCGGAGGCTGTGCAGACGGCTCTAGCGAAAGAAGACATGTACGGTGATCTGACAGGTCTCATCATTCGGGCCGTGAAGCGCGAGGAACAAGAAGATGTATTTGACTGCATTCAAACTGGTCGCAACGGCAGTAAGTTATAGCCGACTGGGCATTGATCACACCAATGCGACGCCTTGACAAGAATTCATGAAGCTAATGACAGTTTTAGCACTGCACTTCAAACTGGTATTGGAAAGGCCAGATACTTCTGGAGACTACGATGCAGTTAACGTGACGTACCAGCCGCAGCTGGATCCAGCGCGCGACGAGGAGATGATGGACGTGCTACCGGATTATCTGATCGATGAGATAGCTTTTAAGAGGCCGCACGCATCCAAGTTCTACACGCGCGTCATTAACGCCTTGAATGAACGACTGGATTGAAGCATATGAGCCAGAGTTTGGGCTTTTTCTTTTCATGCTGTTGATTTCTGCTTTTCATGTTGTGCTACACGAGGCCATGAACTGATACCCTTGTTTGAAGCTTTGCAAGTCAAATAGAAGACTACGCATGATTATCGCGTCCGAGATGATATGAAACCATTAATTTTCAATGGAAGTCCGCTTCTAGACACCCGAGATTCCATACTTCGAGATGCAGTAGTGCCTGCGCTTTTGTCTAATACGCATTGAGGTTCGAGTGATGCTGCGCGGCCCGTCTTGGCCCCCTCCAATTGACCACGTTTTTTCGGGGACCCCTGAGCACTAGCCCGGCGGCCGATCTGCTATGCTGGGACTAAATTACGTAGAATGAGGACCTTGAGGAATTGACCACAACCTCCAGACAAGCGCGTTCCCCCAAGACGCTCCTTTTCTTTGCTGTTTTCTCGAGCACTTGCGTCACGTTGTTCTTTGCAACTGCATAATGGGACGGAGCTGAGTTTTATTCTGAAATTGAACACCACTCAATCGGCTCGCGGCGCTGATCGGCTTGGTCGACCTTCGTATTTCACAATGGCGGCAGTTGCGCGCTTCGGCTTCGTGGCCACGGCCGTCATATTCCATCTCGTTTATATCGCCTCTATTTTCGACATTTACTTTGTCAGCCCAATCGTTTCTGGAATGCGATTATATGGCGTTGAGCGTCCTGCATCCGCGAAAGCTCCCGCTGATCGACTCGTTCTTTTTGTTGGTATGTCGGGTCAAACCAGCCTCTGTCCGCCTCTGAGGGTGTTGATGTGCGGTCTGCTGATGAATACAACACGCAGGTGATGGACTACGAGCTGATAAGGCGTTTCAATCGCACCCTGAACCGTACCCCGAGGCGGACGAGGACCTTGTGCCCCGTCCGCTGGCGCCATTCCTTCGATCCAAAATCCTGAGCGAGGGCACCTTTGGTGTCTCTCATACACGCGTCCCAACCGAATCCCGGCCCGGCCACGTCGCTTTGATTGCTGGGCTCTACGAAGATGTTTCTGCCGTCGCGACGGGGTGGAAGCTGAATCCCGTCGACTTCGACAGCGTCTTCAACCGAAGCCGCCACACATGGAGCTGGGGTAGCCCCGACATCTTGCCGATGTTCGAAAAAGGTGCCATAACTGGACGGGTTGACGCTTTCATGTACGCGCCAGAATTCGAGGATTTTTCCAAGGACGCCCTTCACCTGGATTACTGGGTATTTGACCACGTCAAGGAGTTTTTCGCTGAGGCTGCCAAGAACCAGACATTGAACCTCGCTTTGAGGCAGGACAAGGTTGTCTTTTTCCTTCATTTGCTCGGCTTAGACACGAACGGCCATTCATACAGGCCTTATTCCAAAGAATATCTCCACAATATTAAAGTTGTGGATCAAGGAGTTCAGGAAGTCACCAACATTATCAATGAGTTCTATGCTGATGATAGAACTGCATTTGTGTTCACCGCAGATCATGGAATGAGTGATTGGGGCAGCCACGGCGATGGTCACCCGGACAATACCAGAACTCCCCTCATCACTTGGGGTTCCGGTGTAGCCAAACCTGAGGTCCATCCCGAAGCTGTGGCTCCCGGCCACGATGACTTTTCTGCCGATTGGGCATTGAATCACGTTCGAAGACACGACGTAGCTCAGGCTGATGTGGCTGCTTTGATGGCTTACTTGGTTGGTGTTGAGTTCCCTGCTAATTCCGTCGGTCGCTTGCCGCTATCATACCTGGCAGCCGATACCAGGGAAAAGGCAGAGGCATCGCTTGTCAATGCCCAGGAGATCCTCGAGATGTATCGGGTGAAAGAAGAGAAGAAGCGGGCCGTTCAGCTCCGGTTCGTCCCATACCGACTCCTGAGCGAGGGAAGTACTCTTCCTGATCAGCGTATTGCGGACATCCGCCACCTCATTGAGAGCGGCAAGTTCGAGGAGGCGATCGAGGAGACCGACGCCCTCATTAGCATAACGCTGGAAGGTCTGCGTTACCTGCAGACTTATGATTGGTTGTTCCTACGAGCTCTAATTACTATTGGATATCTTGGTTGGATCATGTATTCACTAAGCACCGTCATCAGAACATACGTGGTACAAGAGAGTGCTCCACCAAAGAGGAACGTGGGAGGTGTTTTGCTCTTCTCGTCTATTCTCGTTGGGCTTTACTCTTACTTCATGGTCTGCAGCTCTCCGGTGCAGTACTACGCATATGCGCTTTTCCCCGTCCTGTTTTGGGAGGAGGTGTATGCTTGCCGACAAAGCCTAGTAGAGGGTTGCAAAGTTCTTTTTGGAGAAATCCGGTCGCCAGGTGCCATCCTAGGCCTTTTATTGAACACTGCCATCTACATTGCAGTCATTGAGTCCCTGGTAAGTCTCCCCGCGGGTTTTAGCAGAGCTGTCTACTTACTGACCATCACAGGCTTTGGGCTACATTCACCGTAAGGTTCTCACAATCCTCTATGTCTTGGGAGCTTTTTGGCCTGCGGCCTATGGTCTTTCCTTCCTCCGGGCACACCCGTTTCTCAGTGCGGTCTGGTTCGCTTCCTGCTTGGGCATGAGTACCTTTACGGTCGGGGATCCGGCAATGAAGGTCGAGGATGTGAGCCTTGTGTATGTCTCCGGCAGTTGATGATGGTTGGGGTTCTCACTAACGCGTTGCAGATTGGCGGGCGGTGTTTCCATGGTCGTGCTGGGCCTCCTTTACTTGCTGTTTGAAGACTTCGTCCTAGCTGACTTCTCATGGATTGCCACGAAGTCGCCGGCTAAATCTGGCCGAGGCGTGGGACGAATGTTGACGGGAGTCCAGGTAAGATATCTAGTTTCTGTCTTTGAGCTTGTACTTATCCGTTATGACAGGTTGGCTTGATCATGCTGTCGATGATAGTTACTCGATCAAGTGCTCTGTCTCTCCAAGCCAAGCAAGGGCTGCCACTTGGAAACCAGGTCGTAGGCTGGACAGTGCTCAGTAAGTCTCCTTTTGTGTGCACATATTGCCGGAAGTTACAGGGCCTAACAAAGATGACCAGTTGTGTCGCTGCTCATGCCTTTGACCCACCGGCTACAGCCAAATAGCAATGCCATGAATCGACTGGTCATGATTTTCCTGACCTGTGCTCCTACATTCGTTATTCTTACCGTATCGTACGAAGGGCTGTTTTATGCTGCATTTGGCATTACGTTGCTCGCTTGGATTCGACTTGAGTACAGCATACAAAAATTCAGCCAGAAAAACACCGAGACCGATGGGTCAGCGTCACAGGACAATGCCAAACAAGTTGCGGCGGCATTTCGGCCACTTCGACTACCTCACGCCCGAGTGGCCCTCTTTTTCATGGTGTTGCTGCAATCTGCGTTCTTCAGTACCGGCAACGTCGCGTCGGTGTCATCCTTTAGTCTGGAGAGTGTGAACCGGCTGTGGCCGATTTTTGACCCCTTTTCTCAGGGTGCCCTTCTCATCCTAAAGATAATGATCCCTTTCGCGCTGATCTCAGCAAATCTGGGTGTTCTTAACAAACTGCTTGGCGTAGCACCATCAGCAATCTTCATGGTGGTGATGGCAATGAGCGACATCCTGACACTCTACTTCTTCTGGGTTGTCAAGGATGAAGGCTCGTGGCTGGAGATTGGCTCAACTATAACTCACTTCGCCATAGCTAGCTTCCTCTCCGTCTTTGTCGCTGCTTTGGAAGGTGTGAGCGGATTGTTCATCGCGGGCATCACAGTGCAAGACGATACGATTGCAGTTCCAGGGGAAACATCAGCGATAAAGCAACAGGCACATACTGCGGTGGACGGCAACGGACATGCGAAGAAGGATTAGAGTCTAGAGTAGATGTGTGCAGATACAATGTGGTTTTTGCATCATGTCTTGCACGATGCCATAGATGTGGTCATGACACCGGATGATGGGACTTAGAGACACGATGGTCAAATACATGATGGGAATTTGTCGTTATAATGTAAAGACGACACACAAATTCACTACCTTTGAGCTGCAGCAATGATGCGTCTGGTGGGTTGTGGGACGAGTCGGGTGATAAGAGAGAATCAGATCGGGCAAGCCATCCATTTCCCCAGCTTCTCCACGGACCAATCCGACACTCGGTATATTGGGCTTGTCTTGTCTGGCATGTCTCCCAGCCAGACCCCGGCTTGCCAAGCCCTGCAATCAAGCAACCTCCAGTCCATCTCGTCACTAGCGCCTTCACGCATCGCTGGCCGGGGCTCTTGGGCGAACGCTGTGGCTGCTAACCCCCGCAAAACATCGATATTCCCTGTCATAGAGTGAGACGTAGGCCCGGGTGCGTCCGGGGTCTCGTGATATCTGCAGGCGGGCTTCAGGCCTGTGATGCTCCAAGTCCGCTTGGATGATTTGCCGCGGCAGTGCTGGGGTTGGGGAAACGGCTGGGTTCACGTAGGATCGAGGGTTAGTCCCCTCTCTTGTTATATTGCATTCCTAACATACCCGAGCCTGAAGGACGTCCAAGCCGTCAGAAGGGACATTTTCCAGCTTAGAAAAGTCGACGACTCCGCACTCGTCCTTGTTTGTCGTTTCACCTGCTTCCTCGTCCGTCATACCTTTAACGTTACCATACCTACATACCTACTTTGGTCTATTACCATTACCTATCTTACCTTAGGTATGTGAGAGAGGACCTGAAGAACCCCGTCGTGTTTCTCGACTCCACCATCTGTCAAAAACATCCACTTATCCCCTAAAAGTATCCACCAGGGCTTTTCACATCCTACTTAGTAGCTTGGTAGCCGGGACGCCCTCCTGGCGAATTGAGTCGCATTAGGTACCCGTATCTGACCTCACCTTGCCTAAGGTACGGGGAAAGGTACAGTACCTGACCAAACTGCTAGTGCTCCGGGGCCGTTGTAGTGGACGGCGCGGGTGCGGGTGCAGTGCGTTGGCCTTCGCCGACGGATAGAACGGGACGGGCATCAACTTATTCATTCACAATCTTCCGCCTTCCGTGGCCTTCTCGGGGTCCCATCCAATCTCTCCGTTCGATCTACACTTGCCCCCTCCACTCTTTCCAAATTCTTCCAAGGCCCTTGCGCTTGCGCGTGGAGCAGGACTTGTCGTTACCTCACCTTTTTCCGGTACCTTGGACCATTTGAACTTGAGTTTGTGTTTCCGACAACATTCACAAAACAGTGCTGGGCTGAGCACGGCAGCCCTTTGCGCAGAATCGCACTGATCGACTGCTTGTCGCTCTGAGCAAGTTGCGCGTTTCATTAATACGGATACCCTGCCAGGTTCGCTGGCCTGCATTGCGCGGCGCTGCGCTGCGCTGCGACTGCACGGCCAAGGAGCCGACCGGTCGACCAATCGCCGCCTCCCGAATTCCTCAGGACCCCATTCAGGGAGGACAGACGGGCGCCAGCCTGGACCGACCGACCGTCCCCCAAAGCGAGCCTCACCTGCGACGCAATCCTTCCACCCAGACTT
The DNA here is from genome assembly GCA_020881915.1 of Paramyrothecium sp. XJ0827. Classification (NCBI taxonomy): domain Eukaryota; kingdom Fungi; phylum Ascomycota; class Sordariomycetes; order Hypocreales; family Stachybotryaceae; genus Paramyrothecium; species Paramyrothecium sp. XJ0827. Next base: position 3,562,516 of record JAJFPB010000005.1, on the reverse strand, counting down.
CCGCACAACAGCAAGCACCTTCTTGTCGGTTCTCGTCGATATGGACGTCGACATGGCGTCCGGCGAGGGTCCCCAGCAGTTGCATTCCGCCTCCCAGTCCGACTCACGCTCGCCCTCGCAAGCTACGCCCCCCGCACCCAATACCGCGGCCTCGACATCAGCAGGCCAGTTGAGCTTCCGAAGGTACAGTACCTTACCTACCAACGCAAAATCCATGCGAGTTCGATGAAGCAAGGTCGCTGACCTGCGCCGTACGCGCGCCCTTGATACAGGCAACGAGCATCTCGCGCGTGTGAGGTATGTCCATTTTAAATACTTGATCGCCTAACCCCGTTTGCATGCGTTTGTTACCCGCCCATACGCCCGTCAGCTCCACGAGCCGAGGCATCTCGGTCGCCCCACGACAACCACACGATACGCGATAACCATTGCGACACACCGGGCCAACCAAACACGACCATCCACTGCCAGCACCACCATCTACTTTGTCTCGCTCTTGTGAGCTATATACCTTTATATTTACAGTTGGCTAACGGGTGCTTTTTGTTTTTACTCGTGCAGACATGTCACGCCCGAAAGGTAAGCCCCCGGCTCATGCCCCTCGGCCCCTCCCAAGCCTCGGCCACTTGATCCCATGCGACTGTGCTGACTTCCGTCTCTCTCGCCCACTAGGTTCGCTGCGATGCCGCCAGCCTCGGCGTGCCCTGCACCAATTGTGTTGCCTTTCAAATCGAGTGCCGAATCCCTACGCCCAAGCGCAAGAAGCAAGCCACTGGCTCATCCACAGCGAAGGACTCTGATAGGTATGGGTCCTTCTTACAATATCGCCGTCCCGCATCTTGATTTCGCCGGCATCGCCAGACCGATGCGTTTGGATCATTATGCAAGCGCGATGTGATGCTAATGAACTGTGCTTTGCAGCGAGCAAGGCGATGATGCTCCGATTGAACGGCCGCCAGTCCCTGCCCCCACGACCGTCAACTCGTTCAACCCTCGAGTCCCTACCGTTTCGCATACCCCCGACTACTTCCCATCTCCTGCGCTCTCGGAAGCTCAGGCAAGGAAAGAAGAGGTAGACAGCGGTACCTACCTGAACATGGTGATGAAGCCCAAGTTCACTCGCGCCCCTATCACTGAGGCCGGTCGAGTTGCGTTCCTCGGAGAGTCGTCCAACCTGACACTCCTCGTCCACGACCGCCAGGGTTCCGCTGACGTCGTCCACTACCCACTGCCGGAGAATGTTCGTGGCTCTCGTGCCCGTTTGACCGAGCTCGACAACGTCGAAATCGAGATATTACACCAGCGAGGTGCCTTCCTACTTCCACCCCGTGCACTTTGCGACGAGCTCATCGAATCATACTTCAAGTGGATTCATCCCATCGTACCAGTGATCAATCGGACTCGCTTCATGCGACAATATCGAGATCCCAAAAACCCACCCTCACTTCTACTTCTTCAGGCTGTGTTGCTGGCAGGTTCACGTGTCTGTAATAACCCTCAGTTGATGGACGCCAACGGATCAACGACCCCTGCCGCTTTGACATTCTACAAGCGAGCCAAGGCCTTGTATGACGCAAATTACGAGGATGATCGGGTCACCCTCGTCCAGTCCCTGTTGTTGATGGGCTGGTACTGGGAAGGTCCTGAAGACGTGACCAAGAATGTGTTCTACTGGAGCCGCGTTGCTACAATCGTTGCGCAGGGCTCCGGGATGCATCGTTCGGTTGAACAGTCACAGCTAAGCAAGTCCGACAAGCGACTCTGGAAGCGCATCTGGTGGACCCTCTTTACACGCGACCGCTCTGTTGCAGTGGCATTGGGAAGGCCTACCAATATCAACCTAGACGACTCAGATGTCGAGATGTTGACCGAAGATGACTTCATTGAAGACGAGGTTGACCGGCCCAGCCCTTATCCTCCTGACCCCATTCACGTACAGTTCTTCCTGCAATATGTCAAGCTATGTGAGATTATGGGCCTGGTTTTGTCACAGCAATACTCGGTAGCATCTAAAGGGCGACAGCGTAACGCCATCGATCTGACGCACAGCGACATGGCTCTGGCCGATTGGCTGCAAAACTGCCCCAAGATCGTCTATTGGGAAGTCCCTCGACATCACCTCTGGTCTGCGCTCTTGCATTCCAACTATTATACAACGCTTTGCCTGCTGCACCGAGCACACATGCCTCCTGGCGGCTCCAAGGGTCTCACGGACGATTCGCCCTATCCATCGCGCAACATTGCTTTCCAAGCTGCCGCCATGATTACATCGATAGTCGAGAATCTTGCGGCGCACGATGAGCTGCGCTACTGTCCTGCATTCATCGTGTACAGCCTCTTCTCCGCACTCATCATGCACGTCTACCAGATGCGCTCTCCAGTCCCCTCAATTCAACAGGTGACGCAAGACAGGCTACGCAGCTGTATGCAGGCCATGAAGGAGGTTTCCAAGGTGTGGCTGGTCGGAAAGATGGTATACACTCTCTTTGAGTCCATCATTGGCAACAAGGGCATGGAAGAACGACTACAAAAGGCTGGCGGTAAACGACATCGCAAGGCACATCAAAGCATGGTGCAGCTCGAGCAGACTGCCAGGGCTCAAGAGGCGTCAAAACGAAAGTACGACGAAATGGCCATAGACTTTACAGCCAACACGCCAACTCCGCAGGAGTCGTACGAGCGGTCCAGACCGCAGACACCCAGCGCCAGTCGGAGCGAATCCATGCAAGCACCAACGCGGCCCAATGCCAGTGATACCTTCATGGGGGGCACCAGTTCAAGGCCGCACACGAGGCCTGCTACACCTTTCAATCCTTCGTTTTCCGTTCCCGCGACGCCGCCAGACCTTTACCTCGTCACTAGGAATTCCCCCAATATATCCCAGGCACTGTGGGAGAATTTCCAACCGGACCAACTATTCCCGGAGAGCGCAGCTATGCCAGCAATTCCCAACCTATCACCCACGCAGACCCATCAGAACCTTCAGCACAGCCATCTCATGAGTCCCGTAGGGGGGGCTAATCACGGCAACGCCGGTAGCCACAATAACGGCAACATGATGCCAGGGGTTCAGGGACAGCCCGAGAACCAGTTCCAGCCTCAGAGGGGCTCCGGGAATAATATGATGCAGCAGGGCATGCATGGATTCCAAGGAGCATCCGCCTTGTGGCAGATCAACATGGATGGGGCGATGCATGATGGGCAAAGTCCAGATAGCTGGAGTACTGGCTCAGGACCAGGGCAGGCAGTGCCGACAACCCTCAACGTTGAGGACTGGTGAGTCTTGAGAGCGGAAAGCTTCATCTCAGCATTGATAGGTACATGCTAACTCCATGCCACTCACAGGTTTCAATTCTTTGGCATCAGCGGCGACGTCAACAACCTGAACATGGATATGCCTCCGTCATGAGGAGCGTGATCCTTGATCTTGATACAAGCTTATCGAGAGGACATCCTGCGCACCACTGCGCGGGAAGCTCCTCGATAGCCAGCATTGTGAAGGCATTATGGGACCACGGATTTCCATAGGATGAGTTCCATATGTGCTGTTGCTAGCACTCAGAACCCACAAAAGCTGCAGGCTCAGAACCTGGTTTTTTCCGACTTTTTGACTCCGCATCCTGGCAGAGTGCTGCAGTATCATCTTGCCTGAGAAATAGCACGCACGTATGTGGTTGGTATTGTCTGTACGAAACCTGGCGGGGGGCAGGAATTGAGGTAATTCGGCTAAGTAAAAGGTCTACCATACACTCTTTCTCTGCCGAAGAGACTGGGCATGAAGGAATATCTCGACTCGGCCACAACGAGGTACGATAGTCCAAGACAAAGACTGCTTGCCATGCCATGTTTCCTTGAAACCATTCCTTTGTGAAAGATCTTATTCCGCGGTCAGTATCCGAATGTCCACAGAGGGTTACGGCGAGCCTGCTCAACGCCTAGACTTGAACGCCATGTAAGATGTTAGAAACACACTGGCAAGCAGGTCACGTTCTGAACAAGCCAAATCAAGCATCTTTCACGTCATTGAACTGAGCCCATGCTCTGCTGTGTACAGCAGAAGGCAAGGCAGGGTACTTAGGTAACTTACCGTACCTCGGGTATCTTATAGGCACCTTAAGAGTTAACCCTATGAATATTGCCGTCCAAATCCGTGTCTAGCTAGTGCCGAGCCCGGATCTTCGCTGCTTTAACCCAAGCAGAGGGTGGTTATTAGGAATGAGTAGAGCCTGAGCACATACTTGTCCTCGCTCCAGTCTCCCAACTCCAAGGCCGTGGTTTACCCCAGTGCCAATGTTTTCACCTGTTTCCTCGCTTGTTGGCCGGAGGTTTGGTGGTATAAAGTAGTGAATACTACCCGGGCACGACGCGAAGTTGTTCATTATCGCCAAGCTATGTTTTGTTTCTCTAATTTTGTTGATCTGCAATTACCTCGCATAGATACACAGACTTTCTCTTCCATTATCCCAAGCGCATCGACGCACCATCTTTCGAGAAAAACTCATCAGGTTTGAGCCGCATTTGCACATTCAGGTGATGGGCAAGACCCACTGCCGAAGTCTTGCGGATCAACAGTTTCGCAGGTAGAGGGTTAGCAAGAATGGCTGCAACATTTAACATTAGATCTATGGACTGCGACTTTTCCTTCACACCCTCGGCGTGGATACCGGCCTTGTGTGTGCTAGATGCAAGACTTCTGGGACAGCAGATTTAACGTAGTTGACTGAAGAAGAAAGAAAGAAAGGGAGGAAGGGGGTTGTAAGCAAAATTTGCATTGAGTATGAGTCAACTTATGAGAAGAAGAACGCTGCAATATCCCGGCACAGGGTTTTGAACACAGAGAAAGGTAGCTTGACACGTTGAGAATCAGAATGTTATCTCCATTATGCTTTATTGGAATGTGTATCTGGGCTGCATCGGTAACCACTTCCCCAAGACTCCTACGCGACTTGAAATTGTACTTCGACTTAGCATACGTAGTCAGGCGCGGTCACAACCATGCGAGCCATGAGAGCACCGCCATTGTTAGAATTAGCGGCTTCGTTGATTCCAAACATAAAGATGATGTGTATGTGCTCTTACAGTGGAGTGATGCCGTTGCGTTCGCCGATTCCCAAGACACCTGAACTGGCGTTTGACATTGACTACCGTAGTGAGAAGAGCATAATGCCTACTTGTGTCACGCTGCACCTGCCTCGAGGGCAGAGTGCGCATATGCTACGGCGTAGCGGGTATCGTCATGGAAATGTGTCTCTTTTTGTTTGTTCATAGGCAAGTAAGTATAAGAAGGTTTTGAAGATGGGGAGCGCTTCCGGCACCCTCATTTGAGTATCTGTGAATATTTGGTACCCCAAGGCGGCTCAGCAACCTCTCAGCACCCAACACCTCCGGCTCGATTAAGCAGCGGGGATCTTCTGACAGCAGTGCTCTCGTACTCAGAGGGCTCAAGCTCGATTAAGCACTTAGCACAACTGCTCAGCGGGCTCAACTGTTAGAGGGCTGGGGCTCAATTAACCACATGGCTCGAGCTTAACTGCTTAGAAGGTTCAGGCTCAACTGGTTATGGCTCAACTAACCAGATTACTCAATCGACTACTCGGCTGGATTGTGAATAGGCCTCGGGTATGATTGATCACAATTGACCACAGGGCTCGATTACCTATGGGTCTCAGGCTTGATCAACCATAATTGACTGTATGGCTTGGTTGGGGATTTGCCTCTAAGGTCTAAGCGAACCTTTTCACGTATTCAATAACGCTGAAAGCAGTTTCTTGGATCAGCTCCATGCTCTTTCGGTTCAATTTGGGCGAGCATCACGGAGCAAAAGTGATGAAAGCCTGAGCAAGAGTGGCGCTGCTGACTGATGTACCTTATGGTAGCCCGGCCAGGCCAAAAGTTCGCCAATTGCAAAGTTGAGGTAATGTGCCCCAAATAACGTAGACAGGTGCCTACCTTAGCTTGCTTAGGTACTACTAAGTGCCTTCGTATGAGCACTAACCTAGAAGAAATGACTTTTGTCTTACGCGTACCTATAAATAGTGGCCCCCTTGTCAATCTCGTTTCCTGCATGTCCTCAACGACGCCTGTACAAGGCTCTCTGCAGAGTCGTGGGGAGCCCGTTCCATCCAGTGGGGGCATGCATTTTGCTTGAACACGCTCAACACAATTCTTAGTCGGTTCTCTGGGGGGCGGGTTTCAGCACTTGTAGACCTTTGCATCCTCAAAAGGAAGAGCGAAAAGAATGCAGCTGTACTTTTAAGCATCCAAAGGAACGAGGTCCTGCATTGTCAAGCGGACCTTTAATATCCGCCCACAGCAAGTTCTATTGCAAGCATCCACTGTCACAGGCTGGAGAGCGTTACCTGCAATCACAAGCAAATACCTGTCCCCGCCCTAGTCTCCGTCTCCCCACGCCGAGCCCGCAAAAGGGAGTGGTCACTCGCTGGAGGTAAGGTACCTGTACCTCGAGGTGCCTCCCTGTTTCCACAGGCAAGCTCCGGCTCTCACTCGCACGCCCAACAGTCAACCAGCAACACCCCTGTCCACGTTTTATCCTAGAGGGTAGCCCTGAGTTTAGCGTGTGGGTATCCGCCCGCACCAGCACAGCGCCTGTGGTCAGCATTATCTCTAAGGTAAGGTAGTAGATAGTGTTCTAGGTAAGGTAAGCTGGGTGCTCAGTCCACCTTGGGACCGACCACCAATGACTCCATGCCGCTCTGGATTAAGGTACCTGAACCAAGATACATACACCTCCTACTAGTAGGTACCCCTACCTCACTTACCTTACTCGGGGACCACATTACGTTGCACCATTCCACAACCCGTTCTCCTTGCCCCGACTACACCTTCCTCAACTCCCCCAGAACCACAGCTTCTAGTGCTTTGCGGCCCGCAATCTGACCTTCATCCTCCCTCTCTCCGCGCCTCATGGCCGAGGACGAGGATATCTCGTAATTGAAGTGGCAGTCTCCGTCTCCATCTACAAGACCACCTCTCGTACCCGCTACCTCTCTCAACTCCGTCCCTCAGCTTATCGAAATATCTCGGGGAAGGCACACTCGACGGCGTGCTTCTTCTTCGTAACGCAGGGCTTGATGAGCAGCCTCCGCCGTCCGCCGACTCGCGAGCTGCCTTCGCCGCCCCCGTGCTCGCAGCCAGTATGAACATGAGCGCCCCGGCTAAGCCGACTCCGCCTACGACAGCCACGACGACACGGTCATCATCCTATCTCGCCTCCTCTTCTCGCGCCAGCGATTCGGGCTCGGTGCGCCCGCGCAACCGCCGCCTTATCAGCACCGACGATGACCCCACGCCTACGAACAACCGCACTTCTGGCCTCTTCTCGGGCCTGACCCCTTCCTCCAGCCGTGCCGCAAGCCGCGCAGCTAGCCCTCTGCCATTCGGTCGTCGCTCCAGTGCTGCGGATGATGATGCTGCGGGCAACATAGGCCAATTCCTCAACGAGTCCCTGACCCAGGGATGGAACTCGGTCCAGGGGCTGGCCTCCTCTCTCCTCTCCGTAACCGACGGCCCAGCCAAAGGATCCAGATCCTCCTCGCGACCCGCTGCCTGGGGACGACCTTCCCTAACAAAGAACGCATCGGGTAAAGCATCTACTTCGTGGGGTCCGGCGCCGCCATCAAGCGCACCCGGTCTCAATGACGTGGCTGCCGGGTCCCTCGCCGAAAGGGAAGCGGCGCTCAAAGCAGCGAAACGGGCAAGCGTACTCCAGTCACACGACGGCGTGAATGGTGGTCTTGATGTCTCTGGGAAGCACAAGCGTCGAAACTCGGACGACATCGCTCCGACGAGGTCTGAGCCAGAGGAGTATCTGGTCTACATCCACAAAGTTCAGTCAACTGATACATATGCGGGCATAATTCTTCGGTATAGGTGTGGAGAAGACGCATTCAGGAAAGCCAACGGTCTATGGTCGAGAGATAGTGTGCAGACTCGAAAGTGGCTTCTTATCCCGGTTGACGCATGCGAGATACGCGGAAGACCATGTGATGCCCCTTCCTGGCAGAATGCCCATGGTGTCGACCTCCTTGCGCCGACACCTGCAGCAGTGGAAGAAATTGGCGAACAGGCGATGGCGAAGAATGACTTCTTCAGTCGTCCTGTGGAGAGCAAGCAGACAGGATTGAAAGAGGATGAAAAGCCGTGGACTCATGTCAGATGGGTGAAAATAGATTCCTTGCAGGAACCGGTGGAGATTGGACGCGTCCCCGTGCAGGCTACGGGTTATTTTCCACCACGACGGAAGCGGAGCTTACGGACTATATCGACTGCCTCGACACCTCGCCAGAGCCTCGACCTGTCAAGTACGGCCCCTGGATCGTTGGATGGCCGTTCATCGCGGCGACAGAGCTCTTTGGGAAGTCGACCACAATGGCTGGGGTCGGGCGGCTCCCCGCTGAGTCGGGTCGGCAGCGAAGGTGGTGATTCTCGGCCAGCATGGATGCGACGTCCGGGTGGTGTCGGTTCCATGGGTCGTCATGTGCGTGCACCTGGTCCCGAGAAAGACTATTTCAACTCCTGGACCAGCAAACACATTCCCGGACTCAATATCGAAGGCCCTTCGATGTCGGTCATGGGGTCCGAGACTGCGCAATTTGGATTCGGCAAGGACTCTGGCAATATTGTGGAGAGTTCCTTCGAGGATGGTCGAGAGATATCCTCGACATCTCGACAAGGCACGGGGCTTGATAAAGCAGCCGCTGCCGTTGAAACATGGCTAAGGGGCGCGCTCTCCCGACGACCAAGTACACCTATGATGGGAAGGGCCGCCAGCAAATATCAAGAAAGTGGGCCCGCCGACTCGATCGAACTAGTGGACGCTGGCAGCGACGACGGCAAATACCCTTCGGATTCTGCCACGCAATTACTTGGCTCGTTGTCCATTGGTAGCAGTAGTAGGAGCAATGGAGACATGCCCCTCAGGGGTAGGACCATGGCGAGCTCATACAAAGGCTCAAAGGATGACTGAAAAGCGATTTCGTCTCCTGGGATTACAAAGGGAAGGGGGTGTGCAGAGGGAGGCACGGGGCTGCTGCTATCGGACTTTCAGTCGATTCCAGGCCTGCGGTTTCTACATCTTGTGGTCTCTAACCCCCGATTAAGCTTTCTGATTTGTTGTTTCTTGGATAAAGCGGCGTTTTGAGAGGCGATAAAGCTCTGCAACATATATAGTGGGAAACCACCAGCATGATGCTCATTTTAAGGCGTTGGATAGCATCAATGGGGTCTTTACGAGTACGAGTCAGATAAATAGGACCTTGACGGCGGAGACATTTGTGTCATACTCTTTTGGTGCACCTCAAGATGAGCATAGTGTGACATCTGTTCGTTGGACCAGAACCATAGCCTGCTCGAGCGTCATTTGGAGTAGCAATATCGCAGTCTTGAGGGATATGTTGGGTAATGTGAGAAGTAACGCTATGGGCAGAGGGCCTCATCAAGGTGATCTCAATGGCCAGTTGTGCACAAACTTCCTGTCGAGTGCAGCACGGTTGTGCAGAGGAAGCCACAGGTAGTGTAAGTCGTGGCTATAGGGTAGCGTGAGGGGGGTTCAACGAGAGGTACCTACCTACCTTACCTTGACCTTCAATGTGCTTTAATGTGCCTTTTGCAACACCGGAAACCAATTCGCCCTCTATCTTATCCTCCTCCACATACCTTACCCCTGCAGCTCCGCAGCTCTGCTACAGAGCGCATTCCTCGAACCAGTCCTCCAGCCATGACCTGAACGTAAACAGCACAGGCCGTCACAAATGCCTATCTGTATCGAATGCCGGCACCCCGTCAAGACGCTATGGACGCAGTACTCCGGCGCCGGTGACAAGTCGAGCGGCCACAACATCCGCCTGACGGTGTGCCGCAACTGCGGCCACTTCTGCGACAAGTATGTCGAGCACGACTTTGTAGTTTTGTTCATTGACCTGGTCTTGATCAAGCCGCAGGTTTGTACCCATATACCTACCCGCTGCGACTGTAGCCGCAGCACAACTGACGATGCGCCTCGCAGGTCTATAGACACTTGCTACACAACACGTTGATGCGGGACGGCGATCGATTTGATGTACGTGCGATGGGGCAGACGGGAATTGCTATTGCAGCATCTGAAGCTACAAGCTGACATTCTGTTCACAGCCCTCAATAATTCGCCTCGGAATCCTGCTGCTACTCTTCGATGTGTACTTGACATGGGCGCGCATTGAGAAGCAAACCCTTCCTGATGCTGCCCCAGGTGCAAGCAACCTGGGCAGGTTGGCACAGCAGCCAATTGTCCTACAGTATCTCTTCTTTCGTACGCCCTCTTAACATGGCCATTCCCAATAGACCTAGCTGACTAGATTGCTAGTTGTTCTCTGTGCTCTCCAAACACTGGCTTTCCACCTCAGCATCCGTTTCCTTACCTCGTCTCCGCTTTCGCCGCTGAGCACGCTCAAAATACTTCCGCGTTACCCACGCCCAAACTCCGTGTCCACAGCGCTGCTCGTTTCCTCCTCGACCAAACTGTTCCCGATCTTGATGGTCATCTGGGAATACGACGTTCCGGCGGCAGCGCGATCGCTGGGCTGGGCCGTGGTGGCCAACAATGTCGAGGCGCTGCGCATCCTGCTGGACTGCAAGTACTATGCAGCGTGTCTGCTGGCTATCGTGGGGGCGTCGGCGCGCTGGGCTGTGGGCAGGGCAGTTCTGATGGTTGCTGGTCTGGGGGATGTAGATTCAATAAGCGAGAGTAGCGTGGCAGCGGATGGCAAGGCTCTGTGGGCGTTGTTGAAATATGCTTGGGAGTGGGCAGGCCGGTTGGCTGTAGGATGATCGAGCTTCGGCTTGTCTTGAATCACGACTGCCAATCTGCCAATCACGAGATGCTTCACACCCGCCTCGAGACTGTGTGGACGAAACACGGTTCGAGGAACACAATGATCTAAATTTCTGTGACATTCACCCATCCGCTATGACGACTGGGAGGATATATACCTTCCGAAACACTCAAATAAGCTTGAACATGCACTTCCAGACGGTTCCAGACTGGGTACCGCCACTCCCATAACGCCGACTTCTCGAAAATGTAGTATAATAATCGTACAAATGGCCTGCAGCCGGCAGGTGTCTTTCCTCGAACTGCCCACAACTCTTCATTGCGACAAGAACCCCTCTCTCAGGTCGCTTCGCCGAGGCGCAATCAGGGGGTGCAATTGGGCGAGGAACGTGAGGGCCCACATGAGGTAGCAGCTCACGATGGCGAGGATGGCGGACGAACGCCACAGCCTGTGGATGGAAAACATTTAGTGAGTGATCGCGGAGACGGACGGGATGGAGGGGTCACTGACACTTGGTTCTCGCCCTTGGGAGCCAGGAACCAGGACGCGACGCAGAGAGCGATGATGACGGCGAGGCCAATGAAGACGGAATAACTGGATGAGGACGAAGCCATGTCAGCGCCTTGGAACAAAGTCAAAGCAAATTGAAAGCAAAACCAGGAGTTCCATACCCTTGAGCCATCGTGGAGGTTGGATCAACAGGTGTGCGGGAGAGGGAGAGGGGGTGAAGAATCTATTTTCGCTGCTCAAAGCGGCTCGAGGGGTGGTGTAGCTGTTGTCGTAATGCTTCCGATAGCTTGGCTGGATGGCTGGTGGTGATGAGGTTCCGGTAGCAGTGCACGGGGCTCGCTTAGTCATCACACACTCTACCTCGACCGCCCCTGTAGCTCTTGTGGCTGGGCCTACAGATGTCACTTTGGCGGAAGAGAGCATAAAACCATGAAAGCTGATATCGTCTTGGGCACAATGGTTGCAATTGTTTACCCGGCTTCCCAACGCGGAGAGAACGAGTTGATAGTAGTTCTCATGTCTATCTATATATAATGTGATACTTTCAGGCGCCATTCTCAAACTCGAGCCCTGACTCCTGTCTTACGACACCATATATCCCGGCTATATCCCCAGACGCGCCGGCATGCTCCTTCAGCTTAGCAAGGTGGGCATCTCCTGTCTCGACGTTATGCAGCTGCACGCCAGCGGCGGCAGCAAGGTCCTTCGCGTGGCGCGCATCTTTACGGGCCAGGTCCACGGCGAACAGCGGCTCCTCCCGCTTGTAGTAATCCCCGGTGAGCATGCGTTGGCTGTACGCCGTGTAGGGCCCCGGGAAGAGCGCCTCGACGAACTGGTGCATGGCGTCGGTGCCGAGGCCGGACTTCTCGGCGACGACGTGGGCCTCGGCCAGCTGCTCGATCATGTTGAGGATGAAGGTGTTGCCGAGCACCTTGAGCGTCGTGGCCTTGGCGTAGGGCTGGTCGCTGAAGTCGATTTCGGCGCGCGCCATGACGCCCTTGAAATAGGGCCGCGCCCTCGCCACGGCCTCCTTGGGCCCGGCGAGGACGGCGATGAGCTGACCGGCCTCGGCTGCGGCGGGGGCACCGAAGACCGGAGCGGCCACGAACGCGGCGCCGCGGCTCGTCACGGCCTCGGCCAGCTCCTCTGTGGTTTTCGGGTGAATGGTAGAGCACTCTACGAATAGCTTCCCGGTGACATCGCCTTTCAGAATCGTCTGGATGGTATCACGAACGACACCGTCGTCCGAAAGGCAGGAGAAGATGACATCTGCACGGCCTACGGCGGCTGCTAGGTCTTGAGCGACTTCTGTCTTACCCTCCGGTAGCCTGCTGCTGAGATCCTGCGCCCTTTGTACTGATCGATTGTGTAAGAGAAGAGGGGAGCTGAGATCTCCCTTTTCCACGAGGTTCTTGGACATGCCCTAGTCGAGTTCAACATCAGTCGTTCCCGCCCCAGTTCAGCTCTTGTCACAAGATGGGGACAGGCTCAAGAGGCTTTGTGGCTTACCCTTCCCATGTTCCCGAGGCCAACCCATAGTAGTTTTGGTGACATGATTTCTGTATTGAGATGAGGTGATTTACGCAGGTACTGTCAACTCGGGAAACAGATGTGCTTCGGGTGGTTTTTGAAGGTTTTCATACATAACGTTAACCTGAACTAATAGGCTCGGAAATCAACATAGGAGGGGCTATTTCTTAATTAATAATAGCACCATGACAGATCATACAACGCCGCGTGGATGGCATGCCGGGTTTCCGGCGGCCGTTCAGCCGAAGCAAAGCTTCCGTCAACCGGAGATACATACAAAACTTTAGGAATGAGCATGTTGCACCGCGAGGCCTGGACTGATGGAAACATACACAAATATGTAGAACGCATCATTTGCCCATTAGCTCTTTTCAAACTGGACGGATGCAGCCCCCTCGTCATCATTCCCATCCAATACTACCTTGTCATTATTCGATAGCCATCCGTGTCCAATATTCTTTCCCTCTTTTGGACGTATTCGACGGACGCCATCCAGCTGAATGCGAAGGATCGCTGCGCTATCGAATAACTTTCTGGACAGCAGCCCTGGAGACAGGGGAGAGCTGTCAAGGTTCATGCAACGCCAAGTTTACGGAGCAGAATGGGCGCCTAAAGATGCACATGTGCATCAAGCATAAGCAACCTATCATCAAAGTCTCGTCACGATCGGAGACATGCAGGCGTTGAATAGCACGAATGGAGGCGCTCGGCAGTTGTGCCGTATCAGCTTATCGCAGCCGGTGCCCTGCCCCGCCTTGGCACATGCAAACAACGGTCAAGCAAAGTGCCGTTTTCTGGTTTACCGTGGCTGGGCTGCTGCTGTAGTGGCAGGGTCGGGTGCGCTACCGGACGCTAGCAGGGCGCTCTGTCTGAAATTTTGACTCACCACTCACTTACACGCAAACTCATACCCATCTTTGTCTTTACCTTACACATTCACTTCGCCGTCCACAACACCCACGTCGTAGAATGGTCTTCACCTAGGCTCCGCTGTAGTTGCGCCGGGCCGCAGCACGCCAAGGAGCCTTTGGGCTGGCCTCAATTGCAGACATCTCATTCCCGTCTCACGACCCGTGGTAGGCAGGCGCTGCGTCACCGCTCTCCGCCATGACCTGGGCGTCTGCGGGCAAGAGGGCACTCAGCTGCGGCCAATGGCTATCAACACGCAGGAAGCAATGCTGCTACCAACAGACTCGTTCAGAACATCGGCACACGAGCCCCGTGAAGCCCAATACCCACTGCCGAAACGATGCCATCACCTCACCGCATAGACCGCCGAGTGCCTCACCAACTAGCGCCAAGTCGGTGCGGTGTATGTCTTCACCCTCCGCAGCACGCATAAAAAAGCCGGCTTTGGATCGTGTAGGTATCCCAAGGAGTCCTGGAAAGATACCTATGGCTCAAATTATCTAGGATGTTCTCGTCTCAGTGCTTGAAGTCTCGGCCACTCGGCGTGATGCCAAAGGATACCTGCAGACTTACGGCGGCGGAAAGCCCACCGCACTCGCCCAGATCCCCAGCTCTGAGAAGGACCAAAAGCATCCGAATGAGATCCCGTTCAGCCAAGAGCTTGCCCACGTTGCCATTATGAAGCTGCGAGCACCACAACTCCTAGACGAAGAGACCTTGCACGGCGTCGCCAAGACAGTCTCTCAACTGCGAGTACTCGGCCTTCTCAGCATTGTGGTCGTGGACTGTGGTGTCGATGAACCCAGGAGCATGCACCAAGACCAGGCATTCAGACTATGCGAGGCAATCGATTCCTTTGGTCGACCGGCTGCGAAGCTATTGGAAAATGTTTTTACTGGGGGTTCTCATCGCTCAACATCGTCAACGCCGTCAGTCATCTCAAACGGTATGCGGGTTACTGACGTAGGGTTCCTGGATCACTGCCTTCGGCATGGTCTTGTCCCCGTTATACCGTCCCTGGCCGGGAAAGATACGCTTGCCGCACCTCAACCCATCGAGTCGAACCAGGCTGTCTTGGCTTTGACAAGATATCTCATCGGTTATCAGTTCGACAAAACGCCTCTGAACGACCTAGAACTCTCACCAGACAGTGAGATTCCTCGCCCCAAGAAACTCGCTACCGTGGAACGAGTCATTATCCTAGACCCTCTCGGCGGCACCCCCGTTACTGGCAGACCGGGTGCCTGCCACAGGTTCATCAATCTAGAACAGGAGTACGAGACGCTCGTCAGACAAATGATGGGCCCTGATGGATCTCCTATTTCGGATAAAGATCGAGCTCCCTTATCGGCGGCAGCCCATGCAGCCAACCTCAGCCTTGCGAAAGAGACGTTATCGATGCTTCCAGCTTCGTCATCCGCCCTCATAACAACCCCTTTCGCGGCTGCTAACACCACATCTCCAAAGTCGGCGGCCGTCGTACCGAGCCGTCATGGGTTGAATGGGATGGTCACGACTCGGAAGCGACAGAACCCCCTACTCCACAGTCTCTTAACAGACAAGCCGGTCTTTTCGTCCTCCTTGCCATTTCAACGTATGCAGGCCGGTGTCAACGGAACAAGCACAGCGGCCAACTTGAACTCGGCGACACTCCTCAAGCGAGGAATGCCGCTGACTATCTTTCCTGATCCTCGCAAGACCCCCTGGAAACCTCCTAAACCTGGAGCGCCTCCGCTTCGCTTGACGGATAAATGTGTCGACTTGCCGCGCTTGGTGCACTTGATCGAAGACTCTTTCAACAGAAAACTGGATGTGGCAGATTACCTCGACCGGGTTAATGAAAACCTGGCTGGCATTATTATTGCGGGAGAGTACGAAGGTGGTGCTATTCTTACGTGGGAGCGACCACCGGGTCTGGATCCTCAAAAAGCGTACGAGGAAGGTCGCCTTGTCCCATATCTTGACAAGTTCGCCGTTCTGAAGAGCCGCCAGGGTAGTGGCGGCGTAGCCGATGTTGTCTTCAACGCAATGGTTCGCGACTGCTTCCCGGATGGCGTATGCTGGAGGAGCAGGAACACCAATCCAGTGAACAAATGGTATGGTGAGCGGTCGATGGGCACAAGCAAGTTGCCCAACTCTCCATGGACGCTTTTTTATACAACACCTGGCCTTGATATTCAAGATCCCAGACTAGCAGATTATGAGGCAGTCTGCAACAGCATTCAACCTTCGTGGAAGGATAACAAACACATCCTCGAGTGAGAATAACGACATTCTGGGAAGAGAAAGCACGAAAGAGCGCAACAATGATATTTAAAAGATGCAAGCCATAAAATACATGACCTTTCAACTTACCATGAAACCCCATACTCACTCTCTTCCTTTTCATCTCTCCCTTTACAGAGAATCCAAGGAAGCAGAATCCGTGTGAATATCCACGTGCTAATTACTTACTCCAAAGAGTCAAGTACAGCCCCTACAGCCAGTTTGTAACTGGAGTTGCACCTTGTCCTGAGTACCGCACCACATTGTCGTTCCTGAAGCATAACCGATATGATTAAGGCTCCTCTGGTGGATACCAAGATCCAGGGTCGTGAAGCACTAAAGTAAGGTACCTTATCTCGAGCCTGGCGGATGGTCACGTGCATCGACGAGAAAGCTACGTAAGCCAATTGACGCAGCCTGCAGGCTGCTGTCGTGGGTCAACATGAGCCCCTGGGCTTGGCGGGCATTTTGCTTGTGACAAGGACCGTCTCCGTATCAACGCAGGTCATCCGAAACTTGCTATTTTCCCCATCCCTTCCCACGACCCTGAGCTACCTTCTTGGTTGTGATTAAACTCTTGTTTGACACGGGACTCACCACATTTCTGACGTTAACATTTCGTAATACTTTGCCAACATGGACAACTTCAAGGCCTTCGGCAAGAATCTCTCGTGAGTAATCGCACCATCGAGATCCGGGAAGCTGGAGCTGATCTGTTTTGCCCTGCGCAACAGCGATTTCGGTGCTCAGATCACGCCTTTTGCGTCGCGCACCTTCCAGTTCACCAAGGAGCAGTTTGGCCAGACTGAGGACAAGGTCCGTTCCCAGCCACGCGTGCATTGCGCAGCAACGATATGTTTTGGGATGAGCACTAACCAGCGCTGTTGCGCCGCGCAGACCCAGCTCCCTCCGGATTACATCGACCTCGAGAAGAGGGTGGATGCCCTGAAGCAGGCTCACCAGAAGCTGCTCGCCGTGACGTGAGCTGCCTCCCCCACACTGCATACCTCGGAAGCTAATCAGGGCGGGCTGAAGCGCTACATACTCCAACGAGGCCTACGACTACCCTGCCAACATCAAGGAGACCTTCCAGGATCTCGGCCGCACCGTCAGCGAGAAGGTCCAGCTTCTCTCGACCGCGACATCCCCTGCCGAGGCCCAGGCCGCTCTGGTTGCCCCTCCCACCGCTAAGCCGCAGCCCAAAACCTTCAGCCATGCCGTCGCCCGCGCCAGTTTGGCCAGCAGCCAGCTGCTTCACCAGAACCACACGGGCGCTGGCGAGGATCCCCTGGCTACGGCCCTCGAGAAGTACGCCCTCGCCATGGAGCGCGTCGGCGAGTCAAGGCTTGCCCAGGATGCCCAGATCCAGAGCCGCTTCCTTGCCGGCTGGAACACCACCCTGAATACCAACATCAACTTTGCGACTCGCGCTCGCAAGAACGTCGAGAAGTCTCGCCTGTCCCTGGATGCCGTCAAGGCCCACGCCAAGGGAACGACTTTCAAGCTCGGCGGCCAGGGCGGCCAGCAAGCCGAGGAGCAGGAGCTGAGCCCTGAGGCACAGGAGGAGATTGAGAAGGCTGAGGACGAGTTCGTGACTCAGACCGAGGAGGCTGTTAGCGTGATGAAGAATGTAAGCTTGCACATTACCCTCTCACACATTCAGCATTGGAGACAGTTACTGATCGCTTGCAGGTTCTTGATACCCCCGAGCCTCTGCGCAACCTGTCTGAGCTCATCGCGGCTCAAATCGAGTACCACAAGAAGGCCTACGAGGTGCTGAGCGAGCTTGCGCCAGTCGTTGAGGGCCTTCAGACTGAACAAGAAGTGAGACGAGCATCTGGTTATACCGTGGAATGAGTACCGTGCTGACACTGCACACAAGGCCACGTACCGCAAGAGCCGTGAGGATGCCGCTTAAACACTCTCCAGACACTTCCCAACATGAACAGGGAGGGTGCTGGTCGCGGGATTGAGTGGGGGACAGATTGACAAGCCGCTGCTGGCTGTAGCTGAGACAACCATCTTTGATTGTAGAGCTTGAATGATGTTGTATTGTTGTGGAGATGGCACATGTCTATAGCAGGTTCTAGCTTCTCCCGTCTTCGTTTGTAGGAACATGCATTTATGCGTCTCTTGGTGATACCTCCCAGCCGGGCAATAGGGTCCTCTTCAAATGTTTCTTGCCTTTTAATCGCGTGGAGTGAGATGAAGTTGGAAGTCCGGCACAGCCCGGCACGGTTGCCCATAAACAGCACGTAGCTTCAGTTGCAAAAAGTCGAGAACATTAAGCACTGACTCATCGACACTTCTTTTTGAATCAAACGTTCTTCTGACCGTAATTCTTCTTATAGAAGCGGTGAAGCCCCATTCGCCGGTAATTTGAAGTCGTTCCGGTACATTGTTGGTAAGGGTGGAGATGCAACCAATGAGATTGCTTGCATTATCCGACATGGATCACGTGATGCATCGTCAACCATCCCGAAGCTCCAATTGGCATAGTGATGAGCTCGATTTCGGCCGCAACTTTCGCATTCAACACAACACCTTGACTCGTCCCACAATCACCAATTGGTCTCGCCCAGCATGCGTCCCACTATGCGCGTGCTCGCGCGCTACCTCGAGGCGGGCACTCCCACCGGTCTGACCGGCCTGTGGACGCACAGCACCCCCCGATCGACCCTGCTGTACCTGTACGGCACGACCCTCCAAAAGCTCCAGGCCATCCCCGAGAGGTCACTATACCGCCAATCCGTCGAGGCCGTGACCAAGCACCGCCTAGCACTGGTTGAGCAGACGACACCGCCCGGCTACGAGGAGTGGGCAGCCAAGGCGCGCGAGCTGGTCAAACAGCACCCAGAGCAGTTCCGCGTGAGCAGCGGCCGAGTCGATGGCAGCGAGGCCAGGACAGTCAAACTGGGCGACAGGGTCTTCGTCGTTGGCTCTCGCCACGAGGCCGGCGATGTCCGGGAGGAGGAGTGGGACGGAGAGGCGGACGAGGGCGGCGAGCTGGAAGGCATCCGGACCCCTGAGGAGAGGAAGGACCAGGGCAGCTACGCCGACCGGAAGCCGCTTACGGATCACGAGCAGGTCGAATGGGAGGATGAACCCCAGCTGACTGCTGAGCAGTACGTCGTACCCCTTTGTTGTGGCGGTGTGGTATTTCCATAGCTGACGTGTGCCTCACAGGATCCATGACCTCGAGACCAAGATTGGCGCTGGCCTGATTGAGGAGGTTATCCAGGTTGCCGAGGGCGAGCTGAAGCTGATTGACCACATGGCTCAGGCCGAGGTGTAAGTTCTACCATCCTTTCCCTGCGGGGGTGCCGCGTGGCTGACATGTTTGATCCAACAGCTGGGAGGACCTCGAGGAGAAGCCAGTCGAGGGCCAGTGGACGTACTTTGAGCGCAACTCCATGTAAAGCTCAGTGGGGGGTCGTGCTTGTAAAAGTAGTCGGTACCGGTGTATGTTTTCCTGTGCTAGTCGGTAGGCACAAATCGCATAAAGATTCTCTCGTTTTTTTCGGTCTGGCTAGATTTACAGGAATTGAAGTGATCAATCCGTGGCCCTGAGCTCTATTAATTCGGCAGTTCTACTCTTGGGGTTATGAAGTCTACCTCAGACCAGGTATTTGTGTTGTGACCTAGAAACTTTACAATGGTTTGGCAGCAGGTCTCGTCTGTACTGGAATAATGACTAGACTTCACGGCGGGAGACATCTGGCAAGGAGCACAAAACTAGGTCGTGTTTCGTAGAAAGGAAATTCTTTTAAAGCTACAATAGTTGCTTCTACAACTCTGAAGACAATGAGACTTTTTGTCTTGTCGGCTCAATAATGAAGGGAGAAATACCTACCAGGTAAGTTGAGGTGAAGGAGCGCCGGTCCGGCTGGGCCAACTTCAAATTTCATCCCACTTCGCTCCTCGCGCCGCCTCCCAACGCAACACAACAAAAAAATGCCACAAACCAGTCAGCGAAAGCTACGGAGATGATGCAGCAGGGAGGTTCTTGGCCTCCCGAAAGCTCCCAGAAGAGGAAGCGGTCCTTCAGCGGGCTTTCGGAAATAAGCAGCTCGCGCCCTTCACACCTCCCCCAGGATGCCATCAACCCTTTCAGTTACACGCCCAGCACGCTCGCCCAGCTCTCCCTCGCCGGCCTTGCTGACACGGACGAGGACCCGACCCGCTCCATTCCCGACTTTCCTCATCGGGGGTTCAGCCGGGCCTTCGCAACCCGTAGTGTGGAAGCCGACACCGACGCCGAGACGGACGCGGAGGAGAAGGGGAAACCGGGGAAGAGTGAACCCGAAGTCACTGGTCGTGAAAGTCATTTTGATACCCTCTTGAAAGCCCTCCATCGGTTTCTGGACCAAGGAGAATTGACCAGGGCCGCAAGAGCATATGGCTTGATTCTTCAACTGCGGCCGAAGGGCTTGCCCGTAGATGTCCGCCACCACAGGCTGTGGGCCATTGGCGCTGAGATTCTCATGCGCGAGGGCGAGCAGCCCCCTTCGTCGGCCAATGCCACTGTCAGGCAGAGATGGGGCTCCGCAGCCAACATGGGCAAGGTCAAGGCGTACTACGAAACGCTCATCCAGCAGCATCCCTACGACTACAAGCGGCCCAACGCCGTCTCGGCCGTGGACTTCTGGATGGCTCTGCTCAACTGCGAAGTGTACAATGTGCACGCGGAGCACGAGATTGCCGTGTCGCGTCTAGACGAGGGCGAGACACTCCCGGTGCTGGACGACGAGCCTGACGATGCATCCGAGTCCCAGGACCCCCAAGAACGAGAGCCCCGGACGAGGAGAAGCAAGGACCGCCTTCGACTTCAGGCACTAGACGCCATGAAGGACATTACTACGCGGCTGCACGGTCTCATGCAGGAGCAGCCGTACGCGAAGAGCAGCGAATTCCTCAGATTACGCGCCATGTGCTCTTTGTACATGGCTGACCTTGTGGTTCCTGCGGTGGAAACATCTGCCTCGGAGCTCGAACAGGCTCAGGCCGTCAGGGAAAGGGAACAGCATGCGGCCCAGGCGGCACTGCAGAAAATGGTAGAGAACGGGGGAGAACTCGACCACGTCACGCGGGCAATGCTCGGCTTGGACACCGAGGAGGACGATACGGAGCTAACAGAACAGCATTCGTCGCTTCCGATTAGAGAGGTATAATCGCTTTTTATTATCCTACCGAATTCCTCCTCAAACAGCACGCGTACCGTTGGCGGTGCCTTTCTTGCTCCAACGCTGCAGCACGAGCGTCGTGTTTGAGCTCCCTACCACCACGCACCATTCTCCGCCAGGGCTCCACGCCGCTTGCCGACCAACAAAGTTCGCCGATGACGATTCCGTCTTGTGTGCACGTAAGGGCTCGTGAGCGTCTTCCATGTTATATCTAGATGACCACGACTCCAGCGTCTCCTGGCTGTAGTCGCCGATTTCATCACTGCCCTTGTTACTGTCGGTAAAGCTGACCTTGTGCGAAATCGGCGAATCTTTATCAGCTCCCGAGTTGCGGACACGGTTCGCAGCCTCCCCTCTTTGGCGAGGGATGACAGGCTTCAGCCAGCTCGGCAGCCGGGGCGGCTTGCCCCTGTCCTTCCGCTCGGGGTCTCGCAGGGCCATCATGAGCTCGCGATACGCCGTCAGCCGCTCAAAGTCCCAGAAGAAGATGTTGCCCGCAGCATTACAGAAGGCCAGCACGGGATTTTGGTTTGGGACAAAATGCAGCTTGAACCGCATGAAGAACTGCGGGCCGCAGTTGGGCGTGTGAAACTCCAGCAGACGGGTGTACTGGGCAGGACACTGCGGGGATATCGTGGGAACAAAGGCGGACCGTGTGAGCCTGCCCGGATCGTAGTTGGTTGGGGTCACGCTTTGAGGCGTCGGTGCGATGGACTGCGGCGGTGGCGGGCCATCAGATGAGAAACCTTCGATTCTCCATAGCACTATGACATTATCATGGCAGGCTCGGGACAGAATTTGGTCTCCGTAGAAAGCAACACTGGTTGACGGTCAGCAGCGCTGAGAGAAATGAGTCCGGGTCGCCCTACCAGTCAACGATACCGCTGTGGACTGCGGAGGTGGAGAAATGCGGGTAGTGGACTTGGAGAGGTGTCGATGTTGGCTCCGTAGGAAGGTCGGGTATTGTCCACTGTTATAGCTCAGTATGTTTTCCTCTACGGTCAGGTTTATGTGGACTTGTGCCTACAAGATTGATAATCTGGTCATGACCGGCCGACAGCAGATAACGGCCAGTGTCGTGGAAGGCCTGCGTAGTTAGCCATCTGGGAGACAGGGAACAGCAAAGCACAAGCTTCGTACCACACTCAAGAGGTTCCAGGAATGCCCCTCGCCTGCCAGGATGCATAGGCATGGCTGTTGCTTGTGAATTGGGTCCAGGCTCCAGATACGAACACTCGTATCATCTGAAGCAGAAGCGATTATGGACGGGTCTACGGGAGAGGTAGCTAGATCGTTGACGTCCTGGATGAAATGTTAGTGTCTGGGCCGGCGCTCACGGGTGGTGAAGATACTGACGCCTCCGTGGCCTGTGAAACACTATATTCACATGTTAACTTGAATTCTGAGATTCCAGTGCTAAATCGTTGGACTGACCTCGACTAATTCGCCAGTGACAACATTGTACACCTTGACTTTGGCGTCAACACCGCCAATACAGATGTAAGGATTCCCAGAGACGGGGTCCTTGGTCCAGGTGCAGCAACAGCCCGAGGCTTCGTCCTGCGAGTGCCGAGAGACGGGGGTCAGTTGACGGCTTTCGCCTAGCAAGGCGGGGAGAACTGCTTCTATGGCTCACATCGTCGTCGCGAATTACGCCAATGACTTTGCACGGGTTCGCATCTCCTGTACTCTGGGAAAGCTTGCAAAGAACAACCTAGAGGAATTCGGTTAACCTCAATACAAGAACGAAAAACACATGGGTTTGAGAAGACGAACATGTTTCTTGCTCACCGCTGCAAAGACGGGATCTTGATCCAGGGGTTGGTAGGGGCAGAATTTGACGTCGAAAAACTCTGGCAGTGGGAGCAACAGACATTAGCAAGGGGGGGGCTCGACCGCACCACAATGGCAAATCACAGGATAGAGGTACCAGCAACATTGTCCTCGTGGCCGAGGAATTTGGTGTCGTTCTGTTGGCGACCGTGGTTAGCTGCCTGGCCTGGCTCTTGACGCGAACGGCACACGTGAAAAGGCGGCAACGCACCTCGAAGCCAAACGAGAGCCGTAGCTTGGGAAGCTCAAAAGCGGTCTCGTCAGAAGCAGCCATTGAGTTCGCCGGAGGAAGTAAACCGGTAGCTACAGCTCAGGGTTCGTCTCGTCAGACTCAATCAAGCCTCCCGCGGAGTGAGTGACGGTTGTGGCTATAATGCCATGTAAGGAACGCGTTCGGGGATGGGTAGCCAGATCGGTCATCAGACCCAGCCCGAGACTTAGGAAAAAGGTGACTGGTTTATTATGGCTGCGGCTGATCCCATGCCTCGGTGATTGGCACGATGCGACGGTCCGCACTGGAAATGCGTTGGACGATGGAAACGAGATGGTTGTTGAACTAACCACGAAAGGTATTCATGAAGCTTGTTCCCCTAGTGGCATTGATTTGTAGAGACGCTATCGCCTAAGGAGCTGGGTAAGGTACCTGAAGTTAGAGGCAAAGCTGCCTATAGATCACTAATGAAACGGCTGCGCGCAATGCCAGCCAATGGGAGGTTGCCGCCGCCGCTTGTCCCGTACCAGCATGTTGGGACCCTAACTTTCGCTGATTTCTCTCCTGTCTTACGGCAGCAAGCTAGTGAAGATATCTCATTGTTTTTTTCTCTTTTAAATCAAGTCAAGACAACACGAGTATCTGCCGAGAAATTCCCACCCGAAGCTGCTGTGTGAAAAGAATGACGAGGCAAAACCTGTTCCTGCGAACCTTTATGGTAGGTGGGTCAACGTCTAGTCGTGTAGGGTAAGGAGACGGTTTATGGCCAGAACAACTCGGCGACGGGAACCGGCTGGTCAAAGGTCTCATAACTCATGGACGGTAAGTGATGGCACGGATGAACAAATATAGTGCTCTTGAGGGGCTCTCTAATCCAGTCCTTGTACCAGAAGTGTAAGCATTCCCATATCAAACCAAAAATGATCAGCGGAGGCTGCTGAGTTGTGGGACGTGAATTCTTTGCCTTCTTGACCATGACCTCAGTTTGAAGGGGGTGAAAAGGACATATGAACATCTATTAGAATGTTCCACATGCTGGACTGTCCCACCATAAAGCAATACTCGACCAACGGACGACAAAAAACGAGAAAAAAATACCCAAGCTCGAGACCGGATTTGAACCAGTGACTTCAAGATCTGCAATCTCGCACGCTAACCGCTGCGTCACTCGAGCTGATTGGGCATTTCCGGTTTGGAGAGAGCAGTTTATTGTTCAGTAGCTTTTCGAAAAGGCTGACGCTTGCACATGGGCATACTGATCTTCTTTCGTGCCCGAGCTGGAAGTTGTAGGAAGACGGCGGTGCATGAGTTCATCGATTTCTGCCCTCGCATGTTCCTGGACATCATAGGAAAGAAGGAGCAGAAACAGACGACGGAGAAACAATAAGACCAACAAACAAGAGCTTGACGGTCGAATCAACGAAACGGCCTGAATCCAAGGTCTTGGCTCATGAACTAGTGAATGGTAATTTGGTCTTCGGGAAATGTTCAACTACAGTTGTGAGAGACCTCTGTTCTCTGAGGAAATATGTTCTCTTTACCCTTTCTACTGCTTGGATCTGGTGCTATTTGTTCGAATTCGGTTCGTATCAGTCGGAGCATGAAAGACTCGACAGTGTCACTGCCCCAGCTGGGGAGCGTGTTGTAAGTCTCCGCCCGCTACCCGGACTACGCCCGAGACGCTTAACACAATGCAAGGGGGGGTGGAATGTCTTTAGATCAACAGCATGTGCTATAAGCCAAGTGCGTTCATATGGCCACAGAAGCCGTCAGTGACCGCATTGTGGTTTTCACCTAATTGCGCTTTCACCCATCTGGAGATCCCCAACATGGCCCTCAGCATCATTTGGAAGCACATCAACCTCGTTGCGTATTGCGGCTCCCAATGTAGTCCCACTACAGCGTGTAATGATTCATTTATACTGCTAGAATAAACGTCCAAGGACGTCAAAGTGCTATACCTTAACCGTCTTTCATTTGAGTTCTTTGTCAGGCGCGATGGTCAATCTCGACGTTATCGCCGTTGAATCCTACGTTCCCTATGATAGCTTCAGGGAAGCAACTGGGCTCTTATAATTGCTAACAAGCGGAAATGTTGTAGCAACAGTCTCCACCGATATTTTCCTGCAATGCCCGGACCAGGTCGGCTGAGTTGTCGGGATGAGAGCCGAAGTCATCTAAAGGGGGCAAATTGCTGTCGAACGTCCCTTACAAGTACTAGCTGAGTTGCCGACACATCATCTTTTACGAGAACCCGTAGTGGATACAGTTGCATTGAAGATCCATCAAGACCAATTTATGATCCGTCAAGGTGTGCACTCTGCCACGCCGCGGACTGGGCCTTGCATACCCTGATGAGTGCTGTTGACGATATCAGTGGATCTTTGATTTATGGCGACCATCACCAACGGTATTCTCCGTTGAGGTTGTCTCAATGCATGAACAAGAGATAGACAAATGCCGCACAACATTTGCATTTTTGCTTGGACACTACCTCGAGTAGGTTGGGGAATTATTGCAGAGCATCCACACCTCCGTCTTCATGGTTGCAGCTTCTTCTTCCAATGTCCTCTTATGCAACAACTCAATTGATGGTGACGATGAATTTCTAGCCTTTAGTGAAAGAATGGTGAGCTCACGACTAGGGGAAGCGGACCCTCATATGCTCTTTGTGATTGGGGGTGGAATATTTCGACCTTGCCTTATCCAATGCAAGGAACTTAAGAACAATACCAGAGCTACCGTGACCCAGCGGCAGAAGGATTGCGGCCAAACAAACCTCAAACAGCAAGAAACGCCCGGGATCACCCACACCCGGCAGTCGCGCGATGCGACCCAATGAGACGAACTAGGTCCCCCCTGCGACTACACAACGAACGAACTGGTCGGGAGATTAGCAGATCCCACAACTAATGTGAAGTGATGACCGGACATATCAAGGGTTGGCCTGATGACCCGGGGTATGCTGGGCTGCTAGCTTGGTGCCTTCTGCCCTAACGTAAGGCAGAAAAAAGTCCAACGACTACCATGGGAGGGTTGGACTGAAGATGGAAGCCGTTCCTGATCGACATATGACTCGACTGCTTGACATTGCATCAGAGCCTGGACGTCAACAATAGCCTGCAAAGCGCCGGAGCAGGAAGGCAAGACAGAAAGTCCAACGATAAGAATAGCTGCGAGAATCGCCCTGTTGCACCTGGACGTTTAATGCAGGTGGAGTGGCCAAGCTATGAAGTACTACCAGGGCTTTGGCCGACTCTTCAATGTGACAAGACCGGGCTCTTGCAGCTGGGGCAAATCAGCTTGAGCCAGTCATGCTTCCTGAATTCGCTCGATACCTCCTGTCATGCGCGACCCGTGCTTCCACCTGCGGAGGCAGACGATACAGCTTTCGCCAAGGCAAGCACACTGATTAATATAATGCAGTGCAATGAAAGTATGACCGGATGGCCTCATTCCCCAGCTGTATAGTAGTTTGGCCACCACCCCATCACCATTTAAGTGGACACCTGTTTAAGTGTGGTTCGGCCACCAAGCACAGCCACCGTCACTACCTGCAAGCGCTGTAAATTTTCTGGGACCATGCACACACTGTGAAACATCTGGCCCAGCGTCAGGCGGTGCCTCGGAGGACAGTCCTGAATAGAGTGGAATAGGTGGGTTGCAAACGGGCGCACGACGTCGAACCAACAGTCGGTCAACCAGTCGCCAAGGCGTCCACCAAGACAGCGACGCTGAGAGCGATTTGTGTGTCCTTGGCTGTTAGGGTCCCTGATTATTGCCATATAATAGGTATCGACTATAACGCCCATTGACAGGGGCATCGCCACCAGCTTCAGCGGCGGGAACCCGCGATCCCACAACCGTGGGCCTCGAGAAAGGGATGGCCTCAAGCCACCGATGCACTAATCCGATGGGACCAATTTGCGGTTCGTATACGGCGGCAGCAGGACGTCATTTTTGTCAAAGGAATGTTGAGCTCAGGGGAAAAGCGGGTTGGGTCTGTAAAAGCATCAAATATCAAGTGAAGTCAAAACCTTCGGGGGGCTTGACATCCCTTGGCAGACCGGGTCGCGTGAGGAAGAAAAACCAACAAACCGGTACCTCTGTAAACCCACAGGAACTATGCCGGTAGTGACTGTGAAGTTGGTGAAAACAAGCCAAGTCGTACAGCGCCTCGCACCCCGTCCATTCTGGAGATTGATTGAGGCGGCCCAGCACTTTAGTGGCCAGTGCCAAGTTCAAGCCAAGGCCATGAACATGGGTGAGGAAAAAGCGCTTAAGCATTCGGGATGAAGCTTAGCAACCAAGCCACGCCTCCTGTAATAGGTGGAGAAGCACTTTACACTTCCAATGCTGGCGAGTGCCACAACGCAAACCATCCCAGGTTCAGGCCTCCTCGTCGTTGGGTCCGGCAGACGTCCCCGTTCGCCCAACGCCCCCTGATCCCTGAGGTGGACGGCTTGGACTCGACGGTCGGGACCAATCATATGCTGCGGCCCATCGCTCAGGTCCCCGATGAAAAGAAATTGTCCGCAACAGAGCAGGCCCACTGCTCAAAAAGCAATGGGGAATAGCAAGCTCCGAGGCTTCCGAGAGAGGATCCTCGAAGAACAGTCCGAAGCAAAGGATCAAACTTGACGGCCCCGTAAAAATGGAATGAAATGCGAGAATGAAGGCCGACGACAGACGAGTCGTCACACCCAAAGGCGGGTGGGTGCCTCATCCGGATCGGCGCATGATTCCATTGCGGCTCAAGCCATGCCATTGCCACGAGGGGAGCCAATGACAAGCTACGGCCACTCTAAACTTCAAACCGCGGGAGAAATCTGCCATTGGCTTGCTGGCGCAGAGGCGCTCGCGTTAAGGTTAAAGAGGTTAACCAGCTTTCTTCTCATATTACCAGGATCCCTGCCTAGGACCACGGCCCATCTCCACCCCGCTGTCTTTTGTTTCAGGAAGCCCCGATGCGGAATGGGGCCAACCATTATGCTTGTTTCCGTACCTGACTTGCCTGATTAAGGCACCGTCGCAAACAGAGTGAAGCTTGACAGGCGAGGCGGGCTACTCGTCAGGTGCGCGCAATGCCGAATCCACCACAACCACCGTCCCCATCTGGTCTGGTCCGGTCTGCTTTGGTCTATACTTCCACGCTCGACCATGCAGTACTCTGCCCACATGGGGCCAGCGCGCGCAGCGTCCATCCTGGCTGGCGGTGACAACCCATCGTGGGCAATCAAGGTGAAACGGCACGGCTCCTGTCCTGCGTGTTGGTGATGACGGCACAAGGGGGTTCGGTCCCGCCAGGAACAGGAACAGGGACCAGGAACTTGTTCCCGTCTGATTTGTGGAAGCCTTTCCCGCGCTACGCAAACCTCCGAGGCAAGGAGCATGACGCCCTGCTCCCAGATACCCGTATCCCGTCTCCTGCCTGGCATGGTTCAGCCTTCTGGGGCTTGCAATACGGACTAGGACTGGGGCCTATGGCGGCTCGGCCGAAGAAGTCAGGTTAACTCAAGTTCTTCACTGTATATAAGAGGCCGTGAGTCTCCCCTCTCTTCGGGAAAAAGACATCTTCTACAACTCAATCACATTCATTCAAGACTCCGGAGTCTATTCAATCTTTACCCATCCCATTCATTCGTTCAAGCTGTAGACCGGTATCACGTTCTTTCTCAACCACTTTCACTACCCCAAACAACAACCGTCAACATGCAGTTCGGCAACCTCATCACCTTCTTCGCGGCCCTGCCCGCCGCCATGGCCTGCCTCGGCTACGACAAGGGACTTCCCAAGGCCGCTGGCACCAAGACCCTGAAGGCCCCCCAGTACATCAAGAAGGGCCAAACCTTCGATGCCAAGTGGGTCAAGTACGACCGTGGCCAGAAGTGCTCCGGCCAGTCTGAGGGTGGTAAGTTGTGGCAAAGACTCTCCCTGACCTCGAAGAACATTGTGAGAAGCTGACCACTGGCATCGCAGGCGAGAAGGACACCGTCTTCGTCCTTGAGGACGGCGCTACCCTGAAGAACGTCATCATCGGCGCCAACCAGCGCGAGGGTGTCTACTGCAAGGGCTCTTGCAACCTCGAGTTCGTCTGGTTCGAGAAGGTCTGCGAGGACGCCATCTCCATCAAGGGTGGCGGCATCGCCAACATTGTCGGCGGTGGTGCCTTCGGCGCCAAGGACAAGGTCATCCAGCACAACGGCTGCGGCCACATCAACGTCATCAACTTCTACGCCAACGACTACGGCAAGGTCTACCGCAGCTGCGGCAACTGCAAGGACAACTGCAAGCGCTCCGTGCACATGGAGGGTGTCACCGCCGTCAAGGGTGGCGAGCTCATGGGCATCAACACCAACCTGGGCGACAAGGTAAGCCGATCCACTCCCGCTACATGCCTGAGTTTCGCGGCGCCATCAGAACTGACCATTGCGTTCCCCAGGCTACCTACTCCAACAACTGCTTCCCCAAGACCCAGTGCCAGGCCTACCAGGGCTGCGACAAGAAGAACGGCGATTGCGAGCCCAAGAAGGGTGGCAAGTGCTAAGCACCATACATTTTCTTCCTCGCATTAGAGGAGACTCGAGTCTCGTTCTGAGCCCATGAGTCTTGATTCTTTCCGACGACTCCGGAGTCGGTTGCCACTTGGCCCTTTGTTGTATATAGTTGTTCTAGACTCAACGAACAGACACTCCAAGATTGAGGAGAAAGCTTACGCTTTACTCTACCTTGTGTGAAAATGGATGCCATCTGTGATCTACTAGAACAGTCCCTCTTCTGTCAGTTAGTACACGCCGCCTGTGAAGTCTGCAATCGGCTAAGCCACGACCCGCTGCGGAGGGAATTGGGAATGTCATCAAAGCCGTCCTTGAATCACCTTTGGTAGGTAAAGCTTTGGTGTCCTTTTCCTTGGCACCAGGGTTAAATCCCGTTGGAACCGTGTAGACGATGCTCATGGTTGCAATAGTTTCAGCAGACGTGTTTGAAGTGCCGTGCATTATGGAAATGCGACTTTTTGGCAGCCAGATAATGCAGGTAGATGCAGAAACACACATAGATTTGCCGTCTCGGAGAGTCGCTTATCTGCGTCTGTCCGAATGCCAGTTGCGGAGGCTGATGGAACGGTCACCCACCTCATGCATGCTGCAGCACCGTTGCACCCACTTCTGCGCAACGAATCCACAGAAAAGCGACCAGTAGCCGTGCTTGATTGCGGACAAGTCTAAAAGGGGAAGCATTGTCGGCACTACATATGCAATTTGGGGACGTCGTCGGAGCTCGCAAGGAGCATTACGTCCGCTCATGAACGAGGACGAGACAATTCACACAACGGCGTATTGTTCGGAGTCCTGTTGGGAAAAAAAAAATAATAGATAAATTGCCTAAGTACAGTGACGCGCGCTAACTTGCACACTCGCAGTTCGCACAGTCGAAGAGTCGACAGATACCGCCTCGTCCGGCTCGGCTTCCTTGACACCCGCACACTACCAGCTTGCGAGTAATCTAACAGCTGCTGGTCAACCCATTGACCTTGCAGTACGTGCCATCCGGACCAGAGCCAATCTTCTTGGGCTCGCTGCCGTTCGCGTTGCCCGTGTACCGATCGCACGACTTGTTGCTGTCCTGGCAACTGCTGTTGATGACGCAGGTATCACCGTAGTTGGTGTTGATGCCGCACAGGATGCCGCCGTTCGTCGCGACGATGTTGGTGAAGATGAAGTTGCGCGGGCCGCCGTTGCCGGAGCAGTTGCCGCAGCTTCGCGCCACCTTGCCGTAGTCGTTGGCGTAGAAGTTCTTGACCTGCACCGTGCCGCGGCCGTTGAACTGGATAATCTTGTCTTCGGCCTTGAAGGCGCCGCCGCCGTTGATGTACGAGGTGCCGCTCGACTGCTTGAAAGTTCTGGTTGAAGCGCGAGTCAGTGACTGATCCATTTCCAAGAAACCGGCCATGCAGAGACAACTTACACGGCGTCCTCACAAACGTCGGACCACCAAACATTGTTCAGAGTGCTGCACGGGGAGCCAAAGTTAGCAACATCTCTGGGGATTTCACACCATACCGTTATCTGCGTGGGAAGGACTTACCAAGTTCCTCGGCAGTGAACACCCTCAGCCTGGTTGGGGCCGATGATGACGTTTGATAGAACAGCGCCATCCTCAAGGATGAAGATAGTATCCTTCTCTCCCGTCTCGCTCTGGCCCTGGCAGACACGTGCTACATCGTCTTGTTAGTGTCTTTGCTGGGCCAAGAACAAGAAGAACAAGAACAAGGGGGAGGGGGACTTACTTGAGCGGTCATACAGCTTCATGCCACCATCAAAGTTTCCGCTGACGGTAATGGGCGTCGGGCTTGACACGGCGCCGGATGACCGGGGCAGGGTGGTGGTGACGCCAGTAGGCGTAGGCCCGCCAGGGTTGCCGCCGTCACCCTTGGTCGTGGTGGTCGTTGTCGGCGCCTTGGTAGTGGTAGGCTTGTTCGTGCTGGTGGGCTCCGGCTGGGGGTTGCCGCCACCACCCGTGTAGTGGCAGGAGCACTCCTTGGAGATGTGGCTCGGCTTGTTGTTGCAGTTGCTCGCCCATGAGGGCAGGCCGGCGGTCGCGGTCACGACGTTCTGCGTAAAGGTAGCGCAGAAGGGGGACGCCTGCGCGACTTGGTTCTTGATGAAGCTCGCGCACGCGTTGGATTCGGGGTTGGAGCAGGCCAAGACGGCAGGGAGGAGGCTCAGAGCAATGGAGAAACGCATGATTACTGCAGCGTGTAGATCAATCTCTTTTATATGTTGAAGATGAGGACTTCTGCTGAGATCTGAGGGTTGATCTTCTACCAAAAGGAGTCTGGCTACCTCGTTTATATAGACAAAACACCAGATACTTAACGAGAGATGAATATTTGAGTCGTTTCCAACACAGGCCCTGGACAGAAGCCAACATTCTCCGATTCGAGGAAGAGATATTTCCGCATATCAGCGCCAGCGACAAGACTGGCTCCTATCCACCAACGAGCACGCCGTAGATATCAGATCCTTCCAATGAATTAGAGTAGGCCAAGAGCAGCAGCCAGGATCTGCTGCACCCCGCCATCTCCGAGATGCAGTGGCCTGCTAAGCTTTGGAAAAACCCATGCTTAGTACGATATTGGAAGGGTTCCACGCCAGGGAATTCGATTCTGGTTCATGTAGTTCCATTCGTGGAAATATTCTGGGGTACAGGCTGTCACTCACAGCCAGGAGCGGATAAATTTTAGCCGTGTATGACTAGTGACTCCCAGAGAGTCCATTGATCACGTAGCAAGTTAGATGAGACACAGACCTGCATACAACCAGACCTGCGCCATCCGCCAGACTGGAAATGGCAATCTCTTGGCCACGGCTGTCGCTCCTTTTCGGATATGGAAAGAGGCTCTTGCTGTCTTCGACGTCGTAACCTTGGCACAGGTACATGCCTGGGGCCACTTTGGAACGCGCAACCGAAGCGTCACAGATCAGCGCGAACCGATTTCAATGCTCAGGTTCGTTGCATAGTAAAGTGGTATCGCGTTGGAGAACCCATGTGCGCAGGACGTGTTCCAGGTGTCGTCCCTTTGAAACCACCAACCGTGAATATGTCCGTGAACTTGCAGTGTTTTCAATTGTCGCTTATGGTGGTGTGGGTGACTTCGGATGGTCGGTGTCCGTGGGAATGGCCTCTCGATCGAGAAGGCTGTTCTTCGAATTCGGAGACTTAGGCCCAACCAGAGCCAGGCACTGGTCGGATAATTATACTGCATGTCGATGCAGCACTGCCAACGGTGGCACGTGTCGCTCGCCTATGACGGCGAGCGATGCATATCTGCTGCGTAGAAACAATTACTACCTTGTTCAGGAGTTTCTCGGCTGCGCCAAAAGCCAAGTGGATAGCGGCTGGGGATGTTTTCTGGATGCCACAACGGCCAACAGTACTGCCACAATCAAAGGAGGCCGATAAGATGTGCTACCGGGAAAATGCAAGAATCGCTCAAGACACTAAAGACGGGCTTTGTTTGCCTCGCTGCATGTTTGAAGTTTGCAGGTAATGGTGCAGCTTCGTAAGCATATACGGTGTCCAACGCTCTCCAAGACGGTGCGAATAGATTGAACTGTCAGAACCAAACTAATAGGCGCGTCTTGAAACGCAATGAATAGGAGCAAAGAGGGTTTCAGAGGAAGGAATGGTGCAAGAACCTCACCGCAAGACAGTCGGTCTTTACAATCGGTATTTGATAACAGCGATGGGAGGATGCGGATGACCTTGTTCATGATGAGCATACGCGATTGTGGCACTGGTACTTGTGAGTATCGTTTGCACTGGCTGAGTGGAATTGCTGTTTGAGGAGGAGGAGTCCCGGCTCCGTTCAGACACGTCAATTGGCGGTGATATTGGCAGTGTGAAGGCAATGTAGAGTAATCGTGGCGAGAGGAAACAAAGGGCTTGTAAGCCTCATTTGACGACGCGCGCTGATCACACCACCACCGCGATAGAAGTTCGGTCCTATTAGGACAGCCCCTGACCAGCTCTTGCTGCTCAGGCCTTTGGTGTACAGCACAACAGGGTCTGGAGCATGCAGTTGTGGCTCAAAAGTCAAGATACAACGGTGAGATGTTCAGGACTGAACGAATTGATTGGAACATCGTGGCTCGAAGATGGTGGGCCCGAGAGCTATGCCAAGTTGAGTTTGCTTTTCTTCCCAAATCCTTCTCCTTCGTACCTGGATTGCGGGGCAAATGGGCTGACCAAGAACTCGAGTGTGAGTCTGAGCGCCTTGTAGGTCTCAGACAAGTGATCAGTAACTAGCTGCGGGTTCCCTGAGCGCGGGGAGAGACAACAAATTCCTGGGACGGAAACATGACACCTCACAGGACCGTTGTGACTAGACCCAGAACCCTGGTAAGCGGGAGGAAGAAAGGGGGTCCGGATTGTGTGGTTGGTGGTAACCAACAGGGAGTTTTTGATTTGTGATATGACTTGTGGCTGACGTCCCCTAGTTACTGTCTCTTCATGGGGCGACGAAGGGGCGGCGATCTGTCATTGTGCGCGGTGTGCGCATGCTCATAGTGATGAGATACTGACGACGAAGACCTCAAACATCCTTGCCAGAGTCGGGTCAACCAGCCATTACTGTGGGGTTCGCCGAGGTACCATGGTAGGGGTACCGAGCATTGAGTCCGCACTTTTTAACCTAAATGCACAGGGTGACAGGGATTTGTAGCGGCACTGCGACCTTGCCTACGCAGTGATCTACCTTAGGTAGGTACTTACCCGTCTTGGACGAAACGAAAGGACAGTCCCAGCGACCCCATAACATGAGTGATAAGTGTCAACTGTACCGAACGTCCAGGCAAGGTAAGGTGGCTAAGGGAAGGCTTGAAGCCAAACGGCAGTTGCTAGGAACGGTCCGTTCTCACGAACATGGCAATGGCAGCCATTTCTTCAGACCGCGCGCCCTAATGCATTCCTTGACCGTCGGGACCGGGGTGTGCTCCGGGAGGGCGCTTGGGGGGCTGCGACTGTCCTTGCTGAGGGCACGGCGATGTGCATTGAATATCATGATGCATCCCGGATGCAGATCCCGGGGTCCAGGGTCTAGCGCTGTCCGGGAGCAATGTGCAGCAATGTCTCTGAACGAGCGCTGAGTGAGTTCCTGAGTCTTCGCCAGCTTGACACAGAAAGGCGGTTGTGGCACCTTGAAAGAGCTTGAAGAGGAGCCTGGCAACCTGGGACGGTTACATTCAAGGCCGATCGGGTCCGACAGTCAAAGCCTGCACGGTACTCTTACCTTATCGCAAGACCTTCCCCATGCTGGTCAATTCCATGGTAAATCCGACTGACCTCACCCTCTTTCTCACCTGAGAGGCTAGCACAGGGAGCAGGGGGGTTAACAATCTTTGCTTTTTGCTTCTCTCCTCTCATTTTGTTATAAGCTTGGGGGACAGTCTTGTACTCCGGTGAACACGAGGAATCCTTCACCTGGGGTAAGTTGAGAGGCGTTATGAAAGGGAAGAAGAGAGTTTTCTCGGGCCGCCACTGGTTACGGAACTGTGTATCCTGACACCTGAATGGCAATTGAGTTATGGCCTAACCATGGGAAGCAAAGCCGCGATACCTCTTGGCTTTGTTATCGCCCCAACTGTCGGTAGGTATGTTCTGGGCCCCTGGTTACCTGAGGGGTGGGTTTCCTTTTTCCATTGTCGTCATCGCCGTCCGCCCACCCCCGGCAGGGCCGATTCGGTGCTCGGCGCTCATGCACCCATTCCTTCACCACGCTTGACGAGACGAGAATGACTTTCATCTGGGTCAACGACGACGAACCCCTGCTTCATCACCAACGCCGCCCGCTGAACCACTGTGACAGCCCGTTGCCAGGCTCAGTCTACCACGCGTCGCATCCCGTGTCCGTCCACTCATCTCTCCTCGGCTGTCGCATCCATCTTCTGATGCCAAGTCATTGTCATTGTGCTTCCTCTCATCCCCGCCCCTTGCTTTTGCTGCGCAACCCAAAAGCCGTTCCGTTGTGCGGATCGCCAATCACTTGTAGTCTGGGCCCTGATATTCAGACTATAACTTTCCCCATACAGTTCTAGACCTGGTGGCGCGGTGTGCTCGGCAACCGAGCGAGCCCTTGAGCGTCTAGATCACATTTATGAACATGTACCGTGCCTGATTTGGAGATTCGCCATCCTTGCTCTCCACCGCTGGGCTCTCTCCAGCTACCTACCTTGGTCGCCTCCCTGCTGTGTTGCACATTGTTGTTGGTGTTGGTCAACCGCGCACGCACGCACGCACGCACGCACGTCCCCGGCAATTGAATCAATCAATCAACCACACCTCGGGATTCCAAGGGACCCGCGATGGTCATGCCATGCAGCTGGTGACCAGGACTCGCTTGCTGAGAAGCAGCCCGTAACTACCTTGGGAACTACCTTACTTTCTTTTTCTTCGTTTTCTCCTTCACATCATGTTGGGATCAGCCCTTCCATAAGCCACCAAACCTGATTTTATTTCTCGACATCTCAGCTGAACCCGGGACCAGGCCTGTCCTTCCCCTTGCTGTGTTCTGACGAGTATTTCTGTTGGCGCCCCCGGGACAGACTGCTGCTACCTTGGCCCTGCTGCACGAGGCCCCGTTGCTTGCTTGACCTTTTACCCTTGCAGCATCCTCAACCGAGGCTTTTCTAGTCTTTACGTCGAAAGACTAAAATATAGCTGACCCGCCCTCCGGGCATCACAACTCCTCTGCATAGAACGCCCTGCTGCTGTGCACCAACGCCACCAACACCGGGTCGTCGTATGCCGCTGTTTCGTTGGTGTTGGTAAACTGCCTAGCGTATTTCTGCTTCTGCAGCCGCCCGCGAAACCCGAAGCACCTGCAGCGCCCCGACACCAAATCGACAACGTCAACGGAGTCACCAGACGCATCAAACGGACGACTTATTAGAGTCCAGCGCCGACCTCCGTGTACCACCTCAGGCACCTTGCAGCTCCCTGCGCCTGGACGCGGCGAGGTTCACCTTCTCCGGCAGGCACTTTGCCACTCGATTGAGCTCGTCCTCTCCGATCACCATCTTCACTTTAACTACTTTACATCATCTCCGAGCTGAGGATCTTCCTCAGTTCCGCCTGTTCGACCGCTACGCGAACCTCATCTTGATCGGGCCGCTTTTTAGAGCTGGCCGGTTCTCCTACCTGTTCAATGGATCAGACGTTTCTCACAATCCACGGTCCGCCCATTCCCGCATCCCGTGCATGCTCACCCTAAGAAAGACCGCCTCTGCTAACGGCACCGCCTCCTCGCAGACTTGGGTCCCGATGCGCACATCCTCTTCGCATCCGACTCTATTGCTGAGATCCTTGGCTACCAGCCTCATGAAGTTCAGGACAAATCCTCCTTTGATTACTTCCACCCGGATGAGGTGCCTTTTGCTCGCTCCATCCACTCTCGTGGCGTCCTCCTCGACAAGGCCGCTGTACTCCACTATGCTCGCCTCCGCTCCCGCAGCGGCCAATGGGTGAGCTGCGAATGCTGCTTCACCATTGTCCACGATGTTCTCGTCGCCTGTATCAGTATCTACCAGCAGGGCGAGAAGAGCGAGAGTACGTTCAGCTTTCCCCTGCGCCGCAGCGCCCTATCTTCACACGTCGTACTAACCATTCCGCCAGGACGCGCCCTAGAAGCACCTCAAATTCGCCGCCTCTTCTCTTGCTCGCCCAAGGACCCCAGGTACCACATGCTGCAGCATCTTTCTCCCAAATTCGAACTGCCTCCCGCGCACCGGGAGCCGCGAGCTGCTCTCATCTTGAACCGGTTCACACGGTCTCTGAGCATCATGTTTTCCACCGACGCCATCGCTTCCATCCTAGGCCTGCAGCCGGAAGATGTGCAGAACAAGAGCTTTTACGAGTGTATTCAGGAGAACTGCCTCGAAGATGCCGTCAAGTGCTTGGAGAGTGCCAAGGCGAACGACTCCATTGCATATCTACGCTTCTGGTCCCGCGACCCTCGTCGAGAGGAAGACTTAGAAGAGGAAGAGGACGAGGAGAGCGAAGCAGAAGAAGGACCCGCATTTAACGGAGTGCAGCAAGAACCAGAAGTCGATGGACAGCCCATTAAAGAGGAACCAGGCTTGAACAACATGACTGCCGGTGTTGGACCGAGCCAGCACCGGAGCCACGACAGTCTCCTTAGCGATTCTGACAGTGGTGGCGTCCGCTTGGATGACGAGATGGATTTAGACTCCAATGGCCATTCGAGCCCCCGAGTAAAGGTTGAAGAAGATGTTGATGGCCTTGAGGGACTCACGGACGAGTCAGGTCAGACTTCGGACGGAGCAGTACTTCCAGCGTCCTCTAACCGTGTCAACCACACGCGCGACAGGAATACCGCTGTCGATGGAATCGGCAACCGTACGGCTCAGCCGAGGGGTGGTCGCCGGCAACCAAGGTACCCCATGCCATCGATCGAAATTGAGGCGGTCGTTTCGTGCACCTCGGATGGGCTTGTGGTCATTCTTCGCAAGGCACGACCTCCAATTCCAACCATCAACCCATCCACCGTATCGGCCACCTCACGACAGGGTGTGTTTGCAGCGCCGTGGGGTCAGCAGCCAATCCGACCTCAGTATGGGGCTGAGGCATATACGCACTTTCAGGCCTCTCAAGGACTGCAAACCACACCACTCCGGGCCGAAGCTCGGACTTCCAATGGGCCACCGCTCGATTATCTTATGGATTCCATTCGCGAGGTTGCTGTGTTCGCCTGGGCGCTGGTTGGAATCAACGGCAACCTGGCTTCATATAGTCGTGGGCGTCCAATGGCTGGAGCACAGCCCTCTGGCGGGCTACCAATATGGGATCCCAACGCCGGGCCGACCGCCTTTCAAGGCCCAGAAAACCAAGCCGTGAGCCGTTGGGCTGCTTATGAGAACGGCCAGGGAGCCGGCTCTTATGCAGGCATGGACTCCCGCAAAACCTCAGCGGCGACGTGGGGCGTGGGTGAGGTGAGCAAGTTGCATAGTCAAAACGGCTATTCCCCCAGCGGCTACAATTACCACAGTTCCAATGGCTATGGCAATCATATGCCGAATGGGTACGGCAACCCGGCATCCAACGGCCATAGCAATGGTCGGACGAATGGACATAACGGTGCCATCACGAATGGGCACAACCAGACTGGCCCTGTTGCAAATGGCTACCATGCCAATGGCCAAAATAGCCATTCATACAACGGACACGACGGTCATTCCACAAATGGACCGGGCAACTATACTTTTGAGACCACCATGTGGTCTACTCCGGCTAGACAGCTTGATGGAGTCTCTGCCAATGGGCATGGCCAGCGGAACGCATCTTCTGGGCAGAGCCATAACCACACTAACGGCTATGTCTGGGACAGATCGCCTATTGAACCGGGCTGGGACTCGCTCCAAGGGTCCCGACCAGATGGAGTCAGCGATGACATTCCGGCAACTCGCAACAACACTAACCAATGGCCCCGCCGATGGCCTCAGTAGTACCAGCAGCTCCGGAACGTATGCAGTGTTTTATCTTTTCACGGGAAGAAAATAATGGCGGATAATTAGGGCTCGGAAGAAGAGTCTATCTGGGCTTCTGGGCTGGGATTTGTTGCTGTGATTTTGTTGGAACAAGCCTGAATGTTTCATACCATAAAAAACACCTATCTCAAACCAAGCGATTATGAAGATAAGCAAGTTAGGTCCATAATTGAAATTCTTTGAATCTTGCACTATCTCTGCTTGCGAACATGAGTGCCACGCGCATGTTATAAACTATTTCCACAATTTCTGGTCTGATCAATGTTGCTAAAATTGCTGTTGAACGATCTCTCTCGAGGCACTCAAGGCACTGAGGTATCCTCAGGTACCCCAAGTACCTTAGGTACCTTACCTTAAGGTAAGGAGCGCTGGACCCTTGAGCCCATTGTTTCGAATGATTAGGTAAGGCAATGTGAACCACATTTCTGGAAGTGGAGCTTGGACCATCTCCCCTGGCTAACCGTAAAGGCAACCGTGGATGAATGGCCATTTCAGTACGTCAGCTCCTATCCAACGTTTCTCCCATACCTTGCGCAGTCTCTTAGCGAGCCAGTTTCATCTTCCTCGTGGCAGATTGGATGCGCATCTTAAGCGAAGCACGATCACGACGAACGACAAGCGACGACACCAACTCGATTCTCCTTCTACCCTGCACCACCGGCGTCGAGCAACTCGCGCTTTGTCAAAGGATCCGACCTTCACCCTGCGCCTACGATTTTGCGACTCCCGACTCATTGACCCGTTGAACAGCATAACACAGCTTGACCCAACCAAGAACCTTCACTATGTCCGCCTCCAATGCTCGGAGCAGCTACGCCAACCCTCTCGTTGAGGAGGACGACCTGATCGATCCCGATGACGGTAGGTAAACCGTGCTAGATGCCAAGAGCACTCCAATAGCTTCTGACAATCGGAACGCCTCGACGCTGACATTGACTTGAGCCGACCTGAACGATTTCGACGACCCCCTTGCGACCCAATCCTCTCGGCAGCCTCTGACTGGAAACATCGGCTCCTCCTCGTCGTCTCGTCCTCTCAATGAAGGCTACCTCACCTCCCAAATCCCTGGCGAAGACAGGAGGGCTCCCCAGAACACCATCGACGAGTCCGTGTGGGAAACCGTGCGTCGCGATTTGCTTGCCGTTTGGGCCAAGCTGCGTGAAGTGCTCTACCCACGCTACCTACTCGGCGGCACCATGTTCGACAGCGAGGGCGGCTTACGGGGAGCCTACTCCAACATACGGGGCGCGGGTCTTTCCGGCACCCGGGAAGAGTTGACTGGGCTAGCAAGCCGCGTCATTGATGCTGAAGCGCTGCTCCAGAGCAATTTGACACCCGGCCTGCGAGACTGGGACCTCTGGGGGCCGCTCATCTTCTGTCTCCTTCTGAGCATGCTGCTCAGTTTCACCGCGCTCCCTGACCAAAAGGATGCCGTTTTCAGCGGCGTGTTTGCGATGATTTGGCTGGGCGAGGCCATCGTCACTCTGCAAATTAAGCTCCTGGGCGGCCACATGTGAGTCTCACCAATCCCGCATCTGCCTCCCCCTTCGCTAACACAGCTCTTAGCTCCTTTGCGCAAAGCGTCTGCATCATCGGTTACACCCTGTTCCCTCTCGTCATTGCGGCGCTCATGTCTGCGCTTAGCCTGCACTGGATCGCACGTATACCTGTTTATGTCGTCCTAGTTTCGTGGTCACTTGCCGCCGGCGTGAGCATTCTGGGCGGCAGCGGCGTTGTGAAGAACAGGGTGGCGCTAGCCGTCTTCCCTCTCTTCGTCTTCTACTTTGGCCTTGGTTGCCTGTGCTTCATCAGCTAAACCTGCGCCATGCTGGATGGATACTTGATCCAGAGTGGTCCGCGGCGGGCATGTGAGGCTTGAGCCTCTGTGCAGTACGCTGGGTGTAGCGAACTCAGAACATGATACGCGTGCCTGTACTTTTAGACATTTGTAGCTGAATATTTACATCTTGAAATGGGGGTTTCATCATTTGATCCGCTCGATTATGTCCACGTCTCGTGCAATCACTTAAAGGTAGAGCGGAAGCTGCAGAGAATCTGACCGATGGATGTTATTCCTGTGCCTGTTCCACTTGATGCAAGCCTGCCTTACCTAATTAGACTGATGGATCGAGGGACGAGACACATTGTATTTTTGGGGTAGACTCAAGATTGGCGCATGTTTGGCCAAGGATAATTGGTCCAATCAAGGCTACAAAGGCGCTCATTGGGCCTGGGCCGCGGCTGATACCCCTCCCTCCCACGCCTTCACTGCGCAGGCGGTGAAGGCGTAAGTTTCGACAGAGGCCTGCGTTTTAGTGGTTGATTGGACGGCAGCCGCCAACTTGGCTTGGGCGTCGTTCATGACGAAATCAAGCCCATGCCGTAAACAGACCAACATCGTAAAACACCCGTGCAGGGAGCAGGTGCATCCAATAGAAGCATTGTCTTTATTGTTTGGGCTATTCACTCAGCCGGACAAGCGCCTGCGAAAGTCCCCTGCGGATACTCAAGCGAGTCAAGCGAGAGACAGCCTTTAGACCTAACTTGGGTATTTTGTACGGTGCTTTAACGTACCCCACCTGAACCTTCTACCGAACCCAGACAAACGATTGAATCCACCAGCCCTCGTGAGACGAGCCTCAGCCGATTCGCTTCCCCCCAAACGATCTCTCGCACACTCAACATGGCTGACGACGTGCAAGAGGCGAGCCCCAAGGCTGAGCCTGTCAGCGTGCAAGCGAACGAGGACGCCGAGACGAGAGCCGCTCGTCGCGAGCTCAAGCAATCATCTATTTCGGATCAACCCGCGGTGGAAGCCGAGGGCGCAGCCGACGAAAACGACGATAGCATTCCCCCGGCGGAGTCGCCTGCCGATGATGAATCTGATGCGCAGGCCAGTCACAACGAGGACCTGAAGGAGCAGGTTTCGTCGCCGAAAAAGAAGCGTGCCCATGATCAGGTGGATGGCGATGTTCCGGCACAGGACATCGATGCGACCAGTATTGCCTCGACCGACTCTGGCAAGGATAGGGCAACACGGCTAGAGCCTGAGAAAAAAAGGCATCGGGACGAAGAATTGAAGGAGAAGGAGGCTGTACGTCGGACCACCATCCCATACTCGCTTTTCTCATCCCTCATCATGTACGCTAACTCTGCAGCAGGGGCCTACCGAGCAGAAGACAAGCACCACGGACGAGTCGACAGAGTCGCCTGCCAAGAAGGAGAAGCCAACACCTGCGAGCGCCTTCGCCTCCTCTGCATTCGGAAAACTGGCCACCGGCTCATCACCCTTTGCGTCTCTCGGCACATCCCAAGGCAGTGCTTTCGGCAGCGGCAGCGGCACCCCTCCTCTAACGTCCTTCGCATCACCTACCAAACCACCGGCCCCCCAGGCCCCTGCTGCGGCTCCAAAGCTGACATTCGGTGGTGCCAGCGCAACGTCGCCTTTTGCAGGCTTGTCGGGGACATCAAACGGTTTCGGCGGAGGCGTCAGCGGCAGCGCGTTCGGTTCAGCATTGTCAGGGGCGAAGACCTTTGGCAGTTTTGCCGCCCCTGCAGCCAAGCCTTTCCAAAGCGAGAAACCTGCGAAACCCTTTGGTGCTC
This sequence comes from Paramyrothecium sp. XJ0827, assembly GCA_020881915.1. Lineage (NCBI taxonomy): Eukaryota > Fungi > Ascomycota > Sordariomycetes > Hypocreales > Stachybotryaceae > Paramyrothecium > Paramyrothecium sp. XJ0827. The sequence continues at coordinate 3,519,579 of JAJFPB010000005.1, read as the reverse complement.
CGGACAGTGATGACGATGATGATGGCGACGATGCCGAGGACGACGAAGAGGCGCAGGCGGATGAGAACGAGCGAGCAGCATCACCCGAGAAGGAAACTGAAGAGAAGAAGAAACTAAGGCTGCAGAAAAGTCAGTCATAACTTGACGCAACTTCTTCTTCGAACGACACGCTAACAGTTTGTTATAGTTGAAGTAAACGATGGAGAGGCCGGCGAAAGCACTCTTGTGTCAGTACGAGCCAAGATGTTCGTGCACAATAAAGAGACAGGGTGGAAAGAAAGAGGCGGAGGCATGCTCAAGATCAATGCGCCAACATCCTGCGTCGATTTCGACGACGCGGGAGCGGTCATTCCTGGATCATTCGACGCTTCAAGCTTAGAAGACGATGCAGATGGTGACGACAGCGCGGAGCCTCAGGGTCCCAAGGTTGTACGTCTTTTGATGCGACAGGACCAGACACACCGAGTCATCCTCAATACGGCCATTGTGCCAGCAATGAAGTTCCAAGAGAAAGCGTCCTTGAAATCAGTGGGCATCTTGTTCACTGCATTTGAGGGCGAAGATGCGAAACCAGTCAGCGTCACAATGAGGGTGAGTTCCTTGGCAATGTAGCCACCAAAACCACGAATCAGAAATGCTAACTCCGTGCAGATGTCTGCGGCAAGCGCCAAGTCTTTTATGAACGAACTTAGCACCGTCCAGAGGGAGCTTCAAGGAAACTAGAGGGTCAGGTGAATCCCGAGATGCTGCTGCTGCACCTCATGGCATGATACATGTACGACCCGCCGAGTACCATCAGTCATTGCAGGTTGCGTTGGATACGTGCATATGATTACCTCTTTTCTTACGCGAGAACAGCCGGGAAGGGCGATCATGCTACCACCCAGAGACGGGTTATCGATCCCAAGAGCGGTTGCAAAGACATGAAAGCGATAAACTCACATGGCGACTGAGCTACAGAAGCTGGTAGGCAAGTGAGCGTGCGTATAAAGTGTATACATAGGTCGTCAAGGAATCAGTGACGAAGAAGGGGCCGCTTAGGCGTTGATGTCTTTGTTAGACGAGGTGTTCGGGGATGCGCGGGCTCTTGAACAACTATTTCCAGTGGATTTAGCATTCCTGATTAGAAGGTTACATTAAGGTTATGCAATTTTGCCCACCACTGTGCTCTGTGTGTATGTTGGATGGTTGACAGGCTTGTGGGAGACCTTTACATTTCCACTATGCTATGACTAAACTCGTCACCAGTGAGCTACCTCAATCAAGCTTCTATTTTTTTGGTTGCAGCAACTGTAGACGAATTCTTCTCTGCGTTAACCTGTCGCAACCGCACTCGAGTTGCGAACTGATAGTGAGACACGTGATCTGGCGCAAGTTCCGCGACAAGATAGCCCTGGTGGCGTCAGTGGCTATTCACCTACAGTCCGGCTATGACACGTTCAAACCACAACCGATGAAACCGGGTTTCCTGAACATGATAATCCAATTCGTTGTATCGGTGCCCCATTTCAGACCCAAGTGAAAATCAAGGAAACGGAATGGAGCCTGATAGCCAGGAGGGCAGTGGCAATGCGAGACCTGGCAAACGCAAGAGACAAGCAGTTGAAGCCCAGTCTCCATCTGCGGCAGACTCGGCAAGTGACGCCTCAACTCAAGAGAATAAGGGTCGTTTGAGAAACGTTGGCGCTGGCGCTCGAGCCAAAGGAAAGCCGAAACTGAAGAATGAAGCCAGCGCGCCCGTGGAATGTCTCGTGGAATGGCCAGAGCAGTTCAAGTCACTCGAGAAAGCTCACAGGGCTCTGAATCTTGTTTTCACCTTTTGCTGCACTCGCAAGCATCTCATGACAACGTTCGATACCATCAAGCCAGCCGTCGAGACCCACATAAAAAGGCCTCTTTCTATCGAAGAGGTTGCTTCAATCGTTGCACTCAGGCCCGAGGGCATTCATTTCGCCTACGTGGATGAGCTCATGCTGCAGCTAGACGCTCGAGGCGCTGAAAGAGACGATACATTCAAGAGCTCCAAGTCCCTCAGGTCACAAGCACCGGCCCACGACGCCTCAGTCGGGGGCTTCACAGGAAGCGAAGGCATTGGCTCCGAAAATGGCCAAGACGGCGCGCGCAGCGGCGTAGAGGTTCTTTACTTTGAATTTGTCGATGGCGATTTGAAGCGGCAGGTCATAGACAAGAAAACTGGTGAACCAACGCGGCCGAACCGGAAACTGAGAGACGAGGACCTGAAAATGCCTGTGTTTAGCCAAAAGCAGATGACGAATCTTATCGAAAGGCGAAACCAGAAATTCTCGAACGCGGTCAGCGCATTTCTGAATCAATGCCTAGACGAGGGCAAGGATCCGGGAGAGGTTCTCAAACAGCTAGCACTGCCATTCATTCCACAGCCCTCGACTCCAGAAGAGGACAGCATCAAGCCGCCAAGTACCATTCCAGAAGCCATACCCAAAGAGCGCAAACCAATACCCGAGATTGTCCAAGAGCTCAAGGAGAGTCCCTGGTATACGGGTCAGATCGTGCCGGACGGCCATCGGGTTTTCGAGCAGCAGGAGGCTGTGTACGGGGATTTGAACTTTTTGCTGAGCCAAAATCTAGTGAATGCTCTGTACAACACCAAGGGAATCACAAAGTTCTACGCCCACCAAGCCGAGGCACTGAACCGTCTGCATGAGGGGAAGAATGTGGTGGTGGCAACGTCCACTAGCTCCGGCAAGTCGTTGGTCTATCAACTGCCCGTTCTGCACGCCTTGGAAGAGGACTACAATTCCAGAGCCATGTACATATTTCCCACCAAGGCTCTGGCTCAAGACCAAAAACGAAGCCTAAAGGAAACGCTGGCGTACATGCCAGGCCTCGAAGATATCCTGGTGGAGACTTTTGATGGTGATACACCCATGGACCAGCGCAATGGTATTCGCGAAGAAGCACGCATAATTTTCACAAATCCTGATATTCTTCACATCACCATTCTTCCCCAGGAAGAGAGATGGAGAAGTTTCTTGAAGAACCTGAAATACGTTGTTGGTGAGTGTCTGGAAAAGCGCCCGTGGGTGAACAATGCTAACATCCTACTTTCAGTTGACGAGTTACACTACTATCATGGTCAAATGGGATCGCATATGGCTTTCATCATGAGAAGGCTTAGACGGGTATGCGCAGCAGTAGGAAACCGCCGTGTAAAGTTCGTGTCGTGTTCCGCTACGGTGGCCAACCCAAAGGACCATTTCAAAACCATCTTTGGGATTGACAACGTGAGCTTGATCGACTTTGATGGGTCGCCGTCCGGCCGCAAGGAGTTTCTTTGCTGGAACACTCCTTTCAAAGACCCTGGGGATCCGGCCAGTGGCCGTGGCAATGCCAAGCTTGAGTGCGCTCGTCTTTTCTGCGCGCTCTTGCTGCGAGGCGTGCGTACCATTGCGTTTTGCCGGGTTCGTGCTCAATGCGAGCTTCTCGTTACTGCCATTAGGCAAGAGCTGGAGACACTCGGCCGGCCCGAATGTATGAGCCTCGTGACAGCATATCGAGGAGGATACACAGCTCAGGACCGACGGCAAATAGAATCGGATATGTTCGAAGGGAGGCTCCTTGGCATCGTGGCGACTACTGCCTTGGAACTGGGTATCGATATCGGTACTCTTGATTGTGTCATGAGCTGGGGCTTCCCATATACGATTGCAAATCTGCGCCAGCAGAGTGGCCGGGCTGGAAGACGAAAGAAGGATTCTCTTTCCGTACTAGTCGGCGACTGTTTCGCGACCGACCAGCATTACATGCAGAATCCTGATGAACTCTTCACAAAGCCAAACTGCGAACTACAAGTCGATCTGGAGAACTTGCTAGTCCGTGAGGGTCATATTCAATGTGCTGCATACGAGATGCCGATCCGACCGCAGCAGGATGCCCAGTACTTTGGAGCCGATCTGCCTGAAGTGTGCAAAGAGCGGCTTACCAAGGACGAGTTGGGATTCTACCATTGCCATGAGCGATTCCGTCCGTTGCCTTCAAGATATGTCGCTATCCGGGATACAGAAGACGAACATTTCGCCATCATCGATATATCTCAGGGGAGGAATGTGGTCTTGGAGGAGTTGGAGGCTTCTAGGGCCTTCTACACTCTCTATGACGGTGCAATCTTTCTCCATCAGGGCGTCACGTATTTAGTGCGCGACTTCATACCCGAAAAGCGCATGGCCAAAGTCATCAAGGTCAAAGTCGACTGGACCACGACGCAACGAGACTACAACGACGTTGACCCAACCGAAACCGAAGCGATTCGTAGAGTGGGAGGTTCCCTGATCCATGCCTACTATGGTACAATCAAGATTCAGCAAAATGTCTATGGATACTTCAAGATGGATAGAAAAGGTCGAGTCCTGGATGCCGTACATGTCGACAACCCGCCTATCATTCGATATAGCAAGGGAATGTGGCTGGACGTGCCCAAGAGGGCGCTTGATATACTCCAGAACCGGAGGTTGCATGTTGCTGCGGCGATCCATGCAGCCGAGCATGCTATGATGAGCCTGCTGCCCAATTTTGTCATCAGCATGCCCGGAGACGTTCGCACAGAATGCAAGGTGGCCCTTAAGGAATTTGCAAAGAACGAAACACAGAGGAAGCGGCCTGCTCGCCTGACATTTTACGATGCCAAAGGGGGCGCTGGTGGTTCAGGGATCAGCACCAAAGCATTCGACCACGTGGACCGACTTCTATCAACCGCACTGCAAAGAGTCGAGGGCTGTCACTGCTCTGGCGGATGCGTTGAGTGTGTTGCGTCGGAACTTTGCAAGCACGCCAACGTGGTCATGAGCAAGGCTGGGAGTTGCGTGGTGCTGAAGTGTTTGCTGGACATGGAAATCGACGAGGACGAGCTACCTATGGGACCTGAGGACTTCAGCCCAGCAGGGATAGAGACTGTGGTGGTGGCGCAACCCGTACCACTCAGGGGCAACAAGCCAAGGGCCGAGCATGTTGAAGTTAAAAAGGAACCAAACGATGAAGCGACGATGGGAGGTTTCGACAATTGGTTAGGCGGCGTTGACGTACCCGGTTCGGCGACTTGACATTCGTTGGGCGTGCATACGTGTGAAGCATAGCAATTCGATCATAACAAGGGGAAGTTCGTTGCTTGGCCATTGGGCCACATTTCCCTTCACGCTACAGGGATTGCTTTATTCTTCGGGATTGGTTCAAGGGCTAGGTTCCTGCCCAGAAAATCATAGCCAAGCAGTTGCCAGCCAGCCGCGATTCTTGATCGTGCTGTGGTGACCCGAGCACTAAATGATAACAGAAATGACGGCCATGGGCAAGCGCAGCAAACAACATGCCAAGATCGATTGGTCCAGAACCCCACAAACGAGGATGGTGGCAGATTGCCAACACATCAGGAGTTCTGGCATCGAAATGAGTGCACGTAGAAGAGGCCGCTCTCATGCACAGTGACGATGCCGCCCAGACGATTCCCTGTTTCTGGGATACAAGGGTGGCCCCCAACAGCCAGGGTCTGTGCCAAGGCGAGAGGCTAAAGGTGCGATGGGGGCCGGCAGAACGGCACGACCCATCCTTGTCCCCACTGGGAAGGCCTGTTTTGGAAGGGGTCGCTTGGGGAAGCTTGTCGCCGTCTACATCATTACGTCGTTTTAAGCATGTTTTCTGGTGAGCTTGAATTAGCTCCATGCTGCCTCCCCAGCACAATGTCTCGGTGCGTCCTTGCTTGCCCTGGTTATCGCAACGGGTAGCGGCAGCGCTCAGCGCATCGGCTGTGGTGCGGAACATAACTAGATGTTTGATATAATGAGATGGGTTAATGGATCACTGATTCTGAGAAATGATGCATGCTGCACAATCGGGGCAGTTGCACACAACGTCACTCACCAACAACCGTGAAAACAAACGTTGCGCCGTATCGGGATAGAACACACAGGCGGAACTGCCCCCTGGCACTAGAGCTTGGGTCAGCTTGGCTTCACCCACCAATCAGTCGACTGGGCATTATTGACCAGGGTTCTTTGATTCAATACCCTTTCACCCTCTTATATCTCCTGGTCGTGCGAGTTCGTAGGCCGATTGCTTCCCGCATCTCTTGGCATCATTTCTGTACGGCAAGAACCGACTTCAGCGTACGCTCTAGGTTGTAGGTCTTCAAGCTTCACGATGCAGGACAGACGTTTATCGACGTCTCCGTACCGCAATGGCCCTTCCTCCCACCGCCGCCGTGATGAGAGGCGAGCGTCTCGCGATCGACACCAGCAAGCACGCTCGCCGCTGCCGCCTCCGACGACTCACAGTGAGCACAAACATAGCCGGCAGAGTACCGAGAAGGTGTTCAGCCCAGACGGTGTCAAAGTCAAGCCAGCCGGAGAGAGTGGACGTCGTGGGATCAATCCGTGGCACTTCCTTCGCATCTCTTTTCGCTCATCCTGCAGGGCCAGTCTACTCTGTAATGTTTTGTGGCCATTTGTACCCGCGGCTCTGGCAGTGAGATGTAAGTTGAATATCGATTTCTCTTCCAATGTACCCTCATATAGGGGGTTTAAAGTCATCCATGATGCGCTAACATCAATACGAATGTTTGTAGACACCATGGAGGAGCGCCACACGCTCATCTTCACGCTCTCGTATCTCGCCATGATCCCTTGTGCGAACCTCATCGGCTTTGCCGGCCAGGAGCTTTCGAGGAAGCTGCCTCGCGTTGCAGGAGTCTTGACAGAAATCACGTTAGTATCCCGATTCAATGGAGATGACCTGGCATGTGGCTGACACAGTAACGCCCATCTGCAGCTGCGGTTCCATTGTCGAAATCATCCTATTCATCGTGTTACTTTCTATGGACCAGTTCTACGTTATCAAGGCCGCCATTCTTGGCTCAGTCCTTGCCACGATGCTTCTGTGTCTAGGCTTTGTGTTCTTCGTCGGTGGCATGCACCGCGACGAGCAGACATTCAGCGACGCGATCGGTGAAGCGGGTAGCAATCTTCTCCTCACAGCGTATGTTCACCCCAGGTTGAATTCGGTTCCTTGCTTACCTGGGTTACCAGTGGTACTGTCCTGGCAGTCCCGACTGTCTTTGAGCACGGCATGCCCGCTTCTGATCTATCAGACGAGGAAACCAACGACCGGACGCTGAACATTTCCCGCATCGTGTCTATCCTGCTGATAGTGGCCTACTTCGTTTACGTCTTGTTTCAAGTTCGCACCCACCATGGCATTTACGATGCGATCTTCGAGGCCGACGAACACCGCGATCGTGACAAGGCAAAGGACATGGCCAAAGCCAAGCTCACCATGACCGAGTGCATCCTCGCCCTGGCTATCGGCATCGCGCTTGTCACCCTCATTGCCATGACCCTCGTCCTACAGATTGAGCACATCATTGCATACTCCCATGTCTCGGATGCGTTCATGGGCCTCATCCTGGTGCCCCTCGTGGAGAAGTTCGCCGAGCACATCACCGCCATCGATGAGGCATGGGACAACCAGATGAACTTTGCCATGTCTGCTGTTCTCGGCGCGACACTTCAGACGGCCCTGTTCAACGCTCCGCTCACTGTTATAGTCGGTTGGGGCCTTGGCAAGCACATGGACCTCAACTTTGACGTCTTCAACCTCGTCATGCTCATTCTCGCGATTCTGACGGTGGGCAGGTTCCTTCAGGACCAGAAGAGCAATTACCTAGAAGGGTTCCTTTTGATCACTCTGTATGTTGCCATTGCCATATCGGCCTGGTTCTACCCAAATCCCAGTCATCATTGAATCACCATCACAAATTTCCTGGCAATATTAGAAAAACACGAGAACCACTCACCATCATCCGGAGAGTGTGGGAATGGTTGCTGCTACGTGAGATACGTGGGAAGGAGTCAACGAGAGCGAATGAAATATACGATACCCCGGAATAAATTTGTATTTAACAGTTTTATTGTCCCAAACCGAGCGATGCGCCAATGAGATGATTTCGTTGAAATTTCACGGTCCTATGGTTCTACCAAGACGAAGCTCAAGACCAATTCGTGCTTCAATGCTGATTGCTAATACATGCAGTTACCCTTTTTCCAGAGCAGCCCCCATCCGAACGCCTGTTCATTTACGACCCTCGGGCCCTTAGAAAAACAAAAGATCCTCGTCTTTCCACCCCATGCCGTAGAATATGTCTCGTACACTGCTCTCCATGGCGTCTGGTCCGCAGACGAGAACCAGGTCATCCCCACCGGCCTGGCTGCATGGTCCGACCTCTGCCTCGAACAGGGCTTTGTCTAGCCTGCCCTTCCTGCCGGTCCACGCAGGACTTGGCTTCGTCAGGGTGTGGAGGAGTCTACACCGCTGGGGGTCCAGCGCCGCCAAACCGTCGAGCTCCGCGCGGCAGAGGATGTCCTCGTCGGTGCGGTTGCCGTCCAGCAGCAAGCACTTCGTCGGGTCCTCGGCGTCGGACATGACCGCGCGCAGGACCTGGAACACCGGGGTGACGCCGGAGCCACCACAGACCATGATGAATCGCCTTATCTTGCGCTGCTTGCCCGAGATGCTGCAGAGGCCCTTGCCCAGGTACTCGAACTTGCCGATCGGGCCCTTGAAATCCACAAAGTGACCCAGAGGAATCGCATTCAGGGCCTGCGTCATCTTGCCCCCCTGGCGATCAGGCTCGTCAAGGTAGATCTTGATGAGGACATCCAGCGTTCCTTTGTCGGTGACCTCTGACATGGGTGTGTAGGCTCGGATGATGGCTTCGCGTGTCGCAGGCTCCCGGAGGCGCATCATCAGGTGCTGCCCAGTCGGCAGCCCAATGGCCTGCTCTGGGTGGTCCAGCTTGAAGGTGAACAGCTTGGTGTCGTGAGATATGCTGACCCTCTTCTCCAGAATTGCCTTGGTCCACACCTTGGGCTGCAGGAAGACGGCCCGTGTCGGATCACTCTCCGTAGCATCGTCGTCGCCGCCAGCAAGGGAAGCTTGGGCGGCCGCATCCAGCGTGCCAATGTGATAGTCTACCATCATGGACTTTGCATTCTCACTGTCTGTTGTTTGGTGTTAGCAACTGGAGGCTGGCTATGATATTCACCGGGAAACTTACGGATACTCATGAACTCTTCCGTCGCGTCCTGGCCCGCGGCACCAATGATGGATGCTGCGCCGCCAGGATGGCCTTCCAGATACGCCGTGCCATCGTAAACCTCCTTGTTCACCACGAACCACGGCTCCACGTCGCCGCTGTGAGCTCGCAACTCATCGATGGTGATCAACCGGTCCACTTTGGGATCCGTCATGCAAATCTCCTTGACTGGCTCCTGTTCCACGACTTGTTCCTCCTGCCCGCCAATCTTCTCTCCCCAGAAGCCGTTGGAGAGGTTTCCTCCAGCCTTTTTGGTCCGCTCCATCCAGCCACCCGGCATCAAGGCGGGAAGAGTCGGATGCTCGAACCTTAACGAATGAGCCTCCTTGTGGATCACCACACGGAACCATGGGTTGTTCATCATACCCAGGACACTCCAGTACATGTCGCGCGGTTGCACCATCAATCCTTCGTCCATCGCACGAACAAGTATGTCGTCGGCGTCCTTGAGCTCATCCATGGGAATATCGAGGTCCCAGAAGCACCAACAGAAAGACGTCTCGCGCCACCACATGTCTACCCTGCCACCATAGAGCGTCTCTCCCTCCGGTGCAAGACGGTAGTCATCTTCCGGATATCTGATGTTTGCTAACCGCCAAGTTTTGCCCTGATCCAGCGTGATTTCGACTCTTGTGATTCGCTTGCCACCACCACCATAAGCATATCCGCGTACGTTGTACTTGGAAGGACCATTGACCAGGGGCACCACTTCGTCGTGAGCCGGATAACATGTGGCGCTGTTGACGTTCAGGTCGTAGATGGCATAGTTCTCATCCTTCCAGGTATCGGGAACGTTGCCACTCTCTTCGGGACTTATCATGGTTGGGAGCACTCGGTTGTCATAGATGTGGTACCAGTTGTCACTGGGCTCCGACGTAACTATGATCCTTTTAAGCCACTTGACACTTCGGCCACCGATCTGTCCCGGGATGACGATGCGAACGGGCTTCCCGTGGTCAGGATGCAAGACCTCGCCGTTCATTTTGTGGGCCACCATGACACCTCTGTTGGGGTCCATGCACCAATTCAACTTGATGGAGGTACCGTAGTAGCCGTTTGGTAGTTTGTCGGCGCCCTCAAAGCAGACGTACCTAGCACCACGCCTCGGCCGGGCAGCGGCGAGAAGGTCTCCGATGGGCACTCCTGTCCACAAGGCAGTCGAAAGGCCAGCTGCTCCCCACGAGAAACCCTTTGTCTTTCGAACCATGTTCTGTTCCTTGCGGCGGTTGCCGGCACAAACCAGCGTGACAGGGTAAGTTGCCTGTTCATAGTTCTTGATAAGATCCTTCACAGTCATACGAATGGGGTTGTCCACAAGACCCTCGACGGTGAACTCCCAGTCATATATATCGCTGTCTTCGCATTGAGGCACAGCGCCATGGTTACGGACGTAGTGGAGGTCCTCACTATTGAGGAAACCTTCGTCGTATAGCTCGCTCAGGGGAGCTTCGACGTTGAAAGGGTGAACACCAGTGAGGCGGATGAGTCGAGGGTCTCGAGGGACATGGTTGTCAGGTGTTTTGAGGTCCTCGGCGAGAACCCTCTTGGCTCTGGAGACAGGGGGTAAGGGATAGGACCGAGGGGTCTTGACATCGGAGCGTAGTAGCAAATGGCCCTGGTCAGCCTCTGAAAGGTTTATCAAGCTGCCGGCCCTGGACGGCTTTGCTGTGGGCGGAGGGCTAGGGGGGAAGTGGACGGTTTGTGGGAGCGTGTTTGACAAGACCTCCATTTTTGATGTGGTCTTTGGGTTAGTTTTGGAAAGGGAACAACAAGGAAGAGACGCTTTGCAAGAGTTGAACAGACATGTAGAAGACACAATCAAAAACAGACGATGAAAAACTACTCGAGTTTTGGGAATTGATGCTATCTATCACGACTTACACCGGAAATGCTCGAACAGACCAACTGGGCGCCGACTGTAACAGATCGATCCATCTTCTCCGGTGGCCCGATAAGGTGTTTGGGGGGATCCATTCAGCTGTCAATCCATGTGGCGAGGAGATGCGGAAGTCAACGGAGTGGGCGCACGGTATCTGTGGAGGACGGCTTATCAGGGGCCGCAGTGGCATCTTGGTGACGCTAGCGAATCATGGCGCGAGATAACACGCGTGAGAGATAAGGGACCTGGCGGCGGCCGGAGATGCGCAAACCACGGCCTCTGCGTGCAACGATCACCAGCACGGATAAGCGGCAGTCCGATGTCCGTTCTGAGGCTGGATCACAGCGCCCCAGACGGCCCCAGGGAGGTGGTGTTGTGATTTGATTTCGCTCGCATCTGACTCGCAACTGCCGGAGAAGCACATCTTCCCCCATGCGCCGATCGAAAAGCAAAGCAGGAGGCAGCCATGGCGATATATGGCACGGTCGGAACGAGCCCCATTTCAAACAGTATGGCGAGAAAAGACAAGCCGCTTGGCGTCTACCATTCTGGATGGTGGCTCGGAGACGTTTCGGAAATGTTAAATTCGGAAGCAAATGAAGTTGTCGTCAGTCTCTTTAAGCACCGACAACCCGTACCCTCATTCACACTCGAGCCAAACAAAACACTCTGCGGCTTGGAGCAAACGGCATCCTTGTCGAACATAGTGTCAATGTAAATTTTCAAAAAGAGGGTGGCTTGCGCAGTTGAAAATCTCATCTCTCTTGGTACTGAGTAGTGTCCCCATCAAGGGTCAACAAAGCGCTCGATACAATGGATCACTCTGCAGAAAGGTATCTTTCGAGCCCCTTGTAGGCGTTGCATGAGAGGAGATAGCGAAACAGCGACGCGACTGGCCTCTTCCCAAACAAACGTCTCGCTTCCCTAACTCAGTTGTCGCTTGCTTGTGATGATATAAGACAGATTCGAAAGGCCACCCAATGGCGCCACAGGATTCCGCTTGTGTTGCATGTTACACACTCATGCTTTTGTGGATAAAATAATCATCTTGAAGGATATAATCAAGGTCTTAAGAGAATATGAAAACCAAACGCCAATATAAAACAATACGGCCAACAAGAGAGATGATCCAATGTTGTACTTCTTATTTTTGGAGAATTTACTATTCTTTCACGCTTTACGCCTTGCGCTTGGGGTTCCATGCGGCGCCCATAGGCTCGCTCCCAGCTTGAGAGGCAGCCTTATGTAATTCCTTACATAAGCCACCTCGAACCCCTAAGGACGTGCTTTCACTCGGCTAACCATTTCCGGCCTAGCGCCGCACTCGACGGGTGTAGCCCGGCCCAGGCGGTCGGGCGATTCAACCACAAAGACTCGGCCAAAGTGATATTCCATGCATTCGGGCACGGCGCCGCATCGTTCGCAACACCATCGAAGCTCCGGGTCTTGGAACTCCAAAACGATTGTCGATTTTGGCGCCTCAGAGACCTCAGTACCGCTGTTGACATCGTCTTCTCTTGCTCCGCTAGCCTGGACGCACCGATGCCGGCTCATCTAGCCCGATCGCACAGCCATTTCCTAGGGTGGTGCATCCCTTAGCAGACCAAGCCCTTCCGAATGTAGTACTGCCTCACACCCTGCCATCACTCCAAGTATAAACGATTTGCCGATCGCAATGGATCGCGCAAAGAAGCGTATGTTTCCCACAGGAAAGACTGCGTCGATTTGTTACTCATTCCACTGTAGGCGAGCTGCGCGCACTCAACGAGAAGGCTTGGGAAGGCGACAAAGGTGTGTCCATCTCTGCCTAGCTTATAATTTCGTTGTTGCCGTCACTGACGCACAAGTCTAGATGTCTTCGAGGTCAGCGGAAGTCTCGATTCGTCTCTCAAGAAGAACACTGCCTTCATCAAGCGACTACGAACTGCCATCTCCTCCGCGACCCTAGCGACGTTCCTCCAGGAGATCCGAACCCTTAGCCTTCACAAGTATCTTTCCGAGGTCATCTCTGCTTGCTATGAAGGCCTCTGCAGACTCAAGACGCCAGGCGAGATCGAGGCCGCCGTCGAGATCGTCAGCGCCCTCCACCAGCGCTTCGGGCCCAGTGAGTTCACCGAATACCTAGCCTGGCTCCTGGGCAAGGGTATGGCGACACCCGACAAGAGCGCTCTCAAAGCGCTCGCGACAGAAGCACGAGAGAAGGAAGAGAAGGATCGCATCACTCGCCAAAGGGCTCTTCTGAGAGTGGTCACGGATCTTTGGTTGGTCGGGGTGCTGAGGACGCTTGATGATGCAACGAAACCTGACGATGCCACAAAGGGCGCTGCCGGCAAAACGTCTGAACTCAAACCCCGAACGAGCTCTTCCAAGCCTGGTTCAACGGCCGATCCGTTCCCCATCGAGGTCCTCAAAGATCTACTTGGCCATGACCGTGAACATGCCAACCTTCCTCTGCTCGTCATTTTCGTCAAGGCCTTCAGCTGGGATATCCTCGGGGTTAAGCCGGCTGGCTCTGAGGGTCGCAAAACAATCGAGGAAGACGGTGCAGCTACAGCGGAAGAGGGTGTCTCCTCCCCACCCACGGACGATCCCTCCTCCACCGACCAACCCTTGACTCCCCCGGAAATGCGTGAGAGGTTCAAGAGCATATTGAAAAAGTACTTTGACGATGTAGCAGCTCATATGGAGCGAGATCAGAAGTCTATTCAGTCACAAGCTCGGCGCAACGCTGAAGCATACGTGAAATCCGGCGAGGTCTTCGAAGACCGGCAAGCAAATTACGAGAAGCAGGTCAAGGCCCAGGATAGGCTCGTCTCAAACGCACAGGTCATAGCAGATGCTATCGGTGCTGAAATGCCGAGCCTCAAGGACTCGGATGACTCATTGGCATCGACCAACAACGCAATTGGGCTTGTCAAAACCGGAGACTACCTACGATCCATGGGCGACGGTGCTGGCATTTGGGAAGACGAGGACGAGCGTCGCTTTTACGAAAATCTAGTTGATCTCAAGGGAAAAGTCCCACCTATTCTTCTCGAGGACGGCAAGAAGAAGAAATCCGACACGGATGATCAGGTTGGTAAGAAGCCTGATGCCGTTGAGCCCACAGAACCTACGCCCGTACCCGATGCCAACGATGACCAATCAACCGCTATCGCAAACAAGACAATAGGAGCACAGGTTGACGCCCTGTTGGCTCGTCTTCCTGACCTGACCAACAAGGATGCCATTGATCAAACAGCCATCGACTTTTGCTTTCTCAATTCCAAAGCATCGCGTAATCGGTTGATTAAAGCATTGACAGAAGTGCCCAAGGGCCGAAGCGACCTGCTACCCTGTTGGGCTCGTTTGGTGGCGACCCTTGGCCGGTACATGCCTGATGTTCCTAAAGGCCTAGTGGAGTATCTCGATGCTGAGTTCCGAAGTCTGCAGAGGCGGAAAGAGAAGGACTTTCTCGGCCAAGTTCGCCTCAGCAATATTCGTTATTTGGCAGAGCTTACAAAATTCGGTATCGTCCCGGAACATGTTGTTTTCCATTGCTTAAAAGTGAGCCTGGATGACTTCTCACGGATGAACATCGAGATTCTGTGCAACCTCATCGAGAATTGCGGTCGATATCTGTTGAAAACCCCGGAAACCGCCCCACGGATGGCCAGTTTTCTCGAAACGCTCCAACGAAAGAAATCTGTTCAGCATATTGGGCAACCGGAACGAATGCTTATCGACAATGCCGTCTATTACGTAGACCCGCCTGAGCGACCTGCAATCGAAGTCAAGGAACGCACGCCGATGGAGCTCTTCATCCGCAAGCTCGTCTACGTCGACATGACCAAGCGGAACTACAGCAAGATTCTGAAGCAGATTCGCCGGCTGCATTGGGAGGAAGCGGACGTCGTGGCCATCATGGAAAAGGTCTTTTCGAAACCTGCAAAGGTCAAGTACGGAAACATTCACCTCTTAGGCATCCTGCTCAGCGCCATCTACCGATATCACCCGGGTTTTGTCGTCAAGGTCATTGATAACGTGATCGAATCCGTCATCTTCGGTCTAGAGCAAAATGACTTTAGGTTCTTTCAGCGTCGCATTGCGGAAGTCAAGTACCTCGGCGAGCTTTACAATTACCGGATGCTGGAGCATCCTGTGATCTTTGATACCATGTATAGGATCATGACATTCGGATACAGTGAGGAACAATGAACACAAATTCATGGAAGCAAAAACCACTAACGCCTGCTCAGATGGTCCACCGGTCCCTGGTCGATTCAATCCCTTCGATCCACCTGATGATTTCTTTCGAATTCGTCTTGTCGCCACCATCCTGGAAACATGCGGCATGTTCTTCAGCCGAGGCGCAGCTGGCAAAAAGCTCGACTATTTCCTGTCTTTCTTCCAGGTTCGTATTTCCTCTCGCCGCTGAAGCCGTATGCTGACTGTTTTCAAAGTATTACGTCCATACGAAAACTACATTACCCCTCGACATCGAGTTTACGGTCCAGGATATTTTTGCGATTACCCGACCGCAGTGGAAATTTGCATCCAACTTTGACGAGGCATCCAAGGCATTCCAGCTTGCCATCACGCAAGACCAAAAGTCAGCTGGAGCTGACAAGTATGCCGAGGCCGATGATGCTACTAGCGGCGCATCTTCGGAGGACGAAAACGGGGATGGTGACGAGATTGAAGCATATGGCGAAGCTGATGAGGACAGCGCTTCGGAAGAGGAAGAAGCAGAAGCCGATGGTGACGACGAATCCGCCACCCACGACAGTGAATTCAATGACGAGTCCATTGTCGTGACTCGTCAAGAGGAGGTTGTTGATCCCGAAGACGAGGCCGACTTCGAGCGCGAATACGCCAAGATGATGGCTGAGAGTCTTGAATCTCGGAAGTTTGAGCGCAAGCAACTATTCGACGTACCATTGCCCGTGCGGCCAAAGAACCGGGAACAGGCAGCCTCTGCGGAGATTGCCAACGAAGGACCACCACCGGGTCACACCATGGCATTTTCCCTCCTGACGAAGAAGGGCAATCGCCAACAGGTAAGACCATATTCGCTAGACGCCTGTGCTCGCTTTCCGTCGCTAACACGTCGGCAGACTCGCACAGTAGAGTTGCCATCCGACTCCACCTTTGCCATTGCCATGAAGAATCAGCAACAAGCGGAGAAGGAGGAACAGCAACGAATCAAGAACTTGGTTCTGAACTATGACCTCCAGCAAAGTGAAGATCAAGAGGGTATGGTCAAACGCGCGATCTTGCCGTCGTTGCTCACATGACTTACGTGCGGAATTACAGGAAGCGAACGCCCCGGCACCTTTTATCACAACCGGGCCGAAAGACCGAGTAAGGATCGGAATCAGAGGACACGGAAGCTACAGCTTAGCGATGTTGATTGGTGAAGTAACTCTGCCTCGACGCAACCTAAGAGTTGGGCTTTCATTTCTTCATTTAGTCTGAGCTTTGAACTCGGCTGTGCCGCAGCGGCGCCGAGCAGACTTAAACAAGCAATCCAAGTTGCCAAGGGCGGCAGCGGCTGACAACAATCGTCGATTCAACCGCCGGGATTGCGGGCTGTAGCTGTGGTAAGAAGCATCTCGGCGATGCCACTGCCTTCATAGCACTGCTAGATCGCAGTTAGCTTACGTCCGCTAGCTCACGAGGTCCGAACCTCGGGCTTTTCAAAGGACAAGGCTCGTGGCCTGCGCCTCCCCAGAGCAAGAAGCTTGAGGCATTTTGGTCATCTCAAGATGCACAGAAATAAAGAGACGGTTGGTGGGGACGGTCTTCGTGCTGTTTACGGTATGAAGAGCCTTTCCTGCAATCTGAACTAGTTTGATTTTCTCTCGAGGTATGATATGCTGTAGTCGAGAGATCACGTTGACAGCTACGCTGCCACCTGACCTCTCTTTTTGAAACTTCAACAATACAAAATTCACATGGTAACAGTTGTGTCATTTCATCGTGCCAACCCAATGCATCATAGTTGTAGAAACTTGTTGTACGCCTTGTACGTGAACTTCAGCCCCGGCCCCTAATCGGAGCGCTGCACCTGTACAGTTCCATCCGCCATACCAAAGTAGGCAGCAACGGGCTTCTGGGCCTGCAAGTCTTTGCCCGATTCGGCCACTTGCGCTCCGTTGAGGCCGTAGAACAAGCCGATCTCGACGACGCCAGGAATTCGCAGCAGCTCATCCGCCAGAGTTTTCACCTCCCAAGGACCCGCCTGAATGTCGCCGTCTTCGCCCTTGGGGTCAGTCAGGTCTTTGGAATGTAACAGGGGTGGAAAGGGCGCATCGATTATCCACATGCCGTTGTCCGTCACGCACTCGCCGGCCTTGCTGGGAAGGCCAGGGCGGACGGCAGCATTAGGGGAGCCCATGGCATGGAGGCGCGAGAGCACATCAGGCGCAGCGAGAGGGAGGACCTCGATGGGGATAGTCTTCCACTTTGTGCACAGATGACGAGACAGCTTGCGGTAATCTGCATGGCCTCGGTGTAAGCGAATCGGCCGGGGGGGTAGAAGGAACGCAAGGGTGAGGAAGATGAGAAGGAGGACGGCAACTCACCAGCAACAGCAACGAATTTCTTGGCAGCTACTGCAACAAGTTTCTCCTGGAAGAGGCAGGCACCGCCTCCCTTGATGAGGTTGAGATCCTCGTCCACCTCATCGGCACCATCGAAGGCAACGTCCAACGGCACAAGCTTGCCATCGACAACCGGACGCTCATCGAGGTTGCACAAGGTGAGGCCGGCCTGCCGGATCAGACCCTTGGACTGGCTCCCCGTAGGAATGAAAGTCATGTTGCCAAAGAAGTCCTTACCCCTGCTGGCAATGGCCTCGACGACATAGACGACGGTGCTGCCGGAGCCGATGCCGACGTACCTGGCCGAGGGGAGTAGGTGGTCCTCAACAGCATGGTACGCGGCGGACTTCTTGGCTGACTCGATCAGGGCGACAGCGGAGTTTGCGGAGGCGGAAGCCATGGTGCTGGAGGGCGTGGCTGAGGTGAGAAGGAGGTGGTGGCGGTTGCGACTGTGAGGTTGCTGGTGCTTGTACTTGTTGACGGAGGCGGAGGGGAGAGTCACGGCGAATAGCTGTAGGACCCGGGTGCGGGACGGGACGCAGAGACTAGAAGAGGATGAGCGCAGCGGGATGAAGCGACTGGGCAAGACGAATAGCATGTGGGAGATGACGGAAAGGAGTCAATTGCACCCGCAAGCCTGCAAAGGGGGTTAAGGTGTATTGTTTTCTATTCCAAGAACAGAGCCGAGCAGAAGGGACGTCTGACTCGAGAGCGCATTTATTGCCATGGAAGCTTTTGTCTCGGCACGAGGGCCGGAGCGAGCGAGCGAGCGAGCTACCTTGAGGTACCCAGAGCTAAGGCGCGGAAGGTATGTGCCTCATTGGCGAGACGAGGGGCACGAAGCTTCATCGTCTCCCGAGATGCCCCTCCATTGACGTATGCAAGTACCTGTACGACCAGTGCCTGTCCTGCCGTGGTGGGGGCGCCTGGCAAGGTAACTCAAGGTACCTAAACCCCATCTCTACGGGACCAGGCGATGGACCCTTTCGAACCGTGGTTTCCCATTGATCCATCTTCGCTCCCGTGGGCACCAAAAAGCACGCAGGTTGGTGGTTTTCCAGTTTCTTGGAAACATGAAAAATTCATTGCAATGCGGCTCTGCCGATCACCTTTTCTGGCTGAGACTAGCCATTATCTCTCTCCCTCCACCTTCATGAGCACAGTCATTAGCATGATTCAGCAAGGCAGGCTGGTAAGAGCTGATCAAACTCAGTCCGTGGCCAGGACTACACCCGGGCAGATTGCTCAGGATGGGACCAAGGCGGATCGCAGGAAAGTGTCAAGGTGGGTTGGGTTGCTCGTTCCGGAACCATAACCAGGCGGTTGAGACTGCACTCTGTTGTAGTGTTACGTTTGTCTTGTCTTCAGGTGCTCATGGGTCTTGCATTGCCTACCTTACCTTACCTCAGTTGAGGACCATGTGGGAGCCTCTTCTTCTTTCACCTTGTAGCCAAGTACCTTAGCAGCAGAACAATGGCAAGAACCATCGAACATTGTTGGCTTTCCTAGGTTCAAACAGCGGTTGGAGACCAGACCCTAATGTACCTCACTCTATTCTACCTTGAGTTCCTTCCCTTGAGGTAGATGTATTTTGTGAGAGGAGCATCTTTCCTGCTCGTAATCACCAATTTACCTGCTGGGAACCCGACCTTACCTTACGCACCTACTTGGCCTCACCTCACTACATGGTGACCTTTTCCTCTCTCGTCTCACTCTCGCACAAGGTGGTCAGTCTCGACTTCCCGAAGTCCGCCGGTATCTTCACAAGCTCGCCGAGGATGTTGTTTCCCTTGGATGGAGAGCGGTCTGTCCCGTGCTGCAGAGTGACATGAGATGAACAACTTATCCACGGTCGACCAAACTTCCGTCACCTGCAGCCTTCCGAAGGGACGGCTATAGTTTCTTTCCTGTGTGACGCGGCGAAGCCGTGTTGGTCTCTCAGCGCCAGCCATACTTGTGTAACATTGTCCCGCAGGCCCGTTTGGCTTGATTTCTACTGTCATCGAGAGTCTCCCTTGCTTCACGATTGCAGAGCGCCTTCAAACGCACAATATCATGGGTGCTCACTCGGACTGGCCGGTGAAAGACGTGAGTTGTTCCATGTGCTCATGCTTGACTTGTCCACCACGCCCAAACAATCGGGCAAACAGCTGAACCCTTCCCTCTGCAGGTCGTTTACACCTCCGTCGTCGGCGTCCTCATGCTCATGGCCTGCCTTGAGTGGCTTCTCTGGCTCTCGGCGTTCCTATATTGTCTCGTCAAGGCCTACCAAAAGGCAGAGCACTGGTCTATTCGGGTCCTTTGTGTAGCGGTTGGGACTGCCTTTGTGCTGCTTCGGTGCGTTTTCGCCACTAGGTTGCGGCCAGGAAGCCATGGTCAACTGCCAGCTGACAAACGCCATATAGGCTCATCTTTCTTCCCGTCATGGTCGTCACCTTGCCACTGCCCAGCCAAATCACAGACCTCTGGCCTGGTATGGTCGTCGCTGCTCTTCAATGGTTTGCGTTTTGGAGTTTTGCAATCCTTCTCACCGTTCCCTGGCTACTTTGCGTCTACCAGCTCGTCACCAATCAGCTTGGCCGCTCCCGGCGCATCAAACAGGTGCTGGATGATGTAACTGCGCCCAAGGTGGTCATTGTTATGCCCTGCTACCGCGAGGAGCCTCATGTGCTCATTACTGCGGTGGAGTCCGTCGTCGACTGTGATTATCCAGCTGCTTGCATTCATGTGTTTCTGTCATTCGATGGCGAGGAGGTAGACGAGCTATATCTCAGAACGATAGACGCACTGGGTGTGCCCCTTGATCTCGACACCTTCCCTCGGAGCATCGATGTCACCTACAAGGCCGCTCGTATCACAATCTCTCGCTTTCCCCACGGGGGCAAACGCCACTGCCAGAAGGCAACCTTCAAGTTGATAGACAGGGTCTACGAGCAGTACCTCCTAAGAAATGACAATCTCTTCATACTGTTCATCGATTCGGACTGCATCCTGGACAAGGTCTGCTTGCAGAACTTCGTTTACGATATGGAGCTCAGCCCTGGCAATTCTAGAGACATGCTAGCGATGACGGGCGTCATCACGTCGACGACCAGGAAGCATAGCATCATCACCCTGCTGCAGGACATGGAGTACATACACGGGCAGCTCCTCGAGCGCACCGTGGAGTCGGGTTGTGGCTCCGTGACCTGCCTGCCGGGAGCGCTGACCATGTTGCGTTTCTCGGCCTTCCGAAGAATGGCCAAGTATTACTTTGCTGATAAGGCAGAACAGTGCGATGATCTGTTTGATTTTGCCAAATGTCACCTGGGTGAGGATCGCTGGCTCACCCATCTATTCATGATCGGAGCGAAAAAGCGCCATCAGATACAGATGTGCACATCGGCATTTTGCAAGACGGAGGCCGTGCAAACCTTTCGGTCACTGGTTAAGCAACGGCGGCGATGGTTCCTCGGCTTCATCACCAACGAGGTGTGCATGTTGACAGACTGGCGGCTATGGAAGCGCTATCCCATCCTGGTTGCTGTTCGGTTCATGCAAAATACCATCCGGACGACTGCGTTGCTGTTCTTCATTACCGTGCTTGCGCTCCTTACGACATCGAGCACCGTCGCCGACCTACCGGTTGGTTTCATGGCTGTGTCACTGGGGCTGAATTGGCTTCTCATGCTGTACTTCGGAGCCAAACTTCGGCGATTCAAGATATGGCTGTATCCTATCATGTTCATACTAAACCCATTCTTCAACTGGTACTACATGGTTTATGGCATCTTCACTGCAGGACAAAGGACTTGGGGTGGCCCCAGAGCCGACGCCGTTGCTGCGGATGTGCACACAACAGCGAGAGAGGCTGCAGAACAAGCAGAAAAGCAAGGTGACGAGCTGAACATCGTGCCGGAGACATTTAAGCCGGCGCAAGAGGCAAGGAGGGATCTTCCTGTCGACGAGATCGTGCGAAGAAAAAGCGTTGTCCGGCCTCCAGACGATGTGAATGGTAGGTTTTCGGCGAGGCAGCGAACGAAGACAGGCTTGTACACGTATATGGAGGATGCCGAGACGAGCCCCGGAATCGGGGCCCGGTCCTGGTTCCGAAACCGGTCACGACGTGAGCGAGGAGCACGCGACTTTGCGAACAACGGCGATAGGGAAGATTTTGAGGTTGCCACAGCGAACGCAGACTTGCAAATGTTGAGCTACATGGGCGATGAAGACCGTCGCAAGTACGCGGTAGCACAGCGAGCGCAGCAGCAGCGAGCCAGCCACACATGAGGTTGAAGCATTTCGTGAAGTAGGTGGAACTAGTGCCTAACGACCATAGCAAGGGCGTGTTCCTGCAATCAGGAAGCAAAAAGGAGAATCATCAAGCTCACAACCAATGACAGCCTCGACCGCCGGTGCCTCGGAGACCAGTTCAGGTAGAAATTGCATCTGCAGCTGAACAACAGCATTATGCCCGAACGGTTCCCTCCATTGCCGATGGCGGGGCAACACAAAGGGCGGACCCACGGCGGGGTACGAGTACAACGGGGTGCAAGGCTGGAAGCCCACGATGACAACAGCTGCGTAAGAAATGTACCTTAATTCAGGCATTCATATCAGGCCATTTACAGTAAAACTTCTACCTTATTGCCTTGGCTTTTGGGCAATTACCTAAGATAATCCAACGGGTCTGCAGGCTCAAGGTAGCTCACGAGGAATGAAACTTGGTATGCCTTTGACCGTTTTCTTGAGATGCCCCGAGAATCAGATCTAGGCAGTTGCGTTTCCTCACACAACTGGACAGTAGTTCAACATGTGAATTGTTTTTGAACAGCAGGCTGCACCTGGAGCCTCACGCAAAATATACAAACCTAGTAAGGATAACATGCGTTGTAGCTCTTTTCCAGGGCACTGTAGGGCCCAATCAAGCGGCGAGCAACAAAAAAAAAAAAAACCCGGCCCGTGAAATCAAAATCAGAATCAAAATTCTATGAATGCCAAGAAATTCTTAAGAAGCGTCTTACATGTCTATTAAATTGCGTAGAATAATAGGCTATTACTCTATTTAATTTCAATTTCTATTTGGAGAGAATCTCATAAAGGCTCGGGTAGACGTGCTGGGCAGGTACCCTCACCATTGCATTGCTAATTCCCGTTCACACGAGAAGAGTCTGGAAAATTCTGTATACTTCGATGGCGGGGCAAGTGACATGGCCAAGACCCCTCTAAGTACCGCACCTACCATGGGCCCGCCGGTGTACGCTCGAGAGACCCGATCACCCAAGGACTGGCCAATTGTGTCGCGAGAATCTTGTGTTCCGGAGAGTCCTGCAAAGTAGAAGCAAGGTCCCGCTGGCCTGGAGGTACGCGCCTCCACAAGGCACAAAGTAGACGATTGACGCAAGTATGCCCACCGCCTGGCTTTCATCCTCCATAAAAAGGTAACAGGATCCAGTTAAGAAATGTAAGGTATTGATTCAAGTAGCAAGGTACTCTTGTCACTGTACACTCAGCAGCAAGAAACCCTCCATCCAAAGCTGCCTCGCCCTTACCCTTACAAGTACAGCTACTCTGCGCCACTAGTGCAGCTGTTGCTGTTGCGCCTGCAACTTGTTGACTTTTTCTTTTTTTTTCTCACTCTCCCCTTGGTACCACCAACCCAATAGCACCTCGCTGCGCTGCGCTGCGACCACAATCCAGCCCACTTCGTCTGCCGCCCACGACTCTTCTACCCATCACCACTCCTTTCACGACGCTACGCAACGAATCTCCCTCCCCCATATCTTGTCCCTCTTTCTTCCCTTTTACGTCGACCCCGTCTTCGCTTCATCACGATCCCCATCGTGTGTTTTCGATCAACGGCCACGTATTATTTGGTAGGCAGCTTCGCTGTTTGCACTCCGACATCTTGCGCTTCCCTATAAGCGGAAAATAAGTCACAAAAAAATCCACAGCCCACCACAACCATGAGTGTCGTCGGTACGTCGATCATGTCCCGCGCCCGCCCGTCCCCCAGCTCTTTCGAGCCACGAAGAGCACCCTACTGATCGCAGCTTCCGGTTCACAGGTGTCGATTTCGGAACCCTCAAGACGGTCATCGCTGTCGCGAGAAACCGTGGTGTCGATGTGGTGAGTATTTGCTCCCTCTACCCGCCGTGCCCCTCCCCCTCCCATGCCCTCCGGTTTTGACCCCACGACCTTTATCACCACCACGTCGAGATAAGGCAAACTAACGCGATTTACCCGTCTCCAGATCACCAATGAGGTTTCCAACAGAGCCACGCCGTAAGTTCTTGAAACCCAGCCTTCTCCTCCTTTTTGGGGGCGAGTCGCCGCCTCTTGTTGTTTCCGCCTTGCTGACCTTGTTTGTGCCTTATCACAGTTCCCTGGTAGGCTTCGGACCCAAGTCGCGCTACCTGGGCGAGCCGGCCAAGACGCAAGAAATCTCCAACCTCAAGAACACTGTCAACTGCCTGAAGCGTCTCGCTGGCCGACCCTTCAACGACCCCGATGTTCAGATCGAGCAGCAGTACATCACCGCCCCCCTCGTCGACATCAATGGCCTGGTTGGCGCTGAGGTTGACTACCTTGGCAACAAGGAGAAGTTCACCTTCACCCAGCTCGTTGCCATGTACTTGAGCAAGATTAGGCAGACCGCCGCCGCTGAGCTCAAGCTGCCCGTCTCCGACATCTGCATGAGCGTCCCCGCCTGGTTCACCGACGTCCAGCGCCGGGCCCTTCTTGACGCCGCCGAGATTGCCGGCCTCAAGGTCCTGCGTCTCATCAACGACACCACCGCTGCCGCCCTCGGCTGGGGCATTACCAAGCTCGACCTTCCTGCGCCCGAGGAGAAGCCCCGCCGCGTCTGCTTCATCGACATTGGCCACAGCAACTACACATGCTCCATTGTCGAGTTCAAGAAGGGCGAACTTGCCGTCAAGTCCACCGCCTGGGATAACAACTTTGGTGGTCGTGATTTCGACAAGGCCCTCGTCGACCACCTTGCCAAGGAGTTCAAGGGCAAGCACAAGGTTGACATCTACACCCACGGCCGCGCCATGGCCCGTACCATTGCTGCCGCCGAGAAGGCCAAGAAGATCCTGTCCGCCAACCAGCAGGCACCCGTCAACATCGAGTCTTTGATGAACGATGTTGATGTTTCTGCCATGATCACTCGTCCGGAGTTCGAGGCCATGGTCGAGCCCCTGCTTAACCGCACTCACATTCCCCTCGAGCAGGCTCTTGCTCAAGCTAAGATTACCAAGGACGATATCGACGCCGTCGAGATTGTTGGCGGTGGCTCCCGTATCCCTGCTCTCAAGGAGCGCATCCAGGCCTTCTTTGGCAAGACCCTGTCCTACACAATGAACGCTGACGAGGCTATTGCCCGCGGTTGCGCCTTCAGCTGCGCCATCCTTTCTCCTGTTTTCCGTGTCCGTGACTTTGCTGTCCAGGACATCATCAGCTACCCCATCGAGTTTGGTTGGGAGAAGGCTCCCGATATTCCCGACGAGGATACCAGCCTCACTGTTTTCAACAAGGGCAACGTCCTTCCCTCCACCAAGATCCTCACTTTCTACCGCAAGCAGCCTTTCGACCTCGAGGCCCGATATGCCAAGCCTGAGGACCTTCCTGGCAAGACCAACCCTTGGATCGGTCGCTTCTCCGTCAAGGGTGTGAAGGCTGACGGCAAGGACGATTTCATGATTTGCAAGCTCAAGGCCCGCGTGAACATTCACGGTGTTCTCAATGTTGAGAACGGCTACTACGTTGAGGACCAGGAGGTCGAGGAGGAGGTCAAGGAGGAGGATGGAGAGAAGAAGGACCCTGATGTGAGTATTTTCGAGCGTGATTCATTGTCACTTACCCTTCCACATTATCCTGTGGCCCCATTGGCTTCGTCGTCGTCCAGACTGCTTGGAGATGACCGAGGCCGATCTTCGAAACGGCTACGCCGCGATTCGGGGTCCGACAGACACTTTGTGGTTTCTTTTGTCGCTGAAGTTCCGGACGAGGACCTACCCAATCGAACATTGCTAACATCTAATTCCCAAAAGGCCATGGAGACCGACAATAAGGACGATGGTCCCAAGAAGACGCGCAAGGTCAAGAAGCAGGTTCGCAAGGGCGATCTGCCCATCGCCAGCGGCACTGCTTCCCTTGACTCCAGCACCAAGACTAACCTGGCAGAGAAGGAAGCCGCCATGGTTATGGAGGACAAGCTGGTTGCCGATACCGAGGAGAAGAAGAATGAGCTTGAGGCTTACATCTACGACCTTCGTGCAAAGCTTGACGAGCAGTACTCTGAGTTTGCCAGCGAGGACGAGAAGACCACCATCAAGGCTAAGCTTGAGGCCACTGAGGTTCGTTTCTTACCGATCCATCGAAATCTGGTCACTAGTTACTAACGCGATCGAAACAGGACTGGCTCTACGACGAGGGTGACGATGCCGCTAAGGGCGTCTACGTCTCCAAGCTGGAGGAGATTCGCGCCATGGCTGGCCCCATCGTCCAGCGCCACTTCGACAAGGTGGAGGCCGAGCGCCGCGCCGTGCAGGAGAAGTTCGAGGCCGAGCAGGCTGCCAAGAAGGCCGCCGAAGAGGAGGCTCGCAAGGCTGCCGAAGCCGAGAAGGCCGCCCAGGCAGGCGCCGACCAGGAGATGAAGGATGCTGACGCTTCCCAACCGGAGGCCGAGGCCGCTGGCGAGTCAAAATAAGCAATGAACAAAGTAGTATTGGATGTTTCTGGATCGTGGGGAAAGATGACGAAAGAACGGACTATAGACGCATTCCCCTCTGCACACAGCTAAATTTGGGTGTTACAAGGGAGGTGCCTACTTTATGACGGATATGTACTTGAGTTAGACTGAGTCAAAACTCCTAGTTTCATGGACACGTACATTAGATAATCATCATCTTTGAGCTTCATTCATGACGGTGTCGGTGTCATCCTAGATTCTAACTGATTAACTCACCAGCGATTTACCATGGGACTTGGTATGTCGCCCTTTCACCTATAGCGTAGCCAAGCAAGTCTGATGATGTGTGTGGTAGTAGCACAAGTCAAATTCGATTTGCAAACATAGACGACGACAGACTACTTTTTCCATTCTCCGACCAAGTCTTGACAGTGTTCCCTTTTTTCAAACCCTCTCGTCCACCATTCACCGTCCTGCTCTCCTCGAAGCCCTCCTCTCCCAAAGGGGTTTCTCTTTTCCTCAGCCTTGGGGTGTAGATCTTTTTTTCCTCCCCGTCTGTCGGGTCCGATACCCAAGTAGCAAAAAGTCCACAGTTGTTCCTCTGCTCCCTTTTTTGGTTTCCAACCGTCCCGCAAAACTCCTCTTTTTTCATGAAAGCGTCATTCATGCATGACATGGGAACAAACAAGGAATCATATGAGAGACGTGAGGGGATGGTGAAAGGAACGTTAAGCGTAGCAGGATGGCATGATAGAAGTGTAGTAGAGAATGTCAGGCAGTCTGATAAATGGAATGTCTGGACAATAAAAATGCCTTCATAACAAGTCCGCTCCTCCAACAGGTTCCACGGGGGAAAGCATGAAGTAGTCGGCCTCCGCCATCATCCGCAATGCAACCAAGAAGCTCTCGCGTAGCCTGAATTAGTTAATGTCGAACAGAGGCTTCAGCTTGATGATCAGCTGCCACTCCTCGTTGGACACGTCCTTGCGGTAGAACTCCTTGAGGCAGTCGATGCTGGCACGGGACACCAAACTGTACAGCGCGTCGCTCTCCTCCAGGTGGCGGCCATACGTGGGCTGAGAGCCGCCCATTTCGATCTTGACGGCGACTGATGGCTGGCCCTTTTTGCAGACGGGGATCTGCTTGTGGTCGCGCTCGATAGACGTACTATAAGAGTGATTAGCATTTTAGCCTCGCAAAGTAGACAAGAAGTACTGGGGGGGGGGGCATACACTCTGCCCAGCTTGACGATTTCCTTGGTGCCGGTGACGGGGTTGTTCTTCACGGCCGCAATGGGCGTGTTGACCCTGAGCGAACCATCTGTAACATCAACACCGATGACGATGGGGCCCGTCTTGTTGAACACGGCAACAGGCTTCAGGACGCAGGGGAACACAGCCAGCATCTTGGACTCCTCCTTCTTCTTCTCCAGCATCTCATCCATGTGCTTGGTGAACGCGTCGAACAGGTGGTAAATAATGTCGGCGGTGAAGATCTTGATGCCTTGCTCCTCGGCGTACTGCTGCGCCTCCTTGTCAACCTTGACGTCGAAGCAGAGCATGACGGCATAGTCTGGCGCCTTTTCCAGCATGATACCACACTGGAGCACGTCTCGCTTGTAGACCGGGCCGATACCGACATTGGCCACGGGAATCTTGCAGTCCTTGAGGAAGTCCAGCAGAGCCTCCAACGAACCCAGGGTCGAGGCTTGAACACTGACACCACGTCCGGAGGTCTCGACTCTGCTAAGCAGGTTGGCAAGATCGGACTCGACCTCGTCCTCGATATCCTCTTCATCGTCATCAGGTCCAACCACCAGCAGCCTGGATCCGGCAATGGCACCTTCCAGTCCTGGCGCGCTGATCTTGACACCCAGGGCAGCCTTGACTTCCTTGTTGTGCACATAGGCAGATTTCAAGCGGAGTTCCTTGAGCGGCGCGGGCGTGAGAAGTGCCCTAATGTTTGTTTTGATGGCACCCTCAGTACCGCATAGTACAATGCGGTCACCCTCCTTCAAGATACCGTTGGACAAGACAACATCGATGGTCATACCGAAACCCTCAATGGCCTTGACCTCGAGAACCGTGGCCTGAACCTCGGACAGGTACATCAGGGAGCCAACCATACGCTCCTGGGTGAGTTGGACAATGAGCTTCAACATATCAGGGATACCCTCGCCGGTGTGGGCGGATGTTGGCACAATCGAGACAAACTTGGCCATGGATTTGTTCTCGTAGAAGAGCTCCGAGTTGAAACCCTGCTCGGCAAAGGCAAGCTTGGTATCGTCAAGACGCTTCTTGAACTCGTTGTGGACAGCCTTGTTCTGCAGAGCCAAGCTGTCCTGGAAGCCGTTGTTGTCCACCTTCTTCCAGCCGTACAATCTGTCGATCTTGTTGAGCGCGACGATGAAGGGGATCCTGCGCTCTCGGAGCATGCGCATGGACTCCAGAGTCTGTGGCTCGAGACCGTGCATGATGTCGACGACGAGGATGGCAATGTTACAGAGAGAAGAACCACGAGATCGGAGGTTTGAGAAGGACTCGTGTCCAGGAGTATCAATGACCAGGAGACCAGGGACCTTAAACTCGAACTTGTTGTCCTGGTTCACAACAGCGGTCTTCTGCTTGATGGCGTCCACGGGGAAGTAGGTAGCACCGATCTGCTGCGTAATACCACCAGCTTCGCCTTCTTGAACGTTCGTCTGTCGAATCTTGTCGAGCAACTTCGTCTTTCCAGTATCGACGTGTCCAAGAATACAGCAAATGGGGGATCGGAGGTTGTCCTTGGAGCGAGCTGCCAGTGCGGCCTGGTGAGCCTTTTCACGGCGCTCTGCGGCTTCCTTCTTACGCTGGGCTTCAGCCTGTCGTGCTGCAGAGATGTTTTCGTCCTCCGATTCTTCTGAATCGGATTCCTCCTCAGACTCCTCCTTCTTCGCGGAGGCACCGTTCGTCTTTCCGGCTGCTGCCTTCTTGGCTTCGGCTTCCTCGTCGGAGTCAGCGTCCCAGCTATCCTTGACATCATCCTCGTCTGCCGCCGCGGCCTCCCAGTCGTCCTCGACGTCACTCTCGGCGGCGGCCTTGGCTGCTGCAGCCTTGGCCTCTTGCTCTGCCTTCTCGCGGGCGGCCTTCTCCTCGGCTTCTTTCAGGGCTTGCTCGGCTTGTATCCTGGCGCGCTCTGCCGCCTCAGCCAGAGCCTTTTCTTCATCAATCTGGTAGAATTCATTGTTAGACCGAGCACCATGAACAGGTGGTTTTTTAAATATGCTTACCTTGTCCTGCTTGCCCTTCTTCTTCCTGTTATCGTAGACAGCCTTCTTCTTTTCGCCCTCTCCAGACTCTGAAGGACCGACCTTGATACCAGCAGCAAGCATCTGCTGCAACTTCTTCTCATTACGGGCCTTTTCCTCCTTTTGTGCCTTGGTCAAGTACTTGCCCTCCTTCTTGAGTTGCTCAATGCGTTCCTTCTCCTTCTGCTTCTTCAGAGCCTTTGCTTCCTCTCGCTTCTGAGCTTCCTCGGCGGCCCGGCGCTCCGCCTCCTCATCGGCGGCCTGGGCCGCTGCGAGAAGTCGGGCCTCTTCTTCCTGTCGGCGGCGCAGTTCCTCTTGTTGCTTTTGAATGAGGGCCAGGTGAGCAGGGATCTTCTTCTTCTTTCCACCCGCAGGCTCGGGCTCCGCTGCAGGGGCGGCATCCTGCTTCGTAGGCTCGGGTGCCGCTGGTTCGGCGGCCTTGGGGGGTGGCGCTGTGGTCTTCTTCTTGGCGGCCTGGAAAATGGAATTGTCAGTTGA
Source organism: Paramyrothecium sp. XJ0827 (assembly GCA_020881915.1). Lineage (NCBI taxonomy): Eukaryota > Fungi > Ascomycota > Sordariomycetes > Hypocreales > Stachybotryaceae > Paramyrothecium > Paramyrothecium sp. XJ0827. The sequence continues at coordinate 3,489,540 of JAJFPB010000005.1, read as the reverse complement.
GCAAAACACTGAGGACTACTCCCACTTCGCAACACACCTGTTCCTTCTTTCTGGCCTTCTCACGCTCCTTCTTCAACTTTTCCTTCTCAGCCTTTGTCAAAATTCTACCGCCCGTCTCGTCGTCATCGTCGTCGGCGGCGGCGGCAGCCGGTGCCGCTTTGGCGGGAGCAGGCTTTCCCTTGGCACCTCCTCCCTTGCCCTTCTTGGCTGGGGCGGCAAATTCGTCTTCCATGGAAGCCTCAACAGGTGCTGGAGGCTCGGCGGCGGCGGCAGGGTCCTCGCCTTGGACAAAGTCTTCCTCGGGCAGTCCCTTCTTCTTGCGCTTCTCCTTGTTCTTTCGCAGCATGGCCATGAGGCCGCCGGCACCGCCAGATGCATCGTCGTCGTTGTCGCCGTTGGCGGCGGCGTCGGCGTCAGCACCGTCAACGGCGGCAGGGGGAGCAATGCTCTCGCCCAGCTCAGCCTCCCAGTCGTCCTGGGCCTTCTTGCCGCCCTTCTTCTTGGGTGCCATGGTGATCGGTTTCCGAGTACGGTGGTAAGACTATGGCGGATTACGGAGCGTTGAGGCGAGGATCTGGGGTCTCTCGCAGTCGGTCGGGCCAAGCGTGAGGCGGACTCGACAGGGAACGCGTTGAAGGGATGGGAGGGAAAGGGTGTGGAAAGAAGTTCGTCTGTGGGAAGCGGCTCGAAATCGATACCGGCGGGGCAACCCACTATATCCAGGCGTCGCTCAGCAGGGCTTACAGAGGTCTGGTGGCAAATCCGTCGCGGGAACCAAGAGTCGTTGAGCTCGCAAAAGAAGCCGACAAGACATGCTCTTTTTGCTCTACTGGAGAAGCTCGGTTAAGGCTGGGCCACAAGCAATCACGCGCAGCGAGGCAGGAGATGGCAGCCGCGGTCCTGATGGGCAACTTTTTTATTTTGAGACGCACTGCGGGGCACAAGAACGAAGTCACAACCAACATTTGAGAGTATCTTAGATATCGATAACCTGCACAAGGGACTAAGGTATTTATGTTATAATAAGGTAGGTACATGGGCCATGGCAAATATGTTGCCCAAGTTGCGTTACCTCAACCTACCTTACGTACCAGACCTCTGCACCTTGATCTTGCTTCGTCTTCAACCTAAGACGCCTACCTACATCCTGCATGTAACTAAGATGCGTTGTTGACAGCGCCCATGACACTTTTCCGTATAGCCCCGTCACGCTCCCCCTGGTGGGAACAGTGGGCGGAGGGGCCTGTCCTGCTGCACCGTACAGGGCGCTAGCAGGCGGATCGAAAGGCTTTCTCGGGGCGCTGGTGGGCGGGTGGCATATTTCTTTGCCTCCTCCTCCTCCCACTCCTCCTCCACTGCACAAGGGAGGGGAGAAAATTGAAACTGTGAGCTGCCAATATTATGTAAGCTCTTTCGATTACCTCTTCTGGCAGCCAATCCTGTATGATCAAGGCAGCCTCGCTAAGACCTGGTCCAACGACTTGTAAAAATGATGCTTATGAAACGCACGCTTCAAATCTCATGAGTCACACTTCTTGAGGAGTCATGGTTGCTCGACACTTTTCTCGACTTTAGATGGGACATCTCCCGCCTTGTTGATTGATTCTTCTTGCTTAGTCTCAGTGTCTAATTCATCACTGAACTTCATTGGATCTGACTCGACAGATGCTTCTTCATTTTCTGTCCCTTAGCTGGGCTTACAAGACGGGGGCGGACAAGTGTTCCAGGATCTCATAACCAAGACTGAAGTATCTTCTCCGGTTGCCTTCGTTGTCGTTGATAAGCGCGTCGCCGTCGTTTTGGAAGCCTTCCGTGTAAATGCCATTATCCAGTTGGTCCAGGCAACGGCAGTAAGAAAGCAGATCCTCTCCAGTGCCCACGAGTGCCTCCAGTACACGGTGTCTCAAGCAACGCTCAATCAGATCTCCATCAATAACCATCCGCTTGGGATGCGGCTGCATCATTGCCATCCCTATATCATCGTCAAGTCCTTCGAAGGCCTCAAGTTCGCTGTAGAGGCAAATGACGCTGCTCCTCTGCGCCAATCTTTGGATGAGGAAAAGCAGCCGCCAAAGTTCCACACTGATGAGAACGAAGTGCTGTAGTGAGCCACTGACAGATACTCCAAACACCTCGGCTTCGTCACTGCTGCTCGAAAGAGTTCCATAGCGCCGATGCTGTTTTGCCTTTCGTTGCTCGGCTCGCCCCTGCAGTCTTATAAATCGTCTCACTGTTGCAGGTAGAAGTCCTTCAAATACAACGCCAAATTCTTTGTTTCGCTGGCCCCATGGCACCCAGACACCGGTAATGCCCCCAGACATGTCCGAGAGCAAAAACACCGGCCACATGTCGGGAGGGTTGATAGAATCCCCCACATCAATCATGTGCATTGTTGACCGAGCGACTCGATCTGTATGCAACAGGCCCATATCATTTCCTGAAGCCTCGCTCCTGTGGTCGATGACTTGCAGCGAGTGTGTTGTCGTCAAGGCAAAGATCCTCCCATTCAGAATCTGCAGCGATGTGGCCGGCGATTCTAGCTCAAAAGATCTCATGGCCTTAAGCTTCTTCTCAGCCAGGTCAAGGACGTTCCAGTGGAGAGTTCGGTCTACGCAGAAAACAATCCCATCGCCATCGACAGCTATGGAATAGATAGGCGATCCGTATCGCTTCTTGTTGCGGGTGAAATAACGAATCCGTTTCTCTGTTTCGCCTTGCTTCTGCGTTTCCGTAATGCTAGCAGACACAATGAGTAGATTGCCTGCCTTGGTCGTAACGAGGATGAAGGTGAAGGTCTTTCCATCTTTGACATACAGCCACTCGCCCAGGCCAGTGATCCTGTCGCCGGCTTGGCCAAGCCCGCTGATGAAATCAGACGGTTTTCGATCCTTGTCCATTGGTTCCGACATGATTCTCCCAGAGTCCGGGTCAACAAACGCCAATGTCGGCCTGTTATCTGACAGCAAAGCCACCACTAGGCACTCGTATGTCTGGGAGTAGATGATCCTTGTTGGTGTTCCTTCGACCGGTATAGACCTTGGTACTGGACCAACGTAAGTGGAAAGCTCCGTCAGAAGAATTCGAGACTCGCTGAGTAGTAACATCGATATGCGGTGTCTGTCTCTGGAAGAGTTCTGTTGCAGTGCGTGAAGTGAATGAATCGGCGGAGACGCAAGTGACGCGTCGTTGGAATCTGTCGGCCAAGTGAGGACTTTGCTCTTGAACTGGTTTTCCTGTGTGCGTAGGTCCTTCAGCAAGAAAAGGCTACTGTCGCAGCAGGCAAAGGCTGCTGGAGCGCCATCTAGGAGGCCAGAAGCCGGGAAAACATCCAGAGGTGCTCTCCCAAGCTTTTCCATTGTCCATGTTAGTTTCACTGGGTTTTGCCCAGAGATATTCATGGTGATAAGGTGGCCGCATCGTGATCCTATCACCAGATATGTCAAATCGGCAGTTTTTCCATCTACAGCGCATATACTTGTCAAGGCGTCAAGCTGAGGTTCAACAATTGCTTCATCCACGCTTTGGTCAACACGTCCTGTTTCGGTCATCATTATGACGTCTCTTGCGGCCAGGGCTTGACTTACCATGACCATTCTTAAATACCGTGGAAGTAAGAGTTTCACCGCTTAACGAGTAGAGTGTGATGCTAGAGAGGCCCGAGCAAGTAGAGCCGACCGCCACCATTTCAGTATTCGAAAAGGTGAAAAGCGACAAGCAGGTTACTTCTCCCTGCACTTCCCATGTATTTACTGGAGATATTTCCGCTGGGCCGGTTTGGATTGTGTAGACTCGCGATGATGACGTTCCTTGCTGACACGACACAACCGCGAATTCCGACGAGCACGATGCCTTCTGCATGCGAGCGGCGTCCATACTAAGCATGTTCTCAAATAAGGCTTGTGAGCTATTGAGTTGTCAGTGAACAGAATCGATGTAGTTTGTCGTGGACAAGCACAAACCTGCCAACTGAAGAAACTTTTGTTATAGACGTTTCAGTGATCTGAACAATGCTGTCATCGGCCCCTTGAGTAGCGGAGATCGTAGTTGAGGAAAGATCAAATGGCGTGGCATCCGCAGGCATTGCGTCCACTTGGTCCAGGTCTTCGGAAAACGACAAAACGATCGAGGAATGCGGAGCGGCTACTATTACGTTTAGAGTCCTTGTTTCGTCATCGTCAAGGAAAAAAGCCCAAGCCTGTCTCGCTGGGTCGCCGAGATCGAGATCAAGCCCAATACGGGCTCGGACGCCCCATCGCCACTCGGTGACGGTTCCTTGCAATCCTCGACCAGAAGCACTGAATAAGATATCTGGGCGAGACATTTCACGAGCATTGGTAGGCGATACGATATCGGTGCTCGCCTCCAGGATTGTGCCCGAGTTCCAAGCAGGCGATTGATTATTGGTCGTCATATCAACAACAGGAGACCAATTTGGAAGAACGCAGACCCTCTCCAAGTCTCGCCGTGGCGCAAGCTAACGAAGGTGATCAGAGACTTGTTTTCAAACATACTTCTAGTGCGGCTTACCTTCCATATGCCACCTGGTCCTGAGTCGCCGGCTACAATGAGGACGTCCGAGAATGTGTCAAAAGTTACGCCAAATGCGGTGTCGATATTCGCTTGTAGAAATCCCACATTCGTCATGGAAGGCAGCAAATCCTGTGTGTCGATCTCAATGTGTTGAACGGCGCCATCTTCACGGGCCAAGTATATGACGTCCGTTTTCTGGAAGTATTCTTTCTCCCTAAAAGGCCTCGCCCATGCGGTCCAGAGTGGCTCACCAAGGCCATGGGAGAGCTCTGTACGTCCAGGTGATTCCGTAGGTAGGTATTCGAAGGAGGGCGAACCCGACAGGGCATCTTTCACAACCCCGATATAATGCTGTGACACTATGAGAAAAGAGGTTTTGAATCTTAGTGGAACCAATAGGAGTGGCATTTTATGCTCGGGAGGCAGTCGCGTGCCGGCCTTCTCCTCCGAGAACACCTCATTCAGGTTATCTCCAAGCTCCCACTCGTAGGTCACCATTCGAGACACAGATGCGGAGTGGCCTCTTTCCTTGCGGGTGAGAAATAGCAGAAAGATGATATGGTAATCGTCTTCGGGCCGAGGATACAAGAATGCGACTTTGTGTATTACACCTTGGATGGCGCGTATTCGTAAGGACCTGATAGGATCTATGAATCCCTTGGTCGCGTACTGAACATCAAGGGTTTCCATTGACTCAGCCTCGTACACCAGAAGCAGTCCATCTGGCGACGCAGCCGCCAGGTAGCGAGATGAAGGGTCAATGGCAAAATGATATCCAAGATATCTCACGCTCCGGGGTCCATCATGTTTTGTGACAACAAACTGTAGCTGCCCGTCAACCCGCTCTCTGATGAAGAGAAATATCAAATCACCAGATTCAAGTATCAGAACGAGCATCTGAGGTGGGAGCGGTCGTTGAGGGACCTGGTAAGCATCTGATGACGACGCTTGGCTGTTTTGCGGGAAGAGAGAAGATCCCTGGGACTTTTCTGTTAAGTCACCAGTATCTGCATCTAGGCAGTGGTCCAAATCATGACCGAAGACAAGGGCGTTGCGGATTCTTAGATCGAAGTCGTTCTTCCTCAAAATGTCATGCACCTGCCCGGTCTTTTGAAGCTCGCTGATCTGTACGAAATTACTCTTGTTTCTGTTAGCTAAATGTCCAAGACACAGCAGTCACCTCAGGCTCCATAAAGTCCTGAAATTGTCGTCCATGGAGGTGTGCAAGTAGGGGGCGGGCAGGGCAGTTGAGTGGCTGTGCGTGAAGTGGGAGACATTCAACGCCCGGGTCGACTGGCAGGAATACTGTCACTTACCCCTATGAAGGCTATATCATTGCTGCTGCGAGACCTAAGCCGGACCGGGAGGACCCAGTGGACAATGGGGCTTTCAATGATGGTCCTGGTCAGGAGGCCACAAGTGGGCGGGTTTGACTGAGGTTCCGGCCTCGTCTTGGGAGTATTCGAAGCTTTGAGCGCAGCTTGCAGATCGACGGTTTCTGTCACCCACTCGCCATTTCTGAGAACACTAGTTTGGAAAGCCATGGTCAAGTATCATTATGCTCGCCGTGGTGGAGCAGCGGACTGTTGGTGATGCGGCGGGTTGAGGGTCAAATGCGGTTCCAGAGTGTGCAGAATCTGCCATGTTTATGTTTCGTAGAGCCTTATGACGTGCAAAGCCACGGCGGGGAAGGTTTGATTCATGTATGTTGTGAGATGAAGCAGCCTCTCACAACCATGCTGCATGCAACGTGAGCCGTCAAGTTGCCTTGATTCCCGTGCGTCGTGCAGCGAATGTACAGGGTAAGTCTTTGTATCGCGGGAGGAGCTCCATCAAACCACCTACCTTTAGGCAAGGTAAGGTCGCAGGGCAGGCCGGTACAGCTACGGCAGAGCTAGAGCTCCGGGCATGAGCTAAGCAAGCGATAAACCCCAAAAAGGAAATACTACAAAACCATGTCTCAGAGGTAGCATGACAGGTACTGCCATCTTTGTGCGAGAAGCATTGTCTATATGAAATGGTTGATACTGATTCAGAAGTTTGGCAATAAGGAACTAGAGAGTTTCTTCGAGTTTCGTGGGACGTATATTGCCATTACAAGTGAGGCTTTCGTAGTCGTGTTATCTCGGCTTATCACCTACTGGGAAAGGTATGGAACCTTTATTAGCTTGGCTTGACGTGACACATGATGGAACAACCACGTTTTGCTTCCGCGTCAGGAAACAGGCACCCTGCAATCTCGCAGAAAACCTTTCCACGAAAGCTCTCGCCAGCTCCAAGGCGGGATAAACTCGACCCTCGTCATGACGTGAGCCGCTCACTCACGAGGCATCCTGACATCCATCTTGTCGAAAGCCGTGTCCTTGAATTTGACAATGCCGTCCGAGCACCCCGTGTCGCCGGATCCTCAAGAGGATGCCAGCAACCACCTTTCGAGGGTACAACCACGCGACCGGGACTTTCGCAAGAAGACCGCCGACATCCAGCACGCCTGTGTATCGAGGGACATTCCACGCCTCAAGTCTCTCGCCGAATCCCACGGCGGGTTCCTGAACGATGAGCTCCGTCGACTCGCTTGTAAGCGCACGTCCAGTTACCGCAATATTTTTGTGGTATATTCCATACTGCTCCCCTCTTTCTAACAAGACTCGTGAGTAGGGCCGATTTTACTCGGGGTGTCAAAGTCCGCCGCATTTGACGATGCGAATCGTGCCACGGAAGGAGACTGGAAGCAGTTACCACGCCATAGGGACGAGGATCAGGTGCAACTCGACGTCAACCGCGCTTTTATCTACTATCCTCACAGTACGCACGGCCTACCTTTGCTTCAGTACACCTCCTTTACGCCCTCTGTTGGCGTAATAATCTAGAAACCCCACGCTAACAAACCAGACCAAACCGAAGCCGAGCTCGACGAACGGAAATCCGAACTCCACTCGCTCATCGTCGAAGTCCTCCGTCGATACCCATTCCTGTGCTATTTCCAAGGATTCCACGATATATGCCAAGTTTTCCTGTTGGTTCTGGAGCCGGGCCTGAGAGCCGAGGTGGTTGCGCGGCTGTCCGTCTTACGAATTCGAGATTTCATGCTACCCACCCTTGGTCCAACTACAGCCCAGCTGAGGCTGCTACCCGACATCCTCGCAAAGGCGGACCCCGAGCTGCGTCGCCATATCGCCAGCATCGAACCCTTCTACGCGCTCGCCGGCACCTTGACGATGTATGCCCACAATATCGAGGCCTACCAGGACATAGCGCGGTTGTTCGACGTCTTCCTAGCCCGAGAGCCGGTGTTTACTGTGTATATCTTCGCTCAGATCGTGATTGATCGCCGTCTCGAGATCCTCGAGGTTGACGACGTAGACATTTTGACCGTTGTCCTCAGCAAGATTCCCCCTCAGATGGACCTCGATGCTCTCATTTCGAGAGCAGTCCTGTTGTTTGAGTGTTTCCCACCGGAGACGCTGCGCTTCTGGAAGAACATATCGAGCTCGAGTGCACTAAAGACTGCCAGAAATATCAAGGACTCCGCTGACCAGACCATGGAGCAGGGCCAGCAATACTTCACTCAGCAAGAAAAGGAGCTTCGCTGGTCGGAGCTGCAGGACAGGATCAAGATGACTATCTGGGCGTACCGGAAACCAGCAAGAGCCATAGGTATGGCTGTTGCGGTGGGAGTGGTTGCCATCTATCTTCGCAGAAATCCTGCAATCATGCATCATTTGTATTCACTCTTCCGCCGTTCTTAGAGATATGGGCCTTGTACAACACAAGTCCATTACAGAGGATCAACGGCATTATGATGCTACTGCCTTGGCCTCGTATAATCAGCATGATAGACACTCCCTTGACAGCCATGCCAGGTTCAAGAGGAGTCAAGCATCATTGCCTACAATAACGTTACCGTGGAGCATGCACTGTATGTACGCTCTAGTACTGATTCCAGAGAACTTTTGGTATCGCTGCCAAGTTCATCCTCTATTGTGTCGCCCTCCCCCTTGGGAAAGTTCAATCTTATGACGGTACATTCACAATTGAGAAATCCAACCCTCCGTGTCTATGGATAGGCTTTGACACAAGCCCCTGTAGCCTGGCAAACGCATGCTTCGTTTAGGCGCAATGGTGCAAGAAGATTCTCCTGGCCAGATCCAACCACGGCTCTCTCGTGTTTAAGAGCCAAAAAGCATAATGCTTCTGTTGAGCTTTTCGAGGATAATGCTATGCTATAACGTTTGTTGATTCTTCCGCTCCCTCCGTGACCCAAGCACGCCGATATCATCAGTAAATTCATCAGCTAGTGACATGTTCTCAATTGAACAGGAACGAATCCAGCCGCTGTCGTGCCTCGGCATCATCCCACTCAACGAGAACCCGTTCTTTAGACTCTCCCATCTTCATTCGCACAAATGGCTCCATAGCCGCACGCTCATCCTCGGTCAGAAGATGCACCCTTGTCCTCCATAGCTCCTCCACGGGGACGTCGACTCCGCAGTCGCCAAAAAATTTCCCGTCCAAGTACTTCCAGTAGATCGTGTCAAAGGCCCAGCTCTTGCGAGCAGCATAATTGAGCCAGAACCGCCCTGTGTCCCAGCTCTCCCGCATATACGACGAGAGAAGGAAAGATCCGGGCCCCATTTCTTTCTCTGCCTCTTCCAGAGCTGAGAGCCAAGTATCTAGTCGTCTCTCATAGACATCCGCCCAATCTTCGATGCCCTCTTCCCACATCTCCGGCACCTCGAGTAACAGCCACCAGGGAGGATCCAAGGTAAACTGCGTAGGAGCTGCGTAGGCAAATTCCCAGTCGATAGCCCCGAGCAGATCATCATTCTGGTCAATAATGACGTTGACTGGTCTGAAATCGTCAGACCATAGACGAAAGGAATGAGAGATGTGTGGAGCTGGAAGGGTTGCAAGTTTATATTTAGAGCTCGAGGACCAGGTGTCTTCAACAAAGCCAAACGTTGATAAGCGGCCTTGTTTTGCCAGTCTACGGAAGAGTTGACGAGCGACATATTTAGTCCTGCAATCATCTTCAGAGGATACCATATCATTATGCTGGAACACAAGTGTAGCCATCTGCATTTCAGCCAATGCCGTGTACCAATCATTGGTGTTCTGGTAAGTTGTCCCTTTGCTAGGGAATATTGACGTGGGAATATTAGATATTTGGGCCATGTTACTCATGTTCAGGGTGATTGGCCTTCCCAACACACGGTAGACACCAGGGCTGGACTCGGCAAGACTGCCTATGCGCGGAAAAGTAGGCTGTGCTAGTTGAAGAACACACCGTGCCATCTTCATATACAAGTCCATCAGCTCGCCCTCAGAGATGTTGGGATCAAGGACAGGGGTTTCGTCAGGATCCGTGTCGGGGGCCTGCAGAGCATGCGCCATATCTCGCAGGGAGCCGAACTTCTCGATAATCATGAATGGCCCCAGCTCAGAATCGACGGCATGGTGGAAAACTTCTGGGACCCTCAGCTGAGTGTATTTGCCTATGTAACGGGCTGTGGCAGCCTCCGCAAATGCTCTTTCTTCAGGGAATATGCCCTGACCAGGCAAAGGCATACGAAGGAGGACGTCGGTCGAATCACCTTCGATGAGAAATGGATACAACACGTTGAAACCCCCAATAATTAGAGGCCTAATCCGACGCGCCGCATCCCCAAAAATTCGAGTGGCTATGGCTTCGACTTTGCGGCATGTCGATGACAATCGCACCTGGTTCACACCCTCCTCTCGTAGCTCGTCACTTCGATCCCAGGCGAGATTATCAGAATCTTGCCGGGCATTCATAGCAAATATTTGTTGCGATATAGCCAAGCAGAGAACGCCGTGAGAAGTAAGGGGTTGTTGGAGGGAGTGACTGTGAGTGGCCGCGCGACACCAGGTAGGTAACATCGACTACGCGACCCTGGCTATTCCGTTCGATATTGCATTATGGCATTAGAGACCAAAACGGAGAGGGCGTTGCTGAACTTCCCCCCCCCAACTCAAACGCATGGTTTTATTCCTGTTGGCCCTGCATGGGAGACGCCATCGCGCTTGATTTTAATTTCTTTAGGAACGAGGCATATCACCCGCTGGATTTGATTGTGTCCAGGTTCTTTGGTGACGGATGCAGAATTTCAAACGTTGTTGTTTTCGCAGCTACTGTTCTCCATAGGACGAGAAGTAAAGTATCAAACACGATGAACGTGTGGTTCATCTTACCAAAACGCCTACTAGATCCCAACCATGAACGCTAATGCCTACAAAAGATCCGCAAAGCCCGCTCTCTTCCGCGCTCGACGCCTTATTCCTGATGTTTCGTTTTCAGCTCTTCAAAATGGCTCTGCTGTTCAGCAGCCAGCTTTCCGTCCACGTCGCCAATAATAGTGTTTATCAGAGAGTAGTTGTTATATAAGAAGCGCTGCGCCTTGCGCTTGTCGCTCCCGTATCCCTGGCTCTGGCGCGTGAGGAAAGCCTCCACCTCGGACCGCAGCCGCCGGAGACTGGCGACCACTGGCTCATCGTCACCCGCCTCCGTGCTCAGCGCCAGGAAGCCGTGCAGGAGCTGGCCAAACTTTTGCGTAACGACGTGTGGCGCAGCCGACAACTTCGCTTGGTCCGCGGCTGACCGCGATGAAGGCTTTGCAGAGGCGAGTTGACGAACAGACTCGCAGTGGCGATCCATGATCACCTGTAGGCGCGGCCATAGAAGCATGTTGGTCCCATTAACGTAGCCATCTACCGCAGGGATTCTTCTTCGCTGAAGCTCAAAGGCGAAATGCTGGTTCAGACGAATACAGAGGAGAAGCCCCAATGCGTCGAACGTCTCATTAACGAGAGCCTTGGATAAAGTTTGTCCTAGCTCGAAAGTTGGCTCGAATATGTGGTTGAAATGTCTAGACACTTTTGATAGGGGTAGGGCTGGGGTGAAAAAGGTTGCAAGGAAGGTATACTCGGCGGTCGCGTTATCTATCAACGCCAAATTGAAATTTCTGAAAGGGGTTTCAAGGTAATGTGTGCCTTGGTCTTCTTCAGCAAGGTGAGAGGAGAGGGCTGCCCGGTTCTTTGACTTCAGAATGTCAATCCGACGGCCCAGGTTGAAAGCATCATGAGGCGGGCCAGCTGGGCGAGCCTTTCGGCTTCCATCGTCGTGGCCGAGGACATCGTTCTTGTCGAGAACATGGGTCTTCATCTTGCCAAGTGCCTTTTCGTAACGCCCAAACTGGTTGAGATAATACCACCTCATTGTGTTGACGTAGGCCTGGGTGATTTCTTCTGCAAGCGTAGCGTGGTGTTGGTGCAGAAACGCGAACAGGTTTTTGTAACGAATGAAATTTTGCTGCTGGATGATTTGGGCATTTATGTTTGGTGACCTGAGGGCTTTGATCTGAGCAACCAGAAAATCACGGATTCGTTGAATAGCCTGCAATTGTCAGTATATGTGCCTGCTGTCGTACTGGCTGGGAGGCCTCACCTTGAGAACAAGCTTCTCGAGTAATGGGCCCAAGTCCTCGAAGGCCTTACTGCCCTGCGCGTCTGTAGACCTCTTTTGATACGCCGCATTGCGCCTGTCGACTTCGCTCAGCAGACGCACCCAGGTTTCATCTATGGGGCCTTCGACGATTTTCGAAATGGTCTCGGGTGACACGCTCAGCTCCTCAACCAAGGGACCCAAAGCTCTTTCAACGTTCTTTCGATTGTCGAGCCTTTGGCTCAAGGCTGTAGAGCGAGCTTGCAGCGATTCGATATCCGCCGAAACGGCAGCGAGGTCGTTTCGAAAACTCGTGAGGTTCGTCTCGACCGAGTTCAGAACGTCGTCGCAGGCGACAATAGATCGATGTAAGTCTTCGAATTTGGACCGTTCCCTTCCAACTATCTTCAAGTCAGTGTGACACCTAGAAGAGGCATGCGCGTGGCCCTACAATCTTCTGTGGTTTGCGGTTGCCGCGTGCTTACCACGTTCGACTCATTATCGGGTGACGAGGCCAACTCTTTCAGGGTCAACCCTCCAAAGTCGAATTCAAAGTCGACATCTTCCTTCGACAGCGCATGCTTCTCGATTGCGAGGTTGCCATCCTTGCCAAAGGTTGCGCTCAGTAGCTTCTCCAATGTTTCCAGTGGATCGAGGCCGTCCGCAGAGGTCGTGGTCGTTTGCTTCAGGGATGAGCCATTGAGCTTACGGGACGAGGCGAGTAGGGATGCAGAAGAGTCGTTGGAGACAAGTGACAGAGACGATGCCCTTGGAGAGTGACCTGGCCGTTGCGATGTCACATAGGGACTGAGGTTGCTTGCTGAGCGTCGGGGAACTGGAGAGTAAGGCCGGCTGGCGGGTTGCGGCGTCGAGCCTCCGGAAGACGTCGCTGGCCCTCCAGCGAGGCGATCGAGCCACATGTCTCAAAGGAATTTTTCAGAACGTCGAGGCTATCATGGCAATTTCGGGAATCTCCAAGAGCGCTGGCCGGCTGAGATTGGGAATCCCTATAACATCAAGCCAATCGATGAGCTTGCTTCTTCGAGCCAGCTTGCAGCGAGCGTACTATCACCGCTTATCGGAAGTTGTGGCTTGTGGCCACTACTGGGTAGGTGCATGTGGCTGGAGCGTCGAACAGCGCCTCTTCACGCCAAGTCCCAAAGACAAGGGCTGCCCCCTTGAATGGCAGTGAACGTGGTTACAAGAAGCTTGGAAAGACGAGTCCTCTTCTTAGCCGTTCTTATCTTCTTTCAAATGAAGAACCAACATGATACAATTTCTGGGGTCGTATAAGCTATTAGCTACCTTAGGAAAATATTGTTGATCTCACACCTTATCCGGAGGATCTCTACCGAGGTATTGGGTTGCGCCAAGGTAACACAGCTTGAGTGCTTCTCAGTGATGCCATTGTCGAACGAATATTCATGAATACGGCGTACATGGACCTGAAAACCTGCTGGCTTGGTCTATAGTTTCTCTTGGTCAAGACCTTTTCTCCAGGCACTTTTTTCAGAATAACCCCCGTCTACCAGGAACTAGAGAGACAGGTACCTTTACCTACCTCACCTCACCAAGCTTCTGTCTACAGAGGGTTGGAAGGCAAAGAGATTCCAGCAACCCCGCGCCCCCCCCCATGCAGCTCGACAGTCAGTCCACAAAATGTAACGCCAGATTGTGCACTTGGAAGAGCTGGTGGAGAATGATTGGCGGGTGGGCAGCCCTTGCCGAGCGTTAGCAAATCGAGCACGATGGCAAATGCAGGACATGCGCGTGACCCTGTCCTCCTGTCCGCGACACATTGGAGCGAGCCCTAGCCACAGCAAGGGGTGAACAACTGCGGAAGCACTTTAGAAGACAAGTCGAGTCGAGGCCCATGGCCAGCTGGTCTTCTCCTCGCCCTCCTTCTCCTCCAGAGACCTCAAACACCGGCGACTTGATTGGTCCTCTGGAGCAAGGCCTGTAAAGTGGCAACGGTGTTGAGCGGGCCATCAGGTAAAGTAGCCGCCGAACTCGACATACCACGGGCATGCCTTTGCTAGGCCAGGTCCAAGTCCAGGTCCAGGCTTTGGAAGCGATCCAATAGATCCGACAGTCAGGGCTATGCCGGTTTGGGCAGAGGAGCCCACCTCACGACAAGTTGTCTTCTGTGGATGGATTATTACGGTAGAGTGCTAGACCCGGCTTGATCTGGACCTCAAAGTAGAGGAGGGGTTGGCCGCAGGCTGCTGCCGGGAAGTAAGGTACCTTACCTAAAGCACTGTACCTTGTTTGGAGGTACCTTACCCTACCCTGCCTTTTGGCGCGCCGTGCCTTCGTTCATGTTCTGGGGCTGTAGTCGTAGTGCTTTGGATTTGTGTGGACTGATGGGCGCCGCAGACGCATCGGACCGTCTTTTACTGTGCGCCAGGGTACCTCTGGGCAACCCGCCAGTAAGTACATTACTGTGGCATCGAAGCATGGTCCCCATAGCTGTCCCACCAAAGCACCGCTGCGTCCACTGACTGCTCGCTGGCCACTACCCTCCAGGCCCAATCACACAGGCGAGAAAAAAAAAATTAGGACATCGCACCCTTTTTTCTGCCACCCCCTCCTCCATTTGTATTCCCTCCCCTCCTCCACCGTCTTGACCCCTTCCGCTCTTTTTTCTCTTCTCCTTCTTTTCTCCCCTCCCCTCTTCATCCCACCAGCACCCTTCAAAAACTCCCACCGGTGCAGACCATCACTTCGTTTCTTCCTCTCCTTCTTCCTTCATCGACGAACCCGTTACCTTGCGCAATCCATCACCATGGCTGAGGAGGTGAGTCTTTACCGATATGTTTTTGCGCATTCCGTTGTGCTTGGGCACAAAAAAAAACCACACCCCGCAATCGTGTGCCCCACGACGGCACTGTTTGGAGGGCGCACAATTGTCTTTGACGGCTCATCACGGGATGCGCCGTACGTCTTGAGCATCGAGCTCGAGGCCCGGACGATGCGCGGCCAGCTTCAGCAATGCTTCTCGCCGTTGTCCGGCCGGGGAATCTCCTGTCACTACCCAAGCACAAATCCATGTTTACATTGACAACCCCACTTTCGAGACTGCAATACTGACGAGGCGCTTCTCACAGCACGATGTCACCTTCGAGTCCGCCGACGCCGGCGCGTCTCTCACCTACCCCATGCAGTGCTCTGCCCTCCGCAAGAACGGTTTCGTCGTGATCAAGGGCCGCCCCTGCAAGATCGTCGACATGTCTACCTCCAAGACCGGCAAGCACGGTCACGCCAAGGTCCACCTTGTCGCCCTTGACATCTTCACCGGCAAGAAGTACGAAGATCTCTCCCCCTCCACCCACAACATGGACGTCCCCAACGTCTCCCGTCGTGAGTACCAGCTTGTAAGTCGCCTCCCTAGATCTACTCCTGCTGTCACTCGTGGATTGACCCTTTCTCAAGCTCGACATCTCCGACGATGGTTTCCTCTCCCTCATGAACGACGACGGTGACACCAAGGACGATGTTCGCATGCCCGACGGTGAGATTGGCGACAAGATCAACAAGCTCTTCAAGATCGACGAGAAGGACACCAGTAAGATCTACCATTTCCCCAGTGCCCAGCCTGACAGTGGTGCTAATTTAGTTTGCCAACAGACGTTGTCGTTCTTACCTCCATGGGTGAGGAGGCTGCTGTCGAGGCCAAGGAGGCTCCCAAGGGCAACTAAATTGCCTAGCTGCCAACAAATAAAAACCTAGCCACTGTTCATGGCCTGAGTACGCATTCGTCCTCTTGGTGAAGGCGCTTTGAAAAGTTTACGATTTTGATGACTTTCATCATGTCCAAATGTCATGAGCAATGGATTGGCCGAGATGCTTGACGATTCCATGTGGATGGCATTGTCTCAACTAGTTATAACCCGGAGTCGCGCAAACGCCGCCGTTAACGTTGTTTTTTCTGACGCCTACAACCTTTGTCGTGGTTAGCAGGACCTCCGTGTTCGTAGTCCAGAGCACCAAGGAATTTATAACCAATAGACGGAGTTGTTATGAAGCTTAATCGACCTCGCGTCAAACCGTGTACTTGGTGGACCGAATTGCCATCGCTGAGGATCGGCGGTAGTAGACGTAGACTGCGTGAAGTTATGGAGGTTTCGCTCTAAGCCCATTTGTCACCATTCCAAAGGTCCACTAAACTGCATGAACTCAACTGATGTTCATATTATACTGATTAACAAAATGGATGATTCGTAGGTTAAGGCGTTGGCGTTGGCGTTGGCGTTGGTTGAAAATCAAGGTACCCATGATAACTCCTGAGGTAGGTAATCTGGTCGTCTACCTGCGGTACCTCGACGGAGGCAGATGGTGACACTAAGTTCGCCAGGCTACCTTAGCCTTCAAAAGTCATCAGAACTTCGAAACACACCACAACATAGCATGACTTGCCATTGAAGTCCTTTTCCCCGGTTCTATTGCTTGTCATTGATGCAGGGACTTGCGCGATGAGCCAGACTAGTTATCTGGAACCCTAGCTGCACCTTTCCGTCGGCAGGTTTCCAAGTATGTGCTGCGTTCGGCCGTACACACCACGGTCCTAGTCTATTCATTCCAGCAACTGATTCCCCATAGCCCCCAGCGTCACTACCATGGAAGATACGCGGGAGCTTCGCCGAATGCCCCGAGGGGAAAGATGTCCCGTCTGCGGCAGCAGAAAGTGGTACCTGCAGAATGGTCTGCGGTTTTGTGCCAATGGCGACCAGATTGAGGTTCGTCTACGGCCCATATCCAATAACACTTCCCCATCAAGGGCTGACGTTGCGCCAGGGCTTCATTCAGTTTGATGTCGGCGATGAGGAGGATTCGGGCAAGATGGGAGCTGTGGCCCGACGAGAGAAGGAGCTCAGGGAATCTGAGAAACGCCATCTCACCGGTGCCGCGGGAAAGAAGCTCTATCTTGAGGCTCTGCAACTCATCGTACGTAGCCAGCTACAATGGCTCATAAATGAGAAGGGCCATAGGTCGGAGCTTGAAACTGTCGTGCGCGACCTGTGGGATCTGAGAATTCGGGGGTCGAGCTCGCTCGGGCCGGAGGAGAGCGCGAACACGGAAGAGCTTGCCATGTTCAGCTCCCAGCCTCAGACAGAAAGCCAGCCGGAGAACGAACCAAGCGCTCCACGCAAAAAAACAAGAGCGCAGAGTTGGGAGTCTGAGCGCGGACCAGACTGGCCTCTCCCCAAAGTGCCAGACACTCTGGCCCTGTGTTATTTAGGGTGTTTGCTCCTTCGCATACCGACCCGTATTGGCGAGTTGATCAGCTGGGCCAACAACGGACACATTCCCTACAAGCGAGCGGTAAGCACACTAGGTTCTTACGTCTTCGGCCTTTACTAACACTATTAGTATTACGATCTACCTCAAGAGATGCAGGACCGTATGCCGTCAGCGTACACGCGAGCCCTCAAGCTCCCCCTTCGAACAGATGTGGGAGATGACCTCTATGATGCAATCATGGATCTAGCTCTTTCCTATCGGCTGAATTATGAAATGCTTTTCCCGCCAGCTGAAGCGATAGTTATGCTAATACATGCTGCGAAGCTGCTTGTTGTGCCCGGTATGTTATGAGATGCGTCCGGACTAACAGCTCGCTCTGACACATTCCTAGTCGACTCCATCATCATTGCGCGAAAACTCGCGGACTTGTTAGATCGTCCGTTTGGCTTCCCTGTGCACAAGAACAAGATCTACCCCATAGATCACCCAGAAATTCTCATGGTTACCCTCCTGGTTGTGGCAACCAAATTGGCCTTTCCATTTCAAACCAGAGAGTCACTTCTGCATTTTAGGTTCACTCCCACTTTCGACTGGAAGGTCTGGGTAGAGAGCGATATTGCAGCGCCGCAGGAGTCAGACCGCGGGAGGCCGGACTATGATCGCGTCTCAGCGGAAGATGTTGCCTCCATGGGTGACGAGGAGCTTAGTGCCTACTTTTCGCATGTCTCGAGTTTCGTCGACAGAAAGAGTAAGTATCCATGATGAGACTGTCCGTATCCTTTCTGACACTGCAGTAGATGAAAACCCCATAACCCATCTATTTCCCCAAGAAGCTCGGCCGGCAGTGAATGAGCTGGTGCCTGAGCGGCCAGAAAGCGACACGAACCGCTTGCTACCAGAGTTGTTGGGTCGCCTCACGACTGCCTCCGAAAGGTCAAACCTAAACGAGCAGCGTGATTATGACTCACGTGCTCGGTCTGACAGATACGAAGCATTTCGTGACGTTGGGGATCTGTCCGACACAGCTAAGGCCTTTTACAAGGCAGCAGGTATGTCACTTTTCACCGGTGGGACATTCCACAAGCTAATGTTGATCTCAGCCAACGTAGCTGGCATCTCGCTCGAGACAATCGTCCAGGCCGTTTATATGTTGGAACAACGGCTTATTTCATGGCAAAAACAGACGGCTTCTTAGTAGGCTTTATGGTTTTTATCGAGAACAGCACCTGGCCGGATATTTTTGCACAATCCAACCGAATTGATTTGCAGAGATGCCTCCACTATGCCAATACTAATGGCCCCATCGATGAACTATGAAAGATCACATGAAAGAAAAAGGAAGAAAAAAATGGCGGTATGCTGTGTAAAAGCATGAGGTTGTAGATGACCCCCGATTTGAGGGGCCGATGCTCCGGTCATCACGTCGAGTTCCGAAGCTTGGTTGGACCAGAGCTCCTGCCGTTAGCTCCGGTCGTCAGTTTCCCCAATTCGGTAAGTGCTGAATTTGGGGCTCATTTTGCGTGGGCACTAGCGACATTTCGCGAGCCGGGTCACGTGGTCCGACCAGTGACCCTAGGGTTTTCTGGTCATTGCAGTTCTGCCCCACCAAACTTGCACGCAAGATTCGGTTGTTCCAAACTTCACATCGTCAGCGTCACAAAAATCAGTCAAGAGTGAGTGCCCCCCCCCCTAGGAGCAGCCTGCGCATGCGCCGTGATCGTGCTGAAATACTGACTCCCAATGCAGTGCAGATGTAAGCCGAAAATCCCTTGTCCGCGAATTCGTCCGACCGAGAAATTTCCCATTTCCGCCACAAATCCGTCGGCTCAATTTGTACTGACCACTCTTCGGCATGCAGTTTCGTGAAGACCCTGACGGGCAAGACCATCACCCTTGAGGTCGAGTCCTCCGACACCATCGACAATGTCAAGTCGAAGATCCAGGATAAGGAGGGCATCCCTCCTGACCAGCAGCGCCTGATCTTCGCCGGAAAGCAGCTCGAGGACGGCCGCACCCTCTCCGACTACAACATCCAGAAGGAGTCCACCCTCCACCTGGTCCTCCGCCTCCGTGGTGGTATCATCGAGCCCTCGCTGAAGGCTCTGGCCTCCAAGTTCAACTGCGACAAGATGATCTGCCGCAAGTGCTACGTACGTCTCCTCAACAAATTCCGGTTCCCTCCCGGCGTACCTGAGAGCGCAGGCGTTTCTAACATTTCTTCTCCCGCAAACAGGCCCGTCTCCCTCCCCGTGCGACCAACTGCCGCAAGCGCAAGTGCGGTCACACCAACCAGCTGCGACCCAAGAAGAAGCTCAAATAAGCGATTTCACCCATATACGGATGTGGCGTCTGGTTTCTGGCATTCTGGGGTGGCAAAGGACAGAGGTTTCCCTTGGTGCACAAATCTGGCTTTGTTTCTACACATAGCATCTGCAGCTCAGGCAATACATTCTAGTTGATGCCGAGAAGATGACGTTGAATGAGAAAAAGGAATGAACCTTGTGTGTGCGCGTGCCTGGCGGGTGTAATGCGCCGATGTGCTCGTGACAAAAAAAGAGTGGCGATGGAGAAAGTGAATGACTCCGTTCCACAATGTGAATCTTGTTCGTTCGCCTAAAGCCAGCCAGTATGGCGAATCTGTCGAATGAGTTCCTCGCAGAAAAAGCTCGCAGGCAATCACTTTTGGCCGCACCTCACTAAGCTGTCGCAGATAGCCAGCAGAGGCTCATGAAATCATACAGTATTATGCTCCCATCAATTCACCCTTCCAGAAGCAATAGTAATCATTAGCTGCTTGCTTTTGGCGCAAAATGAGCTCACCATGCTTGTAGCTATCTTTGGTGGGTGACTGGGGGGGTCCAGTGGTCGGCCCCGGGTAAAAGCCGGTTGCAGGGGTGTTTGCGCCGCCTGTGGCTGGTGAGATGCCGCCCTGAGACTTACGACACCTTGTCCGGAGCTACGTTACCTTACGTTGACCTTTCCGCCCTGGCCTATCATCAGTTGAACCCCTAATAAAGCTCACGACGACGACGACGGTCAACACCACCACCACAGCCACCAGGACAACGGCACCCCTCGAGTCGAACTGCACAATCACACTGGCGCGCCCTCTCCATCCATCGCAACGCTCGAAGCTGAACCTCGCTCAGCGGGACTGAGAAAGACAAACAATGTCTGGCTCTGGATACGACGCCGTCGTGGACGTAGACGACGATGTATGTCAGCATCACAGCCCCCCCATTGATGAGAGCGCGGGCGCCCGGCCGCCTTCTACCATCTCCTGAGTCCTGACAATAACCTTTTCTCTGTTTCTGTAGGGTGATCTCGGCCACACCGACCTCCGCGAGGACCTCGAGTTCCACAACTCCAACTTCAACGACACCAGCACGGCCGGCGGCGGGCGCAAGGCGCACTCGTCGCTGGGCGGCGGCGGCGGCCTGCCTCCCCCCGTGACCTCGTCGTCCTCGTCCGGCGGCAGCAAGCGCTTCCTCTGGACGCTGTCCTTCTACTCGCAGTTCTTCGACGTCGACACCTCGGCCGTCCTGTCGCGCTGCTGGGCCGCGCTCTACCCGCGCGCCAACTTCCTCGACGTCCTCGAGGGCAACCCGGACCTGTACGGGCCCTTCTGGATCGCCACCACCGTCGTGCTGATCCTGTTCCTGGGCGGCACCATCAGTCAGTGGATCGCCAACACCGGCGGCGCGCCCTTCGTGTACGACTTCCGCCTGCTAAGTGGTATGTCTTGCCTTGCCTTGCCTCTCCCGTCCTCGACGTCAGGGGTCGTCTGCGAGCCCCCCTCGCCCGATGCGTCGTCCAACTTTGCTAACACAAGCTGCGTGCTCCTCAAGGCGCCGCTGGCCTCGTCTACGGCTACACCCTCTTCATCCCGGTCGTGCTTTTCCTCGCCCTGCGCTACTTCGGCAGCGACTCGGCCAACCTCCTCGAGTGCTGGGCCCTCTACGGCTACTCCAACCTCATCTGGATCCCCGTCGCCTGCATCAGCTGGTCGCCCCTCAACATCCTCAACTGGGCCTTTGTCGGCGTCGGCTTCGGCCTGTCCGTCGCCTTCCTGCTGCGCAACCTCTACCCCGTCCTCAGCGCCACCGACCGCCAGACCAGCAAGATCCTGCTCATCGTCGTGGTCGGGCTCCACGCCGGCCTGTCGCTCGCCATCAAGATCCTCTTCTTTGCGCACGCCAGCCCCGTGGCCAAGACCCCCGATAACGACGGCGTGGAGGCGAAGCCCCCCGCGGACGGCTCGCGGCTGTTCTGATCGGCTTCGGGACGCCATACTAACCACGGCTGCATGCCGGATGGAAGCACGAGTACTTTGTGTCACTAGAAAAGGGTAGCAAAAGAGATGCCCATGCAAGAAGCGTCATCCATTATATTTGTACATTAGTTTTTTGCTTCTACAATAAGCTTGGGCTGTTGTCGGTTCAACAATGATAGACGACCTAGTAATGGCTGACCCAAACACTCTGTGTCTATACTCAATTTTTGTGACCATGTGCGTAACATCTGGCCGAGTTCAAGTTCTCCTCGAGGATCGTTAATCGGGGCCGCAGACGTATCCCCGACGAGCTACAGCCTTGTGGCTTTGCTGTTTTACTTCTACATGTCCGTCTTCCTACCACCCGGCCGTTCTTCCCGGGGTTGTCCGGCCTTTCTAGAGCCCGGTCCCTTCTGATACGTCCGCGGGCCAGGCTTCGAAAACTTGCCGTAGTCTTCCGGAGCCGACATGTTGTGCAGGGGACCCGCGGTCGTCGAGGGCGCCGTGTCGTAGCTGAGCACCTCGGCGGGCGGCTGCTCCTCGGCCGCCCTGTAGTGCGTCGTCTCGCGCGACACGGGGCCCTCGTTGCGCTCCCAGTCGAGCCAGCTGCCCTTGTAGAGGCCGACGTCCTTGAAGCCGGCGTGGACGGCCAGCCCCGCCGCGGCGCGCGCGCGCACGCCGGCCTTGCAGTAGACGACGATGGGTGTGTGCGGCAGCGGGCGCTCATAGCCCATCATGTCCTTGAAGTCCTCCGGGGACAGGTGGAAGCTCTGCACGGCGCTGGTGATTGGGATGTTGATGGCGCCGGGAATCCAGCCGGTCTCCTGGAGCTCGGATGGCTCGCGAACATCTGCGCAAGACAGGTCAGCGTGTGTGATGCAGGCTGGCGCCGATCGCAAGAAGCATAGGTTGGCGTGGAGTTGTGTTCCTACACCACGTACCTATGAATACGGCCCTCTTCTTCTCGCTCCCGGGCTCTCTTCGCTCCAGCTCCTTCTGTATATCTTCGAATGTCCAGTCCCTGACCTTCGCCAGCGGATTGGCCTCCTCCGCCGGGATTGGATCATGGCGCTTCGATCTCCTGGCAAATCTCTCCCCCTTCTCCCCGTACCAGCGGACTCCAATCAGGCCAGCGCCTTGCCTCCCCATCCACGGGGAAAGCGCTCGGGGAACGGATGCCGACGAGGGCGGTGCCATAAGGGCCCTCGAGGCACATGCGACTGGCCGCGTGTGTGCGCGGAAGACAGTGCCGCCGAGCACAGCTCGACGAGGGACGGAAGCCATCGTTGCGGCGTGGGGAACGGGATGTCGAGGAGTTGTGAGAACCCTCAAGAGGTGCAGATATGAAAATGGTTGGCGCCAGGCCCTTTCGTGGCGATTCGGTGATGTGCAAGCGTGCTGCCGGGTGCCTTAGCTAGTCAATTCGAAGCTTTGGGATGGTTCTAGAGAGGAATTCCGGAACACTGGCTGGGTTTATTGGTCATTTGGTTTTGGGGGAGCTGTCACTACAGGATCGGCAAGAGGCCGATATGAAGCTCCGTCACTAGAGGTCGGTACCTGTAGATAATGGATAAGGCGCTCTAACCTCGCCAGTTTAGTCATCATCGGCTACGGCAAAATCAAATAAGCCAGGCCAGTGTCGTAAGGCAGCTCCAGATGTTCCCATTCGCGACCTTTATTTTCCCCGCAACAAGCCTGTCCCCATGTCTTTGATCTGAGTATCGGTATTGCCATCACATGAGCGGCATTGCAAGAAATATGGCTTGTTCATCCCATTTATTCTCTAATGGTCATCCGTTCCGTCATACACAGTCTCAGCATCACCACCATGAAACCTCGATCATCCGAGAGCTCGGGTCATAAACTAGAACATGGTCGTCTACTCTGTCTTATGGCTCTCCACGTCAGCTGGCACCAAAGAACCTTCACCGTTCCTTTGATCATATTCTGAATTATTGGCTTCCTCTAGCATAAGGGGTGCTGGCCAGGCGCATATACAAGTGGCCGAGGTAGGTAAGGACTATGTATCCATGTATATGGATGTTCCTATTGATTACAAGTTGTTATGGTTTCATTACCGGCCCCCTTCGTTCGATGGTTTCGAGCCATTGCCAGCTCAGTATCTCACTCTATCATGAGCCCCATCTTTCATACACCAGGCCTCGACCGCTCGGGCCAAATGAAGCGGCTCACCAGTCCATGGTGTGATTGGCTCGGGGCCTGCTCGGTCCAGTCGGTGTATCCCATTCTAGGACCACCAATTCTATCGTTGGCATATCGTAGCAGGGAGAGACATTCGTTTACCACTCCCTCTTGGTAAAGGTAAGCGGGCAGTCGTCCTGAATAGTCGAGTCAGTCATCGAGGTTCATTCGGCAAGGCCGGTGAGACCAGCTTAAGGCATGGGACCGTGGACATACCTTGGGGAAGATGGTGGCAAACACCTTGATCACCTCTGACAAAGGGGTTGGATGGTGAACCCAGTCGAGCTGGACGGACGCCTTTCCGATCATGAGGGCCAGGTTCAACTGCGCATAGTGCTGGCCAAGGCAGTAATGAGGGCCAACACCAAACACCAGGTAGTTCTTGACACCCTTCTCCTCGGCATCGCCAGAGTAGTAGCGTTCTGGGTCGAAGTAATCAGGGTTCTCGTATACTTCTGGGTCGCGGAGGGCGAGATACGTCGTGGGGATCAACATGGAACCTAGAGCAGCAGAACACGATTAGCACCACAAAGCACAAACCGACGACAGAGATAGAACATACCCTTGGGCACAGTGTACGTGTCAGTGATGGGGAAGGGCTTCTTGACCTGATAGGGAACCATCAGGACAGGCGGGCGGTAACGCAAGAGTTCGCGCACGACAGCACGAGTGTACTTTAACGACTCAAGTTGGTCCATGTTGAGTTCGGCGTCGGGGTTGTTGTTGCGGACCTTCATGTTCTCCTCGCGGACGCGGTCGAGCACATCGGGTCGCTGGGCCATGATCTGGAACAACCAGGTGGCAGCGCTGCTGGTCGCGTCTTGGGAAGCGAAGAGGAAGGTGAAGATGGTTTGGGCGATCTCGTAATCGCCAAACATTCGCAATTCAGGAGAAGGCTTATCCACCCCGTCAGTCTCGCCCTTGGCCACAGCCTCGCGCCAGCGCTCCGACTGGAACATCTGCTGAATCCAAGCGTCCATGATACACGTTATTTCTCCGCCGGCGGAGATTCTGACCTTGGCCTTGGCGGCGCACTTGGTGAACTCGGCGAGCACCATGTCCGAGGCCTTCTTACCGTACCAGGTCTTGGTGTAGGGAATGATGATGGGGAAGTTGACGAGCTCGAGAGCTTCGGTAATGAGATAGTAGTCGTCGGAAATCTTCTTGACGGCTTCATCGGACATGTAGTATCCGACAAAGGTGCGGCAGGCGACAGTGCAGGTGAGTTCGCGGAATTCGTTCATGAAAGGGACGGGCTTGCCGTTGTTGTTCTCGGTGATCTTTACCATGCGCTTGAAAAAGGTATTGTACACCTCCTCCTGGCGGGGGAGGTAAGACTCCAAGGCCTTGCGGGTGAAAAGGTTGTTCAGACCCTTACGGAACTCAACATGGCGCTTGCCATCGAGAAAGACCCAGTTGTCGGCTCCAAGAAGCTTGTGTGCGACGTCGACGACACATGGCTTGACGTATGAGGGTGAGTTGAAGACCTTTCGGGCCATGTCACGAGTGGAAGCAATGACCACGAATCTAATCACCACGACCCTGTCAGCATCATAACATGGGGGCATGCCAATTCAAGGAAGCGCATGGTAGACGTACTTGTGGAAGACAGAAACGCAGCTGAGGGGGCCGCTGAGCCACTTGGCGTAGTACTCCTCAAACTTGGGATCCATGGACTCGAGAAAGGGCCCGATAAAGGGTGTCTTGAATGAAGGCCCCACGATTGAGCCCTTGTTCAGAAGATAGCTCACTGCACACGCCGAATCGTTAGCAGCGAACGACACGGCCGGGAGAAAAGCACCCTTTGCGTATGGCCTGCATGGGCTGCTGGCCCCATGGAAGAAGAAGGGCCACGGCAGAACATACCTTGATCGTAAGCGACACAGAGCGCCAGGAAGGTGAAGAAGAGGGCCCATGGGCTCAGGCTGGTGATGGTGTCGATAACATAGTCGACCTGGGGTGGGAGGTTGACACCGCCATACTTGGTGTTAGCAAGTATGGAGGTGAAGGCGGACGTGGAATTGGCAGCGTCCATGGTGAATCGGGAGCTCGCGATGCTTAGCGATCGAGCTCGAAGGTGTCGTCGTTCGGAGGAGAGGAGGACGGGAGAGGGGGGTGTGGAAGTGCAAGAGGGAGGGGACCATTCATAAAGGGTAGGATAACCCTTTATTTGAGAAGTGGCAGCAGTCGGCGACAACAAGCTGCAGATTATGGAAGCAGGACTTGCCAAGCAGCAGGGAACAGTATGCAGTGTATCCTAGAGGCACTCGGCAAGCAAGGGGAGCAGCGCAAAGTAGAAGGAAGAAAAAAAAAGTCGTTGACCGGGGGCGCGATAGGGCCTAGTCAGTAAATTTCCCAATTAGGGAGGGGAGTCGTCCAGACGGCGCGAGTTTTTAAATGGGGCCTGGTTGAGGAATTGTGCTTGCCAAGGGGGCGTGTGTGCAATATGCCAGATCCAAGGGAGCGAATGGCGGCAGTTAATGGCAGAGCAGAGCGAATTGGCCTGGCTTCGAGTGGAAACAACAGCAGCAACGGCCTGGAAGGGTTCGGCTCCGCAAGGTAATAGTTCAAAACGACGGTGGTGCCTGGAACGAGATGGCGAACAGCTGCTGCGGACGGGGAATAAGAAGAGCCCGGTTCGGCTGCTTCAATGGCTCCGTTTTAATTACGTCCCTCCTGTGGCAGATGCCCTCCTCCAGCTCCAAGGCAGGGCGAGCGGGAACCAGGGGACGGACGACTCGGGAGCGGGTGGGTTGACGGACGTTGTTGGAGGAAAGAAAGGGTCAAGAGGGTGTGTGTGTTGTTGAGGATCCCTGCACGAGCACCGAAGCATGGCATTACCCATTGAAGACTAGTACGCAGCAATGGAACACACTCCATTTTATTCTTTTTCCAGGTGCAGGAACCCAAGTGGTGAGCAGAAATACCCAGACTGCAAATCGGTCGGTCGATTAACAGCAGCCTCAGAAAATTTGAATAAAAATGAATAGAATATTATAATTATTGAATAAAGCTTTTGGTGTTGTTAAATATTTGTAATGATTTATATCGAATATTTTTAAAGTTGTTTTCACAATATAAGCTACTACTTTCTGTACATACATAAGTATATCTATGGTTTCGCGATCCGGGTCTTTTTGCCAACCGCCTGGCACCTTCCCCACCTGTTGGCCTTGGGCCAGAGCTACCCCTGGCATTGTCAAGTACCCGCTACAAGTTGCCAGTCGAGATCGCGGTGGGAAACCAGAGTTCAGCATGCACTTTACGTTAGTACTGTGTACCCCTTTTCGTGGCATCATGACGATAAGAGTCGTGTAATTTGGCACCGGGGATAGCGAGAAAAGCGGCTCCAACCGATCCGGGGCGTTGGAGCTCACACCACCCCTCTCGAGGGATTCTGCAACGATAACCTGCATGTCGTCGTGTTCGTTATTTGGTATGGTATACATGGTAATTCCATTATTGCAAGTCGATTTGATCCCCTACGGCGTACACAGCCGTTTCTCTTCAAACACGAAGACCAATGGCAAATGTGAGTCGGCGAATGGAATTAATGAGACCTGGAATTTCTCGCGAGGGTGAATCTCGGTTCGCATCACCCCCCTGCTTATCAGCTGCAATGCGTACGGGTCATCGTATTCGGGTTCGAACTGCGCATCATGGGCAAGACTTTCCCCATAGTATCCCGTTAATAGGCAATGCGCCCAGCCAGCGCACATGCAGATGTGATTCACACAACCCACACCGCATGGCATAGCATGGCCCAAACAAAAGCATGTCCTCCCGTTTTTATGCCTGTTGTAAAAGTGGCTGCTCTCGATCTGTCCAACTTGCTTTTCTTCATGGAGGACTGCGGTGTGTCGTCGTGCCATGAACAAAAAAAAAATGATGAAATATTATACACATGCCCAAGAAACTGATCGCTGCCATGACATGTCTCTGTTATGATCAGCTCAGTGCCCCTGACAGGCATCTCTTGATGCCTCTGAGGCTAATAGCTTTCGAACAAAATTTGTCCTTTATGGGGTAATTGGGAACGTCATACTCATTCAAGACTTCTCGGGCGCAGCATTTCTAATGAGCTATGAATTCATTGGTCTACACCCACCACCCACGAGGCTGGTCGGTCCCAATTAAATGGGGGCCCTTGGCGATTGATCTCCAGCATAAATCAATACGCGTACGGAGCACTGGACTTCCATCCGCGGGTTTGGTGATCGATCGCTGCCAATTCTTCCAATATCAAAGTTTGGCATACCATGAAGCAGTGGCACGCGCGCCTGTCAGTCCACCAGTCGACCCAGTTGTCGATTATCAAACAAAACGTCAGGTAGTGCAAGGTGCAGCGGCCTTCTTAATTAGCAAGGGGCAGCCCGGTCTCGCAGAATGCACCACGCACCAAATGATTTGCACGCGCTACGGGTTCCTTGGGAAAGCAGAGCTGATTAAATCCCATTTAACTCGCGTGAACAATCATCTGAGGGTCCATTCCTGCTCCACCAGGCGAGGTGTGGCTGCAGTCAAAATGAGTGGGCTGCAGCCGGCCCCCCCTTTGATGAGCCGAACATCCTGACTCCAGGGGAGCTCACGAATACGAATGCGGGGAGGCACAGTCGAACCTGGATTGTGTAACTCGCCCGTCTGCAAATCAGAAGCACGCCATTTCCCCAACCAGTAATACGGCTTCAGGACCTGGAGGCTCTACCTCACTTCTTTTTTTTTTTTGCGGCTCGTGTTCTAAGACAAGCAAGTTACGGGTTGGCCCATCCACTGACATACTGTTACAAGCTTCGAGTTGCACTTGTGATGTAAGTAGTGCTGTCTCGGTATCTATGGGCTCCAAACATCTCTTCACATGGGATTTGTTCGTGCAATATCTAAGTCGCAATTAGCGATGCCAAAGTGAGAGTCCCTCGCACCGTGGTTCATTGCCATGGTCATGGTGGCGCTTAGGTTTTCAGGAGTTGGTATCGCCCTTGAATCAATCCGATAGGTGCGTACCTTACGCTTGGGAGATACCAAAAATATTACCTCTCTACTTCATCCGGCGCTCTTGGACACCTGCGGGTGTGGTTCCTTTTCATCACTGGATAACAAGGAACTCAGCAGCATCAAACTTTGGAAGTGTAGTCTTTGATGGGTCTAGGCACTTAGTGGCACCTATAGTACGTGCGGGCCTGAGTACCTGCTCAGGTAGGTGTCTACGGGTCTGCTGCAGCCTGGCACCCATGGTTGAATTAAAGGAGGCTTTAAGCTGGAACCCAGTCTTAGTAGAGCATACACTTTGCTATAAAATTAGTATGACTGGAATTCGATGTTGCACCAGACCGAGTTTATTAATTGGGCCTACCCTGAACCTTCTACATGTGCCAACAGCCACGGTACAGCGCCCACATCCCCAGTATCCCCATGGTCTTGTCATATTCGGGAGTTCGGCATTCACGTCATATGTCCTGTCATCGGATTAAGCAGATTCATTTTCAGGGTAACACCGGGTACAGCTCTGCATCGTTCAAACAGCCAACCTTTCTTGCGTCATATGCCTCACATGGGGACCTGTTCGGACTCGCTGCCATGATCGCCTACCCTGCACCACGTTGGAACCACACATAAGGTATCAACTAGCAAGCAGGTTTCAAGGCACAGCAGCATGAGAGCACTAGTGTGAGATGTCACGCAGCCCCTCCCCGGCCCGAGCAAGCCTGTTTGCCAGCTCCCTTCCGCTCGCAAGTCATCAGGCTCTCGCGTTAGTCGTGCTTGCACATGTCCACGCGGAAAGGAGGGGCTGTTGCTGTGCTGGATCCTGCACCCGCAGTATGACGACGCTGCGGCTGGCACGTATAAGTAAAACTGTAGCACGCAACTTTCGACTCTCATCAGCATCCCAAGCTTCAACTTATCATCGACACATCTCTACAAGTCAACCTTCACCGTCAAACAAATCCAAAATGCCTACCTACATTGTAAGCGATACGCCCCACAAACATGCACAAGAATTGCGAAGTCGATGCACCTTGTCGTCGTTTCTGGTAGCTGACACATGGACTAGGTCACTTGCAAGGACGACGCGTCCCCCGAGCAGGTCGAGGCGTACGTACTCTCCCGAACCTGCACAGATTCAAACGAAGAAGAACTACCGCCAAACTAACCTCCATCACCTCTCCAGCGCCAAGCAGCACGCCAGAGACCAGGGCGGCCAGATCGAGCATGAATACAACCTGATCAAGGGCTTCTCGTACGTCCCAACGCCTCTTGTTCGCGGATGGCACAGCATCAGCGAAAGAAACAAAAGAACCAGATACTGACGCAGAGCTGGTGAACTAGTGTCAAATTCCCCGAGGATGCCGTCTCAACGCTCGAGTCGCACGAACACGTCAAGGCTGTCGAGGCCGACCAGGAGGTCCACACCCAGTGAGGGCAGATACAAGAGAAATGACCATATAGCCTGACCGGCACGACGATTTGATCTACGGGGAGATGTCTCATTAGGACTGCATCATGATAGCGTCAAATAGATACTTCCAAACATGATATTCCAAGCCGTCCATCTTGTCCATTCATTCGCGGCTCCAACAGCTGGTGGCGCAGGGAGCTGGCGATGCCCCTCCATGGCGTTACCCCCCCTCCTCGGCCTTGTGACGTATTGATAAGAGCCACAACACGCTAAGGGACACACGCTATCGGCATGTACTGCCATGGCTGGTTGGTACATCGGAGCCTATCCGCACTCGTAGGCCGCGGGGCTCGGATTTTAGCGGCCTGGGCACCGCGAGAAGGCACCAAAAGTGCTGCCACTCGCCTGTCGGCCGGCATGTATCCATTGCGGATTCCGGGGAAGCGTGACACGACACGAGCCTAGACCGTAGACGGGCGAGACCTTGCCGGTGCTTACCTTGACTTGCGACTTTGCCATAAGACCACAAAGGTCTCATCGACGTTTGTCACACACCGCCCACGGCCCTGGCTCTCCTTGTTCATCACCCGGTGCTTCCCTTGCCATATCCTTCGCTGCCTGTCCTGGCCGCAATGCTGCCATGAAGACCATAGCCCGGCCATTGAGGCATCGCCTGCCCTCCAGATCTCTACGATACCGGCCCGGCCAATATCAATATCAATGCCGCTGGCTCTCCGCCGCCGCTGCGCCCGCTGCTGACCCCTTGGCTCGACATCATGTGTCTGATGAGCAGATTGCCAGTCTGGCGAGGCGACATCAACACCCTCTCAGCCTCGCAGACCTAGTAAAGTAAGCACATGCAAAACTTGCGGATCTACTGTCCTTTGGAACTGACCTCGTCCAACCTCATCTGATCAGACACGGCCGGCCGCCCTTATCCGAGAAGTCGCTTCTCTCCTCTGCCAACTTCACCCTCTCCTTACTCCCAATCCGCCTCGCCCATCGCCTCCAAGCCCTCCGCAACTTACCTTACATCGTCGTCTCCAACCCCAATATCTCTCGCATCTACAACAATTACCTCCACTCGCTCTCCATTCTGCTGCCCTACTGGCAGGCCGCAGGTCAAGGGCGGCCCATCGCCTCGCTCGATGACGAGATCAAGTTCACCGAAGTCCTTGCCGAGCTCGTCGCCACCCATACCGACACCATACCCATCCTCGCAAAGGGCTTCCTCGAATGCCGCAGGTACATTTCCCCGGCCGAGGTCACCCGCTTCCTGGACGAACACCTCCGAGCCCGCATCGGCACGCGCCTCATTGCTGAGCAGCATATCGCCCTGCACTTTAGCAGCCAGCCTCATTTCGACCCCGGTGCCAGCCCCACGCCCTGCCCGGAGCATCCCACCTACATTGGCGTCATCGACACAGCCCTGAGGCCGGCCCAGACGGTGGAGTCGTGCGCCGCCTTCGTTGCGGACATTTGCGAGCTACGCTACGGCTCCCGGCCGTTGCTGTACATCGATGGCGAGCCAGACACCACTTTCGCCTTTGTACCCATGCATCTCGAGTACATCGTGACCGAATTGCTCAAGAACGCCTTCCGCGCCACGGTCGAGAGCAGGTCACGCGAGCCAGTTGTGGTCACTGTTGCACCCGAGCCTCCGCTCAAGCAGCAGCCTGGCGACTCGTTGGATATCAAGCCGCCCGAAGAGGACCGGGGCCTATTTAAGAGTGACGCTATCCGGCCGCTCGACGACAATGCTCCCGGCGTGACCATCCGCATCCGCGACCGCGGCGGCGGCATTTCCCCGGAAGTTCTGCCCAATATCTGGTCCTATTCCTTTACCACGTTCTCCGATGAGGATGAGTTTCCCGGGTCCGGCAACAACAACGGCAACGATGGACTCAGCGCCATCGCTACTGCCAGCTCCGGCGGAAGTTCCATTGCTGGCCTCGGATACGGATTGCCATTGAGCCAGGCGTATGCCGAATACTTTGGCGGTGGTATCGCAGTGCAAAGTCTCTACGGTTGGGGAACTGACGTTTACCTCCGCTTGAAAGGTGTGGGCAAAATTGATAAATAATTTTGGAACTGGGCGGCGCCTAGCAGCCACGGCCAAAGGCGCCCTTTTCACGGTAGCGCAGGTGCTGTGACGGCGTGAGGCTACATATGCGGCATCTCACGTTGTGTTTCATCACCTGAAGTGAATGCTGGTACATAGAACTCATCAGTAGTCAACTTCACACCCTTTGTAGGCACAACATGAAGAGTCACATGTGGACCGAGGAATGCCGAACATTGACTTCTTTCTTCACCATAAAATGCATAAATGTAACAATGTCCAAATGCCCTGACCGTTGCCATTAAAATAAGAGTAAGGAAAAATTAAAGGAGTGTTGTTCTCCCCTTTCCACCTTCCAGAGATGAACGCCTTCTTTCTGATATTTACTTTCCAACGTACTGTGCAGCTTACGCCGTACATCAATCCTACATGTGCTTGCCTGCGCAGCGATATTCAAAATCT
The DNA here is from genome assembly GCA_020881915.1 of Paramyrothecium sp. XJ0827. Lineage (NCBI taxonomy): Eukaryota > Fungi > Ascomycota > Sordariomycetes > Hypocreales > Stachybotryaceae > Paramyrothecium > Paramyrothecium sp. XJ0827. Next base: position 3,456,914 of record JAJFPB010000005.1, on the reverse strand, counting down.
CCTCCTCACATGTTCTCAAGCTCCCGGTCAATCTGTCGATCCATGAATGTTCGACGTTCGCCAACAAGCTCAGTCTGCAATCGCTGTTCGACAAGTGCGCGGACCTGCTTCTTCGTCACCGTGTCCAGGTCAACCTCACCGAGAACCGACTGGATTGTCTCAATGATGGCGCCGTCTGTGGGACCAGCGTTGCCGCGCTGGAAGTCAAAGGACGTGGTGGACTGCATGCCCATTGTTGATGAGCGGTTTGCCCCCATGCCCAGAGGCGCGGGTGAAAGGTTTGACTGGCCCCTGAGGTTGGCCACGCTGGCGCGGTTGGCAGGGTAGTCGTGATAAGGAGACTGGCTGCGGTTGATGTCGTGGATGCCAGTACCCATTGACATCATCGACTGCCTAGCTTGCGCTGAGTGGCTGTTGTAAGGTCTAGGGGTCAGGGTAGACTGCCTAGAAGGGTGACCAAAGGGGGCAGGGGACTGGGGTGGCATATACGTGTTGCGCCCAGGCATACCGGTCAGAACGGAGCCCTGTGGACCGGCAGAGTAAACGGACTTGATCTCATCCATTTCATACTGGTCACCGTACGCATACTCTGGCTTTTCCTGGTAACCCCCACGACGACCTGGAAGGTTGTTGATGACGGCGTAGTCGTCCCAGCGTTGCAAGGGAATGGAACGAGGGTCAAAGCCCTCGTCATCGACGGCCACGACTTGTTTGCTACCCTTCTCGCCAATGACGATACGCGTATTCCCCCAGGTGAAGTTGTCCTGGTTCCAGAAAGAATAAACCGGGAGAATGAGCGAATAGATGGGGAATGCGATGATGTAGATAATCATCCAACCAATATGCTGCCACTGTCGCTTGAGGATGAATATGAGCGCCTGAAGACCGTAGACTCCGGCCAACATCGCAATAGAGATGATGGGGAATTGTCCTTGCTTGGTAGCAATCCTGTAAATGAGCCACGCGAGGTAACCGCAAGTCGCGGGAAGAATGATGGTACCGAACAAGTCGATGAACACCACAAAGCGCATGGAGAAACAGCAGAAACCACACATTTCCTTCAGACGCATGAGCTCAACCAAGTTATGAATCGTCGAGTTGATCCATCGACGACGCTGAGAGAGCAAGACGCTCCAAGATTCGGGTGCAGCTGTTTTGCACTGTGCATCAGGAATGAATTTGTACGCCATGAAAGGGAAGTGTTTCGTCATAAGTGTCGTGAGGTAACGATCCTCTCCGAGAGAAAGCAGGTTCTTCTTGTGCAGAGTGTCCACGTCACAGACACCGTATTCCGAAATGACAACATCTGAAATGAGAAGTGGTTTGCCCTTGTCGGCGGTTCTCAAGCGGTACATGGTAAAGCTGTCGCAAAGGTCAGTACAGAAACTATGTCTTCTATCAAGGAGAAGTTACTCACCATCCAGGCAAACAGGTGACACTGCCAAACAGAGATTCAAAGGCCTTGGCCAAGTGATGAGAGATGAAGTACTCGTACACCTGAATCATGGTCCACCAAGACTTTTCGTCATTTTCAAGACTGGTTTCGCCGCAGATACCAGCGATTTTGGCATTGTGAGCACAGGCGGCGACTAGTCGGTTAAGAGAATCCTCGCTGACGCAGGTATCGGCATCGACCATGAGCATGTATTCATAAAGCTCAGGGTCTACGCCAATGATGTTGTTGATTTGGTGGAACATCTCCAGCTCAAGCGGGTTCATGGGTGAACGGTGGTGAACACGGTTCAGGAAGCTCATGAGAAGGATTTGGGAATCACGCTTTCCGCGGTTACCTGGCTTTGACTTGGACTGCTCCGACTCCTTGCCAACCTTGACGACCACGAGGTAAGGCACGACATTGCCTTCATATTCGTAGAGACCAGAGTAGACTTTACCGTAGTTCAGCTGCTCGCTGCCCATGCCGACGGATTTGAATGGCAAAGCTGGAGGGTCAACCTTCGGATCAACTCCGAGAATATCCAGAACAATCTTGGGCGTAGGCCGGTCATTGCCCTTGCCCACAATGACACCGTCACAAATGACGCAAATCAGCTTCCGCTTATTGTCGTACTGTAGAGCAGTCAAGGAATCCAGTGCCTTTCGTAAGGAATCTTCGCCCTCGGTATATGCTGGAACCTGGCAAATGACGAACTTGTCCTGTGGCGAAGGGCGACGCTTGGAACCAAACTGCAAAGCAGAAAGGAATTTGATGAGGATAACAGCGCAGATCATAACGGTAAATGCAAGCATGATGTAGTTGTTCACTTGACATTTTGCCGAGTTCCTGAAATCGACTATGCCTTTGTATGAAATTTGCTTGATGCATTCCCAGCTGTTTCGGAGATGGGCGTATTCGGTGTCGTTGCCAGCCGACCTGGCAAACACGTCATCGAGAAGTTCTTGTATATCATCTCCGGGATTGTTCTTCCACAAATCGGTAACACCTTCGTTGAGGAACTTGGCTGTAGGATGCCCGTCTTTAACTTCCAGGTTATAGAAATAGTCTGTGAGATCGTAGATTTGGTTCCCGTATCTGGCCCAGGGTCTTTGATCGTTGTTGCCTTGATTCTTGACATCGTTGAGTTCCCAGACAAGATCGCCCTTATAGTACTCTTTGATGTTGGGCTCGAATGTTTTCCAGTACCAGTCATCGTTCTTGAGGTTACTTCGTACATTACCAAGGAAACCAGACTTGTGGATGGCATAGGAGAATTCCGGAACATTGGTGATGTTGTAGGTTAGCTCGTACTCCCGGCTGATACCCAGCCCTCGACAGGCCATATTCAGTGGCGGCATAAAATAGTTATCCATATCGAGACCAGCGAGTGGCCGCATAAGTTCCGGCTGGGTCTTAGTACCGGAATCACTGTGCTGCCGCCTCCAGAAATCCGTCATATCGTATACCTTGCCATGAATACTGACCCAATAGTTATCATCCGCATTGTGCCCAGAAACCTCCGACCTGCTCCAAGCCTTGTCGAAGTTGGGACACAGAAGTTGCCCAAGGAAGATGATCCAGAATATAATAGCACCATTGACCAAGGCAATTAAAAACACCAGGACAACCTTCTCACGCCAAGCCATGCGAACGTCAGGTCGTTTCATCCGACCAACGTAGCGTAAAAGTGGTGAAGGAATCCAAAAAGTAAGAGCCCACACGACAGCAACCCAAATGCGTCGCCGCATGGTCAGCTCCTTCGTCTCAATTTGCTTGTTCTTCGCGAGCTCTGGGTCCAGCTCTCCCACAAGGCCATTGACGCCGTCGTAGTAGACGTCATCCTTATGCGTATCGCCTTTGTTACCGAGACCGTAATCACCATTGCTCACATTGCGCATGGCGGTAGGAGCAATTGATGGTGCAGCGAGTTGCCTTTGGCTGAGGGTGACTTGGCTCATATTGCGACTGTGAACCAATTGGTCACGACTCTCGTTGAGACTAGCCTCCAGCGGGGCAGGAGGAAAGTAGCCGCTGCCGTTGTTCGAATAACTCGTGTCGAATGGATTGTTGAATGGGTTGTTGGTCATGCTGGGGAGGTGGTCGACAGGCTTCATATCAAGCATGCTTTCGGCTTCCCACCAAGCAGCTTCACGAATCCACACCCGTTCCTTGCCAATGAAGACTTCTCCGTTACTCCAACCACGCTCTAGCATCCAGGTTTCAATGCCCTCTTTGCCATCTCGGCAACCCAGTGCTGCATAGCGCTGCACAAATTCGTCGACGTCGAAGTCGGCCGTGTAGTCAAGGTTGCGATTCCTTCGGTTGGCCCACTCGGGAAGACGCCAGGAGCGCAGCTGTCGGGATACAGTGCCAGCGGACCACGCAGAAGTGATCGAGGGTAGAGCTGCGAGGTTTGCTGGCGTGTCGTCGGTTGGATGGATTGAGAGATGATACCAGAGACGGCTGGTGCTAAGGAGGGCAGGCAAATCGAATCGGCCGGCGCGTCCGAGGTTGATACCTTCACCAGGAACTGGAAAGAGGAGCCTTTTCAGGAAGCCATCATCTTCGGATGCGTAGGCCAATTTCTCCAACACGACTTCTCTCTTTTCCAATTCGTGCTGACGATCCCTGCCCTCTGGCCCCGTCATAATGCCTAGATCAGGCGCAACATCGGAGACGGCTTGCTGCGTTTCTCGCAGTATGGATGAGCCTGCGGGAGCAACTTCAATGCCATCCGCAATCATTTCGGAATTGATGCCATGTGAATCATCGAAAACGGAGCGCATTGAGAGAGCCTTTCCAAGGACAGGGTCAGGCACTTCAATGACGGTGATGGCAACCGTATCACCATTGTCTTCGTTGGAGGTGGGCGTGCGAATTCCACGACCATCCAAAGATTCCTCCCCATCCTTAATGCGTGCCATTTGGTTTGCAATTGTCTCATTGGCCTTGGATATGACCCAGTCGACGAGAGCCTCATAAAGGCCACCCACGAATGTCTGGCGGTCTTCGGTGCTGCATTGATTGACGAGGGTGTCCGGTTCCATGCCCAAGAGGCCGCTAACATCTTCGCAAATTTCCTCCAGCATGTCGGAATCAGCATTGTAATCCAGAGTGTCGCCGAGCTTGAGAAGACCGGCGAGAGTTGAGATGAAATTCCGGTGGGCAGAACCCTTGACGCCAATGTCTTTCAAAGCCTGGCGGAAGTCGTCGGCAGAAGCAGCATCGTCAGCCGTGGGGAGGTATGGAGGCGGATCATAGGTACCCGAGCGAGCAAGGAGGGCATATGCCGCAGCCGATTTGAGGCCAAGGAACTCTCTCTCCGCAGGGGTGGACGCAGACGTCAGCAGGTAATAGAAGACGTCAAATGCTCGATAGCCTGCCTCAGCCGGAATGTTCAGAAGCCCACGGCGGGTATCCAGGCCGCCTTGAGACAAGGCCAACTTGGCACCGGTTACATTGCCCGTGAGGTTGAGGGTCAGGGTAACGCCCAACGCGGCTTGACGAGGGGTTGCGGGATTGTAGGGTGTTGCGCATTGGACCAAGGGTCGGATGGCCTCCAATGCCGTGAAGACGCTCGACGGAACGGCAAATGGGAATGTGCCGAGAAAGGGACCGAGTAGCGAAGGTGTCGACTGATGCAAGGACCTAGAAAAATGGTGTTAGCACGATTGTACTGCAACAGACGACCAATGAGGGTTGTGCAAGCGTACCCAAGAATGATGCAACCGTCCTCTGCTCGGCGACGAGCATGCTCCCAAGCTCTGCTAGCCAGCGAAGGGTCGATTGTAGGTGTGCTCTGGGCTGCCGTCAGCCACGTATTGACGACGAGACTGGTACTGGCGTCCAGCTGGTAAGGCTGCGAAGAGAGGTAGATGTTGTGGATGGCGTTCAGGAGAGTCGTGGTTGAAACTTGAGCAGCCTGAGGACCGCCAGATCTAGGGCCTCCCATCGACTCGGAGGCCATGGAAAACATGGACATCCTGTTTGACATGGTGGCTCGAGAGGAATGGTGTTGCCCTCAAGAGGGACAATCACCTGCGCGGACCGGTCGTAGATAGTCGAATGGTGTTACTGGCGTGCGGTTCCGCGAGGCCACAAGGAGATGCCAAAGGAGAAATCGTTGGACCTTTCAGTCGATCCGATACTCCGATGCAACGATAATGCAATGGGATGAGCGAGCGAGACAATCGAGAACAAGAATGCGGATCTCCTCTCCCCAATAGGTAGAAGCGACGAGGAGTAAGGATTAAGGGGAAATTAGCGAACGTTGTAGGTAAGGAAAAGAGCTGCCAAAGCGAGTGAGCAAGCTCCAAAGGTCGAAAGGAAACTCGAAATAACGAGAGCGGACGTCTTCCAATAACCTCTTCCTAGGGACGGAAGAAGGAAGTTGTGCTTCGTCTACCTCTGCAGTACGGCAAAGGAGGCACGATGTCAGGTAAAGATGGGCAGAACAACATTTGCCGTCAAGGGGATTGCGGCGGGCGGAACAGACCAGACGCGCAAATAGTTTTGCTGTACCTTACGCGGAGCCTCTGTGGCCCATCACTTCCCGCCGCAAGCTTGTCCCGTACCCTGGGCTTGGAGGGCGCTAATGGGGGGAGGTACCTAAACTACCGTATACTACCGTACCTCAGGTAAGGTACCTTAGCGTGCCTCAACCCGGCTCCGGCTCTCACGGGGAAGCAAATCCCCTAAATCGCCCATCGCCAAGGGTGCTTGCACGGCACCCAGGGGGGTGCATTCACCGAGGGGCACGCCTTTTCGGAACAAGCTAAGGTGCCCAGACAAAGTGCTTTAAACTTGGAAGCAGGCCTGAACTCTACGCTAGCGCCAGATACCTACTGCATGGTGCGCGGTGCTATACTAAGACACGTACCTGGGCTCTCGAGGAGGCCGGGAACAGGTGCGTGTGCGACATCATGCTGCGGTCCACAAGCTCAAATACGAACTTAGGAGGCGAACTACCAATGCACAGCCCAGTGTCGTTGCTGATGGATCAGCACTTGCTATCCTCCATGATGGTGTAGCACCGCTGCTCCGAAGCTCGTATTGTCTGCAAGCGGGTTTTGGGGCTGGTGCATCGGCGTTGGGCTTCTGTGGGATCTCGGGACCTATTTGGCAATGATTGATCACTTTGTCGGATTTGAAGTATTGCACCCATGTAGCGGGCATCCCCGTTTTCCGCAAAATTTTTCTCTATTCCTTGTCGTCTGCGAGATCACGCCGATTTAGGCGGAGTACGCGATGGGTACACTACAATAGTATCAATATGTACGTTAGAATAGGGACAGGGATAGAGTATGACCAGGCCACTTAATCTTTTGTAGGTGATGAAATGATCCATAGTCTGGCATAGTCTGGCTAGTCTGGGCAGAGAATCAAATGTACCAGAACCCTTTGGCTGTATGCGATTTGAAGAAACGTTCGACTTCTTGTACGTCTTGGCTTCGACTACGAAAGGATCACGCACGATACAGTACAGCCGGTTGTCTTTGATCTTTTCTTTTCGCACTTTGGGACTAAGATCCTTTTTCATGACAATTTGCGACATGGCTCATGGTGCGAGCGAAAATGGCCTGCGTCATGGGACGCACCGTGTACTGCAGCATAACATGGAGCATGGCATACAGTGTCTTCCCTTTGTGGAGGACGTCAGCTGAAAAGTGCTGTGCTTTGCCTCATGCATCGGGGACTGGGGCGGAACGCGAGAATGTCTTTTGTTTTCTTTTCCTCCGACGGAGGACTGAGACATGGAAAACCATTGGCTGCGACACGCCTCCGCACGCGGCGACACTGTTTATGTCTGAGGACCAAATGACTGCATTGCACCCGAAAGGGGCCCAGCAACGTCCTTCATTCGTCACGGCGCAAGCTTTGGTGGCGTGTTTTGCAAAGTCAATTGTTCAGGAACGGCGACGGAGCTCTGCCAATCGAAACGATTGCATTCCCCCCTAAGGGCAAGGTGCTGGACCGTAACAAGCGGCGTTGAACACTGCCGCAGGCTCAGCTCTCCATCCTTTCCCTTAGGTACCCTACTTACTGCCTTATTGACCTCCTCAATTGTACCCGAAATTTGCAGCTCTCTTTCTTTCTTGTTCGGGGCTCGAGGCACCCGTGGTACATACCTGTAGGTACCTTAGTAGCAGCCTTGGCAAAGCCCTAACGGAATCCAAAGTTGACGCTAACATTGAGCTTGGCCTTTCTTCACCCTTTCGCCTTTCAATGTGGAACAAGAGCACAAAGACCCTTGGGCATCGGCATCCCATGGGGCAATGGACTTCGAGCTCATGTACCTCGCCGTACGGTGCCGTCCCCGTCGTGATGGGAAAGATAAAAATAATACCAGCGACGGAAGCGAAAGCAGGATTTACGAGTCTCCATACAACAGCGGGGAGCGCCTCGCATTTTGGCCCCATCCTGTGCCCTCGTCTTTCCTTCATATAGTCACGGCAAAGTTGCCTGACATTGATTACTTTCTGCATTACTGGCACTGTGACTGCTTCGTGCATTGACGATGGCATGCGATCCATCACCAGAGGCGAAGCATCTCGACAGGGGTCATGGGCGGGTCTTTCTGGAAAAGAAAAGTCTTCCCTCGATCCGAGTGGTCCCGCCCCTGGCCTGGGGCGTGCAGCATTGGGCCTTCTTTTTGCTGCAAATTCTCCAGATTGAAGGACCAGAACAATTACGCTGCTCCATGTTTGCGTGTCTGATCGGCCCAGTCATCTATCAAAAGGGAAAACTGTCGAGGGCATAGCAAACAAAGGAGTCCGGGATGGCAAAAGGAGTTGTGAGAACCAAGTAAACCACGGAACGTCGACAGCAAGCGACCTGGCAGATGCTATAGAGAGTGCTGCGTGCTCGTGCTGAGGACGCGCACCGTCATTATGCTCGTTCCTTGACCAAACCCCGGCCACTGATTCGTCTCTGCTGCAGTGGGCGTATCATTCCGAGGCGCCGGTCCACAACCGTGGTGTGGCGTGGCGTGGGCCTGGTCGTGGGCCTGGACGTGTCTCTATGAACCAGGAGAACTGGCTGCGCTTCGTATACGTTGGCCCATTCCTGCGCTCTTGGCTCGCTTCGCCCGCCGGATCTTTTGCAACTCCCCTGTGTCTGCGTAGGCGTCTGGTAGCCCCAAGAAAACAAATCCCCTTTCCGCAGACGTGGATAGGACGCAATCAAGACCGGTGTGACACTCTTTTCATCACTACCTATTCCGAAGGTGCAGTGACGGCTTTGCTCGCAAGGCCTCACAATTGCTCCCTTTCTTCTTCATCAACACTCGTTTCCAGCTTCTGTACCTTTATTTTAATCCACTGGGACATCAACTCTCGTTGCCCAAGCGCAGACATCGTTGTCTCTCCTGTCGTTCTCGCCATACGAGTGTTCGACACCATCGCTGACTTGGTGCTGCTCCACGACCAAATCCCCCCTCCTCTCGTTCAGTTTCAAATCTATACAGCACGAAATAAGGAAACCAGCACATCTTCCGGACGAGAGCCTCGGGTGGCTTGCCTACCATGGCTATGAATCTGCCTCCTATCAGCACGGGCAGTGGAGGGGCTCACAACCAGCCATCCCTCCCGTCGCTGCCCGCTCATCTTCAATCCGATACGCACATCACCGCGCACCTGGCCAGTCGCTTCCACGTCTCTCACCCCACCGCCAAGCTGTCCTCTCATGCTCTGATCTCTCTAAACACATACACCTCCTCGAGCAAAGGTCCAGATGGTGGCAAGGAAGGAAGCGCCATGGCTGGCGCTGAGGATATTGCTAACAGAGCTTGGTTACGGCTTGGCCACAGATCCGAGAGCCAATCTATTGTGTTCTTGTATGTGCCCATCCTCCTGCCCGCTTGATTTGCTTGTAACACGCCGCTAACAATGGTCTCAGAGGCGAATCTGGGTCTGGAAAGTCTACGATCCGTTCACACTTGCTCACAGCTCTGCTCAACAAGTCTTCGACGCCTCTGTCGACGAAACTCTCCCTCGCTTCCTACGTTTTCGACACCGTCACAACGACCAAGACTGCCACCACACCCACCGCTTCCAAGGCTGGTCTTTTCTACGAGCTGCAATATGACACTTCCGCCACAACAAACCCTATCCTCCTTGGTGGCAAGTTGCTCGATCATCGTCTTGAGAGAAGCCGAATAGCCGACGTGCCCACTGGCGAGCGAAACTTCCATGTTTTGTACTATCTCCTGGCTGGTACAAGCGAGGCCGAAAAGGCTCACTTAGGCCTCGACGGTGCTGTCAACGGAGCCAACAAGCGCTGGAAATATCTTGGCCATCCCACGCAACTCAAGGTCGGCATCAATGATGCTGAAGGTTTTCAGCTCTTCAAGAATGCCTTGCGGAAGCTTGAGTTCCCAAGAAGTGATATCGCTGAGATCTGTCAACTCCTGGCCAGTATCCTGCACATTGGTCAGCTCGAATTCGAGACCACCAATGACACGAGCGTGGCCGGAGACGATAGCGGAGGCTTTTCTCACGAAGGCAGCAACTCCTTTACAGGCGTCAAAAACAAAGATACACTTGCTATCATTGCCGCGTTTCTGGGAGTCGGTGCTGGCGACTTACAAACAACCCTGGGATACAAGACCAAGATGATTCACAAGGAGCGTGTTACCGTTATGCTCGACCCTAATGGAGCGCGGGGCCACGCCAACGAGCTCGCCAGAACGCTCTACTCTTTGCTCGTCACCTGGATCGTTGAGAACATCAACCAGCGCCTTTGTGCCGCCGAAGACACTGTGGTCAACACCGTTTCCATTGTTGATTTCCCCGGTTTCGCGCAACAATCGTCTACAAACTCGACACTCGATCAGCTGTTGAACAATGCCGCCACCGAAGCCATCTATAACATTACCCTTCATCATTTCTTTGACCGCAAAGCCGAGATGCTGGATTCCGAGGAAGTCACTGTTGCTCCTACCAGTTATTTCGACAACTCGGATGCTGTCAAAGGTCTTTTGAAGCCCGGCAACGGTCTTCTCAGCATCCTCGATGACCAGACACGCCGCCACCGAACCGACATGCAGTTGTTGGAAGCCCTTCGCAAGCGTTTCGAGGGAAAGAATGCCGCAATCGAGGTTGCCTCTGCCACGGCGAGGTTGCCTGGAAGCAACTTCTACACTGAAAACACATCTGCAACCTTTACGGTCAAACACTTTGCAGGAGAGGTTGAGTATCCTGTCAAGGGTCTGATGGAAGAGAATGGCGAGGTTATCTCTGGAGACCTCCTTAACATGATCAACTCCACGAAGAGTGACTTTGTGGCCAGGCTGTTCGGACAAGAAGCACTCCAAACCGTTACGCACCCAGCTGAGAAGACCACCGTCATGCAAGCAACTATCAGCTCAAAGCCAATGCGAGCTCCCAGTGTCATGTCTCGAAAAGGAACCAAGACTAGAGCCAGGGCAAACTTTGCCGGCCGCCGGTTGCAGGAAAGGTCCGACTCATTCGAACAAGGAAGCGAGGCAGGAGAATCCAGAAGGGGCGGGGACGCCAAAAATGGCTCCGAGCAAGGAGCATCCGGCCAATATCTATCCTCGCTTGAGAATGTTCAGAAAGCCGTGACCGATCCTTCGACCAACGCTTACTTCGTCTTCTGCCTGAAACCCAATGACCGACGCATTGCCAACCAATTCGATAGCAAGTGTGTACGCACGCAGGTTCAGACACTTGGTATTGCAGAGATTAGCCAAAGGCTTCGCTCAGCTGATTTCAGTATATTTGTGCCATTTGGCGAGTTTCTTGGCATGGCGGATGCCGAGACAATGCTTGTTGGAAGCGAGCGCGAGCGGGCGCAGGTTGTGATCGAGGAAAGGCGATGGCCCAGTAACGAGGTGCAACTTGGCTCTACAGGTGTCTTCCTTAGCGAACGGTGCTGGATGGAACTCAGCCACTTGTCCGAGGGCTCTGCCTCCGGTCGATTTGCTGGTGCCATGGCGTCCTCAGATGGTGGCGATGGAATCACCCCAGCCGGCGAACACAACCCTTTTGCTGCTTCCAAGGATCAACTCGTCTCTGGAGGCAACACTCCCTTGATGTATGGCGAGAAGACGAAGAGTGGTTACTTCGTCGCTGATGATGCTCGCTCCGAAGCAGGCGCTTCTGCCTTCGGAGCCGGTGATATGTTCAAGAACTTGGAGACGCGCGAGCAGATGGCTGAAAGAGGCAATGAAAAGTCTATGGTGGAAGTCGAGGAATACAAAGATAGCCCCAGCCGTAAGCGCTGGGTTTTCCTGGTCTACTTCCTCACCTGGTTCATCCCCGACTTCTTGATTCGCACGATTGGACGTAAGCCGCGCAAAGACATCCGAGTTGCCTGGAGAGAGAAGCTCGCTATCAACATGATCATTTGGCTTCTTTGTGCAATTGCTGCATTCTTCATCGTTGGTTTCCCGATGCTTATTTGCCCGAGACAAGACGTTTTCAGCGCAGCAGAGCTGTCATCGTTCAATGGCGAAGAAGGAAGCAAAGGCGCCTATGCCTCCATCCGTGGTTATGTGATTGATTTGGCCGATTTTGAGCCACATCACATGCCTAGCTATATTCGTTCTGAAGCTATCCTCAACTATGCTGGGAAGGACATCAGTTCCTTATTCCCAATCCAAGTTTCGGCCATGTGCAATGGAAAAGGAACCGTGATCCCCGAAGTTACGCTGGACTACAAGAATACCAACTTGACCGGGTCGCCCGAGTTAATTCGCCTGAACGACCCCAACACCAAATACCACGATTTCAGATGGCACACGGGCGACTACAGACCGGATTGGTACCGTGAACAGCTGGATGTTTTCAGGTCGAACTACCTCAAAGGCAAAATTGGTTACACGCCGGGTTATGTTGCGAGGCTGGCGAATAACGATAGGAATCAACGTCAACAGATTGTCATCATGAGGGGCAAGGTCTATGACATGACATCCTACTTTGTTGGTGGACGAAAGATGATACCAAGAGAAGGAGATGAGAGACCTTCAGACGAAGGCCAGGCAGATTTCATGGAGGACGCTGTCACGGAGTTGTTCCAACGTCGTTCAGGCGAGGACATCACGAAATATTGGGATTCCATGAACTTGTCAGCGGACGCAAAGAGGCGGATGCTTACTTGCCTAACCAACATCTTCTACGTCGGCGATGTTGACACGAGAACCTCCGTTCGTTGCAAATTCGCAGAGTATCTCATTCTGGCCATCTCTATTCTGCTCGCGTCGGTCATTGCGTTCAAGTTCTTCGCTGCCCTGCAATTTGGAGGCAAGAATGTGCCCGAGAACCTCGACAAGTTTGTCATGTGTCAGATCCCGGCCTATACTGAAGACGAAGACTCACTTCGTCGTGCTATCGACTCGGCTGCTAGGATGCGTTACGATGACAAGCGTAAGCTGCTCATTGTTGTTTGCGACGGCATGATTATTGGACAAGGTAACGACCGCCCGACGCCCCGTATCGTACTCGACATCTTAGGCGTATCCGAAACTGTGGATCCTGAGCCTCTGAGCTTTGAATCGCTTGGTGAAGGCCAGAAGCAGCACAACATGGGCAAGGTGTACTCTGGTCTGTATGAGGTTCAGGGCCACATTGTTCCTTTCCTTGTTATTGTCAAGGTCGGAAAACCCTCTGAGGTCGCTCGTCCTGGTAACCGTGGCAAGCGAGACTCTCAGATGATCCTGATGCGCTTCCTTAACCGCGTTCACTACAATCTGGCCATGAACCCAATGGAGCTCGAAATGTACCACCAGATTCGCAATATCATCGGTGTCAACCCAACCTTTTACGAATTCATGTTGCAGATTGACGCTGATACCGTCGTTGCCGCTGATTCCGCCACGCGCATGGTCTCTGCTTTCTTGGACGACACTCGCCTGATTGCGGTTTGCGGTGAAACAGCGCTATCAAACGCCAAGGGTTCATTCATCACCATGATCCAAGTTTACGAGTACTGGATGTCGCATAACTTGTCCAAGGCCTTCGAAAGCTTATTCGGCTCGGTCACTTGCTTGCCAGGTTGTTTTACCATGTACCGAATTCGTGCAGCTGAGACGGGCAAGCCTCTCTTCGTGAGCCGCGAGGTTGTCGAATCGTACGCCACCATCCGTGTCGACACTTTGCACATGAAGAACCTTCTGCATCTGGGTGAAGATCGATATTTGACGACCCTGCTTCTGAAGTACCATTCGTACTACAAGACCAAATACCTGATGACCGCCCACGCCTGGACCATTGCTCCTGACTCCTGGGCTGTCTTCATGTCGCAGCGACGTCGTTGGATCAATTCGACCGTGCACAACCTCGTGGAACTCATGCCTCTGGCCCAGCTTTGTGGTTTCTGCTGCTTTAGCATGCGTTTCGTCGTGTTTATCGATCTGCTTAGCACTGTTGTTCAGCCTGCCGTCGTGGCATACATTGTCTACCTCATTGTCCGCGTTGCGCAGAACCCTGATGTCGTCCCCGTCACAGCCTTCATTCTCCTTGCTGCTATTTATGGTCTGCAAGCCATCATCTTCATTGTGCGCCGCAAATGGGAAATGGTTGGCTGGATGATTCTCTACATTGTGGCTATCCCCGTCTTCAGCTTTGGTCTTCCCCTCTACGCGTTCTGGCACATGGATGACTTCAACTGGGGTAACACCCGTGTCGTCGCCGGCGAAAAGGGCAAGAAGGTTATCATCACGGACGAGGGCAAGTTTGACCCGAGCTCAATTCCTCGCAAGAAGTGGGAGGAGTACCAGGCCGAGCTGTGGGAGACCCAAACGTCTCGGGACGATGTGCGATCCGAGATCTCCGGTATCAGCTACGGCACCAAGGCTCACACCCCCATGTCTGAGTATGGCTATGGTAGCCGTGCCGAATCGACAACCGGCCTCGTCCCTCCTATGCCTAACAACCCCTACGACACGCGCAACCAATCTCGCATGTCTCTTGCTCCCTCTGAGATGGGCGGTAACCGAATGAGCCAATTCGGTGGATCGCAGTTCTTCTCCCCAGATGATATGGTTGGCCTGCCTAGCGATGATGCCCTCCTGGCTGAGATTCGTGACATCTTGAGGACGGCTGACTTGATGACCGTCACCAAGAAGTCGATTAAGCAAGAGCTGGAGCGACGCTTCGGCGTACCTTTAGACGCTAAGCGGGCGTACATTAACAGCGGTATGTTTTCCTCTCAGGCTCCCCTTCATCCTGTATTACTAACATAGTACTATAGCCACCGAAGCCCTGTTGACTGGTCAGCTCTAAATGGTTGAACTGTCCAGTTGTGGAGATTGGGAAGAGTTGGAATACTAATTTTTTACTGCATCCCGGATACCTGTCCACACCAGGAGCGCACACATTCGTTCTTAGCATGAAATTCTACTTGACATATATAACACTGCATAATATTTGTGGCTCTGAGAAATCGAGGCTCAAGGCTCTTGGCTTCGGGAAGGGCATCTTTCCTCGGTATTTAAACGCTCGGTGTTTTGGTTAAAACGGGATGAAGAAATTGAAGCAAAGTTTGTTGCACAATGGTTGTACCTATCTCTTAAAATTATTTGGTCCTCAATCCCAATATCTTTTCATGATAATCGAATCCTCGTCTTGATCTATTGAAAATGTACAAAGTGTGGCTACAAGCACTCCAGCCTTGCAGGTATTTTCTCGCGATAAATTCCGGGCACATTTAGGTCAAGCTTACATTGATTGGAGCTTGTTATATCCCAGTACTAATCCTGCGCGATGTTCGCTAGCAGCTTCTCCACGCCGCCTTGGCTCCAGGACCTGACCTTTTGCTGATCGCAAGTCTCCCACACGCGCACCATGAGCGCCGCGTACACGGCCGCTTCCTCCCTTACTTCGCAAGCCGCCCGCTGAGCATCGAGCCAACTCAAAACACCGAATCGCGTGACGAGCGTGGTGCTTCCGCCCTCGATACACGTCGCGCGGTAGACGATGCGCAATACGCGCGTGCGTAGGTTCCACCGCAAGTAGGGGTTTCCGCCGCCCAGCGCAAGGATCTTCTCGAACCAGCGCTTGCGGTGGAAGACGCTCAGGTCAAAGGGCGTGCGCAGGCAGTCGAGCAGGTAGCTGAGCAGCCAGGTGACTTCGGTGTAGTAACGGTCATCCTCGGACGGCTCGCCGTGCAGGATGTCGTGCGCCATGGGGAGCTTCTCCGGTGACCAGACGGGCCCGCGGGTCAGGAAGGAGTTTGTCTTGGGGTACAGGGGGTGCAGAGGATTGCGGAGGATCTCGAGGGAGTGGGTGGCGAAGGCGGTAAACGCAGAGGGGACGGCGCCTTGGTCGACTTGTTGGCGGGATGACTCCACGAGCTCGGAAAGCATGAGCCAGACCTGGTCTTTCTCCTCGTACGAGGATTCCTTTATCTTCGATGTCATTTTGAGTAGATTTGTAAACGCCTCTTTGCGGATATGGGTTTGGTTGGAGCTCAAGAGCTGGATGAGCTTCACAGCCCAGTCGTCTTCCACAAGGTCTTCAACACTTTTCGTGCTCCATTTGACCAAGGCTGAGGTATCTTCGTCTTCCAAGAAGGGAACATGCAAAAGCTCCTTCAGAGAGTCTTCGTCGAGGATATGTTGATTGGCATTATTAGGAGCAGCCTCAGACTCGGCTTCGTTCACGGCGTCCCCTTCATCCTCCTCGAGAGCGCTAACGTCGACTTTACTAAGGTCTCGAATTTTGACTGACTCTCCACTGAAATGGTCCTTGACCTTTTGGTAGATCATCTGCGTCAAATCTTGGCTCTCAGGCGATTTGGCTAAGACGGCGAAATACATGGAGAGAACCTTTGCAAGAGCAGACTTCTCCTTCGAACCTGCTGTCTTCGTCGCAAAGGGCAGTTGCTCGACAATAGCGACGTTGATCAACGAGAAGGGCGCGTTCTCAGCATGTAGCGTAGAGTTGTCCAGATATGAGCTGAGAAGATCCAGATACTTAATAGGTGACGTAGCACAGCGATTAATGCAATTGTCCAAGAATGACCAAACTATTTCCGTGCCAGAAGGCAACCCATCGCCGAGGGCGGACCGCAAGACCCGAAGAAGGGGTCTTAGGCCCGTCTTCGGTGAGACAAGCTGGTTCTCCACGGCCACCTCTGTCAGGACTTTTCGTAGCTGCACGAGAGGTGTGCTCCGACTGCTACCGCAGAGTAGGCGCAACAGGGCGGTGAACGGCGACGAACTAGTACCTTCAGAAAGGTTCTCAACCTTGGCGAACCAGCGCATGCCAGGCGAGTGACTGGCAATTGAAACGAGATTCTCCAACTCCATCACTGCGAATGCCCTAGTCTCCGACTCGCTGCTGCTCTCGTGAACACTCTTCAGCACATCCACAAAGAACGGCGACACGTCAAAGTTAGCTGCAAGGGCGACCTTGGGTATAACTTCGTAGTACAGACGCAGCAGGCGACTGGTCAAGGTCTTGTGAAGGACATTCTCTGCCGGGATACTCTTGTAGGCTCTTACGATCTCCTTCATATCGGGGATCCGCTGGCAAAACGCGTCAACAAGTCGGCGCTTCACTTCAACCCAAGTTGGTGTTTGCGCCAAGGGTGAACCTTCCAGTATCTTTATGGCATCTGCGAGCTTCTCGAGGGCCTTGACCAAGATTCGAGTGGCAAAGAAGGAGGTGAGATTCGACTTTGGGGAGAGACATCGGACGAGGACTTTTTGGGTGATGGGAAGGGGTATCACATTGTGGAGGATAATGGAGGTTGGCGGCGGCGCTTTGGCGTAACGCGTGCGGTCGCCAAATGACGGAGACAGAGGTATCATCATGGAGTTGAAAAGGAAGGCCGCGTAGCCAATCCATGTCATGGAAAGTTTCGGCTCAAAGGTGAAGGCGCGGTTGTTAAGGAAATAGTCGGCTATGAGCTCCGGCACCGCAGTGAAAATTGCGACAAGCAGTTCGCTGTGCTTGAGGCTTGACCAGGGTCGCAACTTGCGGGCGAATTCGGAAAGAACAAAGTTGTAGACGGGCAAGCCGTCTGAATACTTGGTGATATCATCGTCGATGCTGTCGTTGCCTGCCCCGGCTTTCTTCGTGGGAAGACTCTCGTCTGTCTCCTTAGGATACAGGCCCCCATATGGATACAATACGCCTGCTTTGGAAGTAGTGCATACATATATCAGGAACTGATGCACCTTGTCACTAACAGTCGCTTGGCCTTCAGGGAGACCCTCGGTTTCGGCATAGGTGTATAAAGCCAGGAAGCGGACAAGTGTTTTTGTGCCAAATGCCCGAAATTTGACGTCTCGTGAAATCTTGTCGTCCATCAACACATGTGTTTTGAGAGTGTCGAGGATCTGCAGGACAAGGTAGGGGGGGTCACTTTTGATCATGAAGGTCAAATGTGAGAGGAGCTCCTTTTGCGACAGCAACTCCTTCTTCCCTTCCGAATGTAGGTACTTCAAACAGCTCAAGAAGAAGCGGACAGCGTTGGTTCTGACGGATGACTTGCGCACATCTTCTTGGCTGTCGCCGACATGACCGATTTCCAGGTTTCGTCCCAAAGAAGTAAATGTGAAGTTTCGAGCTCGAACAATGGGCTTGGCATAAGCACCACCGTCCAGGCATACCGCCTCTCTCAACAGGCGCAGAGTGGGGGATATGACGAATGCCTTGTTCTTGTCGGCAGAGAGATTTCGGGACAGCGACTTGAGCTGGCGTTCCTGGAGAAGCGTTTGGCACACACCAAGACCGTGAGGAACGAGCTGCAGAGAGGCCGATACAGCTTGGAGAAGCAGGGCCAGGACCACGGCAACAGAGGACATGACGCCGTCATTATTTACTTGGACGGCAAATGACCACATCTCCATGATGTCTGGGAGGAAGACAGCATCTTCGCCGGGGATTCTAGGCTTAGCAGCCTCGAGATACTGGCGGAGGATATCGAGTTTCGGTGTTCGCTTATCGCTGTCGTCGGAGAGTACATCGTCGAGAAGCTTTTTGAACGATTGCAGACCTATTGAGTAGTCAGTATCGCAATGTAACCATGGCAATGAATTGGCTAGCCAGGGACATACCGTGCCTGGCGCGTTGTAGATCTTGATCAAAAGCTAGCAGGTTGCGCAACTGCTCGCTGGAGGAGACCTCCTCGCCAGCAGGAACATCGTGGACTATCTTCTGACGTTTACGGAAGGCAGCAGCTCCATCCGCACCGCTGGAAAACCGCTTGCCCATGGTCACAGATGTGGTCGCTGTCAATCGCGCGGACAGCCTGCTACTATTCACTGCACATGTATATGAGGATTGCTATCACGATAAATGTTTGGAGAAATTAAATTCTGCCGCTGGGTACCGCCGCCCCGCCTTCTGCTTGGGGTTAAGCTCAAGCGATAGCTGAACCCACCCACGAGCCCGATAAGGCAATGCTGGTTCCGGGAACTGATCTTCACATGGGATTCGAGTCGCCCGGGTACCTCCTGTAGGTCATTGTGGTCATTGGAATTGGTTCTTGGAACTACCAATTCAACGCCGTCCTTGCGCACAGCTACGAGTGACGGTTTTCCCCCTTTCGACTAGGTGGATTTCTTCTTCTTCTTCTTCTTCTTCTTCTTCTTCTTCTTCTTCTTCTTCTTCTTCTTCTTCTTCTTCTTCTTCTTCTTCTTCTTCTTCTTCTTCTTCTTCTTATTTTTCTTCTTCTCTTCCATTCTTGTTTGTTCTAGGCATTCAAACGCGGTGAGTCCGCTCATGTGTTGCAAGGAAGTGTCGCTTAGATGATCCCAAGCCTTGTTATTAGGCAGCGCTTTGAGACCATGTAGAGCTTCCTTGTAAAAGCCATGATGCACGCATCTTAGCTAAGGGAGCCCCGTATCGGGCGGCGGCATCGGAGCTTAAGGAGAAACTGAGCGGCCGGACAGAAATTGACCGCGTGTTCCGTCATGCTGATCTTACACGAGCTTAGCATGATGCTCAAGGCCCGATGAAGCTGGAGAGAATGCTGTTCATGCTTCTGATTGGCCCAGCTAAAGATTGGCTAGTTGCTTCCCATGAACAATTTTTAATTTTCTTACTCATGGGCGTCTTTGCTGGGAGGCAATGACCATGTTTGCTCCATACGTGCACTCCTCCATCTAAGGTCCTAGTTTACGATAGTGCACTGAGAAAAGAGACATCGGCTTGGACGGCCCAAGGAAAGCGTCGGAGAGCAGATGGTGGTGGACTGCAATGGCAGGGTTGAACGACACCAATGTAGGTACTTTCCACCGAGCTCAGGTACGTAAGGTACCTACCTGAGGTTTTGAGAATTGGCTTTGGTTCGCCCACCACCATCAACCGGTCACTCCGCCTCTCTTTTCCAAGGAAAATGTGAGACAAGCATGAAAAGGATCCAATTCAGTGGAGCATCGCAGAGCCATCAACCTCGTCTCCAGCCCGCAACGTTCCATGGCCGTGGTCACAACCTTGACTACGACATGGACAATGCTACAGCACAATGACGCCGCGTGCGCCACCAGCCGCAGCAGCAACCCGGGCCCTCCCTCCGTCCATCGTTTCCACGAGCGCCATCATGTGGTCTCGTATGTCGCCTCTCACGGCCCGCCCTTTACCCACCACATCAGCAGGAACACACAAATGCTTTCCCTCCCGCTAGGGATGAGCGCCGAATCTGACCCGCCCCGTCAAGAAAGAAGATGGTGGTGCGGCGAAGACAGGGGAACCACCATTACGAAAAATCCTGAAGGTGGTCTCATCACTGACCCACGCGAGCATCGATGCTAGATTTTCGATGTAGACATGACAAGATCCCGCCTTTGCTGCGCCTCTTACTGGGTCCCGCCATGGCTGGCCAAGCTAGACGTGGACGTAGACTTGGACGCATGGGGAGCCGTTCGTCCAGTCTGCTGGTCCAACCCGTGTCCGGGCTTCCTGGTTTACAGCTGCCGCGTGGAGCACGTTGTGTTGAAACCATGCACCGACACCTCCGACATAACACTGAACAACACACACATCACAGACACGCGCGCGACGTGATACAGGCCGTGTGCCAAAACATTGCCAGCGGGTGGTAAACAAATGATGAGCGCCTACTCCGGGGCAAGTCGTCGCGGCGCCGTCCCATCTCTTCTCTTACCGCCTATGCTGCTGTTCCGTTCCCACAGAAGTAATACAGAATGAGGCAAAAATACTGACACTAGCATCTAGTGCCATCTTTCTTTCCTCACAAAAAGAAGGAAATTTTAATCTGGATGAAGGAAAGGACGAGGACCACCAGCAACACAGACCAATCAAAGCCGTACAACAAGCTTGGTTTCCGGCTTGGCCAATGTCAGCGAACCACGAGACCCCTCCCTGGAACCTCTAGAGGCATGGAGGCGTAAGAGGCAGTTTCCTGCACAGCCAAACAAGAGCCGTGGCCAGGCGACCCAAACATACCGGGGTGGGGGAAGGCTGTTCCCAACCTAGGTCCAATGCAAGACATCGACTCGCCGTGTGTGGCTCACGGCCGTCTTACAACAAACCCGTTTAGTGGGTCCTGCAATCTTGCGTGAGAGCAGAGCCAGCGCCTAGCCGTCCGCACCCCAGCAATCCACCCATCCATCCAAGCGCCCGACTGGTCCGTCCTCGCCGTCGCCCAGCCTATCATGTCAACCCATCTCTGCCTTCCCGTTACCACCCCATCCAGACTACTGCTTTCTCAGCTGCCGCCTATTGACGTCTCAAGAACCAGCCCAATGGCCCAGCTGTAACATTTCTGGGAAGAAAAAGTGTGCATGCGAGCATGGGTGGAGGGGCGGTGGACCGCTTTGGGCCTCTCCCGATGCCTTGGGCTTCCTCTTATTTCCAAACACGGGAGGGTGGGTGTGATCAGTGTGCCTCATCAGCTTGCCCCAGGCCATCATAATAAGGGAGCGTCCCGGGCTTGCCATTGTCTGCGGTGCCATTTGCATAGTCATTCACTCACCCGTCTTCTACACCTTATAATAATTGGCCGTCTGTCGAATCACTGTTCGTTCGTTGTTTATCTGTTTTGCCTTAGCCTCTCATTTCCTTCTTGTTCATAGCAACACTCTTTTATCCTCGTCTTCACCACGGCCGCCTCCTACCCTCATCGGTATGAGGAGTAATCTGTCTTGCATAGTATGACAATATCGACGGGTGGCTTTGCTGAGGCCTGCTCTTCATGGCTCTCTTCCTTGTCTCACTGCTGCGTGCCGCTGGCTTCCTGTTTCGCCAACGAGCCGCGCCGCTGTAAGTCACGACTCAAAGCTACGACCAGGCTACGGCCAGAGAGCAGCATAAACATGAGCAATGACATACTGATCGACGAACAAGATGACGAGAAGATGCCGTTTCCTGTAGTATACGACCCTCCGGCTTTCCAAGCCCATCCAGTGATGGATCGAGAGGCCATGTCGCATACGCCCGATGGACGCAAGCGAAGAGCCAAGAGCGGAAAGAAGAGCAGAGGGTTGGCATGGATGGACTTCTCTGTGAGAGGTCGCTTCGGATCAGATGCCTCCCGCCGGCCGTTGATATCTGCACCGTCAAACTTCCGCCATATCCATTCTTCTTCTTTCCGATTCCCGACTCCGATGGAGCCGTGCGAGGCGCAGTTTCAGCCAGCCCACGATATATCGCCATCTTCGTCGTACGCACCTCTCGAACTCAGCATACACTACTCCGGCAACCGTCATATGTCGCCCATCTTACCGCACTTTGAGTTTCCGAGGCCAGTCACTACTCCTCCGCCGGCCTATCTTCCGAACGGTCCCGAGGTGGAACACGAGCTGGCCCATCAAAGAAGCAATTCTTCCTCATTGTCTTTCCAGGTTCCACGAAAGCAACTGCCCGACAGCTCTCCGTCAACGGTTCCAGAAGACGAACCCCCGCAAATTCCGCCACGTGCTCCTGGTCGAGCTCGTGCGCATACCTCCCCAGAGGTGGACAGGATAAAGGAGCGTGTCGCCAGTGCAATGCTGGAAATGGAAAGGCTGCAGCAGCAGATAGACGATGTAATTGAGCGACAGAGTATCTATGCTAACAGTCGGCCATCGACCGCCCACTCTGTTGCCCACACACCTCATGGTAAGCATTGATGGCATTGAATTTCTGCTTATTCCTGTATCGCTGACATTCGCGCTAGGTCTTGAACCGATGCCATCAATTCCAGCTTTGCCTCCAGCTGCACCTTCCTTTGCACAACGTCTGCAATCAGACACAGATAGACCACAAACAGCCCCTTTGAGGCAATCGCCGCAACCTTTCCAGCAGTCCCCCAATCCCCAGCGATCCGTGGGGACTGCTGCGTCCCCCCAGCTTTCGTCATCGCCTGGAGCGAATGTCCCAGAAAGCCCTTTAGCTCCTCCACTACCACTTGTGCTCCGACCACCCCTCCGAAAGAAGAAATCCTTCTCTCGCATTTCGTCTTGGCTTTTCCCTAGCTCCGACGAGAAAGGAGATGAGCATTTCTACTCAATCACGACCCTACCCCGACCGATCAAAGGCCATGAAGGCTTTTACCAATGCGTGGCGACCGATAGCAAGCCCGGGCGGCTGAGCGGCGATTCGCTCACTACGGTTTCTACATGGTACACCAACGAAGAAGACCCGGCGTCTCCTCCTACTGCGTGCTCTCCGGAGAGCACGCCGGTGATCATGAAGCAAGAAGAAGGAATCTTAGAACGGACTGCAACTTTTGGAAAGAGCAGCAGTCGACCTTCCAGCAGGCCTGGCGTTGGTGTTGCATTCTGAGCTGAAATACCCCGGAGCATTCTGTTTTTTTCTTTCCCTTTTCTATTATGTTCTTCACGGCATGATACCAGTGTACAACGCATTTGTGTGAGGGTTTATAGACATAGGTTCAGGGTGGCAGAGATCATTTCGATAAGTGTTAATCAGGAGTTCCGCTAGCCTTGGAAAGGCTTATGGGAGGGCGGATCACATACAACTGGGAATGGGATGGAGCTCATCCGGATGAGCTCGGTTGAGAATGATGCAGAGGCAGATAGACTCTACCACTGCGACACGGACCTGCGCCGATAATTTGTCTGGTATTGGCCAAGCCCTAGTGGTTAAAAAGGACGATATCATATTATGTTTGTATCATGACCAATACGGTAGTTGATACACCTACACCCCGAAGCGAGAGCTATTTTCCCGGTTCCATTGATTTACCTTGTGTTCGAGGTGGGTTATGAATGTCAAATTTAAGATCTTCTGATCTAGCACCTTGATATTAGAGCTGATCCCACCTTTGGGTACTTTTATGCTTTGAACCAGCTCTACGGTGTACCTCGGCAGCCTACCTGTAGTGCCGTGTAAGGCGCTAACACTACAGGTGGTGGTAAATACCTTCACTGGGCTGAGAACGCCCAAAGAAAGAACATGTGAAACTAACTACCGCGGATTGAGCATTTATACCTCATGAGATGCTGTTTTTACAATACCTTATTATACACAATAACTTGAGTGGCCTTCTTCAAGGTGTCTAATTTTCTTGTCTTCACCAGGTCTCGAGGGTAGGTAAGTACCGGTTAGAACCAGTGCCGGCAAGGACAGGCCTATTAGGCACCCTAAGGTACCTAAAGTAACTGATCAACCACCCTTCGTGTTTAGGTACCTCAAGGTAGGCAGTCGTTCGCTGAACCACCCAGCACCTAACTTCACACGGCCTAAGGCACCACTTCATCCTCCTTCATCAACAAATCTACATTATATTACATATATCCTTCTTCCGATGGACCGCTGGGCCCATACCCGGGTTTGAATGGGATGCGCATAATGAATCGCGAATTTTGACTAGGAACTGTTGATTGGCTCGTGTTTCGGCTTCGTCGCTGATTGCCCCTTACTGGACCCTCGAGTTTATCTTCAAGTCTCCCTCGTCCACGGGCTCACCCACACTTGTCTTTTTGAACGGTAATCACACCGTCGTGGGACCGTCACCAAAATATGAGTATCTGGGAATCTTTAAAATCGAGAGCTGGACTGCGGACGCGGCGGAAGCACCGGTACTCAACTCTCCCAACTGTTGAGGGCGAGACTGGACAACAGTCCTTACCGCGCCGTGCTCCGACGAGCCGGAGCCATGGCAGGCTGCTGAAGATATCCATGGCCGCTATCGTGTTTGTCTTAGTGCTTGTCCTACTGATCACACACAGGTGAGATTCAAAGGTGCAGTGCTGAAGACCATTGGCTTATTTCTTTCGCAGCCGAAACACCGCCGAGGATGCCTGCGAATTGGTGGGCAACTGCACGGACGTCTCGCAGCATATCTGGGGCCAGTATTCACCTTTCTTTCCTGTTCCCTCGGAAATAGAGACCTCTTCGCCGCCCGGGTGTGAAGTCACTTTTGCTCTGGTTCTCGCCCGCCATGGAGCGCGTGATCCAACAGCCCGCATGACAGACAGCTATGCCTCATTTATCAAGCGTATACAAACCACGGTCTCCAACTATGGCTCAGGGCTAGAATTCCTTGCCGACTATGAGTTTGACCTAGGAAAGGATCAACTCACGGGTTTCGGAAAGGATGAGATGGGACAAGCCGGTGATGCGTTCTATCAGCGGTACAAATCCTTAGCCGACACCTACGAGCCATTCATCCGAGCGGCTGGGTCGAACCGTGTCGTTGAGTCTGCTGAGCTATTTACCAAAAGGTTTTACTATTCACGAAACGGCACGAATGACGCGCCGCTCAGTGATATCCTTATTCTCCCTGAGATAGAAGGCTTCAATAACACGCTGAACCACGGCTCATGCCCTGCTTTCGAGTCCGGGCCAGCAGCGAATCTCAAGTATGAGAAAAAGGAGATCTGGAAACAGATCTGGGCAAAACCGATAATGATGAGGTTGAATCACAAATTGCCGGGCGCAAAACTCACGATGGACGAGACGATTTACATGATGGATCTGTGCCCGTTTACAACAGTTGCCACACCCAACGCAACTAGCACGGAATTCTGCAAGCTCTTTTCCGAAGAGGAATGGAGAGGCTACGACTACTTTGAGTCGCTTGATAAGTGGTACGGCTACGGTCCGGGCAACCCTCTTGGCTCGACCCAAGGGGTTGGATTTGTCACCGAGTTGATTGCGAGGCTGACTGGTGAACCCGTCGACGACCACACAACGACCAACTCGACGCTGAACTCGTCACCAGATACCTTCCCACTGGACAGGAAGTTGTATGCCGATTTCAGTCACGACAACTCAATGACTTCCATCTACGGTGCCATGGGGCTATACAGCGAGACGGAGGACCTACCGGTCAAGTACAAGTTACCGCCTAAGAAACTCGGGGGCTATTCGGCATCATGGACAGTTCCATTCGCTGGACGTATGTACGTCGAGAAGATGCAATGCCAAGAACAGTCAGAAGAGGAGCTAGTGCGAGTGCTCATCAACGACCGTGTCGTTCCTCTGCAGAACTGCGACGCGGACAGGCTGGGTCGGTGCAGGCTCAGCACCTTCATCGAGAGCCTGTCATTTGCGAGAAATGGTGGCTTTTGGGAAGAGTGTTACATCAGGAGCTGAGGGTTGGCGAGCTAAGAGGTAACCCGAATCTTGTCAGCTTAAGCATAGCCGACGATAAGGAAGCCAGAAATAGAATGAATGCTCAAAATCGGCGAGTTACCGATGCTGCAAACGGTTGAGCGGAGCAAGAAGGATCCCCCTGAAGACCAATCGATCACTTGCCCTCTGCAGAATGTGATGGGGCTTGCCATGTCTCAGGTCTAAGCCGTTGAACGGTGCCATACGAGGTGAGGCATAACCGAGGGTTAGTTGGCAAAGTCAAGGCTATCGCCAGCCATTGAGCGTTGATGAATGTGAGACTTGCAGAGGGCGCAGGTGAATGAAGGTTGCGAGGCGGTGGGTCAGCAGAAGCAGCAAGTTAATTTAGTAGGTGCTTAGACTATGGCTGCCCGCTACTTTTCAGTGGACAACAGCAACGGCTGTGTAAGATCTGCACTGCACGTTGGAGCCGACGAGCCAACGTCGCTGCATTGTGATCCGTGGAAGCGACAGCGCTGCACAGCAGGAGAAGTATCGGCCAGGTACCCCAGACGCTTGTACAGGACGTCCTGGTGCGGATACCTGGGGCCGAGATTGCCCATCTCTTGGCTCTGGGGAGCGTGAGCTGCCTTAGGTCCCCCACTGGACCAGGCCAAGGTGCACACTAAAATGCAAACACTCGGGTACTTCATCAGTACATGATGACAACGCTGGAACGCTGGGGGACTAAGGTCAAGAGAAAGAGGTGTCGACCAACCACCCTCTCGGTATAGGTCTCGTCGCACGTCGCAAGCTCTCACCTTCCATTTCCCACGCATCCCATTCACCACCCTAAACCTTTGTGTCTCACATAGCCACTATCCATTTCTGGCATCTACTTCGCCCGACAGCCACTCATTGGATGCGAGCGCAAGGTCTTCTTTTGGCTCATATTGTTGCAGCGTGTGTGGGTCTTTTGCCGAAGCGACAGCATTGTTGAGCGCCGCCGAAGATGGTGTCAACGGCTGGAGGCATCGCGATTGCGGTCGTGATCATTGCGCTCGGTGCGGCCGTGGGATGGGTCGTGTTCACGCAGATGCGCGCCCGCAGGCTCGGCGTACGTCTTGACTCCCTCTCAATTGCGCCCCGGAGGCGTTATTCCCACGATGACGTTGTGACCTGAGCTAACCGGCGACAATGCCTCGCAGCTTCCACCACCGAGCCTTTCGTCCTACCTCCCATGGAAACGATCCGATAACCCCTTCGGGCCGCCGCGACCAGCACCCGGCGGCGTCGTCGGCTGGGTGAACGACCAGGTCCGCAAGTTCAAGAACCGCAATAACCGCTCCGCGACTGGCGCCTACGAGCAGCCCCTGCAGGGCGGTGGCCGCCGCGGCTTCGGGCCCCTTGACCCAGACGAGGCCTGGGACTCGCGAGTCGGGCAGGAGGCGGACGGCTACGGATACTACGAGGAGCAGGAGCTCGGCGGACGGGGCAACACCGCGTACGGCGGCGGGAATTACAACATGAACCTGGCGTCCACGCCCGCGGCAGCACCCGGCGGTGGCCGAGGAGATGAGGATTTAGAGAGGGGCCGTCGGCTGAGCAGAGATCCTCCAAACCAGAGCCTCGGCACAAGGAACCCCTTTGACGATGATGCGGAGTCGAGCTTGAGAGGCGTCAGCCCAAGGCCGATGGAGAGCGGGCCGGCCGGGGGCCGGCCGTTATCGAGGCGCAACAGTGAGGATAGCCTGCGGACGGAGAGGAGGTCGGTGTTCCGGGAGAATGTATGAGCCCGACCGTCGGGGTGAGTGCGATGCCATAGCGATGCGGTTTGCGCATGCGGAACCTGCGAGATTGTGGCGATGCATTACCTCCCGGCCGCGGAAGGAAAGAAGGGAAGAAGGGGAGGAGAGGGAGCATAGACTCTGCTCAGGGAGCCAGGAGCGGCTCCTCCGCAACCGGGCATGGATTTTGACGTCAAGATTTTGTTACGAACAATTGTTTTAGTATGGGCGGATGAGGTCGCTTCTTGTTTTTATACCACGGGGTTTGTGGATATCTAGCAGAATGGCGCAGGTTGGATCTGAGCCATTTAGGCAGGAGCTGGTCTTCGAATCACGCATGTTTATGATATGACCACTACTTTCCATTGCACGTTCAGCCGGGGACCGGATGTTGTGGAGCACCTGCTCTTGATTTCAGAAGAGCGGTGATGGATGGTCGTTGGAGAATACGGCCCCACGTTGGGAGGCCGGCCACCGTCATAGGACAATTGATTGCTGGGAACCCCGCCATCGAAGCCCCTCCCGCGAGCTCCCCCCAAAAGCCACAGCTCAAAGCGTAAGGTAAGTTAGGTTTTCTCGAACTACCCATTTGCCTACTTCACCCGTCTCTCACGAACCTGCTCGACAAGTTCCCTGCTCAAGGACTCACCGGTTGTCCAAGAAAGCCGACCCGCCACAGCCCGACGCCTTCGATCCCACATACCTGCCCGCCATGGCCGTCAACCTGCAGGCCGTCCACGACGAAATGGTCCTCGTGGCCTACGAGGCCGGCCGGATGATGCTCGCAGCAAACCCGGCCGAGCTCGACACGGGCACCAAGCTCAACTGTACGCCATGAATTCTCCCTGCCGTTTCCCGAGCTTGTGCTTTTCTCCAAAGAGGAGTACAATAAGGAAAAAAGGAAACAAAGAAAAAAAGAAATAGGGCGAGAAGAAGCTGATGAGGGAACGCCCCTGCGCACAGCCGTCGACATCGTCACCGAGGCGGACCAGGCCGTCGAGAAAATGGTCTCGTCCCGCCTGTCCGTCGCGTTCCCCGGCATCGCCTTCGTCGGCGAGGAGACGTACAAGCCCGGCATGAGGGTCGGCCCCGAGCCCACCTTTGTCGTCGACCCCATTGACGGTACGTGTAACCTCTCGCCTCTCACCTCTCCGTCCCAAAGGCTGGGCTAAAGCGCGAACCCCGTTACCCCCATTCCTCAGGAACCACAAACTTCGTCCACTCCTTCCCCAACGCCTGCATCTCCCTCGGCCTCGCCATTGAGCGCCTCCCCGTCGTCGGCGTCATCTACAACCCCTGGCAGGACCTGCTCTTCACCGCCATGAAGGGCCAGGGCGCCTTCATGACGCGCGTCAAGGGCACCGCCCCGCAGCGGCTGCCGCTCGCCTGCAGCCCGCGGCCCCTCGAGGGCCTGGGCAGCGCGCTCGTCGCCGTCGAGTGGGGGTCCAGCCGCGACGGGCCCAACTTCGACGTCAAGACGGACGTCTTCCGCCGCCTGGCCGCCACGCGCGAGACGGGCGGCGCCATGGTCCACTCGCTGCGCTCCCTCGGCTCCGCCGCCCTCAACCTCGCCGCCGTCGCCGCCGGCCAGATGGACCTGTACTGGGAGGGCGGCTGCTGGGCCTGGGACGTCTGCGCCGGCTGGTGCATCCTCGCCGAGGCCGGCGGCCGCATGGTCAGCGGCAACCCGGGCAACTGGGACCCTGCCCTCGAGGAGAGGGTCTACCTCGCCGTGAGGGGCGCGCCGAGCGGCCAGGACGAGATCGTGGAGGAGTTCTGGAAGGTCATTGGCGACGGCAGGATGGACTACTCGGTATGAGTGCCAAAGTCCTCTCCTGTTGGGGAGAAGAAGAGAAAGAGAAAGAAGAAAAAAGATACGTGCAACTGACTGAAATAGTCGTCGGTCATCTTACAATTGCAAGTCGTAAGCATCATAGCACAGGTGTGTTTTTCAGTAGAGCAAATTTGAAGCATATATTCCCCTCTTCGAATAGCCGTGCCCGAATGTATCCTGATCGAAGACTGCACGAAAAAGATAAAACTTCGTGCGACAAGAGACAGCCCGAGATAAGTCGTGAAAACTCCGTAGGAAACTCCAATGTACATCAAAGGTGGACCGCCTCCCAAAAGCTTCCACCCTGCCAAGGGTCAGGCCAGTGCCTCATTCCAGCCTGCGATGGCACACACTCATATGCTTTTTTTTCTTTACTTTGACATCGTAACTTTGTCCATTTACCCGGTATTCAAAATAGAAGATCGTCTATGCGTCCTCCTTGGTATCAACCTTCTTCGCAGCGGGCGCGCCCTCGGTGGGGCCGTCCTCCTCGCGGGATCGCTTGCTGGCGGCCTTGTCCTCGCCGTCGTTGGAAGTCTGGATGCGAGGCTTGGTGCTGTGTCCGTGGTTAGCATTCCGTAAGCGGCTGCGCGCAAGCATGGGAACGTACTCGTTAGAACTAAACTTCTGCTCCGACTGGTCGTCTCCACGACGGTTGTCCCGGTCCCTGAAGTCACGGCCACCGCGGCCGCGACCACCACGACCACCACGACCACGACCGCCTCCCCTGCGGTCCCGGAAGCCGTTCTTCTGGTCGTGATCCCGCCTCTTCTTCCAGTCGTCGGAGGATCCGTTAAATCCACCACGGCCGCGACCTCGTCCGCCCTTAGCGCCGGAGTCGCGTCCCTCGTAGAACTTCTTAGGGTTGCTATTGCTGGGCTCGATCTTGCCCTGGCGGATGAGATCGCTCTTCTCCTCACAGTAGTCGTGCTTGGACATGATCTTCAGCTCGTGGTCCTTCCACTTGGGGGCGGGGTCCAGCTTGAGGAAGTTCTTGGCCGTCTCTTCGTCGGAGAAGGTAACGAAGACGGAGCCCTTGAAGAGGTTCTCGTTGGTTCGGCGGAGCTTGACGGCCTTAACGTCACCGAACTTGGCGAAGAACCCTTCGAGCTCGAACTGGGTGTCGGGAGCCTCGTCGCCGAAGCCCTTGACGTAGACAGTGGCGG
Source organism: Paramyrothecium sp. XJ0827 (assembly GCA_020881915.1). Taxonomy (NCBI): domain Eukaryota; kingdom Fungi; phylum Ascomycota; class Sordariomycetes; order Hypocreales; family Stachybotryaceae; genus Paramyrothecium; species Paramyrothecium sp. XJ0827. The sequence goes on along the minus strand of JAJFPB010000005.1, from coordinate 3,426,258 downwards.
CCTCGGCCTTGGCCTTGTTGGCAGGGAGAGGCTTGTAGGGGTTCTTGCGCTTGACAACCTCCTCACCTTCCTCACCAGAAACCTCCAGGAAGCTGCTGTCACGGAGAGCAGCGACAACAGCGGTGTAGGGCTGGAAGGTGCGCATGCGCTTGAAGCTGTGGATCGTCTTGATGGGAACGGGCTTGTTCTCCGCTCCGCCGGCGGTCTCCCACATGAACTTGTCCTGCGGGAAGTTCCAGTCGCCAAAGTAGAACTCGACCTAATTATTGTCAGCGCTGTGGACAATGCCTGGCATGAGGGGCGCGCAGTAGTACCTGCTTGCGAATGGCGATCGGATCATCGGTTACCTCCCGTGCGCTGGGGTCGAATTTGCGGTTGTTGCGGAAGTCCTTGTTGTCGATCTGGGCGGTGGTCTTGAGGATCTTGGCATCTTGGGCAGCGGCGCCATCCTCCGTGGGCTTCTCGTCCGAGGTGGCCTCGTCCTTGTTCTCAGTCTGGGTGGTCTCAGTCTGCTCAGGCTGCTTCTCTTCGACAGGCTGGGTCTCGACAGCCTCGACGGGCTTGGCGACGGCCTCGGCGTCACTCATGATGGCGATTGAAGGAATTTGTCTGCGCTGGCGATGGTTGTCAGTTGAGGTTGGAAAAATATGGTGGCGGGGTAGAGTCATCCAAAGCGAGGAGACGAGGACTGGTTTGCGACAATCGAGTGGAGACTGGGGCGCTTACTACAAGCTGCTATGGCTGAATTCCTCGGGTTCGCAGTAGACGAGTGAATGTGCAATGCCTTTGCGCTCGTTGGGAACAAGAGGTGGGCGATTCGTTATGGGAAGAGGGAAGCGCCAGGGCAGAGACGTGAGGAGCAGAGAAAAAACAAAAAAAGCGAAATTCTGCCAGGCGGGAACAGGCAGCTGTTGGATTGGAGAAAATCTACGCTGCGAGCTCACCGCTTGCCATTCCCAGCCCTGCTAGCGCTAATGCTAATGCTAATGCTTCCAGTGCTTGCTTGCAGCGCACCGCAGGCCCCACTCGGCCCTTTCCGAGCCCCGCCCCCAAAGCTCTAGGGTCCTGTCCTTCAACTGCCTTACCCTGCTTCAATCGACTATCTTAACGTGCCACCTTGCCTACATTATCAGTAGAGTTATGTTGTTGATTCAACGTACCTGTCAAGTTAAACTACGGGTGGTTCACATGGAATGGGATTGGCCAAGATACTAAGCCATGCACATGGAAGATCTGGACTCTGAGGCTCAGAGTGAGTCATGCTGAAGACCAGGTGCAGCATCAGCGGCCTGCCTGACTGCCTTGTCCTTGGCGTGTCGTTGAGTCAGAGTGATGAATGAGATAGTAGGAGCCGCCCAATCAATTGTTCTCTCTGGTATCCAGGCCTGTATAACAGTCATCAACGTGGGCCCATTGTCCATGAACAAGTATTTGAAACCAAGAGAATAAATGTTCAAACTAAACCAAAATATATTCACAAAGTTGGTGAGAGATCGCCAGAAATCATCGTTCTACGGGTAATCTTTGTTTCTAGTACAAGGAAGCCAAATTTTGCCGAGTCAGACACCCATGGCGGCCAACACAGACATCTCGCCAGTCTCACGTCGTCGTATCTGGGGGGGATGCTTGGATGTGACCCTGAAACCTTTATGTGTTCCTGCCAGTATGGTAAGGTTATCAACCCAACTTCAATGGACTCGAGATATCCGCTTATGAACTCTCCTTATTTCCGACGCTCCTGTATAGCTGCCTTGGTTTGTGAGCGAACATGAAGCACAAGGTCCTCCCCAGCGTGTCTAGTCTTGAGGTGCTCAGTATGACGACCAACGTGCCCGGGTGATTGGATCCACTGTCTAGACGGTCTCCGGCTTGCAGCTATTAAAAATAAAATAAAAACTCTTCTTCATACCGAGACGGTCCTGCAGGAGCATGCAACATTCATGAGCAACGCGACGTTGGAGCTCCTTACCCATTACAACCGCATTAGCTGACAGAGAAACGCACGTGCACTTTGGCTCAAAAGAGTTATGGGGCAGCCCAAGAGCTTCAAGAGCTTCAAAATGGGCTACAACCCATTTGTGAGTCTCAGTTCAGGAGTTCCGTCATCTAGGTTACCGCAATCATTGCAAAGCCATCGCTGGAATTGGGGCAAAGTTGCGCAGCTGGAAAGCACATGACAAAGCTACCAAATACCATGGCGACACAAGTAATCATCTATTTGGTATAAGCTCCGATGAACCCAAAGAACAATCGACATGTTATCTAGCCTGGACAGTGCCTTGGTGGGTTGGACTGTGAGTGAAGCGATGTTGTAGCAGGTTTGAACCGAAAGTATGGACACACTGTACCAAAACATGGTTCTATTACTCAAATACGAAAACGGAGAAACTTTTTCAAGTTGGGGTCCAATGTCGCTCAGAAAACGGAGCACACTGCAAATGAATTCACTACACGCGAGATACCGCAAACGAAAAGCAAGAGTCGGAAGACAACACGAAGAGTCGGCGTAAGCATTTTCTCAGTACCTTTAGGTATCCAGAAATGAACCAGCGGCTCAAAAATATGATAGATTCTGCAGAAACATCTTTCATCTTGCAAGCACGGTTTCCGGCAGTCGAAGAGTTTTAAGGTTTTCAAGACTCTCAACTATCTGAGAGCAATGCTGGGCAGCGAACTGGACTACATCTGATGATCAAAGATCCCGCAGCGGTGGAGGGAGAAGAACCACTAATTGATAAAGATGCTGGTCTGAGCGAAGCCACTAAGGTAGAACACTGGGTATCAAGAGCTGCATGACTGTGGAAGTACCTGGCCATCGCGGATAAGACAGGCCGGTTAGTAGCTCAGTTGTGGTGTGGCTGTGCAGAATGTCTTGGCCAGCAGAATGCAGAATTGCCAACGAGGAGCTTCATGAGAGCTCTATCCTGAACCAGGCTTGCCCCGAAGCCAGAAAAGACGGTCACCTGAAGCAGTCATTCTTATCACGTCCTATGGTAAATTGATACACAGTTGCAGAACAACCTTGATGTAGAAAAAGGGTGTTTCTTGCATTGCATCCATTGAAAGCGATATGCCTCAGTTGAGAGCCTACCGCATCAGTCTGAGCAATTGGTGTTTAACCCGAAGTGTTAGAGGAATGATGCTATCTACAAGTGAGAGTTCCGTTACCATGTGGTGGGTAAGCAAGTCGTGACGAACCTAAGTAAGGTAAGGAAGGTACCTGAGGGAAGTAGGTACCTTCCAGTGGAGTGCGTGCAAAACTTGGCTCTGGGAATCTTAATTGTCCAATGTGCCTGGCAAGCTCGAACCGGGGTGGGCTGATTGGTGGAGCCTGTGGTGCCTTGCTGCAAGAGGTTGCGGGATGTACCGGTCACAAATGTAGGTTTCCATGATGTCAGACACTCGGTAAAATTAGAAGGTACGATGAATCGATACCTACCTAGGTATGGTAAGATAAGGCAAGGTTGGTATTTATTTGTTCACAACCTCAAATTACGCTTCAACCAACCTGCGCTGCTATGCATCTCCGGTCGCCTCTCCCCGCCAACTCACGTCCACATTTCACCATCTGCCCGTGATTCTGACCATGCGCTTTCATTAGGATTCAGGTTCAATTGACCTGACGATCTGTGGATATGAGGTACCGAATCATCCGCGCCGCAAGCTTGGCAAAGCTTCGCTCACCATCCTCTCGACATGCAATTGCTTCCCCCAAGTTTGCGCGTTACCCGAAGCAACTGCGCCATAGTTTCTTCACGGGGACCAAATCGCCTCCTTCACGCCAGACTTCACGGTCGACCATCCCATTAGCCGTCATCACCGGCGGCCTTTTCATCTGGTGGCTGTATCCGTCCGAGGATTTTGAGCGCCTCTCCTCCAAAAACAAGAAAATCGAAACCAGGCTTCGCTTCGAGGCGCAGGAAAATGCCGCCAGCGATGATGAGGCTGACTACGATGAGAACTCGACCTGGGCCCAACTTGTTAAACGTTTTCAACTTTCCTCCTTGGCCACAGACATTGAATGGACCGCCCTGCCCGACAAGCTCGTTGACACCATCCTGCCAGACTGGACCAAGCTCATTCCCGGTTACGTCAAAAAGCTTCAGCGAGAGCTGTCTATGGCCCCTGGGTCCCTGGCTGATGAGATCTGGTCTGAGGCTCATGACCCTTTGATCCATCCAGAGATTCGTTACACCGCCCAGGTAAGAGTTTCTGGTGACCTTTGCGACGAGGAGAAGCAGTTCCTGGCGAGGCGACGTAAATACACAAAGGTTGCTCTGGCTAGGTATCTAGGCATCGATGAAAGCCAGATTCATCCCGATGACATTCCTACCATCGCCATGTGTGGCTCGGGCGGCGGTCTTCGGGCGCTCATTGCTGGAACGGGTTCCTTGATTGCAACTGATGAGGATGGTCTATTCGATTGCGTTACGTACACATCTGGTGTCAGCGGCACATGCTGGCTGCAAGCACTTTACTTTACTTCCTTTAACAAAGGCAAGCTGAGTTCATTACTGGACCATATCAAGTCCCGTGCGTCCATTCACATCGCCTACCCGCCTGTCGCCTTTCAACTGCTCACGTCCTCGCCAACGAGCAAACCCATTCTGAGTGGCTTGGTGGAAAAGCTTCGAGGAGACAAGACTGCGGATTTTGGTCTGGTCGACGTCTATGGCCTGTTGCTAGCTGCTAGATTCTTGGTTCCCAAGGGTGAGCTGAATGTCAACGAGCGCGACTTCAAGCTCTCAAGCCAGAGCAACTTTCTCAAGTATGGGCAGCACCCACTACCTATATACACGGCCGTGCGCCACGAGATCCCGTTGGAGACGGCTGCTGGTGAGGTTCCAGAGTCCGCGCATGCCGAAGCAGCCAAATTGGAGCAAGAAGGCAAGAAAGAAGCCTGGTTCCAATGGTTTGAAATTACACCTTATGAGTTCTTCTGTGAGGAGTTTGGTGCCGGCGTGCCAACGTGGGCACTCGGTCGCAAGTTCGATAATGGACGAGATGTCCCTCCTGAGAGTGGATTCCATCTGCCCGAGCTTAGAATGCCGTTGATGTTGGCCATATTCGGAAGCGCATTCTGCGCCACTCTCAGCCACTATTACCGCGAAATACGGCCCATGGTACGAAGTATATCGGGCCTTGGAGCCATCGATGATTTGATACATGGCAGAGACGACGATCTGAGTAAAGTTCATCCGATTGGGCCAGCCAACATACCCAATTTTGCATACCAAATGCATGGCAAACTGGCAAAAACCACACCGCAAAGCATTTATGACAACGAATATATCCAGCTTATGGATGCGGGAATGTCCAACAATCTACCCATCTATCCTTTGCTTCGCCCTGGACGTGACGTCGACGTCGTCATTGCGTTTGACGCATCGGCTGACATCAAGACTGACAATTGGCTATCTGTAGCTGACGGCTATGCTCGCCAACGTGGCATCAAAGGTTGGCCTGTCGGAATCGGGTGGCCCAAACCAGGAGAGTCGCCCAGCCAGGTCAAGAGGGAGCTGGTTGAAGCCGAGGCCGATTCTATAAGTGAAGCCGAGCAACGTGTCCAGGATGCCAAGAAGGAGCAGGAACTTCGTCGTCAACAGGCGGAAAGAGAAAGTGCAGATTTTAAATCGGGTGAACATGGATCCCAGTACAGTTCCGGCAATGCAACCGCAGGTGACTTGGGATACTGCACCGTTTGGCTTGGAACAACACAGGAACGCTCCTCTGAGCCCCCGCCACCCTCCAAAGCCATTACCGATTCCGAATCATGGAAATTAATGGAGCCTGACGCTGGCATTGCTGTTGTTTACCTTCCATTCCTCCAGAATGATAAAGTCCCGGATATATGTCCTGGCTCTACCGACTTTCTCAGCACTTGGAATTTTGTCTACACCCCTGAACAGATTGATCAAGTCGTCCGCTTAGCTCGCGCCAACTACGATGAGGGCAGGGACCAAATCAAGTCCACTGTTCGCGCTGTCTACGAACGCAAGAAGCAGCTTCGGGAGGAGGCCGAGAAGGAGCGGCAACGGGAGCGATATCGAAAAATCGCCACGCACCATGTAGAGGCCCTTTTAGGGAACAGCGACCAATTTAGTTAAAGGAGACACAGACACCTGATTTTTTAGAATTAGAGGTCGCGATGAGATACCCAATTGAAGATGATCAATATTGTATGAGTACGCTTTACGACCCGTTGTCGAGGAGTTTGCCTTTTTGTTCTACAGTGTTTATAGTACAGCTATGCTTCCAAACCCACCCCTTAGCCTGTAAAAACCTCTCGCAATATCCCCGAATAAATTGTGTACAAGGCCCTGAGGTATGGGCAAACCCTGGTGCAGACATTGGTACAGATAAAACAACCGATTGCGTGAATTACACAATCTCGCCAACGTCAATGTATGGTGGCGTCCAAGGCTTGGCGCCCTCCTCCATCATATCACTGGGCACGCGGACCTTGTTACCCGGGCTGTACAGGTACCAGGCCTTGAGAGCAGCCATGGAGGCCTTTTGCCGTGCCATGACGAGACTCGCGCCGGCGCCCTCGCCAAGCTTGTCCTTGCCGCTGTAGATGCCAACAACGAAAACGGGAGTACGCGATAGACGGCCGGTCTCGGATTCGAGACGGGCCAAGGGTGCCTCGAAGCCCTCGCGCGCGCACAGCATGGACAACTCCCGGGTGGGGTTGTCGAACTGGAACATGCGCGTCAGGTCCAGCTGGCGTGATAGAATGTGCGACGTGACGAAGGCCTTGGCGGCGTCGCGGCCGCGGTGGGTGTAGATTGCGCCGACGACAGCCTGGACGCACGAGGAGAAAGCCTCGGACTGGATGACGGCGTACTTGTTCTCCTCGCTTGGCTCCATCACCTTGTCGCCGAAGTCGTCGTCAAGGACAACTCGAGAGCTCACACCTCGGCGGTAATGGTTGTTGCGGGTATCTTCCGCGCGGACGGAGCCCCAGCGCGTGTTCACGTGGTGTGAGTCGGGGGACCACTGTAGTAGGCCGGGATCGACCTCTTCGCCGGGGGCCGCAGCGCTTTCGACACCCCATCGCTCGGCAACGCGGTGCAGCGACTGGCTGCCGGCGTAGGCGCGGAGGGCCTCGTAGAGAAGCGTCATAGGCAGCCGAGGCCACTTGCAGACGAGATATTCCAAGACATGGTAGTTGATAATGGAGCTGCCCAGGACAGCAAGGCTGGCGTTGTTGAAGTTGGGATTAGGGTCGGCGGAGGGCGTGATGAGCGCGCGGGCGAGGGTTTGCCGGGGAACCTTCTTGGTGAGGATGAGACGGGCATGGAGGGCGGCGAGCTTGGCGGACTGGGCGGCTCGTTCGGGGAGAGGCGAAGGCAGTGTCCTGCCGGTTGTGTCATTGTCGAATGCGGAGAGGCTGTCGTTGACGTCTTGGGCGACCGAAGCTGCAGAGGATTGACACCGGACGGCGGCGGTATTCATGAACGATTGCCTAGGGACCGAAGCTCCTGAGCGAGCGGCGAGCACTTGGCCGCTCCATCTCGACAACCGTACCCTCTTCATTGTGAAAGCCCGGAGGAAGCTGTGATTGATTTTCCTGGCTGGCCTTCTTCGCCGAATCAACGGGAAGAATACAATCGAGGCCAGAAAAACAAGAGAAAGGGAAGAGGCAGGCGGAGCGGACGGACTCAGCGGGCCGGGATGGGGTTGAGGGTTGGCGTTGGGACTGGTGAACTTCCTCTCCTAATGGGGGAAAAAAAAGTTCTACCTCCAAAGACACTGGCCGGTTTGGAGTCGTGTGAGCCCGATGCGATTGGCGTTTGGTCGAAGGACCGGGGGTGGGTGGGTTTCATTTTGCGCGTTATGGGCCGCCACTGATTGGGGGGAGCGCAGGAAAATTCGGCGGAACAACACCCGGCCCGCTGCTGGTCCAGCGGTCCACTCGCGACCTCAACTTGGCTCGATGCTTCGGGGAAGCTCTGGTCTACAATTCGATCACCCAACGAGCCGCAATTGCGCACCCTTCACAAACCACAAACGTCCCTTGCTGAGTCAATCAAAATGGTGAGTCCTCAGCGAGCCCAGGCCGATGATTCCCATGCTAACCCGTGCTTAGGGCGGTGGTGGAAAAGTCCCGTGAGTGATCTCCCTCCCGCAGAATCAACGACGACATACCCCGAACTTTTTCCTCTTCCTCCAATTCCCCGGAGACATGCAGCACAAGCACTAACGTACCGTGCCCTCGAAAAAGATACCCCAAGCACGTCTGGTCGCCGGCCGGTGGTTGGTACGCCCAGCCTGCCAACTGGCGTGGCAACACGATCATTGCCGGCGCCGTCATCTTCGGCATCGCTGCTGTGACGTGGAAATTCAGCGCCGAGCGCGAGACGTTTGCCCGCAAGCCCGAGCCTGGAGGCTGGTACCCTAGTCGGAAGTACGTTTTTTCCCCCCCCGTCAATCATTTCATGGGCACCCCCGGGTGGTGTTGGAGCTTGCCTCCTTGCTCATTGGGAGACGTCGTGCTAACGTAGTTGGTGTTTTTGCAGCTGGACGAAACAGTTGATCGCGTGGGACAAGGAGGATCAGGCCAAGGTGGCGAAGGAGTAATTTCAGCTATAGAGACCCGGCATGGTCAGTGTATAAACTTGATAAACGACAAGACGATTTGAGCACCTTTTCCTCCCATCGTGGTTCTTTCGAAGCGAATGGGATTGACCCTTGAAATGCTTTTTGAATCAATGACATCCGGCAATCAGGCACCTTTCCCAACCTGTGAATCACTTGAATCACCTGGGAAGCCCACAACGATTGAGCATTTGCGCCCTAGGTGATGCTTGGGAGTGGACTGCCATGACGGAGATGTCGGCGGCCACTTTGAATCTACCAGCGTTGACCATCCAAAAGGCTTCATGAGTAACAAAATCCGACGATACCCGAATGCCGTGGCGCCCAACAGCTGTTCCTGCACTTCCCGTGGACTGGAAACGCAAGTTGTGTGTGTAGCTATTGTGTACCTGCAAATCTACGGGGTCGGTATTTCGTTGGCATCTGTTGTGCTCCCTTTTCAAGATTCGGTTGTTCATGTCATAAAGGTGGTTGTGTGTGGTGTAATGGAGCTGCAGATAACTGACCAGTATACCTCCCATGGTCACAATTTCTGTATTCGCCACTCGGCAGTACACAAGACGTCCAAGGGAAGAAAATGCAATCCCCAGGAGGTATTTGCTGCTTATAGTAGTTTTGCCTTTCCTTCGTAGGTACCTTACACTGCGCCCGATTGTAAGCTCAAAGATTGTGGCACCGTCTCGCAACACACTTCTGGGCTCCATGCTCTTACTCGTTGCATGCTAACTATGAACTGAGACTTTCGAGCACAAGCTTGCCTAACAGTCTTGCACTTGGATTCATTGTGATGATGTCAGGTCAAGCATGTCTTGATGTGATGGTGGAACTGAGTAATTTCGTTGTTCTTAGAAATGCCCCTGACAGGTTCGACTGTACGTCAGGCAGAGCTTAGCACATCCCCAAAGTCTTGTAAGGTCGTCACTCGTTTCGTGAGGGCTCTCAGGAAGTCTCGGGCAAAAGTGTGTTGACAAGTGCACGCGTAAGAAACGAAACCATATGCTTGCCAGAATTTTACTTCTGAGAGGCAAACATCTCAATAGAGATGATGCACAGCCACAAATTGTCATGCCTACGTTGCCTTTTGCTAGAGTTGCTTGCACCATGCCTTGCTAAGAGTTGGCCCGTGAACCGGTACTGGTTCCTCGTCCTTATGCAGGCTGCGCGTCTCAGGACAGGTGAGATCCGATCGCCCAAACCATCGGTACGGAGCAGACCAGGGTGCCAAGGAAAGGTGAGCACCATGGGCACTTCAAGGTGGTAATGTGGCCTGGGAATCAGGCATAAAACAGCAATAGGAGGATCCAACTGTTTGTTCTTCTGTTCATTGGTCAAGCACGCTCGCACACCTGGCCGAGACTACATACAGCTCAACAAACCGGATGCCGCGGGCTCTTGACGAAGCTAGCTTTCGAATAGGAAACGCATATATGCATATGGGGAGGCCGATTCCTGAATAAGGTAGTAGAGTAGTGCCGGGGTGTGTCCTAGGACGGGCAGAATACAACATGAGGTCCCACGATGAGGTACAGTGTCATGGTTTGCTAATGCAGGCGGCATGAAAATCTGTGTTTGGGGGTTGTTTGTAGGTTCACGTCGCACTATGGGTAGGAGGCTGAACAATTGACTCTGAATGGGAAGACGAAGAGGATGAAGCGAGGTGAGGTATCTTACCTGCCCTTGCCTTATGGTAAGGTACCTACCTACCTACCTTTTGGTAGGGTGGAAGGGACCGCGACGTCCATGAGATTCCATTCACTGGCCCGAAAGCGCAGGCTTCTAGCCACAGTGGGTCCTGGCCATTGCGAACGAACGGCTTCTGGCAGGTACAGCGACATCGTTTGGCCGGCATGCGACAAGTCCCGGGGGTGGACCCGCAAGTATGGGTACCTCCGGACTGTGCCTCCCCGGGATCTTTGCTACGGTACCTCGCTACCAGAATGGAGGACGAGGACGCGGAGTGCGTCAGAGCCCCGGTGGTTGAATCATTGGGCCCAGGGCTTGTTTGTTCTACCATTTCCACCTCTCTTGTCTTCGTCACGATTCGGCCTGCCGCATTCTTATACCTCCGTCTTGCTCCCTGTTCTCCTTTGATTCCTGCAAAACCTCCTTCTGTCGGCGCGCCATCGTATACCAGACTTCATTTTCCGGTTGGCGTCACATAAAGAGTACCGGAAGCGACACAACGACTGCGTTACGAGACTAGAGCCTTGCTGACAGCTCTCTCTCTCTCCCCTCCAACGCCAGCCCTGGATGCATTGAACGAAGACGCATGCGACTCCGGGAGGTCTAGGCACCCACTCCGACGGTCTGTCTTGTCTTACCAGCGACTCCAGCTGTAGTTGAACAAGGTGTGCCTGCCCCTCTCTCACTCCCGCTTCCACTCCCGCTTCCACTCCCACTCCATCTTCCTCTCCAACTTCGATTTCGATTTCGATTCCGATTCCGATTCCGATTTCAACGCCAGCTGGCAGCCATTGTTTGACTTGCCCGTTGGGGATATACCTACCTACCTACCTAAGCAGGCGCTCCCCGACGGCTACCGGCCGACTCTTCATCATTATTCCTCATTTGGTTCTCGTGTCCTATTGAAGCGCCTATGTCGTTATTGTCCGTCTATCCCAGCTAACACTGTCGTCTTCCAATCCTAGCTAGCCGCCGCCACCATTGTCTAAATCTCGAGTTTCCATTCATCGACCTCCATTGTCCTTGTTCCTGGACTTGCAGCATTTGGCAAATATTCTTTCACGGTTCCTGGTTCGGCTGCTTCCCGACCTCACGATCCCAACTTTGTTCTTTCGCTCCTGCACGCATACAACCGAGTGATCCGCAGAGCCTACCCAGACCCTATATTGAGGTGCTTTCTGCGAGGTCTAACGGGCTCCTCGATCGACATTAAGCGGCCGCTCTCTCTCTATACAAAACCCGAAGCTCATCGCTCTTCGTCAAACCCCATACCTTCATTCTGGCTTTCCGCGCGCTCCGACTCGCCGGCCTCGCTGTAGGCCTCGGCATCAGCGCTTTCACTGCATATCAACGGAACCGCGCCCAGATGGATTCATCAACAGCAAGGCAAGGTCACCTCGATGCGACGGCAGGTCGCGAAGTAGTCTTTTGTCATGCTTGCTCTAACGAGTGGTATCGAGACGAGCACGGCTTGAGTTGCCCCGCCTGTGCGAGCGACATCACCGAGATTGTGAGCTTCTGATTTCTCTTTCTCGCCTTCTATTTAGTTGTCTGGCCTCGCTAACGTCGTACAGGTAAGTCCAGAGAGCGACCCGCGCGATATTGAGGATTTGCATCATGCCTCCGCTTCTACCTCACCGGAAGTGCCCCCCCATCCCTACGGCGAGGACTCGGATCCCGAAGAAGCCGATATAGAGGAACACCTCGGTCCCCGTGGCTTCTTGTACCGTCGAAGCGTTCGGCACGATCCGGAAAATGGTCACCACAACCCTGGGATCGAACCGGTGCTCGAACGCTTCGTCGACATGATCCATGCCTTCGGGCCCCCGCGTAGATTCGGTCCCGAAGGACAAGGCCCACCCCCCACTGACCAGCCAAGGCGATTTGGAGAACCACACATTCATCGGGCTACTTTTACCTCCAATACTCTAGGCGGAGGTACTGCCTCAGTCACCATTTTCTCAGGGCCAGCACCCCGAAGCTTCGGTGACGGCCCACACGGAGGAGGAGATCCATTTCAAGCGTACGCTTTGCCCTTCTCTTCTCGACCCGACTCCCATGATCCAAGACGCCATCCACTATTTGCTCGGCTCAGCTAACAAGTGCCTTAGGATTTTTTCCAATCTCATCCGCGACATGGGACCGCCCCACGCCCAAAACGAGGGCGGACCGTCCCCGAACTTTGCGCGTAGTCTGCAAGACATCCTTAGTCTCTTCAACCCTGCTGGCGGCGTTGCGGGTGATGCGGTCTACTCGCAGGAGGCCCTTGATCGCATCATCAGTAACTTGATGGAGGCGAATCCACAGTCGAACGCTGCGCCTCCCGCGACTGAGCAAGGTCTTCAAAAGCTCGAGCGCCGCACGGTCGATGAAGAGCTTCACAACCGTGAAGACAGTTTTGAGTGTGCTGTATGCATCGATGAGATGAAGGTAGGAGAACTCGTTGCATTCCTCCCCTGCAAGCACGTCTTTCATGATGAGTGCGTAGTTGCATGGCTCAAGGAACACAATACTTGTCCTGTATGCAGGGCACCCATCGAGAAGAGATCACCCAGCATTGCAGAAGTAGATCGTCCCACCGAGACTCCAGCAGGGCGCACCGGCGACAACGTGAGCGGATCTGGTCCGCCGCCCATTCCCGGTAACAGACCCTTCTCTCTTTTTGCGGGTTCGCAACCGTCCGGCTCGCCTAGCTCGACCGCATGGTCACAAGGCGCTTCTCCATCTCCTGGAGTACCCTCACCCGGTGGCGTTGGTGAGAGACCTGTTCGCTACTCTCGCCCACCAAGCCACAGCCAGAGTCTTCTGAACGAGGCAATGCGCAGCATTTCTTCCCGACAATTTGATCAGGAGCGAGAGCGTGATCGCGAACGCGAAAGGGGCTCAACATCGGGCTTCAGCTATGATACATCGCGTTTGCAGCGCCGCACGTCAATGTCCCCAACCAGCCCTCGAGTAGCTCCCGGAGAGCAGGGTTCGCGGATGAGAGAGCGAAGCCCATCCGAGAGCAGTACCAGCCGACGCAGTGCTAGGGACGCCGATTCCCAGCGGCAGTCGAGCCACGGCGGCCCTATTAGCTGGCTTCGAGACAGATTCTCAGGCAGCGGAGGCCCCGGCAGCGGCTCGTCCCGCGATGACAGGCGCAGCTAGTTTCAAACACGTCACCAGATGTGCTGTTGATATGCATTTTCTTGCTATGCAACCAGCATATATCGGCGTTGGAAGGACTGATCTTGCTTTATCCAGTATTCTGATTTTACATGGCCAGAGGACGAATATGTTCAGCTTTGGGCGTGGGTGAAGGAAGAGGACAAGAGTCGAAGGATGAAACTATGGGCTTTGCTTTGTGTGTGGCACCAAAACAAGATGATAGGATAGTTTGTGGGAAAGACGACCATTGTATAGGCTGTACCCAGGATACGCACGAGAATGTGGCTAGGGCGACTCGGAAATGATGCATCCCCTTGCTTGATAACACGGCATTAACTTTTAGACGTAGATGGCTCACGAGTTGAGATACCCAGGAATGCAAGAGCAATTGGATTCCAATGGACGGAATCATGGAGACTTCTCGTATTATGAGAGAGGCTCAGTCCAAGAGAAAGTGTGCTAACTTCACGGCACATATGGAGGTCCGAGACGCCGGAGCGGCACAATCGGATGGGTCCGGCCAAAAAGTGGAGCACCCGGCTCCGGGACGAGGATTTCCGGTTTGGGCCACCTCTGCATGGGCCCACAAAGGATAGCCCGAGAACCTCGAGAACTACACCTCGCTTAAGCAAGCATGCTTTGGGATCCAGCAAAAGTTGACAGTTGCTCAACTGGCCATCTATACATTTCTCGCCCCATATAAGATCGGAGCTGGCTACATGACGGTTCGAGCAGGTATTTATGTCGTCACCTTGCAGGTGAGAGTGTTATCATGGGACAGTCCTTGTCCTTAAACGCCCTCGGTTCCTTCTTTCTAGCCATATTGAACGAGGCCTGGACGCTCTTCTCAGCCGTTGAACAGCAATGGATTTGAGTTGCAAATATCGCGCCGTAGCTGCGCTTCTCTCCTCTCTCTTACAGAAGGCTGGCCGAAAATGGATATATATCACAGTTTCGAGTGCTTACGCGCTACCTGCTGCGTTACTTTCAATTCTCAGTGCGGTGATGCGCCAACACCAACTACTCGGCGGAAAAAGGGGGTTCGCCGCCGAATTTGTGCACGAGGCTCAACAGCGCACGCTGCCCAGACCTGCGAAACGAGGTCGAGCGGCCAGGTAAGGCACAGACAGGGCTGTGGGTACCAGAGTGTGTGATCATTTATTAAGAGGGCAGTTGTTTTATTCTTCGTAGCGGACGCTGGAAGGAAATGATGCGTTGGTTAAGCTTCTTTCTCTGGAGAAAAGCTCTAGGGGTGAGTAGTAAATAATGGTAAGTATCTTCAAAATTCAGGCCGCTGCATAGAGATTTGTATGTGTGGCCAATATCTATGAGGCTTGTTAGGATCGCAGTATGGTTGGTGTAAATGTTGGTGTAAATATTGGTGATTTGTTGATGGGAGGTCGCCTTGTCGAGAACCATCGCCACACCCGTTTCTGGGAGGATTGCTCGCCATGTGCCACGTGTCTGTAATGCCGATGTGCTTCATCTGGGGCGTCCCATGCTTCGGAAGGAGAGAGAGAGACCTTCGCCAAAGCCTGGACTTATTAAGCCACACAGGTGCAAGTCCAAACCCGTCAGCAGGTGCTCTCATGACTTCATGATGAGCAAGCTATATGATGCCACAGTTATAGTGCTTCTCGATGGACTTCAACCAGCAGCTACATGAAAAAGGGGTTAGACCTCAGGAACACTGCCATTCGGCGCGTTGGACAAAACGGGCCCATTGCTGCCGTCATACAGCCTAAGCGAGCAAGCCCCTGCGTACCTAAAGTAAGAAGATCGTCGCTTGAGCCGGCCGGATCATGCAGGTTCATCTGGGGTACAGGCTTGGCAGACGTCGTCCGTCGTAGAGCTGCGGCATTCCCCAGACAGGGCCCCTTGTGGCATGATGCATGAGATAAGGGGGACGATCCAACCGAGGCACTTGAAAGAGAACCCTTGGTCTGAATGAGGTCAGTGGAATGCAAGCTTCTGTCCCCTCCCTAGACTGAGGCTCCGGGTTGCGCTACTTCGGTCCCTCGATCTACAGGTTTTCCTAGAGAAACACACGGCAACGAGACCTGACGAGATGGTCTACATTAGGGCACCCGTGTGCTGGAGTTGGCAGTCGTGCCCGTGTCTCGCTGTTCGTGATGCTTTTCGTGAACTAGGACTTGTCAAGCATGAACGGAGTCTCCTCCGTCCCAAGTAGGGAACGCAACGCTTCTTGCGGGCAGCATCACCAGTCTCATGGTTAAATTTATTTCTTAAAAAACATAGAAGAGCAGGCGCGGTTTTGAATCGTTGTCTTGCTGCAAACGCATGGGCTTCGACGCGAGGTTGTCACAAGGGACCACGTGAGTGAACCCATCGCAGGACGGTGATGCCGGCCGTTGTTCTGTCCAAATCTATGCTCTTTGAGAAGACCAGGAGGTTAGATGGAACTACGCAACCATTTCACACAGAGAGGCTAAGTGGAATCGATGATAAAAATCATGGCTACCGACGAGGCCCAGCCTTGACAAAATCCCCTTCTAAATTTATCTGGTATCCCGGCAGTCATGCACGGACCGCAGTCTCTTCCTCATAAACCCGACATCAATTAATCGTAGAAACACAGAACAACAAGTAGTGCAAGGAGCAGCGGACATGTGTCGTAAATAAAAAGAAACAAGAGCTAGAAACAATTCATGATCGGGCTTTGCAGTCCGCTTGGTATCATCCCATCCACTACCTTTCCCCCCCTTCACTCTCGCAAAAACGCAACAGAAGAATCCAAGGTATATATCACCATTCGCAATGCAGTTGTAGATAAGGCAGACACCGAAACTCGAGCCAAGTCGGGTATCGAAGAAAGACAAAATAAACAAAAGAAACCAGATAATGCCTGGAGCAACCAGCTGGTATCACCCCATCTATTGGGGTCTCAAAAGGTCTAGTTGTGTGGTTTTTTATAGATTATGTTCCAAGAACTCGGTCGCGTGTGCTCTCTAGTCCTGGAAGAACTTGATAATCTGCTGCAGGTCGCGCAGGCCCACACCGTGCTTGGGGTAGCAGATGTAGACCTCTTCGCCCAGCGCGCCAAACTTGCTGCGGAAGTCAGCTTTGCGGCGCAGGCCGAGGCTGTCGACGATGGAGTTGTAAGTGCTGGCGAGGAAGCGGGCACGGATGCCGTTCATGTGCTCGCCGGGCGTGAGCTTCTCCGAGACGCCGACGCCAAACGTCACCTGGCCGCTGACGCTCGACAGTGCGTACTCAATAAGCACCTCGATGGCACCGTTGACGGAGCCGGGGAAGTCGAGGGCCCATTTGACCTGCCAGCCGTGGCGCGGCGCCAGCTTGGCCAGGACCACCATGGCAAGGACTTTGCCGTCCTTCTCGGCGGCGAAGTAACGGCGGTGCTCCGGGTCGACCCAGGGTCGCACCTCGGTGAGGTGGACCTGCTTGCCCTTGCGCGTCGACTTCCACTCCTGGACGGCCGCGTCGGCACGCTTGATGAAATCATCATCCAGCTTAACCTCGTGAACCTTGACACCCTCGCGCTCGACACGGCGGGCCTTGGCGCCGCCGTTGAGGCTGTGGTGCTTGTCGGCGTCGACACGCTGCTCCTCGGTGCAGGAGAGCGTGCGCCAGCTGTGCTCAGAAGCGAGGATCTTCTGGATCTCGTACGACACGAGCATCCAGATGGGGGTCAGTCGCAACTCCGAGACGACGAACTTGACAAACGCCCGGCACACCTCGGAGTACTGCGACCTGTCGCACAGGGGGTCACCGGTGACCATGGCAAACTTCTCTTGCTTGACGTATCCCACGGCAGCGCCTGAGGAGTGGCGCCAGATCTCGAAGCGATCGTCCAGCCAGGACGTGTTGGAAGCGTCACCGTAGTTGGCGATCAACTTCTCCACCGCCGGCGGCTCGTCCTCGGGCTTCAGCTTGGTCGTGTCGGCCTCTGGGTGAGGCAGTCCCGGTCGCTGTTCGGGAAGCGACCTGGGGTCACGATGGAAGAGAGAGGCGTACCGCACGTCGCCCAGCTCAAGCATCCAGGTAACGATGCGCTCCAGACCGAGACCAGCTCCGGCGTGGGGTGGGGCACCCAGGTCAAAAGCTGCCATGTAATCTTCCATGCCGTTCTCTGTCATACCGAAAGCTCGCATGTTCTCACGAAGCTCGTTCGCGTCGTGGATACGCTGGCCGCCGGAGCAGATTTCTTGTCCGCGAATGAAAATGTCAAAGGATCGAGTGAAGAAGGGGTCTTCAGGGTCCTTGGCAGTGTAGAAAGGTCGAGCGCTGGTGGGGAACTTGTCGAGGATGTAGTAGTCGGTGCCATACTTCTCCTTGACCAGCTGGCCCAGCCGGATCTCATCAGCGGTGGCAAGGTCCTCCATCTCTACATCACGTCCGTCGTCGCGAAGCATCTGAATGCCTTCCTTGAACTCGAGAATGAGAGTGTCCTCCAGCCATTGGAACTCCTTGCTTGGCCAACGGTTTCGGAGAACGTCAACCTCGGGCAATGCGTAAACGGCGTTGAAAACGGCCTTCAGGAAATCGTCAATGACGTAGATGACTTCGTGGTAGTCAGTGTCGATGGCCATTTCGATGTCGAGACCGGTGTACTCGGTCAGATGGCGATGGGTGTTGGAGTTCTCTGCGCGGAAGACGGGGCCGACCTCGAAGACGCGGCCAAAGTCTGCCGAGATGGCCATCTGCTTGGCCAGCTGCGGGCTCTGAGCGAGGAAGGCATTTCGGCCAAAGTAGTTGACCTTGAACACGGCGGCACCACTCTCAGTCGCAGCCGGCTGCAACTTGGGCGTCTGGATCTCGACAAATCCCTTGTCCTCCAAGGTCTCACGGAACTTGCGTGTGACGAGGGAGCGGATGCGGAAGAGAGCCTGGTTAGAGGGGTGGCGCAGGTCGAGGATGCGCGACGACATACGGTTGCGCAGCGACTCGGGGGGCTTGTAGTTGTTGAAGGGCAGGTTGTTGGCGGCGTTGACGAGGTGAATTGACTTAATGTCAAGCTCTACGCCAGCGTGCGTTGCGGAGCGAATGGGCTCAGGCGGCTCCTTGAGGAGGCCGCTGACCTGAACGAGGGACTCGGGGTGCAGCTTCTGAACCCACTTGACCATGTCCATGTTGTCGCGGGACAAGACGCCCTGGATCGAGTGAGTCTGGTCGCGGAGCAGGAGGAAGTCGAGGGCCTTGGAGAGCTGGCGCTGCGTGTGGATGCGCGCGCGGAAGCTGACCTCTGTGCCAATGGGCAGCTTATCGAGCTGGGCGATGGTGTTGAGCTCATTGGGGTGGACTGGCCAGTCGGCGCTGGTGCCGGTGCGGCCGCTATCGAAGGAGGTGCGCGAGGCCGATTTGACGTCCAGGCTGGAGCGGATGATGTCTGTGCTCGAACGGGGCGAGCCCTTGAGCTCGACACCGCTGTCGTTCATCGTGGCGAGGATGTTCTTGCGATGATCGTGAGGAGAAATTGGCGACAGAGGCGGGGTGGTGGTCATGAGCGAGGCAGCAGCGCTCGCGGTGGCCGAGGAGGGCGATGTGTTGGCGCTGGCGGGGTTTGTGTTGCGGGTGTTGATGCTGAGGCTGGTGTTGGTGTTGGTGTCGGACTCGCTGGGGAGAACCTCGGTGTTGAGGTTGCTGCGGCCCTTTGTAAAGCGCTTGTTGTGCCTGGAGCCCAGGGGGATGCCAAAGGCAGAGGCGACTGGAGCCAGGATACCCGCGGCAGTCGGCATGGCTTCCTGGAAATCGATGATGATGTCTGCTGGGCTGATGGGGCGGGATGGTGGGGGCTCGTCCCGGGGTGGGCGGGAATACCAGGATGCGGTACAGTACGTGTCCGACCCTGTGGCTGCCCGCGGTGCGGTGGTGGCGGGTCAGGTACCGGTACGCGGCTCGCAGGTTGTGACGTGTGGCGGGCCGGCCTCGTGCTTGTTGTTCCTGCTTGGCAGAGCCAGCGAGCCAAATTTGGCAGCTGGACTGACGTAAATGCTTCTTCTGGGCCTGCCGCACAGACGCTTCAGAGTCAGACCCTCAGCCTAGTATGCAGGTTTTGCTGCCGTGCGTGCCTTGCTTGCGGCTCCTCGTGTGCGTTTCTTCCTCGTGCGAATGGGTCGGGGAATCAATCAATTCAGGGCTGGGGCTGCGGGCGGCCGGGGCAGAGTCTCCGGGGCTGTAGTAAAACGGTCGCAAGAACCTGGACAGTCGCGGATCCGCGGTCGTAGATCGTGATCGCAGTGCAGTGGTGACGAGGATTGATTTGCTTAGGAGCGGGAAGGTGATGGGAGGCAAATCGTAGCGTGGGCGGCAAGAGTTGGTGCCTCGGATTCTTATAGTTTCTTTCTTTGTTGAATCACCGTTCAATGAGACAAGAGTCATAGACACTGGGGACATGGGAAGATCAGGGGAGCGTCACAAGCATCCGGAGGGTGGGCGAGGAGCAAAGCTAAATAGCAGTAGCCGGATGATCATCCAACACCAGAAGAGTGCGAGAAATAAAAATAAAACAACAAAAAAAGTCTCTTCATGCCATGGCTCGCTTGCTCTGCTCCTCTTTCCAAGACATCCGACGTGGCGGCCCAGCGGACAAATCATGCACCCCGAGGGCCAGACGACGAACACCCGGTTACACGGCACACACCACGAGCTTAGTGGGCACTGTGCAGTCCACTGTAAGTCCGTGCCGGGCGCGGAGTGCTGCTATGGAGCGAGCGTTTGTAATTGCGGGCTGCAGGGAGGCTTGAAGCGAAAACATCCCGGCGAAAGCTTAGCAAATGCCTTCGTCCATTTGTCGACCGTAGGGCGGAGGACGACCCGGCCGCGGGCCCTGACCTGCAAGTCGTGGAAGCCAACACCCGAACCACCGCCGACCTATGGTCCAAACGGGACAACAGTTGATAAAATGGCAATAGCCAAAGGGAAAAAATCGGGGCCATCCCCCCTTGTCAGAAGCAAAATCAACCATTTGCTACCCTGACTGGGCGGCAGCTCCTAGCCTGGCACTGGCGGCGTAGGGCTCGCCGAGCATTCCGAACCAACAGCGATCAGATGCCGTCCCCCCAGTGGTGGTTCCGCGCAGAAAAATTGAAAAGGAAAAGGATGGAAGCAACCCTGCTTACCCATCGTCTCCGTCATCCAGTCAGTTGCCGATTCCACGTGCCCGCATACCCATACCTCCGACAAGGTTAGTTGCGTCCTGTAATTGGTTGATTGGTAACGAAAGCCCTGAGTCAACCTCCTCCGTTCCGCTCCCGCCCTATGCTATGGTGGTCTTTGTCAGTAGTCTGAGACCCTATCGAAAACGAGCCCCCCCCTGCCTCTGCGTCATATGGAGAACACTCCGATCAAATCAGACTTTACCGCCGTGCTGACTGATGTGGGCACGGCATCATCGGAGCTGGACTGATGTGGGCACGGCATCATCGGAGCTGGAATTTCGGTCTTTTCTCTAGTCCCATGGATGGAAGCAAAGAAGGAAAAAAACCGACAGTAAAAAATAGGGCGAACAGTGCCAGCAGCCTCCAGAATCCACTGTGTTCAAGTGCAATGGGCGTGTTTGTTTACGAAGATTGGCGGTCGCCGCATCACAAACTCATTTAACGAAACGGATCCAACCGTCCATGAAAGTTGCCAGCGCATACAACCTAGAGCCTTAGACAGTTCGCGGCCTTGACCTAGTTTAAATTGTAATTGATCATCTACCTTTCCTCATGGGGAATTTGTGGACAATTGAGGGGGAAACGAGGCCAGCGCGACTTGTGGCGGTTGAGTCTAGAAAGGTGCCCAGTAAAGGCGCTGGGTCTAAGATTGAGTTCCGCCATGGCCATCCAAAATCGCATGAGTAGATAAGGTAAGGGGAGAGCAGGCATCCCCGGTATCTGGCGTCCTGGCGCCCTGACCAACAACTTGCATGTCCATTCTCACATCATGATGAGAATGGCGAGTCTCGTGGAATGGCCGATCAAGACTTGGATGTGCGAAGGGTCCGGGCATTCTGCTCCGGCCCACATTGTTGCAGGTTTTGACAATTTGGTTGCTCCATGGCTTTCGACTGGGATGTGGAACATGGCTCTGCGTTTGTTGTGCTCGGATGTCGCCGACGCTGGGAGAGCCCACTATGGTTGGCCGTGACGTCACTACTTTGCGTTGGTTCTGATTGAGCTCATCGGCCACGTCCCCGACCTACTGAGTGACGCTACTGGATTTGTGAGCTGCGCGACTTTGCTCATTGGGGATTGGGGCAGAAATGAAAGATAGTAAGTCCGGGGCTACGTGAGGCGTCGTATCTACGATACAGAATTTACCTAAGGTTATGTAAGGTGATGTAAGGTAAGGTAAGGTAAGGTAAGGCAAGGTAAAGGGAATGCCCACAATGGCCAATCGCAAACAGACGTCATGAACTGTAAGCTAAGGTAAAGTGTGTAGGTACGGCAAGACAGCCAAGGCCTCTAACAAATATTGGTCGTTTTTGTCCTCTTTGTCCTCTCTGCCCGTACCTTGCCTCGTCTTAGCTAAAGTCCCCTGTGCTGCGCCTTCCTTGGCCGCAGCACGCTGTAGGTTAATTGAACCTCCTCCGCCCATTTTGACCCTGTAAACCCCTGTCGTCATTCTTCGTTGACGCTATCACTGTCTCTGTCACCGTCGCTGTCATCGTCCAAGCCTAACTTAACTCATCCCCTACCTCTTCCTATTCGACTATTATTTCTCCCTCCACCCTCCTTATCTCCTCACCCACATCGACGGTTTATTGAATTTCCCCTGGACCGCGGTCACAAAGTTACGAGTTAGCGCATCACTGCTGCGCGGCAAACGTCAATCTTTAACGCCCGCCGTCCGGACGAGCCAGAGTTTCAGCAAGCCATTCAGGCCAAGGCCTCTGCGTGGTGCTTTTACCCCCTCGTCTGCTTCCCCCTTAGTACATTTTATGTACCTAGCCCTCCAGCCCGGCGATTCGACCAACTCCACCTAGTAGCCAAGTAGGTTGCGTTGGCATACTTGCTACTGGCGTTAGTTCCCCGTCGGCTTCCGTTCAATCTGATTCGCACACTTTGCAATTCCTATACCGTTGCTCTGGGTGTTTTCTTCTCTCGACCTCAGCCGTCCGAGGATCAGAATAAGCTCCCCGGATTGGGTGTCTGTGTCTCCCCTCTATATCCGAGGATAGACCCCTTCTAGAACATCTCCCCCACTTTCAACCACGCACTTCACTCGCCACCTTCTCGCTGGCCACCTTCCCGCTGAGTCGGTCGCACATCAAACCAATCAGCCAACCCCCTTGCTGTTGCTGACCCCCGCCACGTTCAATCCGGCAGAGCAAGAGACTTTGTCTAACGACGACGTCCTGACGCGGCCCGCTCTGAAACTCTGACTCCAGCTTCTCAGAGAGGAAACCCCGGGGAATACAGCACACCAGACTCGTTCACATCTCGCCGGCCTCGAGCTTGCTCTTCCCACCTCTCCCTCCCAACACCCCTCCCACCTTCATAACACCACCCTGCTTCATGGAGACTCTTCCCACAGCGAGCAATCCCACCACACCAGAGCCTCCCGACTATGTGAATCCGCTTGAGACCAGTTCCCGCTGGTACCTCAATGCTCGTGCTTCAGCCGTCCGCTATGCCGCAAGCTTGGGCTTCAGCATACACAATCGCGTGGACCCGCCTGCTCCCTCGCCCTCCCGTGAGCTATGGCTCGACGCGACCATCTCTGAGTACCCCGGTCGTCAGAAGATCAAGGTCGAGGTTTGGAATCCTCCAAAGATCTCCATAGGAAATCGTGCTGCCATCATCAACTTCCACGGCGGTGGCTGGATCCTCGGCCAGGGCACTGACGATGCCCGATGGGCTGGCGCCGTTCTTGCCTCGTTGGATGCCGTTGTCTTTACCGTCAACTACCGGCTCGCGCCCAGCTATCCCTTTCCTATCCCTCTCGAGGACTGCGTCGATGCAGTCGTGCAGATCGCCGCCCGTGCAACCGAGTTTGGTATCGACCCTGACAGTATCATTCTGTCTGGATTCTCTGCGGGCGGCAATATGACCCTGGCTACCTGGATCGTTCTGCAAGACCCCTCCCGCTTCGGATACACCTTGCCATCCCCGGCACCCACCATTGCTGGCCTCACTCTCTTCTATCCCTTACTTGACTGGACCATCTCTCGTCCCGAGAAGCGCACAACGTGCACTCGACCTGATCTGACGCTTCCCAAGGGCATGACGGACTTGATCGACGCATCGTACATTCACCCTCCTATTCCACGGAGGGAACGCACGGATCTACGCCTCTCTCCCGGCCTTATGCCGGACGAAATGCTGGCGAAATTGCCGCCTTTGCACTTGTGCCTCTGCGAATACGACATGCTCTTGGCGGAAGGCATCAGGTTTGCCAATAGGCTCGAGGCCATGGACAAGGTTTTCAGTATGCGACTTGTTGAAGGCGAGAGACATGGCTGGGACAACCCCCCGCCCATGGCGCCCAAGGAGAGTGTCCACACGGAATACGGCGAGGCTATCCAAGCCATTGCTAAGTGGTTGGGCCAGTCAGGCGATACAGATCAAGAGTCGATCAATTCGATGAAGACCAAGCGCCCCCGTCTAAGGCGACCCAAGTATCTGGCACTGAAAGCGCGGAGTGCCAGGAACTGAGGCGCAGTGCGTTAGGCAGTCTCAGAAGCTGGATTTTCCATAGCGGAGGCTGGACGGCTTCTCCGCCAAATCACATTTCTTTCGGGTGGAGTATATACAGTGTTTTAGAACGGGATTTTCCCCCTTCGCAAGCGATATTTGCTGTCATTATGACTGGAGTTACAAGACACTAGGGGGCATCATCCTAGGCGCAACGGGGTGGTATTTGCATAGCACGTTGTTGTGGAAGTACAGTGATTTTCGTAGAACTGTAATTTAGAAAGCTAGATCATTATGGCAGAAATAAAAGGAAATGATTCATGTCGAGCTGTAGGTTACACCAATCGCTATGGAGTCGCACGTCTTCCACTCTGGCAATTGTGTTTGTTGATACTTCATTTAGTAAATGAAGCGATGCAGCCGAGGAGGTGCAAGCATGAACAACCACCCGAGCACACCAGTGAAGTAAGAACGAACAATCTGTACAGCCAAAATAATCACTAGCCGCTTCTGCTATCAGACCAACCATCATCTTCAGCGTCGCATCACTTCGCTGACAATTGTCACGATTCGAACGGCCGATAGGTATAGGGTAGTCTGCATATGTACAACGGCAGCGACGATAGCCTGGCCATCGCGGTTGAAATAGAGCCTCAGTAGTCACGGTTAGTCATGGTTCAAGGTACAGGCCATCTGCCCCATATAATTCACGTACAGACGGGCAGTAATGATTTAAAATGGCCATGATTAGGGGGTGAAAGGATGTCTCGTGCTCGCCCTCCCATGCGTTGAAGAATCCAACTTCAATGTTGACAGACTAGGTTGATTTCGACGAATCTCTGCAAGGAATAAGAAATCAACTCTGATTCACTGCATATTCTGTTCTACTCTAGTGGTGGGTGGTCTTAGTTTCAAAGACTCCAGAGCCAGGACTGGTGGAGAGTTCGTGTCTGCCAGAACACGCGAAATGGGGACCGTCCCAGCCCCCGAGAGCGCAAATAATGACGATAAATACACGAGGAGCCACGGCTCCCTCAGATAGAGTTCTTCAGAGATTAATTACAGTTGTTTGACACCATAGCCCTCTACACTCTGCTTCAGTAACCCGGCCTCCGACAGTGTCGAGAGGTGTGCCGCTGGAGTAGTGCGAAGAACACTATCACTAGAAGAATTGTTATAGTCTCTGAAAAGCCCTGGATATGATGGGACACGGCTTCTTAGATGTGTGGCTGTTTAAATCATCTGGACCGAAGAGATCCTGTCTTATGTGTTCCTGGCACTTACAGCCAGCATGTCTTGCTGAGCATGAGAGGCATGGAACTGTCAGGGCACATGCCATAAGCATTGGAACATCCCCCGCGAGCACGGATGGCCATAGCAGGAGCCGCTGCTCCCTATTGCCTAGAGATCTACAGAAGTTGATTCACAACCATCATGACACAGAGATCTGGTTGCTAGAGCAGAGTGAAGATCACTGAAAGCAACACTGTCGACAGGCTACGGAAACGCTTCCTGGCTCCTAAATCAAGCCTTATCCTCTAGAAGCAAAGGGAAAGACGCAAACATTTTTATTTACTCGTAGAGCTCCCAAAAACCAGCGACCTCTGGAAATCTTTGCGTGACATCTTTGCAGTAGAAACGCTGGACAGTAAAACGCAATCCTACTTCCACGAAGAAGGTACAATATTCGATAATACAGCAATGCATGAAAACTGTTGGTTTACTTTAACCGCATTTACATGTTGCAAGAACGATTCAGGTGGAAACCAAGGCGATGCGGGTAACCAGACGGATGATTAGCTGCAGGAGCTAAACTGGGAAACAGAAAGGGTTTGTGAAGATGCCCAGTTTTCCAAGTGGAATTGGTTTCTAGATGTTATGTCATTCCTAATTTGAGACACATCCGCATTTCATCAATAAATGAAGCTCGGCCTGACCAATTGCTCTAGTGTCAAGCCCATTCTTTGATTTTTAGCCCGTTGTCTTGATTATGCTAACGGCGTAGCATGGACAGCACCGCAGACGGGGAGAAGGTAGTTTCCAAAGGACATGTGATTGTGGGCAAGGCGGCTTGGATGAATCAAGGCCAATTAGGGGCTTCTCGGAAAGCAAGCTCGTGAAGGTACGAGGTCTATCCGACTGAAGTGGGCTCCGGTGTAAGCGAAGGCTCGCCCAGGCCGCCCCGCCGGTTCAGCTCCAACTCACAAGTTCCTACAGTAACATCAGTCGGGAAAATGGGCCGGTGGTAGGTCTTGGTCATCGCTGACAAGCTAGCCCGCGCTAACCCCATCGATGTTCGGTAGTTGCAAGCTGGCCCGGGGGGGTGGAGGTGCCCTCATTCATGGGTTGAGCCGATGTCCTTCACCACCAGCATGCTCCTGGCTGTCCATGGTAACAACAGCAGATGAAGACAAAAGTTTAGATAAAACGGCCGGTGAAGCACGCTCTTTGCTGCATTTCTGAGTTGTGAAATTTGCCTGCAGGTCGACAGTTGGCCAGTGCTGATGAACGAGTTGAATATTATAGGCTGGTTTCATCCTTTGATTTCGGTGGAGACGGAGACAGTGCCGAGGTTCCCAGTTCGTCGTTCGAGAATGATTTATTCATCGCCAACTCATGCCTGTTCTGACTTAGCCTGAACACAGACCTAATAAATGCTGTCATTAGCCTCTGCGCATTGCACGACGTGGGACGTGCGGTACATTCCCGCGGGAGTGCGCACCCATACCGGCATGCAAAGACGAACAGCTTACCCTTCAGGTATAGAGAAGCATCGAAG
Organism: Paramyrothecium sp. XJ0827; assembly: GCA_020881915.1. Classification (NCBI taxonomy): domain Eukaryota; kingdom Fungi; phylum Ascomycota; class Sordariomycetes; order Hypocreales; family Stachybotryaceae; genus Paramyrothecium; species Paramyrothecium sp. XJ0827. The sequence goes on along the minus strand of JAJFPB010000005.1, from coordinate 3,399,444 downwards.
AGGAAGGGGGAAGGGGGTGTGTGTGTTCTGTTATGAGTCGTGACCATCATAAGCGGCAGCTTGGTTCCTAGCCAAGACTTGGCGACCTGGTCGTCCCCACGCCTGGTAGCGACGCGCCCATGGAGCCTGGCATAAGCAACATAATCGACAAGGCTCGACAAGCCAAGCCGAACCTGTAGGGATCAGCCATCTGACGATCCGCTTCATGGTTTCACAATGCCCTGTAGATGAGAAAAGGGCCCGAACAATGGTGTGGAGGAGTCGAGCATATCGACAAAGTCCTGGCTCACTGCCGTCGCTCCACAAGCCCCCCCCCCTGTGTGATCTGGCTGCTAACTTTCCATGTGAGATCGCTTGGGCCTCTGAAATTAACTGTCAAGTTCAGTTCCCAGCAGTCAGGTACCGGTGTATTTATCCGTTGCCAAGTGGGCTCGTCGTCTTCGTAACGGCTGATTAAGAGGCTAGCTGCAACGGGGGCTCGCCACTGCGTGAGTTGATCTCGACTTACACGTCATTAGTAGGAGAGAACTTCTAAGTGAGGCGGTCAGTTGAAGCCCAAGATCAAAGGGGGATCCTCGTCTCCCAGAGTTTGCTCTGCAGACAATGAAAATCATTCCCAGTTCTAGTTTCACTACTTGTGGCCAGGGTTACCTGCAGCAGCCCCCAGGCTCTCGAAGCGGCTACGGAAACACAGACGCGAAATCCGTGGCCGCATTGCAGCTGCTGACTTCCTTGCTGCTCCTGTCGGCGCGTATCGAGCCCTTGTGAATCCTGCCAGCCACTTTCCCTGTTCCTGTTCCACTAGTCGCTCAACCCCTTTAGCAAGAAGCAGAAGGTCAAGATGGCTGCCTTTGAAACAATGGCATGCTGTACCCTCATCCTAGACGGCTATAGCCACATGTCCTTTTTATGTAGTGACTGACATGCCACCCTTCCAAAGCACCCCCGAAGGGTAAGGCAGGTATTGAAACTCGTGGCTGAGCAGAGTCTTTAACTTGTGCGCTTAACAGTCCTAGAGCTTGACCGTTCGAGAGTGTCGGGAACAAACAGATTAAACTTACTACAATGATCATCTCCACATTGTTATGAAGCACTACTGCTGCCGCTGAGCCTGTGATGCGGTCGTTGAATGGCTTTGGCACACAGGGAGTATAGATCCTGTCGCCACAGCCCCTTGTGAAGAACCCATATGCCTGTAATAAGGGGCAGCTGGGGCAGCAGAACCATCAGAGCCATGCTTCACGCTCCCGAAAGATGACACACACATTACAAGATCAAGCTGCTAGGTGGTGATGTTGATGCATGAACTGATGGACAAAAACAAGTAGGAAATTGCCTGGAAACATGACGGTGTAGCCACATAAACTTTCATACTTGCAGATTGTTTCTCTTCAAGGTCATGCAATCTGTTTCGAATCATGTGAGTGGGATGACGAAGCAACTGGCCCTGTGTGTCGAGGGATGATGCCTGGCGAGGTCGAAACGGCCATACCCCTTTTCGAAAACTCAAGTGAGAGTTGGTGTTCCTTGGAAGGGCCGACTTGGACGGAACTTTGGGATGTAGTAAACTAATTGTCTCCTCGACTCAGGGGCAATCACTACTGCTTCGTCACTGGCTTAAGAGACGGTGTAGATGGACTCAATCTGCAACACTACTATTCATGATTAATCAAAAGCCATGCTTTTGTTAATCGTTGATGACTCTTCGTACTTCCGGCGGTCTCATGTGTCACGTACTCGTTTACTTCTGCGCCTCATCAAGTTGTTGGCCCTGTAACTTCCCGTTGGTCGCACAGCCTGTTTGCTTCTTTGATTTACATGGACTAGTGGCAGTAGCTTGAGAAGGAGATTTGAGGGGCTCGTCGTCAGCATTGAGTAATACGACAGAATGAAATGGCCGCGATCACTGAAAACGTGTTACCGTTGCCGAAGCCAGGCCGTGTACATGATGCTGGTTCCCAGATTGGCAAGGCTGGGCAGCCAAGGATGCCCACATCAACGTTGGCCTGGCGGAAACCCGCCGCTCAGGCCTCTAATTTCCTGCAACGCAACGAAATACCGCTTTAAGTTTTGAAATTTTACACGATCGATTGCAAGCCTTGTTGGATGAATTGGTAATCTGTTGGTGATAACCTTACCGTGCGCGCATGAACTGCTCATCTAGGGAACAAAAGAACGTGGTTTGAAATTCTGGGCCTAGCGCTGCCTGATCCTAGTCCGTTTGGGCTTAATTGACCGGGTTCATTGGAGAATTCAATCGCAGCCGCATGAGACGTCAGGGGATGGGATCCCAATTTGGGCCAATCGGCAGCTGGGGTCGTCGTGAGCGTCGCAAGGATTCCGTGTGCTAACTTGCGAGCTTTCCCACAACCGATGAGGAACCAAGCCCCCCCTTGAGCCGAGCCGGTGGGAACGGCGTGAACATGTCGCAGTCTGGGCCGGGTCTATTGCTCTGGCCACTGCGGGCCCCTTCGACGTCTCGCCTCCACGAGTGCCTCACCTAGCTCGCCAAGACGGCCCGTCGCCCGGTGGGCTCCGTTCGTCGCTTCTTTCGCCGTTACCCCAATGGTCCAAGTTTCGTTTGTCGCTGTTTGGATTCATGCAGGCCATTGACCAACAGGAGCCCGCCTTGCGTATAACTTTGTCTTTGATTGGCGGAGCACGCCAGCCTTGTGGGCCGCCGAGATGAGTTCAACGCCATCATTCATCTTGGGACTTTGCAAGCCCAGAGTCGTTTGACATAAGCTATTGGTGACAGTGGAACTTTTACACGGCGGTACCATGTAGATGGGAGATGCCGTCGTCCTTTGTCGTCTCTGCGAAACAACAACACCCGCCGAGCAAGGCAGCCCCTACATGCTCCGTCGTCTGTACAGCATTGCTTGGCCCCCCCCTAGAGCTCTTCGAGAACTGGGAGCGCTCGTCTCCTTTCGTGACCACCCATAACTGCCGATCTGAAACCATCAAGGCTGCCCCTTGCTGAAATAGCAGGACAGGGACGAAACCCACAACACCAATGACTTCTTCGGGAGTTGACATGGCCTTGGTGGGTAGACTGAGCCTCCCGGGGGCCAGGACACGATCAATCTCAAACACCACCTGGTCATGCCAGTGGCCCAAGCAGCGCAAAAGTGGCAAGGTCGACAGGGAAGAGTTGTTCTTCGATGTGAGGCAAGGAACCGAGGATCTGGGAAAGGAGACGGAGACTTATCGTCGAGATGCGAGTATAAGAACTCGAGCAATCCGGCTTCGAGAAGATGGTTTTTGTTCCTCACCAGTAGCAGCCAGTCTCTACATTCGGATCATTCCTTCTTTTCATTCACCTTCTCTTGACTCTTGTCCATTCGCTTCTCCAAGTCTCACCACTTGACTTCATTCATTCTTTGTCAAATAAAAAAAAGACTTTCCACGCTAGGATTCCGTGAGCCCCTTTACAAACCACCAAACACTCTTTTTTATCAAAATGAAGTTCTCTCTCGTCCTCGGTGCCCTTGCCCAGGTGGCCTCTGCCCACTACTTCTTCGACACCAACATTGTCGGCGGGGCCACCACCACCCCCAACAAGTACATCCGCAAGTCGACCCGGCCCACGGCCTACAACCCCATCAAGTTCTCGTCCAACCCGGCCGCGGACCTGCGCGACGGCTCCACCATCGACGGGCCCGACGCCCGCTGCAACCAGGGCGCCTTCTCCAGCGCCGGCCGCACCGAGGTCCTGACCGTCGCCGCCGGCTCCGAGGTCCGCGTCAAGCTCGGCGTCGGCGCCACCATGCAGCACCCGGGCCCCGGCCTGGTCTACATGTCCCGCGCCCCCGGCGACAACGTCAAGGCCTACGACGGCTCCGGCGACTGGTTCAAGATCTTCGAGGAGGGCGTCTGCCGCCAGGGCGGCGACTTCACCAAGGACGCCTGGTGCACCTGGGACCGCAACTGGATGGCCGCCACCGTCCCCAAGGACACCCCCAGCGGAGAGTACCTGGTGCGCTTCGAGCACATTGGCGTCCACCGCTCCCACGTCAACCAGCCCGAGCACTACGTCTCCTGCGTCCAGGTCAAGGTCACCGGCGGCGGCAGCGGCAAGCCCGGCCCCGTGGTCAAGTTCCCCGGCGCCTACAAGGCTACCGACGCCTACGCCAACTTCAGCATCTACGGCGGTGTCAAGGCCTTCCCCTTCCCCGGCCCTGCCGTCTGGAAGTCCGGCAGCTCCGGCTCCTCCGGCTCCACCGACAACGCCACCCCTCCCGCTGCCTCCAACCCCCCTGCTGCCTCCAACCCTCCTGCTACCGCTCCCCCCAGCGCCAACTGCTCCGGCATGTACGGCCAGTGCGGCGGCAAGGGTTTCAACGGCGCCAAGTGCTGCTCCGCCGGAAGCTGCAAGGCTGTCAACGAGTGGTACTCCCAGTGTGTCTAAGTCTGAGGAACATCTCGAGATGATCCTCTCGCAAAGATTCCACAGACAAAGTCTTGGGGGCCACCTTATGCTCCCGCCAAAGAATGGATTTTTGCCCCGATAGTTGAGCATTCGCTGTACATCATATACACTACCTACTTAGTAGACATATATATAGAAAGAGACTGGTTTTCTCGAACTCGCCCATGAACTGCGTGAAACTCGTGCGTGATCATTGCTTTCTAGCTTTGATTGCTGTTTGAAGGTTGTGTATCTAACCTCCTCTTAATGCAGCTATGCTGTGAATGTGAATTTCAAAACTAACCCATGCATCCTTTTTCGCTTGCACAATGATATAATATGCCCTCACTGATATACCCTTCCCCAAGCCAATGCCGAAGCCGCAAGTTCAGCCTCCTGGACGTCTACTGTACACCAAATAACTTGTTGGAGTTCGCAAAAATAAATCGAGCTTTGCTCAGGGCAACATGAAATTTCAAAGAAACACTGCCAACCTCGAAACGACCCTCAACGCCCTGGCAACGGGAACGGCAGCACAAGGCGAAGTAGAGCATGTTCTTAGTAAAAGGGGGCACGTATAATGGTACGTAACTGTGTACGCTGCGAGCTAGAATTTCTCTCCGTGTCCAGGCCAGCAGCACTTGGAAGTAAGCCGGATCGCCGCCCAGGATCTGCGTGAAGCCGCGCGCAAACACTCTCGCGGAAGTGCATGACTTCCGACGCGCCCACGCGCTTGAGACGCTGGTCCTTAGGCCACGTGTTCGTCGGCACCTTGAACACACGCTCGTGCACGTCCTCGAACACGGCGTCCTCGAGGTAACGCTTCCACCGCAGCACTTCGCCCGGATGCGCCGACCTTCTCCGCCATGTCGAAGTATATGCGGCCCAGCTCCACGTAGGCCAAATCTTCGCGCAGCGTGCCGTCGTCCGACTGGAACGCCGGGTACGACCCGGACAGCTGCAGGTACGCGCCGGGCTTGAGGCGGGTGAAGGCCTGGCCGACGAGCCGGGGCCAGTCGCGGATCGACATGATGAGCTCGCGGCCGTGGATGAGGTCGAAGCTGGCCTTGGGCCAGAGCCACTCGCTCTCGACGTCGTCGAGCACGAAGAATAGATTCGGCCGCACCATTGTCGGCTGCACGGCGGCCATGTTGACACCGATGACCTTGGCCGAGGGGTACTGCTCCGCCACGTCGACGGCCCATATCCCTGACCCGGTGCCCATGTCGAGGATCTTCTGGGAGTTCTCTGGCATCGGTGCGAGGAACAGAGCTTCGGTTAATAATGTGAATTTGCAGTGCTGCAGGTCATTCCGATCCCTCTGGGGCCGAGGAATTCCGGTTCTGGCATGGGTGGATCACACCTTCTAATATCGATCAAACATACCTCTTTTTCGTCAACCGGCACCCACGGTTTATGTATCCCGTATGTATCGTACACGCGACCGCCTTCGTCGACACCCCAACAAATTCCTGACGCCAAGGACGTGAGGTAGCTGGTGCTCGTCAACTCGGCATATCCCTCGTCGTTCGTCGAAGAGTCTGGCTCAATGCTCATCAGAGTACCGCAACTTGAGCTGGTTGTGTACGAGCGCGATTCTGGCTCTGAGGACTCCGGGGTAATTGACGCCGCCTCCCTGAGCTCTTGGACGTCTGACATGCCGGTCAAGGTGGTTCCCTTAATGTGGACTTGCCGAGGCGTCTATCGAAACATCGATACTCAGCTTCGCTAACAGGGGTGTTTAGAGACAACAAATAGAACAAAACATGCGATCGTACTCGCCGAGCTCCGAGGCTTTGATCAATTGCTCGTCCTTGTTCCTCAGAAGCACCCTCTTACCACGAACGGGCAGCCTGGCAGCCTTTTGGCTAGATAGCTCTACCACCCAAGGCCGCCGTGGAGGGGGCTCTCGCCGGCCTCGCCGATGTTGTCAATGCCTACTCGGAAGAACCCGATAGGCTGGCCACATGTCCCACGTTGAAGTCATTGCGCGGGCCAAAAGCTTCATTCGTTCTGGGGTGTTACCGGAGATGACACCAAACTACCACGGACTGAACGTACGTTGCCCGTTTTGACAGCCCGTGGGGGACTGTTTCTAGATAGTAACTGATGCTTCTGTGGCGGTTGGGGTCCGGCAGATGGCCGAGTTGCTACCTGTTCGTACGTTCATGAAATTCAAGGTCCTGGAGGCTATCCCTGTATAAGGCTCCATCTCCCTTCAGGAGCTTTCGAAAGCAACGGGTGCATATGAGTCCCTACTAGGCATGTTTGCTACAATGTCCTCATCGACATCCTTCCCCTTGGGGCTGATGACAAACTGTTGCCAGAGCGTATGGGTCGGGTATTAGGTGAGAGTCTCCATCTTGAGAAGACGTTGGCTGCATCAGCTGCTTACTGGCTCTCAGTTGCATCCGGCTTCTAGGGCCAGGCGCAATCAGATGGAGGAGACTATAAGCACACACAGTTCTCCCTGTCGTATCTGCTTGACAAGCCGGGTCCTGGACACTTATTCCTCGCCATGTGCGTATTGTTCCACGTTCGGTTCAGCGACCTTTGCTCATCCTTGCAGGTCCGACGAATGGTTCAAGAAGATGCACAACTTTGACGACTACCTCGCTGAGAAGAACCAACTACACAATAAGAGGGAACCAGATGATCCCCTCAACAACCCTTACACCTTCTACCACAAGCAGGAGGGCACGCCCGTCTGGGCCATCATGAGCGAGGACCCAGAACGGTTTCGTACGTTCCAGACAGGCATGGCTGGCATCGATCTTGCCATCCCCGTCGTGGGTCATTTTGACTTTAGCATCCTGAAGAACTCACCTGAAGAGGAGGCGAGGAACACTGTTGAGAGCTGGTTGACGTGGGAGGCGGGCACTGCGCCGTCTTGAAGCAGATATTGAATGCGCATCCGGAGCTGACGCCAAGTAGCTGTGTCCTGCAGGATCGGCCGGAGGTCATCGAGCTCTCTAGACAAGGCCATGTGCTTCCAGCTGAGACAAGACGGCAGGAGCCCGACTTCATGACGGAGCAGCCGATCAAAGGTATACACCATCGTTCCCGACTCCCCCCTCCAATGGTCACTACTGATACCAGTTCCTTTGCCATAGGTGCGACAGGCTACTTCATGCGCATGATACTTCACGACTACGCTGACTCTGTCGGCATCCAAATCCTCTCTCAATTCGCAGCCGCCATGTCGGCCGTGTCTCGTCTCCTCATCTGCGAGATGGTGCTGCCCTCCCGTGTTGGGGAGGCTGATTTCCCCGCCTCCGTGATGGACCAGGCTGTCATGACCATGGGCGGAAAGGAGCGCACACAAGAGGGCTTCTCCCGAATGCTTGGTGCGGCGGGGCTCGAGCTGGTGCGAGTATGGAGGGTACCTGGTGTGCCCGGTGCATGCATCGAAGGCAGGTTAAAGATGAGTGAGTCCACAAAGTCCTCCCATTCACGGCATGATGACAAGATCCACGATACCCTCAAGCAATTTTGAAACGTTTTCTCATTTCCGTAGCTATAATTCTGCTTTCAAGATTCATCAGTTTGAAGAGGGTGGCGCTATTGATATATGCTCCGCTAATGGTTGAAATCAATCTGACCGCACCAGTGGGTTTCCCTAGTTTTTGGTTCGCCCTCCGTGCAATAAAGTTTCCCAATGGCTCCACATAGGTGCCTCGTCTCCAGAACATTGGACACGTCACGGTATGGAGTTGTGGTTGAAACCTTGTCCGCTATGGCTGTTGTTTGCGGGTTTACCACTTGGCCTCCTTGGACTCGAGGAAGGCCTTGAGGATAGTGACAATGTTCTGGAGGGCGGCGATGTAAGCCTGCATGTCAGCCTTGACCTTCTCCTCATTATCACCAAGCTTGGCGTAAAAGTCCTTGCGATAGGGGCAGGCACCCATGGCAGCGCTGAAGACGGGCTTGACGAGGAAGCTGTGGTGCGGCTTGAGGGTGGTGGTATAAGCAGCACGGAACGAATCGGACAGCTCCTCGGTGGGGTTGGCCTGGTTCTTGCTGAGGGCAAGACTGGTAAACTCGAGACCACTGGGGCAGGCACTTGTGTCAGTCTCTGCGGTTCACCGCATTTTTGAATGATGCTTCAATTTGACTTACCGGATCAGCCACAGCAGACCCTCGGTAGCAGTGTGCTTCTTGGTCTTCAACTCGTTTCGGCAGAGGTCCTGAATGTTTTCAGATTCGGCGGGAGCGGTAAGCTGGCGCTCGCGAAGCTTCTGTATCGTGCAGCTATTGTCAGGATATAACTAGCTTGGCTGAGGTTCGATTCGTCCTGCTCGGACACGCACCTTGATGTTTCCAAGGATGTCGTTCTTGACGGGGGAAAAGGCGACGGACATGGCATCTGTTTGGCATCAGTCAGTCACGGAACGGTCCAGCCCTATACTGGGATGGAGCTCACCAAACATGGTCGTCAGAGACTCGGCAGCGTCGAGGAACTGGGTGGTGGCGACGGCATTGCCATTGGCAGCATCGATGGGGACGTCGGTGAAGGAGGTCTTCATGGTCGAGACCCAAGTCTGACCGGGAGCAAGCGTAAGGGCCGACATGATGGCGATGGCAGTTGATGGGATTGGTGAATCTGCTTGAGGCGTGTTTCGTTTTGGCTTGGGAGGAAAGTTAAGGTCGAAAAGGGTCCAAGCCAGGGGAAGTCCGAGATACCGAAGGTACGACCATGATGGCGGTCAAGCCACGGATAGTGGGGTAACTGCTGCCCATTGAGTCGCCGCCAGAGGGGTTGAGGGGTAACAGTACAGCACAGCTCACGCCGCACCCCGCCCTTCCCTGGGTCCCGTTAGGGGCTGAGACATGTCCGGTAAGGCAAGGCACCGCGCCTGAGGTACTAGGGTCCCCGGCTGCCTGGAATGCAGCAGTGGAGAGGACTATACTGGACTGGACTCAACTGGACTCTTGGGGTGCGTAGGCTCTCGGCGAGCGGAAATTCTCGAGTTCCGGCTGCTTTTTGTCTTTTTGACTAAACCAAGACGCTCGCGTTTTTCCTGGTTCGCTGTCTCCATGGCCCACGGTTATACAAGCTTCCCAACACTCCACACAAGCATTGTCCCAGTAAGTCTTATCTCTGTTTGAGTTGTTAAGCTTTGCTGGATTTAATTTTGCCGTGTATTTTCTCACACGCGCCGACTCGAACACACAATGGCATGTCATGACAGTAACATCCATCGGGAAGCATGAATCGCAAAAACGCAGATAGAAGCTTCGTCGATCGGCGCTCCAACCACCAGTGGCCCCTCATCGCTGCTTATCGGTAAAAAGATAGACTGAAGGCTTGAAGCCAGTGACGTCACACTTGCAAATAACACTTTCCGTCTAACGTTACGTCAAGGGCACATGTCCTGTGCTCCCGATATTGCGCATCCTTGTCTTTAGTTCCCCTCGTCTTACCGTAGCAGCGCAGCGCACCGGGATCCGGGTACGAGCTGCAGCGCAGGCCAGGCCCAGATTGGGCCCGTTGCCCGGATCGCTCCAGGAACGCAACGGCGCAAGATTCAATGTTCTCTGTCACAAGCCTCCCCCCCCCCTCCTTCTCGCAGGCTGAAGCGTTCTGGAAACCAGGGACCAAGCGCCATCCCCATCACGCCATGCCAGACTTTGCCCATCAGCTGCCGCTGCCGTAATGGGGCGCTTCTCGCTCACCCCACACAAGAAAAGATGCCGTGATCCGATATTGATTTGCTTGGCTGACCTGCTTTCTCACGTCCTTTCCCTCCTTGAGTATTTGTTCTCTTCCCATGTCTGCCAAGGCGCGCAAATACCGGAAACATACCTTACACAGCAGTACTCAATGGAGTCGCGGCCATCCCCTCTTCCGTCTTCTACTTAATCGTGTACGGGTCTTCTCTTAGCTTTTCCAACTTAGCATCGTTCTCGTCTACAAAGACCCGACGTCCCCCACTTCCGTTTCGGCCATTCCACACAACGCGCGGCCTGTGACACCAGGCTCACTCTTCTCTCGCCAGTTCGCATCCGTTGAACACTGAAGGAGCAGTCATGGCGGGCGACGACGAGCATAAGCCCAGTAACGATGGATTCCATGGTATGATGGAGGACTTGAAGGAGAAGTTCCATCATACCAAGATCCATGAGGAGCTGCATGATGCCAAAGTCTCCCTCATCCACAAAAAGTCGGTCCACCTCCGCCCATAATCCAGCAGGCTCGTGAAGAAGAGAATTGACGCATTTTGTGCCTTCCCCGCAGACACACGATTGGCAAATTTGCAAACCTGGTGAGTTTCACAAGGACAATCGCCTACGAGACAACAGCGCTAACCTTAGGTTCTCAACCAGTTCAACTCAAACCACCGACACGACGAGGAGCATGAGCAGGCTTGTGACGAGAAGAGGACCAACATTTGCAAATCCCACCGTTTCGAATCCTATTTCCCGGAGCGTGAGGGCAACCTAATTAAATGGTACGTCGATGGGCGCGACTATTTCTGGGCCGTATCCGTGGCTCTTGAGCAGGCGCAGGAGTCCATCTACATTGCCGATTGGTGGCTGTCTCCCGAGCTGTTCTTGCGGCGGCCTCCGTTCCATAACCAGGAACATCGCCTGGACCAGCTTTTGAAGCGCAAAGCCGAAGCCGGCGTCAAAATCTATGTTATCGTCTACAAAGAGGTTGAGGCGGCATTGACGTGCAACTCGGTGCACACCAAGCATGCCCTGCAAGCGCTGTGTCCGGAGGGCACTCCGGGCCACGGCAACATCCGCATCCTTCGGCATCCCGATCATAATCCTTTGGAGAACGCTGCTGACATGACCATGTATTGGGCGCATCACGAGAAGTTAATTGTCATCGATTATGCCATGGCATTTATTGGTGGTCTCGACTTGTGTTTTGGCCGGTGGGACGCCCAGCACCATCCCCTCGCAGACGTCCACCCCGAGGGCGTGAGCGAGGAAATCTGGCCCGGTCAGGACTTCAACAACAACAGGATCATGGACTTCAAAAATGTACAGGATTGGAAGGAAAATGAGCTTAGTAAAGCCGAGTACGGTCGTATGCCGTGGCACGACGTCGCCATGGCTGTCATTGGCCCCTGCGTCTACGATATCGCCGAGCACTTTGTCCTTCGCTGGAATTTTGTCAAGCGTGACAAGTACAAGCGCGACGAGCGATACGACTGGATCGTTCTCGAGGGACGCGAGGGCGAGGACGAGGATCTGACTGGCGTGCAGCGCCCGAAGCACCCTTGCGGTGACTATATCAAACACCCCTTGACGCCGCTGAGCACCAAGAATCTAGATAACAGAGGTACCGTGCGAGCGCAGATTGTACGCTCAAGCGCAGACTGGTCCAGTGGTATTCTGACCGACCACTCGATCCAGAATGCGTACTGCGAGGTCATCCGCAACGCCGAGCACTTCGTGTATATCGAGAACCAGTTCTTCATCACGGCGACTGGGACGGAGCAAACTCCCATCTACAACACAATCGGCCGGGCCATTGTGGATGCCGTTGTGCGGGCTGGCAAAGCAGGCCGCAAGTTCCGAGTCATCGTTCTTATTCCTGCGGTCCCTGGATTCGCGGGAGATCTCCGCGAGGATGCTGCAGCGGGGACTAGAGCCATCATGGACTATCAATACAAGTCGATTCTCCGTGGAGACAACTCCATCTTCGAGCAGGTCAAGGCGCAAGGGGTTGATCCCACCAATCACATCTTCTTCTTCAATCTTCGCTCGTACGACCGCCTCAATAAGACGACAGCATTAGAGGAGACGGAGAAGAAGACGGGGATCAGTTATCGGGAAGTTCAGCGCGCAGAAGCAGAGGAGATTATGGGACAAGGTATTCACGGCACCGTGGAGAACCATAATGAGCGGGACACTCATATGGGAGGGGAGCGCCAGCAAAAAGACAGAGCACACGACGCTGAGGTCCAGAATGCACTCAAGGCTAAAAGGGACTTCGAGGCGGCTGAGCCCAAAGATGGCGTCAGCACGAACTCCTCGCTTGCCCACCACGCGATGGCCGGCCAGGGCTCTCTCAAGGACGAGACGTGGGACGAGAACGATCCTGAGTCCGAGGTCAAGAGATGGGTGCAGGAGGAACTTTACATCCACTCCAAGCTCCTGATCGTGGACGACCGGATCGTCATCTGCGGCTCGAGCAACCTCAACGACCGCAGCCAGAAGGGCGACCATGACAGCGAGCTTAGCATCGTCATGGAGGACACGCGGACAGTCCAAAGCACAATGGACGGGCAGCCGTTCGAGGCCGGCTATCACGCAACAACGCTGCGCCGGTACCTCTGGCGAGAGCATATGGGACTTTTGCCGCCACAAGATTTCAACGCGGACGACGACATCAACGCGCAGCCACCGAACGTCAACCCAGAGAACAATATTCACGATCAGGACGAGACATGGAAGTTCGTCGAGGACCCGTTAGGTGAAGAACTGTGGAATACATGGACGAGTCAAGCAGATACGAACACCAAGACCTTCCGCCACCTGTTCCACGCCGACCCAGATGACCATAGTAAGCCGCCATTCACCCCTTCGTTGGTGAGCAGTAACTAACAAGTTCCTAGTCAAAACGTTCAAGGACTACGATCGCTACATGCCTCCCAAGGGCGTCAACTCTGGTCACATTTTCGACCAGTTCATGCCAGCGGAAGACGTTCGCAGGAAGCTGGATGACATCAAGGGCCATTTGGTATGGATGCCGCTAGACTTTTTGAAGGATGCGGAGATGGCAGAGAGAGGACTGCAGGTGAACTCCTTGACAGAAAGCGTCTACACATGATTGGTTATGCAATGCGTCAGTGGAAGGGTTGCGGTTGTCGCGATTTGGCGGCTTGCGTGTTTTGGGCAGATGACCATCTCATTCTTCGTCGGATTTAGTTTGACTTTTCTGGGCAGAAGGTGGAGAAGAGTCCTGGTCTGCTTGTGTTTGAGAATACCTTGATATCCAAGACCCAGCGGGGTTCACTAAACAGCCTGATGACCGCGCAGAGCGACGGTATATACCTTAGTATTAGCTCCTATACTCGTATGGTTTAATGAGAATCAGATAATCACGGCAACCGATAGTTTCCAGAGCCACAGAAGCTTGCTGCCCAATCAGACACGGCATGTAGCAACTCCGGCAGCGGCTAGGGCAGTGAGACTTGCCTGCGGAGAGCAATCCTGGTAGAAGGGCCGGGCCAATGGCGAGCAGCAGGGGCACCACATCTGGCTCGTGACCTGGCCGTATCACCTGCATAAGCTCGGGCCCCCCTTTGGGCTTCCAATGAGGTTGTGGCTGCTCCTGTTTTGGCGTGGTTTGGGAGGTGGACTGTCTGAACTCTGGAGGTGATGGAACGATGAGAGTGGAATACGGTGTGATGAAATAGGAAGGACGAAAACTAGCGGTGACAGTGTCGAGATGTGAGCAGTGTTAGGAAAAGGCGCGTTCTGAAGACTCGTATCCTTCCTAACAGAACCAGGAAAAGAGAGACTGGAACGCGGGCATAGTAAATGCGCATGCAGCAGCATGTATGACAATGCCCTTCCATCATGATCTTAAACCTTCCGTGATCTCGACGCATGGAATGAACACTTATGCACGAAGCTGCAAAGCAGCTGAACTTGCGTGAAAGTACCTGGGCATGGTAGAGAGAAGTAGAAAGAAACAATTGGGCGCTGTCACAGCGTGGCTTTGATATCAAGATGGAAAAGCCGAGACTTTTGTAGGGTAGAGCAGTGGTTGGCGAATCAGGGGAGTCGGCAGGGGGTTTGCTGGTTGGGAGCTTGCAAGGACGGGCCGCAGCCGCCACTGGATGTTGCCGCCGGGGTGTGCTTCCCCCCCCGATCAACTCCAGAACGGACCCAAAGCTCGGCGGCTATTTCGCCCTTTGGTGGGCGTCTAAGGTTAAGGTAAAGGTCATGCATGCTACTTCCGTCTGCCTCGCCTCTCGTGATTGACAAACCAACAGAGAAACCTTTTTCTTTTTTTAATTCGCCATACCGCATCCGTTTGATTTGGAACTGCCGAGTTTCAGCTTTTTGGATTCGTTTCGGGATTTCCCAGCCAGCAATTGCGCGCGGCGGGCGCAGAACCCCATATCATTCGATACTTGCTTGGTCACGCAGCTCAGTCTCGTCATCAGCTTGTATCGATCCAGTAATTGATGCTACGTAAGGTACCTACCTAAGGTACCTAGTAGCTGCTTTCCACCTTCCCTTACCTTGCCTTACGCTGTAAACGAGAGGGACACCCCGCTTCCGTGAACAGTCCCCCTTCCACTGGACTCTACTCCTCCTCTGCTCTACCTTACCTCTCTCACGCTCTCTGTTGTCAGCTCGAGGCATCAACCGTTCTGCTGCTGTCCGCCCCGTACAGCGTCAAACGCCTATACGTCGGGCATCTGTATGGGTCTAAACGCGCAACACCACTACGTAAGGTCTAGCTACGGTCCAGGCACCTGCTACCTTACCCTACCACAGCGCCTTACCTAGGTACCCTGCTTGACGCACAGGACAAGTCGGCCGCATAAGAGGCGACCTCGCGGCAACCCACGTCACCTCTGGACGCTTCCGTTCCCACCACCCCACCAAAACCAAGTCGAGCCAGGACGACACGACTTGGACTTGGACTTGGACGAGCGGCAGAGCTCCAACTTAGCTCCCAAGAGGCGACCCGACCCGACCCGACCTGCTGGCATCAAACCACAGCCTGACCTGACCTGGCCTTGCATAAGGTAGCCAACGAGCACAGGCCTCTTCTTTTTTTAACCGTGTCGTATAACGTACCTGTCGCAATCATCACTGAGTGGCAGCCAGCTGCAATACCTGGACGGGAGCCTTTGAATACCGCCGAGCCCCCCGCCGCCGCATGCCACTAGCTGGCACCTCGTCTCGACTCCTCGTCGGGCACCTCGAGCTCAGCTTCAACAACCTGGCCCGCCGCTGTCGCCCAGCATGACGCAGTCGCCCATGATACCCGTGCCTCTCAAGGCCACAAACGAGATCGACTGGGTCGAGCCCCTCAAGGCGTACATCCGCAACACCTACGGCGATGACCCGGAGCGCTATGCCGAGGAGTGCGCCACCCTCCACCGCCTGAGGCAGGACATGCGCGGCGCCGGCAAGGAGAGCACCTCCGGCCGCGACATGCTCTACCGCTACTACGGCCAGCTCGAGCTCCTCGACCTCCGCTTTCCCGTCGACGAGCAGCACATCAAGATCTCCTTTACATGGTGCGACCGCGCAGCCCATTCCTCCTTCCTTCACGGCCCCTTGACCGTCCCTACGACCTTTGTGTTACAGACGCTAACACAGCCCGGTTTGCTGGCAGGTTCGATGCATTCACCCACAAGCCGACCTCGCAATACTCGCTCGCCTTTGAAAAAGCCTCCATTATCTTTAATATTTCAGCCATCCTCTCCTGCTATGCCGCCATCCAGGACCGCTCCGATGAGGCCGCCCTCAAGACCGCCTACCACTCTTTCCAGGCCTCGGCCGGCATGTTCACCTACATCAACGAGAACTTCCTACATGCCCCATCCACCGATCTGAGCCGCGAGACCGTAAAGACCTTGATTCACCTGCAGCTGGCCCAAGCTCAGGAGGTCTTCCTCGAGAAGCAGATCACCGACCAGAAGAAGGTTGGCCTCTTGGCGAAGCTTGCGGCGCAATCGGGCTACTTGTACGGACAAGCCCTAGAAGGTGTGCAGGAGAACGTCAATAAGGCCATATTCGAGAAGGTGTGGCTATTGATGGTACAGGTATGCTACTTCCATTGCTTGTACCGACAGCTCTGCAGGATCTACCTACTACAGCGCCTAGGCTCAATTCGCCAATTGTGGACGGCACACTGACAGTGAGGGGTGGGCAGATCAAGACGAGCTATTTCAATTCGGTCGCGCAATACTATCAAGCTCTGGCCGACGATGAGGCCAACCAACACGGCATCGCCGTCTCACGACTTCAGGTTGCTGAAACCCTAGCCAAGGATGCTGAGCGTATGGCCAAGAGCTTCCCCAGCTCTGTTCCTTCATCTTCCAACCTCAGCGCCGAGAGTGCTGGTATCCTGCAGGAGTTGACACAGCGGCACCTATCGACCGTCAAGGATAAGTTGCGGGAGGCTGCCAAAGATAATGACTTCATTTATCACCAAACTATTCCTCCCGAGACCAGCCTGGCTGCAATCGCCAAACTTCCAGCGTCCAAGCCGATTCCGGTTAGCGAGCTCTACGCGGGACAAGACATTCAACGGATCACTGGACCTGATCTATTCGCCAAGATTGTCCCATTTGCAGTTACCGAGTCTGCCAGCTTGTACGACGAAGAGAAGGCGAAGCTTGTGAGGGCCGAAACGGAAAAGGTTGACACTGCTAATGGCGAAATGGACGCCAGCCTTGACTATCTCAGACTACCGGGAGCTTTGCAAGTTCTGAAAGGGGGCTTCGACCAGGACGTGCTTCCCGACGAAGACTTTCGCCAATGGTGCGAGGACATTGCCAACCACGAAAACCCAGTCGCAATCTTCGACTCGTTGAGGACGGAGAAGGAATCCATTGTATCTATGTTGGACAAGAGCTCAAAACAGCTTGACATGGAGGAAAGTGTCTGCGAGAAGATGAGGTCCAAGTACGAAACCGAATGGACTCAGCAACCAAGTTCACGCTTGACTACGACGCTGAGGAGCGATATCCGCAGTTACCGCGAGGCGCTGGAAGAGGCGATGAAGAGCGACCATCAGCTGATGGCGAAGTTGCGCCAGAATGAGCCGGAGTTTGACGATATGAGGCGGGCGAATCAGAGCGGCGACGTCGACCAACTATTCCAGAGACAAGTGGCACAGGTCAAGGCCAAGTCAGGAGATTCGTTAAGCCCTTCTGGCGTGGAACCGAACCTTCTCGATGAGGATTTCGGCGAGGGTGGGCTTAGCGTCCTGGATCAGGTTACTCGCGTTGAGGACATACTCAAGAAGCTCAATTTGATCAAGAGGGAGAGGAATCAGGTCCTCAAGGACCTGAAAGAGAAGGTCAGTAATGCGCGCCCCTTTCTACTTTTCCCGACATGGGACTAACACATGCCTTAGGTTCACAACGACGATATTTCTCAGATTCTCATTCTGAACAAAAAGTCAATATCAAATTACGAACAGCAGCTGTTCCAGCAGGAGCTCGAGAAGTTCCGCCCTCACCAGAACCGGCTACTCCAAGCAAACCACAAACAGTCAGCCCTGATGAAGGAGCTGACGACAACGTTCAACGACCTTTTGCAGGACAAGCGGGTTCGGTCAGAGCAGAGCAAATATGAAGCCATCCAGAAGCAGCGGTCATCCGTCATCAACAAGTACAAGCGGGCCTACCAGGAATTCCTGGATCTTTTCGCTGGTCTGCAAAGCGCCAAGAACTGGTATTCCGAGATGAGGGAAACGGTGCAGTCTCTCGAGAAGAATGTCGAGGCCTTTGTCAACAACCGCAGGTCAGAAGGAGCCCAACTCCTCGATCGAATCGAGCAGGAGAAGTCGTCGAACAAAGGACACCAAGCGGAGCTAGAGCGGGAACGTCTGCGTGGGCTCATGGAGAGAATGTCGGTGGAGCCAAACAGTTCTTCACCTCAGCCAACATCGTCGGGCCGACCAACGCCTGCGCCGCTGTTCCAGCCGGGCCAAGCTCCACGATACCCTCAGGTAAACTATCAGGGCCACTACCAGGTCCCTACCTCACCGCCAGCCAACCAAACCAGTATGCCACAACAGAGCTATGCCGGTTTCCAGGGGCAGCCGGTTGGCCAACCTTCTTTTAGTCCGCCCCCCATGAACACCTTCTCTCAACCTACCTACAACCCTAGCCAGTATGGCCGGACGCCAGGTCCCACATCTCCTCCGCCAAACCAGACCAGCTTCGGCATGAACGCAATGCGAAACCCGGCCTCGCCACCTCCTACGCAGACGTCCTTCTCGCAATCCCATCAGAGCTACGGCGCGCCATGGTCGCCTCAGCAGGCGCATCCGCAACCGCAGCAGCAGCAGCAGCAGCAGCAGACGCAAGGCGGCTACGTGCCGCCCGGATTCGTGCCGCCGCCACCGCCGCCCGGTCCCCCACCACTGGGCCCGCAGCAGACCATTCACTACGGACACCAGGAATTTGAGCCGTCAAGCGCACATCCGCACAGCGCCCAGCCCAGGCCGACGCAGTCGCAGCAGCCGCATGATCCGTGGGCTGGCCTGAATGCGTGGAAGTGAAGGGGAGAATGCACGGAATCGAGCGAATGTGGGGCTGGGTGGCAGGGTTGAGCGTCTAGAAGCCGGGAACAAATACTTGCAACATGCAATTGTGGAGATGAACTGTACATATGTGACGGCAAGGAGGATATCGGAAGCATTCAATAGAAGAAATACAACAGCGGTACAGCCAATGGAAGCCTGATGCCAAGTTAGAGTAGCGATGCTTTTGCCTTTCTTGTGGTGTAAGGTTGGGGGCCACCAGACGCCAGGGGCAATTGATATGACGTCGTGCCAAACGTGAAGATGCCAGTGAAAGCAATGTGTGAGAACAAAGAAGAGGGTGTAGCGAATGGTTGATCATGAAGGGGGAGGGAGGACGAGTGCAACACAACGAAACAAACTAGAAAATGATCTGACGGAGAGATCGAACGAGGCGACTGTCAAAGGCCGCGCTTGTGGGAATAAGGTGATTTGCACCTCGGGGTTTGACAAATGGCGATATCGTCATTCGCTATTGTTACAGCCGAAGCCAGCCGAAGCCGGGGACTAGCCCAGGTCTCCGCGGCCTGTGATTGACCCGATCGACCGAGGGGCCGCGCTTCTCTTACAGTAGCTTCAGCAGAGCAACCAGCTCGACTAACGTTTAGCAAGTGTCCCCCCTTCCCCCTCCCCCGGAAACATGGGTATTTTGGGTGCGATTCACAGTGGCGTGGCGGGTGTCTAGCACATCTACCGGTAGGTACCTACTCTGTAAGGCCGATCGGCCTCGCTAAAACCCTCGCTCCATCCATCCCTCCAACCCACCCTTGCCTCCTCCAACAAGCATTTTTTGTTTCCGCTGCCTTTTTTCTTCTTTTCTTTCTCACGATATCCATCCTCTTGTGTTGGGGAACTGTACTGTTCTAGCATTGGTCCCTTGGGTTCTTGACTGTGCTCAAGTAGCCTCCTCGAAAAGGTCATAGATTGTGGTTCCATCGTATCTCGGCGAGACAACCACTTGCTATTGCGGGAAACCCAGCCGAGCCTTCGATCAACCTCGAGCGCCTTGACGAACGTCAATTCCATCCCAGATCTTTCACCAAGAGACAATTACCCATAGCAGCAAATATGACGCTGACGGGAGGCGACGTTGCGCAGCACAGCGACGCCAAGTCGTGCTGGGTCATTGTTCATGTAAGGCGCCCATCTGCTGTGGGACATCGCAAAGCTTGATAAGAGTCGTCTGATCTGACATGCTTCGTTTACAGGGCAAAGCTTACGATGTCACGGAATTCTTGCCCGGTAGGTCACGATCCAAGATTTCACATTGGGGGACCTCAAGACCTTGTCTAACACCGCTGCCCCCCCCTCGCAGAGCACCCCGGAGGCCAGAAGATCATCCTCAAGTATGCCGGCAAGGACTGCACCGAAGAGTTTGAGCCCATCCACCCGCCCGACACCCTGGACAAGTATCTGGACAAGTCCAAGCACCTCGGCCCCGTCGACATGAGCACCGTCGACAAGGTCGAGAACGCCGAGGACGACCCGGAGGAGGCCGAGCGCCTGGAGCGCGTCAACCAGAAGCCCCTGCTGTCGCAGTGCTACAACCTGCATGACTTCGAGGCCGTCGCCCGCCGGGTGCTGAAGAAGACGGCTTGGGGCTACTACTCGAGCGCGGCCGACGATGAGATTGTAAGTTTGACCTCTCTGGACTGAGGTGTCCTTCGTCATGTGCTCCTAGTCTACTATGCGGGTCGGGGGAAGCCGTAATGCTCGATCTAGGACAAGTTGCTAACCACCGACCCTCACCAGACTTACCGCGAGAACCACAGCGCCTTCCACCGCATCTGGTTCCGCCCCCGGGTCCTCGTCAACGTCGAGAAGGTCGACTTCTCGGCCACGATGCTCGGCACCAAGACCTCCCTCCCCGTCTACATCACCGCCACCGCCCTGGGCAAGCTCGGTCACCCAGAGGGCGAGGTGGTCCTCACGCGCGCCGCCCACACCCACGACGTCATCCAGATGATCCCCACGCTCGCATCATGCTCCTTCGACGAGATCGTCGACGCTCGCCAGGGCGACCAGGTCCAGTGGCTGCAGCTCTACGTCAACAAGGACCGCGCCATCGCCCGCAAGATCGTTGAGTACGCCGAGAAGCGCGGCTGCAAGGGCCTCTTCATCACCGTCGACGCGCCCCAGCTCGGCCGCCGCGAGAAGGACATGCGCAGCAAGTTCACCGACCCGGGGAGCAACGTCCAATCAGGGGAGGAGACGGATACGTCGCAGGGCGCCGCCCGCGCCATCTCTACCTTCATCGACCCGGCCCTCTGCTGGGAGGACATCGCCTGGTTCCGCAGCATTACCAAGATGCCCATTATTCTCAAGGGCGTCCAGTGCGTCGAAGACGTCCTCAAGTCCGTCGAGGCCGGCGTCCAGGGCGTCGTCCTCTCTAACCACGGCGGTCGCCAGCTCGACTTCGCCCGCTCCGCCATTGAGGTCCTTGCCGAGACCATGCCCGTCCTGCGCGAGCGCGGCCTCGACCGCACCATCGAGGTCTACGTCGACGGCGGCGTCCGCCGCGGCACCGACATCCTCAAGGCCCTGTGCCTCGGCGCCAAGGGCGTCGGCATCGGCAGGCCCTTCCTCTACGCCATGAGCGCCTACGGCCAGCCCGGCGTCGAGCGCGCCCTCCAGCTCCTCAAGGACGAGATGGAGATGAACATGCGCCTCATCGGCTGCACCAGCCTCGACCAGCTGCACCCGGGCCTGCTCGACACCCGCGGCCTCTTCAGCCACTCCAGCCCGCCGGCCGACCTGCTGTCATCGACGGTGTACCAGCCCCTGGCTGTTCCCGAGCAGCGACCAAAGTCCAAGCTGTAAGAGATTGGTCCCGTCCCCCTCTTTGCTTTTGCGCTTTTGTAGTTTAGAAGGATTCCAAGTTTCTGCAGACATTGTGGATATTTGTCAGGATACAGCCATTATACTATACGCATGATTACATCTTCAAGTCATTACCCTGTCGCTATGAATAAATGAGTTATATACTGCCCACCAGGAAGCATGCCGTATATCCAGTCGCCATCCCAAGAGAAAAACAGCCCACACGTGAGACCTCATACGTAAAGCTCCCGACAAAAATCACAGCCCCCTCATAAAGTCCTGCAGCGACAGAGGCTTCCTGACTGCGTTGTTCAACCCTTCGTGAAACGTCACCCACACCTTGTGCTGCACCTCGCTCTTGGACCCCCCCTCGGCCCTGTTGCCGTCGCGCTCCTCCAGCGGCCGGGGCGCCGGCGCCTGGATGACGCGCCCGAAGAAGTCCCTCTTGACGGCCGTCTCCTTGGCAGCCAGCTCGGCCTGGACCCGCTTGAGGATCTCCTTGTTGTCGAAGAGCGCCGGGCGCGACGCCGTGTCGTCGGCCGCGCCGCCGGCTCGGAAGCGCGCCTGGCGGGCTGCGTTCTCGCGCATGGCCAGGGTGCGCTGGAGCTCCTGGTCGAGGACGTGGCGGACTGCGTAGCGGACGGGCGCCATGGACGACACGAGCGACGCGGCTGTTTCGAACGTGGCGAGGGCGTCGAGATCACTTGGTGTTTCTGTTAGAAAGTCTGGTTTCGTGACAAAGGACGAGGAAGGCATCTGTAACTTACGGCTCCATGCGATAGACATACTGCGGCCCCCTGCTGGCTATTACGTCGCCCTCGATCTTGCCCTTCTGCAGGGCAATGCCCACGTCGGCGAGCACTTCGGACGCGCGCTTGACCATGGCGCGTTCGCTCTCCTTGCGCACGCTTGCTGTGGACCCCTGGCTCCCTCCGATGACGACGGGCTTGACGTCGGGCGAGACGATGCGGATCAGCCACGGCAGGAACTCGGCGGCCATGTCCTCGACGCTGCGGAACGCCCTCATCAGGCTCGGGCTCAGCTCGCCAAGCATGCCCTGAAGCTGCGCCCGGTTCTGCTTCTCCGCCTCGTGGGCCTGGAAATCAGCCCGGGGCCCGGAGAAGGGCAGCGGCGGAGCGGCGTCCTCGTCGGCGGGGGCGCCGCCCCAGCGCTTGTCGTAGCCTGCGTTCGGGTTGTACCTCCTGGGCGAAGCGAACAGATCGTGGCATGCCAGGACCGGCTGGCTGAGGTACGGCGCGAGCTCCCACTCCTGACTGGCGAACAAGCGCGACTGGCACGTGTCGTGGAAGTGAAGCCACTCATACGCCTGGTTGGGTTTGGTCAAGTAGCAGTCGTCGTTGAACTCGCGGTTGGGATATTCCGCGAAGATCTCCGTCATGATGTAGCTGATCTCACCACTTGTGTCGGCCATCTGTCTCAGCCGCTCCATGGAGTACTTCTTCCGCTGCTCGCCAAAGCCTAGCTCGGCTTCCGGCTGCTCGTGCTTGTTCTTGGGCTCGGAGAGATCCATGGCTTGCTTGGGGAAGCCGCCTCCTTCCTGGAATATGCGGCCCACGATGTCTTTGACGCTGCCTCTGCCGAGGCCTCGGGAGCCGGCGGCGCCGCTTTGGAGATCGTGGAGGATGTTGCTTTCGATCCATTGCCGGGTGAGCCGTTGGCCACCGGCGAGGCATGATGAACGGAAGCGGCCTGCCACCCACTCGCCCACGACCATGACACCGCGGAGATCACCCTCGACAGTACTTTCCGCGCCTTTCTTGGCATCAATGCCGCTGGTCATCCCCCACGCGGCTTCGCAAAGCTTCCTCGCGGCATCTTTATCGCATGGGACGCCCTCCTTTTCAAAGACAGCTTTCAAGCGGCCAACAACAGCATCGATGCCAGGGCGGCCAACGTGAATAATCTCGGCCAAATTTGACTGCCGCAGGGGACGCAGGGATGGATGATATACATCGTTGCAGATGAGGATCAATGGTCTCATCATGCGGAAGTCGTCTCCTTTCTTCTTCTTGCGGCCGCCGGCGGCGGATGATCCGTCAGCTCCCGAGGCATTTCGTTGATCCGTGAGCACTAGATCTATCAGTGCTTTCACGAAGCCACCATCACCGGATGCTCCAGAGCCTGTCGTTACGCCGTCCACTTCGTCAACGATCACACAGGCTGGCTTGGCAATTCTCTGAGGGCCACTGTTGTCCTTGGAGTTGGTCACCGTCTTCACGCTCTCCGTACCTAGGGCCGTCCGGATACGGCCTCGAACAACATCACGACTGCGGTCGTCGCTTGCGTTGATCTCCATCACATCGTAGCCTGCTTGTTTGGCGCAGACATGCGCAAGCGTCGTCTTGCCTAGGCCCGGTGGTCCAGTCAGCATCAGTATCTTTCGATGCGGCTTCTCGTCTTCATTTTGCTGCTTGATGCCTGGACGCCTCGTGATAGCTGGCTTTGCCTTTGCTGCACCCGGAAATACCAATGTGTCCCATCGTTTCAGCCACCGAAGGACCAATCGATTGGTGCCGTCATCGCCACAAAGATCCATGAAATTCTTCGCACGGTATTTCTCTGTCCAAAGCAAAGTCTGCTTTGGCTTCCTCCCGGCCAAAGCAGGCGTTTCAACAGACTGGACAGGGGCATCCTGATCGTTCGCTTGTGATTGTCGCTTGCTTGCCAGCTCCTTGGACGCCGAATCGATGAGCTCGTGGATGTCGATGCCATAATAGCTTCGCTTAGCTCTACCCTCTTTGGTTTTGGAACGGGAGGCAACTATTGTTTCGTACGATACTGCTGCGTTTTCCTTTCGCTGTGTGATTGTGGCGGCTTGTCCATTGCATTTCCGTATCGTGTAGGTTGGCGGGGAGAGTGCGCTCAAGACAGACTTCGAGAACAGAGGTCCTTGGCTCGCCCAGATTGACGGTGCAATATTTGAACTAGGACCGTCGCTTCGCGTGTTGTCAAGCTCGGGCACGGCTGCCGAGGCCTGAGATGCATCAATCTCAAGCACAGAGATCTGGGTGCTTGGCTGAATCTGCCGGTCTGGAATAGCTACATCGTTGTCTCTCGGGTCGTCCAGCATGCGCTTTTTTGATGCGGGCTCCATACCGATAATTTCGACTTCGTCAAGTAGGTCTTCATTGGTGTCTTCCTCATCGTCGTCCACGAAAGGCCCCGAAGGGCGCGGCTTGGGCCTAGAATGGCTGCTTTGAGTTGGTCGGACGCGTTTGGATGCCGGAGGGGGTGAGCTCTGGGGGAAAGTGACGGGAGACGAAGCCGATAACATTCTGATGGATCCCTGGATCAAAGTATGCGTCTCTACTTAGCCTCTCATGCCACAGAATCTGGAATATTTGTAGTGTTGTGGACTTCGTTAATGCGAATCAGCAATGTGCCCGTCCCACACGCAAGTTCAGTGTCACGACGCGACTTACACCAAGTGAGACGCGTTGAGTGCCCCACTAAGAACCTGAAGGTAAGGTACCTTGGTACCTTGATGCTAGAAATTGTAATAAGGAGAGAGTCGCGGTACGTACCGCGAATGCATCTCGTTGGCTGCCGGCAACTGGCAGCAGCTGGCGGTGCCCAGAGCGGTTTAGCGCTAGGAAAATCCATGGATCCGTACCAAATCGTCCAAGTCCCAGTGCATCGAAATTTTGGACGAGTCCAAAGGTGCTGGTGTCGCATGCTTCGTGAAGCCACTCTGATCCAGCCTGAGTCCCCTCTAATAGGGCTCAATCGATCACCATGCGGCGGCCGAAGAACTTGTACAACCTGACAAGGCCGGTATGTAGATGCACTCTCATCGCGCTGCCACAATGGACGTTGCGGCGGCCTCTTCTGAGACCCATGGCCGATGAAGCTTGGTAGCTAACCCTTCGGCAATGCAGAAACTGCGCGCCTCTTGGAACAAATTCAATCTCTTCAACATCGCTCGCGGCGGCGGAAGGGAACCCGCCATCAGGGGCACACCGACCTTCTTCCAGCAGAAATGGGCCGCCAAAGCAAAGACGAGAGCCTACCACGGCGAGCACATTGCCGAGAAGAAATGGAAGCGCCTTTTCTCCCACCGACTCCAGGCCGCCGTTGAAATGCCTCCCGAGTACCTTGCTGCAAATGACGGATCTGAGCAGGCTACGGGCCGTGGCCAAGGTCTCG
Source organism: Paramyrothecium sp. XJ0827 (assembly GCA_020881915.1). Lineage (NCBI taxonomy): Eukaryota > Fungi > Ascomycota > Sordariomycetes > Hypocreales > Stachybotryaceae > Paramyrothecium > Paramyrothecium sp. XJ0827. The sequence goes on along the minus strand of JAJFPB010000005.1, from coordinate 3,373,804 downwards.
CTGGCTCGCAGGTCAACGCTCTGTCGTATTCGAAAGTTCCCGTTCCGAGCACCAACGAGAAGAAGCTGAGGATTTCCGGGCGGAGCCGCCATTTCGGCGATCCCAACACCCTGTTGTCGAGGACTCACCCTGACATGACTCCGCATATGCAGATGGTGTTCGCTCCCTTGGAGAGGAGACTGGATACAGCTGTGTTTCGAGCTCTTTTCGCCAGCAGTGTTCGGCAGGCGCGTCAATTCATCGTCCACGGTGCCGTCATGGTGAACGGCAAGAAGGTGTGTTTAACCAGAGTAGCTCTACAAGACGCTATACTTCGTTCCGTTGCTGGCCGGTAATTAACGAGTGCTAGATGGTTCATCCTGCCTATCAACTAAACCCCGGCGACATGTTCCAGGTCGAAGTCGACAAGGTCCTCTTTGCGACTGGCGCTCCCAAGAAGAAAAAGGAAGACACTCAACTACAGGCCAATTTGGAGGCTCAGAAGAAGCGTGCCGAGGCGGCCAAGCAGAAAGCCATTGACGAGGCCTTGAAGAACAAAAATGCCGGTGGAGAAGTCGCTGCGGAGGGGGCCGAAAGTACCGAGGCCGGACTTGAGGTCTTGTCCTCCGAAGAGGCTTGGCGCCTCAACAACAAGAACATCAAGTACCTACTGAAGGAGGTAAAGCGGATTCTGCAGAAGGAGGCGAAGGAGCTCACCGCAACGGAGAAGAAGCAACTACGACTATTCCGAACCAACGCCAAGCGTTTCTTATCACATCCCGAACACAGCAGTCTAGACGCTGAGACCTTGGTCGAAGGACTTTCAGAACAGATGAAGAAGCACGAGTCGATGCGCGAGATGTTCCAGAAATTCACATTTACGGAAAAGGCAGATGCGGAGGCTCAGACCGGCGACGCGGCCCCTGAAACGAAGGAGAAGCCCGCATTGAACAGGTCCCGACAAATCGCGAAGGGTCTTGCTGATCTCACGGAGGCGCAAAAGGAGAAGGCTATCCGCATCATGGGCAACACGCAGCTATCAAGGGATGAGATGCGCAAGCTGAGCGAACTCTTGAAGTCGGACGAGGAGAACCCCCTCGACGAGAGTAAGCCGTATGCTACGCCCTGGCGACCGCGTCCCTTCCTGGCGCCCTTTGCCTTCATTCCCCGCTACCTCGAGGTCAACCCCAACATCTGCGCCGCCATCTACCTGCGTCATCCTGTTGCCAGAAAGGGCATGGCAGAGGTGCCAACTCCGTTTAGTTACTTGACCAACCAGCTGACGCACAACTGGTACACGGAGCGTGGTTAATTGTGTAGGGTGTTGTGGGATTGCATGTACGCTGAGATGTCACGGGCGGGACTGGCTTTGTAGAATAAGACCAATGATGGCAATCTTCATCATGCCTCTGTATAATATTACCGTATTCTAGACTGTAAGCCATCTGGTTATATTCACTTTGTGATTCGCCAAAATTCGAAAAGTGAATCACTTCTTTGTGTCAGACGGATGTAAGCATTTATCTGCCTCCCGAATGGCAAGTCGCACCTTGGTCAGTCGGCCTGTTCATTCTAACGCTGAGCCAAAGAAGATGCTGTCTTTTTACGAACGGGCCGCGGCGCCAACAACTCTATGCACTTCGTCACTTCAGTGTTACGTCGGAACGCTGCAAGCTGGCGTGAGTTGGTCACTCCATCGCTATCGTACACGTCGGGATCCGCGCCCGCCGCCAGGAGCAACTTGGCTGCCTCGGTATTCCCCCTCCAGATGGCCACGAACAAAGGCGGCGAGTCGAAGCGTCCTCCGCGCTGTTCAACGTCCACTTTGAACTCGGGCCGTAGGAGGAGCTTGAGAACGGAGACCATGTTGTAGGAGGCTGCGTAGTAAAGAGGTTCCGTCCTGCGGAGAGGACGGAGACTGTTCGTGACCAGGAGGAATTGGACCCAGGACTCGAAGCTCGAGCCGTTTGGCAGCTTCTTGGTCGAGAAGAACGACAGGATCCGATCCTCGTCTTGTGCGGACAAAGGCTGGCGTTCTGAATGAATGGGCCAATGGATTGTTGCGTATTTCACGAGGGGGTGCAACTGCATACGCACTCTGAGTTGAGTGTAGCTCGTGACTGGCCCCGACGCAAACGAGTCTAGTTGCAGGTACGTCAAGCACTTCCTCATCATGTGAGCATGTGCTTCGGAAGCATCAATGGCGAAGAACGCGGCGGTCGTGTCGCGGATCTGCGGCGACAGGAGAAAACTGCGGATGGAATCGTGAGCCAGCGTCACGACATTATTGTTACAGGCGGCAAGGCCCTGGCAAATGTCTAGCAGAGTGATGGGATCGGTCAGCCTCAAATCATCGTCCATGTAGACGTCCGACTCTCGAAGTACCACGGCCTCGGCCAGCTCGGCAAGCGTGAGCGGACGAAGACAGAAGCACAACCATAGGAGTGCCTCACGGGCGAGTTCGCGGTCATGGTCTGCGATCCGACCGAGAATGCCCACATATGTATCGTTGAGTGTGGCAGGCATATCCGCCAGAGCGTCGCGAATATCGCGGCCAGTTCGGAGCACAGCAAGCCGGTCCATACACAGCTTTGCCCAACGGAACCTAATCGGCGTAAGCAGGCCAAGAAACCAGGTGGTGCAACACTCACGACTTACATCCCGTCAGCTTTGTGCGGTATGACTCGCTGGATCTCTGCATGGATGTTGGGGCTGAGGCCACGGAACGACGGCTCGACATTGAGCCTGTGGTCGACATAGAGCTTGATATCTTGACCTACGTCTTTTGTGGGCATCTGGCACTCTCGTATCACAACGTCGTTTTTCGAAGGCCCTCTCGTACAGGTAACAAGAACGCGGATTTGCGGATGGTTCGCACAGAGCCTAGCAAGCGCCTCGACCAGCTGCTCCTGGTAAGGAGTCTCATTCAACGCATCCACGAGGATATATAGCTTCTTGAGGGAGCTCAGCATGGACTCCAGAATAGCACATATTTGCTCAAACGTCAGATCGCTCTGAGGAATAAGGCTAGAGCTGGGGTGCTTGTATGGCTCGACGTAGCTGAGAAAGTCTGGCCTCACTCGGCTGACCTGAGCTAGCACGGAGCCGAACACATTGGAAAGCGGCTGCGTCACGGCGCTGTCCAAGGAGCAGCAGTGGTAGCCTATCAGGCTGTCCGATGCGGCGGTAGAAGCACAGATACCTTGCAGCTCATCAACAATGCTTGAACTGAAAAGCCCAAGGTCAGCGAGCATAAGAGACAAATCGCGAGCGCTCACTTACAATAGGAGGGTCTTCCCAGCTCCAGCTATCGCAACTGTCAGCTGGTGCACATTGGATGAATCGTAGGGAACTCACATTTCCCCGTGATCCAAATGAAAGGTTGGTCGACCTCAGGGGCACGCAGCCAATCCCTAGCCTCGCCGCTCAAGAACCACTGCCCTGTTCCTGGGACCTTGCTCTTGGAAGCCAAAGCAAGAGACTCCTCCGCGTTGGCCGGCGCGAGCCAGCTGAGCAGTGCCTCCGTTTCCTGGAACATTTTGCTGGCTTGGCGCTCAAGTATATCTTCGTGGATGATTGAAGTAAGCTTCTTCATCTCGTCGTAGACCTTGATGGTCCTGTCGCTGGTGTCCTTCAGGATGACCATGATGAACCAGGTTTTGGACCGCTCGATGCTGTCCACATGCTTCTGGACCTCCTCGCTGTCAAAGGGCCACGTGAGCCGCCCAATGGCTCGGCCCAGCCTCGACTTGTGCTTGGAAAGCCTCCCTTGGAGGGCATCAAGAGTGTCCTGGGTCATGCGCAGCATGCCCTGCACCTGCGACTGCACCGATTCCTCGACCTCAGAGCCTGCGTGAGAGTCGAGGTGCTCTAGTGCTCCCTTGAGGGCGAAGAGCTCTTGGACGAGCGCGTGTATATCGTCCTTGGCATCCTTCACATTGTTGACATAGTCGTAGAGCGTCTTCACAACGCTAGAAACGCATAGCGCGACCTCAATGGCTGTAAGCACTTCCGCCATGCTGAGAGCTGTGGACTATGCTGCTCTCAGTGTGTTCTCCCGCTAATGCCCAGCTGAACGCGGATTGATCAAGGAATATGTCTTGCAAATGGATTGGGGGGTTGTGTTGTAGTCTTGTTTCGCTTGTGCCTTTGGTTCCTTTCGTTCGCACGCAGGTCAGCGAAAAGTGGATTATACAATCATGCCACCAGGATTTAGCCCGTCACCAAGGCACTATGACTGAATGTATTCACGATTAATTACTGAATAGTGTTGTTCTTTTGACGGCCGAAACAGCAAACCAAGTTGCAGACGCTCTCAAAAGGTGGGGGGGCTTGAGGTCACCACGATAGACGCAGATCCGTCTTCCATAGGCTTCCTCCCGGAGGCTGTGCACATAGCTCTGCTTCCATTGGGCAGCGCAAGGATCCCAAGTAGTGCAGTATACTCCCGTTTCATCGTCAATCTTGCTTTCCTTACTTCTGCCAGCACGTGACGAGACTACACGCTTTCAGCTGAAGCCTATTCTCATTATCGCAGGGTGTGGCAGGCCTCCGCCGCCGTGAGCTTCGTCACGTCCATTGAGTGCGCCTCGCACGCAAAAGCCCTAGTGGTGAGGATAAGTGCGAAGCGGACACTAATTTAAACGATTGCATGATCAGCTGTCAGCCCCCGACCCTGGGCTCTGATCCGCTTCGAGCGTGGACGATCGCATCCACGTCTTCTTATTTCATATTCGCTCGCTCTTTGAGCAGATGCAATGCCGGCTCTTCAATTTGAAATGTGGACGGCCAAGTCTTCTTTGTTGCTCTCCGGAGTTATACTCCGAACTTGTCTCAGTGTGTGAGGAAAGTAAAACAGGCCCTGATTGGGATGGGAGACCCAGGCATGCATCGGGTGCGTGATGTGGATCTCTTACCTGCATGTCTGCAGGTCGAACATGCAGAGTGCAGCTCGAAGATGAATGACAAACTGTACCTCGAGAAAAGAAAAGAAAGTAGGCCGTCAGCTCATGCCGAATTTTTTTGCACAAGAAAAGCCGGGTTTTACGCCTTCGAAAACAAATTCCAAGCTGAAAACGCTTGGATATTGCCGTACTTCATGGTATTTTGAGAAACAGGAGGCACGAACAACCCTCAATCAACTGGTGACAAGAATCAATCGCGTGTCTTCCTTCGCTGCCATCTTGGTCAATATTTTGTCACATAGATTTCGGAATTTTCCTGCAACGGTTTGGGTACTCAATAGCCCAAGCATTTGTGGCTAAACCCCTATACTGGTGGACTTGGCTTCGTTATCACCTTTCTTGGTTGACGAATCGCCATTGTGCCAGTTTGGATGCAACTGTATCAGATCAACTCCGCCATTCGGGTTCCGCACTTGCCGTTGCCCAGGCCGAGTTATCCGGCACTTTTGTTTGCAGCAGGTTACGTTGATGAATATGTAGGAGGAGGGCCATCACGAATGGCGGAACCTCCATGGCGTGAATGGAAGGAGAGCCGTCCACACTCTGAATGGTTGCGTTTGATGAACAATACAATGTTTAAGTCCGATCGCGAGGTCCTAATGGACAGCGTCTCGGCGGTTGAGGTGAAGCGTTTGCCCATTATTATAAGAAGTGGACGAAGTTCCTAGGCATCTTCCTTCAGATGTGGTTAGCAAAGTGAGGACTGAAGCACGCCGAGGCGGCTATCGCTACTCAAATATACACCCACCTTGCATTGCCTTGCCTTATTCTTATCTCAACTCCGTACCTGCTTTAGACTATTGGCTCATCCCTACTTCCCCGGGAAAGCCAAGACATTGGCTTTACATCTTATTTTCTTGCATTTCCCACGGCGAGGTCCCTGTCATCCTTGGCTACGGTAAAGTACCGCTTCTGCAGTGCAGAGGAATCAGCCTCCAACTTCTGGCGACCAACCTTGCCCTAGTCCGGTAGCTACAGCTATCTGTATCTCCTGCCGAGCGGGCGTCACGTCTTATCTGAACATCCGCCGCACAATCATCATGCGTCTGGTCGCTCTTTCCCCCACGCTCTCTTGGACGACGTGACAAAAGATAAGGCCGGCAATCTTGGTATCTTGTACCCCAAGACCTTTAGAAGCGACGGCCGCGCCTTTTGGGGACGACGTTTTGATCTTCACAAAACATCCATCGTTCCTTGGCGTCTGCGGTCGCCAACTTCCTCCAGCCCAACCGAACCGACACCACCGTTACCGGCTTCCAACATTGCAGGGGACAGACAGTAACTGGACACTGGGCAGTTCGCCACCACCACCCTAAGGCACCTCACCTCACCTCACCTCACCTCACCTTGCCTTGCCTTGCCTTGCCTTACCTTAGTAAGGTGCATCATCGCCTGGCACTCTTGCTCCCGCACTAACGGGCGACGACGAGACCAAAAAGCCTCAGTAATAACGTTAAATACTCCATTCCTCGCCTATTTCCACTGCTCTGGGCGGGTCCCCGGGACCGGCCTGTAGCACTACGCCAATTCGGCATTCCGGGGTTCAGCTAGCCATCCACCGTGTCACGCACCGACCTTTGAGAAGCCTTGAATTGATCATCCTCACCCCACCGAATCTGCCGGCGCCCTGTTCTGGTTCTGCGCCTGCGACAAAACTTGTGGGCCTCCTCGGAGTTGTTCAATTCGCACTCTCGCTGCCCGCCCGGCTGTCCAGTGCCAGCTTACCATTCAATATTTCCTTATCCTCCAGTAAGATTCACTCGGGTGACCGAGGCCGCCGTTCGGCATGGATTCCAATGCCTCTGCTCCGGGCGCTGCCGCGGCCTCTCAGCTCTTTCTGCCGTCTGTCGTCTCCAGCCCGCGGACCGATGATGCTAGTGCCTCTTCCGGCCCCAGCACCACTGCCATCCCCAGCTCAAACCCCAGGAAGAAGCCGCGCCGTGGGGCCGATTCCTCAAGCCAGAAGCGCAGATGCGTGAGCACGGCATGCATCGCGTGCAGGAAGAGAAAATCAAAGTGCGATGGCGCCCTTCCGAGCTGTGCCGCCTGCGCCAGCGTTTATGGAACCGAATGCGTTTATGACCCTCATTCGGACCATCGCCGGAAGGGCGTCTATCGGGATAAGGTTGACAGCATGAAAGCTCGGAACTCGACCTTGCAAATTCTCATCGAAGCCATTCTTAATGCTGCCGAGGACGATGTTCCTGCCATAGTGAAGAAGATTCGCACGTGCGACAGTCTGGACCTAGTTGCCGAGCAGATTCTCAAGCAACAAGATACGAGCAACGACGAGGCAGCCCCAGAGCTGCCTGCCGAGGAGCTGGACTTGGAGCAGTTACCTATCGAGGGGGAAAGGGACCTAGCACGAAAAATGGGCGAGCTTCGCTTAGAGAATGGCTCACTGCGTTTCATCGGCGGCACTTCTCATTTGATCTACCTCGGCGACCCAAACCATGATCTCGACCAAGACTCGAGCCTGGATGAGGACTTTCCCACGGACAATCCTACGACAAGTTGGACTCGGGTCACCCAAGACTCCCAACTCATCTCGCACCTCATGAACATGTATTTTAGCTATCACTACCCCTACTTCACTACACTCTCCAAAAAGTTATTTTGGCGCGACTATCTAAAAGGCAAATCCGGCTTAGGAGGGCAAGCTACCGTTCACTGTTCACCGTTACTGGTAAACGCAATGCTGGCGCTTGGCTGCCACTTCACGGATGTACCGGGCGCCTTTGGAACCCCCGGGGACAACAGGACCAAAGGTGACCATTTCTTTGCTGAGGCAAAGCGGCTTATCATTGAGCATGATGAGTACGAAAAGCCTCGCTTAGTTACTGTCCAGGCCCTGGCCTTGATGTCGGTCCGTGAGGCCGGTTGTGCACGAGAGGCAAAAGGTTGGGTATACAGTGGCATGGCCTTCCGCATGGCCTATGACATTGGCCTCAACCTCGAACTTGAAGGGATTGACAAGGAACGCATGGATGATGATGACATCGATGCGAGAAGGATTACTTTCTGGGGCTGTTTCTTATTTGACAAGTGCTGGTCGAATTACCTGGGCCGGTTGCCTCAAATTCCGAAGAACTCGTTCAACGTGGCTACAATCGATGTCTTTCCAGATGAAGATGCCGCAATGTGGTCCCCTTTGACTGACGAAGGATTCGACCATTCGTCTAAGCAACCGGCTAGAACTAGGGCTGTGTCTCTCCAGCTCTCGAAGATTTGTGAGATAAGCAGTGATCTGCTTGTGTTCTTTTATCATCCCAATCATATGGGACGATCGAGTGGGAAAGCTGTTGAGCTTAAGAAGCTGAGCGAACTCCATCAGAGACTAGAAGAATGGCGGCACCAAGTTCCTAAAGAGCTTGAACCAAAAGACGGGCAACTGCCCAACATCATCCTGATGCAGTGAGTATATCCACTTCGTTTTGACAACTGACATTTATCATGGAATCTCTTGGCTGACTGGAGGCGATAGCATGTTCTTCCACCTACAATACATTCATCTCTTCCGGCCGTTCTTGAAATACGCGCCTTCCACCTCACCACTTCCGGCCCACGTGTCTCCACGGCGTATATGCACCGCTAATGCTGGAGCAATCTCCAAGCTCATGCGGCTGTACAAGAAAACGTGGAACTTGCGGCAGATTTGCAACATCGCCGTCTATATGATTCATAGTGCCTGCACCATTCACCTGCTAAATCTACCCGAAAAGACGGCAAAGCGTGATATCACACACGGTGTGAAACATTTGGAGGAGATTGCAGAAGATTGGCCTTGCGCCAGGCGTACGCTGAGCATTCTGAGCGTTTTAGCTCGGAAATGGAAGTGCGAGTTGCCCGAAGATGCTGCTTTTGTACTTCAACGGGCAGACGAGAAATACGGTTCTTACAATCCTTCAGACGTCCCGTCTCCTCGATCAAATTCCGCCACCTCACCAAATACGTCCGATGGTGCCGCTCTGTCAAAAGCCCCAAGACAGTATAGCCCTTTGAGTCAGTATATACCGACACAACAGTTTCAAGATTCCAAGCCACTTGCTCTGGGAGATGAAATGCTTTTGGACCAACCATCTCGGAATGCTAGTCGGCTTTCTCAACGACAAGGCCTTTCTTCAGGTACGACGCGTCTACAATTCGATGCAGAGACGCTCAGTGATTGGAATCAGCCGTCGACATATGCCTCAACATCTCGATTCACACCAAATTTCTCTCCGACGAACCCGACGAACCACCAAACCACATCATCTGTCCCGAGGAGAAGTCAACAAAGCCTGCGCCAGCCACCTTCAAACCTGGGAATGAACATGGACAGCCAAGACTGGTTTCTCTCCGATAGTGCACGATGGCAGCAAAGTTTCGAAAGCTGGGACACCACCACCAATCAATCTAACAACGGCATATTTGTGTTTGGTGATAAACAATCTATGGCCGGGCCTCAGGCACAGAGCGAGGAAACCGAACAACTTCCAAGTTTTGACGATCTTGGATCTTTGGGTGGTGGTTCAGGATGGCTTCCCGGCTTGGATTGATATATGGTTCATGGTCAATATGAATGCGTTACTCCTTGAAGTCATGATGCCCCGTTCAACGAATTGGAAAGCTCATTGTCGTTGAATATCTTGTTTTATTAGCACTGTCGCTACATCATTTAAGGTTTCGGGATACAGCGTTCAAGATCAGGGGAAACTGTCGGGTTTGTATAGAATGGAGAACTGTGTTGATCTATTGGTGCTGATTGTATAAGCCATGAGGTCGATGTCGTCTGTTGTACGCCCTGGTGAAACAAACCGCTTCCTACACGTGTTGATTGACCAGACGTGGAAGAACACGAAGAGATCACGTATGACTAAACCAGCGGGCAAGAGCCGCTCAATTGGACCTTCATTCTATATGTGGCACGCCAATAATGGACCTGACAATTCACATGCGATGCATAAACGGCTATCATCTGCGTGAAACTAGCAAGTCTATGTCTCATGCTCACATGTCACTGCACGCCAATCGGGTCAACCCGATGTACAATAGTCTTCAAGATTCGGACGGGCACGATCTAGTGCCCGTTCTAGCAAGAAAGAAGAAAAAAGCAAAGAAATACGCAATGGTGTTACCATACGCACATCGGCGTCCGTAAACTTGAGGCAAGGAAGAAGTGGGATGCTCAGCTGAGTAGTCAATGTTTCGTCAGGCTTCGTTTCGTCAGCGTACAGCTTGTCAAGAAGGAGTCGTGCAGCAACACTCATAGGCCCAAAGGCTCCGGACCTTCAGCTGACAGGAGCGCAGCGCGTTGAAGCCAAGGCTGGTCAGTTGTTCCTTGGGTTGTATTTGTGCCTGGTGAGGGAGGGTTGCGATTCGCCTCCTTTGCCACCGGCTGGCCAGCCGGTCAGGAAGGGTGGCTGGAGCTTCCAATAGCCCCGTCGATTGCGTCGAAGCCTTTCGGCCCGTTTCTAAATGTCGTTTAGCACATCTGGTTGGGAGATGGATCGTGGGATGAGGCTGCCGGGCGTGGGTGTAAGTGTATGGAGAAGGGGATCAGCCAGGGACCAGGGCGCGACGTGCCAAAAAAGCAATACGACCCGGATGTCCGAGGGGGGTGACACATGCGAAGACGCCCGTGTCATGGAAACAGATCGCTCAATCTTAAAAAGTTTGGTTCAAGGACGCCATCGGAGTCTCAAGATAGAAATATTGTGGGTTTCATCTACATCCAGAATCGTCCGCTTTAAATTGAACTGCGCAAGGGTTTGGGTACCTCTCGACGGAATGAGGCATCAGACCAGCTAGTAGGGGCTCCGCGTACTCATTCCCGAGCCCCTGGGTAAGCTCCTCTCAAATCCTTCCAGATGGTGTGCGCCTTGTATGATTCTGCCAAACGATGTAGCCTCTCCTGATTCGGCGATCGTAGAAGCCTAATCCGGGGCAAAGCCTTGCCAGTGCGATGAGAATGGCATATGTCCGAAAGCCTCAGGGGTATGCAGAGCGCCCGCAGCCAGCTGCCGGTTTCCTTGCAGTTGACAAGGAGACAATATATTAAGACCAACACTACGGGCTACGTGTAGAGGAGGATCAAACCCGGAAGAGGTGATCCAAATGACCCTAATGATGCAGTTCATCAAGGAACGCATCGCCGCAACGGACTAGTGTGCGTATATCTCCGTGACACATCGCTCACACGCGCCCACACACTTCTAGAACATGGCGAAGGAGGATCGGTGGGCAACCCTATAGTTGCGGAGAGAAAGTTGCTTGATGTTGCCAGAATCGGGGCTTTCCGTTTTGAGCCCCTGTTCCGAGATCAACTGCCGGTACTCGCCTGACATCAGAAGAAACGCCCAAACCCGATAATCCAGGCACAACAGTGCACCCTCGTGATGATGACTGAGCCACTGAGCTACGTGCGATATCTCGAGGCGGTCTGTGTTCGCAGAGCGTGCAGCAAGGCCGGACTCCTTGGCTACCTAAGCTCGTCGAGGCAGTGGTGTCGAATCTTCGCCTACCATTGACTGAAACTGATCAACTCTGAACAAAGCCTGACCCTTTGCCGCTTGAGTTGCTGGATAACCAAGACTCAAAGTCAAATGAGATGATACAAATCTAGAAACTGCCCGTGAACACAGTTTGAACGACTTCGCAATACGCAAGTTGGTTCTAGCATTATGACAGAACTTTGCCCTGTAGAATCCTGCTCCAGACTGTGTCACTTGTTTTTGGTGTAAATGCTCAAAACAAGCAATGGAAATCTTGGCACTAAACTGATTGAGTTCACGTATTCGTTACAGCCAGGCATGAGCAGAGCTACAACACCAAGTAAGCGCAAAGTAAAACCCAGGGGCCTGCCGTTCCTGAATCGAGGCGCCATGTAGCTTGAAGCTGTGTCTTAATCTAAGCAGGCCTCTGATGCTCAGGCGAAAATGGTAACGTCAACCATTTAACCGGCACGTGGCCCTAGATGGTAGTGGGTTTCCTTTTCTCCGAAAGCATGGTTCGTGATGTGGCGGTAAGAGTTGGGAGAGAAGGTCTGTGTCAATGGAGGGGCACTTCCTTTCCCAATCGATACCAGCCAATTTGGCACGGAGCTAACAGCTACCGGATAAGGAAATGACCCAACGCTCGGTACCGTCCCCATGGATAATCTTTGCCTCGTCAAGTATGATCGTAGGCGACGCCTCAACGGAGAGGTGCTGGTCGGGCGCGAGGCGTTGGCACAGGGTGGCTCTGCTCGTGGATCTTCGCCCTCTCCTCGTGTGACACACACACGACGGTCCTGGGATGGCAACGACGATGACGAAGGACTGTCAGCTGGTCGGAGGTGAGCCAATGATCAACGATTAATAGGTGGTGTTTCCTGGAAGTTGGCACGCCAGGTCTCATGAAGAGGTTCTTGTACAGGATCATAGTTGCATAACATGATGGAGCAGCCCTCGAATGTATAGTCTCCGAGAAGAGATGGGCAACTTTGTCAGCCACCCCATGACCATTGATCCCATCTTTGACCGAGAGCACTTTCATTCCTTTGTGAAACCCAAGGGCCCGTCACCATTCGACAACCGTAGCACATGCCCTGGAAAACGCAGCTCCAATGACAAATTTAAAGCATTGAGGTGTGCAGCTAGGGAGGGTTGTCGGCAGCACTGCCGAAATCCCTGCAACCACAAAACGAGGGCGACAGGGGTGGCGCAAACAGACCCATTCTTGTTAAGCCGAGCTGCTTCGTATAACAGACGCAACGGACGATGACATGTTTACTTTCGAAAACGCGCAGGCCTTGGGACACGGCCAGATGTTGGTTGAACGGCGCCTAGATTCCGAACCAGTATTTGCGTCAAGGAAACTCGGGTGTGGTTCTGCACAAAGGGATGGATGCGTACTGGAAGCCGCAGGTTGGCGAGGTATAATACGGAAGTTATTGACGGAGAGACGGCTCGCCTGAAGGAAGCAATACGACACAGACCATCAGCGTCAACTACGGCCCAGTGGAAGAAACTCTCACTTGCCGGCCGCGTCACTCTTCGCAGGAGGATCTTTGAACAAGCCTCGATGGCGTAGGCTCAGGTACCGGCAACCATGACTTGCTGTAAGAGCTCAACGATGTCATGAGTGAAGGATTTAGGTTGCATGTACCCCATACGTAGTTTCCCTTCTACCTTAAGCGACACGGTCCAGCGTTTTGAGAGAAGCGCGGCTTCAAGGTGCGGCTTGACAGCAGGGCTTGCATTTTACAGACCGAAAGCACGCGGCCAACGACGTCCGACGTATAGGCTCGATGCTGATTGGTGGAGACTCAAGGATGCTCAAGGATTAAGTGTGTGGGTGGATTCGCGGGCCGGCTGTCCTGAATCCCGGCTGCGCCACGGAGATGACTGGCTTGCACAATTGGTCGCGAGCCGGGGGGGGGAGGGGGAGGCTTTCGAGCAACCGGTCAAAGTACTGAAGAAGCGAGCCAGGCTTGGGGAAGCTGCACGAGAAGCGCCACTCCACCCTCAATCGGACCGGACCCTGTTTAGGGTTGCCGTACCTTACGTTGTCTAGAAATGCTTGCGGTGGTGTGTAGTGGTCATGATGCCCTTTTTGGAGTGCCCGTTTCTGGTGGCTTGGGTAGGGGGTGGTCGAGTGGTCCCTGATCCTGGGAACGCTGTCAAGTGGTGAGCAGATATACCTGGACTGCAAAACAGTCTATCGTCAATAGTAGCCTTAGGAAATTTAAGGGGAAAATAAGGAAAATACAATAATTATTAAATAAGATTGATTTAATTATTCTATTTTTAAAAAGTTTTTTTTAATTATAATTTTAGAGATCTATTTGTAGTAAAAGCTGCTGCTTATTTTATATTTATTTGTACATCTATAGTTCGCGCTCCGGTTTTGACTCTGTCGATAGGTGAGGTGTGAGATGGGATGCGGGGAAAAGAAGAGGGGAAGAGAAGGGGGGGAAAAAAAAAAGAGAAAGCGTTCTAGAGGGAAAATGCGATGGAGACAATGGCGCTTGGAGATTCGTGCGGATGAGAATGTGGTGGGTACAGCTGCCAAGCTAGAATGTAGGTATGGGGACTGGTAACCCCATTCATAACTTGCCCGAGGCTAGAGAAACGCTCTCTCATACCATCGGGAGCCGCTGACGGCAAGGCCATTCGACAAGGGTATATGGACCCTCAACCAGGACCTGGCCCTGGACCGTAGCTCGAGATGAAGCACTGGCGGCCGAAGCAGAGGAAGGGCAACGAAGATGAGGAGGGGAAGGAAGGAGGAGCAACGGGATTTAGGTGGTACTGGCTTTGGGCCGTCTCATCTCATCTCATCTCCGAGTGACCAAGAAGTCCTACCAAGGAAACAGGAGGAAGAAAAAAAAAAGATGTGGGGTATCAAGTACCTCACTCCCCAAATCGGTAAGACTAACGTGCATCTCCACGTAGCACGCCGTAAGGCACAGGCGCATGAGGTACCTGGCGCATAAGTCGTGCAGTAGAATGCGGTACATGAGGTTATTAGCGCGAAACTTCTCGCAGGCAGTTCGTGCAAGCAACAGAAGAGTGGGAGCAAGTACCTGCACCAGACTTGTCCATTTGGTCTTCACTTCAGGTAGAAGTGAGGTAACGATGAGTCGGTTTCCAAGGTAAGCGCTGCTCCACTTCGCGCATGCTGCCATCACGACGTGCCCCCTTTCAACTGGCATGCAGAGAGCATAAGTGCATTCAGCGCTCATGCATGTTGGGCATCTCCATGCCTGCATGAGGTACTCCAGAATCTGTTCGGCTGTTCATGACAGGAAATGTAACCAACCCCGGCGAGTTAAGCAGGTAGACTAGACCTGCACCTGAGTGGGCGAGATCTGTTGCGCCGTGCCCAGGACGACGCTGCTTTTTGACGTTTCCCCAGCCTACCTTAGCACATCATGTATGGATTTGTTTCTCCGTCTTAAACAAAGGCACCCACAATACTGAAGGTGCTCTGGAACACCTCACCTTCTCTCCCCGTTGATACAATCTAGTGAGTTCATATCACCGAGGTAAGTGCGGGCCATGCCAACTTCATGGCACCATACCACAGCTTCCGAACTGCCTCGCGACTTCCTCTTGACCACCTCCGCATCATGTATCTGCAGGAAGCACATCTCGAGTCTTCGCTCCCACCCTTTGCTTACCTACCTTACCTTACCTTACCTTACTTAGGCACCTTGCCTGACCTTGCCTGACTTATCCTGGGCTCTACCCAGGATACCTAATAAGCTTAGCTTGCTGCCTCGCCTGTCTTACCTTGTCTACCTTGGCAGTCCACATACTCTGCCACTTCCTCTCACCTTGCCGTACGTCCGGCATCGTCCTACAACCAGCTGGTTTGATGGTCGGCCTCCTTGCCTGCATGCTGCAGGACACCCCATGCAAACCAGGAGCGTCTGCGAGCATGTCCCCTGTGTGACACCCAGCAACTCGCGAGTCGCGGTTGGATACCTTGCTTTCAATCCTGGGACCTGAGCGGGACGAGGTAGAGAAGGAGAGGCAGCCGGCATGCACAACGCAAAATTCATACCCGGCTTCGACTGTCCATATTGAGCGGCATTATCACTGTGGGCAAGTAGGTGCCTGAATATCCATTTGCTGAGAGCGTTACGCTTCCCAAGGTTGATGATCCCTTCCCTCACCTGCTCTTTTCTACCTGGTTTCGTCATGATATGCATCGCTCAAAACTGTAGTGTTGGCGATCGCCGTAAGGTGAGCAACAAGTGCGCTCGAGCAATGAGGATCAAAGCTCATGATGGAGGGTACAATCATCCCGCACAATGCCTACCCTTCTCGGGTCATTCCGACCAGCCGATGGCCGCTGAGAACCGCTGCACCAACCGACGCAGACACCATCGGCTCCTGACGGTCAAGCGAGGGGCCCATGCCCATGTGCAGCACGGCGCTGGGAGTGGCGCCCAGCCTTGTGCGCCACTCATCGTTCCTTTGTCACTTCAACGACTCAACCGTTTGGGCTAGACCCGTCCTGTCGTTTGGCGAAGAGTAGCATTCGAGCTCTGACGCAGACCCCGAACAGGACATTGACGTTACCTAGATCGCAACCCGTATTACACGTCGATTCTGACCCCTGCACAGATGTATGGGGGATGAGCCCGTAGCCTTGGGTATTGTATGGTGCCCAGGCCATTGTCGGGGACGAGAACGACTGGGCGCTAGGCCCACCCAGGAGGACCATACGGCCAACAATAGCACGGCCTTGGTAGTCTGATTAATTGCTTGGTGAAGCCTGCCTTAGCCCAGCCACGGGCTTCGCGAGGTGGCTTGTTGAGGGTCGTTACCTAAGAGTCATCCACGAACGGGGGGTCTGGGCCAGGATTTTGGGTGGCCGAGGTTGCTCATAAGCTCAAAACGCGGCCACGGTTCTTGTGACTACCTTGACGTGGGTCGTCGCCAAAACTCGCCAGGGGTTTAGCTGCCCTTCTCTTTGGTACAGGTTGCGTGGATGCAGCGCATTGCAACCCATTACGGGCCCCGCCCCATCTCCACCTCCGCATCGGCAGGGTATCCAGTCTCGGTGGAGTGTTTTCTCTCATTTCCTCCGTGACCATTAGTCTAGTCTCCAATGCTTGCTCCCAACCGAATAAATCCTCATTGCCGACTAACTATTATGCTAGACTCTTTTCGTGCCGGACCTTTTCAGTGGCCAGTCACGAGCCCCCCCGGCCCTCCTTGACATCCACTCGCCGTCTCCGTTCTATGCCAACTTATATTGCAAACCAGACGACGTATGTTCCATCCCCCCCCAATCCTGGGAAGTCCCTGAGCTCTTTGGCAAGCTGAAGCAGCGGCCTTCTCAGCACCTGGTTGCAGCCTTGCTTATTGCATTGACGGAGGGCGCTGCTGATAATACCGTGGCTAAGACTTCGTTGAGCCTTCATTATTTCGGAAGCAGCCCCCGTACTTGAACCACGCCTCCAGTTGAATCCCGCAACGTCTTTCAAGTCCGAGTCTGCCAATCCTAGGAGCACGGCTCTGCGCTAGTTCGGCTTCCGCTACGAGCAAGGAACGCACCTCTGCGCATCTAAGGGACCTGACATCCCAGGCTAACCACCTGCCGCCATATGTTTGACTACCGGTAGTCAAGCACAGGATCGACCGCCTTGGCTTTCACAACGCAAACAGGCCCGAGAGGAGACTGGTCAGTAACATCGAGACATTCCCTGTCACCATTGGCCTGCAGACTACGTCTCTTCCCCATCCTCCACACTCGCTTGGTCTGGCCGATCACACATCTTCACTCACCTTGATCATCACACCCCTCCCCCCGGACCACTACGCCCGTAGAGCCACTCGGTCTCTTCCACACCACTTCCGCCACCTATCTTTGTTCAAAGCCGTGCCGCGTGCTGGCTTCCGTTCTTCTGCCTCCTCTACGCCATGGCTTGATCGTGTGTGCTGGACATGGTCGACCCTTCATCCTGCTCATCCCACCCCCTGCCTTCCCCATTCTTCCCCACAAACCGTGCCTTCATTCTGGGCCAGACCGCTGACATTCCCTGTCCAGTTCCCACTCGAGCCCAGATCCCACTGTTCTACTCAATCACGGGACATAGATATATCCCCTTCTCCGCACTTTCCTGCGAAGTGATCGCCTAGCTCACCTTGCTCGGTGCTGCCAGGCAGGACTGCTCACTGCCCCTTGAATCCAGGTTCTTTCTCCACAAGTTCTCCATGTTGTAAGAAGGAAGACGTTACCAGTTGATCAGCGGCTGCTCCATTGCTCTCAGTATCAAGCCTCGGCGACAAAGAAACTACAGCACAGCTTTCGATCTCGTCGACATCATGTTATCCAATCCGCTCCACCGCTTCTCTCCATATCACAATATTCCTCAGACCACCCTCATGTCCAGCAACCATCTCCCTCAAGCACACATGCACGCCAATGGGCTCGACCCCCTCGGGCCAGCCCAGCCCTACTCGTTGCACCAGCTACAACAACATGCCGGGAACGCAAACGCACACGCCATCAACAACGCACATGCGCATAAACATAGGCAACACCCTTATGTGCCCGGAAGGTCCTCGGGAACGTCTGGCCCCGTGAGGAGGAGAATTAGTCGTGCCTGTGATCAGTGTAACCAGCTTCGCACAAAATGCGACGGGCAGCTCCCCTGCGCTCATTGCATAGGTAGCGTGGAACCCGATCTGGCCTGTTGTGTAATCAACTAACCCACGACAGAGTTTGGGCTCGGCTGCGAGTATATCCGCGAACGCAAGAAGCGCGGGAAAGCATCTCGGAAGGACCTCGCACAACAAGCAGCTGCACAAGCGGCGGCGTCAACACCCAATGGCCAGCAGTCGGATGGAACAGGGCCAGAAAACATTCAGCCAGCAGAGAAGCAACACGAAGCCCCCAAGGCTGGCAAGAAGATGCAACAGATGGTTGTGGACCAAAACCACGGCTTAGACGATAAGACGATCGGCGACCTCGGCGATGAACATTCTCGACAGAGCCAAGACCCAGAAGCTTTGGACGCCCTCGGCGAACTGACGGGACAACATCTCGGAGCGGACTCGGTAGTCGAACGAAGCCAACTGGTGAATTCGTCGGGCCTCGATCTAAACGGATATGGAACCATCGCACAGGGGTACGATCGACCTGTCCTGGACAGCCAGCTGCTCAACGGACATCAACCTTATGAGAGCGGCTCCGGCATGACACCCTACCCGGATTTGCCTTACGGCCTTTCGGCACAAAGTCCCACAAACTATAACGCCGGGCCTGCATTTAGAATGGGCAGCAGTCCATTACGCGGCTACCATGCGGCTCCCGGTCCAACGTCTCCAGGCTGGGGTGTCCCGATGGCCTCGCCACCTACCCAGTTCCAGGCGCATCTCACGCAACCGGGCCCTCCACCAGCTAACCTTCGCTATCCTGTTCTGGAGCCACTACTACCTCATCTGGGGAACATCATACCTATATCCCTAGCATGCGATCTTGTGGACCTTTACTTTGCATCCTCGTCGTCAGCACAAATGCATCCGATGTCACCATTTGTTTTGGGATTTGTATTCCGAAAACGAGCGTTCTTGCACCCTACCAAACCCCGCCGATGTCAGCCAGCACTTCTTGCAAGTATGCTCTGGGTGGCGGCGCAAACGAGTGACGCGCCCTTCGTGACCAGTGCCCCTTCCGCCAGGGGTAAGATCTGCCAGAGGCTCTTGGAGCTAACGGTCGGCCTTTTGAAACCTCTCATCCATAATCCATCCGGTGAGGCATCTCCAGCCATCAGCCCGGTCGGCGATGGCGTCTCGCTAGGCGGGCTGGGTGTTGCTCTGCCAGGCAGCATCAGCATGGATGCTTTGACGGGCGAGTATGGACCGTTCGGTGCTGCAGGAAATTTGGACGACGTGGTCACCTACATCCACCTCGCCACCGTCGTGTCCGCAAGCGAGTATAAGGGCGCTAGCCTAAGATGGTGGAACGCTGCATGGTCTCTCGCACGAGAACTCAAGCTGGGTCGCGAGCTTCCGCCAAGCAGACCCCCGATGAGAGATGACGGAAATGTTGTCGACGAGGACGGTGCGGATGAGAACGACCTTTTCAGAAGCAATCCCGATTTTGTCACAGAGGAGGAGCGAGAGGAGAGGCGCCGAATCTGGTGGCTCGTTTACATCGTTGACCGGCACCTGGCCCTTTGCTACAACCGTCCTCTTTTCCTTCTCGACATTGAGTGCGACGGATTGTTGCAACCGATGGACGACACGGCTTGGCAGAGAGGTAGCTTCGGAAACCAGGGGATGAGCAATACTGATCCACATGTCTTGGGCTCTCTTCCTGAAGGCGCTCGTGCCGACAATCTGCGAGCTCGCGGGCCGCGATTCGAATGTCGAGGCCACAGCATCTTCGGGTACTTTCTCCCTCTTATGACCATCCTCGGCGAGGTTGTCGACCTGCACCACGCGAGGAACCATCCACGGTTTGGCGTCAATTTCCGCTCCGCATGCGAATGGGACATGCAAGCGGCGGAGATCACCCGGCACTTGGAAATGTACGAGCAAAGCTTGAAGAGCTTTGAGCAGAAGCACCTTCCGAAGCCTCAGGACGAGAAGAACGAAGCGACCTTGAATGAAAATGGCGAGCACCACGCGCCTGGAGGCGACATCGGCACACCGTCTGTGCACTCTGTGCATACGAACGCCTCTAGTCGCTTGACCGAGAGCGATATACAGACCCGGATCGTCCTAGCATATGGTACGCACGTCATGCACGTGCTGCATATCCTTCTTGCCGGCAAGTGGGATCCCATCAATCTTATCGATGACAACGATCTCTGGATATCGACACCGGGCTTCATCGAGGCGACCAGTCACGCTGTGTCGGCCGCTGAGGCCATCAACCACATCCTGGAATTTGACCCTGGGCTGGAGTTCATGCCATTCTTCTTTGGCATCTACCTTCTTCAAGGTTCATTCCTGCTGCTTCTGATTGCGGACAAGCTACAATTGGAAGCTTCCCCGAGCGTGGTCAAAGCGTGTGAGACGATTGTTCGCGCTCACGAAGCATGCGTGGTGACTCTCAATACAGAATATCAGGTAAGCAACCACTGAAGACTTCTTCTTCCGCTGGCAGCAGGCTGACTGGTTCGACAGCGAAAATTCAGCAAGGTCATGCGAAGTGCCCTTGCGCAGGTGCGTGGGCGCGTTCCCGAGGACCTAGGTGAGCAGCATCAGCGTCGACGCGAGCTACTGGCGTTATATCGGTGGACTGGCGATGGGACTGGCTTGGCTCTATAACACGACTTACGAAGTGGCGCAAAAGAAAAAAGAGAAAGGAAAAATAAAAAGGGCTACATTTGCCTCCACAGAGATGGGCACGTGTGGAGAGAAGATGCGACGGGCGAAAGTGGAACAGCGTACTGGTTATGCAAGGCGAAACGGAACAAGTCTGCAATATTGCGACACGGTAATGTGTTTGGGGAGTGAAGGATCTAGCATTGTGTAAGATTTACCGAGGCGTTTGACATTGTCTTATTTTTGGATGATACCTTTGGGAACGGGATGGCTTGGCCTTGACCAGGAGCACATCTATGACAACTCAACGACAGATAGGGCAGGCTAGATAAACAGGTAACGAGAGGGATAAACATACATGTATGAGAAACTTATGATATTGGCCGTCAAAGTATATAAGCAAGCAGATGTGGTCCAGTAAGAGAGCAGCACTTCCGGTGGGTGGAGATGCGCAATTCCTGCGGAGGAAGAAACATGCCCTGCAACGAGATAATGCATTGCCTGGATGCAAACAAGAAAAGGTTTGATCTGGGCCAGCGTTATCTTCTTTGCCGTCGGCTTTGGCTACGAGGACCTGTTCATTCATTCCGCCTCCAACATGACAGCATGGCAAACATTCATGCCGATGAGCACCGCTAACCCGCAATCAATTTGCTCGCCAGCAATGAGGCGTTTCCATGGCGCTGCGGTGCTCAAGCCGGACGGACAATAGTAAGGAATGCCAAACAGAGAAGCCGGGTGGCATAAGGTAAGGTACCTTAAGGTAGGCAACAATAGTGATTCACTGGCCGTTGCGTGGTGCCGGCCAGCTGTTCGCAGCCCGCCGCTCCGGGGCCGTCGTGTCTGGCGCTTGACTTGACGGCATTTTCTTCTCCTCCCGTCTGCCTGGGGTATATAAGCTGTGCGGCTCTGTGAATCCTCCTTTCGCTTGCTTGCCCCATTCACGTACTCGCCGACTTGCGCCTTTGTCAACCGTCTTACGATCAACGACTGACTTATGCAAACCCTCGTGGCTTCTATACGGACGACAACCGTGACTCAGGATCACCAGGTCATCATCATACTCTCTGCTACACGACTTACAGACAGGTGGTTGCTTGTTTCGCGGGCCACCGTATCAAGCTCCAGGTATGTCCAGGGAATCACCACACTGGCAGCATCATGCAGTAAATCGGGGGGGTCAGCCTGCTCGAACATAACCCCTTCCCTTCCCACTGCACCGTCATGGTTTTCCTCGTGATTTTCTGCAAAGAGAATCAGATTCCTGCTTCCCTCGTACCTTGTTTCCCCTCTCGCCCCATGACTCTGTAATATCTCCCACCGCTTTGCCCACATCAGACCATCCGATTCTGTTGAAGACACTAATCTGATAGTGCACACCACAATCAAGCTCGTCCTATTTGCCATTGTGGCAAAGCCTGTGACAGGAGGGAGTATAACAAGAGGCAGGAGACAAGAGCAATCAAGATGTCTCCTTCGCTCGAGAGTCCAATACCGAGCCCAGAGTCTCCTGGAAAAAGTATGCCAGACGTGTCGCATGAGACAGAAACCGAAGGAAGAAGCATGGTGGACGTGTCAGACATCTCTGATGACCCGAAGACCGCCTCGGTTGGCAGCTATCTTCCCGTCTTCACTGGCATTGGTATCTCTCTGCAACCGGCTTATTCTCCTGCACAATCTCGGCGCCAGAATGGATCATCCACCGTCCGGTCTACTCCTCCTGCGCTGCGTGAGCTCCGTGTCGGCGGGTTCCCGCTTCACGAGGCCCTTCTCAACCCTCTGCCTCACGCTACCGACGCAGAGCTCAGGATCCTCAAGAAGATCCTGACCCGGGAGCTCGAGTACCAAGCCGCCAACCCTCCCGCCCTGCCCCGGTCCCGGATCCCAGCACTGCCGCCGAAGCCACGTGCGCGCGAGTGGGTCGTGCTGCCGGACGGCATCGAGGGCGCCGCCCGGCGCGAGCTGGAGGACCAGAACAACGCCATCGCGGCGGAGAACCAGGCCGTGGAGCGGGACCGCAACAACATGGCGGCCAAGAAGAGCAGGCAGGTGCGCCTCGAGGCGCTGGGCAACGCGCGGGCCCTGCTCAACGAGAAGGCGGCCGAGTGCGCCTGGCTGAGGCTCAAGGTCACTCTGCTCGGGGGCCACCCGGACGAGTGGAACGACGGGACAGTCCCGGAGGCTGTCAAGGAGGCCATGACGGCGGAGGTCAAGGCGCGCGTGGCCGAGGTGGACGCCCGGCACGCCGAGGAGAAGAAGAAGGAGGAGGCGAAGAAGAGGGCGGCGAGCTCGGCGAGGGGCGGCGCGGCGAAGAGGCGGCGCCAGAACAGCCCGTCGCCGGAGCCGGAGGAGGCTGACGAGCCTCAGTATGAATAGTAAGTCCCAGGGAGAGACCCTCTTGCAGCAGAAGAGCTCTGGCGAGCTGAGAGACAGCGATGCTTCACTGCTCTCCGTCCATCTCACCGAACTTCTTAGCCCCTGACCAGGCACTAACCACTTGGTTCGTCTGATCTAGATTTTCTATTGTGTGAGATGGCGACCTCTGCTTGCATGTCTCGAAAGATTTCTTTCCTTTTTGTCATTCATGATGATACCCTTGCTGCGAGGACCGGGTGGTGTGTTTGGCTCACTCGGAGAGCTTGATCGTTGTTGATTTTAGGGGGCGTTTTTTGTGTACTTGGGAAAGGGGCTACCGCAGTCTGGGAAGGACAAAGCACCATGATTCCAGACTGGTGGATCAATGCGGGTTTGAAGCGATTGTTCTGCATTCTTGAAGGAAATCAGGAGTTCAACTTGATTTGGTTTACACGAGAGACAAGGAAAAGTACAGTAACTGGTGTGGCGGAGAGAGTTGGGGCGCTATGACCTGTGCTCGTCCTTTGTCTGTTGGGAGGACGCGATGGGGTCCGCATATGGCATATGGCTTCGTCCCCCCTTTGATAGCAGACATCTTGGCTTTTGCTACTCTTCTGAACGAGTCCAATCACGGATTTCAAAACTTACTTACCAGCAATCGAGCATTCATAATCATTGGGAACAAGGTGTGCATGAAAAAGACAACAGAGATGGATTCAACCCTGTGCTGTACCACGACCTAGCTAGTAACCCCCTTTTTTTCCTGCGCCGTGACGCCCTGCACCTGTATGTCTACAAAAAGTTCCTGTTTCTCTAATCATAAAGAGGCCGGCGATGGCTGCCAATCTGCCTCGGAAAGACGCAACTCGGCGAAGACGCCCCCTTCGGTCCAACTCGCCCAAAAAGATGTATGGTACAAATGCCCGCTGCTGCTGTCTCTGTCCTATACGCTCCCCCATCTCCCTTCCCTTGAGTCCGCCCCTGGTGTTTCCCCATAATCAAATCAACGAATATGTTTCCCCCCCCCCCCGGGCTAGTTCTTGGAGTGCACCAGCCGGCCCTTGACCCAGACCTTCTTGGTGTTGCGGTCGTCGCCGCCGTACACCCACTTGGCCATGCGGTCGTCCCAGCTCTCCCAGCCGAAGACGTCGACGCCCCCCTCGGCGGCGCCGCCCTCGTGCCGGCCCTCGTCGTCGACGCCGCCCATGCCGACGAGCTGCGCGTCCCAGTCCATGCCGACCTCGAAGGCGCCGACGCGCGCCTCGAGCCCGACGCACCGCGCGCCGCCGCGGGTGCCCAGGTACAGCACCTCCTCGACCGTCAGCTTGGCCCCGTCGTCGCCGTCGCCCGCCATGGCCACGTGCCGGCTCACGAGGGCCGCCTGCCGCGCCGCCTCGAGGATGGACGGGCTGTAGCCGCCGCTCATGTCGGTCCCGAGCCCGACGTCGATGCCGTGCTCCCACAGCCAGCGGACGCGCGCGGCGCCGCTGGTCAGCGAGCTGTTGCTGCAGGGGCAGTGCGACACCTTGGTGCCCCGCTCCGAGATGAGGCGCGCCTCGTCCTCGGAGAGGTGCACGGCGTGGGCGAGGATCGTCTTGGGCGTCAGCAGGCCGTGGCGGTCGTACACGTCCGTGTACGAGGCGGCGTCCGGGAACATGCCGGCCACGAGCTCGATCTCGCCCTTGTTCTCCGAGACGTGCGTCTGCACGGGCAGCCCCGTCTCCCTCTGCATGTCCGACAGCCCGCGCATCGACTCGCTGGAGCACGAGGGCGCGAACCGCGGCGTCAGGATGGGCGAGACCAGCTCGAAGCCCGGGTCGATGGCCCGGACGTGCGCGACCGTCGCCTCGGTGGCCCGCAGGCCGGCCTCGGCGGACTCGTCGCGGTAGTAGTCCGGGCACAGGTCCGGGTTGTCCATGCACACGCGGCCGACGAACGCGCGCTGGCCCAGGTCCAGACAGATGTCGGCCAGGAGGTTCGTGGCGGCCACGTCAATGGTGGCGTAGTAGGCGGCCGTCGTGGTGCCGTGGGCGAGCGTCCGGCGCACGCAGGCCGAGTAGACGCGCCGCGCCTTGCCGAGGTCCTTGAGGCTGGACTCGAGCGGGAACGTGTACGTGTCGAGCCAGTCCAGCAGCGTCGTCTTGCCAAAGATGCCCACGTTGGGGTACTGCGAGGCGTGGACGTGAGTATCTGAGGCGGCAAAAGGTCAGCTCGTCTCGTCCGTCTCCCTCCCCCACAGGGCAGCAATGCCCCGTCGTTTTCTTTTACTCACCGATGAAGCCCGGGAAGAAGAACTGGCCCGGCTCGCAGGCCAGCACGTCGACGTCCTCGGCCCGCCACCCCAGCGCCTCCAGGAGGCGGTCCTTTGCCGCGGCGGCGTCGCCCTGGTCCCGCTCGACGGCGGCGATCTTGCCCTGCCGGTCCACCGCGATGGCCGCGTCGTGCATGAACTCGAGCTCGGCCGGCCCGGCGGAGTGGACAAACGTGCCCAGCAGCACCTGCGGGCGCCGCGGCGACGATGACGATGACACCAGCATGGTGGGCAGAATCAAGCAGTACAAAAGTTCCTTAGTGTCTTTCAGTCACGTCCTGGAGCTCGACGATGTGGCCAACTAGTCCCGAGTTTCGTTTCCAACGGCTTCGTCTCTTTCGTCGTTTCGCAGCGGCAGCTTCTTCTCCCTCTCTTTCCCCTGGTCTCTACACAGAAAGACAGACAGCAGTGTAGCACGAGTCAATCGTGAAGAAGAAGAATGGGAAGAAACGGGCTAGCCTTTCCAATTTTTCTTTGTCTGCTTCTGTTTCCTCTTTCCCTTTTCCGTTTCACTTTCCTCGTCACTCGGTGCCCTGACCAAGTTTTGTTTGTTTGCGAGGTTTTATACTGGAGGATGAAAGACGAGCAAGCACAATGAGTGGAGCAGCGGTCACTTACAACACCCAGCGCTGTACGGTCCAAGCATCTCTATTAATACTGCTAGGAAAAAAGGAGCCGAGCGAGCGGCAGAAGCAAAAAGAAGTCCCTCTCGGCTGGGGCCGTGCTGGAGATGGCGCCCCCCCAAACTCCACTCCCCGTAGTTGCACCGCCCGGCGGTCGCCGCTCACCGAGCACTGCAGACATGCCGTGCGCCGCGACCCTTCCCCCAAATCTTGGCGTCTTATCGCTTATGAGGTGTCCTAAGCACAGGTACCTTGCCTTACATGTGTTACCGTATCACGACAGCCCGACATGGTGATTTCCTGATGCGGAAATCCGATAGCGCCAGCCATGGCCAATCCGCATCCCCCATGCCGAAAGCCACATGGGATTCACACAGCGACCCGCCCGCTACTCGCGTCTTTGGTCCATTGCAGTCGCTCGCTCCAAACACACGCACGTTTCCCGTATCAGTCAAGTCAAGATGGATCCAAGTACGGCACGCGGCATGCAACAGCTCACCTCTCGCTCACACGTCATGTAAACATTGTGTTTGTCTATCTTGTTGGAAATATATCATTAAAATAATGTAGCCGGCATCTATACCATTTCCATATCTACATCCCTCCGAGCCATGTGGACTTGAGGGCATTGCCCGACGTCCCGCGTCCACTCGATCAGTCAAGACTCCTCCCTCAATTGCATCACAGGCCCTGGGTAAAAATCAAAGCGCTCTGTAAATCTCACAACGGCATCATCTTCTTCTTCTTCTTCTTCCCCTCTACGCAGCCACGCCAGGGCCGTCGTAGTCGCCGCCGCTCTCGCTGCCCGTCTGCCCGTTCGTCGCCGCCTCCTCCTGCGTGTACTTGTCCCAGTTTGCCAACACCGCTCCAATCTTGGGCGAGTTTGTCAGCTTGTACACGTCCTCAAAGTACTCCTTGGTCAGCGCAAAAGGCTTTGCCGTGACGTTGGGAATGTACTTTCCGACCAGCTTGGAGGGGTCGATGGTCGTCTTGTTGATCTTCTTGAGCAGGAATGATCGGAAGGGCTTGACACCCGACCGCAGGAAGGTGGAGTGGAAGGGCACGTCGATGCCACGCAGGGGAATCGTGGCAAAGCCACGCTCCAGCTCCAGGGGCAGCGGCTTCTTGAGCGTCTGCTCGGCACATCCGCGGATGATCTGGCGGAGCGCATCCTTGGCCTCCTCGATGTTGCTCCTCATCTCCTCAATGTCGATCTGCTGCTTCTTGACAAAGTTGGTCACGCCAGCGAGAGTGTCCAGTGCGCGCAGGTCACCGGCGCACACGTACTGCATGTTGGCGATGTTGTAGTTGACGATCTCCAGCAACCAGCCAGTCTCCTCGGCAATGTTGTTGACCACAAACTGCAGGGCCTCCTCGTTGAACGTCTTGGAGATTCGGCTGGGGTTGACGGCGCACATGGAGTAGTTGGAGCGGCCGGCAGCATCTCGCTCCACGGCAACCTGCATGGTAAGACCACGGTAGAAGACGACCGACACCAGACTTTCAATAGGCATGACGTCAGCCAGCGCAGCCAGGGCCGAGTATTCACCCAGCGAGTGACCCGCAAAGGTGCTGTCGCGCTGCACGAGACCCTTGGCCTTCATGTCTTCGAAGCTGGCCTTCTCCATGAGCGTCAGGGCAGGCTGTGTGAACTGCGTAGCCGACAACAGACCCGTTGGTGATCGGTAAGTGTACGACGTGGTCTTCTCGTCGATGTCCTTGAAGATGCGCTCCGACTTGATGGAGCCGTCCGTAGCCACCGTCTCGAAGGTCATTGCCATGTAGTTCTGGCGGATGGCCTTACCACGTGGGCCTCCGAAGTGGACTGTAAGCTCCTTGGGGTTGTTCTTGACGATGTTGGTGATGGAGAAGCCTACCACGGTTAGCATTCATTGTCAGAGAGGCAGATGCAAGCATGTTCAGGATCAACGTACCATAGTTGTCAAGGAGATACTTATCGGCGCGATCCCACACCTCCTTGGCCACGGGGCTGCTCGCGTAGAGCTCCATACCCATGCCCTGCTCCTGAGATCCCTGTCCGGTAAACACATAGGCTGTCACGGGCTGTTCAACCTCGGCTTCGCCAAGCAGGACCTTGTCCTCGGTCTCTGCGTTGTAGGCTTCAACCTTGATGATCTTGCGGCCAGCGACCATTCCAACGTGCTGAAGCTTAACTTGAATGTCATCGTTGGGCAGGACCATGCCAACCAGGGAGGCGTGGAAGCTTCGAACGCGGCCAATGTTGTTCTCGGCAGCCCATGTCTCGATCAGACTGCGGACAGCAGCACTCGAGTACATGCCATGGGTGATGGTTCCAGGAAGGTTGGCGTAGCTCGAGAAGACGCGCGAGACGTGAATAGGGTTGTAGTCACCCGACACGCGCGCGTAGGTCTCGTTGGAAGCCGGGGCACGAAGCTGCAGCGGGGTCTTGCCGCTGAGGGGAATAGGGTTCTCGAAGTTGATGGGCTGGTCGATTGGCGAGCCGAAGCGCTCCAGGTAGTCAATGACAGGGTTGCCATGAGACTCGCCGGCCTCGTAGTCGACGCTGGCAACCTGGATCACCTCCTTGGTGGGCAGCTCCAGCAGCACTTGACCGCGTGTCTGCACGCTGCTAAAGACATCCTTGTTCTTGTACCGCATCAGACTCTGCAGGCGGAAAGTAAGAGTCTGGCCGAGCAGGTCAATCTGGTTGGGGAGTTCATCCAGATCGAACCACTGCTTGGAACGGAGCACAGCCAGATCCTTGGTAGTGGCAAGGTGGAGCTGCATGGGCGTCTCAATCTTGCGCTGGAATGTGTTCTGGTAGTCGTCGTAGACACCACGGTACAGGAACTGAGAGGTGACCTCCATTACAGCCTCGCCGTCGCGGACAATGGTTCCGCAGACCTCGACCATCTTGCCAGACTCCTGGTTGATGACGGCGTTGATCTGAGCGGTGGTCGATACCTCGTCGCCCTTCTTGAGCGGCTCCGCACCTGGTAGCATGCGGAACTGGTTGGACAAATGGACAAGCTTGAGCAGATCACCATCGATAGTGCGAGGGAAGATGGGCTTGGTAATGGCCTTCCATCCAACGACAATGGCAAAGTCCATAGGAGCATAGACAGTCTTTCCGGGACGGTCAACAAAAGCCTCGCCAGTGTTTCCAACGGCATGCACAAAGTCGTTGATGGCCTCGCTAGTGATGGTAGTCCTGCCACCATCAAACTTGCTGGTGACAACCGCGTCCAAGTCAAGCGGCTCGTCGCCAAACCATGCTCGCCAGTAGAACTCCTTAATATGATCATTGCGCCCCTCCATCACCTCATGGATGGGGGAGTAACCGGCCTCGGGGTTGTAGGTAAACTTCAGTGGCAGAGCGATGGGCTTGCCAAGGGCTGTCGTCTCCTTGATCAAGTTGACAAGAATTTGATTCTTGCCAGTCAGCTTGACTTCGATCACATCTTGATACTGGTTGTGCCTGGGCTGCTCCTTGACGATAATCGAAGTCCTGCTAGGGTCGTTGGGGTACAGAATCTCCACATAAAGGCCACGGACAGGAGCAAAGATGCGTCGCATGGGGTTGGTTTGGAACTTCTGGCCCTGAACAACGACGTCAGACATCAAGAGGGCATGTCGCCAGTTGCGGTTGGGTCCAGCCAGCAGTGAGAGCCACGAGTCAATCGAAGGCAGCGTGGCAGCGGCAGAAGCAGACAGGCGGTACGTGTTCTTGTTGCCGTCATAGTTGACAGTGAGGCCTTCAACATCGAGAGGGATCTCGTAGTCTACGATCTTGCCGCCGAGATACTCAATGGTGGGAAGAGCCGCGTCGTTGTTGTTATACAGGTCCTTCTTCAAGGCTGCAATGTGCGCCTCGTGAATGCCGTCGAGGATGTCCTTGATGGGTTCGTCCATAATAGTAGAGTATTTGGCCGACATTGGGCCCTGGAGAATGCATGTACGGCCGACATCTTGGTCAATGACGGCATCCAAATCCTCCGACTGCCACAACGAATCCTTCTTGAAGAAGAACTCGAAGTTGTCGTCCAGGGCAGGAACGAATGTGACGGGCTTCTGGCCGGGTCGCTTGCAAAGGATGTAGAAATACTGGACATCCTGGGCATTAATGATTTGGTCCGAGGCCTCGGGGTAATGAGAGAGGATTCGGTCAACAGTGGTGAAGGGCTCCTCAAGATCAGAATAGGACTGAAGGAGGGAAGGTTGGCCTGCAGTCGAGGTGAAACGTTCCTCAACACGATGGATGAAATCACCCACCAATCGCGTGTAGGATGCATCAATCCATCGAGACTGGTGTCGGACATAGAGCAGCTGCACAAGGCGTCGAACGACCTCGGCGTAAGTCATGTCCTCCAGATCGACGGTCTCACCGCGCCTGTTGCGACCGAACCAAACCTTCTGGCAGTCGTCGTTCAGTTTCTGGATGATGTAGCTACGGTTCTTCTGCAGCTCCGCGACGCGCTTCTCCTTGGGGAGACTGAAGATCTTCTGGTCCATCTCGGCCCAGAAGCGAACACCACGAGTGGCAAGCTTATGGATAGGCTCGCCCATCTCTGAGCGGACCGTGATGACACCACCAGCAGGTCCCTTGTACGTGTGCTCCCAATCGTTGTCGTTGAGGCCAGGAGCATCAACGATAGCCTGCTTGGCAGCCTTGCTAGTGTGGGCCTCCTTTGCAACCATCATACGACTTCCGAAGAGACAGCCATCGAAAGGCATAGGGGGGTATCCGTACTTCTTGGACCAGTCTCCGGTGAGGTAGGGGTAGGTGTCCTCGGCACCACCGAAACCACTGCCCGCCACGAGAACAATGTTCTCCTGACGACGGATGCGACCATACATCTGAAGGATGGGCTGATGGAAATCCTCGAACGAGTGGTGACCACCTCCACGTCCGCCAGTCCACTGCAGAATGACGGGGAAGTTGGGGTGCGCCTTGGCAATATTGATGACTGCCTGGATGGCATCACCAGAGCCGGGCTTGAGAGAGAGATGCTTCAGGCCGAGAGTCTCAATGTACTCAGAAGCAACCTCGATGGATGGCACACCGGCACCGATGGTCAGGCCCTCAATAGGCACACCCTCGGCACGAAGTCTGCCAATGAGGGGGATCTGCCAACCCATGGCTCGGGGGTTGACGTAGATCAGGTTAACCGAGATACCGCGGCCGGGAGGGATGGCGCGCTCAATCTTGGTCAGGGCCTCGGTCATCTTCTTGGCGTTGAAGTAACCGCCACCGCCGAGCTCGATATGGTAGCCAGCGTTCATAGTAGCGGCAACGAAATCCCATGGCACGGTCGCAGGCGTCATACCAGCGACGACAATGGGTGGAATGCCAAGCAGTCGGCTCATCTTGGTGTCAACATACGTTCGGCCGCTGGATGTCTTCACCAGACGAGGTCCGAATTCCTTGACCCAGTCAATGGCATACTTGATGGCATTGTCCTCGTCCCTATCGAAGAGCTCAGCCTTGACGCCAACCTCTCCAATCGAGCTCTCGACGCTTCCAGCCAGGATAACACGAACACCAGTACCTTCCTTGTTTCTGCTAGTCAGAATGCCCAGGCCAGAAACACCACCAGGACCAAAGTCCAGGATGTGAGTAGCTTGGGGAAAGACGGTAGCGGTCTCCCAGTTAACAGCATCCCGGGTAATTAAGCGGACAAGCGCAGGCACGACATTGCCCTTGACCTCAGTGCGCAGGTCCTTACCGGTGTTTGTGTCAAAAACGGGGATGCCCAGCAAACTAACGTCAATCGAAATATCCTTCAAGTCCTCATAGATAATGTCGGTGGCATCGGCCAAATACTGGCTGTGGAAAGGGGCGGTGATGGGAAGGAATCGGTTGACAAAGCGAACCTTGCGCTGGGTGAAAGGAATGCGAGTCTGGTCTAGACCAGTAGGCGCCTTCACCTTACGCAGGCGAGAGTTGAGACCGTAGAGCGAGGCCGGAGGTCCAGTAACAACCATGTTTCGAGGGCTGTTGATGAGAGAGATGCTGATGTGACGGTGGGGTGGCAGGTATTGGTTTGTCGCATCAATGTGGTTCTGGACCTCTGACTGGGGGAGATCCCGGATGCTGAGCATGGGCGTTGGGCTCCCCTCGCCGTGCTCGAGTGATTCGTGAAGCATAGTGGGCGTCATGGACGTAATGGGAAATGCCTGCTGGCTCCTGGTGCCAATCCAGAAGAGAACAGTAAGCGTCGAGGTGACGATTTCGCGCCACGAGTCCCAATCATCGGCAGCCGCAGTGGCAGCAGCCATGACAATACCCTGAGAGTGGCCAGTCGTTCCGCTGATTCTCTCGCGCAGAAGGCCAGGGTGGACTCCTAGGACCTTGCAGGTAACTTCGTAATGAGCCATCTGGATAAGTCCAATCAACGGGAAGCTGACAGGAGCAGAAACCAGATAATCCACATCAGGAGTGGCGTCGGCGTGGTGAAGCCAGTCAAGAACATCCAAGCCCTTGGGGAACATCTTCTCGGCAGCGGGGTGGTTGGACAGATTCTGGAGCAGCTCGGCAGAGGTTGTGATGAGCTCTCCGACAAAGCTGGAATAGGTCTTGAAAATCTGTCGCAGCTCCTCAAAGTACTCTTCAATGTTGCCCTGGCCACCGAAAATGGTGAAAATCTTGGCGGAACCGTCGTCAGCGGCACGGAACAGAGCAGACTCGTGAGGCTTGATTGTGCGGTTAAGCACAGCGCGGGCGGCGTAGTAGCTTCGGATGACCTCGAGCTTCTTGGCTTCAATGCCGGGAATAGTAGCGGCGAGAGCGTGAGCCTCGTTGCCGCGGAGGAAAGCACGCTCGAACTCGTTCAGAACGAGCTTGAGAACCTCCTCGTACGAACCCTGGGCGTCGTCCTCGCCGTCGTCAACCTCGTGGGCAACGAAGCCCAAGTACCTGGCGACAAGCTCTGGTACGGACGAAGGCTCGTCATCTTGGGCGAGCTCGTCTGTGGCAGCTGGCAGACTCGCAATGAAGCGTTCCTTCAGCTGGGAGGCATGGAAATGGAGGTTGGTAGGAATTAGGAAGGACGTCTCGAGCGAGCCGTGCGACAAAGTCAGCGGTCGGAGGGAGGCGCTGGATCGAGGAGTCGAGATGCCCGTCTGAGGGCCGGTTCCAGTGCCGTACATGATGAAAGGATGGACGGAGGAAGTCTAGAGATCGGAATTGGGGTATCGTATGTGTCTGCGGGGCTGTCAGTCAGGCAATTGTCACCATGGCAGGAAGGGAAAAAGCGAGGCTGTGACGTACGAGTCGGGTGGGTGGCTTTGCGATTCAACCAAAGCACAGCTCAAGTGTCTTTCAAGTCGCTGACGGACTGATCGAATGCCTTAAGCAGAAGAGGCTACCGTGAACAATCGGTAGGTGGGTGCTCGAGAATGTGGGAGCAGAGGTTGACTTCGAGAACGGCGGTGGACGACGCCGGTGAAGCACAACTGGAAAGGGAGTAGACACGGAGGTGAAGAAGTCCCAAGGGCTGGTATGATGCCAGGGAAGACAAGGGAGCGTCAGGTGAAGAAGGAGTGGTTTCCTCAACGTATAAGGAGAAATGGAGGGAGAGTCGAAGGTTGAATGGGAGGCGGACTTTGGGAGCTGGACAGAATTACCGTCGAGGAGAGCAATCCACCAAAAAAGGCGTCCTCGTCAAAGTGGGTACATGCGTTTTGGGTACCTTGGCGTGTGAGGGGAGCTTCCAGCAGAGCCGGCCCAAAAAAATATCATTCCAGTTCTGTTGGGGGAGAATTTTGAGAATTTTGGGATGGTTGCAAGCGTTTGCGGCAACCTCATTGGTATGCAGGGCTCTACAGAATCGCGTGGCTGCCGCCCCCCTGTACCGAGCTTGGGGCGTTTGGGGGCATTTGGGGACCTTGCACGGCCACTTGGATGGGGGGGTAGGGGTCTGCTCATGTACCGGTACTTACGCGCTCCCTTGTCTGGCTGGCCATGGTGGTGGGAGGTTCTATTCCCATGGGTTGCACTTCAGAAGCGCTTATCGTGCTGCCTTATCGGAGCCAAACTTTCTGGAGCTGCAGGCCTTTGGCGACGAAGGCAAAGAATCGCACCATCAGAATCCTGTAGCCTGCAATGCTGCCATCCCCGGACCGATGACTATGGCTAAAAAGAACACTTGGCCTTCGAGTAATCTAGAGCAAATACTTCCTGTGATCAACACACCCAAAACTCGTTTGGTGGATCCAACCAACCATCCAGCCAGCCATACAATCATCCCCCAATTCAATGTGTACCATATCATTCGCCATCCCACCTACCTTATGGAAGCGAAACCATTAAGTTACCCGGTGCAGCTTGGGTACAAGGCCAGGCTAAGGGCTTTGGCGTCTGGGTCATTAGGTCCCATCGAACCCTCTCGGCCAGTCCGCGCCGGATCTTCCAGGCTGGCTTGTCTTCTCCGTTGCCCCGCGGTTTAGTTAGAGTTTGAGTCTGGGGGACCGACAACAGTTGATACATCCAGCCAAGACTTTTGGCTGGGGCCTAGGCTAAGCCTGCTTTCGGTGCATATCTGATCAAGACCAACACCAACAGAACGATCCCACCATGTACAACGGGCCGAGATAAGCTGCCGTCAAAGGTGGCTGAGAGTTCCATTCCGAGTGGCTTCCGTGTATCAATCCACCCGTTTCCGGGGTCTCGGGATAAGTTGGACATGTTGACAGTCCTCCACCACAAGCTGGGATCACGCCACTTGTGTGGATGAGTAGGACACTCAACATGATAAGGTAGGTAGGTTCCCTACTACGTTACGTAGCATGCTACGTAATTGTTGTATTCGTGCACTCTAGGCCCCCGCCAGGCGGTTTAACATGGAAAAACTGCAGGTTTACGAGACCCCCAGCAAAAATTGTAAGCGCAAATATTCGAAAACTGAATACAATACTTGAATGATAAGAGAACAACTTGCAAAATGTTAATTGAGTACTCCAAAAGGTTAAGCTTTTTTAGATATTGTGAATCACTTTCTCGTTTTTACTGTGTATAGTCTCAGACATGGCGGTCTCTGTGTTTTTACTCACCGGTTACCGGCGCAGAACGGAGGAGGATGGATGCAAACAAGGATCATGGCAATGCGTGTGTGGCAGCGTCCAACCTACGGCTTTCGCGAGCAGGAATCGTGCAGACATCTTTCCCTTTTCTAATGGGGAGGCAAAGCGAGAAACAATCCGCCAGGTGCCTGCAAATGATGGGCCTTGAGATGTGGCCTATACGAAGTAGTCAGGGACTAGTTGGTAACACTATCGACAACCCGAAGTCTTCGCGGGCGTACTTAGTAGGCGTTGCGGTGGTGTGAAGGCCATGGCAGCGAGAGGCGAGAGGCGAGAAGAACCGAAGAAAACTGAAATATTCTCTGAGCCCCGTCTCTGGGTAGGTACCGGTACTTTGCTGACGGGGTCCATTATCCCAGCGAAATTGCATCCACTTTATTACGGTTTCCGGGTGCTACGGCTACGGGTGTTTTACTGGGAGAGCAGGGGCCGGGAACCCGGAAGCCTCCCGTCCTCAATAGAAGGCGGCTTCGAGACGAGACATTGAGACCCTGGCAACGCAAACGGGCGCGCTGTCAAGCTGTCGTGCTCCAGAGGTCTCACGTTGCTGGTTGACGTGACAGGCCAGTCGAACAAAGAAAATGCTCCAAGCTGGTAGTGAGATGCAGACGGTAGCTTTTACAGGTTGTCGCGCGCTGACGACACCGTACATGCAACACGCCCACAGATCTGCCGTACCCGTTGTCAGTGGGGCGGGTACTTGGACTCCAATGCAACATGCCGCATGTCGGTACCTCACCTCAATGGCAGCGTGCAAGATGGTGAGGGCTGGTCGGGACGGAAAGAACTCGCGGCAAACCGTCTGGCAGATAGCCCGGACAAAGGTAAAATGGACAACATCGAGAACGCAGGGTGAGGGAATAACCAGATTCTTATCACCTCTTCCGCTTGCAGTCAGATCGTTGAATAGGGGTTCGCTGCCATCCACGGCCGTCTCCCCCCCCCTCAAGATGATGGGAGAGGTACCCCCCTAGGCCTGGTCGAGGTACCTGCATGGCGTCGCGGGCTAGGGTGTGAATTGAATATGGTTGAGGTCAAATTCTGTCCACCTGGGGTTCAAGCAGTGGGGCGTGCAACCCTCAGCCAGGAGTTCTCCCCAATTTTTCCAAGGGTGGATCCGAGTTCAACAATCGACTCTCGGCCAGTCTCTTGTTCCGCTCTCGCCTCGAAGCTTGCTAGAGCAGGCTTTACTAGACCTTGACCTCTGAATACATACCTGCGCTCAGGTGTATCTTCTCCTCTTTCTCTCCGTTCGAGGCCCATTCCTTTTCCCCCAATCTCTATCACCAATCTCCGTTGCGTCGCATCTTTCGTGCTTCGCGTGTTTGAGTTGGCACTGAGGATCGTCTGGTCTGTCGATTTCTCACATTACGTCCTAATAATACCACGGGCGTCGTTCCCTGCACGCCTTTCAATTCCTTCGACCTCGATCCTTTCGTCTGCTCGCCAATTCTACGGCAAGGCGAGGACAATATCACTACGACAGGCACCCAGCAATACTGTGCCCAGGCTCGAATTTTGGTCGCGAGCCCTCACCAGCACCCTGTCGACAGCTTGGTGATCTCTAGGCTTCCTGCGGGACTGCCCAACTTCACTCATTCCCCCTTCAATCGTCTCCCCTCTTCATCATGCGTCCCGAAGTCGAGCAAGAGCTCGCTCACACCTTGCTCATTGAGCTCCTTGCATATCAGTTCGCCTCCCCCGTGCGGTGGATTGAGACGCAAGATGTTTTCCTTGCCGAAAAGACGGCCGAGCGTGTCGTCGAAGTCGGCCCTGCAGATACCCTTGGTGTTATGGCCAAGCGTACTCTAGCATCAAAGTACGAGGCTTACGATGCTGCCAAGTCGGTTCAACGACAAATTCTCTGCTACAACAAGGACGCCAAGGAGATTTACTACGACGTCGACCCCGTAGAGGAGGAGCCTGAGCCTACCGCTGCTCCTACTGGCGATGGTTCTGCTGCCCCAGCGGCCGCTGCGGCCCCGGCTGCTGCTGCTGCCGCGCCACCACCTCCTGGCGCTGGCCCTGCGGCACAGATTCCCGACGAGCCCGTCCAGGCCACCGATATTGTCAGAGCCCTTGTGGCACAGAAGCTGAAGAAGCCCTTGCTGGAGGTGCCTCTAAGCAAGGCTATCAAGGATCTTGTTGGTGGTAAGTTCCTTTTGAGCTCTCCCTAGCTCTTTACAATACTGACAAACCCATCTAGGCAAATCGACCCTTCAAAATGAAATCCTCGGCGACCTCGGCAAGGAGTTCGGCTCGACCCCCGAAAAGCCCGAAGATATACCTCTTGACGAGCTTGGTGCCTCCATTCAGGCCACCTTCAATGGTGCTTTGGGCAAGCAGTCCCAATCGCTCGTTGCGCGTCTTATCTCGTCAAAAATGCCTGGAGGTTTCAACATCACAGCCGCGAGGAAGTACCTCGAAACGAGGTGGGGTCTCGGGGCAGGACGCCAGGACGGCGTTCTGCTCCTGGCTCTTACCATGGAGCCTGCATCCCGCTTAGGTTCTGAGGGTGACGCCAAGGGCTTCCTGGACACCGTGTCCCAGCAATATGCCACCAACGCCGGCATCAGCCTTTCCAGCGCTAGTGCCGCTGGTCCAGCTGGCGGCTCTGGCGGTGGCATGATGATGGACCCAGCTGCCATTGATGCCTTGACCAAAGACCAGCGTGCTCTTTTCAAGCAGCAACTTGAACTTCTGGCTCGCTATCTTAAGCTCGACCTTCGTGCCGGAGACAAGGCCTTTGTCGATTCCCAGAAGTCTGAGAAGGTGTTGCAGGCTCAAATCGACCTTTGGACCGCTGAGCATGGCGAGTTCTACGCATCGGGCATTGAGCCTGTTTTCAGTGCTCTGAAGGCTCGCACCTATGATTCCTCGTGGAACTGGGCCCGCCAGGATGCTCTGAGCATGTTCTACGACATCATCTTCGGTAGACTGCAGACTGTCGACCGTGAGATTGTCAGCCAGTGTATTAAGATCATGAACAAGTCAAACCCCAAGCTGCTGGACTTCATGCAGTATCACATCGACAACTGCCCCACAGAGCGGGGAGAGACGTATAAGCTTGCCAAGGAGCTCGGACAGCAGCTCATTGAAAACTGCAAGGACGTCCTTGAGGTCTCTCCTGTATATAAGGATGTGGCTGTTCCCACGGGCCCCAGGACTACTGTTGACGCCCGTG
The DNA here is from genome assembly GCA_020881915.1 of Paramyrothecium sp. XJ0827. Classification (NCBI taxonomy): domain Eukaryota; kingdom Fungi; phylum Ascomycota; class Sordariomycetes; order Hypocreales; family Stachybotryaceae; genus Paramyrothecium; species Paramyrothecium sp. XJ0827. The sequence continues at coordinate 3,335,570 of JAJFPB010000005.1, read as the reverse complement.
GCAACCTCAACTACGAGGAGGTGCCTCGTGCCAGCTGCAGAAAGCTGGAGCACTACGTTCAGCAGATGGCCGAAGGCGGCAAGATCTCCGAGTACGGCAACCGCACCAAGGTTCAAAGTGACCTTCAGCGCATCTACAAGCTTATCAAGCAACAGCACAAGATGTCCAAGACATCCCAGCTTGAGATCAAGAGCCTTTACGGCGATGTTCTCCGTTCTCTCGCGATGAACGAGGCCCAGATCATCCCCAAAGAGAATGGCAAGGGAAAAAAGACTGGTATTCGTGGTATCAACCACAACAAGGGCAAGGTTGAGACCATTCCCTTCCTTCATCTCAAGAGAAAGACGATGCACGGCTGGGACTACAGCAAGAAGCTCACTGCTTTGTACCTCAACTGTCTCGAGGATGCTGCCAAGTCTGGTGTCACCTTCAAGGACAAGCACGTCCTGATGACCGGCGCTGGCGCTGGATCCATTGGCGCTGAGGTCCTCCAGGGCCTCATCAGCGGTGGTGCCAAGGTCGTTGTTACTACCAGCCGTTTCTCCAAGGATGTAACCGAGTACTATCAATCCATGTACACTCGGTACGGCTCTCGCGGCTCTCAGATTGTGGTGGTACCTTTCAACCAGGGTAGCAAGCAGGATGTTGATGCTCTCATTGAGTACATTTATGACCCCAAGGCTGGTCTTGGCTGGGATCTTGACTTCATCGTCCCATTCGCCGCCATCTCTACCAATGGTCGTGAGATCGACGGCATTGACTCGAGGGCAGAACTTGCCCTTCGCATCATGCTTACCAACCTCGTTCGTCTCCTGGGCTGCGTTAAGACGCAGAAGGCTGAGCGTGGATTCGAGACACGCCCTGCACAGGTTGTCCTCCCGCTCTCCCCTAACCACGGTACTTTCGGCAACGATGGTCTCTACTCAGAATCCAAGATTGCCCTGGAGACCCTCTTCAACCGATGGTACTCCGAATCCTGGGCCAACTATCTCACCATCTGCGGTGCTGTCATTGGCTGGACTCGTGGTACTGGTCTCATGTCCGGCAACAACGTTGTTGCTGAGGGTGTTGAGGCTTATGGCGTGCGCACTTTCTCTCAGCAAGAAATGGCCTTCAACTTGCTTGGACTCATGTCCCCCACCATTGTTGATATGTGCCAGGCTGAGCCCGTCTTCGCTGATCTGAACGGCGGCCTGCAGTTCATCCCCAACCTCAACGAGGCCATGACCAGGCTGCGTAAGGACATTATGGAGACCAGCGAGATCCGCAAGGCAGTCACCAAGGAGAGCGCCATCGAGAACACTATCGTCAATGGCGCCCAGTCTGAGCTTCTTTATAAGAAGAAGACAATCGAGCCTCGTGCAAACATCAAGTTTGACTTCCCTACCCTTCCCGACTGGAAGTCTGAAGTTGCCCCTCTCAATGACAAGCTGAAGGGCATGGTCGACCTTGAGAAGGTTGTGGTCGTCACTGGTTTCGCCGAAGTCGGTCCATGGGGTAACTCCCGCACTCGATGGGAGATGGAAGCCTATGGCGAGTTCTCCCTCGAGGGTTGTGTTGAAATGGCATGGATCATGGGTCTTATCAAGAACCACAACGGTCCTCTGAAGGGCAAGCCTTACGCTGGCTGGGTTGACGCCAAGACCGGTGATCCTGTTGATGACAAGGACATCAAGCAGAAGTATGAGAAGCACATCTTGGAGCACTCCGGCATCCGCTTGATTGAGCCTGAGCTCTTCGAAGGCTACGACCCCAACCAGAAGCAGCTTCTCCACGAGGTCGTCATCGAGGAGGACCTTGAGCCCTTCGAGACCTCAAAGGAGACTGCCGAAGAGTTCAAGCGGGAGCACGGCGACAAGGTGGAGGTCTTTGAGATCCCCGAGTCTGGCGAATACACTGTCCGATTGAAGAAGGGCGCTGGTCTCTGGATCCCCAAGGCCCTGCGCTTTGATCGACTCGTCGCTGGTCAAATTCCGACCGGCTGGGACGCTAAGCGATATGGTATTCCTGAAGACATCATCTCACAAGTCGACCCCGTTACCCTTTTCCTGCTTGTGTCTACTGCCGAGGCTCTGCTCTCCTCGGGTATCACCGATCCTTACGAGTTTTACAAGTATGTTCACGTCTCTGAAGTCGGTAACTGTGTTGGTTCGGGTATGGGTGGTGCTACCGCTCTTCGTGGTATGCACAAGGCTCGTTTCCTGGACCAGCCTCTTCAGAAGGACATTCTCCAGGAGTCTTTCATCAACACTATGGCCGCTTGGGTGAACATGTTGCTCATCTCGTCCTCTGGACCTATCAAGACCCCCGTCGGTGCCTGCGCCACTGCTGTTGAGTCTGTCGACATCGGCTACGAGACTATCATGGAGGGCAAGGCCCGCGTCTGCTTCGTCGGTGGCTTCGATGACTTCGGTGAAGAAGGCTCCTACGAATTCGCCAATATGAAGGCGACTAGCAACACTGTCGATGAGTTTGCTCATGGCCGAACTCCCAAGGAAATGTCGCGACCCACCACCACCACCCGAAACGGTTTCATGGAGTCTCAGGGTTGCGGTATTCAGGTCATCATGACTGCCAAGCTCGCTCTGGACATGGGCGTTCCCATCCACGGTGTCCTTGCGCTTACTACTACCGCCTCTGATAAGATTGGCAGATCCGTGCCTGCGCCAGGCCAGGGTGTCCTCACCACGGCTCGCGAGCACGCCGGCAAGTTCCCGTCGCCACTCCTTGACATCAGCTACCGCCGCCGCCAGATCGAGCGCCGCAAGAAGCAGATCAAGCAGTGGCAGGAGTCCGAGCTTGAATTTGTCCACGATGAGATTGACGCCATGAAGGCCCAGGGCGCTTCGTTCAATGAAAAGGAGTATGCTCATGACCGCGTGGCCCACATTGAAAAGGAGGCTCTCAGGCAGGAGAAGGAACTGCTCCGCAGCATGGGTAACAACTTCTGGAAGAACGACCCTACCATCGCGCCTCTTCGTGGCGCTCTTGCTACCTGGGGCTTGACCATTGATGATCTCGGCGTTGCCTCGTTCCACGGCACCTCAACTGTGGCCAACGACAAGAACGAGTCGTCTGTCATCTGCCAGCAACTCCGTCACCTCGGCCGTTCCAAGGGCAACGCAGTCTTGGGTATCTTCCAGAAGTACCTCACTGGTCACCCGAAGGGTGCTGCTGGTGCCTGGATGTTGAACGGCTGTCTCCAAGTCCTCAACTCTGGTCTTGTGCCTGGCAACCGTAACGCCGACAACGTGGATCCCATTATGGAGGACTTCGACCTCATTGTGTACCCCAGCCGCAGCATTCAGACCGATGGTGTCAAGGCATTCTCGGTGACGTCGTTCGGTTTCGGACAAAAGGGTGCTCAAGCCATTGGCGTTCACCCCAAGTACCTCTTCGCTACTCTGGACGAGCGCACGTACGGCGAATACTGTGCCAAGGTTCAGGCCCGACAGAAGAAGGCTTACCGTTACTTCCACAACGGTTTGATCCACAACAGCCTCTTCGTTGCCAAGGCGGCCAGCCCTTACACTCCCGAGCAGCTCAGCAGTGTCCTGCTGAACCCCGATGCTAGAGTGTCAGAGGATAAGAAGTCAGCTGAGCTCAAGTATGCTGCCAACTTCATGAAGCAATCTGAGAAGCCTGTTTCGTCTGCACGCGCCAACGAGACCCAACAGGTCATGGAGGCTCTGGCGAAGAAGGTCACCAGCAAGAACAGCAACGTTGGTGTCGATGTTGAGGACATTGCCGCCATCAACATTGACAATGACACCTTTGTTGAACGCAACTTCACTGCGAATGAGATTGCCTACTGCCGCAAGGCCCCTAGCCCCCAGAGCTCCTTTGCTGGCAGATGGAGCGCCAAGGAAGCTGTCTTCAAGTCTCTTGGCGTCGCTAGCAAGGGTGCCGGTGCACCTCTGCGCGAGATTGAGATTGGAAAGGACGATACCGGCGCACCAATTGTTCTGGTAAGTTTCCCAACGCACCGAAACTCGTTGAAGAGAATGCTAACTTTTTTGCACAGCTGCATGGAGATGCCGCCTCGGCCGCCAAGCACGCCGGTGTCAAGGACATTACTGTATCCATTTCACACTCTGATAGCCAGGCGATTGCTGTTGCTGTTGCCAGCTTCTAACTGTCGAGTTTGTAAATGTTGTAATTTGCTTTGAGCGGGGTTGTTTGTGCCTTCGATGTTGTCAAATGTGTTACTTTATGAAAATTTTAGTTTAGACGATGCAGGGAAGGATTGATTATATTCCCACATGCCCTTTGAGGGCCTATAGGGATTTTTAGACGTCAATATACCACATATTATAATCACGTCTTCTCGCTCTTCTCCGGCCTCTGGGGTTGCAAAATTCGAGCGAGATCGCCTATGTGCAATGGACTATCCACGGTGTGACTATTAAGTTCGGCTGTGAGACATATTTCATTATTGATACTTTGATCTGCCCGAGTGTAGAGCTCAGACAAGCCTCAGTAAGGTAGCTGTATGGCGAGTAGCTGTTGTCGGACGCGCTCGTCCATCGCACAACCCTGTCGCCATCTTGTGTCGAGCGAAGGCGTCTCCCTTCATCCGCCCAAGCATCAACAACATGCTAACAACGCGATCACGGAGGTCCATGTGCCAGAATCCCAGGGGTATCAAAACACTCCAAATACCAGCATGGCAAGGCCTTTATCCCGCAATAGCCATCTAATGCGCTCGTGAATCCGAATCCTGTCTTTCTTCCACCTATACTGGCGTTCATTGACCGCGTCCCCTTCCCCTTCCACGGCCGCCGCCACGGCCCCTGCCTCGGTCACCGCCTCCGCGGCCCCCTCCGTGGTCGCCCCTCGATTGGCCGCCTCTGCCGCCTCTGAAGTTGCCCTGCTGTCCCTTCTGCGACTCGGTCACCAGGTCGATAATCTCGTCAGGTACTCGTAGGTATTTGATCTGGATTCGGCGCTATTAGTGTTGGTTCACTCGGAGCAGAAAACGGCGTCCACGTACGTTGTTGCCCTTGACATAGGCTTCCGGTAGGCGGACGAACTTATCACCTTCCTGGACAGGGCTCTCGTCAGCATTTATGTTCTGTTGTTGGCGTGGCAGAAACCAGATGTTTGCGCGCGCGGGCAGCAAGCTCCCAATCGCGCGCCGCAGGGGACCACAAGCACACTCACCGGGCTTGTTTGCACAACCTCCTTCAAAGTCAGGTTCATCCACGTGTCGCACATGACCAGGTGGCCGTTGAGAGTCTCGCCATTCTTGAGCTCGACCAGCATGGGATGGCCTTGAGCCGCGTTGAGCAAGCCGAGAGGCAGCTAGAGAGGCTCCTGTTAGTCTATATTGCGCGTACATGTGTGGTTTTGGTATGCAGGCCTTCACAATGCCGAGGGGGTTGGAGACTGACCATGTTTGTTGAGCTTGTGGGGGTTCCGATGAGTGGATGATGTATGTTGAGGTAGCTTGGGCATGCGATTCCTTGGTAGCCTTTCTCGGTGAAGCCCCGGTGAGCGGTCGGTGCTGTAGGCCCCGCCAATGCAAAGGACAGTATTATGTAAGCCGCGGAACTGTTCCGCCGAATGCCTCCGACTCGGCTGTCTCTCGCCAATTTATTTATCTTCACTTTGCACAAGACAAGAGAAGGAGGCAAACGTTGGGAGGTGGTTCTTAGCGAAAATGAGTCACAACAGACTCGTTTACGATGGTCTATGGCGCTGTCTATGTCCGGCTGTCGACCGGCAAACACTTTTGAAAGCTGTACAGTCGCAAAAGGGTTTGCGACCACTGCATCAACATGCGCGACCAGCACAGAACATCACCAAGGCCGCCGCCGTTCACCGACGAAAGTATGCCACCAACAGCTTTCATACAGCCGCCGGCACTCTTCTAGAGTCGTGGAACGGAACGCCTTCGCACATGCATCCACGACGGATCTCTTGGGAGGAGGAGCTGCTTGCGCCAACACCACCGAGCGAAGACACCTTGAAGAAGACGTCCATCGACCACATTACTGCAGCACTTTTAACAATTCGAGGCCGCTACCAATTCCACGGACGCGATATTGATCGACATGCGCGGATAGTACAATTGGTCACGCATCTGGTCAGGACAAGAGAGCAACCCCTGAAGCCCTTCATCTACGAATGCATGATGGATGCCATGGCCGACCCTCAAGGTTCCACGAGTGGCATTCGTGCCTTGTTCAAGGATATGGCTACGCAGGGCATGAAGCCAACGGCCACCATTTGTCAGAGCGCTCTAAGAGCATTGATGATCCATCCCGATTACGTCTTGCGTCAAGACGTCCTTACCATGATGCAGGACCACTGGTTTGCCATTGAGACGTCGGACCAGCAGAGCGTCCTGGTAGGCCTATTGCGCGACGAACAATACGAACTCGCCTACGAGACCTTGATAAGCACGATTGAGAAAGGCGTTAACATTGAAACCTGGGTATACGATGTTTTCGCCATGGTCTTGGGCAAGCTGGGCTTTGTGGACGAGATGCTTCAGATCTTGTATAGACGCAAAACCGCACAAGCATTACATCAGGGGGGTGCCAAACAGGACGACATGGTGTATCTGAATATTCTATATCACGCGCTGGAAGCCTGCAGCCAGGCCTCCCACATTACGGGCACCGTCTACGCGTGGGAAAAGTTGGTCAGACGCCTGCGAGTGCCTCTTCCGGATTCGGTAGTCGAGAACGTCCTTGCTACAGCGGCGAGGCATGGCGATTCGGATCTGGCAGTGGAAGCGCTCGACCTCCTTTCCCAGCGAAGTCGGTTCCAGGCACACCACTACGAGGCAGCCGCAGAAGCGTTCTGCAAAAGTGGAAATATCGAGGGCGCCTTGGGCATATTGGACCTCATGGCGCAGAACGGCGTTGTCATCTCGCAAAAGAACACGCGCATGCTCTATATAATGCTAAAAGGAAACCCAGGCCTCGTTGAAGAAGTGGTGCGGGTGCTCGAGAAGTTGCAGCAGGAACGAATCATACCACCGGCGGCTATAAGCTCAGTCGTTGAAGCTGTTGCAGAGCTACGAGGTGGCGAAGCAACCATGGACCTTTGCGGTGCTTTTTTGGAGGTGACTGGCGAGGAGTCTGATACGACCGTACTGATGCACTTGCTCTGCAACAGCAGGACGTTAGAGCTGCGGCAGTCCCTGTTGAAGTCTTACAAGGACATCGTTCCGGAGAAGGGCGATGCTGTTGCGACTGCGAAGCATTTCAACCGGTTTATTCCCATTTGCGTTGAAGCAGGAGAGTGGGATCTGGCTTTTCGCTTAGCTAGCCAGGCGACGAAGATGGCCCGCAGTAATGGCCCGGGAGAGCAGGATATTGCGTGGTTCGGCCCGCTGTTCAATGGTGCTATTGCCCACGAAGATACGCGGATCTGGCAGGTTGTGGATGAGCTGGTCAAAAGCACGAATGATTCGATAGCCCAGCATGTGCAAGGGATATTGAGGGAGTCGCGCTACAGAAGGCCGGGCGCTCCGGAGGCATCGGGGTCGCAGGAGTTAAGAAGTGCGAGCGAGACTTGAAGGCACTTTTGGCCTCTGATCGGGCAACGACCGGGCAGCAAGACTCGTTCTCCATGTTATCGTTCATTGGACATATGTTGGCTAATGACCTTACCAATGGCAAGGAAAACTTTGTGTCAAAGATGGAACTAAAAGGGAATCGTTCATGACGCTGTTTTGCGAGAGTTGGGGACGGTAAGCGTAGAGGAGATGTCTATCTACCTTGCTTACTCGGCCTGGTACGGATGCATTGCGTTTATCACAAATCTCTGCCTCTTTTTCCTGATCGTATGGGACATCAAGGAGTTGATCCCCAAGTCGGAGCCCTGGCTAGTAAACGCCGGTAAGCCCAGTAGCCCTTTTGCGAGCATTTGGGAACGTTGAGAGGACCAAGAAAATGGCGTGGCAAGTTCCGTCCTAAATCGTCACACTATGGGAATCCCCTCTCGACTAAGCGCAACGTCTCAAGCTCCCTTTACTTTTTGAGTTTCTCACGGCATTCTTCACGCTCCTACCATTGCGTCAGTTTGTTTTCGAGGCAGCGCCGCGTACCAGGAGTTCGACACGGCTCGGAGCATGCTTTGTTAGAACGGCCAGGATTCGGGCCGTCAGCGCAACGGGCAGTGTCCTAGTTTGGTGCCTTGACGGACAATGGGGGATTTGTTTCTGCAGATCTGGCGGGTGAGGTGAGAAAATAGGGCTTGCGGTGGTGACGTGAGAGGTCCAGTGTTGCTGGTACTCTTGTCCTCGGATGTCCGATTGTCGCCGAAAGGGACGTGAGTCACCGAAAATGAACAGGGGGTAGTATCCAAAAACACCAAGAACATAATCTCCGATCTTCCTCGGCTTGATTGACCCATCATTGAAACCGAGATCTGTCTCTTGTAAGCTTGTTGTATATGCATGTGCTGGTTGCAGGTTGCTCCCGGGTAGGCAACCGATTGGGGGTTTTGGGTGAATTACCCAATTAGGAAATTAAACTGGGTCGTAGCAGATTGGGGATTATGAAGCACTCGCGGATTTCTAAGCCGCGATTTCCACAAGGGCAGCCCTTTCGTCTCAGCTCCCCAAATGGCGCAGCGCTAAAAGCTGGATGCTTGGGTAAGTAGCTTGGGTCCGCGGAAGAGGAGATAGATGTGCACCCAGCGGATATCCCTACTACTCTGAGGTACTCAAGTATTCTGGGCAGCGGCAGGCGGTGGCATAAACGCAGAGCCTCTACAGAGTACTCTGGAAGTTGGGGGGATCATTCGGCTGTCGGCAAGGGTGGAGATAGCAGCGTTACATTAAGCATCTTAGTCCATTATGGTACCTCTTGAATCGACAAGTCTTGTCGATTTGTCACCTTCAGCCTTCCTCAGATCAGTCAAACGGAGGTACTGGATCAATTTTATAGGTCAATCTCGAAAGAAGGAGAAGAAGAAAGAAAGCTGTAGGGTTTATAGCCGCTGTTTGATGCGTTTCTTCTTGCTCGAGAGTGGGTCGCGTATAGTACAGTACATACAAAAACCATGATGTGTGAGATTTTGGTGAATCAGCTTTTTGAATTCGATGGAGCTCCACGGAGTTTGGGAGCGTTTGTCAGCTCAGAAACTTACGTCCCGAGCCAGGGCCCTGGACGGACTTTGCGTCGTATCAGATTCATTCATCTAATCTTGCATTAGGCTTGCACAACAGCAGGAGCCTTGTCCGAGCGAGAGGGGAAAGCGTTATGGTGCATTAGCCTCCAATCCTTGCCTGCAAACACGACAAAGAAGCCGTTCAGAGGTAGTTATTCCAGATTCGTGGCGCCAGCGTTCAGTAATCACCCACCACAATTATTCACCCCGGCCCTCCTGTCCGCCCATGTCCGAGCATGTTCAGCCCTCTGCGAGGGCCCCCCGCCCGGGGTGGGAAGGGCCCCGGGGTTAACTCTAAAATGGCAGCCGGACAACGGATGCATAACGCCAAACTCCGGATCTGCTGTGCCGCCCTACGAAGACGGTGATGGTAATGTCCCACAACTATGACGCAAATTTCTGCCAACGGTCCAGACCGTCTTGACCATAACTTCACCGGCCCTTTCGACTCATACCCTCTCCGTCTCCTATTGGTAAGCCTGCCTTCCACGGCGCCAGATCTCCACGCTCCCCTGCCCAGTGCGGCCACGCCAAACAGGCACACGGCACACGCCCTTGCCCATGGCTAGGCTGCCCGAGCCCTTTGTGAAAGGGCGAGCACGCCAAGAAAGCTAAACCGTACACCCGGGACTCGGTTGATCTGTCGTTGGTAATGCGATGAGAAAGCGGCGCAACGTTGGATCCGATACTGCCGGCCCCAATCTCCAGAATGACACAGACCGCACGCGCTCGGCATTGGATGCCAACGGCAATGGCGACAAGGCTGTGGCAGCATGCCCCCGGGAGTGGGTGTGGTGGGCTGACGCAAGGGTGAAGCTTTGAAATGGCGTTGCGAGAGCCGTGTAAGCCACATCGTGCCCGTTATGCTGCACGTCTGAAAGATATAAGAAGATGCTGGCCGGCCAGGGAGTTCCCCAGGGCTTTGTTCATTTGTCCCAGACAAGACTACACTCCTCAGATCGGAAAGCATCTTTCCGGAACGGGAAACTAATACAGATATACGGCTTTTCGATACACGTCTGTGGTATATACACACATATATATATTCACCGGTAATTGTGTCGGCTCGGCATAAAGGAGCAACTTGTACACCACTGTCTAGCACAGGCACACACCAACAAGAAGCTTCACATCCTGCCCAACATGTCCCCAGCCATGGAGGCCATGATCAGGGACTCGGCCATGGGCCAGATCATCCGCTGGTTCACGAAGAACCGCGTGCTGCAGTACCCCGAGGAGAAGCCCGACTTCAAGCTCCCGGACGCCTGGATCGCCATGATGAATGACCCCAACCTGAACGCTCCCGTCGGCGAGTCGGACGCCGCGCGGAACGGGCCCGCGTCGCCGTCGTCTTCAACGGCGTCCTCACTGCACGGGCGGGATGCTCCCAAAGCCCCGGATGATGACATCGAGAAGCCCGCCGTGGACGACGCTGCCTCCAACACGACGGGCGGCGAGGCGAGCGGGAACCTCGAAAAGGTGCAGTCGATCCCCATCGTGCCCCGGCGCACCAAGGACGGCGCCATCCTCGTGGACTGGTACTACACGGACGACGCGGCCAACCCGCACAACTGGTCGCGGGCGCGGCGCTACTTCATCACCACCATCATCTGCCTGTACACCTTCGTCGTCTACACCACGTCGGCCATCTACACGTCGTCCACCGAGGGCGTCATGCGCCGCTTCGGCGTGAGCCAGCTGGTCGCGACGCTGGGCCTGTCGCTGTACGTGCTGGGCTACGGCGTCGGTCCCTTGCTCTTCTCGCCGCTGAGCGAGATCCCGCGCATCGGCCGCAACCCCGTCTACGTCGCCACCATGTTCCTCTTCGTCGTGCTCTCCATCCCGACCGCCTTCGTCGACAACTTCGCCGGCCTCATGGTCCTCCGCTTCCTGCAGGGCTTCTTCGGCTCGCCCTGCCTGGCCTCGGGCGGCGCCTCCATCGGCGACCTGTTCGACCTGATGGCCCTGCCCTACGCCATGATGGCATGGGTGGCGGCGGCCTACTGCGGACGTAAGTTGACTCTCTCTTTCTCCCTTGCGCAGCCCCTTTTACGTTTCTTGTATGTGGATGGCGTAATGATATTGACTCGTTCTCCTTTCAAGCCGCCCTGGGCCCTCTCCTCAGTGGCTTCGCCGTCCCCGTCGAGGGCTGGCGGTGGTCCCTGTACATCTCCATCTGGGCCTCGGCCCCGGTCTTCATCGTCATGTTCCTCTGCCTGCCCGAGACCAGCGGGCCGAGCATCCTGCTGCACCGCGCCCGCCGCATCCGCAAGGCCACCGGCGACGCTCGCTTCATGTCGCAGAGCGAGATCGACCAGCGCAACATGAAGGCCACCGACATCGCCATCGACGCCTTGATCAAGCCCCTCGAGATCACCATCAAGGACCCGGCCATCCTCTTCGTCCAGATCTACACGGCCATCATCTACGGCATCTACTATTCCTGTAAGTGGCCACTCGACCCTCTTCCCCTAATTCTGTCTTCCTTGTTTTGTCCGGCGATAGCTCAACCTCCCCTTACTTTACTTTTCCCGGTTTTCTAACTTGTCATCTCAGTCTTTGAGGTCTTCCCTCTCGTGTACCCCGTCTACTACCACATGAACCTCGGCCAGATCGGCCTCGTGTTCCTCTGCATCCTCGTGTCTTGCATCATCGGCATCGCCCTGTACGTCAGCTACCTGTACTTCTACATGGACCCGCGCATCCGCCGCCTCGGCTTCCCCGTCCAGGAGGCCCGGCTCGTCCCGGCGCTGCCCTCCGCCTTCGGCCCCACCATCGGCCTCTTCCTCTTCGCCTGGACCGCCCGCGCCTCCATCCACTGGATCGTGCCCACCATCGGCATCACCATCTACGGCGCCACCGTCTTCATTGTCATGCAGTGCATCTTCGTCTACGTGCCCCTCAGCTACCCCCAGTACGCCGCCAGCCTCTTCGCCGCCAACGACTTCTTCCGCAGCGCCCTCGCCTGCGGCAGCGTGCTCTTCGCCCACCCGCTCTACGGCAACCTCGGCGTCGCCCGGGGCACCTCGCTGCTCGGCGGCCTAAGCGTCATCGGCATCGTCGGCATCTGGCTGCTCTACTTTTACGGCGCCAGGCTTCGCTTGTTGAGCAAGTTTGCCGTCTACAGCGACCCCGAGTAAAGCAGAGGGTCTCAACGGAATTGGCGTTTAGGCATGCGAGAAATGAACAAAGGAGCATTGACTTGTCGGCAACGATAAATTGGGTACAGGTGAAATAGATTAGATACCAGCCTGGGAGCAACGATGGGAAAGGGGATTCTTAGTAAACTCCCGATGGTTCGGTTGTTGTGATGACTTTATGTTATAGAATGAGTCGAATTAATAGTAATGATCATCCTACTCTGCATTTCACACTTTGTCTCACAGACTTTTGATCAAGTCACTAGATCAGTCCTCTTGCAAACTTGTCATCTCGAGCCGCCAGGAAGTCTGGCGAAGTTCAATTCAGAAGGGGTATACCGCTTAACCGAAGCAAAATGAAACTGGCCCTGAATGCGGTCCATGAGACGTCGGAACGCCTACGCAACATCTATCTGAACAGCGTCGAACAACTCCGGTGGCTTGGGAAGCCCTGCAAATCGAGGTGCTACATGCTCTCCCGGGCTCCTAGGCCTGAAAATGGTCAATCCTTACGCCAGCCCCAGACCATGCATCTTACTCTCAACTCTACACAAGAAATACAACAGTCACTTATATACTGCAAAGTGCCTTAATTCCACTCCCGAAAAATGACCTATCATGGGTTGCCAGGCCACGAGCTATCCGGGACCTTCCATCCGTACTGGCGGTTCTGGTTGTTAGACGCGGAGAACTGTTGGTTGATGGGGTTGTTGTAGTCATACCAGCCATGACGCTGATCGGCCGGCTGCTGAGCCAAAGAATGGCGCTGGGTTTGTGCTTGGGGGAGCGACTGGTACGGTGACTGCGTCTGCTGGCGGTCCACTTGAGTATGGTCGAGGCGTGAAGCTTGGGTGCTTGCAGCTCGTATATGGTAGTCCCGCAAAGACGTATTGTCAGAGCCGGTAGATTGGTCCATGGAGCTTTCTGTGTTATAGAATGCATGGCCTGGCTGAGCTCGCGTGCTGCGGCCTTGGATACTAGTCCATTGGCTAGCCTGGCGAGGCTGCACCGTAGGAACGGGGTTTACTTGACCTGCTTCCGCCGCCGTGGAATTCAGAGTCGAGGGCACATCGCGGTTAGAGTCGGGATTCTGGTACCCTGAATTGGCGGAGCCGCTCCGCTGCTGGTGCGCGTACGGCACGTATGCAACACTTTGTGTCGATTGGTTCTCCGCGGAAGTATCCACGTCAGTGTAGCGGCCATTGTTCCCGTAATGGGCTGTAGGAGTCGATGTTGTGTGAGGTTGTTGGCTTGGGGCGTGCATTGGCGGCTGGTAAGCGCTGGTAATCGTATGATCCGCCAGCGCCGTTCGGGTTTGAGCACCATATCCTCGTCGGGAACCCGTCCGTGATGGCGTGCCATTACGGAGCGAGGAGTTGATGGACTGGTCTGGAGTAGTACGACCAGGTACACCGGCTGTACTCCGTGTCACCTGGGTTGGCTGCTGCGATAGAGGCTGAGAGTGGTTGGGCAGTTGCGCTGAGCTGTCCCGCAGCTGCGGTGAGCTTACTAGCACCTTACGTCCGCCCTTCCTAGTCTTGCTTGATCTGTCCGTGGTTGCTTGCTGACCCATCTGAGGCGAAGATGTGCGATGCTGGGTTTCGTGATGCTGAATAGCATACCCATGGTCCTGGGTCGGCGCCACATTCGAAGTACTCGAGTCCGTTAGGTAGGACATTCTTTGCGCTTCTTGGCGTGGCGCAGCGGTCCCAGCGGCCGAGTTGAAGTAGAGTGACTGAGGAGGATGCGGCTCTGGCACGGGGTCTTGCGACATGGGCACGTCCGCATTGTTTGCGTAAGAGTGAGCTTGGGAAGTGTATGCTGCATGACCAGCGGCGGGCTCATTCGTAGTACCGTGCGGGCCATTTTCTGGAAACGTATGGGCCTGTGCCTGCGGATGCCGGTCGTATTGCGGCAGCGTCTGCTCAAACTGCTCCTGTGAGATTTGCTGTTGTACCTCGGCCTCGATATCTTCCTCCTCCTCCTCATCATCATCACGCACAACGGCTTCTGAGAGAGCTTTCCGCTTCCTTGGCTTGGATGAAGGATATTCACAGTCGAGGCCACCTGCCTGGCAGTTTGCACATGTAGGCCTCTCCTTCGGACACTAAAATGAACTTAGCTGCTATGTCAATGCGACGGTGATGCCTTGAATTTACCTTGACTTTCTGCTGCTTGCACTGAGAACATGCAAGCCGCGATTTACCGCCCCTGACTTTCGTCTTTGTGCTAACTTGAGGCTCGGGGGGGTCGCCAGAATCGACTGGCCTAGTTTCCTCTGTGGCTCGAGTTTGTGGCACCAACTCTTTCGTGGTCGTTGGTCCGGTGGGCATCGTTTGTGTTTGGGATGCGTTTGTAGCTACGCTCGACGGGCTGACAGTTGTAGAAGATGTTGCCTCGTTATTGCTGGGGTGTACAATTCTCAAACGTTCTGCCCCGTACTTGACCAACATTTTGAGAGATTCCTTCTGAAGCTCTGGAGATTGGTTGGAGAAGATACTAAATTGCTCCGTAGATAGAGAGCTTGGGTCGACACCCGCGTCATTGAGCATAGCCGTCGCAGCGTCGCGACGCCGTGCCGCCTCCGTAGGGGTCACGTTAATGGAAAGCATTCCGAGCATAGGTGGCTGGGTTTGTGGCCGAGCAACGGCGTGCTGCTCCGGCTCTACCGCAGTACCGTTTGCCTGAGCCCCATCGGCGCCATCTGGCGCAGAGCCTTCTGCACCAGAAGGCTGGAGTTCGCCACTCTTCTTCTTCGATCTCTTCCGAGGCCGGGCAGAGCCATCTTGTGTTCGGGCAGAGTCTTTCCTAGCGGAGCCGGCCGTCTTCTTAGGTGTCTTTGGCTTCTGCGCGCCGGGACCAAGCTCTTTCGAAGGTGGTTTGTACCGCTCGCTCAGTTGTCCAACGGTCTTGTGGAGCGGGGTGTGGTCGTAGGTTATGACTATTGATCGTGTGTTCCGTGAGAATACGATTGTGATGGAGCCTCGGCAATCGAAAGCAGGCCGACCTGTACTCAAGTCAACAAAATGCAAAGAGAACATTTGGCACCGCGGACAAACCCATGAGGACTGGATCTGGATCCTTGTAGCTATACTCTCCAATGACGGACCCGCTGTTCGCTTTGGAGGTCTGGCGCTTCCACGTTTGGAGTGAATCTTTGCAGATATAGACAAAGGTCCACCCGTGGGAGCTTCGCGATACCTCCCGTGCCGCCCATGTGCTCTCGTCCGTTGCGCCGAGCGCGTTGATGATGTGCTTCGCAACCGCGCTTTGCAGCACGGGGTTGTCCCGCGGTTGATTCACCAGAGTTTCGTTGACATTAATCGCCCGCGAGATGGAGCCATCGGAGTGCTCGGTACCTGCGTCATTGAACGACATTCCCCCAAGCGACGGGTCGATGCTCGCCAGTCCCGCAAGTGCATTGTTCTCCAGTTGCGAAAGCTCAAGGGTAAGCCGGACCGCGGCCCTAAGCTCTACAGTGATCGCCACGTGTTCCGTTCGCGTCGCGGAGACCTTCGCGTTCAGTATGCCCTTCAGGTGTTGTCTCAAGTCATCGACAGAAGCGAGCTGCACGTTGTTGGATTGCGTCGTGTCGGAACCGAGGTCGAAGCTGGCTAGGAAGTCCATCGCAAGCTCCGGGCTCGACGGCGGTGGATGCTGGCTACGTCGCGGGAGCCTGGATTGCTGGCGATCGAGCAGCCGCACCCGCTGCTACCATCTGTAGCCGCGACGATTCCCCGTGGAGGGAGATATCGGTGGTTCAAATGCGCGACGGTGAAGGTGTTGATGGTGGCTTGGTAGCGCAAAACGTGGGGGTGGCACAAGTAGTTGGAGGGGTGGCCAGAACGGGTTCACGAGGTATGATCACATTAGAGTCCTAACATTCAACTCTAACTTGCCTTGTTCTTATTGCCACTAATCATGCCGAATTCCAATGAGATAGTAAATCATAATGATAAAGAGAATAAGGATGCGACAAAAGAGGAAGTTGAGTAGATTGCTTAGGTATCTCACACTTTGCCATGCGAAAGAGGCCCAACAGCCATTTTCAATAACACGACTTGGGGTTTCTGAACGACTTTAAAAGCGGCTCCCAAGAGCACTCAACGACATGAATCGGTCACTGTGATTAAATTGCACCTCTAGTTATGATCACGAACCTGAACGCCTTCGCGCCGATACCCTCGAACCATGAATGGCTGCCAGCTTACACATTTTCTTCCACCCATTGCTCTATCCTCTCTACAAGCTCCATCTTCCTCCCCGCCGTACTCAAGCCCTTGGCTCCTAGCACATCCTTCAGTTGTGCTACGGTCATCTTTACGATGCCACCACTCTCCACGGCAGCCTTGAGTTGCGCTGTATTCATTGAGGACCCGCTGGGCTTTTCTGCTGCCGCCTTGCTTTTCTTCGCGGGCCGATCGTCGTCCTCGTCGTCAACTTCTCGCTTCAGCTTTTTCGCTGTTGCAGCATGCCCATTTTCCGCGTCCAGTGTGTTGGACCATTCTTCCAGGTAACCGCCCGCGCGTTTGCTGATGGCCTTGTACTTGGGTTGCGTCGCATCGTCTGCCTGCTCGGGAACTTCTTCTTCCAAGGCCAACGCTTGCAATATCTTGTAATGCCACTGAAGTGCCGGGTTGGGGTATTTAGTCGGGTTGTACATCGCCTTGGGGAGCTGCAGTTGTTGGATGATGGTTCTCATCTGAGTATGCAGTTCATCCGAGCTCCGGGTGACCTCTCCGGGAGGTTTGATTTCTCTCAGATCATCCACGAACGGCAAAGGATAGAGCCAAAGCCCCGAAGGGAGATAAGGCGTGCCCGACTCGTCACCGGCTCTCTCCTTGGATGGTATGATGGCTGCCAACATAGGCTGTGCGTTGGCGCGGACAATGCACCACGCGATCCCAACCTTGTCGTCTTTGAGAAGCTTGTGCCACAGGGCGGAGAAGACGCGCGTTGAACCGATGAAGTCCTCTTCGCTGGGGAAAATGAAGGTTGACTTCTTGACGCTTGCCCAGACTGGCAACATACTTCTGGGCTTAAAACCCAGTATTCGGATAACCGGGGGGCCAAATTCCTTCAAAGACTTCTGCTCTTCGGGCGTGTAATACACATAATCACCACCAAACTTGTAGGCCTTTTTGATCTCTTGTTTCTCAACCGTTCTGGCACTATCTTCAGCAATTCTCGTCGTTTCACCTGATGCGATTTGTGGTTTTTCGCCATCAAGCCATATATAGCATGTTCGAGCTGGGGTTTGCCTGTGAAGGACATTGTATCCCTTGACGGATATCCTCAACCCTGGTGCAATCTCGAAAGGAAGATTTGAGAAAAGTGCACGTTTCGGTGTTTGTTTAGAATTGATGTTGCAGATGAGTGAGTTGAGCAAGCTTAGACCGTCTGTACTCTTTGATTCTCTAACCTCTGACATGTTGGCTTCGCCAGCAGGGTCGCGGTATATAATGTCCTGCGTGGACGGTTAGATATCATGGCTGTGCTGTTTCGTTTTCCAACTCACATCGTAGAATTTGGCGAGATCGAATTTTGAGTCTCCCCGGGTAATTGGGAAAAGATCTATGATAACGCCCAAGTCGTACAGGTCCTTGGCACGCACTGCAGCCGCAGAACGAGCCGCTTTGTCTGATGCATGTGGATCATCGTTGTCGGTAACAATAAAAAGCCGCCTACTGCCAAAATTGGCTGCCTTTGTGGTGAAGATCTGATTTGCACAGAACAAGAGATTCGACATAGATACAGGCTCATTTGAGGGAGTCAGCACCTCATCCTCGTCTTCTCCGTCTTCAACAAGGGCTTTCAAAGCCTTGACGTCATCAGCTGCGGGAATGTCGAGATCCGTGAAGAGATAGCAATGTGGATAACCTAGTCCGGCGCGGCCGCTGTCATCGTTGTAGAACTTAGATTTTTCAGTCCCAAAGAGCAAGATTCCCATCATGTCCTTTGGGCTTGAAATGATGCGCTGTTCCATCAGATGATAGGCGCATTTCAATGCTGCGAGAACCGGACTGTCCCGGTCGGCCTTTTTGGAGTTCGAAGCCGGTGGTGGTTTCAGCATCGAATCGCTCACTTCAATGGCCAGAAGAACAGCATCTTTTTGTGCCTTGTAGCTCTGATCTTTGTTAGTTGGTTGGGAGATGGTCTTATTGGCTGACTTACAGTCTCATCAATCTCCTGGTCTGCCTCATCTTCCTCCTCTTGCTTCCAATCGTGACCATTATCTGCCATGCTGAATGGTATAAGCTCGCAGCAATGGATCAAAAGTTTACACGATGAATGTGCGTGGGTTTCGATGCATCTGAAGTTCTTCTTATTTCAGTCTGTTCATGAGCTGAACTCTAGGCAAACGCGCCGCTAAGAGCTTCCCAAGTGAGCTTCGCGCAGGCAGTCGCGTGATCACGTGAGACCATCAGCAATTGCCACAATCTCATTGGCTGCGATCTCCGTTCGGGATGCCAGAGGTGCTCTGAAGCTTTACCTGTTTCGGAGGCACCTATCCCGATCCGCAGAGGTCTTGGGTGCTCTACATCATCGGCCAACTAGCGGCGGCGACTATTCGGCCTCCGATGTCAGCGAAAGGCAATCTCTGACGACGCCTTGGACTGGAAATCTCAACACGCGTCTGCACAGAAAGATTCGCACACCTCACGCATTCGTTCGCCATGGCATCGCGGTTATCATCCAGCCAGATTGGCAGGCATGTAGCCAGGGGTGCATCCTCACGTCTTGTCCTACCACAGTTCGCGAACCAGAGGAGACACCTCGCAACTCCAGTACCGCCAGTCACTCAAAATGACACCGGAAGCAAAGGACCTACAGCCATGGTTTTCATGAACATGGGTGGCCCCTCAACAACTTCAGAGGTTGGCGACTTCTTAAGTCGTCTCTTTGTAAGTTCACATTCGACACTGTCCATAAGAACTCATGGTTAACACGTGTCTTGCTTTAGTCCGACGGCGATTTGATTCCGTTGGGTAGACTCCAAAACTATATCGGACCCATCATCTCCAAGCGACGGACGCCCAAGATCGAGAAGCAGTACGCCGAGATTGGCGGTGGATCTCCCATTCGAAAATGGTCCGAGTACCAAGCCGAACAGATGTGCAAGATCCTTGACGAAATCTCCCCTCAGACCGCACCTCACAAACCCTATGTCGCCTTCCGTTATGCGAATCCTCTGACAGAGGAGATGTACAACCGATTATTCGAAGATGGCTTTGGCAATGGCAAGGGTGGCCGGGCCGTCGCCTTCACCCAGTACCCTCAATACTCGTGCTCAACCACCGGAAGCAGCCTGAACGAGCTCTGGAAGTGGAGGCACAGGCTCGAAGGCAAAACGACAGAAGCGACAAAGCCTGGTTCTATCACATGGAGTGTGATCGACCGGTGGCCCACTCACCCTGGCCTTGTTGAAGCCTTCGCCCAGAACATTGAGGCCAAGCTGGCTGAATACCCAGAGGAGCGGCGAAAGGACGCCGTGCTGCTCTTTTCCGCACACAGTCTGCCCATGTCCGTAGTGAACAGAGGTATGGATTCTCCTTGTACGCTGTTATGAGGCTTCGGGTATTAACTTGTCGCAGGCGACCCTTATCCCGCCGAAGTCGCGGCAACAGTCCAGGCTGTCATGCAGCGTCTGAAGTTCTCCAATCCCTACCGCCTCTGCTGGCAGTCCCAGGTTGGCCCTTCGGCGTGGCTCGGCCCCCAAACCTCAGACACGGTTCAGAACTACATCGGCAAGGGACAGAAGGATCTAGTTCTTATTCCCATTGCTTTCACGTCTGACCACATCGAGACGCTGTATGAGCTCGACCTCGAAGTCATTGCCGAGAGTGGTTCGCCTGAGACGGTCAAGAGAGCTGATAGCTTGAATGGAAGCCCAGTCTTTATTCGAGCTTTGGCAGACATTGCGAAGGAGCATTTGTCTGGCGGATCGGCTTGCTCCGCCCAGATGGGTCTTCGTTGCCCTGCGTGCAAGAGCGAAAGATGCGAGGAATCCAAGAGATTCTTTGCGAGTCAACAGCAAGAACTGGACGCTTTTTTGGGAAAATAGCGGCAACAAGAACAATGATCCCCCAAACACGTTTACACAGGTAGATAAAATTGGCTGGCTTCAATGACAAGGGCTATGTATTATATGTCGAATGTTATAGTAATCAAAGCAATGACCGGAATGATGCAAACTATAAACGCGCCTGTAAGTGATGACCTGCAGCTATAGGCACTAATACCAGCAACTTTGTTCGCTGGGGTGCATGGTTCATCGGCCTTGTTGAGCAGGATGGCTATACGTGATATTACCTGGCAGGTAGCTCACCATAAGTATCGCTTCGCATCTTGCGTTGTAAATATTACGGAGTCGAGACATCTATATCATAGTGCGTATGTTAGTCCATCCCATAGCCGTCTCAACCACTATCATGATCCGAAATGTGCCAGATTCAGACGCGAGATCTAGCCCCACAAGCGGTTGGCAAAAAACCCCCCCGAACCGCGAAACCATAGATGTACTGATAAATATAGATAAGTAGTAGCTTCACTACAAATAGATCTCTAAATTTAGTTGAGTTTACTTAAAAAAATTTTAATAAGAATTTGTTTATTTTTCCTTGTGTTTCCCTAGGCTGCTATTGATGATAGGCCGTTTTGCAGTCCGGGTATTTTTGCTCACTACTTGCCCCATTGGTCTTCCGAAGCTTGTCTCGTTCGGTGGGCCACAGAGTGGTGGAGATGTGGGCACACAGACTTGGGAATGGCCGGTGCGCGCCCATCCCCATTATTGCGGGTCGCCGCAGGCGAGTAACAAGTTACCTTAGACGGGGGTTTAAATGAGATTGTTTGCTCGGGTTCATGATGAAACATTTACAGTGCGCATGACACTTCGGAGGTCACTGATCGGAGCCGCCATATGCCTGATGGGATGTGCATGGGTACGACATTGCCGAGAGCCATGACATCCCGAGAGACAGTACGCAAGCATTAGTTGCTGGCTTCAAACAGATGTGACTACGAAGCCAATCACGATGAGGCATGCTTCTATGCACCGGTTCCTTGGGAGCTTGGTGGTCAATGCGAGTGTTATAATTGCATCAGTATCAGTTTTCCACGACAAATCTCGTCGAGAGAAAGAGAGTGACATGTGCTGTCTTCCAATGCCGGCGGAAGATAATTTCCAAGAGACCAGATCCTCAGTGTTCCCGTGTCACAAGTCAGGGGGCGCCAATGTCTTGGGCGCGAAGCTAACAAACCAACACAATCTGAGTTCTGTGGCTCAGGCACCGTGAATCGACCTTGAAGATTTGTGAAATGGAGGCAGAGGACAAACCCGAGCACATGTACTGTGGCGTTTTCCCGTGCGCCCGAACGGCCAGGCTAATGTAAGGTAGGTTCAGGACCTGGCCCAGTGGAATTCGTACGAGGTGAGATGCAGTTGCCAAGGTACTGGAGACGGATGGCGTTGCCCTCGATGCTACGGATTCTACCTTATCACAAGGCCTGCAGAATGGACGCTGGGAAAAGCGGCGCGAAAAGACATCGTGTTGCAGAGTGGTTCGTAAGGGAGCAATTCTACTCAGCACTCGCTGGTCAGATTGCGCCTGCACCCATGCAATCAAGATACCCCGTCCTCTAATGAATGATTTTCTCCATCCTCCCTTTTTAACATCTAGGGTCTCCTGGTAAAAGAGGTGAGGATCCAGTCTTGCGTCGTACCGGTACTTGGGCCGTACCCCCACAACCAATCAACCAGCCTGCGCCAGCCAACCAGACCGATGCTCTTCTCCAGAACATGGCTGCTCTGACCCGCGCTAGCCCCAATCGAGCGCTGGCCTGGCACATACCCCCTTTCACTGGTCCCGTACCTGCACGTACCTGCACATGGTGGGCGCCCCAAGCTTCACAGCGTTGGACACGTTGGAACAAGCAACTTGGGCGGGCAGCCACTGGGCGCCGGGAGTACCCTGAAGCCCTTGTGCTACCCCCAATCCCGTACCGGTACGCGCAGAGCTGTTAGCACAGAATTTCCTCTCCTTGTCTCTGTGTCTGGGCCGCAATCCCAAAATTTCCACGTTCCCTTCCCCTACTCGTCCGACCTCGTCCCCAGCTCCATCTCCGTGACGCTTCACTTGACTTCCCCTTCTACCTCGTCCTTCTCCCCTGCCCCTTTCCTCATCATTGCTACTTCCCCAACCCGTTGAATCTCCGCGCGCGAGTAACGGGATCGAGCAGCAGACAATTCACAGGCGTTCCCATTTCCACGAATCCGCGAATTGATCTCGTTGACACGCGTTCAGCCTCCTCGCCCTTGGGTACGTTTTCGCTCGCTCTTCCTCCGTCCCCAGATTCAGTTCCCCCTGGCCCGGCGCGCACCTCCTCGATCACCACGGTCTATTCGACGAGAGGGTCCCGAGTGCTCTATCTACCCGGATGCCTCTTGACTTTGCTCAAACTGTCCTCATTCGCCGCCCCCTTCTTCCTTCCTGCACTTGCTGCCCTATCCCTGACGTAGCTAACGCCCAACTCTACAGAACCTACCTCTCCTACCCGTCCTCGAGTTATCCGGTCGACCGCTCTTTATACATCAATATGGGTAAGATGATTCTCTCTTGCGTTGCTGCTTGCTCCTGGAATGCACAACCCGTGAGGCAAGAAGACCTCAGCGGCCGAGCCGGCGAGGTCGAGCCGGCACCTCCTCCTTGCTTGAAACTGGTCACGTTCTGGTTCTCTCCCGCAACCACCTGCGGACTTCATTCCTCTTCATCGACTCTACGTTATCGCCACGACATCGCCTCTACAATCTACTCTTTCTTGGGTCTTGCTTTTTGGTCCTTTCTTAAGCGTCTCGCATACATCGCACACTCGTTTCAGAAACCGGGTTCGCATCGCGCCCACATACCCTACGATGACGTTTGGTCTGGTCAATCACGTCAAGGCTCGAACCCGCAGCATCCAACTTGACAGTCATTTCTTTTCCACGGCTGCCGGTGCCACCCCCACGAAAGAGCAACTGGAAGCAGAAGCAAGGGCGACTGAACGCAGAGAATCGAAGCGGACCACAAGTCTACCACCCAAAAACGAAATGAATGGTCTACGAACTGCACGACCTGGCAGCAGCAGTTCATACAATTCTACCATTCGCCGATTTCGCAGCATGCTAGTGGTTGAAGAACCACCCAAGCTTGGGCCATGGAAACCGATGTCCTTCGATGAACTTTACAGTTCACCAATCCAGGAACAAACAAATCAGCCGGCCAACGACACGACCTTGCCCACTGAACCCAATGTACCTAACCCGGATGCGAACATTGACCAACTGGATGAAGATGGGAACATGACCAGTTAGCAACCTTGACATACTTCACTTGACAATATTGATCTACAATCGCAAAAAATTGCCGCGAGCACAGAGCTAACTTATGATTCGATAGCTTCCAACGGTGCCGAATCTCCCGCCGCGATGGCCCCTGCCTCGCCCCCCAATGGCAAGCCGGAAACCCCAACGGGATACTCTGAAGAACAGCAATCGTCTAACGCCAACCCCACAGTCCCCTCTCAGCAGTCCTCTGTTATTGATAACAGGAACATCGTCCGCAGAAAATTGACTGGCTATGTGGGTTTCGCCAACCTCCCCAACCAGTGGCACCGCAAGAGTGTGCGCAAGGGCTTCAACTTCAACGTGATGGTTGTCGGTATGTGACTTGTGTTCCTCCCCACCACGATGGCACACCCATTTGCTGACCACCTTCTTATAGGAGAGTCTGGCCTCGGAAAGTCGACCCTTGTCAACACTCTTTTCAACACGTCTCTCTACCCTCCCAGGGAACGCAAGGGACCTAGCCTCGACATCATCCCTAAGACTGTCACAATCCAGTCCATCAGCGCTGATATCGAGGAAGCCGGTGTCCGCCTTCGCCTGACTGTGGTTGATACTCCTGGCTTCGGCGACTTTGTCAACAATGACGAGTCCTGGCGGCCCATAGTGGACAACATCGAGCAGCGCTTCGACGCCTATCTTGACGCCGAGAACAAGGTCAACCGCATGAACATTGTCGACAACCGCATCCACGCCTGCGTCTTCTTCATTCAGCCAACTGGTCACTCGCTCAAGCCTCTGGATATTGAGGTCATGCGCCGACTTCACACCAAGGTCAACCTGATTCCCGTCATTGCCAAGTCTGACACTCTTACGGATGAGGAGATCACAAGCTTCAAGGCTAGAGTAAGGCTTCCCGGATGCTCCCATGAAGCGCTTTTACTGATTGACTCGGCAGATTTTGGCAGACATCAAGTTCCACGGCATCCAAATCTTTGAAGGTCCACGATATGAGCTTGATGATGAGGAGACCATCGCCGAGAACAACGAAATCATGTCGAAGGTCCCCTTTGCCGTTGTTGGTGCCACCAACGAAATTCAGTCCGCCGATGGTCGCAAGGTTCGCGGTCGTCAATACCCTTGGGGTATCATCGAGGTGGATAACGAGGAACACTGCGACTTCGTGAAGCTCCGCCAGATGCTCATCCGTACCCACATGGAGGAGCTCAAGGAGCACACCAACAACAACCTGTACGAGAACTACAGAACCGACAAGCTGATTGCCATGGGTGTGTCGCAGGACCCCAGTGTATTCAAGGAGGTCAACCCTGCCGTCAAGCAGGAGGAGGAACGTGCCCTGCACGAGCAGAAGCTTGCCAAGATGGAAGCCGAGATGAAGATGGTTTTCCAGCAAAAGGTATCGGAGAAGGAGAGCAAACTCAAGCAGTCAGAGGAGGAGCTGTACGCTCGCCACAAGGAGATGAAGGAGGCACTCGACCGTCAACGTGCGGAGCTGGAGGACAAGAAGCAGCGCGTCGAGAGCGGTCGTCCCTTGGAGAAGGAAGGCACCAAGCGCAAGGGTTTCTCTCTCCGTTAAAGCCTCCGAGCCCAGCGGGATCCCCTTCACAGCTGTGCTTTTGCAACGATCCATGTCCGAGTTTTCATGATGCCCTCACAATACCAGCTCGATGCGCCTCTCTCCTTTCTTCGATTCTCGATTTCTTACCTCTTGTCGCCGCCCTCTCTTTTAATCATCTCGACATACACCCTAATCTCACATGGCTAAGATCTGCTTGCCTCACGGCCGGCGACGCTTGGCAAAGTCTCTTTTGGAGAGTAGTCTAGCAGCAGTGGGAGGTGTGAGCAATGCAGACTTAACATCAAAACATCTTAACAAAAAACTAAAATCCGACCGTGTGGGCAGTGGGAGACGTGACTGGTCAGTCTTCCCGTACCATACAAACTACGCGCATGCATCACGTCTCCGGTTTCGAAATTGCGAAGCGGGGGCGAGTGTACAAGCGAAAATTGACATTGTCATCCTCCTTGCGAGGGCGTTCTTCTCGCTATGCGTTGGCCTCCATCCTTGCGACCGGATGGAACACACAGGGTCTCCGGGTTCCTTGAATTATCTTCAAGTTTCGAGTGCTTCACAGTACTTAGTGTCTCGTCATCATCCTGCGGATACCCCCACCATTAACTTGCCTGGATGGAGCATCGGCTACGGTTGAATTAGACAGGAGCAATGGTTGGTTGACGGTGAGAGGTGGGCAGCAAACTGTACTTTAGCAGTGGTCGAGACGGGCTGTTTTCTGTCTCGCTACAAAAATTCGCCTACTCTTGTTGGTACTATGTCTCTTTTACTCTTTTTCTATCTTAGCTAGTTGAATTCCCTTATGTTTTATACTGCGACGTGCTGTTGCGGCTGCAAGCCAAGATTACAATGCAGTGCTTCTCTACACACCTATCCCCAGAGGCATCCTTGCAAAGAACCGAGACTGTCGAACCTTGCTTGAACCTGGGCATTTGTACAACGGTCTTCCTTTGGAGTTATCGGAAGAGCTTTTCCGTAGACAATGGTTCATACATAGTCTGCTACTTGTTTTGAGTACGAAGCAGACGGCGTTAACAACTGCGCGAAACGTAACGACCGACATCACAAAAATCATATAGCGTCGTTTATACATAGTGAGCATGCGGAACTATAGTACAGGATTGTTTGCAATGTTCTGTTGGCTTCATTCTCAATTCATCCGCTGAGTAACCGTCATACGCCGTGAAAAAGTTCCTAACCAGTGACCCATGTATTCAATGTTTTCTTTCCCTGCACTTGCCCGCGCTCTTTCTCTCCACCTGTCTTGTCTTGAGGGCAACTCTCTATCGCTTCCTTGCATTTCGCAGGATGAAGGCGCCCACGACACCGGCGGCGATGCCGACACCGCTCAGAATGGCAACGCCCATCAAACCCTCCTTGGCAACCTTGTCGTCGATGAGTTGGCGCAGGTTGGCGGCCTGAAGGTTGGCGGGCTCCTTTTCAAGCAGGAGGTCGTTGTAGCGGCGGGCCTCGCCGTAGTTGCCGAGCTTGTAGCTTCCCAGGGCGAGGTAATAGAGGCACTCGCGGCGGCGTTCGGGGGAGAGGCGGAAGATTTCGGAGAGGAGGCGGACGCCGAGCTGCTGGTGGTTTCGGTCGGTCGACTTCACGAGACCCTGTAGAGAGGATGTGATGTTAGTATGTTGGACATGCGAGATGCACATGGTACTGGGGCGAGAGGAGCTGAATCAGCGTTGGAACACATACCCATGCGTAGTTGAACTTGGTCTGGACGCCGGCCATCTCGCCCTCCTTCTCATACTGGGCACGCAGGACATTGAGCTCTGAAGCGTTCAGAGGCCTAGCTGGATTGTCAGAAAGAGGCGATCGGTAGGGAATGAGCATGGGTAAACTAACGTCTCTGCGTCGAGCGCATCTATGACAGTCAAAGCCATATGGTTAGCCTCGTGTCTCTTGACGGGCCAAATCAACCAGCGGATGCGGGTCGTACTCACATGGCAATTCCGTGACCATCTCGGCTGTGGTGATTCGACGTGGGCGTCTGGTATCGGGGATAGGGTACAAGCTGCGGGAGCTCAGGAGAAGATTGTCTGGAAAGCAGAATTCTAGTCGGTGACTTGGAAACAAGGTTGGCTTGCTATAATTGTGCGAGGGAGCGGCGGACGTTCGGTTTCAAGAGGCTTCGCAAATCCCGAGGAAGCAGGTGGAAGAAGCTGAAGTGTGGCTAGTACAAGCCGGTTTTGAAATGTGGCGGCGATGACGCCTACCACCCGCCTCCGCGTGGCACGGGCTACGACCGGGGGGTAACTCGGCTTATCAGTGATAGTCGTCCCGGCGACCAGGGGGGCAGCATGTTTTGGGAGCATGTGGTGGGGATGGTCGTGCGACAACCGCCAGAATTACAGGCCCAGCTAGATTTTATTGAGATTCACCCGGATTTGTACGCAACACGAAGTCATACCAACCTTGATTGTCCTCCGACTCAGAACAATCTGTGCATCCCGCCTCATATCGCACTCAACGAGCATCACGGTTTTCGAGCCACGAGCCACCGATACTAGGCAGTCATACCCTGAAATCGCACTTCGAATAGCGGCTTCACAAATCCACGACTTCCAACGCCGAACAAACTCCCAATAGTCGACTTCTATCCACCATTACGGTGAAAAATACGTCAAAATGTTGCTTGCAGAGGACCCAGCGACCGTAAGCTTGAATACGCTCTCCCCGCTCAACGCCGCCATCGTCTAACATTCAGCGCGCCCAGCTCATTCACCACACGATCAACAACTTCAACATCAACCCAGACAAGCTCGCCGTAGCCCGGATCGGCGAATCGCTCTCGACCCTCCAGCAGGCGCGCGACCTGCGCGTGCGCGACGCCGAGACGTCCCTCAAGAAGCTCACGCGGACGCTCAACACGCTGTCCTCGCAGTACGAAGACCTCGCCGCCTCGCACTCGTCGACGGACCACGCGTCGCGCATCGCGGCCCTCGACACGCGCAAGTTCCGCACCGCAAAGGCCGCCAGCGACGCCGAGGCGGAGGCGGAGCGCCTCGCGCTGCAGGCCGCCGACCTGGCCGCGCGCCTGCAGGAGCTCGAGCTGCAGGGCGTCGAGGGCGACGAGGCGGCGCGCCGCCGGGACCCTGTCGACGACGAGGTGCTGCTGCGGCTCAAGGTGTACCGCAGCCTAGGCATCGACATTGAGCGCGACGAGCGCGACGGCGAGTGGACCAAGGCCGTGGTGAGGAACGACCGCAAGGGCGACGTGCACGTCGTCAACATGGACAAGAAGTTCTCGCGGTACTTTTACGCCAACTACTTCTGGCAGACGCTATGATAAGAGAAGGAGGACTGGCACTTGCGGGCGGCAAGTCCTGCAGTCTGGGCAATTGCGCCGGTTGAAGGAGGTGTTAGGCGTTTGTGTGCACCAGGCATTTGCCTTGATGAGAAATGAGATAGGTTGCAGTTAACTAATGTGAATACCCAATTTCCGTTTCAAACGCCGCCGATGACAAGAGATGGCCACTCTAGATTAATGCCCTGTGCCTATTTTCTGCCCATTGAATTTCCCTCTTAAGATATGCCGAAGTTACCTGTGCCATGGTGGAATTTCGTCGTGAATATTTCCCAGGCTAAACTACAATTTCGTGGTGCACAGACTTGCTAAAGCCAGAATGAAGGTGCCGTCGTCGAAAACCACCGTGTTCTTTCAACATCAGTTTCGTCACTCGTTGCCCGCATGAGGCTGCTTCTTCACTGCCTTGGGAGAAAGCGTGAGTGGGAAGTAGCCGTCACTGCTTCCGCCCCTGGCAGCAAAGGAGATGCGCGATCCCGTGGGCGTCCTCGCTCTCGAGCTGTTGGGCGAGATTGCAGACTTGGATGTCCTGGCTTCGGGGCTCCTGGTTCGTCCCTTCATCATGAGATAGCCGCCTTCGCCGGGCGTTGTGATGCCACCGCCCGAGGCTGTGCGGTTGTGGTGGCGCCTATCAGGAAATTCAAGGCGCGAATTAATGGTGGTCCAGATGTCATCGTCGCCAACGCGCCATCCGCCGATGCCCTCGAAGTCTCTCTCGGGACCGACGCTCGGCATGAGTCCCAGGGAGCCATCTCCGACGGGGGTGGTGGAGCCGTTTGATATGATGCTAGCGGAGCTGGGCCGACGGCGGCGCCGCCGGCCGGGGGTTAGGGTCGGCGACGGGGTGGCGCTGTGGATGGTAGTGCTCGTCGGCGACAACCTTGGGATGGCCAGCCGCTGCTGCTGCTGCGGTTGCCGCTGAAGGCGCTGCCGGGGCGGGCGGTAGCGGCGCGGCTTGAAGCCGATGATGGACTGGGGGACGAGGGAGATGGCGATGTCGAGGTAGACGAGGGCGACGCGGAAGATGAGGACGGAGAAGGCGAGGAGTGTGGTGATGCCGGCGAAGAGGGCGAGGGGGATGGTGACGACGAACAGGAAGGGGACGAAGAAGGCGTAGACGGGGTTGAGGAGGGCCATTGGATCAGACGGTGCTGGCGTTGATGCTGGCTGCGGGAGTCGTCATTGCCGTCGCATCGGCCCGTGTCGGGATGAGGGTCCAGACAGCAATGTCGCGAGATGCCCAAAGCAACTGCGTCGTATGCACAAGCGCAGCGCCTGTGACGATGGCAAGGGAATCCGTGTACTTCAGCGATGAAGGTCGAGATCGTTTTTACCAAAAAAAACCGAATGCGTGTATGCCGAAGTAGAGGAATGGGTAGGTAGACCTGGGGACCGAGCCGTTGTAAGAGACGACGGGAGGGGTCGCATCTTCACATGCTTCGGGGCTTTGGGTTGGCCGATAATACTGCGCTAACGACAAGGTTGCGCAGCGCCCACGGGGAAGTGTTAGGGAATCAACTGAGCTGAGGCCCCGACCCAAGTACAGGAAGCTAACAAGGTACAGTGGGTAGCTTTGTCCTTGGGGCTAAGGCAACTCGTCCGTGCCATCATACCAGAGGGCCGTCGGATGGCCTGTCGCCCGCGGTCATCTGGAAAGTGTATCTTGGATCGGATCATGCTACCACATGCATACCAATCGCAGAGGCTTCTTGTCCATGCATAGGCCGTTTCAATTTGCCTTGGTGAGACACATGCTCGCATGCGATTGCAGAATGGTAGGTAATTGAGAGGCCATTGTAGATCACCTCTGCTGAGCTACACCTTAGGTACCTGAGCCAACAGGTCCCGGCCCCACAAACCTCCGCGCTGGGTCTTTTCTTTCCCCGCCCCTTGCAGCCAGTCGCCGAGCCCGCGTTTTCGTGGGGAATTGACATCATCACCACATTTCCACGCTGCCCGGGCCATCTCGGAAGCCTTGTAGCCACGCGCTGCGCCATGAATTCTCCCCAATCGCCATTTAAGCATAGACGTATCCTTTCTCCTCTTCGTTAGCACGCCATGTGTCAGGATCACCAGCAAGCGTCCGCGCCCGTCGAGGAGGAGCACCGGCCGAGCTACGATGATCCGTTCCCCTGGGAAGTCGGTGTCTTTGACGCCCACTGCCATCCCACGGATACCATGTCGTCCATTGACAGCATACCGGGCATGTCCGCCCGGCTGCTTACCGTGATGGCTACCCGCTCTCAGGACCAGCATCTGGTGGAGGAGGTCGCTGGAAAGCTGGGCATTCAGGGAAAGGACTGTTTAAACGGTAACGGGGGCCGCCTTGTGCCGTGTTTTGGCTGGCACCCGTGGTTCTCTTATCAAGTATATGATGACTCCGAATCTGAGCCGTCATACAAGCCTTCCGGCAGCGGCAGCGAGGGAGATATCGCAGCGGCTAAAGAATCACATTACCAGGCTGTCCTGGCCCCCTCGCCAGACGACCAAGAATTTATTGCCTCCCTCCCAGAGCCTATATCCTTATCATCCTTTGTAGATGCCACCCGCAAGCGTCTCTCGGCCTATCCCCTCGCTCTTGTTGGCGAGGTTGGACTTGACAAAGCGTTCCGCCTACCACGGCAATGGGACCCATCGAACGCAAACGCCCGCGACAACTCCCTTACCCCGGGAGGGCGCGAGGGCAGGCTGCTTAGCCTCCAGCGCGTGCGCATGCAGCACCAACAAACCGTCCTGACGGCACAGCTCCGGCTTGCCGGCGAGCTAGGTCGAGCTGTGAGTCTGCACGGCGTGCAGGCTCATGGCGTGCTGTACGACACCGTCGCCGCGTGCTGGAAAGGCCACGAGCGCGAGGTCGTGTCGCGCCGCAAGAGGAGGATGGACGCACCGGGGGCTGTGGATGAGAGCGACGACGATGGGGAAGCGCAACCGGAGCAGGTTGGCGGGAAGCCATACCCACCACGCGTCTGCCTGCATTCCTACAGTGGCACTGCCGAGATGCTGAAGCAGTGGATGCATCCATCCGTGCCTTGCGAGATCTTTGTGTCCTTCTCCGTCGCCATTAATCTGAGCATGGATAATGGCAGATCCAAGATAGTCGATGTGGTCAACGCCGTCCCCGAGGACAGAATCCTAGTGGAGAGCGACCTTCACATTGCCGGGGAGCGCATGGATGGCATGCTGGAAGACATGTATCGCAAGGTGTGCGAGATCCGCGGCTGGGGGCTCCGCGAGGGCATAGAGAAGATCCGGAAAAATTACGAGAGATTCATATTTGGCTAAGGTTGCCTCTCAGAGAATATCGCCTAACGATAATGTAGACATGAATGTAGAAGTACTTGAACGAAAGAAATGTAGCTGTATTAACACCCCGCTTCAAGCACAGGGGTTTCTGCGCCATGTCATGACGCTCCATATAAACATGTCCTGTGTCCCAACAGATTCCCAGATAAACGCCTAGGACATCCGAAAGATATTAAACCCGATTTCCATCCTTTATACATATACACGAAAAAAAAATCGCGCTCGTCACAGCATAACGTTTGTTTTGCTAGGTCGTTCCGGCAAAGACGTTTACTTGCCATAGCCTAACCGGTCGCTGTTACTTGACCCGGAGGGACTCGCACTGAACGAGCTGCTGGGGGCGACGGCCGAGGAGCCGGGCATGAAGCCGAAGCCGTCGGAGATGACGGAGCCGGTGGGAGCGGATTCCTCGTACGTCGGGAGCGTGTCGACCGAGGTATGGGACTCCATGGACCGGCGCGGGGCGCGGGGCACGGGGGCCGCGGTACGGCGTGACCGGCCCTCTTCGGCGGCTATGAGGTCGCCCACCATGCTCGCCGCCGCGCGGAACTGCGCGAGCTCCTGCTCCATGGTCGTCTGCTCCTCCTCGCGGCGTGGGGACGATGTCTGCCGCGCGACAATATTTGTCTCAACCACGTGCGGGTACGTGCGCTGCTGCGGCTGCTGCTGCTGCTGCTCCTGCTGCTGTTGTTGTTGTTCTGACCGTCCCGTCCCCTCCTTCTCCTCGACGCCGCCGAAGAGACTGCCGAAGAAGCGGCGCAGACAGGCCTTCACAGCCTCCACGCGGGCGTGGCGGCGGTTGAAGCGGCGGGCGAGGCGCTCGGCGACAGTTTCGCGGCGGCGGCGGCAGTGCCACCACCGGCGGTGGTGGTTGTTGTCCACCTCGGACTTCTGGACGAGGCGGCGGTGGAGGAAGCTGAAGCAGAGGAGGGAGAGGAGGGCGAAGAAGACTGCCGCCGCGCCGAGCACGGTGGTGAGATCCTGGTCGCCGAGGAGCTGGAGTTTGGTTAGTTTGGACTTGTGGCGGTACGGGCCATACTGGAAAGGTCTACTTACGGTAGATAATCTGTCTGAGAGAGAAACGAGTGAGCTGTCCGAGTCTCCGGAGCTGGCAGCTGACGAGGCCAATGCGTCCTTGCTTGTGCTCGTCGTAGAGAAGGGGTGCTCCCGCTGGTCCGCGATGTAAGTCGTCGTGTGCGACTCACTCTCCTGCGTCTCCGGGGCAGAGCCCGCAGACGGCCATGTTTCTTCGAACAGGACCGAAGGCCGCAGAGGAGGGTCTGCCACCCCGCGAAGCCTGTCCAGCTTGTGCCTGTCTGCCTCGAGAGTGAGCTCGAGCCCCTTCTCGGTTGTGAACTCGGTCGCGGGGGTCGCCTCGCCTCCAAAGTGCGCCGGAGGCCCGAGGACGAATCCGTTCCCGCGAAGCTCCTCGTACGGCACGAGGCTGTACCTGGCGCCGCTGACGCCGGTAATCACAGTTCGCGACCCGACGAGGCCGAAGTGGACGGCGAAGTTGATGTTGGTGGGCTGGGAGATGCCGTCGACGGAGTCGATGGCGACAAGGAGGGTCATGGAGAAAGGGTCGCCGGGCTTTGAGCCGGGCGAGCAGTCGAAGCTCCAACTGGCTGTGAAATTGCCCCCGCGTGTCGTCGCATGGCGCTCATCTGGATGTTTGAGGAACGTGAACGAGTTGAAGCCAGTGGAGCTGTTCTCGGTGACGAGAGTTCGGTCCGAGAGCCCAACAGAGGCACTCGAGCAACGCGGCTCCAGCTCGCCAACGACTAAAGGGAATTGCTGATGAGGGCAGTTAGCACAGCGGCCTGAGGAGACCCGGAGGCATCCGCCGCGTGTTGAAGCGGCCCCGGCGGGTTGTGGGGGTGTGACTTACAATGGGCTCCGGATCCTTCACCTGATCATTCGGAAGGGGCTCGAGACTAATGAAAGAATGGCGCACTGAATCTTCTATCCCATGAAAAAGGTCAGTCTACACGACAACAGTTTCGAGACACGGCCTTGGCAATCGGCGTACCTGGCTGCTCGGCCTGTGAGGCCCACGCCAGCGCGGGCCCCAGCAGCAGCGCCGAAGCTGCTCTCAACAGCCAAAGGCCGCGCATAGTCGCCAATCGCTTATTCGTGGTTTTCCGGCGAAGGCAAAAAACTAAGACCAAACAGTGAGAAAAAAAAGAGGCAGCAGGAAAAAGTGCCAATCCGGTTCTGCCAATTTGCCCCCCTCCGGATCTGGAGTTACGGCGGGCCTGCTGATGCCTATTAAATTACGCGGCAATGAGGTGTCAACCCAGGTTTTTCCCCCACTAGCGAATGGGAAAGATGGGGGAGAAGGAGGGAGAAGAAGAGAATAACAATAAGAATGTGACGTGGAAATCTGTCTCGAACGGAAGAGGTGCTACGCGCGGCCCTGCGTGAGGGAGGGAAGGGGGGGGACCAAGGGGATTGGGGCCGCCTAGGACGGAAGAAGCAGTAGACGAGGCGCGGGTTGCGTCGAACACCAAAGTGGTTGGTGGGTGGGTGGGTGGCAGTCTGATGCGGCTGAATGTGCCGGACTGGAAATGTCGCTGCCTGCTACGAGCTACGATATGCCGTGTGCTGCGCCTCAAAAAGCGCTGTTGATCCAGCCCCCCGTCACTGATAAGGCGTCATCGTCATCTTCCCGGCTCGTTTGAGGTTGCAGGGCAGTGCAGGCCAGGGCAGGGGAAGGGGCCAGTTATCTTTTTCGTTCGTCAAGGTTGGTTTCATCTGTCTGGCTCGTAATTCAGCAACTCAGTTGGTTATGACCGCCATCAACCAATTAGCCTCCGAAATCCATATTCACCGACAAACCCTGGTTTACATTGCCGGGCAACAGCGCAATACAGACACCGTTGCGCTATGCAAGTAGTTGACATTTTCGTGTCGTAGGAACCCTGGAAACATGTGTTTTGTGGCTTTGTATTCCAATGTTAGGAGCCATTTACACCAAATACACTCCGACCATGGAGCTTCCATTCCCATGCCACGGTGCAACTCCCAAAACCCCAGACAAGCTTGATGCCAAGGTCGTCCTCTAAAAAAGACAAGATTTATCTTTCCACGTCTTCCCCGATCCAATTGATTTATACCAGAATACTACGCTGTTGGTAAGATATTTTCCGGCTGGCTGGTACAGCTACGGCGACAACAGTAATCCCCCCCCCCAGAACTCAGCTTAACTATTATCTTGGTTAATATATTCTTTCCGAACTTATAATGTATCATGTCAAATCTTGTTCAGCAGGTCACCGAGCACCTGCACGCGGGTGCGCGCAACGTCGGAATTCTCCGCGATGAGCTGCATGATCTGGACCATTCGAGCTGCCGTCGTTGTCAGTTTCGCAACCACAAAATGAAGGGCTGCAAAGAGTAAGCCAAGGGGTTGGGCTGGGTCGACTCACCAACGTCTGCCTTTGCTCGCACAAAGAGCGGATCGCGCACCAGCAAATCCTCCCCGCCAGGTTCCTTGATCGCCTCCCTCAGGACGTTGCCGATGCACAACGCCTCCAGGAACGCCCTGTGGTTGAACACCCACCACACCCTCGCCTCCGACTCCAGCAGGCTGAAGAGCAGGAAGAACGAGCTGATGGCGTCGTGCGCCGCCTCCAGCGTCCCGCGCACGTTGACGGGCAGGTCCGCGCACTCCGAGGCGTGGACGAGCATCAGGTTGTGGAAGTAGTTGCTCGTCAGGAACAGCGTTTGCCGCACAACCCTCTTGTTCGTCCGCGCTAGGGCCGTGAGGCTGTCCGAGTCCCAGGATCGGAAGACGTCCGGGAAGGACCGGTAGACGGCGCGGAAGTCGGCGATGAGCTTGGACTTGTGCCTTGCCGTGGAGCAGATGGGGAGGTCGAGTGACCGGGGCGAGCAGATAGCCTCCTGGACGAGGTTGGCCAGCGTCCAGGAGCCCCTGATATAGGCCGTGTCCGTCGGATCGCTGCTCGCGATGGGGGTGCCGTCATCCAAGAGGTCCTCCACCGAGACGTCTGTGTGAGTAGCAGACGGTGGGAGCGATAGGAGCACCGTCAGGAACGTATCTTGTAACAGCACTGCTTGCCAGAGCTTCCGCCTTTGCTGCTTTTCGAAAAGGCTGGCATTTGGAGTGACTAAGAAGTAGAGTGAGTATGTAGGGAAAGGTACTCTGTTGATAAGAAAGCCGTACCTATATTGGGATCGCGATGCAGTCCCATTGCATAAGCCTGCCGTATCAATATTCCGGCAAAAGCCCAACCATCAGACGCATGGTTGTCGTTGATTAGGAAGTATGTCATGAGAACCATTGCCTGGATTGACCGTGTTGATGCTGTGCTCAGATACGAATACGTCCGCAGAGCCTGGTTGCTTGCTGAGGCATAGAACTCGGCAGTCTGCTTGCGTTCCCTAGGCGTCGTCGACGTGACAAACTGCGTGCCGAGCGCGAGCATGACAAAGATCAGGGCGACAAAGGCGGCGTCTACCTCACCCTTGTCCTGCACGCTCAGCTGCCAGAAGTGCTCGTAGTCGGCGTAGAAGGTCTGCCGGTGCATCATGGGGTACACCGGGTCCACGCACTCGAAATAGCAGCTCAGCAAGATGTCGGCTTGGGCCTTCTCAGGCAAGACAGAGATCACCTCGGGTAGACCACCCTCGCACGTCCAGTAGTTTGCAAATGGATGCTCTGACCCAATGCCAAAAACGTTACTAGCTGTTGCCAGAGAGTAGGGTACGTGGGATAACAGGCCGATGGAGAGTGACACGGCGCCGCGGGAGGTGGCATCTTGATCATTGACGATGCCGCGGTCGGCGATGTTTGGTATTTGCGGCTTGCCAGAAGCCCCAACCTTCTTTTTTGGCGGTTTGGTCATGCGGCGACCATTAGCCGCAGATCTCGTGGTTTCCCTGGTCGAATTAGCACGAAGTGAGAAGTAGGAAGGCGGCCTGCTCACTCGAGAAGATTCGCGACGTGTGCGTAGTTGCACTCCGTCTGTCGCTTAATGCCTGTTCCCCAAGTCAGCCATTGTGTCATGTGCATGGTGGTACTAGATCGGAAGTCTCACATGCGAGGCAATGGGGGCGGCCTCTGTCACACTACATGCAATGCATGTCAGTAGGATCTCCTTCAAGTAGAGTGAAAGGACATATTGATGATGTACGCGCTGGGGCGGGTATGGACGATGGAGGACCACCCAAGGCCTTCACGTCTTTGTCTTTCAATTGGGGGGAAGAGAAAGATAAAAGGTTGGAGCAGACGCCCAGTCTGTCTGGGAATCTACATACACGGCGACAAACGACAGGCCTATAACTCATGCCAGTTTGGAAGAAGCACCCGACGTCGTGTAACAACCCTAGAAGGCAACATGGAGGGTGGGACAGCTTTAAGTCTGAGACAACAAGACAAGCAGCAATGGCATGCGTCCCCGGATGCCAAGCCAAGCGGCAAGTGGGTTTCTGGTGCGCCGGCTTGCGAATAGCATGAAAGGACAAGGGGCCATGGTTTTAGACGTACTTTGGTCTTGCGTTCGACGCACTCGTGGCATGACAGCGTCGGCTTGTTGCGCTTCTGCTTCTTGGACGGCGGCTCGTCGCCGTCGACAACGGAGCTGCTGTCAGGCTCGCGGACCCGAACCTCACGGCCCTCTGTGAGCTTCGGCGGCTGCTGAGAGGCCGGCGCCGCAAGAGGGGCCGGCAATACCGCGCTCGGCGACAGGACGGGAGGCGGCTGGGCGTAGATGTGGCCGAGCGGACGCGGCGCGTAGGGCCGGTGGTGCTGAAGCTGGTGCTGAGACAAGTCCATGATCTACAACAATGGCAAACGGGCTGCCGGACGGCGCCCGGGGTGCGGCTCGCAGCGTCTCGGCGACGAATTGTGGAAAAGGGCGAGACGGGCCGCTCGGTCGCTACGGGATCCTTTCTTGGGCTTGATTTGCGAGCCAGGTGCCCGGAATAGGTCGAGGTTGGCAGTTCAAGCGCCGGGAATAAAAGAACGTTGTCTCGCAACCCTGTATCCGCAAACCCGCGCCGCATGAAAACCAGTCTGGGGTTGGAGGCTGGGAATAACGAGGGTCTGAGGGAGGGAAAATGGGGGGAGTTTCCCTCTTAGGGCCGGAGGGGGATTTTAGAGGGCGGAGAAGGGGAGAATTACGAAATAGCAGGGGAAACGAGTGAACGCTGGGGAAACAGCTGGGGGGGGGCTAGCCAGCTAGCAAACATCGATCGAGCACGTAGACTAGCCTCTGAGATGGCGAGGCAAGGCGAAGCAAGGCATGCGAATCGGTGACGGTTAGAGCGAGCCTAGCGAGGGGGACAAGGCGAGGTGAGGTGAGGTGAGGTGAGGGGGCGGGCCGCCGCAACCAAAACGCTTTGCCTTGCCTGGATCGATCCGTCGAGCATCTCATGATTGTGCCATGCCACAGCGATCTAAGGAAAGGCAAAGCAAATCGGGAGATGCACTAGCAAGGCAAGGCAAGGCATGGCATGGAAGGATGGTGACGGGAGGCTAGGACTAGCACGTAATGGCACGGCTAGCTGTTGCGGCATCGCTGACTATCCACCCCCAAGGAACTCCAACCTACGTACAAAGTATGTCGAAGCAGCTCTTGCTCCAGCAAATCGGAGAATTCCAGCACCAATCTTCAGCTTGCCGCTTCTGCTGCCGTGGGTGACGAGACGAGGACGAGAGCCGTGTCCAAGGCGATTAGACATCCGCAGATGCCGAGCCCCCGATCCGCTATGCGTGCTACGTGCTTAGCTTCCGCCTTTGGTTGGGCTGCCTTTGCTTGCGCCCCACAAGAGCTCCAGCTGTGCCTCGGCCCCAGTCCGCGATGATACCTTCGGTTGGCCAACCACAGGGCCTGCTGCTACATGGTAGTACTGGACCTATCGTGCAGCCTCTTTGCGACATGCCATCTTGACCTTTGCGGTTGGCGAGTTTCTATTTACAGCTTTTGATTTCGACTTCTGGGCAGCTCCTGCATTGCGTTGTTGAAATCATCATTGCCAATGGGTTTCCAACAAGCATGGGTTCAATGGCAGGACAGATCTCTGCTATACATGATCACGTCCCATATCCAGCACCTCCCAGCCACCACAACGCAGTCTAGGGTAGCCCCTACAACCTGCAAACGGAAAAGGTTGAAAGACACAACTAACCCCATTGCCTTGGGTGACAGGAAATAAGTCCTTTGAAGCATGCTGCCGGGCTCATATAATTGAATCGAACAAACTGGTAGTTCGAGTCCTGTAAAATACAGCTGTGCAGGTGTCGAGCATCTGTCTATGGAAAAGCCACCATGAGATCATAGACCGCAGCTGCAGGTTCAGTGGGGACGTCACTTCACCTCATCACTCAGGTCCCCTTCGATGTCCCGACCCGAGACAGACAGAAATACAACTACCCAACTCCCTATGAGAGCCGCTCAAACCCACAACCTGAGAATCTCCCAAGTTGCCCGTCAGCTCTCCAGAAGCATGGCCTCCTCAACACCAGCTGCAGCGCCGTGGCGCTCTACCTTTGTGTCTCACGTCGAGTCCATGAAGCAGGCCAACTTCACCCTAAGCACACTGCACCCCGTCGAGCCATCGTCCTCCGGCTCGTCGCCGCCGTTCGTGCCGAGGGCTAGAACCGTCATTTACCGTGGCATGTGGGCTTCCTTGCCCGTGAACCCAAAGAACAGCGCCGAGCTGAACCCGGACGCGTACGAGAGCGACCTGATCTCGCTCACCACCGACGCACGCATGGAGAAGATCCCGGAGCTGTTCAAGTCCTCCGGCGCCGACACGGGTCTGCAGTCCGGCCGCGGCGGCCCCGTGGAGGCCATTTTCTGGCCCGTCGAGACCCAGACTCAGTGGAGGCTGCGCGGCCACGCCTACGTCATCGGCCCGGACATTGACTCCCCAGAGGCCGCGCCGGTGAGGGCCGAGCTGGCGAAGCACATGCGCCCGAAGGCGGACACGGCGTCCTGGAGTTGGAGCCGCGAGCTGACGGCGCAGTTCGGCAACCTGAGCCCCGGGATGAGAGGAAGCTTCCGCAACCCGCCCCCCGGACGGCCACGCAGCGAGCAGCCCGGAGAAGGGCTCGGGCTGGGGCAGAAGGTGGAGGATCTGGACGACAAGATTGCGCGGGAGAACTTCCGCGTCCTGGTGATTGTGCCCGAGGAGGTGGACCGGGTGGATTTGTCCGACCCGGCGGATCAGAAGAGATGGAACTACAAGTTTGTCGGCACCACCGAGAGCGTGGGCTCTTGGACGACGACGGAGCTATGGCCATGAACGACAAACGAGCACATCTCGCACAAGCCTAGCATGGATGATAACGTCGCATATCCTATTCGCCGTCGCGAAAACCTTCGGGTGCACATCGTCCTACACATGCGGCGTAGATTGTGCCAAGCCCATAGTGTCTCTGCCTCGAAGCAAAACAGTCTATTAGGTTGTAAAACGGAACTAGCGACTTGAAGTTTGAGCTTCATCGAAGCCTGCCTTCCAAATGGAGCGTTTCGCAGCATTACCGTCTTGGGCAGGGTCGGTGCCGCGTCCAGGTGAATATTACTATATGATGCTTTGGCATCTTTACATAGTTGACTATGTTGTCAGCTCTTGAAATTTTTAGGAGGGCAGTATGTATCACAGAGAAGCAGTTCTTGATAAAACTTCGCCTCAATGTTTTGCTTGGCTTCGATATTAGGGTTGCCTCATCTTACACCTGAACAATAACCCCGAGGTGCCGAATATGCCATTCCTATGCCGTGACTGATGAGTGACGATGAATACAGTCGGAGGTTGACCTAGAGCCACTTTTGGAACTGCCCGTCGTAGTGTGATTTCGATTAGAATCATCGAGATACTGATCCGATAGCTCGACTTCACGCCTCAATTATATGCTTGTGATTCATGGCATCGGGGCAGCAGGGAGTTGACTCCGAGAACAAGATGCAAACATATAATTTGCACATCTCAGTCATCATTTTACGTGTTAAAGTCATGAAATACATCAATAAATGTTACAAGGCCGAAAGAGTGCGGTCATTTCATCTCGTCCTTGTCAGAAGGATTAAGTAAATTGAACACTACATCGAAACCCTCGCGAACCAGCACACCTACACTGTCAAATACTACCTCTGAACTACGGAGGGCTATATCGTACATGATATACTCTTAACAAGGTCACCGTCGGTGCCGTGATGGCCGAATGGTCTGGTGTCTCTCGGTTCCTGGGTTGAATTGACCAAGGCCGGAGACACTTGTGGCAATGGGGTACCACTTCAACTCCGAGAATCGGTCGAGAATCGGGAGCGAGCACCCCCTTAGAAAAGGAGACAAAAGCCTCCAGCACGAGGTCCCATTAAAAGGGGTGCATGAATCCAGTGGTAGACTCTACTTGCTGATGTTTGGATGACCGCGCAACTCAGGCCGAGAAGACGCCGCGGCAAGGAGTTGAGCTCTAAGACACAACCTGGAGCGCAGCTCAGTTTGAGTGACATCTTTCCATTATTTCAAATGAGTTGACTTAACCGTGGCTTCGATGATCTCGGCGAGAAACCTCCCTACGCATTCGTCAACACGAAGCAACACCTTTGTCCTGGCAATTGACTCATGCACAGCAAAGCCAAGCGCGCACGAAAGGTGAGCATGTGCACAACCGATCAGAGAAAAAAGAACCTGTCATGACCATGTCAACGGTTGAAAGGCGACCCTAAGTAGAACCTCGAAGATAGCTCGGGATCCATGAAGAAACAAGAACACGCCGGAACGCATGTCCCTCGTCAACCCCGGCGACACGTAGCGCTGCTTGAAGATCCGAGCTTAGGATAACAGCGATTGCACTTTCTACAAAAGGTCTGTCACCGTATTAAACACGTCTCACGCTGCCCTGATAGTTGAAATTTATAAAATATAGGAAAAATCACGGACAAACTACAAACTCTGGCCCCTGAGGTGCCTAGAGCTCGAGAACTGAGAGAATATTGCGTCTTCTCAAAAAGAAACATTTCAAGACGTTCCATGTCAGCTGAAATGACCCGCTTCACCTTTGATTTATGTTTTCAAAACAATTCTCGAGCAACAACATAAACTTAGCAGTCTAGAGGACATCTCACTACAGTCCCTCGTGCTGTCTCGTAGTTTTGCAGCCCGAGGTTGATGGCCACCTCCATGCCCACGGTGGGTGAGCGGCCTCTCCTCATTGCATTAGGGGCATTAGACAGGCAAATCACAAGATTGGCGATCGATCGAGCGAGCACGAGACACTATCTGATGCCTTGATATCGCAAGGACGGGGCTCGAGCCGGGTTCGGAAGCATGGAGTGAAGATCTTCCAAAATTGGGTTTGCGCACGGCCAACCTGCTGCTGCAGCCCATCTTCAATGCTACGCTGGAAAGGTTGTTACGCGGCATGATATGCGTTGAAGAGTCCCGTCCGGATACAGGCTCTTGGCAAATTTCCCTTCGGTCGCGAATGCAACGGAGGGTTGGTAGGTCCAACTCTGCGCGTCCGGTCAAAGCTACGCAATGCTACGCCCCTTCGAATTAGGGCAGCCAACTTTTGCCTGTTTCGGCGCAGCAATGCGGATGGCACACCATCCAGACTGCAACAGGCAAACCGCATGTCTTGGCCGTTTTATTCATGCATGGGATAGAGCCAGGCTGCCACATGGCCAACTCGTCCCCCCTTCCGATCGCTTGCCGCTGCGACAACTCATTTCGACTCGTCTTGTTATCTGAGTTGTTGGTTTATCAAAGAACTCGAGTCCGGGCCGGTCAACAACGACCAACCAACCAACCAACACATGCCGAGCAACAATCTTCGGCGGTTCGTGTCAAATGCCAACCGGAGGTGCGCCCCGTGCCGGCCATTGTACCTATTCGGGCAGGAAATGCGAGGATTTGGATGGGGTCATGGATGCTTGGTACGAGCGGCCATAGTGAGGCACAGATCTGGCGTTGGCGTTGGTGTAGGTCATGGTGGCATTATGGTTCTCATCCCTGGACGAGGCATTCTTGGTCAAATGTTCGAACCAGCCACAGCTTGATTGGTCTGACCACGTTGGATTGTGACAGTACCTTGAGGTACTTGGTGAGGCTGCTCACCGAGGGCAGCCAAGCACAGCGACGTGGTCCGTGTATCGATCGTATGTTCTGGCAAACAACAATACGGCCTCTGATGAAGACACCATAATCATCTTCTGCGATCACCTGCCGTGCATGTGAAATGATACCTGCACCCGCCCTCTTCCAGCCAGTGGCGGTGGCCCCCAGCCCAACTGCTATGCACGGTACATCCCCTCCGCTTGGCGTGCCTCGGCGTCAATCAGCATCGCGGGAGTGGCTTGGTCTAGCATGCTGCAGGCCAGCACATTCGCAACAGGGACGGGCGGCTCCCTTGGCCATGATGACCCGCCCGTCACCAAGCCACAACGGTGCAACCTCCCCGAGGTTGCTGCAATTCTGCGCGCAACATCGGCCAAGAGCTGCGCGGAGTCGGTGAGTGAAAGCAATCAACGTGTTGGCTCGGCAGCCCCTGTAATATGCAAATCTTGCTGATGAGTTTCCCTAGGAAGAAGCCCAGGTAGGGATGGCACGCACGCTTCCTCGGAGCAGCACGAGCAGATTGTGTTGCATGTTACATTCGCGATTCGTCGACAGTCCGGCTTTTATGTCCGAGGGGAGGCTAATAAATCCTTGCAGGAACAGCTTGCGTCACGGAATCTGACCTTCATGTCAACGCTAGCAGTTCGGTATCGGGTGACTGAAGATACATATGTGGCGGTAATGTGGAGGAACATGACTGGGCAAGGAACAATTCCTTCATCTCATTGGGCTGGACCGCCTCGAAAGGGACGACTGCGCTGAGCTCAGAACTGCCTGCATAGACGGGCCCAGGGTCTGTTCTACTGGGCGGAACGCCCGGGCCAGCTCGGTGCAACGCAACCCACGCGGCAGCGGCATCAGGGGATTGTCGTGCAGAGAGTCCCGTGCTTCCCAGGGCGCTTCGTCATCGCCATTGCATCAAGTCCAGACTTAGCAGTGTACAGCAGCTCTGTTCAACGGCGCGGCATGCAGAGCCAGCAGTATGGCCAACGTTGCAGGATTGTTCTGTCCGTTGGCGTACTGGCAGGTGACCAGGCGCCCGCTGTATGCACGAAGCTTGGACGGGATCTTCCTGAAGGATGTTTCAATTACCTCTGGGTTCCCGTTTGGGGATTGATGCGCAAAGATCGTGTGATCCATGTCCAGGGCCCTACGCACATGGTCGAGTTTGCTGCGACCTCTGCAGGTGTGCTTTGATCGCTGCCGCTGGGCTGGCCGCGAGCAACCATCTCTTGGTGGGCCATAGAGAGCGCCCTTAAGCCTGTATGTCGGTGGTTGGTCGAGAGCCAACCAACGGCACATCTAAATCTCATAGCCGAGATGAACACCAAGCGTTGGTGAGTCTCAATGCGTCGCCGCCCAGGCTTGGACAAAGTCCTGCTTGATGGCTATCGACTGCCGGCTCACATGTTCCGAGCACCATTGAAGCGTTGTAACAGAGTTTACATCTGGACACCGTCCGACGTGAGTAATGAATGACTGATCTCTGCGTGACCAAAGTCTGGTTAGCTGACTGCATGACGGTTGCAGTCGATGCAATTCCTCACTCAGGAAACATTTCGTCTCGCGGCTCCGCACAATTAGCCCTTCCACGGACCAACCACTCGCGTTCGGCAAGTTCACGCTGCCGGAGAGCGGCCGAAGAGTGCCTCTTCCCTCCGCAGGACCAACTGCATTGAAATCATCCAAGCATTTCGAATTGCTATGGCGCTCTCATGGTTCAGACCCTGGCGCGGCAAGCATTCGCTACGGGTCAAACCACTTCGTGTGTCGCAATCTTCTTTTCGGAGCTAGAAGCTCACACGAAAGACTTCCTCCGCCCACCCTTCCCCCTTGCTACGGCACCCTGGACGCCCCCACCCGGCCAGACCGTTTTTGAGAACGGGTAAAGACCTTCCAGATCCGGGGTGGAGCTGCTACCAAGCCTAGCAAGGTAAAGTT
Organism: Paramyrothecium sp. XJ0827; assembly: GCA_020881915.1. Lineage (NCBI taxonomy): Eukaryota > Fungi > Ascomycota > Sordariomycetes > Hypocreales > Stachybotryaceae > Paramyrothecium > Paramyrothecium sp. XJ0827. The sequence continues at coordinate 3,290,736 of JAJFPB010000005.1, read as the reverse complement.
GGCTTGCAAAGGGCCGGACAGAGACAGGCTTGCCATGTGGTGTGTTTCGCTAGAGAATGGCCTAACGGGGGCCCACCAGTGGCACATCTCTTGATCTGACAAGGGAGAATACATGATAATATGCCCTTCTGTGCGCAAGCAAGCAAGGCATGTAGGCAAGGTCTGGTCTCCCGACCCACACCGCAGGCCCTAAAGACCCAATTGCCGCCGCAAAAGTCAGTCTGAGCCACGTTCATCTTCATTTCCTTCGAGATCTTCTCCCCATTGTTTGGCCATGAGGTCTGAAAGGAGTTAATTAGCTCGCCAGAAAAGAGATGACTGGTGGGAAGTGGCCAGCTGAGACAGCCTATAATGGTGGCCTGTTATGATACTGAGCGTCTGCTTCTGCACCATAGTAGAGGTCATCACCCAGTTGCAGCCTATGCGCACCTGTCCCCTCTTGCCTGCTCTTCTCATTTGCAGCGGTGGAGATGAAGTCAGCGAACCTTGGATGACAGTAGAAGAAGTATCAGAAGCATGCCGCTTCAACTGCCCATGCCTGCCTGGGCAACAGCCGTAATACACTGACACGGCTTGCTGGGATGGTGCGGCCGACGACAAGGCAGGCCGGATTTAACAGCGAACGGGCTTCTAGAGCTTCTAGCCTTGTCATCATCCTGGCCAGCAATCTTCATCAAACTGCCCCAAGAGCTAACAACATCGCCCCTAACGGTCGTTGACGCCGGACCGGGGTTTGGGGGTCTAGCCTCTGTTGCTCTTCGTAAAGGATAGCCTGAAGGTGGATAGTTAGGATGGTTTACGCAACTCGGCAGCGCACATACACCGCGGTGAGGCCCGCTTGTCGGCAGGGTTAACAGCAAGAGACGGGACACCCTGCCCTTTTCAACCAACATGCGTCGTGTTACATACATGTAAGAATGACTTGAGGCACGCGCGTGCTCACGTACCAAAACCTTGTCCAACGGTTGCCGGCTCGTTCGGGGGGTTGCGAATCATCTCGTGGGAGCCACTCGCACACGGACACAAACTCTCGTCCGAGGCGGCAGATGGGCGCGCCATCTCCACAAGTTGGTGGGACGGTTCCTCCCTTTCGTCTGACCTTGAGCGGGTTGGCCCGAAGGCAAGCACACCTCATGCAGTGCCTTGAGTCGTTCTAATTATCAATGTGATACCACTTCGGTTATAGCGCCACGAAACAATCACAATGGGGGCGCTCTTGTCAATCCTGCGCATATGCCACTGCGGTCACGTTCCACAATTTGGGGCGTCCAACAGCTCACAGAAGTTTTGCGTGCAGAAACGTCTGCCTTGTTTCGGAGACTTGAAACCATATTCTCTGCTCACATGCGTCCGCAGCTGTTCACTTCTCTTTCATAAAATCGTGTAGTGAATGGATTCGTTTTGTGGCGATCATTTTCGTCTTCCAACCAAAGTCCTTTCATGCAAGCCATGGAATGCAGAGGCTCTTGTGTTAGCACACCCCCGAAGAATTAGCTGTCCCGCAGTCCACTATTCAATTGGCAGCTCCTTGACTAGCCAAGATACTTCCAGAGTCTAGTCTGCACGTCTGTACAGATAGGAACGCGGGCGAACGCAGGCTGGCTCCGCTTGTTGAGCTTATGCCTACAAGCCTGCAACCGGGAAGATCCCCGACACATAACGTACCTAACGCACGAAGTGGCTGTACGAGAAGGGGCAGTTTGAAGGGAAAAAAAAGATACACCAACCCCACATGTTACAGGATGAGGACCGCAGCTTGCGCAGTAAGCGGCATTTCGCTGATCACCCTCGCTGGCGAATGGAACCAAGCGGAGATAATAGACGAGAGGATCGACGAAAGGGAGGCAATTCTGCCCTATGAGACGAGCGAGAGCCGCGAAGTGGAACTCTCCTCAAGTCAGGTGATGGGCAGCAAACGCTTGCCAGCGAAGCAATTCAGGGAATGCATGAGATGCAGTGTCAGAGAGGGCCCCTTGCTAGTCTTCGATGTTTCTGCCTGACCCTGGTCGACCCTGCTCACTACTGGTTGGGCGAGAAGGACCACTCTTTGCAGCATCAGCGGAATTTGCCGTGACAGGGCAACTTAATTTAATCGCCATTTGGTGTGTGGCCATCTTGACTAGGCGGTGACTGCACAGTGTTTCCATCCTGATGCCGTTAGCCACTACGGCATGGTCGATCTTCAGGGGGAAGGCAAAGGAGGTGCGGGCCGGTTTGAAGAGGGGGGTTGGCTATGGTCAAGGCGTCGCTGTTATTCATAATGCTCCTTTCGCACAGCGTCAGCGAGCGCATTAAGTAACCCTTTTGGGCCTGGTGGTGTCATTGCCTGTAGGGCCACCAACCATGAACCACCAAACGGCGCCGAGGTCACAGTTTTGAAGGTTGGTGGAAGCCTCGCATTCTAATGTGGCACACCATGCACGTCGATTGACTGCTCCCTCTCTCGCCGATCTTGGTAGAGTGCTCAATGGAGTCCTGCGCAAATGAGTAAGCGGAAGCAAAACAAAACCGTTGTCTTGCATGCATGGCTTGGCCTGCCATTAACAGTTCGGAGACCTGTTATACGAGATGGGTCTGCGAGGGGCCCTGTACTTGTAGATCTGCAATAAGATGGAGGCATTCCAGATGACGCTGGGGAAAGCCAGCAGCCGGCCTAGTATGTGTGCGGCAGCTTAATGGTACGCGAATCTGTGTGTATGGTCGCGGCAGTTCTGCGCACCGGCGACTCCTTGAACCCATGATTCGTACGTTATGCCCCATTACATCAGTTTGGCAAAGGTCCGGACATCTTAGAATGCCGAACTCTTGATCAGTCTTCACGCAGTAGCAAGGTCTCGCGTGCATGCAGAGTATCAAAGACATCGAACACGTAGCCAAGCAAAGTAGAGGCCGAAATGTGGTACTTTGCAGAAAACGCTCTGTGCGCGAGGTATGCATGTTGGTTTCTTCGGCCCCGCCTTTCCCTTGCACTTGATGTACAGCAACTCGGTTAACCGACCTAGGCATATATGCCCGGAACTCGGGTGAGGTTGGCTCAGTCGCTCGTCATGCCGGCCTGCCTTGCGGAGCCGTTACGGATAGAATTCCCTATTCGGACCATTGGATTGCGGCTCGGAAAGTGAAGGGCTCGACATTCAACGCAGATCCATGCCCTTGTGTTACAATGAGGGCAGGGTAGGTTTCCGATCGTGCAGCGTGGTCTTTTTTACCGATTGTCAACACTGGCGGAGCCTATCAAACGAATGCCTCCCCGTCCGAGTCCTGGCCAAAGCTGTCTTCGTCACGTCGTGAGGGCTAGGCTCTCCAGGGGATTTGGCGGAAGGCGACTTAGTCGGTGACGATGCTGATGAAGAAATGATCAGTAAACTTTGAGGAGAACCACGGCAGGTGGCACAGTCTCGCCCTAGTTGGGCTTATCGTGAATGCAGCCCACTGGAGATCTCGAGCTGGGATGCCATCCTGCTCAGCCCTGCCACCACCATGCTCCTTCCAAGGTGTAGTTCCCCATCTTTATGCTATGTATTGCGTGTCTGTGTGTGCGCTTTGTGACACCCGGCGGGCGAGCGGCATGACATCCCTTGACAGCATGCCAATATGGGCACAGACGGCACGGGAAAGCCGCGGCGGATACCTTAGGGAGGGTGTGGAAGGATGTGTGTGGATGGAAATTCGAGCAGAAAGGCCAGGGAGAGGGGGTAGTGGGTTTTTCCCGTCGCTTTCTCAACCACTCAGGGAAGCAAGAAACGGCCAAAACCCCAGCCAAAGAAGAGGCGTCTTGCAGGAAAAGGGAGGTCGGATTGAGTTGCAGCCATGGCGACTGAGCTCTCTCTCAAGTGGACCAAGTGACCCTTGTCCCGCTGTCGACGACTCCACACACTCCTTTCGATTTTGCGTGCACAGTTCCGCATTGTATAGCCTTTCATTTGCGTATACATGTTGTTCAGGGTTCTGGATGTTTTGTTGGCGGGAGACTTTCTTAGACCGACAATTGCGCGTATGCGACCGATCGGGAGCTGTGCGCGGCATGCGTGATGATGGTGATGATGATGATGATGATAATGGATCCTACAGTAGCAGCCTATAGTAGGTACTGTACACCCGCCCTTGCTTTGGCGCCTTGTCCCGTGTTATTGACATGCGTGAGAGGCCGCGTCCCTTACTTTGAGCCTCTGGAAGCGGCGCCGCCATGGCGAGGACCAACCGACTTGCCAGTACAGTACTGCAACCAAACCGAGTTCAACGAGTTTCCATACTGTCAGCTCCTGGGAAAGCCAAGGGCGGGATGTTGCTGATTTTCTTGTGCCCAGGGGGCATGCGCGGTATTTCGACTGTGATCTTTCTTGACTTTCTACATGTGGTAAAGCTGGTGTTTTTCGTGCGGAAGTTGACATTTCCATCTGGTCAGGTACTGAATTGGCCCTCGGCCGGCTTCAGCTTTACCGAGACTCGCCCCAAATCCTGGAGACATTCCACATTGACTTCCAAATTCGCCATATGCCTAAAGTACCTCATCTTACCTTACCTTACCTTACCTGAGGTGCCTGACTTGGTCCGCGCATGTGTTGCGCCCCGAGGTACCTTGCCTCAGGGAACGTGCCGGAAGTCAAGGTACCTTCACTTCCCTCTTCGTCTGCAGGTTCTAATGCTTCTTTTCCCCGCAGTCACAGCATGGAGGTACGTACCGTAGATACCCTTCCTTGCCTTTCCTTACGCCCTGCTCAGGCCCCTCCAAGACCCCCCCTTTCCCCCCCACCCCGTCATCAACCTACGCCCCCTAAAGTCACCCCTATTAGGCTTGTAGCTGTACGTCGTTAGTACTCTATACCCGTCTGGGCGCTTCAGATGGTGGAGCCGGCCGACGCCAGAAACCACCAGCAAGACTTATTTCGAGCAGCTCCCCCATCTCAAAACTTACCCACCCTTGAACTCTCTCTCTCGTCTGCCGTCACAAGCACATCCTCCACCACCTGCATACATCCTTTTCCTCTTTACATTGTTCTTTGCTTCAAGTATCAGCTTGTCCGCCATTGCTTTGGTTCTTCGCGACCGGACCTGACAGGCATCACCAACCATAGGCAATCGAGTTTGCTTTGACGATACCCGGCCTCCACACGACTGCCGCCTCATCGTCGCGTGCCATTACACAACCCCAATTGCTAAGCTTCAGATCTGCTCCACCATATTATCGAGTTATCCAACGAACATGTTCTCGACATAATTCACATACGACCGATTTAAGTTGATCCCCGGCCGTGGCGACTTCCGAGCATCAAAAAGAACATTTAAACCGACGTCTTTGCCTCGACTGACGTACGAAAGACGGAGAGCACAGAGACTGTTAATTTTGAAGACAGCGCCTCGGCAATCTGCACTTGTCTTCGTCCCTTGTACATTTTTCCTTTCTTCTACGCACGTTGGGTGCCGTCACCTGACGTCGCGACACTACGGTCACCACGGCGTCCCAGCGGGAAGGCGACGACTTCCACGAGATGGCAATGGATGCGTTGAAGAACCTCACAAACAACATCCCCATATGGCAATTGCGACTCGATGAATTGAGTAGTCAAATTGAGCGTCGCCAAGTTGAGCTCGCTGCCGTGTCAGCAGCCGAAGCGAAGAGTGCCGATGTCAAATCTCTACGGAACGTCGGGTCCACCGAGTCGCTGAAGCCGAAGGACGATGGTCCCTCCCACTTCAGCCCGGAAGCTGACTTGGCTGCATTCCCTACTGCCCCATTACCTGAGGAAACGCAAGCACTCCCCGCGCTGAGAGCTACGACGTCACCGCAAAATGCACAAAATCAACAGCCTTCCTCTCAAGACGAGGATGCAACAAGCCCTACGAGGTCACAGAAACAAGCGCGGGATTTGGTAGCGGCAGCGGCGGCACATTCCCGTGCCGCTGCTCAGGCCAAGAAACGTCATCGCTCAGCATCCGTAGTGTCGGCCGAAGGAGCCCTCCCAACGTATCGGAGCAGAAACGCCATCATCGTCTACTACGACAGCTATGTTCAAAAATTCTTTGACGACTTGGTGCGATTTGTATCATCCAGTCGTAACCTTATGCGAAAAGCCAAGATGGCTGCCAAAGTGGCCCAGATTAAGCGACTTGCTGAGCTGGAACTGCCTGACGACGATGGTAGCGGCGATGACAAGAACGGGCTCGATGCCCTGCCTTCCTTGCGCTATATGAGCTCCCGCCGATTTGGGCCCATGGGCGGGCTTGGTAGATCTGCTTTCGGCGCTTCTGGCCAGGCTAATCAGACCCCTGACGTATACGACAACCTCGACAAGGCCCTCGAGTTTGTACAAGCCACCTGCGAGCATGGTGCTCATCAATTCCTCAGGGATGCCGACTGCAACGACGAGCTCAAGAAGATCCAGCAGAGGATTGCCAAGGTACTGGAAATGGCGACCACGGAGACGGAACGGATTGAGCGCGAAGAGCCAGAATTGGCCAAAGAGACGGGGGAAGTGGAAAAAGCCCGAACCATGCGGCCGATTAGCATGAGGCGGGAACTCTCGGCTAGCCAAAAGGAGGGCCTTCTCTTTGCTAGAGACGAGCCAGCGAAGTTGGAAGCCGCCAAGCCCGAGCCGTCAAAGAACCCAGTCATCCAGTCTACTACGCCGTTTCAGATCGATGCTGCAATTGAGCCGGACGAGGGCATTGAGGTGGACCAAGACCTTCCCGTACTGCAATATCGATCTACACGACAAATGCGGGCTCGCGCAGCGTGAAATACACGATTCTCTCCTGTCCCCGAATCGACTCCATGGCCGTAGCACGAGGCCGTTTTTTATCACTCCCAAAACGAGACCCAATCCTTGATAGCATTCTTTATCACATAATCTCGGCTGCATATCCTACCATCATACCATCATTTAACGGCGTTTGTACAGAAACCGGTCACCCTCAAGTTAGGAGGATCGACCTATACCCCACCAGCGGTAGTTCTTGACGAACGCACCGTGATTGGCACTTGAGCTTTGAGTTGGATCAAGCTATGGATGCAAACCTTTGCACATTGGTCTTCGGCCGTTGTAGCTACTACCCTAGCTACGCTGTGGCTTCCCCCCCCTGCTCACTGGGGGTACTAAAAGAAATTAAAATAATACCGTGGAAGAGCAGGCATCACACGACGCGCATGATGGTCTCTATTTACAGGCTCGAAATTATACTCTGGTGTTTGCATTGGGTTATGGAGAACAAATAGCGATGGCCATATTTTAATTTCATGGAACAACAATCGTTCAATCGAAAACAACTTTTCATCGTTTTACCCGTGACTGAATCTGGGGCATGGCCAATGACATAAATGCATCTGGAAATTGAATCGTGTTGATGACTGTGTAACGCTCCCTATGTATCTGGAAAATTGGAAAAGGCTCATCTTGGAGCGCCGAGCCTTAGACTAAGGTAGTTGGTAGGTATATTAGATGTTTCAATGTAGCTTTGAGGTTGTTGGCCACTGTTGTGCGTTGAGACTCACCATGCAACTAGGGCATCGGCAGGTCTTACAATGGAACATGTTCTACCGCATCGACGTACTGCAGGGCTCGTAGCGTGAGGCTATCAAACAAGCTCAACTACACAATGGATATCAAATCGTCCGAATTTCAAGCAACCTACGACCAGCGAAACCTATGTTCTATAGGTTTTGTTGTTTCCGACGCGACGACCTCACTTCAGGTGGCGCTAAAATTGATAATCCCTGCTTTTGGACTTTTCAGGTCGATTTCATTGAAGGCTCCTGGGTGGTTCAACGACCAGACGGTATACACAGTCACGATGCCATGGACTATACTACATTTCGGCCCAATTGGAGATGCGACGTGTGCGAGCAAGACTTCAACTCAACCAGAAGGATTCACACACCTGCCCAGGGCCTTTTAGCACATGCTATAAGTGCTATGTCCGCTTTCCAGAAGGCGAGTTGGCGGCAAATCGGCTTCTATGCCCAGTGCTTCGCTGCAGTACTCGCGGCAACAAAGTCAAAGACATGGAGCAGCATCGCAAGGATTGTCGCGGTCCACTCGAGAAACTGAGGAAACAGTGCACGAAATGCAGGCAATACTTCCACAAGAATAAGATTGAAGAACATGTTGAGGCTTGCGAGTATTGGCCCTGCAGGCACTGCTCAACAGTAATGTTGGCTGCAGAAAGAGACGAGCATTCAAAGATCTGCCAGGAATGGCTCTGCGGTATTTGCTTGCAAAGGATGAAAGCCTCAGAGAGGTACGAGCACCTGCCGAATTGTCCAGTGAGGGGATGCACGCACTGCATCAAAACGCTTCCGCGGTCAGCTTAGGATGAACACATCCAGTCTTGCGAGTTCTGGTCCTGCAGAGCGTGTCTTCTGGTTGTTTTCAAGACAGAGAGAGACGCTCACTTGCAGAAATGCGATCGGTGGCGCTATGGACGCTGCTACATGAGCATGTTGAAGTTTGAGAGAGATCAGCATATGCAGAACTGCGAGTACTCGACATGCCCCCGATGAAGCAAGCACTATCTAACGTAGATGAGGTATGAGCATAAGGTTGCATGCCTTGAAGCACAGCCAGCGCGTTGCAACTACTGCCGCAAGACTGGGCAACATAAGGAGATTTCTCAGCACGAAGCTGAATGCGATACTCGGATCTGTCCAGGCTGCAGGCACTCCCTCAACGTTGACACAATTGCGGCACATAGGGCAAAATGCACAAAGATGGTTTGTTCTAGCTGCTCCTGTATAGTTGAGCGCAACGGGCCTCATAACTGTCCAAAGCAGCTTCGTCCAATCTGTCTCCGTCATTTCTCTCGGGGATGTGATGAGGAACATCTAAGAGAGTGTGAATAATATAAGAAGGTTGACTCTCTTCATACAAAGAAAGAGTCGGATCGTGCTATCTGGTCAATTTTATCGCAGAATTTTCGATTTCCTCTCTTCGAAGGTTGCGCTAAAACCCTCACAGCGTTTCTCAAGCACCCTCACAACACATTCATTATTGATTTCGAGTGTATCTGCTCGGACGATGGGCCACTACCCCTTCAGGTAGCTATATTCGATGCTTTTGAGCGACAGGTTGTCCCCCCCCCCACGGTCATAGATCATGAGATGACAGTTGGGGAACTCCGGCAAAAGATGCCTTTCGAAGTTCCACCAAGCTCGCGGCCCGTTCGCCTCTGTTGGGGCGATTCAAAGATTTCAGCCTGGCCGTGAGGAAGACAGAATGATAGGTCTGACGTGTCATGCAATTGCAGACCTTATGCGGAAGCATATCAACGTAAGTGCAACAGTCGCCTTCTCTATCGCTTTCTTTTATTTGCTTTTTTACTAATCTAACTTGCCTTCTCCTCCCTAGGAACATGGGCCCGTAGAAGTCTGCATTACTTGGTCAAGGACACAACTCGATATTCGATGCTTGAGTTACATTCTCAAGTCTGCGGGCGCCGAAGACCTGCTGGTTCCTAAATGGAAATAAAGCGATCAGCCACTGGGATGGTATCATACTATCCGGCGTCAAATGAAACTTGACGCAAGAGTGCTGTCCTTGCAACTCTCGAAGCTCTACGGGACCTTGTTCCCTGAGGATAGGAGACTGACCTTGAATGCCCACGACGCCGGGGTTGATGTGACAATGACCATTCGATTAGTCAAGGCATACCTGCTGAGGGCCTTCGGCATGCCTCTTCCTGGGAAGATTGATTTCCACTTCTCCTCAGCTGATCGTGGCGCGAAGGGATGTGAATTGGACGTTGGGAAGTTGCTTGGCCTTCTCGAAAAGGCAAACCCTGCTATTGCCCTAAGCAAAGCCGACAATGACGAGATCAGCCAAAGTGGCATCGATGAGCTCTTGGACGACGAGGAGATTTGGGAAGATTTCTCAGATGATGAACCTCTGGACGACATCCTAGACGATGAATCTGCGGGGGATCTCTTAATGAGATTTGAGGAGAAGCATACATTGGATGATTCCGTGGACGATTCGAATTAAAGATGCCTTCCAGCTATGGACGAAGGCATCTTCACCTCGAACATCTCCCCTCATGTCCCGTTCGTCTACAGATGTGTTGTTCGAGTTTCCTAAAGCAGGTATCTTGTCGCGTTCTTTTCTTTGATCTGTCTAGCCTCTCAAAACATATCTCTGTCCATAGAATGAAGCGCAATTCGTATGATATCCCAAACTCCCTTACTCCACCCTCATCCTGCACTAGAGTATTAGACCTCTAATTTAGGATAGCATGGAGTTCCTGAATCTGCTGCAGCACAGCTGATCGACTAGTACCACCCCTGGCCGATTTTGCCTCCACACTTGACTCATATTCGAATGCCTTCGTAATATCCGCCGTGAATCGAGAATCAATGGCTTGCAGTTGCTCTAGGGTTAGCTTGTCCATTGGGGTTTTTGTATTTTCCGATAATGCAACAACGCGTCCAGAAATATGATGAGCTTCCCTAAAAGGACATCCATTTCGCACTAGCCACTCCGCAACATCAGTTGCAAGCATCGTCTTATCCAGGGCAGCCAACATCCGCTCAGGCCGCACGGTCATGGTGGCGATAACCCCGTTGGCGATGCCCAGACTGTCCGAAACAGTTTGGACCGAATCTAGCATGGGTTCCCATCCCTCCTGAAGGTCCTTGTTGTAGCAAGTTGGCAAGCCTTTTACGCTCTATCAGGTATCTGTTAGTGGCTGCTCTTGATCCGCTCCTGATCACTCATGAGCTGATATGTCTGTATTCGAACTCACCATCATCAGCCCAGCCATTTGACCGAAAGCACGGCCTGACTTGCCGCGCAAGAGTTCCAAACTGTCGGCGTTCTTCTTATTCGGCATTAAACTGGACGTGCATTAGAGTCTTGCGGGATTGTCTGGGAGTCGCAATAGATATAACGAACCTGCTGCCGGTACTATAAAGATCTGCCAAATAACAAAACCCAAACTCGGAGGTGGAGTATAATATAAGATCTTCAGCCCACCTACTAATATGGCTAGTAAATATCGAGTTCCAGGTCAGGAACTCGATAATGAAGTCACGGTCGCCTGAAGTATTCATGGAGTTCAGAGTGATTCCACTAAAACCAAGCTCCGCGGCTATCGCGTCTCGATCAATGCCAAACACATTGCCAGCTAATGCACCACAACCAAGTGGGCTAAGGTTAACCCTTTCGAAGACCTGGCGCAATCGCTCGAGATCCTGCTTGAATGAAGCAGCATGTGACATTATCCACTGACTCCAGCGAACTGGCTGCGCGCGTTGTAAGTGGGTGTAGCCGGGCATGAGGTAGTCGCTAGGGATGTTACTCAGTAAGGGGCTTTGTCCGGATGCAGTGCTAGGCTTACATTTCAGCCTCGGCGCGTTTGGTGAGGACTTGAAGGAAAGCAACGAGTTGGCTATCAATTTCACGGATGCGGTCACGTAACCACATGCGCATATCACAGACGACCTGCTCATTGCGGCTGCGACCTGTATGTAGCTTGCCAGCAATATCCTTTCCGATAATCTCTCCCAATCGACGCTCGTTTGCAGTATGAATCTAATTTATTGTGTTAGCCTCAGGAGATTAAGCAGCATAGGCTGGTATCTCACGTCTTCGTCATTTGGCATAATAGCGAAGATTCCCTGCTTCCATTCTTCCATCACTTGAAGCAGACCATGCTCAATTGTCTTAAATTCATCTTCGGTAATAATACCGACCTTTGAGTTGGCCCTGGCAAAAGCAATCGATCCAAGAATGTCCTCTCTATAGAGAGCCTTATCGTATCCAATAGAGGCATTGTACTTGTACATAAGCGGATCAATTCCACCTAGGCATCGCAAGGTTAGTATACTAGATCCGAAGCTTGTGTCCGGGGAAAATTGAACCTGTAAACCTGCCACCCCAGAGCATATTGGTTGCCGGGGCGTCCGTCTTCTTTTCAGCCATGTTGGAGTATTTGTTCTTAGGGCTCGTCGGGATGGTTGCGTTTGTTAGTTCGTTGCGATTCTAGCTCGATGGAACTGATGGAGACCAAGTGAGGGTAGAGCGCGTGGTTATAGCAATTGACGTTCAAATTGAGGGACGCGAGTCAATTCGAGTGATGTTGCTTGATTGAAAAGGTCGAGAACGAGGGCGGGGCTGATCAAGTTCGAAAGCTATGTTGAGGACGTGACGATGGTCGAGGCAGTCAATTGGAAAACTTTATGGGGCCGACACCGGCAGTGTCAGTCACCTTGCACGTGGGGACCCCTACTAACGTCTAGTATCATCAAATCTCTTTGACTGTGCGAAGGCTGCAGTCCCCACATTTGTCACGAAGCTCTTATCGATAACACCGGTACAGCATGCCTAATAGATTTGCCCGCTATTAGGCAGGTGTGATGCTAGTGAGGATGTGTTTCGGACGTCTTTATCCCAAAATAGAGTACAGTGTAAATTTATAGTTGTGTGGATGGGAGGCGATAGCTCACTGAGCAGGGGTGATTAAAGCCTGAGCAAGAGGCAGTGCTGACTAACCCGGCCGGGGCGCGGGTGTCCTGGGTTTCGTGGTAGACTAAGGTAGGTACCTCACTAAAATGACGTCCGCGTGCTCATCAACCACATCTTCAACCTGAACGCAACCTACGTGTAGCCTCGTTCTTCTAGTCGCACGGTCGCAAGACCCTCCCACGACGAACAGCCACCACTGCCTTTCTCCAAGATGACGGCTTATTTCCACTTGCGACATCGATAGCTGCCTGTACCAGGCAGCGCTACGCTGAACCGACGGCCGCCTTCTCACACCGCACCCGCACCCTTGGGCTGTGAATCATGGGTCAAGGCTTCTCTCTCGCCACGCCGTCCGCCGGCTCTGCCGGCATAGACGTTGCGCAGCTTCAAGATGTGCAGTACGAGAAGAGCATCGGCAACGCGCGCTTCATGAAAAGCATCCGGGGCCGCCATGAGCACGGGGTCGTGCTTGTCAAGGTCCTGGTGAAGCCGTACAGCGATGTCAAGCTGGAGGAGTACAAGAAGCAAATCATTGGTGTGTAGCGTGAGCATGCGCAAAGACAATGCCCTGGTTGCTGACCTTATTCTTGCCAGAGCAACGCAAGGCCCTCGCAAATGTCCCCAACGCTTTGCCTTTCCAGCGTGTTATCGAAACCGAAACGAACGGTTATCTCGTCCGACAATTCCTCTATAGCTCTCTGTACGATCGTTTGAGTACGCGTCCATTTCTGGAAGATATTGAGAAAAAGTGGCTTGCTTTCCAGTTACTCTGTGCCTTGCGAGATTGCCATGCGCAGGACATCTACCACGGCGACATCAAGGCCCAAAATGTGCTTGTGACATCATGGAACTGGCTATATCTGACCGACTTCTCGTCTGCATTCAAGCCTGTCATGCTGCCTGACGATAACCCGGGTGACTTCTCCTACTTCTTCGACACCTCCGGCCGCCGTACCTGTTACATCGCCCCTGAGCGGTTCTATGCTGCTGGTGAGCCCCCACCAGCGAAACCAAAGATGACCTGGGCCATGGACATTTTCAGCGCGGGCTGTGTCATTGCCCAAATGTTCCTCGAGTCGGAACTATTTAGCCTCGCGCAGCTTTACAAGTATCGCCGGGGCGAATACGACCCAGTCATCACCCACCTGAGTGTTATTTCCGACAAAGATGTTCGCGAAATGATCTCACATATGATCCAGCTGGACCCCGAAAAGCGATATTCAGCTGATCAGTACCTCAAGTTCTGGGAGGGCAAAGTGTTTCCCAGCTACTTCTATAATTTCCTGCATCAGTACATGTGGCTCGTGACCGACCCATCATCGGGAAATAGCCCTATGTCGGGAGCAGAAAGGAATCTAGGAGAAGCGGACGAACGAATCAGCCGAGTGTTCCACGACTTCGATAAGATATCCTATTTCCTGGGGTATCAGTCGGAAAGACCAGCTACACAAACCGTCAAGACGACGAGGTTAGGTCTAGGGCATTTCCCTGTCCATCTCAGCATCCCGAACCATGAAGTCTCGGTATCCGCTGATCTTGAGCCTCCGGAAGATGACGGGACTCTCATTTTCCTTACGCTCGTTGTGTCTTCCATGAGAACTACTGCCAGAGCTTCGTCTAGAATCATGGCGTGCGATATTCTTCTGGCCTTTTCAGAACGTCTTACGGATGAAGCCAAATTGGACCGAGTCTTGCCATATTTAACGACCCTCCTCCGGAAAGAAGAGACGGATATGGTAATTATTTCCGCCATCCGCACAATCACGCAATTGCTGCAACTTGTGCACATGGTTACGCCGATCAACTCGCATGTGCTTGTGGAATATGTGCTACCTCGAATGGAGATTGCTCTTGGCTCCAAAGGAAGAACCCCAAGCCCCTTGGTTCGAGCCACATATGCGTCTTGCCTCGGAAGTCTTGCTACAACTGCTCAACGGTTTCTTGAAATGGCTTCTAGTCTAAGAGCAGACGGGTCTATGCCAATTACTGACCCGGAGGTGGAGCCTGGTGCTGATGCTAAGGCCAACTTCGAAAGTGTCTTTGACAACGCAGGACGACAGCTTTTCGAGATTATCGAAGCTCACGCCAAACAACTGGCAGAAGACCCTGATGCTCATGTTCGGCGCGCTTTTCTCGCGTCTGTTCCTGAGCTCTGCATGTTCTTCCAGGAACATTCGAACGACATCCTATTGACTCATCTAAATACTTACCTCAACGATCGCGATTGGACTCTCAAGTGTGCATTCTTTGACACCATAGTCGGCATAGCTACCTTCATCGGCAGTACGAGCCTTGAGGAGTTTATGCTACCTCTCATGATTCAAGCTCTTACTGACACAGAGGAGTTTGTTGTGCAGGCAGCTTTGCATTCGCTTGCTCAGCTTGCAGGACTTGGTCTCCTCTCCAGATCGACTCTCTGGGATCTGGCAGATCTCATTGGTCGGTTCACCATGCATCCTAACATTTGGATTCGTGAATCTGCGGCAGAGTTCCTATCCCTGTCCGCTACGTTCCTTGAGCCGGCCGATGTCAAGTGCATCCTGATGCCATTAGTCAACCCTTACTTGAAAGTAGGCTCCCTGACGGATTTTTCTGAGCTGACGTTCCTTGATTCACTCAAGAAGCCTCTACCTCGTGCTGTCTTTGATCAGGCAGTGAACTGGGCCATGAAGACGGACAGGGGTGCCTTCTGGAAGACCTTGCAACAGCAGTTACGAAACATGAACTTGGGCACAGCGGGCATTTTGAGTTCGCCATCATCCAAGGACTTGACTGCACATTCCATGGGCCGCGTACCACGCAACGACGAGGATGAGCAATGGCTAGCAAGATTACGAAACTTTGGCATGAAAGCGGAAGATGAGCTCAAATTGATGGCACTCAGAGACTTCATTTGGCGGCTCAGCAAGATGAAAACGCGAGATACCGCTGGTGAACCCAGCGTGTCACTTGGTATGGTGTCGCTCAAAGCGCTCGGCGTTACGCCGCAAACGGTGTTTTTCAATGACCTGCCCCTGCGCGACTCCAAGGCGATTGTCGATTTGGACCCCCAGGTCGAAAATTACACGATTGCCGATGCCTTGCTAGATGCTTCCATGACAATTGACGACTCAGTTGGTAGGAGGAGGCTAGCTGCTATGAACAATCACAGAAACCGGGTGCAAAGCGTTGGTCCCCGACCTTCTCGAACTGGAGACGGCTTGTTATCGCCTAAAAGTCCAATTCGTGCAAGTTCGACGGATTCGAGAAGAGGCTCATCTACTGGACATACTGGTGCAGGGGATGAGGATTTGTCAGTCCAAGATGGACCATACTCATCACGAAGGGCGATACGGCATCAATCAAGTGCGCTGAGTTTGCTTGACCGCAAGGATGGGAGTAAGTCAATCCCGGAGACCAGCACGAGCGATACCAATGCCTTTGGAGAAGTCGAAGGGCCATTTGTTCAAACGCCACCTGTTACCTCTCCATCAGCTGGGGCCCAAATGAACGAGCATAACTCACAAAGGCCGTCTCGCCACACATATGCAGGGACCGACCCCAACATCCAGAAAATGCTCGACAACATGTATGTCGACAACTTCCCCCGGGATGTATTGGAGTTTGGGCCAATAGTGCAACCCATATCGAGGAGCAAGGTCAAGGTTGCGCGTGCCCAGGTAGGCGATGATCCGTGGAAGCCGGAAGGCCACCTTGTTGCCACCTTTGGGGAACACAGGGGGCCAATCAACCGTGTTCTTGCCTCGCCAGATCATATCTTCTTCATAACTGGGGGCGACGACGGAGCAGTAAGAGTATGGGACTCGGCGCGGCTGGAGCGAAACATCACGCATCGCTCTCGGCAGACACACAAGCACGCAGAAGGCGCCCGTGTCCTTGCGCTATGCTTTATAGAGAACACGCACTGTTTTGTAAGCTGTGCGAGCGACGGAAGCGTTCACGTCGTCAAAGTTGATACGGTGTCTGCAAGTGGCGTTGTTAGATACGGCAAACTTCGCGTCTTACGGGAGTATCAACTGCCCAAGGATGAACATGCCGTTTGGTGCGAGCACTTCCGGCAAGAATCCAATTCTGTTCTCCTCCTCGCTACGACTCGATCACGAATCCTTGGAATTGACTTGAGGACAATGTCACTCTTATACGTCCTTGAAAATCCGGTCCATCACGGCACTCCGACCTGCTTCTGCGTTGATAGAAAGCGCAACTGGCTGTGCGTTGGAACCTCCCATGGTGTGGTTGACTTGTGGGATTTGCGATTCATGATGAGGCTGAAAGCCTGGGGGGTGCCTGGCGGAGGCCCCCTTTACCGTATCCGCGTCCACCCAACAAAAGGTCGCGGGAAATGGATCTGCATTTCAGGTGGCACAGCCCAAGGCGAAGTTACGGTTTGGGATCTGGAGAAGACTATTTGCAGAGAGGTCTACCGCACCGGTGGAAGCAAAGAAGGCACCAAGGTGTATGAAGCGTGGGACGTTGATGACGACAAATCCGATCGATTACTGTCACGTTTCGGCACAGATATTGAGAGAAGCGAAACAGCACACATGGATCGCGGCGTTCGTGCTATGGTAGTCGGCACAGGTACCACCGAGGACTCGAGAGAGGTGCGTCATGCATTTATCGTCACGGGCGGTTCAGACAAGAAGCTTAGGTTCTGGGACATCTCTCGTATTGAGAATTCGGGCATCTACAGCGGCCTCCTTCCCGATGATCCCAGGCCGGTCTATTCTGTAACCCACCCTACGACATCTCTTACCCTCAATACGGAAAAGATTCCCAGACATGCACCGACGGCTCCAAACGCCGGGTCCGGAAGCAAAGGCAAGACCTCAAACGGACGCCCGCCGAGGTCAACCGTCATCTCGCTGCAGCAACAGCAGCTGTTGCAATCGCACCTGGATTCTGTGACTGACGTGGCGCTCCTGGAGTATCCATACATGATGAGCGTCTCGGTGGATCGTTCTGGGATAGTCTTCGTGTTCCAATAGTGCTGGATCATGATGGAGGACGAGACAGCACGCCGCAAAGGGGATGAAGAGAGTGTGGGAGATGACGAGCATCTTATACTTATACCCATGGTCGATGAATAGTAGAATATTACAATGGATACCTTCAAACGTGTTCCACGTGCAGTAGCCATCTCTCAATTTCCATGTACCCTCTTAATAACCTTGGTTGGGTTAATCTGCGTTCGCTTTTCGATTTCTTCATTCGTTCAGGGCCGTGTGGCGCTAGCGGGATCCGGAGATGCGAATGTGGCTGGTGCGCGTCGCCGTCCCACCTTTTGGCTGAGGTTCACTAAAATTTCCACTCGGCCTTGTAGAGAGAGTGTCAGCCTTGTGCACACCAGCGGACCACCACCATTCGAGCATACATCACAAAACGTAACCGAGCGAAGCATACGCATACACCGCCAGCCATACCCGCTATTCCTATACTGCAGACATCGACAGGCTTACCAGTTTGAGGTAACGCAACAAAAAGAAGAAAAATCACGGTTCGTCCAAGATGCGGCTCACCGCCGAGCTCATCAAGGATTCCCTATCCTATCTCAACCCGCTCAAGGAGCGGGAGCTTGATCTCCGAGGTGCGTTTAGAAAAGAACAGATACTACACTATACTTGATCGCAGAGCAGAGTTGATTCGATTCTTTGTTTTTGGGCGTGTACAGGGCACCGAATTACGTCGATTGAGAACTTAGGTGTTGCTGGAGTGAGTATTTCCAGTCCCCAAACCGGCGCGCGTGACAGCAGCCGCCCGCCCGCCAGGACCTCGTCGCTAACCAACAATTGCAGCCTCACGATGCCATCGACTTCACCGATAACGACATCCAAGTGCTGGGGAACTTCCCGCTCTCGCCGCGCATCACGACGCTGTTGCTGGCGCGGAACCGCGTCGCGAGCATCCAGACGTCGCTACCAAAGTCCATCCCGAACCTGACGAACTTGGTCCTTGCGTCCAACAGCGTGCAAGAACTCGCCGACGTCGACGTCTTGGGGCAGTTCCCCCGCTTAACACACCTGGTGTTGACGGACAACCCGGTCGCGAAGAAGGAGGTCAGTCCCAAGTTGCAATCGATCAAGGCTTAGAGAAACGATTTTGGTATGCTGACGTGCGGTTGTAGCACTATCGCTATTGGATTGTATGGCGCTGTCCGAGCGTGCGATTTTTGGACTACAGAAAGGTCAAGGAGGCTGAAAGAGAGCGAGCAAAGGAACTGTTCGGCACGGTGGAGGAGCCTACAACACTGGCATCGTCGGTGAGTCTTACGCCATCTGCGCCAACGCTATTCTCCGCTGCACACATTCAATGGAGGCTAAAAAAGGTGGCAACAGATCATGGGCAAGAAGACCAAGACCTTCGACGTCTCGGCGAATGGGTCGGCGGGCTCATCCAAGCTGTCGCGGATAAAGCTTACCGACCAGGAGAAGAAGCTGCTGCAGGAGAAGATCAAGAAGGCCACGAGTCTTCAGGAGATTATCGCGCTGGAAAAGGAGCTCAACGAGGGTCGGTTACCAGCGGACATTCATGCGGACGCTATGGAGGAGTAGGGCCGAATCTTGGCATCGTTTTCGGCTTGTGCCATGTTGTCTACCATGTTGCCATCAAGGCGGGTTTGGACAAAAGGATCTTCCCTTTTTGGGGATTGGAGCAGACTCTTGTATTCATCGAGACCTATGGAGATGAGTGCGCCATCAAAACAAGAATGGCATCTTTTTGCCGCCCGGTTACGCTTTTCGTCTAAATCGTGAAACTAAAAGCAGCAAAGCACAACCCTGCGCGCCGTCTTCCAGGACTCGTCGTCAGCCCGTCATCTGCACATCATCTGCGTCGCGACCCGAGCCCGCTGCCTGCCGCATCTCCAGCTCCAGCTGCTCGTTCGGGTCGTCTTCGATGCTACTGTTATTGGCACGCGACGGAGTCGTCGCCGCCGCGTCCCCTGCGGCTGCCGCGGAGCTGCCGTTGGCTTGGGCTTCTTTGCGAGCCCTCTTGCCTTCGGGGAGCTTGTCACCGCGAAGGGTGGCCTGCGGGATGCCAGCTGTGGCCTTGATCTTTTTGAAAGGTACAGTCTTGGGGACCATGTCCTCCAGGAACTGTAGCCGCTCGTGGCGGGCGACGGCGTTGGCTGGAGGCAAGTTAGTCTCAGGTAGGACAATGGACAGCAGGGGCTCGTTTTGAAGAGCGTACCAACGTCCTTGTACTGGATGTTCCGTCGCGGCTTGCGTTCCAGCTTTGCTTCATTGTGAGAGTATGTGGCGAGATATTGAATGAACTCCTCCTATAAGGCCAATGTCAACATCGTAAAGCTCTGTGTGAGCCGCATGTGGTTAGAACTGACGGCAGCGAGGGTGATGATAAAGGCAGCATTGTTGGAGCACATGGCGATATCCGGATCTTGGGCAATGATCTTCTTGACTCGAGACACTGAGAGGACGTGAGTAAAGGCACTCCATCAGGGATGCATGTTTGTGGAAGCGCCTACAAGGTATGTGAGTTTGGCCCGTAGGCTCATCACTTTTCCGGATGGCGGATGTGTTGTATGGCATTGTGGGCGGTAGGATTAGGAACGGGGCACCTTATGTGAGAAGAGATACTGGAAAAATCTCCGAAACGTAGTACGATTGGCTTGGACACCAGATTGAGGTATGAGGAAGCCTCGGAAATTCTGTATGAATCGTCAGTCGTCTTCTCACGGCTCATGGGTTTTCACATGACAAGCGAAAAGGGGACTTGCAGGTAAGTTGAGAAGCTGCTGGGCCTTTGAGAGTGCGGCCGGCCCTTAAACTAAGTTTGAGGGGTATCTCTGAGCGAGTGCCCTAGAACAAGTGAGATGTTTTGCGAAGGGCATTGACGTGGATATAGTCTAGATGGACAGGACGGTTGACAGTAGATCTGACGCGACCTGTCGAGAAGCGCAACCACTAAACGCGCCTCCACTGTGGCTCGCGCAGCCACACCCCGAACCCCCCCTACGAGCTTCCCGATAAGGGACCCTGTATCCCGGTAGCCTCGATCTAGAAGCTCTCTACCTCCGACAACGTAATCCGTCAACACCAGCCCACACTCACGACCTCTCCGCCAGCAATTGTCCCAGGCGACAATTGACGTTCCGACACCACTCTCGCGACCATGACCTGCCGGCCAGATTCATGATGTCGCGCACCACATCCTTCAGCCGGAGCCCTCAACTGGGCCGAAGCTCATCCTTCAACTCCCGGGTCTCCTTCGTCGTGTCCAACGCCGAGCAAGGTGAAGCCCCCGCCCAGTCTGCGCCCGCCGAGGTCCAGATCGAGGAGGAGATTGCCGAAATAAAGAGATATGAGGTACGTCTCGGGTCTCGCAGATGTATGCGCCAGCCGTTCGTTGACTGACTCGTCTACAACAGGACTTCACCACAATAGGTTCGCACATCCGAGACGATCAGATCGCATCGGCTGATGACTGACCTGGGCAATTAGATTGGGTCCAAGATGCCGCGCGCGAGCAAGCGAGACGAAAGGCGCGACGACATCGAGCGGCTGGGCTGTACGACCTTGGGCGAACGAACTGGAGATACCGACTATGGGCATCCTACGATGCTGCGCAAGGCTGGATTGTCGTCACCATTATAGGCGCGGCGATTGGCCTGAATGCGGCACTACTAAACATCGCGACCGAGTGGCTGTCGGATATCAAGATGGGCTACTGCACGACGGGCTTCTACCTGAATGAGAAGTTCTGCTGCTGGGGAGAGGACAACGGTATGCTCGCCGAATTGCGCGCGCTCGAGTCGGCATGCAGGCCATAGTACTGACTCTCTGTAGGATGTCCTATGTGGCACCGTTGGTCTGGCTTCGAGCCACTCAACTATTTTGTCTACATCATATTTGCGGTACGTGCCGGGCAAGCGGACCTCTCGCCATGTTCCCATGCTAATGTGTACAGACGTTGTTCGCATTCGTGTCGGCTACGCTCGTTAAGTCATTTGCCCCTTACGCTGCTGGTTCAGGCATTTCGGAGATCAAATGCATTGTGGCTGGATTCGTTATGAAGGGGTTCCTCGGCTTTCGGACCCTCGTAATCAAGTCCGTGTGCCTCCCACTCGCCATCGCATCTGGCCTCTCTGTGGGTAAGGAGGGCCCTAGTGTTCACTATGCCGTCTGTACCGGAAACGTCATCTCAAGGCTGTTCAACAAGTATAAGCACAACGCCTCCAAAACTCGGGAGATTCTCAGCGCCTGTGCTGCGGCCGGCGTCGGTGTAGCCTTCGGCAGCCCTATCGGCGGCGTACTCTTCTCTCTCGAGGAGATCTCGAGCCACTTCCCACTCAAGACAATGTGGCGAAGTTACTTTTGTGCATTGGTCGGTACGGCTGTCTTGGCAGCCATGAACCCTTTCAGGACCGGCCAACTTGTCATGTTCCAAGTCAGATATGACCGTGACTGGCACTTCTTCGAAGTCGTCTTTTACATCATTATCGGAATATTCGGCGGCTTGTACGGCGCGCTCGTCATCAAGTGGAACCTACGAGTACAAGCGTTCCGCAAGAAATACCTTGGTCAATATGCTATTCTCGAGGCTACCCTGCTTGCAGCGGGAACCGCCATCATTGCGTATCCCAATGCTTTTCTCCGCATCGACATGTCGGAGAGCATGGAGATTCTCTTCCTCGAGTGCGAAGGTGCTGAGGACTATCATGGCTTGTGTGAGGCGGACAAGCGGTTCTGGAATATAGTATCGCTCCTTACTGCAACGGTGCTTCGAGTATTCTTGGTCATCATCTCCTACGGGTGCAAGGTCCCCGCCGGAATTTTCGTCCCATCGATGGCCATCGGAGCCTCTTTTGGTCGAACAGTCGGAATCATTGTGCAGGCAATACACGAAGCCAATCCGACGAGCGTCTTCTTCTCTGCGTGCAAACCAGATGAACCCTGCATTACCCCCGGCACCTATGCCTTCCTCGGTGCGGCTGCTGCGCTCAGTGGCATTATGCACATGTATGTGTCGGTTGTTGTCATTATGTTTGAGCTTACCGGCGCACTTACGTACATTCTTCCCACCATGATTGTGGTTGGTGTCACGAAAGCTGTCAGCGAACTGTTTGGGAAAGGAGGCATAGCAGACCGCATGATTTGGTTCAATGGCTTCCCATTCCTAGACGCGAAAGAGGAGCACAACTTCGGAGTACCCGTCTCCCACGTCATGCGCACATCAGTGGTGTCTCTGCCTGTTAGCGGATTGACGCTGCAAGAAGTCGAGCAGCTAATAGCCGATGACAAATATCAGGGGTTCCCTATCATCGAGGATAGTAACTCAAAGATCCTCGTCGGCTACATTGGGCAGACTGAGCTCCGATACGCCATTGAACGTATTCGCAGGGAGCGGCATGTCAGTCCAGATTCCAGGTGCGTATTTACGCCGCTACCGGCCTTGAACTCAACCACGCCTTTGACGCCCACTGTCACTGTGCACACCGACTCCACAGCCACCTCTACGCTTGATTTCAGTCGTTACATAGATGCTACGCCCGTCACGGCGCATCCTCGCCTTCCTCTCGAAACCGTCATGGAGCTGTTCCGGAAGATTGGCCCGCGCGTGATACTGATAGAGTACCACGGTAAACTTACGGGCCTGGTAACGGTCAAAGACTGCCTAAAGTATCAGTTCAAGGTCGAGGCCGCTGAGAATCCTAAGGATGATCAAAGAATGATGGAAGGGCAGGAACAACTCTGGAATGTCTTGAGGAGAGCGGGCAATTGGATCTCGGGACATGTGTCGACTGTTTCTGGCGGAAGAATCAGACTCAGCGGGCAATTCGATGGCGAACGAAGCCCTGGCCGGGGCGGAGCAATCTTGGACGGCGACGAAGACGGAGTAGACGAGGGTGTGGAGCTAGAAAGCCGAAGGTAGATATCCCGTGGAGCTGGTATGGGTAGGACTTATGAATGACCCATCGAGCGATGGAGTTATGATTTTACACTGTATAGTACATGTTGATGTGCTTAGCAAAGCCGTCTTGTCTGATTTTAAGCGACGACTATTTTGGTCATTTTGAATAAGCTCTTCAATGATGCCGCAATCCAATCCGTGATGATTGCTCTTCCGCTTACAAGAGTCTACCGATCTCTATCATCCACCAAGGCCCCAAGCTCGGCGACGTCCTCATCAGCATCGTTCTTGGCCGTGGCCTCATCAGCAACGCTGTCCAACCCTTCCTCGGCACTGGTTGGGACCGGGACGTATCCCGCCTCGGCCGCCGCTTCGTCGACGCTCTCATCCTTGCGGCCGACGATGACGTTGCCGACAACGAGCAGCGTGGCGCCTACCCACCACATGGCGGGCAGATCCTCGCCAAAGATGAAGAGCCCCATCAGGGCAGTGAGAATGAAGTTGGTCGAGGTGTTCATGATGGAGACTTGGGTGGTGGAAGTCCCTCGGGCGAGGGCAGTAGTGAAGAGGGACCACATCTGCAAGGGGGGAATTAGGAGTAGGGATTAGCTTCTTTCATTCTAGATAAGAGCATGTTACATAGGCCAAGGGTTTTGAGCATACCACGCCGTTGAATGTCAGGTTGAGAGCGAAGAAGGCCTAGTAGGAGATGCGGTGAGTAGTTGTTCTCAATGTATGTTGATGAGCCAAAGTGAGCTTACGCCTCGGACAATAAGCTCTACTATCCTCTCATGAGCCTTGAGACCCAGGAAATCAGCGATACCGTTGGACAGGCTAGTCGTGAGCTCAGTCGTGGTCCTGCATTCACCGTCAGTTTCTACCCCAAACTCACGCAACGGCCTCGGGTTTCATTCCCCTCTGGACTTACAGCTTCGCGAAAACGCCATTGAAGGCCGCGCAAGCGCCGCTCGCAATGGCAAAGAAGATCCACTGAGCGTGGACGCTCGGCGGGCCGGCGCCGGAGCGCCCGACGAGAGGGAGGCTGTCCATCTCTGCCGGTGCCGGGTGCGATGCAGGTGCCGAGGTCTCGCTGGAGCCGGCTCCGGGCTTGGGCTTGTTTCTATGGCGGACCATGGCTGCTACTGCTGCTTCTTCGCCGGAAGCCGCGGGCTGACTCAGGGGGGCCATGGACGGGCGTGCTCCTTGATGTTGAAATGTGACGGTGGGTGCGGAGCACGGATCGCTGAAACTAGTGGAGTAGCGCCTTGGAACTCACCCCCCGGAACGCCGCTTCAGGCGAGCAAGACAATGACTAGAAATGACGTTTCACGATGTAATCCAATAAATGCAGCTTGTCTGTGAAAATAGACTCGAGGCACAAGCAGTTCATTTGTCAATTCCGTCAATCTGGTACGACTGCAACTAGTGGCTATTGCCAAACCCGTCTCGGAGGTCTACGCTGTTGACCGCAAGGTCCGATATCCTATAAGTGATTGCAAGCCCAATCAAGACAAAATCATAAATCATTTCCCCAACGCCGCCCAATGCAAAGCCATCATAATCGGGTTGGCAAGAAAAGCAAAGTGGGTGAGGTCGGCGAGCATCTTCCAGCTCGGAAGCCACCTCCCCTCTGTCCGGCATGCCAAACATGCACGCTCAAGGTCCCTCGCCGGGCTTCTTGGCGTTGCAGCTAACAATCTTGACCTTGTCGGCCTGCACCGTTTGCCCGCCATTGTCCAGCTTGAAGGTGACATTCTTGATGAGGAAGGTCCAGACTTCGTCGCAGAATCGGTATACGTCGAGGCTTCCCTACAGTGCGTGAAGCATGTCGTGGTTAGCCAGGTTCCTCCGTTCTGTAGAGAACGCTCCGGCACCGGAGAGGCTCACCTTGAATTGCAAGCGGCTCTTGACGTTCTTCTGCAGCGCCTCGGTGATGGCCTGGTCAAAGTTGCCCAGGATCTTCATCGCCAGCTGCGGGTTGATGCGCTCCTCGCTGATCAAGTCATCGAGCGTGTCGGTGAGAGCGAGACCGATGCTGTTGCTGTTAGTCCAGGTGTAGCAAAAAAGCAAAAATCAGCGCATCAGCGGAACGCAGTACCTGCTCCGTCGGTACAGCTCGTAGAAGGACTGCGCTCCCGTTGCCATGATGAATGCACTCGAGGTCCTTTGGGGGTTCTTCAGCGGCACCGTCGTAATCTTCGCGGTGATGTTGTAAGAGGACAAAGTGGTATTTATATGAATGGGGGGAAGGGGAGTAGTGGGTAGTGGCACGAGCGGCGGTGACTAAGCCACAGGCAGCCACCTCAATCATGTGACGTCGCTGGAAACCCGGGACAGGCTTACGATGGAGCTTAGGTACGTCGTCGCGCTAAGTTGCTTCTCCGATAGGGAGCTTTTGGTGGAAAGCCTTCAGAAAACGACAACACACATCCTCCTCGACCAATCCTCCTCCTCCTCCAGACGCGCCAGCCTTGTCGTCGAATAGCACCAGACACAGCCGTCGCGATGAGTCTCACGTATGGAGTCGGCGGCATCGGGTCCTTCCTGATCGTGGTGGGAGCTTGTACGTCAACAGACGGGGGCCCGGTCCCCCCATCGAGTTCAATGACGAAGACCGCTGACGAACCACAGACATGCTCTTCACCGGCAACGGCGAGGCCTTCAACGTCGGCGCCTTTCTCGAATCTGTGTCTCCCTACACCTGGGCCTCCCTGGGAATTGCCCTGTGCATCGGCCTCTCGGTGGTAGGCGCAGCATGGTGAGTGCTTTTGTCGACCGTCTACATGCGTCCAAATGCCGTTCAACTCGCTGACCTCGCCCTTCTCCCGCAGGGGCATCTTCATCACCGGATCGACCATTCTCGGTGCGGGCGTTAAGGCGCCTCGGATTCGAACCAAGAACCTGCTCTCCATCATCTTCTGCGAGGTCGTTGCCATCTACGGCGTCATCATGTCCATCATCTTCTCGTCCAAGATGACCGCCGTCAACGGCCCCGAGCTGTACTCGGCCGACGCATACTACACCGGCTTCTCCCTGTTCTGGTCCGGCATCACCGTCGGTCTCTGCAACCTGGTGTGCGGCGTCAGCGTCGGCATCAACGGCAGTGGCGCAGCCCTGGCTGATGCCGCCGATGGAACTCTGTACGGGACCACCCCGCTACCGTGTCAACATGCAGCAATTGCTAACATGAGAACAGCTTCGTCAAAATCCTGGTCATCGAGATTTTCAGCTCCATCCTCGGCCTCTTTGGTCTCATCATCGGCATCCTGGTCTCCGGCAAGGCCAACCCCTTCGGTGGCGGCAAGTAGAGGAGACAGGACGGGACACGGGATATCAGTGAAAAATGCGAAGAGCAGGCTGCGTTTAAGTAGTTGTAGAGCTCTCCGCATGCTCTGACGGGCAGAGCAAAGTTCATGCATTGTGCCAATAATACTTGGTCGGGCGTTAGGAAGATTGGCTGGGGAACACGTCCTTTTTATCTGTACCAATAGCCTCGGGAGGACGATGTGTACATCAGAGAATATGAAGACAATCAACACAGAGCACCATCAAAATATCGATTCCTGTTACAGTTCAAGGTCTATCACCTCGAATCAAATACGTCTCTGAGCACTTGACTTTCAGGTTGGTCTCTTGTGCTTCCTTGAACCGACCTCGACCCTAGAACTTCCATCCGTGGCTAATAAAGCTTTGAGATATGCTGCGCCAACCATTTCATCATCGCTCAAAGAAGCACCATAATTATATCGTGATCACTCAAGGCCTTGTTATTCTCCATTCCTTATCGCGTGAAAGTAAAGTCATTCGACAATGCCGATACACAAAGGTGCGGCGAGAGCGGAGACTACAAATAGTTGATCCTAAGTCCCGAGGTCAACCAGCATCGACTAAGAACCAGTTACAAACCAACACTCAACCGAGCACTGGACCAACTCATACCCCATGAGATCCCAAAACTGCTTGCATGCCAGCTCAACTCCAGTGCAGGGCATTCATAAGCAAGGCATTCACCTTGGAACCCTTCTCGAGTTTTCCTTTGCCGCTTGGCATACTGAGGAGGGCATTCGCGGCCCGAAGACTGCCGACCTTGGAACTCCGTTGGCCCCCAGTGCTGCTGGCAAAGAGGACGCCGTCACTGCCAACCGTGACCACTGCACGGTGGTATTCAGGCCTCGAATCCAGCGAGAAATCATGAGACAGGACTACGGGGACCTTGGGTAGCCCGACCGGTGAAACGCCGGATTGCTTGTGGAGAGACGGTAGCACGAAGAGGTGGAACGTGACCAAGGCTGACGCAGGGTTGCCAGGCAGGGAGAAGATGACCTTGGAAACACGCTCTCCGGCGTTGCTCTTGACCGGCACAGTCGCAAAGGTGGTCGGCTTGCCCGGCTTCATGGCAACGCGGCCGAAGTGAATGGTGCCGCCGAGTGAACGCTCGATGGTGGGCTTCAAGAGGTCAAGCTCACCCATCGACACGCCACCAGTGGTGATGAGCATGTCGGTACGTCGAAGGCCCTCACGCAGAGTTTCCTCAAGATTGTTTGCCTTGTCCTTGGCAATTCCAAGATCAACAACGTCAAATCCCCACTCCTTAACGGCTGATATCAGCGTGATGCTGTTAGTGTCGCGCACCTCTCCCAGTTTCAATGGCCCTTCCCGGTCGTACTCGATGATCTCATCGCCGGTCGACAGAACACCGACCACTGGCTTGCGATACACCGTGGCTTTCGTAACACCTACGGCAGCTAGCAGGCCGATCTCACCACCTACACCGGAAATCTGCTCGCCCTTATTTAAAATGACGGATCCTTCCTTGATGTCGCTGCCCACTTCCCGGATATTCTCGCCCTCCTTGACCCCCTCAGCCTGGATTTCGACCTCCTTTTCTTCTTTGCCATCGTCAGTCATGGTTTTGAGAATCGTATCCTCGACCATGATGACAGAGGTGGCACCTGGAGGCAGAGGGGCACCCGTTGTGATCCTAGCAATTTCCCCTTCCTTGAGAGATCCTACCTCACCTGGCGAGGCATGAGACACAGCGGTGACAGGGAATACCCCCTTGAGGCTTCCATCGGTGGGAGCAACCACTGCGTAGCCATCTACAATGCTTGCTCGGAACGCAGGCACATTTTCCTGTGCCTTGATATCTTCTGCCAAGACTGAGCCGATGATATTTTCGTCGACCTTGACAGTCTCCAACTCTGGTCCGGGCGAGTGCTCTGCAATGAGAGCCAGCGCATCGTCCACCGCAAGCATTGGGTACGGTGACTCTCGATGACGGCGGGTCGGCCCTAGTTTGGGATCGTTGGACAACAATTCTGCATTAGGATTCGTGTGTCGGACAAGTCTCCCGTGGCCGTGACTGTGGCCGTGGTCGTGCTTATGTCCATGAGTGTGGCCATGATGATGGCCGTGATCGTGAGAGTGGTGTGCATGTTGAGAGCCTCCACCCACAATGCCAGCATCAGCTTCCAACTTTTTGATTCCGCCTGCATGCAGCGGCCGTGACTCAGCGCCAGCAGCTTGCACACAAGCATGGGGCAGAGTCTTGATGATAGCTTGGAGGTTTTCCTTTGCTCCCTTGGGGGATCCTGGTAGAGTGACAATTACCGTTTTATTTCTTACGCCAGCAACAGGGCGGGACATCATAGCAACTACTCACCAGGTCAGGCGGGTTTGAGCAGAACAAGGGATGATGGTTCGGGGAGCTTACAGGGCGTGACACTTAGAGATGCGGAAAGCATGCCATGAACTAAACCAGGGGCTTGCTTGTGCAGTAGAGGCGTGATCGCCTACCCGTACGTCCCATTAACTCATGTCTAATAACCACCAGGTCGTCTCGCTCACCTCGGGAGTGCTGTCATGCACGGCGAACCCAGTACCGCCAGTGGTGATGATGAAATTGACAGCATCGGGACCGTCGCACCACTTCATGATCTGGCTTTGGATTTTCGAAACATCGTCCGAGACGATGCTCTGCGCAGAGACCGTCCACTTGCCCCCGCCATCCTCTTGCAGTACGTTACGAAGAATCGATGCGGATGAATCGGTAGACGGATCTTTGGCTGCAGTCGTCGAGACAATGAGAAGAGCGGCCGTCAGGGAGCCATCCATGACTATTTACGCAGCGTGATCGTTGGACAGAATATTTGGTACGAGCAATGTAACTGTTGAGCCCAAACTGCTGTTTAATATCTCGAGCTTGATGACATATAAGTCCGGTGGAGTGTGGCTTGCCGGGTGGAATTCAGCTCGACAGCCTAACCTGTACCCACGAGCGCGCCATACGGCTTTCGACCCACTAATTGCCAGAAGCTTCACTAACGAACTGACTGAGAACATGTTTTTATCGACAAGTCTCACAGCTCAATTCAATTACATCCAACACTTTTAACTCCTAAAGGCAGAAACGACATCATCTTACTATCAAAGCTTCAATCAGCGCCACAGCTGAGCTCTCGTGCGAAATGGTCCGAATCAAGGAGAGATATCTCCTTGTCAACATTCTCTATCCTCCAGCGTCTGCAAAGCTTGCCCAGTCATCTGTGCCAGACCTTATCGTCCATCATCAACCCACAATCGAGAGGTTAACCCCCCAGGCCTTGCTCAAAGCCATAAGAACAGAGGTATCTGCCCTGTTCGGGGACTACGGCGCTGGATCCATCGATGGCCGACTGTCTGGTAAGTCATAGCGTTTGCCGGACCCCGACTTCGCAAGACTCACAGATTTTAGTGAAATACTTATCCCTGGCCACCTCAACTTTCATCCTCAAATGCTCTCGAGCTCACTACAAGCTCGTCTGGTCAGCCTTAACATTCATGGACCGTGTGCCCGTCAGGGATGGGCGTGAGTGCATATTCCGCGTCGTGCGCGTGAGCGGCACCATTCGCAAGGCCGAGGAAGAAGCCATCAGGCAGGCCAAAAAACTCATCCTGGCTGCTAAAGAAGACACAGAGTCTTCGAGGTTACTATTTGCAGATACAACGCAGGAACAAGACCAGGTCATGGCAGACATCGACATTGACACAAGCGACGAGGACATGAACGCGGAAGAGGGCTGAAGAGGCTTCATTTCTTTTTCACTACCTTGATGCCGCTATTCGTGGGTATCGACATATCACCAAAATCCGGGTCATGCATTGGCCCAGCCGTCGGCATAGCCTGACCGGCGGCCTGCTCCAACTCCATGGCCTGCTCTTCGCTCATCTTTTGCTGTTCCTCCTCGGCCTCCCGTTCGATGCGATCATATTCCTCCTTCTGGTCGATCCAGCGCTCTTGGATATCCTGAACATCCATCAAGGATGCCTCATTCCTCATGGAGACGGCCCAGATGGTGTCGTTGGCACCCTCCGCACCTCCGAAGACATAGCCACCGGCGCGGTCGATGACGCGCAGCAAATGCATCATGCTCTTCTTGTTTTCGACCGCCAATACCTCGTACCGCACGAGTCCGTAGTTGTCAATAAGGTTTGCAATGGCTTCGTTGAGCTTGCTGAACTTTTCGCTTCGAAGTGCCGGCGACTCGGCCTCGAGGTACGGCGTGAGATACGTCAGCTCATCAACGTCGGTATAGTAGTCGAGGTTGAACGGTAGCTCGTCATAGGCGTGGACCTTGTCGATCTTGGACAGAACATTGATGTGCGGCATGTCCATTTGTATCATGGCCCGGAGGGAGAGGAGAACGTTGGCGACGTATAAAGAGGGCTGCGTCAGGCAGATGGAATCGGACAAGTGTACGCACACAAGCTAAATTTGTCAGTCAGGATTGAAAAAAGGCACGTGGGCGGGGAAAACATACCCGAAACTGGAGCTTTTGCAGCTTGTAGAAGATATTCCTCAAAGAGTTGTGATGGGTGTAGAGCTCGACTTGCCCAGGGCAGTCAAATAGAATATAATCATCTCCCAGCTCTTTCAGTCCTTCCTCTAGCCACTCGAAGTTGTTCTCAAGCTCCTCTAGTGCGTACAGAATACCTCCGTTGGGCCCAAGTTGGTCCTCCTTCATGATGTCCTCCAGCTTGATCAGGTTTCGGATGTCGATGGCGACGGGATAGTTTGTGTGGTCGTTCGCCGGGTCGAGGTTCACGACAGAGCAGGCGCGCCCGATGGCGCCCAAGAACTGGTGCACTTTGAACGCATAAAGTCAGCAAGAGGGTCTAAATCGATGGGTTTCACGGGGTTGACTTACTGCCATCGCAGTAGGTACTCTTGCCGGAGCCGGGGCTGCCGAGGACGAGTTGCGCAAAGGGCATTTGGAGAGAGGTGGTGGAGCAAGTGATCAAGAGCACATTGTCCAAGCTGCGCGCTCAGCCGTGGAAGCTGTTGAGGGATCACGAGGTCCTCTCTGGGCGCTTTTGGTTTGTGCTGGTGAGGTTCTGGGAAGCCAATGGTCGGGAGCTTTGATGTAAGCGACAGCGCCCCTCCATGAATCTTTTTGCTGCATGGGTCGTCGCGGGCCAAAGTTATGCGGTCATGAGCACGAGGGTGGGGGGCCTGTTCCGGCCCAACCTCGGCATTAGAGCTGGAGCTTACAGGTGCTGCTTTTATCCACATGATTTTGCATGGGACTGAAAACTCCGGCCTTTTTTCTCTCTTCTTCCAAACTCATCCACCAGGGCGCCATCCTGTTTTCTTCCTTCCCCACGGCTGTCCGTCATCATCGTACATGATGCTGGGCTTCGCGAGCAACATTCACTCGCAGCCATGGCAACTGGCGTCTCATCTGGTGCCGGGCTGACCGGCACCGTTTCCGAGAGCATCTCTCGTGTCCTCACCTCTCCCTCAAGCTCGCTCTCTGCGGCTCTGAGCTCCGCAACCACCACCATGGCTGCTCAAGATTCTTCCAGCTGGCTTGGCCTGTTTGGATGGCTAGTCCTAGCCATCTTGAACCTGGTTAGCTCCGTACTGTACTGGGCCATCCGCACAGTTACGATCATGCTACCTAGCATGCTCTTCAGGTTTCTCTCCACCAGCTGGACAATCACCATGAATGCCACGACACTGTAAGCACCAATACCTTACCTGAACGTCTCTGGCTCGTCTTGCTTACGTTTTCATAGCATGTTCATCATAGCAGCCCTAGTATCGGCTGTGAGCTGGGTTGTCAGGTATCGAATCCTGAACATGTATTCCAGGCTACCGCCTGAGCCTCAACGCAAGGAACCTGACATCGATCTCTTCCCCGATACGCATGAAGAGGGAGCCAAATCGGGTCTTGCTAGTTACTTGGACGAGTTTCTTAGTGCCATCAAAATCTTCGGCTACCTCGAGCGTCCTGTCTTCCATGAGTTGACCAGGAGCATGCAAACCAGGAAGCTCATTGCTGGTGAGACCATCAATCTTGAGGAAGAGAAGGGCTTCTGTATTGTTGTCGATGGCCGCGTTCAAATCTTCGTCAAGTCCGGCAGGCATCCTCGTTTTGGCGGTGGTGCGTCCCCAGCAATGGGCGTGTCGGATGATGAAGACGCTATGCCTGGACAGCAAAAGTATCAACTCCTGACAGAAGTCCGCAATGGTGCTCCGATGTCCTCACTCTTCTCCATTATGTCTCTTTTTACGGAGAACATCGATCTTCAACGAAGCGATGATGAATCAGGGACTGGTAGTGAACATGGACAAAGGGGCTATTCTCAGCAGCATACCGCTCGCCGAGCTAACGCAACGGCTACGGTGCCAAATACGCCTCAGATGGATCCCAGCTCTGATCCTCAGGCGCTCAAAGAGGACCATCATATCGGCCAGCTCACGCGCTTCCAAGTTGGCCCCTCGGCTAGCATCCCACCAATGTCCTTGGATGGATCTTCTGCTACTCCTTCTGAAAGGCCAAGGCTGACGAGTAGAGCTACGTCTAGCTCTGCGCACCCTGATATTATTGCGCGCGCCACAGTAGACACGACTATTGCTATCATTCCTGCCAGTGCTTTCAGAAGGCTTACCAAGATCTATCCCAAAGCAACGTCGCACATTGTCCATGTTATCCTTTCTCGCTTTCAACGAGTAACATTGTCGCAAGCTTTTAATTATTTGGGGTTAACCAACGAGGTCTTGCAAACCGAGAAGAACATGATAAAGTACACAAGTTGTCAGTTGCCGAATCTCCTGCGCGGAGATGCTCTGACTCGCTTGAAGGAAAAGTTCAATCGTGAGAGGGAGCGAATTGGCGCGGATGAATCGAAAGGGATTGCTTTGCACAATGCTGCAACTACTCGACGGCGAAGATCCAACACGTTTCTTCGCAGGGAAGCCATGCTTCACTCCATGTCCAAACAACGTTCCAGCCCGAAGGTGGCTAACGTCATATCCTCTCCCCGAGAATTGGCTTCTCCGCGTACACCAGGCCCGGGCGACCTCGTTACCAATGTGCAGATGTCACGTACGCCGACGCGTTTCTCTGCATCCGAGATGTTGGCCGAACCTACGCCTGACCAGAGCAGACAAGCCACAGTGAGCCCATTGGACCAGACGTCCTTCAATCCTTTTGAGTCCCAGCGACATCACCGCTACAACCTTGATTCTCGCGAATCCGTTGATGAAGACAACATCTTCCGTGCCTCAATCCTGGAATGCATGTTCAAGGCACTGGGATTGGATATCGACAGCAATTCATCCCGGGAAGCAGAGTCTGTTGTTGCATCACCCCGCCTAGTCTCTATGGATCAAAAAGGCTCCAAGGCAACGTTTGCCAATAACGCCTTCGGCTTCATGGGCCCTCTGGACGGCTCAGCCGATGGTGACTCTGAGTCTGTGACTTCTGGAGGACTAGCCGTTGGAACTCCGCCCAGTGCACAGGTGTTGTCACAGGAACTGAAGGACGACATCGAGATTGTCTTCTTCCCTAAGGGCTCGGTACTCGTCGAACAAGGAGAACGAAACCCCGGACTATACTATGTCATAGACGGGTTCCTCGATATCGGTACATGCAGCGACGAAAACGCTCAAAACATGTTTCAACTGCCCCGGCGTGACAGCAGTATGCCTCAAACACCTGGCTTGGATTTCCAGTCCCACGGCTCCTTCCCAAATCTCAATGGAACAGAAACTGGACGGGAGAGACATGAATCTCAGAAGCAGCACCAGGCTCACCGTCGAAGTGTTGCTCTGATCAAACCTGGCGGCCTGGCTGGATATATTGGAAGCGTATCATCTTACCGATCCTTCATCGATGTCGTGGCAAAAACGGATGTCTACGTCGGTTTCCTCCCTCGAGCCACACTCGAGCGAATTGTTGATAGATACTCGATCGTGCTGCTTACCATGGCGAAGAGATTGACCAACATCTTGCCACGTCTGATCCTACACATTGACTTTGCGCTGGAGTGGGTTCAAGTCAACGCGGGTCAGGTCATCTTCCATGAGGGTGACGAGAGCGAGGCCATTTACATTGTTCTTAACGGCCGCATGCGGCTTGTTGAAGGTAAAGAGGATGGCGGCGTTAAGGCCCGAGCTGAATACGGCCAGGGCGAGAGTGTCGGTGAGCTGGAAGTGCTTACTGAGAGTGCTCGCTCCGGTACACTGCATGCTATTCGTGATACTGAGCTTGTCAAGTTCCCGAAGACTCTGTTCAACAGCCTCGCACAAGAGCACCCTAACATCACAATTAAGATCTCCAAAATCTTGGCATCTAGAATGAGGGCTTTCGTGGACAACTCAATTACCCCCTTGGGCAAAGACACCAGCTCTGCTGGTTCAAGGAATCAGAGAGAGTCAACCATGAACTTGCGCACCGTCGCTATTCTCCCAGTGACGGCGGGCGTTCCGATTGTTGAGTTTGGGAATCGTCTTATGAACGCTCTCGCCCAAGTTGGACCTCCCAATGGCGCCACCTCTCTCAACCAGTCAGCCATCCTCAACCATCTGGGCAAACACGCCTTCAACAAGATTGGCAAGCTACGTCTGTCACACTATCTAGCTGATTTGGAAGAGAAGTATGGTCTCGTCGTTTACGTTGCAGGTAAGCTCTCCACCATTTCTTTGCCACTTCCCTATTTTTATGATGAGACAACCCTACAACCAAAGGCACCGCCGCTGATGGTTTTGTTAACTCTAATTTTTTCCTGATACGATTCAATCATTCCCATTCGTCAATGCCCTCGATGTTTGACAAACAGTCTACTGACACGAATGATGACTAGACACCAATGTGAATTCGCCTTGGACGCAAACCTGTATCACCCAGGCGGATAGTATCTTGCTCGTTGGTCTCGCCGAGGGTTCTCCCGCGATTGGAGAGTATGAACGGTTCATGCTTGGTATGAAGTCTACGGCGCGGAAAACGCTTGTGCTTGTGCATGCTGAGCGGTTTTCGCGGCCGGGACTGACCAGAGCCTGGCTCCGGAACCGCATGTGGATCAATGGTGGCCACTTCCATGTGCAAATGGCGTTCCGCTCAAATGCTATGCCTGTACATCCTCCATCCAAGAAGCTTGGTCAGGCCCTCAAGGAAAGGGTGCAGGTTTTGCAAGCTGAAATACAAAAGTACACTTCAAGAAAGGTGCATCATGCCTCCTACTACTCGCCTGACACACCTTTCAAAGGTGATTTTCATCGTCTGGCTCGAAGGCTGTGTGGCAAATCAATTGGCTTGGTTCTTGGTGGCGGTGGTGCCCGCGGCATCAGTCAAATTGGTATTATCAAGGCCATGGAAGAAGCAGGCATTCCTATCGACGTGGTCGGCGGGACATCCATCGGGTCCTTCGTGGGTGCTCTCTATGCGCGCCATGCGGACGTGGTACCAATGTTCGGCTACGCAAAGAGATTCTCTGGTCGAATGGCAAGTTTGTGGAGGTTTGCACTCGACTTGACATACCCCTCGGCATCGTATACCACGGGACACGAGTTCAATCGTGGCATCTTCAAGACCTTTGGTAACACTCAGATTGAGGACTTCTGGCTCGAATATTACTGCAACACAACCAACATCAGTAAAAGCCGCGCCGAGTTTCACACAAGTGGTTACGCTTGGCGATATATACGAGCATCCATGTCTCTTGCTGGATTGCTTCCGCCACTTTGTGATGAGGGTAGCATGTTACTTGATGGCGGCTACATGGATAATCTCACCGTCTCATATATGAAGGGTTTGGGTGTTGACATCATCGTTGCCATTGATGTGGGAGCTCTTGATGATGACACACCGCAGACTTATGGCGACTCATTGTCTGGAATGTGGGCGTTCTTCAACCGGTGGAACCCATTCTCGTCTCATCCAAATCCACCGACGTTGGCAGAGATCCAGGCCAGGCTAGCCTACGTGCAGAGCGTGGATGCGCTCGAACGCGCCAAGACGATGCCTGGCTGCATCTACATGCGCCCACCTGTTGATGATTATGGAACGCTAGACTTTCAAAAGTTTGACGAGATATACAAGATGGGCTACAAGTTTGGACAGGAGTTTCTTCAGGACTTGCGAGAGAAAGGCCTGTTGCCTCTGGTAGAGGAGGCAGAAGCAAAGCAGTCCATGCATAGAACCATGGCACCTCGACGTGCTAGCATCTAGATGATGAAATTAGCCCTAGGCTCGCATATCACCTATATTGGTTATAGAGATAGAGAATAGACCGCAACAGAATCTGGCCACGGATTTTTCTTTTCCCCTTCTGAGCTTCTTATCGTCAGACTGTGACATATACCTTGATGTTTCTGCCAATTCAGTGATGAGGATACAGAAGTTCTCACCCTTTCCTCCACAATCCTTATGATTTGTAAACTCTGCACGCTGTAGGAAACCCCTACTTCAAAACTGGACCAAAATCCTTCAACTAACGGTTGGGCTACCAGAGGTGGCCTCCTACACCCTGCCAAACCTCAGTTCATAGCTGAGTTGATGGAGCAATAGATGGATCAATATAGCCCAACTCAGCAGGGTGCCCCGCTGAGATGGGGACACTATCAGATAGACAAGGGTTTTGACACGAGAATTCCGGTGGTTTATATTAGAGAATCATTGTTGGCGAAGAAGCAGGGGTTCATCGACGACTATGTGGGGGACCGAGATTCTCCTTACTGTGGTTTAAAAGAAAGCATGCCATCAAACAGATTGGCGGAAAAGTCTCCGATGGCTGCCCGGCATCTTCTCCTAATGGTCCGTATCGCAGCGCATTCACGATGTTAATTCTCACGGCTCTGTATGCGGTACTGCTCTGGCCAGCGGCGGTGGCAGCAGCCTGGGGCTGGAAAGAAGTGGATGGCAACTACGTGATCGATTCTGGCGCTGAACTGGTTATCAGCGTCAGCAAGAGGAACGGGGACATTAATTCGTTGAAATACAAAGGGCAAGATTACAATGGCTACGCCGGAAAGAATACGTGAGTGCCTCCCCGCTTCATGGCGCCTGATGTCGATGAGCCGAATCATCTGCCCCCTCATTCAGTCATGTCGAGTCGGGTCTTGGAGCCAGCACGGTTGGCATCCAGATGGTTGGCAACAGTGCCATCAAGGTGTCAGTTCAGTTCGGCACTCTCAAGCATTACATTGTCATGAGATACAAGAACAACAACGTCTATCTCTTCACCAACAAGGCCGATGACAGCATCTCAGCAATGCGTTACATTGTTCGAATCAAGCCTGGCATCTTCAAGCACGCTGCTACAGGCTCTGGTAAGTCGTAGGATAGACGAGATACGTATGGGTCAAGACTGATGATGTATCAATGGCAGATTACTATGATACCGGCAGCACGGATATCGAAACGTCAGACATCGTTCGCAGCAAGGATGGTCTTACCAAGAGCAAGCATTACCAAGGCGCCACGTATGGCCGCACGATGGATTGTGAGTTTGTTTAATCGAAAATGGTATACGAGTCGCGAGCTGGACCTGCTAACTATGTCTGAGACGACTACGTTGGTCGTTCCAACAGCAAGGCTGGACTGTGGATGATTCGCTCGAACCATGAGAAGGCCTCTGGTAGGCCATTCTTCCGCTCGCTCGTGACTCCTGCCAGCGACACTGGCGAGGACTTGTACGACATATACTATTACAACATGGGTACCACCGACCCTATGAGATTTGGGCTTCAAGGCCCCAGCGTCCTAGCTTTTACAGATGGTGGTGCACCAAGCCCCAACCTCTTTGCTCGCAACGCTGATTGGACCTGGATTGACGGTCTAGGAGTAAGTCGTGAGACGAACGGGAGGCACGCAATTTGAACTGACAATTGTGAAGCTGTCGGGCTGGACGAACTGGAGCGATCGTGGTTATGCTGCCGGCGTGGGCATTTCCAACATGAAAAAGGGCTTCACTTACACCGTCGGTCTCGCAAACACGAACGCCCAGTACTGGGGCGTCGCGGCCTCGACCAACGGCGCGTGGAACATACGCAAGGTCATTCCTGGGACGTACACCCTGACGGTCTACAAGGAGGAGCTGGAGGTGTACACGGGCACCGTCACCATCAACAAGGGCGCCGGCACGGCGGTCAACACCCTCCGGACGACGGATCCTGCCGACGACAACGCCCTCTGGCGCATCGGCGAGTGGGATGGGACGCCCCGGGGCTTCCTCAATCTCGGCGACAAGGTCATGAAGCCGACGTACATGCACCCGTCCGACAAGCGGCTGGCCAAGTGGGACGCGCCCAACTTCATCGTCGGCACCAGCGCCGCCAGCGCGTTCCCCGGCTACATGTGGCAGGGCGTCAACAACGACCACCTGGTATACTTCCGGCTCAGCGAGGCGCGGCTCGGCCAGGACCACCGCGTCCGCGTCGGCATCACGCAGGCGTACATCAGCGGGCGCCCGACCATCATGGTCAACGACTGGGCGGCCAAGGCGCCCGCCGCGACGAGCCAGGCCCGGACGCGCAGCCTGACGGTGGGCACGTACCGCGGCAACAACGCAAGGCTGGAGTTTACGGTGCCGGCGAGCGCCTTCAAGAAGAGCGCGCGCGAGTGGCAGGTGCTCAAGATCTCGATCGTGACGGGCAGCTCGGGAGCGGGATTCCTGAGCGGCGGCATCAGCTTCGATAGCATTGACATGTTGGCGTGAGAGGGGGATTATGGAGGCTCTTGGAGGCTTACACAAGCACGAACTGCTTTGTTTCTTATGTAAATACATTCCTCATTAACAATCTTCAATAGACTTGCAGTTCTACAAAGGATTAGGACATTGACGCATGGTGCCGATGTTTATGGAACGTGTTGGCTAATTGAGGATAAGAATGTAGCTAGAGATGGGTTTACGAAGCCTCTCGTATATATATATTATGACAGATGCTCTCTTATGGATAAAAAAACCGGCAGTGTTGGCCTTGCAAAGTGAAGCACATCTGGATATTTATTTATACTTCTGTAGCGCTATGCAATCTAAGTGGCGGCGGTTGAAGAGACATTCCCCACAACTGATGGTTGTTAGCTATGCCCATGAAGTGAAGAGAGTTGGGGACATACGATTAAAGAACTCTTCAAATATCTCGTCCATGTAATAGATGGCCGAGATGTGACCGCCTGGGCCTGTCTTGAGCTTCGCCGTGCGGTAGTTGGCCACCATCCAGGCATTGTTGGCGCCCCCAAGGTCATCGTCTTCGCTGCCGAGGATGAGCACCGGCTTGGAGGCGTGCTCATCGTCCAGCGTGGCCGGGTTGAACCCCCAGTCCGAGTGGATGACGTCGGACACCTCGTAGAAGCCGTCCCAGGAGCGGATGGACTGCATGGCGCCGCGTGCCATCTTTTCGATGAACTGCTCGCGGGTGGTGCCCTTCCGCTCCAGGTACCGAGCCATCGCCTGCTCCTCCTTGGCGTCCATCTTGCTGAATAGGATCATGTTGAGGAAGCCCTTGGCGCCGTCGAGGGTCTTGAGCTTGGAGGCGATGGCGACGCTGGAGAGCTTCTGGAGGAGGTGGAACGGCACCCACTGCGCGGGGGGGCCTATCGAGAACCAGTTCGGCCAGGTCAGGCTCTTTGCGTAGTTTTTGTCGTACTTGAAGGGCGAGAAGCCGCCCAGCAAGAGGCAGCCGACGACCTTGCGGCCGGGGGGGAAGAGGTCGTACGGCGCGCCGTACAGCATCTGCGCGGGCACGGTGCCGTAGGAGCCGCCGGCGAGGTAGATGGCGTCGTACTCGCCGGTAGGGTACAGGTGGTCTATGAGTCCAGCCACATCTCTAGCAAGACTGAGATGATACGGCTCACCCAGGTCGGCACGAACGGTTGAGTTTCCGAATCCTGGGAGGGTCGGGGAGACCCAGTGGGCGCCGGCTCGCTGGCAGGGGTCCGGGACATTGCTGGCGTTGCCGACGCTCATGAGCCCGGTGTAGAAGAGGACGATGATGCGCGAGGACGGAGGGCCGTTGTGGGCGTAGGCGAGCTGGCGACCACCGGGCAGTTGGAGAATGTGCTCCTCCTCCCCTTTGGCTTTGTCGTACGCGTCAGAAAAGGACATGTTGAAGAGGGATGGCGAGGCCTATATCTAAAAAGGCCTTGAGGATTTACGATGGACTTGATGGTTATATATATTTATCAAGGGTCACGCTACTTGGTTGCGGGCGCCGTATTCCTTCGTATTAGTCCCGACCATGTGTGCACCACGACAACCCTCGTTCATGAAGGTTGCCCTTGAACGAAAATCATACTACTGCCAAATTGCGCTTCCTTTCAGCCGCGGTGGTTGCGAAGAAAGATTCGTCATCGCGCTCCTTAATCCGAGATGAGGTGGTTGAAATGTCGGTGCCTGTTTGGCGATGACGAGTGCCCCAACCCCGCTGGCTTGAAATGAGAGCTGCCACGGTCTAGAACTTGGTCTTTCGCTCGAATTTCCTCTGCCGCCAAGGCAGACTTACGCAGCGACTCTGCGGCTAGTTTCTGATGTGTTTCGCAAACGCCTAAGCGGGAGAGAAGTAAGGGTTATAGAATAAGTTACGCTGGTATCCTGCTCTTCGAAGAGACCCGTCTTTATCCGAGTCTGGATGCCCCTCCGCGGGACAGAACGCTCGGACCCTGATGGCATCCATGGCCGATGGACAGAGTACTGAGTGCACCCCATAGTCCGACCAGCAGACTGTGTTTTCTTCAAAGAAGAAGCCATCGAACATCTTGGACAATGAAGAAACGGCGTTTTAGCTGGAGTAGAGAGTTGTCCATGTATTGGGTACCGTGTCTATACCGAGCTTAAGGTACGGACTGTGCAGGGTAGCTGCAGGCTGTTCGGCCCCGACTCGCCCATGCAACTAACTACCTTAACTATCTTGAGAGCTTGTCGTTGCACCTTGAATCATTGACGGGAAAAGAGTCCGTTGAGGCTGCTGGCTTTGTTATCTTGGGGTTACTCTTTAAAAATACATTGTGTTACGAGCAAGACTGCTAGTGACTCAAGTCCCTCATCGAGCTTCCACTTATACCCACCCACTCCCTCCTCTTTGCGCTTCCGCATTCGGCCCCACTACCGCAACGCAGCGCAGCGTTCAAAAATACACCATCTCGACCTCCACCACTTACTTACCTGAGTTATCCATGACAAGTGTGGGCCGGGTATCGCGCAGCCCGTCTCACTTATCACTTCTCACAACCACTTCTACCCTTGCTCTCTTCTTCTTCTTCTCCTTCTTCACACGCCCCTGTAACGCAATCATGGTACACCTCGTCCGGGTCGCAACATGTGCGCTCAACCAGTGGGCTTTGGACTTTGAGGGCAATCTGCGGAGGATCAAGCAGAGCATCCACGAGGCCAAGGAGGCGGGCGCCACCTTGCGAGTCGGCCCCGAGCTCGAGATCACGGGCTACGGCTGTCTGGACCACTTCCTCGAAAACGAAGTGTACGAAAACTCGTGGGACTCACTCTTCTCTATTCTGACCGACGAGTCTCTGCACGGCATTCTTCTTGATATTGGCCTCCCTCTCCTCCACCGCAACTGCAGGTATAACGCCCGCGCTATCATCCTAGACGGTAAGATCCTCTGCTTTCGCCCAAAGCTGTACCTCGCCAACGATGGAAACTTCCGCGAGATGCGCTTCTTCACGCCGTGGAAGGGACCGCGCCACGTCGAGCAGTACTTCCTCCCGCCTCGGATTCAGAAGCACCAAGGCTGTCGTGATGTCCCCATTGGCGACGTCGTTCTCTCCACCATTGATACCTGCTTCGCGGCCGAGACCTGTGAGGAGCTCTTTACGCCCAACAGCCCTCACATCGAGATGTATGTGATAGTGCCAGCCTAGAATTGCAGCCATCTCGCTGACCAAAGCTCCAGGGGCCTCAACGGCGTCGAGATCTTCACAAACAGCAGTGGCAGCCACCACTCTCTCCGCAAGTTGGACCAGCGCATTGCGCTCATCTCGGAGGCCACTCGCAAGAATGGAGGAGTCTACCTCTACTCCAATCAGATAGGTGTACGTTTCCCATCTTCAGGGATCTTCACTCCCAGGCCACTCGTGATCCGGCCTAGGCTGTGAAGCCTTGCAGTTGTGAGGCAAGGGCTGACTCAAGCTCTAGTGCGACGGTGACAGACTGTATTACGACGGCTGCGCCATGATCTTCGTCAATGGTGAACTTGTTGGGCAGTCATCTCAATTCTCGTAAGATTCCATGCAGCTCAGTTGCCTTGCTTTAAACTGGAAGAAAGCTCGGCTAACCGTTTCTAGGCTCAATGAGGTTGAGGTCATTGTTGCTACAGTAGATCTTGAGGAAGTCAGAGCTGCCCGATGCGCCCCTTCACGAGGCCAACAAGCCGTGCAAGCTCAAGAATATCAGCGCATCGAGGTTGATTTCTCCCTTTCTGACACTGACGAAAATCTCCTGCTCTCGCCAACTCCTACGCGCCCGCCACGCTATCATCTTCCCGAAGAAGAGATTGCCCTCGGCCCCGCCTGTTGGTTATGGGATTTCCTCCGCAGATCCAAGGCAGCAGGTTTCCAACTTCCGTTGAGCGGTGGTATTGACAGTTGCGCTACGGCAACGATTGTTTACAACATGTGCAGATTAGCTGTCGCCGCTGCGAAGCAGGGTAACCAGCAGGTCATTGCTGATATGAAGCGCATCGCTGCGTACTCGGCTGAGCTGCCTGACACGGCCGAGGCGCTCTGCAATCAGATCCTGCACACGGTGTATCTAGGCATGGAAGCACAGAGCAGCAAGGAAACTCGGCAGAGGGCTAAAGATCTGGCCGCGCGCATTGGGGCCTACCACAAGGATGTGAACATTGACAGCGTATTCCACTCTACCAAGGATATTCTTACCCAAGCCAGCGGTTTCACTCCCCAGTTCAAAGGTCAGTCTTGAAGCCCGAGTCACTCACCTACAGCTGGGCACGACATTTCGGCTCATCTGCTAACTACTACGATCCAATAGTCCATGGAGGCTCACACTCGCAGAACTTGGCTCTGCAAAACATCCAAGCTAGATCACGAATGGTGCGTCGGATTCCGTATACAACCAGCAGTCTCCTTGTGCATCTTTCTGACAGGAGGGAACCACAGGTACTCACATACTACTTCGCCCAACAAATGTGCGAGATCAGAGAGCGACCAGGCGGTGGTTCACTGCTAGTACTGGGAAGCTCAAACGTGGACGAGTGCCTACGCGGATGTAAGTAAAGCTCCTAACCTATAGATCAGGTCGCTGACTTTCAACCTAGATCTGACAAAGTATGACTGTATGTGCACACACTCCATATTCTCCTGCTTCCAGATGGAGCTCGTAAGTGACACTGGTGGATCAAACTAATGGCCCCAGGCTCCTCTGCCGACATCAACCCTATCGGCTCGATCAGCAAGGTCGACCTCGTAAGGTTCATTACCTGGTCCGTCAAGAACCTCGACATGCCCATTCTTGAGGACTTCATCCATGCTGTCCCCACAGCCGAGCTCGAGCCCATTACTTCAGACTACGTCAGTTTTCCGCTGCGGACACTTATCAGAATTAGACTCACGCTTCACATAGGTTCAATCGGACGAGGCGGATATGGGCTT
Source organism: Paramyrothecium sp. XJ0827 (assembly GCA_020881915.1). NCBI lineage: Eukaryota > Fungi > Ascomycota > Sordariomycetes > Hypocreales > Stachybotryaceae > Paramyrothecium > Paramyrothecium sp. XJ0827. The sequence continues at coordinate 3,246,527 of JAJFPB010000005.1, read as the reverse complement.
GACCTATAAGGAGCTGTCTAGATTTGGCGTCCTTCGAAAGGTCAACAAGCTCGGCCCTTACGGCTGTTTCATCCGCCTCCTGAGCGAATGGCAAGATGAGGGCATCACACCCCGTGAGGTTGCAGATAAGGTGAGCTGACGGCTTTCTAAAATAACGGTCGGCCTGTTAACGTTGCGGAATAGACGAAAAAGTTCTTCCATTATTATCAGGTAAAGGATTCCCTGCTAAAAACAGTCAATATTATTTAGAACCACGAGCTTATATTCCTTTGTCGTTTAGATCAACCGTCATAAGCAGACGGTGGCTACCCCAGCGTACCACAGTAAGAAGCCCTGTTGATTGACTTACTACCTTTGACTGACATCACACAGGCGAGTCGTACAGCCCTGACGACCATCGGTTCGACCTCCGCCAATTTCTTTACCCCCCTGCTTTCGAAAGTTGGTCATTCAAGAAGATCGACGAGCGGGTTGAGGCTCTCGAGAAGAAGGCCAGCAAGAAGGCTTGATTGGACTCCACGCTTGGTGATTGGCCATGGGTGTCGTCCGTTAGCTGAAAACGCCTTGTGGACGAAGCCGGCTGGTAAGTACCGCACATGATTTATTGAACTCTTAGATTAGATGCTCGACGGCAAGCCTAAGCAGCTATTTCCCTCAAACAATCATCTCAAAGGGCAATTTAGACTGCGAAATTTATGGTATTTCAGCTGTACGGGTCGATGTGGTCTATATGCATCCCCTTGAATGCGCTCAAGGACATAAGTGATGTAGTCGCGCCATACGGCTTTCAGTCAGTCCCCACGCTTGTTTCTGGTTCCATTCACGGGTGCTTCAACGTCTAAAGCTAGAGTTGAGCTAGAGTTGATATATGGATCTACCAAATGCCTCATCGGATCAGACCCCTGTCTAGTGCGTAGTGGCCATTTGCACAAGAGTCGTTCCCCGATACGAGGCGCGATCGAACATGCAAACAAGTACAAGACGCACGCACACCCTGAAAGGGATTTCTACCAATAAGACATAATGTGTCAAGCTTCGCGAAATAACCTAAACGCATCCAAGCATTTCGCTTCCACGCCGTCCAGGGGTTTGGGGGCCCAAGGCGGGGACCATGAATTCTTGGCGTCTGCCGACGTCAGGGATGACATCACATGCAGGGTCCCAAGCAACCCGATCGGGGGGACCATCAGAGACACGGGGTGGCAGCGAATTGGCCAGACCGCTCCGAAGGATCAGCCCAACCTCTGGCGTCACTTTTCCTTGGGGACTGATATCACCGGCCACCTGAGCGATCGTCTTGTGGTTGGCCGGCAGTATATATAAGTATATAAGTGGACTGCCATCATCCCCATCGATTTTCCTTTCTTGGCGCGACTGAAAGCAGCAATTTGAAGGAATATTATCCATTGAATTCGATTGCTTTAGTATGGAAATATCTTGTAGTGCCTCGCAACCGATATCACATCCAACTACAACCACCACCGCATCAATCTTATAGCCAAGGCGCCACTTGTCTCTACCAACCCACCACCACCACCACCACATAAACCCCCAAGCAAAACCTCAGGAACCATGACTTCCTCTTCCCGACGCAGGTCCTCCAAGCATAACAGCGGCCTCCTCTTCGACCCCCTGCCTTCCCACGCCGACGCGGAGCAGCGCTCCACCCGCAAGTCCAAGGAGAAGGAGTGCGGCGGCTTCGACTGGACGCCGGGCATCGCCATCGCCCTCCTCGGCGCCATGACGCTGCTCGACGTGCAGAAGTCGGTCGAGAAGCGGGAGAAGCGCCTGAAGGAGGAGGAGGAGCAGCGCGAGCGCCGGCGAGGCAGCACCAGCACCGGCAGCCGCAGCCGCAGCAGCAGGCGTGACGACCGCTACGACGATCACCGCCACGATGACTACCGCCACGACTGTGACCGCGGTAGCCGTCACTCGTACGACAGGCGCTACGATTACCGCGACGGCGGCTCCTCTAGTCGTCGAGGCAGTTGGTGAGCGAGGCCCTGTCTCGCCGGATTGCCGCCCTACGAAAACGAAGGCACACATCGGAGGAAGACAGCTTTCAACAACATGAATGAAGTAACGAAGAATAGAAAATGATGGCATATTTCACGATCACGACAAGATATGCAGAATACATTGCACTTTGAACGGCGTTTGGGGTTATGGGAATATGTAGCATCACCTTGTATTCCTAGCATATAGCACTGACTGCTAAGAAATTGTACATTTTGTTAACTGATTCACGTTTTGCTTGCCCCTTGTGACGAACCATGACCTCTATAGTTCAGCATCCTTTTTAAATAATCTCATTGCTGTGTCCTTGTAATCTGTTCTGCTTCCACCTCGAGCTCTTCAAACAGCTGCTGGACTGTTCGTCGGATCGCGAGCTTTGCATTTACGACTGTGCTCGTGACGTAGAGCTCGCCGAGGCCTAACCTGGCAAAAAATTCGATGCTTATCAGTATTGGATGATGTGTCACTGGGGAAGCACCTTCGGCTTGCTAACTTCAGAGCCTGGGCGTCGTACTTACGGCGCACATCAGATGAACTCGTGTAACAGCAAAATCTAATGCGCAGATAACACAACGCCTGATTTGGATATTTCTCCGCATGGGAGCGTATTCAAAATGTTGCTGTTGGCTACTCAAAGGATCCGCGTAGGGTAACTCAATCAAGCTAAGTTCCGCGTCAAAGGCCGCATATATTTATTTATACATCGAACGTGGCATTTCCTCTCAAACGGGGAACAACTGCCATCTATACTAAGAACGCCGTATCTGCGTATGCAGTTATTAACATGCCTCCAAATAGCAAACCAAGCTTAATGAAACAGTCGTTGTACAAGGTCGTCATAAAAATATGGCTCTCCATGAAAACCATCCTGAGCATGTTGATTTCTCCCCCAGATTAGTTCAATCAACCTTGATTGCCCTGCAAGACAAGTTAGCTATGGGTCTGCCTGTAGCAACGATTCAAACTTACCCGTATATCCGCCGCACAAAGGCGTACGCGCTCAAGAAGCCCACGGTTCCCGTTAGCAGGCCATAAACGCAACAAGCCATGAAGCTGTATGCGAAGAAGAGCAGGCTGCTCACGAAGCCGCTGATGTGTAGTTTGAAGAAATAGTACCACACGCAGTAAGCAAATACCCAAACAGCGCTTCCACCACCGACGAGGAACGACTGCCACCACCAGTGATGATTCTCCGAGCAGAGCTGTAGGTAGATGGTTACCATTGTCACTTCCGCCACCGTGACGAGGAGGATGACGGAAACCGCGGCCATGAAGCCGAAGACGTAGTAGTACCCGCTCTTGTCCTGCCACACCGACTGGAACACAAACAGCAGCTCAATGAAGATGACACCAAAGGGAACAAGTCCGGCCAACAGAATTGAACGGATCGATTTGGCGTACCAGGCCTGTTGAGGTATCTGACGCGGCACGCTCGAAGTCTTGGCAGGGTGCTCCCAAGCGCCAGCCTTCACATAACCGTAGTGAGATCCTGCATACACGAGGGGCACTTGCACGCAGAGCCACAGCGCCAGCATGGCCAGCAGGGTTCCAAATGGCATAGCCGTGCTGGATGCCTGTGCCCAGACGAACAGGTTCAGAATGAACACAAGCACAAACAGCAAGCCCGGGAACAGGAGAGCAGTGATGATGGAGTTCAGTCTGTAGTCCTTGCCATCAAAGCTCTTGAAGACTCGTGCGGAGAAATAGCCGGAAAAGAGGCCGGCAAAGATGAAAAGACCTACGCCAACACTGATGAAGCCGCCTCGGAAGCTAGGATTCAAGACGCCAAACGCGCTGAGGAGCACCAGACCCATTGCCATGAACAGCAACTGCATGCCAGAGCCCACGAGTGGCGCCAAAAGGTAGCCGTACTGCGGTGCGCGGAAAACATCGGCGTGAAGCAGCTTCCAGCCGGTGACATCCTCCAGTGCCTCGTCCTCGTCGAATTCATCATCCATGTCCTCTGCATCACCGCCCTGGTCGAGTAGCCCTGGCGGCTTCTCCAGGCCTGCGGGTTTGGACTTTCTCTTGAGACGGATCTTGCCGTCTTCCAAAGACGGGTCCTTGTACCCCTTGATATCGGCACGCACCGTCTTGGCTAGGATGAGCATGACAATGCCAGTGAGGAAACCGCAGATGATGAACGAGTTAATGATGGCCAGCCAGTGAATGCGCGTCCCCTCCTCCTGGTTGACGAAGTACAGGTCCCAGCGATGGGCCCACTCGATCGTCTCATCCTCCCGGAAGTAGACGGAGTAGGTGAAGGGTATCGTTGTGGTGCCCAGACCATCTTCCTTGTCGCTCGCTGCCGACTTTGCTCGCTCCGGTTCAGTTTCGTTAAAGGCCGCGAGGTCGAACCCTTGACTGATATTTTGCAGGTCAACAGGGCATCCCTGTTTGTCCCTCTTGTTATCTGGCCCGATGCTCTTGGGATAGATCTCAAACCCAACAATGATCTTCTCACCACGGTCGCCTGCACGACCGGGAGCTTTGCGGTAGCGGAGGACGATTGTGTGGTGATTGTTGATGTAGAAGTGCGTCTTGTCATTTTTGGTCAAGAGTTCGGTGTAGCCTATCTTGAAGCCGGAAGCATAATACTTCTTGGTTCCGTCGACCGAGACAAAGCTGGTAGCTCCAGGCAGGTTGTCCACGATCCACTCTGCGACGTATCCATCGGCAATCATATCCATGGTGCGCTTCAACTCGTCCTGCGTTACCTCCCTGTTGCACAGGACAGTGCACGAATTGTCCTTGGCCATAGCCAGCTCGATGTCCGACACGATGATGCGGTCGCCGCGCAACACCTCTCCAAGGTTCAAAGGGATGCTCTGGCCGCTGAGAAGGCCGTTGCCGGCATTGCGTCGACCGGTCGGTTGGCATACAAAAGGGAGGTCGTAGTAAGCATATTGCAGCTGCGTGTTGTCCGAGTAGACTTTGTTGACCAGGAGCGGGATCCGTTCGTTGTCTTTATAGCTTCTTATAGACCATCCTGTTGTTGGGGGTCAGAAACGTGGAAGCCCTCTGTAGCGGAAGGGAGTGGCTTACCAGGGATATAGAAAGCATCAACAGGGCAGAGCAGGAGGAGGGACAGAAGCCCGCCAAAGCCCGCTTTCCAAGCGCCCACCATGCTGATGGTTGGAAGCCACCAAGTAATGTAGGGAAGAGTATTGTGAGGATGGATGGATGGATGCTGTGGCCGTCTCGTTCTTGACCTGCAGCCCGTTCGCAGGCAGCTGTGATGAAGACGCGCGCCGCTTCCTTCAATGAATGGTGGTGGGCCAAGAAGGGCAGTTCGCCGCCGGTTTAAGGCGAAGATAATAAAGGCTCGTGAGGAGAATTGTTATACTCGGACGCAAGGGAGAGGGCTCGGTGTGGCTATCGTGGATGAAACGAATGGAATCGGCATCGAACGCCGCGCAATGCAGTGTCGCTGTTGAACTCGCAGCGAAGGGAAATCGCACGATGATATGGTCCCGTCGGAACCGTTGTATCTATCGGGGCGTGTCGTGTCGTGTTGTGTTTTGTGTTTGTGTTTGCGTTCGAGCCAAGCTTTCCGGCTGCTCGGGGGTGTTGCTGCGAGGCACGAGAATTTGGGTTCGCGGTCCAGCCCAGTGGGGACTTGGAGCTTGAGTCCCTCGACAAGCCGCGGGTGGGTCCCTCATGCGGATGATGGGGGAAGTGGGTCCATGCGTTGAGGTAAGGTACCGGTAGCGGCTTGGCATCTCATCGCTGTGATTGGACGGCCATCTTGAAACCCTTTGAGACATCGAGACATCGAGACATCGCGATGAGCGTGTGCGTTGATGCCACGGACTGACAATGCTGAGCATGGTGCGTTAGTTGCGCTTGGACGGAGATCGCCCTGAATGTGAGCACGGAGCTACTTGGCCATCGTTGACAAGACCATTGGATATCACGTCGGGGTCTTGCAAATCATCCTCGGTGATGGCCTCATCAACTCCCTACCTCGTTATTTGTCCGCCAAGAAGTCATTGTCCACCCCCTTGAATAGGTCAAAACATAAGCACAGAGACATCCAGCATCGTGTCTCTTGTGCATCCCCGCAGCACAGGAATTATTAATGTCTCACCTCCTTATTTCGCCCCCGTCGCCGACGCGCAATGTGAGCAACAAGCCGTCGCGGACGGAAAATCCGGGGTGCCACAGCTTCTTATACGTGCTAGTACAATCCAGACGCAAAGTGCACAATTCAACCAAAACCCCACGTCTTGTTTCGTCTGGAAGCATGCACGATATCCGTCCAATGTATAGTAATGGGTATCATTATAAATTATTATCAACAAGAAACTTCCTTGGTACAATGTTTTGAACGCTTTGCGCTCTTGTGTAGGCTCATATGTGTGGCAATCTGCCTGGAGAAACGCCGCGCTCTGAAGCCCAAACCATCCCAAACACTTATATAATCCCCAAAAGAACAAAATAGTAAGAAGGATGTAATCATAGCAGACAAGATATGCAAGCTTTACCCAATTCCAATCCAGCCAAAAAAGCAAAGAACGCCTTCATATCCCGCGTAGAGATGCGATTTTTCTATGATGAACCAAACAAAGTATTAAGGTGCTCAGAGCACGCTGATAGCAGCCCCACGGTGCTGGTATCCCGGCAGGATACTGGTGCCCAGCGTCTCCGGGGGTGGGATGCTCAGCATCCGGGGCTGGAGGTGCGCGTCCGCTTCGGCCTCGGCGGCCTCGGCCACGGCCATCTCGAAGCTCGGCAGCTCCTCCGGGCCCTGCGGCTCGAAGGCCGTCTCGACGCCGATCTGCAGCGGTACCGAGAGCGACACGTGCGTGTTGCTGGGCCCGACGGACAGGCTCAGCTGCAGCACGTACGTCCGCGACATGAGGCATGAGTGGAACGTGGGTAGGAATAGCTTCTTGTTGCTGAGGGGTACGGTGACGGGGATGTCGAGGCTCGTGGCGTGGGTGAAGGGCGCTGCCGGCTCCTTCTTGGCGCTCTTCCCGCGGTTACCCCAGCTGCCGCGGCGGCCGGCGCGGCCCTCGGACCCGTCCGTGTCGGAGGCGTCGCCGTCAAACTGCGAACTCGCGTATCCCGAATCGCGTCGGATATTGGTAGGGCGCTGTTGGCGCCAGGATGGCTTGTCGACGCTGACGTGGAAGAGGCTGCTGGTGGAGGAGTAGCTCAGGGCTGTGGTCATGTTGTAGTTGGTGCGCCCGCCAAAGTTGGGTAAGTGGTCGCAGGGGAGGGCGCTGAAGAATGTCGTCGCGGTGAGCTTGCCGGTGACCGAGTGGATCTTGGGGGGTGCCGCGTCTGCCGAGGCCGGTGCAAACTCGACGTTGAGGTGGGCGAGGGTGGAGGAGGCGAGGTGGCCGTCGGCGGAGAGCATGATGGCTGGAGGCTGGACCGCGGAGACCCTCACCTTGCCCAGCTTGCTCGAGAAAAGGTTCTTTCGGAGAGTTTTAGACTTGGAGAGCTGATACCTTTCGTCGTTTGTGGTGATGTCCAGCGGCGCATCCTCAGGCGCAGCAGGGAGCACCTTGATAACGTGCTGGCCGTCCAGGACGCTCTCGAGGCCCATCTCGGTGCGGACGCCAGCTCGGGCCTTGATGGCATACTGGATCTGGACCATCTCTGGAGACTGGTCGTTTGCCTCCCAGGAGCCCACCGACGGAGGCGGCCGCAAATGTTGGTCGCGCACGGCGGGCGAAGCCCTGTGGTTGCACGCGCCCAGGGTGAGCTGGTGCGGCACGACGAAGTTGAAGGGGATGGTGTAGGTGCGGCCCGCCACGAAGACGGTCGAGCTCGGCAGGTCCATGTCCGACGCGGGCATGCGCAGCTTCATAAACGTCTTCTGGGAGTGGGCAGGGAACGCCTGGACGTAGTCGAGCCGCGTGGCCGCCGTGCCGGTCAGGGCAATCTCGAAAGCGTCGAAGTGGGTGTCCCGCCACGGCTTGACGTGGGCATGGCCGGTGATGGTGGAGCCGGACGTGTAGACCTTGGAGCTGTAGTGCTGGTCGATGACGACCTCAATGGTGGGCTTTGCCCTACCGGATTCGAAACCTGCAGACATGGCTGCGCGCGTGTGTGATGTGTGGACGTGATGTAGTGATAGCTTGAGACAGCGTGGTGTCGGTTGGCGGCAGTGGAAGTGGAAGTGATGTGAACGTGCTGTAGATGAAGTGAGACCGGTTGTGGTAGGGCCTTGACAATGTTGTCGTCGTGTGCGAATGGTGGCGTCCAAATCGTAGAGGGCACGAAGCTCTATTATAGATCTGGCGACTTGTTCCCAGCCCTTTGGTCAATGAAGGACACACGCTAGTCTCAATGACAAACTCAACGAGGGCGATGATGACCCGGATTAGAAATTATTGGATGTGCTGTAAACAAGAATGACAGTCCCCTGAGCCGTTAACGGGGAGCAAGAATCATGGACGAGGCAGGATCGACATGTCGGGCACGAAGGACACGACGAAGGGCGCGGGCGGGCAACTTTAAGGCTGAGTCACTGCTCGTTTCGAGCCGTGCGTACAGAAAAGCCACTCCGAGTATCGTGATCCGGCATCACGCTCCCCTAGTTTTTTTCTTTCTCCCCCTTCCATTCTCCCACGAGCCAGCCTTCCACACCACACCCACCCACTGAGACTAAGACGCCATTCTTTACCTCATGCCATGCCTGGGCGAGGTGGGTCTGCACACCTTCCGGTGACGGGGCCCAGGCTGCTAGACTCGGGACGGGGTGTGTGTGTATATCACCAAGGAAAAAAAGTGTGCGCCGGGCGAGAAATGCAACTGGTGATGCGCTGGGGAGGGGGTGGCGCCCGTCCCCACCACGCAGAGAAGTCCCTTGCACCCAGGTCCACCATACACATGCCTGGGATGGGCGCCGAACTGAACTCACCCGTCCAAAGGCCCTTTTTCTTGGCCTTCCCTCGACCATTCAAGGCATCGCAAAGGCACAAAGTTGGCATTAACTTCCTACAGGCCACCACAGGGCTGCTAGGCTCAGTCGATCGGTGTGCCATGCCATCGACCCCCAAAACGCATGTGAAGGCTTACTCTATCGTTTCCACAAACGCTCCACTCAGCAAACCCCCCAATGACGAGTGTGTATGTGTATGGGCTCATGACCATCATGAGCCAGCGCTTGAACCTACGTTGCTCCGTGTGTATAGATCAAGCTGTAGAGATGCATGCACGGTATGGCCCGGCTTTGTGGGGATCCGTCCAACACGAACAAGGGGGAAGGTTCCAGGTTGGTATGATGGAGAACCATTTTTTTCCCAGCTTGAGCGGTCCAGATCACCCGGATGGATACCTTTGCTCTGGTCCGAGCGGCTACGGCTGTTGTCGCCAAGGATTTCCTAATTTTTTTTTCGTCTTGATACCGTTTTTGCTCTTGTCCACTTTCCCGACCACCAAACCCGAACGGCTTCGACCGAAGGAAAAGCTGGCAAATGCTTGCGGCAACCCCAGTCGGGACATGGTTACCGTAGTGCAAAGAGACCCCCCCCCCGGAGGCGTGGTGCGTTTCGTGGCCCGGACCACCGCCGAAAGACGTCCGATGTTCTCGCCGCTTACACGAGCCAGACCACGGTAGTTTCACTCCTGACCTTCCCCCTTCATGCGGCGCCAGTCACACGCACGAACTTGCAAACAAACCCATCAAAGGCTGGTGGCCGACATCGCAAGCGATGAGACAGAAATAGAATGAGAAAAATGACACCAGAACATGAAAGGCGTCTAGATTCCAATGCAAAGCGATCCAAGCCCCAGAAGCGTCGCGCCGCCGTTAGGAACCAGGTCGCCGATCTGCCTTTTTCAACGGCTCTCGGTCGCGATTGCGAGACCAATCAGGACGGAGAATGTCATTGTGCGCTATGTATCACCCCCTAGATCTTTCATCTTGCAACCTGTGCTGTACAGTAGGTTGTGTCCAAGGCGCGGCTTGGGCGAATAGCATGTTATGGTCAGCGACGATCCTTCACGTCAGACCCGGGTCCGATGATTTCATCTCGGGGCACAAGCTCCTTAGCACCCACTGGGGGGGATTTCTTAGCAAGACGGAAATCTGGGGTTCACAACCTTTTCCGAATCGTGATGCCAATGCAGCCGCGTCATGAAGATGAATCCTCTTTTGCTCACACCCTCCTCTGGACTTGCGCCCCGGACTAATTGCATCAGTGCACTCTCAACAAACCTCAACGTCGAAGTTGATTAGCCGTATAAGTCGAGCATGGGCTGTGACTCGTCTCCTCGTCTGTAACTCTCTTTGTTTGCTTGCGCCATGCAATTCAAAATATGCCGACGCTAGATGCCTACCAAGTGGTTCACAACACCTGGCTTGCGGTGAGAGGCCCTCTAACCCGCACACCTTCTTTTCTCCCGCCTAACGGAGCCGTGGAGGTTGCGGCTCACAGCTAGCCCTGACGGCCGAGCGCGATATCCACATCACGCACGCGCCCCAAATCCTCTGCCGCGTAAGTGCTGCAGCACCCCGGGCCTAGAAAGCAGGGCGACATGGTATAGTTGGGGGCCTTCTGCCTTTGTTGAAACTGACAACCTGGCTCGGACATCCACATCCGCGGTCAAGAACTGGCCCCATGAGTCGGGCACCATGAGGCTGGTAATCGAAGCCCTGTCACGACGAGCCTCGTTTTCCAGAGAATTGCCCTCATTTCCCGGCTAGCTCAACTTTTTAACTCCCCGTACCCACTCCCACCTTCTGCACCTTGCCGTGTAAGTCAAGCATCGCGGGTCTAGAAGGGCGGGAAGAAAACGCCATGCCACATTGCGCTCCCAGGAACCATGGGTAAGTGAAAATTTCAAGCCCTCCTGACCTGGCTTCCCATCCGGCCCCCTGTTCCAACCCAATACCTGTGACACGGGGAGGGGCGGCGGCTCCATTTCCAGTTCACGATGGCTCCTCATCGCAAACGGTCTGGACCAGAGACCAAATGGGTCGGCGCGCATGGGTCAAGCTTCCTCCTCCACCTTTCTTGGCCCGTCCGCCCTACCATCACCGTCTGCGACCCGGACGGTTGTGTTTCCGCAGCCTGGTTCCGTGGCAGGCATCGACAACCGGGTGGCATAAAGCTTGGCCCGGCAACTGAGGAAGTTTTCCCGGTCTTCCATTCGAGCTTGGGGCACAGACTTGAACACTATTATTGAGGCCCGGCTAATTACAGCCGCCTCGTCTGTGTCTGTGCCCAAGCATCCATTGACATGACACGGGGGTTCCTGATTGGGAAACACCTCTGGAAAACGCCCAATCCGGTAAGTTTTGGCTTCGATGACCCTGGCACAAGCTTGTGTTGCCAGTCATGTCTTCCACCCACATATATGCAGTATTAGCGTTTGTTGTCAATACTATGACCATTCCTTTTTACTTCCCAAACGTGCGTCGTCCGATATCGCCCCATACTTGGATGTCTATCCTCGAATGATTCACGATTCCAGGCAAATTCGTTACATCTGCTGCTTTCTCCCCCACAAAATGATGTATGCTGTCTCAGGGGAGGTCGCTCGTCGTCAATGACACCTTTCATTCATCGAACTCACCATGCAAAGCGAACCAACCAACCAACCATGAATGGCTGGCCCCGTGGTTGATGACCACAGACAACTATGACACCTCTGCTCAACCTGTTGACGAGGTTGAGGGCTTGACTCCTTCAGCCATCCTGATGTTAGATTAGACCAGGGTCAATTTACCAGACCCATGGCCACCAGCTTATAGATGGGAGCATTGACACCGAGGATCTATCCTTCTCATCATTCAGGCAAGGGCCGAAAGCACAAGCCGGCGAGGGAAGCAACGAGAAGGAGAAGAAAGAAAGGAGAAAAAAAAAATAGATCATGAACCATTGCTCTTCTACTCCACCTGTTCTCCACCATGTGCCCCAGGTTCCATGGGCACGAATGCACGATATGCCAGTCGATCACTGCATTCGAGTTAGCGCCGATGGAGCACAAAGTTGCGTCTGTGCTTCTCTTGCATCACACACCCCCTCCCCCCATGCCTCCCGCACGCACGCTGTCAACTTCGCGCCAACCTTCTTTCTGTCTTTGTTGCCGTCGGAAACGACCTGTAGGGGAAGGGCGCGGAGTCATATCACGAGCCGCCAATTGCCTCACCTTACCCCGGCCACGATTCAACCAGTACATGGCTGATTAATAGCCCATGGACCCTTGATTGTCAGTTCCCGCCCGCCGTCGGTGAGCGTACCCGTAGTCTCATACTCGGGTCATCCGATCCCGCCCATCCAGCAGAAGTATGACGCCCATCATGATGACCAAGCTGTTTACGCCCTTCGTGATGTGTCGCCATATCGGTTTAGGATTGCCCAATGCGCACGCCATCAGTAAGCAGGCCTGAAAGCGCCAGACTGACTTCCTGGTCACTGCTCCTAATAAGTGTTATGAAAGTCAGACTCTATGCGGTTCATTATTAATACAAGAAAACAGCGGTTGATGATCGCTCTTGTCAATCATGGCATGCATGTATGATGGTGTCTGCATGATTCATCAGAACCTTGTTATTGCAGGCTATGGCGACCACCCGAGTCCAGACGATTTAATGCACCTTGGCTCCAAACACTGCGAGAAACTAGGAGTTCGAAACAAGAGCTTCGGAGCTATCGGCCAGCCACATCTACTATCTTGTAGCTTCCAGCAGAAAATCACGGCCTCAATCCTGAACTCCCCATCCTTCCGCTCGCTTCTCTATGACACAACTTTTCAACACCGCTAGCCTAACCAAAACAGTTGACTGTTGACCATTCCTCAGTCAACCCGACCCATCCATTGCTCTAATCGTGCCACGAGATGTACAGCATGATGCCGGCTCCGACAGCAACTGCTGAAAACTGCACCAGCGTCTTCCTCAGCTCCACGAGCTTGCTGGGGCCCGTCTCGAGCAGCTCAGGGATAACCGCCACTGTGCCCACGTAAAGGAACGTGCCTGCTGTAAAGGGTAGCAGCATGTCGCCCCATGTCTGATGAAACAAACTGTTAGCGTTCGTTCTCAACCCAGCCACACAATACAACGCCAACACTTACCAGACTTGTTCCCCACAAGCCGCCGTTTCGCGCAAGGGGTTCGTCACTCGCAGCACCACCGAACTCCTGCACCGCGATGCCAATGAGGGTGCCAATCAGGGCGCCGATGGCCGTGACAAACTGCGAAGCCATTGCGGCACGCTTGGAGAAGCCCGACTGCACGAGCAGTGCAAAGTCGCCGACCTCGTGAGGAATCTCGTGGAAGAACACAGCTACAGTGGTCGTGGCTCCGATGGTTGGAGACGCGTAGAAGCTCGCCGACATGGCCAGACCGTCCGTGATGTTGTGGGTGAAATCGGCACTACGTGAAGGTGCTGGTATCAGCGCAATATGTTCAAACAAGTTTCGAGATGGCTTGCACTTACATGAGGTTGAGGTAGCCTCCAAGCTTAACACTTGGGTTGATTTCCTTCTTGGGCTCAGCAACAGCTTTGGACTCCTTGCCCTTGTTCTTCTTGCGGGACTTGGCGTCGCCATTGGTGGTATCCGCGCCCGAGGTCTTAGCCACGGCGTGCTCATCACTGTGGCTATGCGCGCCATGCGAGTGGTCGTGGCCAGCCCCGCCAGTCGCAATCCTCAATCCCTTATCCATGGCCACGAACGTCATGAAGCCCACCATGATGGCCAGACCGAGGATCAGGTTCCTGTTGGGCTCGACGAGCACGAACCGGGCCCGCTCCTCGTCATCCTCTCCGAGGAAGATCTCGGGCAGCAGATGGAACAGAGTGTCGCCCAGGAGACCACCGACGGCAAAGGCCACCATGACAGACAGGGAAGACGGATCGATGTTGGTCGGGCACAGGGCGAGCAGGAAGTTGGGAGGGCCTGAGATGTACAGCGTCGCGAGGAGCGCATTGACGGCGGGCGAGCCGGGGAAGAGCGTCGAGAAGAGCTTCGTAGTGAAGGACGAGGGGGCGGCGGCATGTTTGGCGGCTTTCGCAGCGTTCAAATCCTGGACAATGGAGCAGGTCTAGACGAGAACACCATTAGAACTTGCTCTATTCATGAATCAACCGTAGTGGTTGAGTCGACGTACCTGCAATTCCTCGTCAAGCTGCTCCAGGCTCAGTTTCTCCACGGCCGCGGCGCTGGTGACCTTCTGGGGCGCGGCAACGACAAGGACGGCGAGGAGCAGCAGGCCGGCTGCTGCCAGCCTCAAGTTCCGGTTGAGAGCCATTTTCGCGTAGCTTCGGGTGGCTCCAATGGCTCTGGAGCTCTGGGTGGAAAAAAAAGTAAAAGGGTGAATAGGAGGATGCAGGACCAGATGCTGGAGCCGGGCACACGACAAAGTACCAACCGCGAGCGAGGGATGAATGGTGGCCTCAGCGGCCAGCCAAGCTGAGCTAAGCTTAATCCGCCCAACGCAGATCATCTTGAGGACAGAGGAGCATTTTTACATGCGGACGCCTACCAAATTGTCCGTCGAATAACTAAAAATAACTACATAATCCTGGTTCGTCTGTAAACAAAATTTCCTCTCTTCTGATTGTTTTTCGGTGAAACGAAACGCAACATCTTTTGAGTGGGGAGACGCACGAAATGACTTAACACTCAGGAAGTAAATTAGAGGACAGTATAGATGACGAGACTATCGTATGTCTTCGAACCATCATTCTAATCACCTTGCAATATTGCCAGCAATAGCCCCCGAATTTATATCCTAGGTACTCTAGTCTAAGCGCGCACCGATATTTTTTGCTTCCCACCATCGCGACCGTATCAGTCGATTCATCAGCCTGCGTAGCATTGCTTGAATCTGCCAAAATGCTCAAAGTATGGATGCATTTACAGAATCATTACCGCCAAGACCAAGGCGACAACCGCAGCGCTGAAAGAGTTGAGCGTCGTGCTGCTGGCCTCGCCGGGCGCGGTACCGGAGCCGGAGCCGGAGCCACTGGAGCCACCCGAGCCCGTGCCCGAGCCACTGCCCGATCCCGATCCGGAACCAGATCCAGATCCAGCGCCGCTCCCCGAGCCTGAACCCGAGCCTGAACCCGAGCCTGAACCCGAGCCTGAACCCGAGCCTGAACCTGAGCCAGAACCTGAGCCAGAACCAGTGCCCGAGCCAGATCCGGATCCAGACCCAGACCCAGAGCCCCCTGAACCAGTCCCAGTAGCAGCGGGGCTGCCTGTGACCGTCGAGTTCGTCCCTTGCGTTCCATTCGCCTGGCCAGTGCCCGTTGCAATAGCCCCCGGCACGACCGTCGAGTTGACCACCACATAGCTAGTTGCCACGCCCACAGAAGTCCTGGGCCCTCCGGAGGCGTGCCTCCCGACCACGACATCGCGCTTCGCAGCAGCACCGGGGCACGAGAGGTCGTAGAGAGGCTGGGTCGACAGCGTGGACCCCACAACGCCGAAGCTCGGGTCGGGCGTGCCCGGCGCGGAGTCCTGCAGCGTGTACCACCAGACGTTCGAGTGTCCGAAGTGCGGGCACCCGACCTGGGACCAGTACGAACGCGCGTTGGCGAGAGAGGGGACGCCCTGGCCGGACGTCTTGCCGCTGACGGGCCATCCGGTCTCTGTGATCCAGAGCGGCTTGCCACCGGCAACGGCCGTCGTCTGATCCCAAGCAGACTGGAAGAGGTTGAGGCCTTCCTCGACAGGGTTGTTTCTGGTATCCTCAAAGTACGGATAGGCATCGAAGCCAATGAAGTCAACGGCATCAATCACCGCCTTGTTGGATCCATTGACCCAGGCCGTCCAAGTATCAACATGGCCAATTGGGGCGTCCTGGAGGCAGGAGCCCTTGATGGTCTCGCGGATCCGGTTGATATAACCAACCAATGTGGCAGGGTCGGTGCCGGGGTTCTCGCCCGCTGCGATGCCGATGGGCGAGATACGGTACAGATCCTCGTTTCCAATGGAGATGCCCGCGACCAAGCCATCGAGCTGGCTGCAGTACTGGCCAATGATCTTCTGAAGCGCAGCGATCTCGTTGTTGAAGGCATCGCCCCCAGCGGACGCCCAGAGACCAAACAGAAGACTGGTCTTTGTGCTTATAGCCGCTGGCACGGCAGAAATGGGGTCGTTGGCAGTACCAGCTTGCTGCGGCGTAGTGTCAGTCTCGATGTCACAACCAGGTGCGCAGATGCGGCCATCAGGAGGATGCTCACCACCAGAGTAAAGATCCTGGCACTAGTGAAGGCGCCATTGGTCCCTTGCAGGCCAGCTGCTGTTCTGAACTCGTTCTCAAAGTCACCCTGAGCTTTGGCTGCGCCGTTGGTGAACGTTGAGCCATAGTTGAAGCCCTGGAAGGCAGAGGCGGAGGAAGCAATCGCCGCGAGAGCCAAAACGCTCGCCGAAACGGACGGCATCTTGAACACTGCACAGAGGAAGTCTATCGAAAAGCTCTGAACCGTATTTTGATTGTACTGAAACGTGAGGGTTGGACGAAGCAGGTGCCCAGTCAGAAGTGTCTGAGATATCCGTCCAAATCAAAAGAGCGAGTGATGCGAGTGCAAAGTCAAGCTGCGCGAAGAGGAATCGAGGGGTGTATATACGAGTAATGATGTAAGGGATACAGGAAGATGGCTGGAACCATCCGTAGGCCTAGCTGTGAAGAATGTGTTGAGGACGGATCGGCCGCAAGGCCGACTTTGCGTATACTATCAAAGCTCTTAAGCTTAGTGCAGCATACCAAAGGACCAGGATTTTCTCCATACTCTAATCCGAGCGCCACAGGCAGTCCCGAACGAATGATCGAAGTTTACTAAAAATGGAAGTCCCTCCCTCTCATAGAGAGTGCCGATACCCGCAAATCATGGCAACGGAAAGTCGTCCGCTCCACAATGATGGGGGTGGGGACGTCTGTGGTCGGCTTCATCACCGGGCCACGCAGGTTTCGTACTTAGATATCATGTAGAAGTCGGCGGTTTGATGTCTTTACTTTGAGCAGGGCAGCGTGCGTAGCATCTTGCCAGGAGGACCTGTCATTGGGAACAGATCCCTCTCATCCATGGTGCTTCTGTGAGGAGTGCCTATAAAGGAAGCAAAATGAGGAAGCAAAAAAATCTTCCAAGTCGTACATGAGCAAGTTACGGGATTTTCCATTGGATGAGCATGAACACGAGCATAGGAGACAATTGAGTTTGAAGCTTCGCTCATAGTGTGACGCCAACCATATACGTGGTGGCGGCCGGCGGTCCCGACGTAGCCGTTCCAGGAACTCGCCTACTTTGAGCGGCCACTGAGAATCCGCGTTGTCGAAGCCTCGTCAGCTCGCTTTTTGGCTTTTTCTCCGCCTGTGAGATGTGATTCTTGTTTCTCAAACGGACCGATCGGGTGACGTTGCGGTTAGGCCCGATTCCGTCCGACTCGTCATCCAAATGGTGTCGCCCCGATTGACACCCGTACAAGACCTAAGAATGAACAGGTATTCACACAGTATCTATAATGTTCAGTCGATATTATTACAATATGCCATTGCTGTGATTGGCACAGACATTATTCCTATTGGACCTAGAGATCGTTATTGACACTATATCTATGTTTAGGAATAGGACTCACCACTCGGCCTTGGTATGGCATTGCCAATGGTCCCATACACTCGAGTATGTGGACTATGGGGGTTTTCCTTGACATTATGAGGATTGCATTTGCGACCATCGATGAAATCCAACCCGCTGCCAGCATTTCGTTATGCGGCAAAGTTTCGGTGGCTCTAGCACGCACCTCTTCCCAACCATCCCGTCGCAGAGCTGTCCAGAAATGGCGAGGCAAGGTCTATCTCAATGCTGGCACTGTTTGCTTCCTACGCATTCCAGTTGAATCAATTCCGGTTCAGACATGTCAATGTAAGCTCTTCGTCAGCCCGTTTAGAAGGGTTGTCATAGCCGGATGTCGTAAAGGCTTGGGCTTTTATTGTCATCATTATCCTACGCTCGTCGGAGATGGAACGCTAGCTCTCAGTATTGCATTTGTTATGGCTTTCGGTAAATGCTTCTTTGACTGAGGCAAATTTGCTTCCACTATGTCATCATTTGAGGGCCTGCATGGATATCCAGATTAATCGTCACATCTCGTCTCATCCTACCAGCCCGCGTATTCCCCTTAGCCCTGTTGACTTCTTTTCCTTCTTGGAATTGACCGCCGTGCCTGATGAGCCCGCAGGGTTACCCGATGACAGATCCTCCTTATCCTTGGATTTGCTTTCCTTGCGAATCCGGTTTTGGACACCGCCTATAACCTGGTTAGTTTTAACTGCCAAGTTGTGATAGGTGGCGCCATTTACCTCGGCCGAATATGCGATGCTCAGGGCTTGCTGACAACGACAGAGAGCCTGTGCTCTCTGCTACCAAAGGGCTGTGAGGCTGTTGCGTGAGCCCAACGTTAGTACTTCGACTCCCTTGGGAGTCTAATGGTGGCGTAACGTTGTAGGCGGTGCCTTCTGGAGTCTCGAAGTTTGCGTGCATTTGATGCGAGGAAGGCGAAGAAAGAGACTGTTGGGTCGTTTTTGATCCAGCTGCAGAGTCGGTTTTAATGGTAGGCGATGCCTCTCCTTGTGTGTGTCCTAGGGTGGCTCCAGACTGCATGTCGAGCAAAGAAGACTGCAGAGCAGTATATTTGCGTAAAAGAAGGCTGTGCTGCTTCTGCATCTCGGCCTGCTTTGCACGACTCGCTGCTAGCGCGTTTTCTATAGCGATGTCTGCGCCGCTTCCTGCCCTTCCGTGCAACTCCTGCGCGTTGGAAAGCTTGTTTTGCAGCACGGCAATCTGAGACTGGAACATCCTGTTGACACGCTGCACCTCATCCTCTTGAGCAGCTAGCCTTGTGCTGAGAGCCTGCATTTGATTCTGAGCCTCGACTGCCGACTGCAGGGCGGTTTGCCGCTCAACCTCCTGTGCCTGGTGGTCAAGTTCTGACAAGGTGAGGCGCTGGACCTCGGCTTTGAGCCTCTCCATCTCGGTAGACTGGATCTCAATTGATTGCAAGTTCTGCTTCCAGTTGAGCTCTTGAACCTCTGCATCGCACAGAAGCTTACGGAGCTTCTCGCTTTCCTGCTTTGTGTCCTCTAGCTCTCGACGCAGTGTATCAAGTTCGGTGAGTGTCTTCTTTGACTCGTCTCGAAGATTTTTCAGCTTATTTGCGAGGTCTGCCTCCCACTTCTTGGTCAGCGCCCGACTCTTTTCAGATTCCTTGCGAACCTGCATCTCCGCCTTTTTGGCCTCTTCGAAGCGGCTCTTTAAATTCCTGTTCATCATAATGAGGTTTTGGGTCTCTGCCTCGCTAGCAGCCTCCACGACCTGTCTACGTCGTAATTCACCAATATGAGCCATGTGTTGCTGCTTCAAAAATCTCTCAAAGCTCAAATCATTTTGGAGAAGAAGTACTCGTCTTTGCAGATGGGCAATCTGGGAGCTTCCGCTGGTCAATGACATTGGAGATTTGACAAGATTTGGTTGCACAGGTGCTGGCAGGCCTGTAGATTTCTCGGCTGTCGACTCATGCTGGCTAAGAGCAAGAGATGGCACGCTATCATTAGGCAAGTTCTGGTGCAGGCCAGATTTTATGGCCTTGTTAGACTGGATTAGATCTTGGAGTTGTGTTTGAGAGGGCGAAATGGTCAGCTGTGGTTGCAATGGCGGACTTCCTGCACTAGGCTCCCTAGACCTTCCTTCGCCAAAATCTCGAGTTGAGACGCGGCTTGATTGTGACCCATGTCTCATTAAAGCTGACGAAGCCCGGTTGCTTGACAAAGACTCAGCACTCATAGAGTGCCCATTATCCCAGCCGCTGGGGCGACTAATGGAGCCGCTGAGCAAAGCCATTTCGAAGTGTTCCTTTTCTTCCTCATCCATGGCATTCACTATTTGGCCACCCGGCATTGGTGGTACATCCTGGCCATCCACGTAATTTGGATCTGGCGCAAGGCACAAGCTCATACACTCGGCGACGACTTCGGCTGCTTCGCTCTTGATCCAGCGCCCGAAATCTGTCTTTTCGGAATCGATGGTAAGGGTATAGAAGTTTGGATGCAGCACATGGTAACGTCGGAACTTCTCGGAATGATGCCTAATCTCCGTGGGTTGGACTCCGAGGTCTTCTGCATCCGAAACGTGAGCGTGTCGTAAATATCGCTGCGGCTTCCGGATATAGTCCATAAAATTTATGGGATAGAGGCCGTATAGAATAGTATAGTAGTTGGACAGCTGGGCGACAGTGGCGGCATCAATGTCTGGATCGAAGGTGCAGATTTCCCAGGCACTCGTTTGTTCTGATTCGCGCCGAGAGGCTTCCACTGTCTTTGTTATTTCTTGATTCCAGAACAGTAGTCGAGCGTAAATATTGAATAAGCCCGGTAGATGTGGTACAAGCGAGCTCGGCATATGAGGTAGAAGCATAATGAGGGCTGTCAAGGCAGCAGATATGACCGTGGTCGACGTGTCCTGTTGCAAGCATGTGAGGATACTGCTGAATAGCGGCGTCTGGCGGATTAGGTAGAGGTGCGGCGGCTGATTTTGAACAAAATCGCATAGGAATCTCAGCGCTTGCTTCCGATATTGTTTCTGTACTACATACGCATCCAAGGATATAAAAAGCTCCTGTGCACTCGTTAGGGACAAGTAGAGCCATCTGGGCGCACTGAGGGTTTACCTTGGGGCGTCTCTTCCCAAATTGCATCAGCGTATCCCGAACCATTCTCTCCAAATGCTCAAAATTTGAACTTCCTTCGCTGTATAGGGGATATAGCCGGCTCATCCATTCGAGAAGCAGTTTCTCAATGATGGGGTTGGCTCCAGCACCATCCTCTGATGCTTCGGATTGTTCATCTGTAAGTTTGACGAGGTCTGACAGGCTCGAAACTGCCTCCTCCATGAAACTTCTTTTCGTCGTGACAGCGCCTTCGATGACATCTCGACACCGGTCGAACCACTGGATGATGCGCTCTGGCGTTTGGAGAACAGGGAGAAGCCTCCGCAAGATGGCTATCCACGCTCCGGACGCCTCCGAGTTTCCCTTGACATGTTTTTCGAATATCGATAGCAGCTCGCTCTGAAGACGGTCGGAAGCGGCATCGTCATATTCGCCGTGGTGTTGCACGAAGGTGGCGATCGACTCAACTAGCTCGTCGGGCAAGGGCAAGGTCGGTTGGGCGATAAAGTTATTGATCGCTTTGGATAGATCTTTCAGCGAGCTGCAGGCGTGCGCTATCAGTCAGTCATTGGCCATGAGAGTTGGCATCGAACAAAATGATGTGCCGCAACCGGGCGGAAAAGAGAATTTTCCCAAACCCGTCAGATGACGATGACGTACCTAGACGAAGCCATATTTCAGGTAACTCATCGCAACTGCCAGAGCTCGATTGAGTTCCTCTCTGCTTGCGATGACAAAGGCCGTGGCCAAACCCTGGACAGTCAATCAGTTTACGATGCAGCTTTCTGAGCGTGCGCGCGCGAAGTTTGACCTTGCATCGTGGGTCAGTGTCATCAGGAAAAGATAAGCGGCCTTTGCGTGCTGCATACGCCAAGGTGCAGCGGGCCTTACCTAATGGGGGAGGGGAGCTCTGGCCTGAGCTTGGCCTGGACTTGCGAGCTACGCATGATCGGCAGCCGCCGAAGGGCAGTACCGAGTACCGCACCCTGTCTCAGCGCCTGGCTCAGGTGTGGGTGTCTCTCAGCCCTGGGCAGGGAGCTTGCCAAAGTATCGGGTACGGCAGTGGGGCAGACGGCAGCCCGTGTTTGCCCTAAAACCCCGCATTCTGCTGCCGCATGACCCCACGAAACATACGGCACTCAGTGGGTCCTGAACCCAGCATCGAGTGCCTTTCCGTCCACTATCGAGCCACTGGAGGAGCTTTGAAACCCTGAGGGCGACGTGATGTACATGTACTGCTGCCGTTGCTGCAGGTTGACCACTTTCATTCGGCACTGTACCTCTCTCCTCGCAGCACCGCGATGACGAGGCGCGTGATCCCCTCTTCTCTCCTCTCCTCTACCTGAACCATT
Source organism: Paramyrothecium sp. XJ0827 (assembly GCA_020881915.1). Taxonomy (NCBI): domain Eukaryota; kingdom Fungi; phylum Ascomycota; class Sordariomycetes; order Hypocreales; family Stachybotryaceae; genus Paramyrothecium; species Paramyrothecium sp. XJ0827. The sequence continues at coordinate 3,224,526 of JAJFPB010000005.1, read as the reverse complement.
TATATTCTGCTTCTCCCTTGATTCATTTCCCCTCTTTTCATCCCTCCTTGGAACATCAATTCTGCCAATTCGCCATCTGTAGCTGAGAGCCTTGACAAGCTTCCCGGTTCACACCTTCACTTACATCTTTCATCCTCTCCCGTGTCCCACAACCTTACATCTATCCAAGATGGCTGCGAACAAGTCCTCGGCCATCGATGACCAGGAGCCCATCGATGTGCTGATTGCCCTGCATCACAAGTTCGACCTTCTTGACTTCGCAGGCCCCATGGAGGTGCTCACCTACGCAGCACACAACTTCAGTGATGTCGGTACGTGTTTTCTTTCCATCTCCTCGAGCTGCCGTTGCTTGCTCTACGAAACTTCCCCTCTTTTGAATTCTTCGCCAATCGGATCACCCTGGGCTGTGCTGACCTCTCCCCATTGCAGACAACTCTAAGGCTTTCGAGGTGACCCTCGCTTCCACCGAGCCCAACGCTCTCTCCGAGCAAGGTGTTCAGGTCCGCTCCCACATTACATTCAAGGAAGCTCACGAGCGCCTTGAGGACTTCGACGTCCTCATCATCCTTGGCGGTAACTCTGCCGAGGTTCTGGAGAAGGAGCTTGAACCTCTTGGCCTCATCAACAACTTCTCTGAGCTGCAGAAGAGGGACCCCGCTAGAGAGCGAACCATCGTCTCCGTCTGCACCGGAGCCCTCTTCCTTGCCCAGGAAAACATCCTTTCCGGCCTCTCCGCGACCACCCATCCCGATTACATTACCAAGTTCGAGAGACTTTGCAGCGAGGCTTCTACTCGCAACCTGACTGAGCGTACCGACGTCGTAGAGGACGCCCGATACGTCGTTAACAATCTTCGATTTGACATTAACGACGAGGATGAAAGCCCATACATTCGTCGCAAGTCGGATGCTGGTCGTCGACCTTCTGTTGCTCGGTAAGTACTATATGGTGGGCCGTGTCGCAAGAGCTCAGCTGACGATGGTGATTCTCAGTAAGGGAAGTGTTTCCCTCAAGGGCTCCAACTCTCGTCGAGAGTCAATCGTGCGTCGCGCCGCCATGCGCCTTGGTGGGCTTCGAGTTGTTACAGCGGGGGGTAACAGCGCTGGCATAGATGCGGCTTTGTATCTTGTCAGCGCCCTTGTTGACGATGGGTGTGCGGCGGAGGTGGCCAGGCAGATGCAGTGGACCTGGAACAGGGGCATCGTCGTTGACGGCATCGACGTTTAAGCCTCGGCAGCAAGTGCCTGCGACTGTGATGGAGAACCAGCATGGGAGCCATTGCGTTACGTCGCGTTACGTGAAGAAGCTATGAAAGCCTGTAAAATACAAAAAATGAAACAATCTTTTCCTTCCTTCATTGATTTGACCAAGGGGGGTGATTTCGCCTCAACGTAGCGGACACAGCTCGGCCAAAATCTATACGTTTCCACTGAAGAACTTGCGTTTCAATTCTGCTTATACCTGTGCCATTGGCTCTTGATTACATCAACGTCAACAGGTATTTCTACTGCCGGTACTCCTAAACCACTAAAGATCGAAGCCACAGATAGCTTATTAGACATGCCAGCGCTATGGAGAACAACTCCCACGGCTCTGGGCTATAGCGTTCATGTTCCTTTATATGCAGAAGTCCCTGCGTACTTGGATCTCTGACTTGCGGCTCAAACTCGGCATCGTCGGGATGCAGCATCTTGAATCGAAGCCTTTGTTGCTGTCTGTCTCGGGACATCTGGTAGAACACATTGTCAGTGGGCATCTCCTAATACCAAGCTTTGCCAGGTCGCCGCTCTGACAAAACAACGCAAGCAAAAGTGGTGGTAGAAGGACATACCGCCATGGCAACTGCAACGTCTCGCGCTGGAAAGTCCGCTGATTTGGACCAAGGGAAAAGGAGCCAATGGAACGTATTGACCCTGAGACGCCACTTCAACTGACGGAGTGACATCTGAGATATTTCGATCATCCGTCAGACCTTTCCAACCTCCAGAAAATTCGTAGGTCCCCCAATCTCGGCGTCCAAGTATAAAAGCGATCAATTTATGAACTTTGCCCGCGTTGCCTTTTCCCCAAAGTTCATCTGCGTCGTTCACGAGCTTCAAGAAGTGTTTATCACTACCCCAGAGCTTCCAGAAGATGCGTTGTCTCAGAATAGCGTCTTGGGACTGCCAATACAAGCGATACAACGAGTGGATGTCGAGAGGCGGGCAATCCAACGCCATGATCGGGCCACCATCGCTGTCTGGAGACTTAGAAATCGCATCAACATCATTATTTGTGTTGGTTGCAGCATCTGTGTCTCCAACTGTAGATGGAGTAAGCAGACTTTCGCCGTTAGTGCTCTCGTCAGTTAGAGTATTCGTCCAGCCGCCCGGTGTCGTGTCATTCATCGTATCGCTGTTGATGTCAAGTGGGTTCGCTGCTGCTGTCTTGCTCTTGACGGCCTCAAGCTCTGCTCCCATCCTTTCTAGTATTGTCTGAAAGTTGCGTTGGATCTCTTGCCGTTCTGACATTCCCTGGTCCACAAAATCTGTGACCGCCATCTCTTGGACCTTCTGTTTGGATGCCAAGCGCATTGCCATGATCACTTCCTCCAAGTCAGTTAGAATGTCGTTGAACTCATGCATTGCGTTCTTGAGTATCGATTCTGCTCTACTCAAAGAATTCCGTGGAAACAAAGCCGCTCTTACCGATCCAAAGATGCCAGGTCAGGTGGCATCGACACTCCGCGGCGGTGGACAGAGAAGTTTGCTTCATAAGGACAAGGTTGCTGGGAAAGGGGGAAAGTCGGCAAGATCTCTCCATATATAGAACCTTGCTTTAAGAGCATCATGGTATGGGCTGAAGGATGCACCACTTGTTGAGAGCAGAAGCTTTAATTTACCCCATGGTGGCGTCGGGTCGGAACAGCAAACGTAAATGCAGGCGCAAAACTTGAGACTAATTGGAAGCTTTACAGAGTACGCGCCATGGCATCAAGTACAGCCAGCATTAACAGGTTCCAGATTAACAGGTCCCATCCATGGGCACCGAAACAGCACGTCACATTTTGGCTCACAACCTCGATCGATGCATCGATCGTAGAATTACAGGCGAGATGGCCGCCAGTGTCATCCAGGGCTGTACATGAATGGTCTCCTAAACCCAGTACGGTGCAAATACGTTACCAGCACATCTACACAGATCCTTCAATAAAACTCAAGCGACAAATCTTAACTGGATTTCAACAAGAATCATCACTGCAGAAATACATTGTGGGATAAATTCGCCCTATTCTATATATGCTAAAGCGTTGAAGTATCATGGCAAGCGACAAGCAAAAAACACTGACTGCAAATTTTTGTCATTTTACTTTTTATTTACATCAACATGGATGTTTGAAAGTACTTAAAAATGTAAACTGTTATAAAATATATAATACAAAATTATGTCACGGCATCGCCTTTTTTGCTCGCGACATGACGCCGCCACGAGGGGGGTCAACCGGCCATCTCTCCATGATGATTAGATGCGATCAAGACAGTCGTGGAAGACCGCATGGGGAAAAGTGGACTCTTAGGCGGATGCCCCAAGGCATGGAGGGGACATGTAGGTACCTAGCAATCCTTGGTGATTCCGCCAAGGGGTCATGTCTTCCTTGGTACTGCTCTTGTAGATACAAGTTTCGTGCACGGGGCATTTTTCCCTTGTTCAGCTTCGCGTCGCGATCCATTTTATCGTACTGCACAGATCTATGCGACTAAGGTAAGGTAGCCACATGTTTGCCCGTTTGTCAGTGAACAGAGGCCGCTAACACACAAATACCCTGCTCAGGCTTGACCTTCTCGCACCAATTGCCAGTTCCTTTCCTCCGCAGCTCCTTCAGATTCGCCGCCCTCTTTCTGTCTTCCTTTACGACTCCTTTTGCGGTCGCGAATGCCAGAGCTCTCCATGACGATTGGCAGCTCGTCACCATGACGGACTGGTCGAAACTCAAGGTCGTCGACCTCAAAGCAGAGCTTAAGAGTCGCGGCTTGCCACAGAATGGATTGAAGGGGGAACTCGTCGCGCGACTCGAAGCTGCCTACGAGGAGAAGTCGGAACAAGGTGATGAAGCTCAGGACGTTCCACCGGAGACCACTGACGAGGGGGGAGAAGAGGTTGACGCAGGAGGGAAAGAGGATGACGAGCATGATGAACCAGTTGCAGAGGCTCCGGTGCCTGTTGAAGATGCCGCGCCGCCTGCGGATGCTACTCCCATTCCCGACATTCCTGTGGCAGCAGAAGAGGCAGATGCGACTGGTCGCGCAGAAGCTGAAGATCCTGCTCAGTCGCAAATCGATACCGTTGAGCGTAGCGAGTCGGCAGAGCAGAAGTCCGAGAAGAACCCTACCGAGCCTGTCAACAATGGCCCAGAGTCCGAACCCGAGCCTGCAGCCGCTGCTGCTTCGGAGCCGGCTGAACCCCCCGTTGGCGAAAAGTCCGCCGAATCGGGCACCTCGACCGAGCCGGTATCAGAGAGCCAGAAAAGGAAACGCCGTTCGGCCAGTCCGCAACCCGACGAGGAGGAATTGGCACGCAAGCGCGCCCGTGGCGATGATGTGGCTGACGTTAGCGAGAGCGTCGCGCCAGCTGTACGCTTGGTCGACGAGGAAGACCTGCCAGCTGCAGCGAGTAACGACCGCGACGAAGCCATGACCGACCGCCCCGAGGCAAACACTGCCGCGAGTGCTCAAGGCGACCGCAGTGACGAGGCCGCGGAAGCCATGGACTACACCCGTGATGTTGCACCTGCGCTGCATCCTGCCACCTCCGCCCTCTACATCAACAACCTCATGCGCCCGCTGCGACCGAATGATGTCCGCGCGCACCTGGCAAATCTCGCGACCCCGCCAAACGAAGACACAAACGAGGGAATCATTACCAATTTCTACCTCGACCAAATCCGCACGCACGCTTTCGTCGTTTTCGAGTCCATCTCTGCCGCCTCCCGCGCGCGCACTGCCCTGCACGACTGCGTTTGGCCCAACGAGAGCAACCGCAAAGCGCTTTGGGTCGACTTCGTGCCTCCAGAAAAGATCGAGGGCTGGGTTGACATGGAAACAAGCCAAGGTGGCCGTTCTGGCTCGCGATGGGAGGTCGTGTATGAGGAAGGGTCCGATGGTACCATCGAAGCAAGACTAGAGTCCGGAGCAATCTCGTCTTCACGAAGTGGCCCACCCCCAGGTCGCAGGCCCTCCGGTCCAGCAGCTTCAGAGGGGCCGAATTCTATACCTGTCGGACCTCGCGGCTTCCGGGACTCTGGTCCTCCTCCGACAGGCCCTAGAGCTGTTCGCCCAGGCACTGGACCAGGTCCCCGACCACCACCTCAAGCACTTGACAACTTGGTCGAACGAACTCGCGCACAACCGAGCATAAGCTACCAGATGGTCAGCGACCAGCTTGCGGCACGCCGTTTAGCAAATATGCGTTCATTCTACACGAAGGTCGAGACCCGCGACCTCGGCCGTGAAATCAATCGCTATTCATTTGAGGAGGGCGACTCCTTCGTCGACAGAGGCAAGGAGATTTTCGAAGGCATCCGTCCGCCACATCGCGAGCGTGCAGTTGGAAGAGAAAGGCGAGGTGGCCGAGGTGGCTTCGGCGGCCGGCCACCACGTAGAGGGCTACCTTCCTTCCGGCCTAGAAGCGACCGTTACCTGCCCGGACTCAGCGACTCGCGCGACGATCGACGCTCTCGACACGACGACGATCGGGGCTCATACCGGCCCAGGGATAGGGACCGCCGCTAGGGCCTCTTTGAGGAGCGATATCCAAAAGAAAGAGGAAAGGTCTGCGATGAATGCACATGTTTTCCCTCCTATTGGTGCTGGGAACATGCTGCTGTATTTTCTAATTATCCGTTCGAGACAATATTCGCAAGAATTTCAGGCGTTTGGGAAATTGATTCGATGGGAAAGGCTATCTGATGAAGAATATCTGCGCCACCGATGGATCGCAGCACAGTGGAAATGGATGGAGACGGGGGACTCATGACTCGCAGAGTATGGGGCACCTCAGTAGTTGTGTATAGAGATGCTATCGAAGCTCGAGGCTTTGCTGAATCACAATACGCACTTTTTAAGATGCCAAATACTTTTATCGGACCGCGTCTAGGGGGAGGGAGTCTCCATTTTCGGTGAACCAGTGGCAGTTTGCAAGAACACACGCTACAAGCACAATACAACCATTCGTGCAAGAGTCAATACATTTGTAGATGCGAAAACATTCATTGCTTCTGTGCTAGGTAATAGTAGACAATTTTCAGTCAACCTCCTCACCCACCGCCCACGCGCAACATTTTTGTATTTGCCCCAAAACGAAAGAAACCAACAGATTTGAACTTAATCCAGGATATAACGTCCTTGCCCCAAACACCGAAAGAGTCCAGCCTCGTGGCTTGCAGCAACGCCCTTGTTTCAGGCCGCGCTAGCAAGAGGAGAAGGCTCAACGCCAACACGCTCCCTGCTGAGGACGTCGAGCATGAGGCGGCTGGGCCGGTTGTCCTTGTAGACGGTTTGGTTGCTCTTGGCGAGCTGGACGTTCTGCATGTACCTGTCGAACAGGTAGGAGCTGTCCATGGGGCCACCCTTGGCCTCGGGGTGGAACTGGGTGGAGAAGATGGGTCGGGTCTTGTGCAGCATACCCTCGTTGCTGCCGTCGTTGAGGTTCACAAAGTACTCCTTGAACTCGCTGGGCAGGGTGCTGGCATCGACGGCGTAACCGTGGTTCTGGCTGGTGATGTGGCATTGACCAGTGGTAAGGTCAAGGGCAGGAATGTTGTGAGCTCGGTTACCGTACTTGAGCTTGATGGTGCGAGCACCGACAGCGAGGGCGAGAAGCTGGTGACCCAGGCAGATACCCATGATGGGGATAGATGAGGTCTCCATCAGGCGAGCCAGGTTGTAGACAGTCTCCTGGCAATGGGTGGGGTCACCGGGGCCGTTGGAGATGAAGACACCATCGAAGTGCTGGGCGACCTTGTGGATGGGGTAGTTGTAGGGGAAGACGGTGACGGAGGCGCCACGGCTGACCAAGCTGCGCAGGATGTTCTCCTTAACACCACAGTCAAGGAGGGCAACGTGCAGCGAGGCACCAGGGCTCTCGACCACGAAAGGAGCCTTGGTAGTCACTCGCTTGACAAGGTTGATCTGGCCAGGGTCGACGAAGCTCTCGTCCTCGTCGGCATCGTACTCATCGCCAATCGAGATCCTGGCAAGGGACGAACCCTGCTCTCGAAGGTAGGTAACAATGGCTCGAGTGTCAACGCCGGAGATGGCGGGAACACCCTCACGGGCACACCACTCTCCCAAGCTCTCCACGGCGGTCCAGTGGCTGTAGTTAAGGGCCACGTCGGAAACAACCACACCAGCGCACTGGACGTGAGGAGACTCGAAGTACTTGAGGAGGTTGTACTCGTCTCGTTCGTTCGAAGGGACACCATAGTTGCCAATCAGAGGCTGGGTGAAGACCAAAATCTGACCTCGGTAGGAGGGATCAGTCATGGACTCGGGGTATCCCACGAGGGAGGTGGTGAAGACGGCCTCGCCGGAGATGTTGGCGTTGGCACCGAAGGCCTTGCCACGGAACACCGGGCCATCCTGTGTGACAGGTCAGTAAGATCCCAGGCCAATGCGAGATGCAGGAAGACATACTCGGATGGTGAAGGTAGCAGGAAGAGACTGGACGGGAGCAGTGGCTCGAGTAGCCTTGAAGGGCATCACCCTGCCCTTGCTGCCTTCAGCGACAGCCTGGTCGGAAATGGTTCGAATCTGGATGGCCAGACGGCCGGGAATCGACGCGGGCCTAGCCGCGGATTTGGCAGCACCGAATGCAAGTCGGGTAAACATTGTGTAGGTGGTTAGGGGAAGAAAGCTAGAATATGTCTTGGATAGAAGGGACCTCAGATGGACAGGGACCTCCACAAGTGGTCTGGAGCGACATTGAGGTTAGCTACGACCCTAGTTCGGCTGGGAGTTAGGAGGCGGTGAGTCAAGACGAACCAGAAAGATAATCCTGTCAGAATGCGTCAGTCAACGGAGCCCAATTTCGAAGATTCCAATGCTCGAATTGAAGAGCGGGAGAGCAAAGCAAATGGAGGGAGACAAAATTTTCAGTGGTAGCATCATGGCTTTTCCAATTGAGTCAAACGACCTCAATGGGTTGCACATGGCGGGGTGTTGAGACCCCAAACGCGGGAGCATGCAAACAAAGGTGGGAACAGGGCTTACCTGGGAAGTGAAGACTGACGGGCGCCCGTTCATAAGGGCGGATTGAACAGAATTCGACTCAATATGTGGGAAAAGGGAAGATGTATCGGTAGAGAGCAGCTTCGGGTCGGAGACTCAGAGATGCGTGTTCGGGAGGGTTGATGCGGTCTGGAGGGATGCAGGTGAGAGAGAAGAAAAGACAAGTCACGTCTAGCCAGGGCGAGGGCGGTGATAATTTTCTCGGGGGCCAGAGATAAGGTGCTGTAGCGGAAGACCGGAGCCGGTTAGTCACTGGCAGCCGTGAGGAAACGCTGCGCCAGGATATTCCGGCCATGCTGATAAAGGCTAGCCCGTGATTGGGCCAAGTAGGGTTTTTCCTATACTTCTCCCAGCCCAAGTCCCTTCCCGCCTTACGGGTGCTGTGCCGGTACTTGTGCCCGGCAGACCCAACGGTGGGGCTCGCTGGGAGAGGGGCTCCTTGGTTGCTCTTTGTGCGCCGATATCGTCGCTACTTTGTTACCGCCAATGAAATGAAATGAAACGGAGCCAATGCGTAGCAGTGACCTCAATACCGTCACCGCAGTACTAAATTTGCTCAAGCAATGGTGGCAATTGGGCGATAAGGCATTGTCTAGTTTCTTTGACGGTCCTATTTTATGAAATAAATTGACTCGCTTGAAACCCGGTGAGGTATGGGAATGGACGTCATAACTATTGCTTTGCTCCCCCGTAGGAATGCCTTCAGTATGATAAGGTACTAAACCTTACCTTATCTTACCTTTCCCTTTTGTGGTCCGTTGGCATTAGTGCTTAGATGTAGATGTCAAAGGGCGCCCGGCGACATGTGCAGAATTGCATGAGGCAGAATGGAGAAGAATCTCGGCATTGAAGGACGCCAAGATTACGATCGAGGAGGCCTCTGCTAGTCCCATTCCCTGCTGATCATCAACACCAGGAACCGGCCTGCAAGGGATGCTTTGCCTATCCCAGAAATTGACTCATTGGAAGCTAATCAATTGTTCCTGCCATGTTCATCTAATGATAGGTATGCACCGCCATGTATATGAACAATGTTGGATCTTAAATGTACAGTCGTGATGGTTCATGGCTATCAATGGCTCAATTGGACTTCATTTACAGCGCTCCCAGCTCCTTCAGCTTGCCGATGAGCCCGTCCACGTCCTCCACCTTGCCGCCGCCCTGCCTCGTGGGAGGTTCTAGTGGTAATCATTAGCATCAAGCACAATTCGACAAGCACGGGGGGTTGGATTAGCTTACCCGCCACCTTCAGCACCTTCAGGCGCTTCTCGTTTTGCAGACCAAAGTCGGACAGCGCAGCCTTGTCCAGCTTCTTCTTCTTTGCCTTCATAATGTTCGGCAAGCTTGCATATCGAGGCTCGTTGAGTCGCAGATCAGTCGTCAATACCATGGGGAGCTTGGCCTTGACCGTCTCTACGCCACCATCCACTTCCTTGGTCACCGTGATGCTGTCGCCCTCGCCGAATTCGACCTTGCTGACCTGTGTAGCCTGCGGCCACGAGAGAAGACCCGCCAGCATCTGACCAGTCTGGCTCGCATCGTCATCAATGCTCTGCTTGCCCAAGATGACTAGGTTGCTCTTCTGCTGCTCTACCGCCTTCTGAAGCAGCTTGGCCACCGTGAGAGGCTCTAGCTCCTCTCCGTCCTTGAGCTCCACGAGTATACCTCGGTCGGCGCCCATGGCCATGGCTGTGCGGAGAACATCCTGAGCCTTGGGAGGTCCGGCAGAGATGACGCAAATGTCCTCAACACCGCCAGGAGCCCGCTTCTTCTCGCGGATTCGAACCGATTCCTCTACTGAGAGCTCATCGAAAGGGTTCATAGAGTGCTTGACGCCGGCCGTCTCGATCCCAGTCTGGGCCTTGTTTACTCGGGGTTTGACCTGTAGATCCCGCACGTTAGCTGCCTTCCCTCAAATTGGGCATGAAAACAGGGCTGAATGTTCCTACAGCATAGTCAATGACCCGCTTTACGGGGACAAGAATTCGAAGGGCAGACATTGTTGCTGAGGGCGTCAAAATGAGACTGTGCTGTGGTTGGAGACTTTCGCCGACCCTCGTCTGCCAAAGTTGGAGGTTGTCGTCACATCGGCTATTGGCGGCCAGACAGCTTCAGCCTCGGTCTTACGGCGCACGTGACGGCCCGGCACCATCCCACGCCGTCATCGGCTGTGCCCCCTACCCTACATCAAATCCTCTGCTTTCACCACCATTCTCGTCGTTGAACCTGATTCGCAGTGTTGCTACGGCATTTTGAGTCAATATGGGTCTCGTACGAGCTTATAGATAGGCTGCGCCTCATGTATGATCCCTGGCACCTTTTGCTGGTGCTAAAGCAGTTGCGGCAAAATGTCACCGAGCACAGTCTTCCATGAGGCAGCCATGCGTCAGTTTTGCAGGGGACTTAATCATCGTAGACATAAGAGGATAGAAAGAGTAGCTCAAAATTTGGCCTCAACATTGACCTTCTTCTTCTTCTAAACCCGTAGCAAACCTTTCCCTGCCTTGATTGAGGTTTCGCACGTCTACGCTGCAGCCGACCTCGACCAAATTTGTCGACCACGCCGTGTTGCCAGACATGTTTCGCACAGCCAACCTTCAAGGGAATGAAATACGTCTACTCCAACTGACGGGAACGATTGCCTGGAGGAAGATGCCGAAAAGTCCTTGAGAAAGAAGGTAGCATCTTTGGCGAAAAAGTGGATAGAAGAATGCATCTCAAGTCACCATTCATGCCAACGACAAGCTCGTGCTACCACTATATTTTGCACGGACAATAGCCATTAAATTGTTGACCTGGACGGAGGCCCTTCGCGGCTGTTACGTCTAGAATGCTCCTCAGAGGCGAGCGATATTGTTCGCATCGTGGAGCCTAACATCGAACCAACTAGCGAATTACAATATGTCGCCCTCAGCCACAGATGGGGAAACAACGATTCTTTACGGACAACGACAGCCAACTACGCCGAGTTGACGGAGAGAGGCATTCGCGTCGAGGACCTTCCTAGAACCTTCAAGGAGGCGGTTCAGTTGACTCGTGCGATGGGTTACACATATCTATGGATTGATTCCCTGTGTATCATTCAAGATGACAAGGAAGACTGGAAAATCGAAGCGCGTCGAATGGCTCTTGTGTTCAGCAAGGCAATCTGTGTGATTGAGGCGGTGAACGGAAATGGGTTTGACAGCGGCTTCGTGAACAGAAAGGCGTCTTCTGAAAGCGTCGGAGACCTCAGCACCAGAGCTTGGGTCCTGCAAGAACAAATGATGCCGCCACGTTCGCTTAAGTTCATGGATGGGGTCGTACTGTGGGAATGTCGCGAGTGTGATGCTTCGGATGATGCTCCTGAGATGATCCAACGCAGGAGCATTCCTCACGAGAACCAGGGTCTCACACATCCCAAAGACATCTTCGCTTTCTTTCGCGACTGGCGCCTCCCACCGAGAGATTTGGAAGAGCAGAGCGACTCAAGCATCAGCCAAAAGCCTGGTGGCACTGCGGAAGACGCATCACAGGATAATGGCAAGTACGAGTTCATCGACCTTGATTCGAACAAATCCGGGCTTTATCACGACAAGGAAACGGACACAATTATGATGCAGCTCGGAGACGCCCTGCCCGGTCATCGTGCGCATTTCAGGGAATATTTGGCTTTCAATGGTCTCAGTGGCGGACACCGGATGGGAGTGCATCCAGACGACGACTCTGAGCCATTTGGAACGTTCATGCAGACTGTAAGCGATCTTAAACGACCTCAAAAAGTGTACGACCCGTTTCTACGTGTCTGGTGGCAATTTGTGCCTCTCTACACGACGCGTCGGATCACGCATGATACGGACAAGTTCCTGGCCATCAATGGCATCATGAGTGTCGCGCAACGATGGACGCACCTTCGAAATACCTTCGGACTCTGGTACCATTTTCTGAACACTGAAATTTGTTGGTATGTAGATACATCGGCAACGCCTGGAAGCCGGCCTACGTAATGGCTTGGACCTAGTTGGTCGTGGGTGAGTACTTGCAATGGCGTGGTCAAGAACGACATTTATACTGTCTTGCCACCCGGGGGAAGTTTGCTTCTCAAACCGGAGATTACGACCCCAGCCGGCACCTCCTTTACCATGCCGCTCCCTTTCACTTCGCGGATGGCAGCAAAATATTATAGCATGGAAATCAAAGGAAACTTGCGCAAGGCTAGCATTACAACTTCGCTAAATCAGCAAGGCAAACCACTTCATAAAGTCTACATCACTCCAATTGGTCGCCATTCAGACCACGAGGTGTATGACTTTCGGCCTGACTCTGCCCATGAGTTTTCATCTGGAAGTTCTACAAAGGTGTATTGTTTGCATGTCTGGCACTTTGATGCGGAGCATCTCGATCTAGCAGAAAACATAGACATATATTTGATCCTGCGTCAATTGGGGGGATTCAGAGAGATCAAGTTACAGACAGAAGACATAAACAAGGATGAAATGCTGGAAGAGCGCACGATGTCACGCCTGGGGTACATGGAGGTTAGATACGGACGAAAGGAGAGGCGTGATGCTAGAGAAATTCATGACGATACTTGGTGGTGGTGGATTCGGCTTGTGTAAGTATATCAATGCATAAACGTCGTGACACAGCACGTTATTGGTTGATACCAGGAAGCTGACCCAGTCACGGGCGAACCCTGGGCTACAAAACCAGCATCGGCTTTGATGTCAGCCAAATCTCCCCCATTCGTCATCTTCTTTCGCACCAAATTCTCGCAATCCAACCAACCAAACATATTATGCTTTCATGGCATGGAAAAAGATGCCGAAAGCCAGATGTCTTTCTTGCCGGGGCATTGCCGTTCTGTGGGAATTGTGATCGAACCGCTGACTTGGCCTTTATCACAAGTCAACAATCCAGACCATTGGCAGTTCCGCACTCTTCTCAGGCGGCTTTGAACTTGGGTTGGCCGTCGTGCGTTGGCTATAGCGATAACTTGTGGCTGAGTCAAAGTGGAGGAGTTGACATCGGCCCGATGCTGACGGACCAGCTGCGAGCCGAAAACACTTTGCAAAACGACGATGTGGTTGCTCTGTCTGCTGGGACACTCGAACCCGAGCCGCTGCTCGGCAAGACTTTCTTGCCCTTGAAGTCGTCAACCGAGATGCGTCTGCTTCATTTGAAAGCCGGACAACAGGACGAACCTCTGCATGGAAACTTAAGAACAGCGAGTCTTAATGACAAAAGAACAGATTTTGAAGCCGTGTCTTATGTTTGGGCGGGTGAAGATGGCGATAATACTCGGAGCCGGCAGCTCTTCCTAGGAGACTCATGGGATGTGCTTTTAATCACAGATAACTGCGCCGCTGCACTACGCCGTCTACGCCATGCCAACCGCGAACGAGTCTTATGGTTGGATGCGGTCTGTATCAATCAAAACGATGTTCTGGAAAGATCACACCAAGTCAGTATGATGGGAGCCATCTATTCGAGCGCTAGGAGGTGCTTGGTTTACCTCGGCGAGCACGGCGGAGGCAGCCGGGAGGCATTACAACTAATCGACAGAGGCATCCCTGACCAACCTTCACCTCGACAACAAGCCATCCTAAACGCACTATTCGAACGCAAATACTTTCTTAGAACGTGGATTTTCCAGGAACTCGTATTGTCACGCAAGGTCTTGGTGCATTGTGGCGACAGCATCACCGATTGGTACAACTTCTTTTCCAAGGATTGGGCAAAATACTCGCCTGGTATTCGAGTCCCGGCTTGGATACAGAACTTTGAGCTGGCACGTTACAGACAAGCGCAGGATTTCCCAAGATACATGTTCGAGACAGCACAATCAGTTGCTTCCGATGATAGAGACAAAGTCTTTGCGATACTGGGGCTTTTTGACGGGTTGGAAAAACAAGGACTCGTGGCAGACTACAAACTCTCCGTCGAGCAAGTTTACACGGGTCTTGGTGCTTATCTGCTCATTCAGCATCAGATGATTCACCTTTTGACGCTGCAATCGGCACGGTACCCAAATTTGCCGTCGTGGGTACCAAACTGGAAGGCCGTTCGTCCGTCGCAGTGGGACTTCAATCAGCAATCGTCTGATGAGCTTCTCGCAATGGTACCGGGATTATTCGGCAGTACTTTCTTCAAAGACTTAGACGAAAAAGCCAAACTCTTCTGGCAAGACATGGATTCTGCGCTAGCATCGTCTGAAGTAGGATTATCAAAATGCGGTCGATTCTGTAATGACTGCGCTCTGACAGGCTTCGACATTGGTGCCGAACGATACCAGACTACGGTTGAACAGAAGCTAGTTTCGGTGGATAATCGCACCTTTGTTCATAAAGTCACCGGAGCACTCTCTATCTTGGCCGATTTTGTAGTGCCTCTCAGAGGTTTCACGGCTGGTAGGCAGCATCCGTTTGCAGCCCTTGAACCGTTCCATGGCCATTACGGCGACGACTCTGTATGGCTTGTTATCTCCACTGAGCGGATTGATTGCGCACAGGATTTTGTTGGGGTGTTCCCAGGTAATAAATTGTTCCTACACCTCAGGCAGACGTCGAAGCAACAGATGTTCCGAATTGTAGGACATTGTACTATCTTTACCGCGACTGGAGACAACTCTGTGTTGCCTCGCGCCTTCCAAAGAGACCAAGCTGCGACTTTCAGAAGCCGACGTGATATTTGCAACATTCTATTTCGGTCTCGGGATCAGAACTCAATATCTGTTGATGCCAAACTGACCATGCCGGATGTTGTTGGGGTCTGGGTGATGCAGAAGTGGGCGCCTAGCTTATGGAACGCTTACGACTGGGTCGCTTTGTGTATCAAGCCAGACAAAGACTTGGCCCAAAACCAGAAGCAGTCTTTGACGGAGGCTTACAACGCCTACGTGTCACTACCCCTGGCGCCAGCTACGACTGAGAGCAGTATGCTTTTACAATGTATAGATTTCTGGTCCAACTTGGATCCCTGGGACATACTCATGTCTGTTCAATGCTGGTACGGATCCAATTATCACGGTTTAGCTCGATCGTGGGGACGTTGGGAGCGTCGCAAGCAGAGAATAACCCAAGACTTGTTATCATCAAGTTTGTTCCTACTTGACGACCTTACACAGACAGTTCTCGAGGATATTGACAGCCTCAAAACCGATGTTGAGGCATTGATAGAGTTCCAAGAATCCATTATTCAAGATTCTCTTTCCACTCTACAAAGCATTGAAGGAGATTTGGCACAGTGTGAGCAGGACTTATCTTCCACGCCATACCCTAATGCAGCAAGAGAGCGTTTCAATGAGCTTGAATCAGAGGCTCATGACTTGGTGAAACAAGTCGTCGAGGGAGCCTCACTGGAAATTGAAAAATGCAACAGATTGAGGACCTCGGGGGGACTTTGGGGTGCACAATGGGACAGCACCAATTACATTGCGGCTGACAAGACAATGGCACTTCTTGACGAGCTCACCACAGCGCTCAAAGGCCGGCATGGCATTATTGCTACACTTATACATGACATGTATGTTATGGAGTATCGCATGAAGCTACGTCAAAAAGATGCTACCCTCGACGTCGACTTTCTTGCTACAAACCTCGCTAATTTGGCAATGGACCTCAATTTGAATGTGGTGAGCCAAGGGCAGTTGACGGCGCTGAAAGAGATTAAGGCGCAATGTGGAGAGATTGGTGCTATCCTGAACTTCAAAATGAAGATGATAGAACGTCCGAGGGTAATCATAATCTAGGAACCAATTACCTTAGGTTAGCCACCTCCGAGCCTACCAGTGGTGTCTTATTAGGGATAAAATACTATGATTACTACTTTAATCACTAAATAGTATTATAATTAGTCTTTTGAGTAATAAAAACGCCAATTTTACTGTTTTATTTCTTTTAGAATACGATAATTTTACTGTTTTATATATTTTAAAATATGGTAAGTATGCTGCTAGGTAGTAGAGCATATATCATAAACGCAATGTTAAATTCTGAAACAATTTACCATCACCCTAACTCCCGAGCATATGGCAACAAGAACAAATGTTGGTATGAAAAAAAAGGTACGAGACGGGAATATGCCTTGTTTTCAGATACTGCTAGTCACATGAGGCTTGGGAGAGGTGTCAGGACACATGAAACGGCAACTGTTCCAGCCTTCAAGAGGCGCAGATATTCATATAAAGAGCCGCTGCTCCCTCGTAGCTAGGGCTCTTCAAAGATTAATTTACAGTTACGGCACCCATAACGCTCTTCCCTCTGATTCAGCAGCCCAGTCTCTGACACGAGGCCCCCCCATCACTTGGGGATTCTTCGGTGGGCTCT
This sequence comes from Paramyrothecium sp. XJ0827, assembly GCA_020881915.1. Lineage (NCBI taxonomy): Eukaryota > Fungi > Ascomycota > Sordariomycetes > Hypocreales > Stachybotryaceae > Paramyrothecium > Paramyrothecium sp. XJ0827. The sequence goes on along the minus strand of JAJFPB010000005.1, from coordinate 3,207,956 downwards.
TCAAGAAGAGGACTAAATACCTCGGTCAACATCTTAATAAGAGTACTGGCGAATATAGAGCCACAAGTCCAAGATATACTAGCTAATGGTGGCCAGCCGGTAGAAGTTATGTCATGTTGGGCGGCGGTTATAATGGTGTGATTAAAAAGGGGGTTTAACGATTTGTGAGGAACCATCCATCAGGACTCTATTGCGTGGGCATATGGAGAGTTGGAGACGCGGCCGCGATAACGATGGTGTTGTCGAAATTATAATGCAGGTGCCTGATGAACCTTGCGCTTTATTACTATTGTTGGGAGGACATCAAGGGGCATAAGACTGTCGTACTTTTTGCACCAGCTCGACACTGGTGTTATAAAACAACTGTTCTTACGATAGTAGAAGTGATAATAGAAGAAGTAAGATTTTGGTTATCTTACCGAGGAATTGATTAAGACGATCCAGATTTGAGAATATTAATAAGGATGCAGCTACGAAAAAGAACACTTCAGTTAGAAGATCTAATACCCAGACCCTTTTATATAGTGGTCGAGTAAACAATGAAGATGCTGCGATATGAAAATCTTACTACAAGCGCTATCTAATATACAGGAACTCGATGAAGTAAATTGGGATGTAGCTGCAACACTAAGGTCTGTACTCATGGCTGTAGCTGTTGCGATACGAGCAGGAAAGCCAAAGTCAATACAGACTTCAGTGATAAAAAGCATCTGCTGTCAACACAGTTAGTCAAACTGTAGCAGTAAAGGCTCTGTTAGCAGCATAAAAAGTATGCTCGTCGCCGAACGTAGTCAATTTCTTCGTTCGCCAACAACACCTAAATAGCTGCAGCTGCGGACTTTGATTCAGATATTCCTGGAGACTCCCGCGTCAAGTTCGAAGTCGCAACCCACCCACCCCCCCCCCCTTCGAAGTAAGGAACCTTGAGTGTCACAAGCTCTCAAACCATATCTAGTGCACTAACCAATATAAAAGACCACGATATGGCTAAGGACAACATAACTCAATAGTGCTATTGCCATAGAAAACGACTAGGCTGAGCTCTTTTTGCCATAGCATGGAGCCGGACAAATTCAATCTATTCAAATGCAATGACGTCTGTTTCAATGACGTGTTGTGTCAGTCCGGGTGAGTCGCCTTGGCAGCAGAACTGACCAGGTTAGCATTCACGTGACATCAACAACACAGGATCAACGACAGGTCTTTTATTTTGTGTTCCGAGGAGGGTTGGGTATCTCATGGAGATTAAACTGAAGGCGTGGGGCACTGGTCTGGCTTCGACAATTGAGCTTGCGATTCTAAGCGCGGCAGAAGGGCATGAGCCCCAGCTTTGAGCTAACTTTAGAGTAACTGAAACTGAATGAATACAGAAAGACAGGCTGAACTCGAGGGCATTGCTCCTATGTTCACTTCGTTCCTAACCGTCTACTTCTTCAAGTAAGCTTCCCAGCCGATCTCCCGAAGCTTCGCGGCTTTAACCTCAACTTCATCACACATCTGTTGCATGTAGTCCGCCATAGCCTTCCTATACTTTGCATCCCCAGTTCCGAGGATACGCACGGCTAGCATGGCGGCGTTGGTCGAGTTGTTGATGCCCACCGTTGCGACAGGACAACCACGGGGCATCTGCACAATCGAGAGCAAGCTGTCGTTGCCGTCCAGGTGCGTCGCCTTAACTGGGACGCCAATAACCGGGATGGGTGTCTCGGAAGCCAGCATACCTGGAAGGGCAGCTGCACCGCCAGCAGCGGCAATGAGGACACGGATGCCTCGATCAGCTGCAGACTTGGCCAACTCACTCATCAGATGCGGCGTACGGTGAGCAGAAGTGATGGTAAAATCATAGGGGACACGGAATCGCTCCAGGACCTCGAAAGCGCCGCGAAGGACGTGGAGGTCTGAGTCCGAACCCATAGTGATCACAACCAAAGGCTTCTCCGTGTCACGGGAAGACGTTGAGCCAGAGACGACGGCAGATGGTTGTGAAGAGGTGGCAGCAGCAGTGGGTCGCATATCAGCGGATTTAGCGTTGACGCGTTCCTGGCGAATCGAGTCCGCCTCTTTGATCAGCGGAGCAGCCAGTTGCTCGAGGTCAACGTCCGATGAGTATGACGTGGCCGTGATGTGTCCGATCTTGCGGCCCGGCTTGGAAGATTTGCCATACAGATGAAGGAAAACATCCATGTTTTCCTGGGGTAGTGTGTATGTTAAATCAACCAGTGAATCATGAGACTTCTCCTGTGCGCCACCCAAAATGTTGACCATGATTGCGCTTGAGACACGAGGCTTCAGCTTCAGGGAAGGGGGGACAATGTCAAGTATTGAATAAAGCTGTGCCCTGTATTGAGACATGAACGGCACAGCCTCAATTGTGTAATGCCCCGAGTTGTGTCTGTAGATAGCCATGTTAGCTATAATCCGCAAGTACTGCGACAACCTACTTACGGTCTCGGTGCAACTTCATTAATAACCAATTGTCCTAACACCAGATGAGCAACGTATTCGCAGCGTGATGTCGAGAATACCTACCATTCTCCAAGAGGAACATTTCCACCGCAAAGACACCTCGGCCCTTGAGCGTCCTGATGACGTTGGAGGCCGTCTTCCGCGCCGCCTCACAAACATCAGCTGGCACCTGTCGAGGCGGGTAAAAGACGTTGGCACAGATGCTGTCGACATGGACAGTCTCAACAGCTGGGTAGGCGAAAACATCTCGCAGCTCTCCCTCATCGGTTTCGGTTCTCACAACCATGACTGCAAGTTCTTTTTGGAAGGGCTGGAACTTCTCGGCATAAAGAGGAAGCTGGCCCATGGTTTTGATGGCATCCTCGAAGTCTTGGGCGCTGTTGACTTTGTAATTGCCACGACCATCGTATGATTCCGTGCGTGCCTTCAACATGAAGGGGAAACCGTAGGACTGTCCTGCTTCTTGCAGAGAGCTCAGCATGGCGTCTCCGGAATTGATTTTCATTTGAGGCGCAATAGGAATGCCCTCTTTGTGGAAATGCTCCTTTTGAAGATATTTGTCCTGGATCAGTCGCAGGGTTTCCCATGAGGGGTGCACGGGAACTTTCTTCATTTGACCCCCGCCAACATCGACGCCAACGGTGGCGATTTCCTCGAGAACCTGAGTGTTGATATGCTCAATCTCAATTGTGAGAATATCAACTTTCTTGGCGAGCTCGCGAATCTTCACAGGGTCCCGGAACGACCCTATGACATGCTTGTCGTTTTGGTTTATTTGGTGGGCAGGGCACCCGGCCTGGTCAAGTACGACAAGCTCAACACCAAGCAGCATGGCCTGCTCCTGGAGCATCCTGGCCAGCTGGCCGCCGCCCAGCACTCCAATGACTTGGCTCTTTCCCATGGCGAAAAAATTCGAGCAATGCGTTTCCGTGAAGCTGAAAATCCCGATTGTCGAATTACTTCTTGCGCTTCACGGAAAATGAGCGAGAAGATCTTGTTAGCTAAGCCGAAGTTGGATAAAGTCGGCTTTGCGGTGAGTCACGTGCTTGGAGCGGTTCAAAAGATCACAGTGAGGTTTGCGGAGAAGAGATGGAATTTACTCAGCTGGAGATCTCGAAACGGGCTCGACCTTGATTTAAATAAAAAATGATGTTTTGGCAACGACAAAAAAATTTTCTTTGCGCATATTATCTGGATCTTGCGGCTGTTGGGGCGTAAAAGTGTAATACAGTGGGCTGCCACCAACTCAAAACTATCTCCATGATAACCACTCCACGATACAGACATTATCGAATGACATAGCTTTAGAAAAGAAGATCTATGGAATTGTAATGAGGAAATTAGCAGCACGAAAACCTGGGAGTCGCTCCTTTGTGTTCTGCAAGTCAAGATTGGTGCGGTCTTACGAACCTGCAAGCTAATCATTGAATGCAAACTCATGGTCAGCACCATCATGCTTCGCCTAGAATATTGTGTGTGGACATACACTTTGATCGAATCTGCTCAAGATCTTGATGTGATAAATCTTACCTGCCAAGACGTGAGATTTGTGCCCTTGAAGCTATACCGGACAGACCGTTCTCCCTGTGCTGACTGCAGGGTTTACTAGCCAACCGCTTGACGCCAAGCTCACTACATCCGGGGTTAATAGGTTTGGCTGGTCGTCATCCTCGGTTCATAAAGAGCGAGTAAGCCTTCCCAATATATTTCAAACCGGAATAATTAGCTCCAGGATTTCACATCTGTCCTTTGCCGAACCCAGATCGCGCACATACCTCCTAACTCTTTGTACAACTTTCGTTGTTTCCTGACAGTAATATTTTATTTTCGGTGCCATGTCAAGCATTTTGCACGACCAGATTCGTCTCCAACAGACCGCGCCCGGCACATATACCGCTTCCTGGCACGTTGATTGGACTCTTGCCTCAAGTACGTGGAGTTTGATATTATGAATGGGATTGGCCCAAATCGCCTTTCATCTGAACTAAACTAATTGAATACTTTTCTAGCACTTATTGGCGGATGTGTGGCGGCTGTCATCCATCATGCTGTACTTACTCACCTCCGAAACGAGCCAACGCTGGCGCGGCTCAACCAACCCGACGTTCTGAAGCTTCATCTCAATTTTCTTCGGTCGTGCGAGCATTGCGACAGCACGGTGACCATATCACCTCTCAAGCTCGGTGCTGTGATAAGCACTTTTCAAGTGAATCTATCCCAAAACAACCAGATAAGAGTGGCTGCTTTCGTAACAACAACCAACTTTGACCGATCCGTCGGACCCTCCGCTCCGACAGACTGGAGCCTGACTCCCAGGCCGAAACCTACACCTGACTTTGAGCGTGTCTCAAACTGTGAACCGGATGATCACTGGCTGCCCGCGCGTCTTACTGGAGAAGTCATTCCCTACACTGGTCGTCTACTCATATTGAATCCACGAGGCGGCTTCCAGGTGGATGGAGTTTGCGATGCATGGAACCGATTCGCAGGAGACGAGCGAATGGACGCGACATACATCTCCATGATGGCTGATCTATTTCCCTCTATGTCCGACACACTACTGCGTAATGGGGCATCGTTCGACGGGCGCGCTGATTTCCAGAAAGTCGAACAATGGGCAGAGAACCACCCCGGAGTTGCTGCGTGTATAAATAAAACGCTCGCCGAATTATCCAAATCTTCAGTAATCAACATGACTGCTACCTTCGATATTGAATTCAAAAGGAGGCTTCCCGAGGATGGTTTGCGTTGGATCTTTACGCGAATAGAAACCAAGATGCTCGAGGGTGGGAGAATGGATCTCGATATCTCTATATGCAATGAGAACATGGAGCTCATCTGTATAGCTCACCAGCTTATCTTGGTCCTGGAGGCTCAGAGAAAGTTCCGGAAAGCGAAACCAAACTCCGTGCTTTAGCTGAGCATCCCTCAACTGCGCGAAGCCAGGAGATTTGTACTGGACTAGCTTTTTTTTTTTTTTTTTTTTTTTTTTTTTTTTTTTTGCTAACTGAGATGAAAAGAATCCCAATACACTGATAAATAACGTATCTCTTTTCAATCCTATTCTACGTGAGTATGTCTTCAATAGTATAGAGCCATATAGATGTTCCATCGATGTATGTGTATGCTAATCAATAATGCTGGGCATCAGAAATCCACATAGATATTGGATATTGAAAGCCACTAGCCAGCATGTGAAATACACCAAAGTGACTCTATCATTTATAAGCAAGACAATGCTTGTATTTCATTCGGGTGATGGTTCGTTGGAGTTGGACTGATCAAAGGTTTCGCGATTGTGAAACTGGATGTTCCCACGATTTATGGAAGGATTTTAAAGTATTCGAGATTGCTACGGATAGACCACTTATGAGATAAAATTGCCAAGTTTCACTGAGTGCGCAACAAAATTGGCCACGTAATTCTCTCTAGGCTATCATGGTGACCTTTTCTCAATGTGGTCAGGATTTCAGAATCGTCCCAGTTGCCCAACGCAGGGTGCTTGATCCAGCCCAAATATTGGTGAAGAACACAGCGAAGGCCGATAAGGCGTGGTTTGGTACGAATGGCAATGAAACGGCAAGTCTATTGGAAAACTATTAAGTTTCAGGCGAACGAAAGTGCTCAGAAAACAGCGCTACATAATGAAAAGGAATATTTCGAATAATAAGATGATGTGAGTCTGCGATCGTTCTTATCCCATCACTATTACTTGAACCAATGACCATAATAAGAGAATAATGAGAGAGTAATAAAAGAATAGCAAAATAATAGTAAAAGAATAACAAATATATAATATTAAAAGAATATCATGAGCTTTAACCTCTTTAAGATCATCCAAGGTCTTCTGGCATCTTTCTAAATAACATATCTCGAGGATAGAGCTTTGCGATCTCTACTTATCTCATTCAACCATCGTGGACTACGATAGAGACCTCACGAGTATGAGAGCATTGATCTGAACCAAAGCGTTGAATACGATTTGATCATCTTAAGAAATCAGTTTCAAGTATTTGTCGGCTGCAGTCTCTGTTGCAATAAACGAGGTGATTTCCCTCCACACCTGGCCACAGTGGTCATCCGAAGGCGTAGTTGAGTTCTATAATAGCTCATAGAAATCGAAAAAAAAAATTGTTACAAGCTACTGCTTTGGTCTGATTTAAATGCCTTGTTTGGGAGGCAAGTGATAATCTTCTGTGCACTGCGACAATCCGCCCCTCTACCTGCCTTGACAGTTATTCCTTAGGCATCAATTAATCGATACTTGTTTCAGGTGCTCAGACATGAATGGGCCGAGAGAAAATATTACGCATTGTCGTATGTTTTCGCATGCTAGGATCTGTACGCCCCCAACCAGTTGTAGTCGAATCCGCTGGCCTCTTGTCCTCTATTTTGCACATAATGCAGCAATCCCCTTGCTTATTGAAGTCATCGCTAGGCGATTGCGAGGTGGCCATGAAAGATGTTCAAGGTCTGAGAAAGGGCAATTGTCAACCCAGGTGCGGAAGAGTATTCTACTAGAAGGACTTGGTGCTTAATGCAGTCGGTCGAACAGCCAACCCCAGAACGATGGTAATCTATAAAACTCAGTCTTCGGCCCCACCGTCGCCCAGTGCCTTTTAGCCATTGATCAGATTATTGTACCAGAGTTCCAATTCTGCGAGCCGGAATGTCAAATGGTTCTTGGCAGAGTTCTGACCGATCGTTTGGTGGCCAACTGTGAGCGGAGATTCTGGCGTGCATACATGAACTTGCGGAACGAGCAAACACCGGGCCTCAAAACCGTACCCGACAAATTTTGCTGCATGGACCTTCGTACCATAGTACACTATCCCATCCTGACTTCCTGGGAAATGGCAAGACTGGCGTACTGCAACCCTGCTGGGGCTGCTCACGTTGGAATACAGTAATCAACCTCGACCGACAAGCGAGCCTAGCCGTGCTCCCCAGCAATTGGACTAATGTAGCAAGGCTCTAGTTTAGCTTAATATAACTGAAAATAGAAAATCTTGACCAAGTGGAGCTCCTCATCCAGTGCGGCGGCCCCTGTGGGGGGATCCAAAGCCATGGAACGTCTTCCCACAAGAACCTAGTGAGCTCCCAGAGGTCTAGGGCTCCTGTGCTTAATACCAAAACAGATTTATTACGACGGAACATTCATTTCAAGGGCGCTAGCAACGCTTCCAATTCCTTCGAACGCAAGCGCGAGCGTAATCGTTCCCAAAGTTAGTGAACCTGGATCAATCTGGCAAGGCTAAGTCTCGACATGTCTTGTTTGGCAAAACATGCACTAGACTACCACAAGCTATGGCTGGTCTACAATACAACTACAGCATTGGGCGAAAGATAAGTACGACATCAAGGCATTTCAATAGGACAGCTGCATAAGGTAGAAATTATTTTTATGATTAGCAGCCAAGGGTGCAATCGACTTGAGCGTGCCACTTTACGATGACCTCGAGGTCTTCGCTATAAAACCTCCGAGCACAAAGAATACTATCATTATTTCGTTTTTGTAATGACCTCGTTTGTGTGAAAATAAGACCGGCAAGTAAACCCAAGAAATCCTGTTTTGTGAAGGGTCGTCCTATGACCGTGTCGGATAAACGCCTGTTTTGTCCAAATCCAGAAACACCATCGCTGTCCACGCCAATCGAGAAATAAAGAGCACGCATGTATCGAATCCAAAGGCGACAAAAGATTATGGACCACTACCGGCAGTCCATGGGGTATCATACGCTCCGTTTCCCGTTGTCAAGCCATCCAGGGCTCGTTTCTCACCAACCACGCCACGTCCTCGTATCGTATCCGCGAAGCATTGCCTCGAGCGGATCAAGCAGCGGCCCATCCTCATACGTGATGCTGACCTCATTCGTGCAGATGATTTGGCCTGGTCCAGGAAGTGGTGTGCCGTTGCAGTCCCGGTTTATCGAAAGGATGTCCACCTGGCTTTCTGAGAAATTGCTCCGGCCCCTCTCCGCTGACCCGGCAGTGGTGAAACCGTGTGTACTCATTTCGTGTGACTGTTTCACGACATTGTTGTAGGGCTTGTCGCTTCCGTGAGAGCGTCGGAAGGGGTTTCGGCCTTTGAGCACCATGTCTACCAAAGGTGCGAAGACTGGAATGGAGGCTGCCATGATGACAGTGCTGCCTTCGATGCTGCGGAATGGTGTTAGCAGGGCTCATTCCCAGAGACGCAAGCATGGATCAAACTTACGTTGTCCAAATGATGATGTTTGCACTGTGATCTGTCATGATTGTTAGCCGCTGTCCATTTGTCGGAGAGAGAGCCGGCAACATCAGCTTCCACATACATGAAAAGTCGGGATGCCCAAGGCCATCTGGAATAATGAGCGTTTTGTAAATGGCAATAGCGCCACCACTGTAATGCACGTCAGCGGTCGGCCTTGACGGTCGCGCCGTTGTCGAACGGAGCACTCACATGGACCCGATTCCGAGCGATGCGGTCAACCCGATCCTCCTTCGCAGTGACATTGGCATTCGGAAAAGCACCACGGCGGGGTAGACAGCAAGAATCACGTCGACAAGCGCCGATAGAGCTGCCAAGAACGTTAGGACCTGTGCTGCTTGTGGTTCGGAGATGGGAGCGGCGACTCATACCTCCTACGTATACGCCGAAATCTGTGACTACCGTGATGGGCATGCATTTGCCCTTTGCATCGATGTCCCATATTTTCCTGGGAGGGTTGCATCGGCCAATAACGAGGCCAATGAGGCAAATGAATGAAAGCTGGCTGACCCAGACAATGCCCCAAAGGAAGCACCTGAGCCACCTTTTAGGGTCGAGAAGGCGAACGAGTAGTGTAAGCACAGCCAGCTTCGGCAGTCCAAAGAAGAGGATACCGGGGCAGAACGCCATGGTGGTCCATAGCTTGACACCCTCTCGCTGGTCCGCGCTCAGAACCGGCATGTGCCTTCCATTGCCGTAGGTCACAGCAATCGTCGCGAGGGCGGCGGACAGAAAGCCTGCAGACTGTTCAATTCCAAGAGTTAGTTCTTGTCGTTTGTCACCACAAGAGTCACGGCCATACCAGTCCTGCGATCAACCACCAGTCGTCATGGAGGAGACGTCGGTAAACGCGTAAACGAACGTAAAGTCGAAGCCCCACGAACACGTTGCAGAGCACCAGAAATATCCACAGCAAGGCCAAGATGGTTGGGCGAAGATCCTGCGCCGCCCATTCCGCATACTCCTTGGTTCCCGGCGGCGGCGCGTCCATGCCGTTCAGGTTAGGGAAGTTTTCGGCCGACATGATGGGCTCGAATGGACTTGACGTTGATGGTGGAGATCGAGCATGTGTGAAAGAATGGTTGGGAGAACGGGCTTGCGCGGCAGTGCCCGTGGTCATATGTGTGTTCTTCCCCAGACAATCAGACAACAAGGGGCAGATTGCTTTCTTAAAGGATGTCACCAACTGCATGGGCCACGTTATTTTGTATGGATATCTCCAGCTCCGCGACAAGGCCGCTTGTCGGGGTCTCCATCGTTGCAACGATGGCACAGACCGTCCCAACGTGCACCACCCATGGAAATGGAGGGCACTGGGTTCCGACTCCTTTAGTACCACCCTTTAAACAGCATCGCAAGGTGATGTAAGCCATGGTTTTGCTCTTACGGCTCCCGGGGCCCTGATTCCGACTTGGATTTCAGCTAGGGCCCCCCCGGTCATTGTCCCACTCTCCTGATGTTCGCATGACCGGGGTGCAGAAAAATGAGCTTGAAAGCCAGGTGCCCAGGGTGGTACAGCAGGAACCCGTTGAACCCTGTCGTCATCCGGGGATGGCCGAGCCAGCAGCCTAGCAAATCGGTACATAATTAGGACCTGAGATCTTTCCGCTGATGGGGTTGCCCAATGAGTGGCGTCTAGCGTAAATGAATCCATTTGAGGCTTGGCCAGGTTTGTATCCTCGATGCTATTGTTTCAGGTTTCCTGTTTGTGTATGTAGGTATAGCAAAAAGAGCTTACAGCAGGCAAGGCATATCTTGCTCAAAAGCACAAAAGTAAAGGTGATCGTTGCGGTCACAGGCTAACCAGACGCAACGAGTCCTATTGCCATCCAAGACGGAAGCCCGTAGACGGAGAAAGCAAGGAACTGTCCTCTACAACAACAATGAAGCACAAATGGACTTTGGCTCCCGCGCCACCTGCGCAGGAGCTTGAAATGAGCCTTTACCGAGATGGTTCAGTCACTCCTTTTCTTGGATGGTCTGGGCGGAGAGGGAATCCTTCTAGAAGAATTCTCTGCGGCACAGAGTGGCCCTGGTCCGAATGAAGGCAACCCATGCTAGCGCTCACCGACCTGCGTTTCGCGGCCGCACCTGGACGAAAAGGCCGTAGCGCTTGCTTTTTCCGGCTCTGTTTAGAGCCTGGGCATGGACAAGCGAGGTGATCTAGCAGCAGAAGATCAAGTAGATCGCAAGTGTCAACGTCGCTAGCAGCGCTGTTGTTGGCTGCATCATTTGGCTGCGTCATTCTCAGGTTGGCCTTTGGGTTCGATTGTTTTGGCAGGATTTGGGCACACCAAAGTCCTGGCTCGTGTGGTTTGGGACGACTAATACAATGTAGCAGTGTATCAGCAACAGGTTGAAAGGACCTGATCTGCTCTGAGTGCGGTGGGAAGCAGGGTCGGGCAGTCAGTGCTCAAACTCGGACTCAAGAGACGTCACAACGTCGGTTCTCGCCCGATCGGGACTTGAGCAGCATGGGCATGGTAATGGCTGTCGCTGATTCCGATTTCATCTTCTTTTCACAACTCTACACACTTTGTCATGGAGTCTCATCAATGTCTCCTCATATTCTAGCGTTACTTGAGCACATCTGATTGTTGAAACAGCAGCCGCCTGCCTCTGTAAAACCGCCGGTTTGCGGGGTCGTCCGATCTTGCGAGAATTCTTTCACGGTGACAGGGTGTACTGCAGGTCTCATCCTTTGCTGGTCGCCTCCGTTACATTGAGCAGTCCATGTGCCAGCATTTACATGGCCCGAGCTCACGATACCCTCCAACTTGCAGCAAGTCAACCTTTACTGTGCCGCTCCAAACGGGGCTAGCGACAGCTTAAAAGATGTGTACTGTAGAACTCTTTCCCAATCCAGGTCCTGGTCTTTTCGGATCACCGTAAAAGATGTTTGAGGCACCGTGGCTGGGGATGGCTCGTGCTCGTGCTCGTTCCATCCTCATTGTTCGAGCCACCGTTTGAACCAGCTGCGCCGTGTGCAAAGAGGCTTTCATGCACGACCTGACCGAATTCTCCCCTTGCTCCACCTCGATTGCAAATAAGCATTTGGATTAAATGGTCATCGCCTGACGTTCTTTCACCATGTCGCAGTGCAGTAGGTCGAGAGTGTGTGGTTTCCGGCAAACCATGTCGAGAAGTTGAAGATTAACGTTACAACCATGTGCAACATCTGCAGGGGCTTACAAGGTCATTGGAAACATTGTCACCTTCACTTCACAAAGTCCTCCATTCGACGCGATGATTCGTCAACCTGGGAGCGGCCAGAAAGTGCACAGCCCAAGGCAATACGACCGCTGCTGCAACGGAGGCCAGTCATTTGCTGTGAAGACAGATGCCGTCCCCCAAAGGACGTCGCAAACCTGCCCACCCTGACGTATTGGGGGGTGGGAGCCCTTGTTTGACAGGCCCGCCGCCACAGTTGATCTCTGTTGATCCCGCCTTTCGACGGCGGATGTGGGATGTGCCGTCCATCTCAGCGCTGCGGTTGGTGAGTGCAAGAGCAGAGCAGCCAAGCGGGTAGCAGAAAAACCCGGACCGCGAAACTACCTTAGGTACTAATAAATATAGAGGAAGCAGTAGCTTTTCTTGTGAATAGATCTGTAAAAAATCTAGAGTAAATCCTTAAATAAATCCCTTAAAAAATCCTTAGAAAATAATTTCAGCTTTATTTAAGGATTCTCATGCTTTTATTTTATTTTTTCTAATAATTCCCTAAGGCGGCTTTTGATGATAGACTGTTGTGCAGTCCGAAGTATTTTTGCTCACCACTTGGCAGCCTACCAGCAATACGAGCCACATTTCCTGTCCTGACTCTCTCGGACGAGAGCCGTAAAATCTGGATGCAGGGAGTAAGATCCTGGCTTCTGCGATGTGAGCTGTTCGGTGGCCCATGCGTTGCCATTTACCATGAATCGGTGGATTTGGAGACAAGATCTCTTTCATCCCCCGCAAGCATCGTCGACAGCCGTCCGTCGTGTAGCTTATAGGGGGTGGGACAGTGCATGCGTAGGATCGTTGTCGGCCGAATGCATCCCAACGGGCGCGCCGGGCCTGCAGTCACTCCGGGATGTAGAAGGTCCATCGCTTCCATGCGGTGGTGCCCGGTCGCCTGCAGGCCTGTGACCGACATTTGCGCTGGATGCCACCCTTCTCAAACCGTCTGGCTCTGGCTCGCATGCTCAAGTAGAGGCGATGGTTAGGGGTGTTTTGTGCTTTCGTGTGCCTACAAGATCGATGGGTAGGAGAGTTGGTCAACTACAGAAATGGTCAACTACAATTGAGCGGAACTGTATGCGACTAACACACACGTCAGCCGCATCACAACAAGTCCGAAATAAAACGGAGGTTTACCCAAATTCCTTGACTGTGCCAAGAGTTGGGCCACGGACGGCTTGGGACATCTCAAAAGCCGCACGGCACCATGCCGACCAACGTAGTCACCTTGTCGATCCACCTTCAGTGACTCGAGTCATGCCTCCAATCGTGAAAATCTGCTTTGTGGTATATTCGCAAACAGTGTGGCTATTGTCCTTCTTTTTCCGACTTCTTCCCGTTCTGCCTCACATAAGGGTGTGCGCAGCCATTAAAGCTTGCCACCACTCACGAAGGAGGGGAGCTCTCTCTGAGGTCCGACCAGTAGGTTGAAGCATGGTTTCGCGGCCCGCCAGAGCCAAGTTAGACGTAATTAAAAATGTCACTTAGTGCTCAGCGTCGATGGCCATTGCTTGAACTACACCAACATAGATGATATCTCGTACACATAAGGTGGTTTAGGGTAAGGCCATCATCAGGACTCTAAACGACTATTCTATTCGTCCACTTTTGCAACTCCAAGGCGCCAATTAGACTATGGCTGGGATGTGGTTGTCAGCCGCATTTTGTATGCACGAACGCGACTAGATCGTGCCGCTCTAACCGCGATTGCACTTTCTTCGACATCGTAACGCATGATCTTCGAGCACTCAGTACCCTCACCAGTAGATTCAGCCAGTAGCGGCTCCTCCTTGATCTATCTTACAGTGACTTGTGGTAAGCAACTGCTTTGGCGGCCAGCCGATATCAAGCTATGGAGGCACTTGGTGTGGCAGCAAGTGTTTTCGCTGTTGTCCAGCTCGTTACGGAATGTGTCAAACTGTCCAGAAAATGGCTGGGCCCTGCTGAAAATGGCTCCTCGGAACGAAGTGCGCTAGTCGCAGAGCTCTATCAATTCATGGGCGTCTTGAAAAGCTTCCAAACACACTTGGAGATATACGAGGACGACGAAGCCAGATTGGTAGCTCTCGAATACTTGAAGCCGGCTCTCCAAAGATGCAACGAGGCGCTTACACTCATACAAGACTTTATGAAGAATGCCGGAGTCCTGGGCAAATATGTAATTGGTCCAAGATTCGATAAGAGAGTCAAGTCGGCCGTGACGGTGCTCAACGGTGCCAAAGAATTGTTCCTAATGGCGGTCCATGCAGATCAACAGTAGGCAGCTCTATTTGACCCATTCGCGTCTGTCGTCTTCAACTTACACCTACGCAGTACAATCCTGATTGCTGTGGAGAGATATGTTCGCAATTGCGCTGAAGACATTCGTGACACTCGTGCTGCGCTCGAAGAACACAGACAAGTTATCCACCAACTGGCTGAGAGTCATGCTACCTACGTCCAAGGCTCAGGGACTTGGCAAACTAGTGCCACCGAGAGATTGGACAGAATTTTAGATGTGTCCCAAGCAGCTCGTGATGAAGCCGCAGAAGAGCGGAGAATCCACGGAGAGCGACAGAGAATGGCATTAAGAACTGCAGCACTCATTGAGTCCTCCGCCAACAGGCAACAAGCGGAGCGAGATCAAGCAGAGCGGCACAAGATCTTTGAGTGGCTGACCCCAATCGACTTCGCACCCCAACAGAGTGACTTCATTCGTCGGCGGCAGGCTGATACTGGGAAGTGGTTCCTCGACTCGCCCCAATACCAAGCTTGGCTGGCACAAGAGAAGAAGACCCTTTTCTGTCCAGGGATCCCGGGAGCAGGAAAGACTATTCTCACAGCAACCTCGGTTGAGTATCTTGAGGAAAAGTATAGTTCTGATCCTGGTGTGGGAATTGCCTACATTTACTTCAACTACCGAACACGACACGAGCAGAATCCCAAGGACTTGCTGGCAAACCTAATAAAACAGCTTGCAAGAAGTCTGAATCCGCTGCCAGACAGTTTGAGAGAGCTACATCACGCGTTTGAGCATACAAGGCACAAGATTACAACCACGGACCTGTCGACCACTCTCAAGGACATCATCAGACAGTATTCCCGGACCTTCATCCTACTTGATGCGCTTGATGAGTTCCAGTCCGATCAGAGAGACAGGAACAGGTTCCTGTCTGAGATGTTTAGAATGCAGGGCTACACAGCCATGAGTCTATTCGCCACCTCCAGACCTATCGTGGACATCGAGGCGCAATTCGAGGACACCCTCACACTTCCAATCTTGGCTAATAACGAGGACATATGCATTTACATCGATGCAAACCTGGACAAGCTTCTTCCCTTTGTATCCAGGAATCTAGGATTGCAGAAAGAGATCAAGAACGCAATCACGACAGCCGTTGAAGGAATGTGAGTTGCAAAAGTCCTAATATACTGGTCTCCGGAGATAGCAAACTGACATACCCCCAGGTTCCTGTTAGCGCAGCTCTACCTCACATCACTAGAAGATAAGACGACTGTCAAAGCGATTCGATCGAGCATAGAGCAGTTCCAAAGGCAGGCCCAAGGTACCGCCGGAGAGGACAGAGATAAGATACTCAGTGAAGCTTACGACCACGCGATGGATCGCATAGATGGGCAACGTCCTGGATTCCGTCAGCTCGCTATGAAGGTCCTTCAGTGGATTTCCCGAGCGAAAAGCCCCCTAGGCAAGGCGGCGCTCCAACACGCCATCGCGGTGGATATTGGAGAAGACAACCTCGACGAAGACAACATCCCTCAGATTGAAGACATGGTTTCGGTCTGCGCCGGCCTCGTGACGCTGGACAAGGAGAGCGATGTCGTACGCCTCGTTCATTATACGACACAGGATTATCTCGAGAAGACGCACATGCGCTGGTTTGCCAACTCTGAGGTCGATATGACAGACGTTTGCGCCACCTACCTCTCATACGAAGCGTTCCGGTCGGGCCGTTGCGAACATCATCGAGATTACCTTGCCAAAATACAGCAATACCCGTTCTATGACTATGCCGTACACCATTGGGCGCGTCATGCTGCGCTTTTGCCGGAAGTCAGTCAAGAGGTCATTTCCTTCCTGATGAAGGCTCAGAACGCCGATGCTGCAGCACAGTGCTTCTTCGCTGGGGCTGCCGGTAGAGTCGGCGAATCATCTCGCAGGAACCCCAGTCAAGTCACAGGATTGCATCTCGCGGCCTACTTCCAGCTAGAGAGAGAGCTGGCCGAGCTTGTTAAAGCGGTGTCGGAAATCGACCAAGTTGATTCGTGTAACCAGACAGTGCTCTCATGGGCTGCAGAGATGGGGTTTCTCAATGGGTGTGCTTTACTTCTCGCTACGGAAAGGGCTGCAGTTGACTCGATGGACGATATGGGCAGGACTCCGTTGATATATGCTGCCAAAATGGGTCACACAGAGATTGTGAGACTTCTCATTACCAAAGGCATGGGACAAATCCACACCAGAGACGGCGAAGGCTGCAACGCCTTGGTATGGGCGTGCCTGGGAAAGCGTTGGCAGACAGCTACATTTCTCTTAGAGAGCGGGGCGGACGCCAATGCGAGATGCAGGAATGGTAGAACGCCTTTGTCCATTGCCGTTCAAGCAGGAGAAGAGCCTATGGTGGCAGCCCTGCTCTCTGTGGACGGCCTCGACGCAGATACCAAGGACATTGCCGGCCTTTCACCCTTGCTAATTGCGACTGCCTTTGGACAAGATCGAATTGTGACGATGTTGGCAGATCACTTAGGACAAATCCCCAGAGTACAGTCTCTCAGACCCGGGGCGGCAAAGAGAGTGGTTAGGGAAGTCCTGGCGCACAATAACGACCCGCCACCGTATCTTTTTCCAGTAGAGATGGTTGGTCAAGATCTGGTAAAGTTACTTGAGAAGAACATTCGCTTTGTCCCTGAGCGAGCTAACATCTCTCTGTTAGCGCCATTTCCGTGCAACAATGCTTGGCCCTGTGGGATTCCTTGCCCTCAAAATCTCCAGCAAGAGGCTATACTGACTGCTTGCGATGTGCAGGACGACAGCCCGTATGAGAACGGGCTTTTTACCCTCAACTACAAATTCCCATCGGATTATCCGTTCAAACCTCCGAGTGTCGAGTTCGTGACACCGATATTCCATCCCAATATCAGCCACAGCGGCGTCATTCGTATCACTCTTCTGGGGACAGAGTGGAGCCCTATTAGAAACTTATCTTCGAGTAAGCAACCAACGCATGCCATCAGCCCAGGTGTTGACCTTGCATAGCTTTGCTATCGATCTGGCTCGCACTGGGCAGTCCACTCTCAGACGATGAAGCCCATACAGATGCCGCAATACTGTGCAGGAACAACCATGGTGAGTTTGAGTTAAGGGCCCGGGAAATGACGCAGCTTCACGCAATGTAAATAACCAGGAATCTTGTCCGTTTGGGCTTCATATTGTGAGGCTCGTGATTAGAAGGTGTTTTAATGATCGGAACGATTGCCGCCATGTCATGAGATGTGATGCGAAGCAGTGTTGGTGGTGCCTAAATATTAGGGATCAAAGTACGATATACTGAAGTAATAAACTTGATCGAATTTAATTCGAGGTATCTAGTTATAGAGTCATCTCATGCTGAACTTGTCTGCGGAGCAGTTCAGAAGTCACACGCTTTTGCTCACGGAGGGGAGTCGTTGCGAACGTAATAAAGATCTTCTGCACGGCTACTCCGTTTACATGGAAGGGTTTATTATCCGCTACGGTCCATTACCAGGGCCTGGATTGGGAAGGAGTCCTACACAGACGATTTTGGACGATTAGGTTGGTCTGTATTGTGGCCTCAGCTTGATAATTCGCTGACAGGCGTAGGAAACCCAAGGCTATCCTGCTTCATGCCTCCATATGGTTTATCCAATTCGCCAAAACCGCCGTTTAGTGCACATTATGAGCCTGAAGAATGTGGATAAGCGATTTGGTTCGGATTAACCTAAGCTATGAGTACATGACTGAGTCTATATGCTTCTTTTCCGTATTTAAGTGGCATGCACATAATTCGAAGCAATCCATAGCATACTGTCGCCGAGAAATTTATTCCCTTCATGTCTTGACCTTTGCAGACTTTGATGAGGCCTTCGTCACATCAAGTTAGAGAGGTTGACCATGCCTCATGAACAGCATTAGATACTCAAGTTAGATGTAAGATGCTTCGACCAAATAACCAATGGCAAACTGGATATGTCGATTCACAGCATCCCATTGAATGGTGTCAGGGGCCTGGTTCAGGCATCAGCAACACGCTTGAGTGAATCCAAGACTCTTTTCATGGTTACTCACATCATTGGGAGTGTGAATGTCGGGGCTAGTCTGATCAGTCAAATCCTCGAAAACAAAAGCAGCAGCTGTCCATTTGTCAGTCAACCCACACCCTTAAAGAACCTGTTGCAACTTACGATAGCCATTTGCAGTTGCAGATGCATGGTCAGAACACCCATAGCCACATTCGTCATGGTTAGGTGCCCTGCCTGTGTATTCAGTTATGACCAGTTCCAAGAATGCGTTAAGTCCTTGGTCGGTATAGTCGTCGATGATCGCAGGCGTGCCACTTGGAGAATACCCAGCCATATCTTGGTTGAGATATGAGGTGACGTTCTTGCCCTGAGCCTTGTACTCTGCGAAAATATCTGCAGAACCCAGTAAACCAGCCTCCTCGCCGCCGTACCAGTGGAACTCGATGCTACTCTGAGGATTGAATCCTCCCTCAGCAAGCACTCTCAGCGATTCGAGAACGACCACCGAGCCGGACGCATTGTCATCGGCACCAGGAGAGCGAGAAGACGCATTTCCGCTGGTTGAGTCATAATGGGCACCAATGATCACTGTGTAAAGTTGTTGATCAGTGACTGGCAGGTTCACCATTCCGATAGGAAATTACGTACCAAGCTGATCTGTTTGGCCCGGAATACGAGCAATCACGGAGGGTTGATCAAACGAGTGTTGGAACTGCTCTACCGTAACCGCAGGATTGACGGCTGCAACCTTTGTGACTTGCTCGAAAACCCATTTGGCAGCGTCTCTCCCTGTCTGGGACTGGTAGTGACGCGTGTAGAACCTGTTGCTCTTAGCATTGAAGGAATCATTGGCTGACTTTGGTGTGAACGAACTCTGCGAGGCTACTCAGCCAGGCCTGAGGTCCTTCCAAGTCGATCGCGGCAATGAAACCGTTAGCCTCTTCGATATGTTTTAACTCTTCTGGAAACTGATAAGATTGGGGAGACCTGGGAGACGAAGGCCTAGCGGAAAGGATCTCGAGGACTTGATCATCTTTAATGTCGGTGATATCGATGAATCCGATTCCCTTTGACGTGAACAGTTCCCATTTTTGCGCCTCGGTCACCCACTGTCCTGGGTCTTCCTCCGACACCTTGACCAAACGAAGCTCGGGAGCTGGAGCTCCTACGGCTTGAAGGGTGAACGCCACAAGGGCCACAGTGACAAGCTGGCAATACATGATGGTTAATGTCATTGGAGTCGGCTCTGAAACATTGCAACATCCAGGAGGACTTCCTGGATGAGTAACGCCTTTAATAAATTACAAGAGTCAATTGTGCTACCAACTCCCCTGACTACCGTTAGACAACATCACGCAAGAGGAGACATTGCCGATCACTACTGTAGCTGCCCAAGAGGGAAAGCCGCCCATGTTACTTTGTAGATCAATTGCCTACATTACATGTGTTGATGAGTACCATGAGGCACTTTGGCCCAACCACTGGCTCGGGGAGTAACCGCAGCGTTGTAGCGAATGGCAGGGTCGTAATCGGAACTACACCTGTCATTTGCTGCGAGTTCCGGTGAACAAGAAAAGCCCGCCCCAGTCCAATAGTTTGGAGACGGCAGCTTGAGCACATGGGAAAAATATTATGATCTGCGAGTCAGTGCGTTCCGAAGGTAGCACTCATGTCACCTCGCTTAGTGGATTGGCAAGCTCGTGACAAGCTCGGATGGGTGCTGACTGAAGCTTGCAGCTATAATGGACGTGCCTATATCATAAGTCTCTTATCAGTCAAGAAACTCGAGCGGTCCCAATCATGCTGATTGGACGCGGCTGCCGCGAATTGATATGCTGCATCTCGAAAGGATTCCAGATCGGGCCACTGGGTTTCTAATCATAGCTTTGTCATTAGAGAATGCCGCAACCCCATGAGGCGCCAGGTAAATGACATCCTTCGATGAATTGGTATATATCATCATTGAACTCGAAAGTCATATGATTCAGATAAGGCCGCGCAAATGTGCATTTGAGAAAGGCGATGAAAGTCGTATGCAGCAGTTGCTGCCCCTGGATCATGAAGCTGGTAATGACAAGCCTCTTCAAAGACATCCACAGCAAGTGGTCACTTCCCGAGAGCCAACTTGAACCCTGAATCATTGAAGCCGCTGAAGATAAGCAAAGAGTTAGCATGAAGCAATGCTGAAAAATAAGGATCTATTCGTAAATATCGTGGCTCATAGCTATCGTCAAGATTTATTCCATGAGAATATAAGAATAATATTAGCAAATTACTCTAAACATTAAAGCTTTTTATAAATACCTTGACAGATTATTCGCAGACTCTTCTACGGATAATTTTAGAGGAACGGATCGTTGTAGTCGCAGCTTCTCGGCGCACCAGTTACCCAGCCATGGTTGTACAGAAGAGACAACACGTTCATCCCTGAAATGTCGAGGGCGGCTAAGACATACAGATCTCAGACAGCCAGTCTTTTCACTTAACTCTCGACAAGAGCCCGCTGAGAACACTCTTGCTACTCAGCTTCCATTCAATCTCCTCTTGATTTACTCATCACGATGCGACTGTCATACACAACACTTGGGCAACTCGCCGCCGGGTCGACATTTGTCCTAGCAGCTCGCAGCAGCCCTCTCACTCCGGCTGATGACCCTTCCGCGCTCGATACCATCACCCGAGATGTGTGCATCATCGGAGGCGGGAGCTCGGGGACGTACGCCGCAGTGCGCCTCCAAGACCAGGGCAAGTCCGTCGTGGTGGTCGAACAGAGCGATCACCTGGGTGGGCACGCGGAAACATTGTACTTTGACAGCGGCAAGCACATTGAGTACGGCGTTGCAGGCGTCTTCAACGATGAGCTGTCGAGGAACTACTTCGGCAGACTGGCGGCTGCTCACGAGCCGTTGCTCCCTGCCGCCCTGAAGGCGGACTACGTTGACTTCAAGACGGGCCAGAAGCTCCCAGCCGGCTCCAGCGGATTTCAGGGCCTCGGATCAGTCATCAAGTACAGCACACTCATCCAGAAGTATGATTTCCTTAAAAGTGGGCTCTATAACCTTCCGAACCCTGTGCCGGAGGAGCTGCTCCAGCCATTTGGCACTTTTGTCGAGAAGCATAACTTACACGATGCACTGGAGACCATATTCACATTTGCCTCTTCCGTAGGGGACATCCTGGAGGCTCCTTTGCTATATGTCATACAGAGCTTCGGCATAGCGCACGTGAATGCGCTGCTCCAGGGCTACATCACCCCAACCAAGGGCTTCTCCAAGTTCTATGCAAGCGCTGCGGCTGTCATTGGACCAGAGAACATCCTGTACAACAGCATAGTTATTGATTCAAACCGTTCTGACACAGATGGCATCACCCTTACCGTAGTGGACCAAGACGGCAAGAAGCTGCGGATCCGAGCGCAGAAACTCCTGATCACGATGCCGCCCACTACCGCGGCCATGGCTCCTTTCGACCTTGATGCAATCGACAAGCCCCTTTTCGACAAGTGGAAGTGGCAGACGTACTACGCGTCTGTGGTCAACAACACAGGGATCCCGGACGGCTCGGACGTCACGAACCTCGACCCTTCCCAGGCGCACCAGCTCCCAAAGC
Source organism: Paramyrothecium sp. XJ0827 (assembly GCA_020881915.1). Classification (NCBI taxonomy): domain Eukaryota; kingdom Fungi; phylum Ascomycota; class Sordariomycetes; order Hypocreales; family Stachybotryaceae; genus Paramyrothecium; species Paramyrothecium sp. XJ0827. The sequence goes on along the minus strand of JAJFPB010000005.1, from coordinate 3,186,151 downwards.
CCCCTTTCCAATGGGCCCTCCAGTGGATGGGCGTCCCCGGCCATCAGGCGAGCAAGCTCATCGCGGACGCCGACTTCGCAGCCCACGACGCGAGGGATCTGATCCTATCCGATCTGCGCCGCATGAGAGACACCTACCCCGGCGCGACCGGCGACCCGAGCGTGGTGGCATTCACGGACCACACGCCGACGTCGTTGACGGTGCCGGTGCAGGACGTCAAGAGCGGGTTCTACGACAAGCTCTACGCGCTCCAAGGCCGCCGCAGCACCTTTTACACGGGCCGCTCGTTCTGCTCCGACTATTCTTCCCTACTTTGGGCCTATACGGACACGGTGTTGCGTCGAATGTTCCCGTGAAATCAAATCCACCTGTAACGGGGCTGTGGAACTGATCGGTGTTCGTTGGAGCAAGTCTAGAAGATCGATAGTTGGAATGATGGTTTGTTAGTTGTAACAGTAATAATGATCAAATCGTTTGCATGTAAAACAGCCATGAAAGCGGGAAGCATAAATGGCTTTCACATGCAACGCTGTCTAATCCTACGGACATGCATCTAACAGCTCTCCGTGTGGACTGGAACCATAGCCCAGTACAAGAAGGAATATACCATGCTGAATATAAGGAAACGCGCCTAGGAAGGGTCAAAGAAGTTCCTCATCGCCGGGTGCTTCTTCTCCCCCCCGGAACGCTCCCTCCGCTCCGCCTGCCTTTCCTCGTAGATCTTCCAGAACAGGCTCCCGTCGTAGCACGCCCGCAGGTCGTCCTTGCGCACCTTTCCGTCCTTCTGCAGCAGCACCCACGTCGTCCACCACTCCATGGCGGCAAAGCTCCAGCCGGCCGGGTCCGCCGCGCACCGGTCCTTCTTCCACAGCTCGTAGACCTCGCGCGAGCCCAGCCCGCCGCCGCCCCTGGGCTCGAACCGCGCGTACAGCTTCTCGAAGCGCTCCGCGTCGAAGTTGCCGTCAAAGTCGTACACGCCCGTGTCCGAGCCGTGCTTGGCCTTGTGGATGTCCCGCACGTAGATGCGGTGCAGCGGGTCCGGCAGCAGGCTGTGGCCCAGCCGCGTCGGGTACGAGAAGAAGATGGGGATCAGGAGGGAGCCGATGGAGAAGAAGAGGCCGAAGCCGAGGTCGCGGAACCCGCGGTAGACGTCCAGCGGCCAGATGATGCCGTCGTTGTCGCGGTCCCAGAACTGGATATGGCGTTGCAGGACAGAAAGCTTCTCGTCGTATGGTGCGCCGCTGTTCGGTATCTCTGCCGAACCGGTGCTAGCCATTTCATGGCTTGTATCATCTGAAGCCTTCGATCTGACCTCGCTAAGACCTGGCAACTCGCTTGGCAAATAGTGGTTCGATGTCTCCATGGAGAAAACGTACTGTCAGGAGGTCGTCTTGTTATATGTGCTAGAAAGCCAGTCTCATTCGAGAAGCCTTTCCTCACAATGTTGAGACTATGAAGGCTGAGCAAATCAAAGATGCACAAAAGACATGCCAAAAGCTACGGTAAGTTGACAGAAGCAATAGTACGCTTTCCGGAGCATATCAAATGCACTGCTCAATGGAGGGCTCATGCAAAGGGCAATGCTGAAATGTTGACGTCATGAGCCCGTCTGGCGCGATTGTTGACCTCGAACACTGACCAGGTCCAAGCATGTGATTCCCCAATTATTCTTACCCAAGGGCATCTCTGGAATTGTTTTCAACAAGAAACCGTTGCCTACTGTCTGAGGAAAAGTTGTCATCTCAGGGTTGGCTACGTTGGTAGATCGTTGCATTTAGGACCACGCCTCGTCTTTTAGATCGGCCCCGAGCCCGCGCGATGTCTCTTACAATCTCATTCCTTTACCGACATTTCTCACAATGGATAGTCATGGACCTCATTTGACTCTGCCGATGGCCATGGCGCATCTGCCTTTTCCTGTCCTTCCAGATCACAAGTCAAACTGTACATTCCATGTATATATGCTTCAAATCCACGCCAGTACTCCGGTCGTCTACAAGTCAAGTCTCATCAACGCTACTACCGTAACAGCCCGTCATTCCTGAGCAGCTTCTTCCCACTGCATGAATCACAGTACCGCGTGTTTGTTCACCAGTCATCCCAGTCATCCTGCTTCGACTTCTTTGCTGGTGCAGCAGCCGCAGGCCCTCCCCTGCTCTTCCCCATGCCCATTGCACTTGTGCCGATGGAGCTGCTGCCCCCACCCGTCTGCTTGTTGTTCTGCTGGTCAGCGAGGTTCGAGAAGTCGTCCCAGAAACCCTTCCGGCTCTCGTCGAGAGGCGCCTGTCGGCGGCCTTCCGGTCCGCCTTCAACGAATCTGTTGAAACCCTCCTGCGCGTTCTTGCTAGCGAGCTGAGCCTGTCGGGCTAGCTGTGCCGCTGTAGATTGTGCTTGCCTGGCGAAATCACCTTCGGCAATCTGTAGTTACAAGACTTTGTGTTAGTGACAAGGAATAGAATGAAAAGGAGGGTGGACGAGTCGGTGCTCCCCATACCTGCTTCGCGGTCGGTTGGATGTACCCATCGTTCACAGTTTTGGCGGTCTTGGTCACGGTAGTCGTGAACCATCCGAATCCCTTTGTCAATGCCGCAACGGGGTCCTTCTGGAGGTCGTCGAAGTTTGGCAATGCTCCCCCTGACTGGCTGTTTTGGCTCGGGCCAGGGGTGTTTCCGAAGCCGGCATATTTCCCGCCCTGGCTCGGCGGCAGGCTCTCGGACCGGTTGGCGTTGTCCGCGCCGAGTCTGGCAAAGTACTTGTCGTCCACCCTGACCTTGCCGCCTTGCTGCGCAGGGCTCTCGCTGCGGCCGTTGTTGCTGGTCGTGCCGCTGAGTGGCGTTCCCGTCCGCGATGCCGGCTTCGGCGCAGGAGCTGCCGGCTTCTTCTCTCCAGGGACGTAATCTTTCCCTTCGACCTTGCAGGTCAGCCTCTCCTTCCACTCCTCGCCGACCTCGCCGCTGTAGCGCTCGGCAATGGTGGCGTCGTCCCAGGTGATGCCCCTCATTTGCGTGTCCTCGTGCTCGTCAAAGAACTTCCTCCACCGTTCGTTGCCGCCGAGGCGCATCCGCTCGATCTCGCTGGCCTTGAAGGCGTCCATGGAGATACTCCTGACAAAGGAGATGTGCACGCCGAGGCCGCGGTGGACGCCCGCGCATGATAGGCAGATGAAGATGCCGAACTTGGGCGACGCCCATTGCGGCGAGGGGGCGTTGCAGTCGCAGCAGACGCTGTTCTTGGGTTCCTTCTGGAGCGTAGCCAGCTACTAGAGGTCAGCACGTGCCAAAGACAATGTGGCAGAATTATTAGGGGTGGGAGGGGAAGGGAAGGGAAGGGAAGGGGAAGGGGAAGGGGAAATGGTTGGTGATTGAAGATAGGGATGCAGCGCGACTGACCTTGGACCGCGTCTCCGGGTCGACCTCCCACATGGCCTTGGTCGCCATTGTTTCGTTTGTGCTCGTAAACGCAGAGAGGGGGGCTAGAGGGATTGCGCTGCGGTGGTGAGGTCTTTGGGAATAATCTGTTCTCGCTCGGGAGTGGAAGTGTGTGCAGGGTTCCAGGCCTGGCCTGGGATTATTCCTCCAAGTCCAGCCGAGTTGCCTGACTTACCTTACTTAGTCGGGGCGGCGCAGTCCCGTCCCCAGTGAAACGATGCACCTGAAATAAAGTCAGTGGGGCCGCCCAAGCACAGGTCCAGCAACGTGAATGGACCAAGCTCCCCAACCCACAATCCACAATCCACAATCCTCAGCAAGACTGGCTGGCTTGCTCCAGACGGCCAAATAATACATTTTGGGCCTCATTGTGGTGCAGGCCATCACGGCCTGACATCACTTTGACGCAGCGAGGCCTGTTCGAAGCGTACCTGACTGGACATCACCATGATCGCCATCTCACCGCGCCAGCTACCACTGCAACGGGTTCTCTTGATGTCACCACATAAATCACTTGGCTATTATCGAGCAACTCTCTGCTCGCCCGTTTACGGTACAGTCATCATCAGGATGCAACAACGTGCGTTCGACATGTTCAGAACAATAGTGGCCTTCAAGAAATAGCGTCAATTAAATCCATATTTGGTGATTTTTTCACGCCTAGAGATTCGTCCCAAGCCGCTTCCAGCTAAAGTCTTAATATACAACCCCAGCAGGAGGGTATGGGAAGGAAAAAAGGAGCAATACAAATACAACGGCGGATGAAGGTAAATTTTGTCAATAAAGCGAGTGGCGGCGAGACAGTTTCGGCAAGCCTCCCATCATCAAACGCCAAAATCTTTTCGTCACCGATGCTTCCAGGTCCCATAGATCAAAGGGCAACTGTCCACATCCCATCTTCAAGCACACTTCTAACGTCAGAGGAAATGTTGAAAAAGTTGCGTGCCATTATCGTAAAAATCCTTGCCTAGTGCAAAGGTACCACCTCAGCCAAAGACTTAAGCGGTGGTGGTAGTAGTAGTAGAGGTAGCAGGAGCGGCGGTGGTGGCGGGAGCAGCGGTCTCGGCAGGCTTCTCCGCGGCCTCCTCCTTGTCTCCGGTAGCGGCGGGGACATCGCCCTCAGGGGCGTTGGCCTCCTCATCCGTCTTGTCAGGGCTGTCAATAGCAACCTTGACGGCGATCTCACGGCCCTCGATCTCCTTGCCGTTCATCTCGGTGACAGCCTTCTGCTGCAGTTCCTCGGATGCGAGAGTGACAAATCCGAATCCACGGCCCTTGCGAGCCTCACCACGGGCCTGGAGCTTCTTAATCATGAATCGGGGAATGGGTCGGAGAGCTATCTTAGCAGAAGAGGGCTGGTAGGCCTGGAAGAGCTCAAGAAGCTACATGGAATTGTCAGCTTCTAGTCCATGCCAGGTAAATTTGAGGTGGTTGCTTTGCTTACCTTCTCCTCGGTCAGGTCGTAGGGCAGGTTGGCGACCATGACCTTGGTCTTGGAAGGGATGCCGTCAGCGGGGGGACCGCGCTCGCGGCGCTCACGCTGGGCTCGCTGAGCCTTGGAGTTCTTCGCGTTCTCGTCAGTGCCGTTCTGGTTTGTGATATCGGTCAAAGGTAGCACCTCAGAGGAGGCCGGAGCGGCCTGAGCATCGACAGCGGCGGCAGGAGCAGCAGCAGTCTCGGCGGCGGCAGCAGGCTCAGCAGCCTCGCCTTCCTTCTTCTCCTCACCTTCCTAAGGGAGACGTTAATTTCTGAACACACAAAAAGGAATCACGGTTTGTTACGTACAGCGCGGCCACCACGGGCACCGCCACGGCCATTGCGGCCACGGCCACGGCCACGACCACGGCCTGAAGCGCGGCGGCGAGATCCCTCAGCGCCAGAACCCTCTCCGTTGGCACCTTCGACAGCCTTCTCACCAGCGGGCTCGGGCTTACGGGCGAGCTGGACGGAGACCTTGCGCTCGAGGATCTCCTTGCCGGAGAGCTCCTCGATGGCACGCTCGGCCTCGGTGGGGGTGGAGAGGTCGACAAAGGCGTAGCCGACAGGGCGGTCGGTGCGAGGGTTCTTTGGGATAGAAACGGACTCACTACACAAAGAATTAGTGACACGTTGCGAAAGTCATGCATGAACAAAGGAACGACAAGTCAGGGCGGTGAAACTAAACGTCATAGCAGACGCTAGTTTTTGGAGTGGCTCATGGCTGTAAACCCGGGATGCAAGGCACAGATCATCGCGTGAATGCTGGCGCGAGGCTTCCATAAATGGTTATGGAAGGTAGTGGAAGGCTGGACGTTGGGCGTCAGGCGCAAGGAGCATGACTCACACAAGGTAGCTCTTGAAGAAGTCCTTCAACTCCCCCTCGGTTGTCGCGTAGGCCAGGTTGCCAATGTAAAGGCGGCGGCCTTCAGCAGCGCTGGCCGAGGCAGCCTCGTTGGCGGCGGCCTTGTCATCGGCAGGCTTGCTGATTGAGGTGTTGCTCAGAGTGTTGGCAATGTCGTTGACGGCGGCATCGGGGGCCTTCTCCACGTTGGTAGCAGACATGTTGACGAAAATGGATGTTGTTTTTGAAGGTGGCTTCGTTTGTTGTGGATGGAGAAAGCTAGGTCAAAAGGCAGATGATGACGCTTGATGGAAAGGATTGCGTGCTTGTGCAAAGGAAACGTTTCGAAGTCGAAGAGTAAAGGGAGACTCGAAGGTTCAGCTCTGGTGCAATGAGGGAGGAGTTTGATCAGGGTAGCTTGGTGCCCTAGAAACGGAGGTTTGGGGACAGACGGCGATGCGTTGCGCGGAGACACAAGTTGACTGAGAGTTGTGATGGGAGGAGAAAGAAAGGGGAGACGTTAGCACAGGCGTCGCGAGATTCTGAAATATTTTTTTACGTCTCCTGCAATTCTAAGCTTGGGGGTGGCTGCAGGGGGGTGAGAAAGTGGCCAAGAGGCCAGGGCACAGGCACAGGCACGGTGGGATTTTTTTGCGCAGGAGCCGGGGGGTCTGACTGCACCTGTGCAGGCAAATGGAGGGAAGTGGCCAAGTACTGCAAGGTACTGGCTGTAGGTTCTGGGTACTGCAGTAACTAACTGAAGGTAGAAGGGGAGAGCAAGCCAGGGTGCGGATACTTTGGGACGGGGAAAGTGAAAGGCAAGAAAAAAGGGAGGGGGGCGAATGAGCATCGAGGGAAGGCTGCACTGCACTCCCGCAGGCCCGTCCGACAAACAAAAAGATAAAAGGGAAACAGCCAGGTGGCTTTCTGCGCCGTGCAACACAGTACACCCACCAAGGTACCTTGCCTGCCTTACCTTACTTTGCCTTAAGTTCTTTGGCTTCCACTTTGTGGAGAGTGCAAGCAACAGCCCAGACAGTGGGTATGATGCTTGAATTACTCATTGTTTTCCGGGGCCACGGCCTAGCTGTCATTATTCCCATGTACTGTTAAATATGGGCTCACTTTCGCGCTACTCTTCGCTAATAATACGGACACCGTAGTGTGGCAGGAGAAGTTCAATAATGGAAGAAGGAAGGCAACAAGGTGAGGTAAGGTACCTCAAGTACCTAAATTACTTTACTTTGATACATGAAGCTCAGCTGAGATTAAGTACCGGGCGACAAGCTACTTCAAAGGGGTCACCGTCCCGCCGAGCCTTCCAGAAGGTACCTTCTGCTTGATAGCTTCATGATGGCAAAGCCAAAAACAAAGACCTGGTACTTTCTTTTACCTGCCATGACCAACCACCGAACGTAAAGTTGAGGTACCGCAAGTACCGTAAGGTTGTCTTTATCTTTCTTCTGTCGCCCTTGCAGCGAGAGAACGGGTTGTCTTCGTTTGGCCCTCGCCTGTATCAAACATTGCCTGGCCGAAATAGGCGAGTGTCGCACGACCAGTATCGAGAAGTATCTACAAGTCCACCACTCTTTGCTCGCAGACAATAGCCGTCACGGACGGACAAGGCGAAAGGGAGCTTGGCAAGGACCCAGAAAGCTCGACAGGGGTGAGGGGGCGTGGACCCTCTGTTAGCCACTTTGTGGAGGGAGGGCCGGCGCTGGCGACTGCGAGCCCGGAGGGCGGTGTGCTAGTTATAAGGCACTGGTAGCGACACCTCTCTGTGAGAGCCCCTCATGTTTCTGCTTAACCCTCTTGAAAGTAAAAAGGTGCGGTAAATCGAAGTCGAAATGACTAGGTATTTTAAGGTACATCCATCCACTGCACCCGAATAAGTGGAGTCGGTTGTCTCTGTTGCTCCTCGCATCAGCCACATCTTCAGTTCTCAACGTCGAAGCGTCTCATCACGATCCGACGTTCGAATTCTAAGACGGCAAACGGCCAGGATGCGCGCATTGCTGCGACAAGCATTCGTCAGCGGGGGATTCTTGTGTGACAGCTGTTGATGCGCACGCATGAAGCAGAATCTTTTGCGACGCACTCATGCGGTGGTCTGTTGTGGCTCCGACATGAGTGACGATTCCGTAGCCCCCCGGACTTTGTCCTTGATCAGTCTGCCGTCATGGTTACTCATGACACTGCCAGCAACTTGCTGTGACGACTGTTGACAAGCTCAAGCCACACGGACGACCTTTGTCGTGTGCATGAGTGCGCTCGAACAAGCTCCCCGCTTCACGGCACGGCACTCGGGTAGGGTAGCTCTGGGTGGATACACTATGTCCGGAATGTATTAGGCGCAACGCCATCCGAATATCTTGGGTGGAAACGGCTTCAATGGTCTTCCCGAAAGGACGGGGGGTATGCCATTCTATTCCTCTTGCTGCTGGATGCAGGGACTTTGTCTGGCGGACCTGAGCCTAGGGCCTTGCGTCAACAGCACGCAGAGGCGAAAGGTGATGTAGTATTCCAGTCATGGAATCGGGGAACGCATGCATCTCTGATTCCTTACCATGCGATCCACATGTTCTGATTCCGTCACATCACTGTCCGTGCTCTTTGCCGTATTACTCACCAGACGTGACAATCACACGTAAGCATGAGAGAATCTTCTGACTCGCGATCCGGCCGTCCGTTATTTGTGTCAGCGAATGGCTTACACCCATACAAGCTCAGGGGAGTCTTCTCCTGCGTACAAGGAACAGGCGCGCGTTCCAGTGCGAGTCCATGATACCGGGCCATAGCCAGGGGTCTTCCCAGGCATTCATGGGCACTCAAGGGCTGGCATGGGCTAGGCTGCCTTTTACGGGCCCGATGGTCGAGAACCAGAACGGAACAGACCCGGTTCCGTGTTCGATTAACGGCGCGGGCCCCCCTTTAGTAACATGCCCCTGTGCCGGAGGCGCCAGGCTTGAACAGTGCGATCCCCGAAATTGCTCTGATCCTGGCATAATCTTAATGTGTTCATGCAATCTCCAGCGAAATGCGATGGGCCAACCAGAATCAGCATTGATTTTGTCCTAGAAACCCCATGGAAGACTGTGGGCTAGGGAGTCTGGCGGCGCGTGGGCGCATTACCATTCCTAAGAACCCCTATTCTAAACGAATGTCTTTGGTGCCAGCATGGAACGGCTGTTCCGGGTATTATTAACCAGGCGGATATTTCACCACTTCTCATCGCACTCCACGACAAGGTGACGATGAACAAATCAAAAGGTTACAACGCGGTCACAAAACAAGAGAAGGAAAAAAGGTGTATAAAAGCCCCCCCAAAAACCACAATAAAGATGATCTGTGATGACTGCAAACCACCACTTCAATTCGGACAGAAACAGATGCAGATAAGAGAGCATACGTCGTAAACAAAGAAAACCCCTGTTTCCTCGCTTATCACGGTGTGCGTAAACTGCACGACTCATGCAAAACAGCTGATCAGGGTCCTTTCGTCTGACCTGAGGCTCGACCCGACAATCCGGAGCCGAGCGCCGACACGTCGAATCGGTGGCACGGTGCGGTGCCCGCCACAGAAAACGTGCCGCCCCAAAACGGTCACTGATTGATAAGATGTCCCGCCGCACCGGCACCGGCCAGCGCGCCAACGCCAGCGCCAACGCGCCGTCATCGGATCTGCCGCTACCGTTCTGTTTCTTTTTTTTTTTTTTTTTTTTAAACCGCAAAAGATATCCGCATATCCTTAATTTAGCCACACAAGTACATCGAAAAGCTCCGCGCCCCGTGATACGTCTTAGCCTTACTGTCAGGGTTCCGTTGCGGCAGCTGTTGCCTTTGCATCCAAAGAAAGCAAAAAGCAGCCGCCCCCGGCCGGCGCTGACTGGTCCAGTCGGGCATCACCATGGCCGCCGGCTCGGATCGCAGCGTGCTGGTCGTCTACGGCTCCGAGACGGGGAACGCCCAGGACTTGGCTGAAGAGTTAGGTCGCCTGTGCCAGAGGCTGCACTTCCGCACCGATGTCGACGAACTCGATGCCGTCGAGCTTGTAGGTAATAATGCCATGACGGGCATCCCACGTGTTACCACGTCAATGAATAGAACATATGTCTGACATCTGACAACGAAAAGAGCGCTCTATTACAACACCAGCTAGTCATCTTCGTCATCTCCACAACCGGCCAGGGTGACATGCCCCATAACTCCCTAGCCTTCTGGAAGAAGCTGCTGCGCAAGAAGCTGCCCCCGGGTTGCTTGTCGCAGCTGCAGTACACTTTCTTCGGACTCGGAGACAGCACTTACGTCAAGTAAATCCTTTCCTGCACATTGATGTTTGCACCATCCTTGCTCACCATTGTCTTTTCAGGTTCAACTGGGCTGCTAGAAAGCTCACGCGGCGGCTGGAGCAGCTCGGAGCCAGCACCTTCGTCGATGGCTTTGAGGCAGACGAGCAGTTCAATGATGGCATCGAGGGCGTCTTTGTGACATGGGCCGACGGGCTGCGCAAGCACTTGCTGGAAAACTACCCTCATCCTGATGGCCTCGAGCCAATCCCCGAAGACGAGACGCTGCCCCCACGGTGGTCTCTCGAACCAGCACTGAAGACTGCAGATGCTCACCACGTCAATGGTTCATCAAGTCCACCGCCAGATACTCCGCCGGCCCTTCTTGAGGCCCCGCCAAATGCGATGCTACCCGTTCCAGATGCTTGGGAGTCTGTTCTGGCCAAGAACGAAAGGCAGACGCCGGCCGATCACTGGCAGGACGTGCGCCTCGTGGCATTCGATATCCCCAGCCGTGCCGGCCAGAAGCTGCACTGCAACCCGGGCGACTGCCTGACCATCTACCCCAAGAACTTCCCCTCCGACGTCCAGCGCCTCATCACTCTGATGGGGTGGGATGCGGTAGCCGACCGGACCCTGGACCTCTCCGCGTGCGCCTCGCTTCCGCGCGGTCTCTACGCTCCCACCAACTGCACCGTGCGCGACCTGCTGTTGCACAACATTGACATCACCGCCATACCGCGGCGCTCATTTCTCAAGAGCATGTCCTACTTCACTGAGGACGCCTACCACCGCGAGCGTCTCCTCGAGTTCACGCAGGCCGAGTTCATCGACGAGTACTTTGACTACGCGACTCGCGCTCGCCGCTCCATCATCGAGGTTCTCGACGAGTTCACCTCGGTTCGCATCCCCGTCGAGAGGCTGCTGGATGTGTTCCCCCTGATCCGCGGCCGCGACTTCAGCATCGCCAACGGCGGGAAACATCTGACTCATCCTGACCCAGGTCACGAGGATGTTACTCGCGTGGAGCTAGTTGTCGCCCTCGTCAAGTATCGCACCGTGCTACGCAAGCCGCGCGAGGGTCTCTGCTCGCGCTATCTTGCCAACTTGCCGCCACTGACTCGCCTGCGCGTCTCCCACAAACCCGTCCTCTCGCCCATACACGGCGCCGCTAATGCTCAACGACCCCTTATCGCCATCGCCACTGGCACTGGAATTGCTCCTGCCCGCTGCCTAATCCAAGAGCGTCTGACACACCCCTCTCCCGGGCCTATGCTCTTGTTCTTTGGCAACCGGAATAAGGCTGCCGACTACTTCTTTGAACAAGAGTGGCAAGAGCTAGCTGATCGTCTCGTCGTCTTCCCCGCATTCTCACGGGACCAGCGAGAAAAGGTCTACGTTCAGGACCGGCTGAAAGAGGAGGCGGAGCGATTGAAGCAGCTGATACCGAAGAATGCCATTTTCACCGTTTGCGGGGGTTCGTCTAGGATGGCAGAATCCTGCAAGAACGTCATTTTCAACCCTTCCGACACCCACGAGGGCGAGGAGGACCGCAAGAAGCTCATGGACTCCATAACATGGTGGCAAGAAATCTGGTGAACTTGCACATGTACAAGGATTGGCCCATCTCAACGCGCATGGTTCGTGGCTTATACGGACTCCACGGAAACCGAGGCCCAGTGAAAGAGGCGAACTGCTTGCGTGTTATAAGCTTGGTCCGTTGGTGCAAAGGCTAACTCGTCTACAAGCTGACCTGGACGCGGGCTTAAATCACCATCTCAACCTTGAGTTCAGCAATGTAGATATCTATGAATGAAGTAACGAACATGATAACGTCACCAGATGCACATTTCAAGCACGTAAGAATTGAACCAATTTGCATTGGACTGAACCTGCATGGGCCCTTGCCGAAACTAAAGCCTTGCGTGGTCTGTGACGCCAACATATATTACGCCCAAACATTAGTCCTGTATTTCCAAGATTCCGGCATCGCCAAAACTCCATGAAGCCGTGCCGTGATGTTCCTTTACTTTCATCGATAGACTTTTCCCACCACTGTCCTTTGGATATCGGAAATCTTCCCGACTTGGTCCTAATGTACAAAGTAACATGATTATCATGCTTCGCTATTCTTCCACCCTTCATCGGTCCTCCTCCCAGCTGTAGCGTTGGGCAGCCATCTGAGGTACATGGACAAAGTCCGTGGAGCATCCTACCCTCTCTCCACTGTTTGGGCTGTCGGGGCCCGTGCTTTGAGTTGAGCTCCGTTGAGGCATCATTGATAATCGTAGCAACGCTTGGTGGATCGCGACTTGGTCTGATGAGGATTCGAGTCCTGCCCGCGACTCTGGCGTCGCCTCTGCCATTCTCTCCTCTGTCTCGGTGTAATTGCTACCGAGAGTCTCCAGCGACGGTCTCGATGCAGGGGAGTGCGGCGGCTCGTTAAAGTGTTGGTCAATTGGACTAACCACCGGGGATACCGAGTTATGCCTCGACAGCTGTACGTTGTCCGGCAGCGCCCCTAGACAGACGATGTTGGATGTGGTGATCGGGCTTCTGTGCATTGCTGGGGTTGTTGCTGGGAGTATGAAGTGGGCTGGAGTCAACGGCGACGGAAGTGACAGAGCGGGGTCTAGTGACATTTCGTCCGACGGGTGACAGGGTGACGGTGAAGATGGAGAGAAGGTTTCCCCTGAATGAGGTCCGTAGTTGCCAGGGAGGGTTAGTGGTGGAGGAATACCCGATAGGCGACGTGTCCATGATGCTCGCGGCGCATCGGACGGCGTGGACGGTGAAGGCACATCGGCGACGTCATCTATTCGGGCACTCACACCTGGAGGTACAGCAAGGACGGGGCTTCGTGGTCGTTCGTCAGGATAGTGTATTGCCTTTTCGGGTGGCGGCAAGGCGCCCTCTGACGGCGGACTATACTCGGGAACTGGGCCCTGAAGTTGTCGTTCCATTCTCTGTCGTGCTGCCTCGTATGCGCCGAGCCTCTGGTCATCGCTCGACCCCAGCTCCTCCCCAACGACATCATCCTCCTCGTTGCTTCCATCAAGCTCAATGGGGCCTGTCTGCGCCGGAAGCTCATGAATTTGAGAATTCGGCACCTCGTTCACGTGCGTCTCTCCCTTCTCGTCGGATCCCGGCGAGCCTGGACTCGTGTTCTTTCGCCTTATGAACCGCGTTATGAAATAACCAACCGGTTTTTGAGATGTACCTGATAAAGAGGACGACGACGTCGTCGGTGGCCTGACCCCTGAAACTTGGTCCTCGGCATTTGATCTCCTCCGGCGGCGACAAAGGAGCCAAATTGCTCCGAGTGTGGTCAAGAATAGAAGTGCTGAGCCAACCGAAATGCCAATAATTTGGCCTCGTTTCAGCCCTTGAGGATGGGAGCCAGGATGGGAGCCCTCCTCGGTGGTAGGCGGTGGTGTGTAATAAGGGCTGTTGGATCCCTGTTCGATGGCAACCACACTGGCACTAGAGACAGAATCTTCAGGGAAAAGGGCAGGATGGAGTGAAAAAGCTGCCTCGTCGTATCTCGTGATCAAGTACGCCTCCTGTAGGAACGCTCGGCCAAAGATGAAGGTAGAGTTGTCGCGTGATTTCCTCAGAGAAAAGTACGGGATCGCGGGCTCCCCGTACTGAATGGCATTCTTGAAAGGGTACTGCAGCAGGCCGAGAAAGGCCTGTGAGGTAATTGTGATGTTGACCACGCCTGGAACGTCCAGTGGTGTCCCCAGGTCGTTGTAGTTGTCCAAACTCGAGAGAGTGAAGGTGAAATTGAACATGTTTGGCGAACTGTAAGTATGATACTGATCGTTGGTCACGCTGTATAGGTCGAAAGTTTCGTTGTAAGTCAGATTCAGGGCTCTAGCGAACCGGTCGCACAACCAGCCCGGAAGCCATAGATAGGGCGTTGTGCTGTCTATCACAGCCAGAAACGTGGAATTCCAATCAGACAAGATTTCAGTTGTCGAGCCGGCCTCTTGGTCCGGCCCAGGTGCGTCAACCGTCCTTCCAAACTCAATCCCGCGGACCAGAGGACGTGGTAAGTTGTCTTCTTGGCTCAGAGTAAACTTGGTATTGTGCGATGCGTGCCTGGAAGTATCAAAACCTCCCAGGGTCAATGACGCGGGTGTGTTTCCTAGAAGTGTTAGCACTGGGAAACTGCGATGGCGTTGGCCGACTCACGATAGTGCGCCCCAGCGGTGTAGCCATAACTAACGCTGGGTATGGACCTGTTTGATATGCTTGCACTTGTTAATGGGGAATCGACCGCTTCGCCGTCGTCGAAGTCCCCTCGTGCGATCCCCAAACCGAACAGACCTTGATAATAGTCTGTCGTATTGATCGCAGCGACGCCAATATTAGAAATGGCAAAAGACTCCCCCGTCACAGCGTTTCGTCCAGATACCGACTCTCGACCGTAGTCGCCGTTTCCTCCATAGCCCAAGTACGGCAAGCCGAGTTCCCAAGACTGTAAGGATCGCCATGAGTTCGATTTGGCAGGTGTGAAGACGCCACCGCGCGCGGCGTCGCATACAGGCTCATCTGTGGTCGGTCGTCAGCGCCGCTGTCCCTGTATGGCATCACGTTGTGCTGTCTCTGGGGATTCGAAGGTGGGGAATCTCAATCTGTAGTCGTCACGGTCGACGCAGAGAGCTAGGAAGTCGAACGTACTTGGAAGGCAGCCACCGGGTCCTACAACCCAGAGCTCCGATGATGCGGTGCTGACGAGAATGTTGACCTTTTGCAGCGTCGAGCCGACCTCAATTGCTATGGTTGACCAATTGCCATCGTCGCCCAGCCTGCTCAGGTTAGAATCGACTCATCGTGGTCGATGGTTTCTGCTGCGTACCATTGACCGGGTTCGAACGATATCGGCGTTGGACTGCTTGCCCTCGCGTGACCGACAAGCAGCGTTGCTATAAGCCAGCGTCGACTCATTCCGTTCAACGCTGGCTCAGTCGACCAGCGGCTGCGTCTCACGACTGAAGATTCTCAGTCGCCTACAGTTGTTGAGAGACATTCAGAAGTGACGGCACCGGGGCAACGACGCAGCTTCACGAATCTTCAAGCTGGAGACGGTAGATGTGCGAAGTCGCACCGTCGGGTGGGAACAAGGTAAAGCAAAGCGACAACCACAATTTGCCTAGACGTTACAGCGGCCCACGATGACTAGGGTCCCATGACTGAGCATGAAGACCAGGGGTCTAGAGCATTCAAGACGTGGAGATTTACCCCGGAAGCGACTAGACTAGGCTTTTGACATAGCGCCTTGGGAGGAGGCGCGCGGCCCGACCAGGCCCCTGGACGAAGACTCTGGCGACTGCAGCAGAGCCGAGATGAATGATAGTAAAGGTCTCAGAGGCAGTTGTCCTCCACTGCTCTGGGGGTTAGGGAGAACAAGGAGAGGCGAATGCTGGTAGGACCCGTGGCCATGAGGTGTACGGTATCCTGCTTGACTCGGGGACGCTCCGTAATTGAATGAAGGAACGAGGCAAATGAGCAAATCACTTAGTAAGGGCCTAAATTGCTTAATACTAGGCAGATATGATTTATGGATACGAGGATGTCGGCGGCGGCAGATGCATCGGAACCACACCTCGTGCGCTCGCGTATCGGCCTCTTGGGCGCGCAACAGCGAGATTGCTCGACGGTCGGCATCTGGATCGGCCATCTCCGCAGGCTGGAAAGCACACAGGACAAGACGGCATCGAGGTTCGCACGGATGAGAGCCGCAATTCTGGGATTTCAAAGGCCCGCACAACCCACCGCCCCCCCGGCCCCCCTTGCCTGGCGAAGCCATGTTCGCCCACGCTCGACTCATCCTTCTCTCGGGCGGGCGAACCATGCCTTGAGAGGGGGCTGCGTCCGGGTCTACGGGTCTTTTCCACCAGGCCAATGGCAGACGAAGTACCGGTGGCCATGGCGAAGCGGCTGGTTCCTTGTAAGCGGTGCAGGGTTGGTTAGTTGAGAAAAGGGGTGGCAGCGGCCGCTTCATGGAGGTGCCTTGTCGTTGGCTCAGTCGAATTGCCTAAAACGGACTTGGTCTCCCTCTCAAGCAAATAGTGTCCTGGGTCCGTTAATGAAGGTGGGAAACACTATCGGTAGCGCCCTTCGCTTTGTTAACAAGCGGAAATGTAAAAAACTATGTTCTCGGGGATGGCCTGCCGGTAGACTATCGTGCAATTTGTGCCTTCCAACGTCGTCTCCCTCCAATGCGGGTCAGATTGTGTGTCTGCCGTAAGAGCGGACGGATGTTACCTGCTCAACCCACCTCATACAACAAAACCGTTATGAACTTCTGGCTAATGACCTCAGCGAGCCTTACAGCTTCATGGTACTAGCCAAGATAGGCATGCCGTGTGCGCTCCTCCAAGGTTGGCTGAGCCAAAAGACCTGGTTCCCTCAATGTTTCTGGCCCTCACCTTGACTAACGCATCCAACACCAAGTTAGTCCGCGCCAGAAGACCGTTGCTCTCCATATAGTGGCCCCAACGACAACCGAGCAACTGAGAAGCACGCAAATTGCCAAGTATAACCGGGGTCGGTTGACGCGATCGCTCATTGGCACTAGGTAGGTACGTCGAGCGCACACTATCGTGCCACCCATCCGCGAATGGCACTTTCGTGCGCCTGCTCGACCGGTAATCAGCATTGGCGCAGGAGCAGCTTGTCGCCGTCTCATTCGCCGCCTTCTCTGCAATTACTCATTTGCCCTCAAGTATAGAACCCGTCCCTGTGTGATGCCCAACCCGGACGCCCACACCTGAGCCAAAGCTGTCCAGAGATCTGAACCCCCGGCTGGCCGACTAAGATTGACTACCAACGAGACGGTGCTCAGCCTTCATTGTGGGGACATGTGTGGCAGAAGGTAGGGCTGCTTGCAACCACCACGGTTGATCAGGGGATTGACCGAGATGATTGGCCCCTTGCCACTGGACAAGCCCCCTTCAGCCATTCGACGGTTCTTTTGCAAGCTTCCAACTGTCCTCCTTCCTCTCGCAATCGATTGGCTGCCTGATCATGCTCTGCGGCTTTGCCGTCTTACGCCCATTGACAACCAGTCTCCAAGAACATGGAGGATTCGCTGTGTTCTGCATCGGATCCTTCAGATCCTGGTAGTCCTCCAGCTGGGGAATGGTCGAGCACTTTTGAAAGCTCGGCAATCAGACCTCGAGTTGAGCGAGCCTATATCATCACGGCTTCCCGAACAGCCAAGGCGACTGACTGGACTGCCCCAATCTCGTGCACGGCTTTGCAGCTACAAATGGAAGGCCATGAGTATTGAGAAAAGCAGGCTACGTAATTTTTTCCAGCCATGGACAGGCTTTCTCTAACCAGGTATCTCCCTCCCACCTTTGCCCTGGTACTGGCTGCCGTGAACGCCAGGCCCGGCTCGGATTCGGTCGATGCGCACTTCTAACGATGAGCCGGGGTCGTGAAGAAAGAGTCTTCAACAAGGACCTCGCCTCATCGACCCTCCAGGCTCCAATAGGGCCGGTGCCGACCAACTGTGGACCTGTCGACTAGGACGCAGCCCCTGTCACGGCTTGGCTAGCCCCATGACCCTGGACCCCTGTCAACCACGCGTCTCCATTTCAATCTTATTAGCGGCCTGGGATGACTGGAGTCCCATCCGCCAAAGCCTGGATCAACCAGGCCGGGCTGGGGTCGCATTTGGTGGTTCTTCATCTGGGCTCTGAGATTGCCGACTGTTACAATGGCATTACGTAGGAAAGACATGAACCTGGATCTGGATTTTTTCTCAAGTTGATTCGATTTACGCCTTTGCCTAGCTCTGTCAGACTGTCCGGTCTCTTAAACCGGGAATGTCCTAAAGCGAGCTCGTCGTCTCCAAGACACACAATTGGCATGGCCGTACTGGCAAAACGTAGGCGCGCCACTACACCCAAGCGACAATGAGGCTTCACCATGCCTTGTGGGCGTCTACCTGCCTTCTGGTTGGGTCGGCAGCCGCATTTCCAAACGACCAACGTATGTATGGCCATGCCCCATAGCCCAGTTGTTCGATTTGCTCACAGGAAGCCACATAGCAGCGTCGACTTTGACCAAACTCCCTTCTTTCAGCAGACGAAATGCCATGTACAGCAACTCAACATCAACGATAACGCCCATTACAAAGGTGCTTCCTCCAATAATAATAGTCACGCCGACTACGACTTCGACGACCGAAACGTGTATATCCCTGAAGTCGGATGAGCCTTCAAGAGTCTATTACATTTTGAGGACGGAAACAATCACATGGACCGCTGCCCCCGAACTTTATACACCCCCGTATCCAGAGCTTCATGTGCCTGATTACTGCTCGGAACCGAGGCAGTCCGTTGCCCCAACAGCCGAGCTGACGCTCACAGCACCAAGCAAAAGTATGCGACCGGGTGATGACGATACCACGACTTTGGCGGTACCGACTTGGCCCGCCAAGTCCAGCGAGTGGCTGGCTTCAAGACAAACCATCACCATCTTCACAGTCGATAAGAACCCCGCCGTGATATACTCACCTGGTACAGCTCCAGACTACATCCAGTCAAACATCGTAGGTCGGCCGCGGCCTGGGCATGCTGGAGGTGGTTCATCAGCAAAAGACAAGGACCATGTTTTCAAACCACATCCGGATGATATAGGCACTGAGGTTCCGCAGAGGGGCGAATCCAGGCTGGGAAGTGCTCCCCCTGCAGAGGGAACAGGCGGCGTACCAGACGGAGGCGGTGATTCCCAACCTGGACAAGGCCAGGCCGACCCTGCGAAGCCTTCACCACGTCCGACCTTTACCGTCAGTGCGGGTGGGAACCAGGTCATCATCAATGACAGCACCTTTGAAAGCCTTGGGCCGAGCAAGACGTCTACCGTCACCGTCGGCCAAGGGACGTTCACCATCAAGCCGACGGCGGTCGAGGGCGAAGGTGCCACAATCACAAAACCGATACCCCACGCTCCTGGACTCATCGCTGCAAAGCCGACAAGCGACACTTTGGACGGACTACCGGTCGTGATTTCGGGCTCGGAGGCCGTAATTGGTGGAATCACAGTAGAGATTCCACGAGTTGGCACGACCACGGTCATCGACGGGAAAGCTGTGTCCATCGGAAGAGACGCTGTTGTCGTCGGCGAACATAGTATCACGTTCTCCGCAGTAGACTCGGGACCTTCGTTGGTTGCTGGCGGCAAGACCGTCGAGGCTATTGGCCGGAGCATAGTGGTCATACACTCTACAACAATCACCTACGGGCCGGGGATCCCAGAGACGTCGCAGGTCCTCGATGGAGAGACCATCTCAGTCGGACCTGACGGGGTTGGCGTCCACGGCACCAAGATGGGAGGACCAGCAGCGGACCCGACAAGCACCGTCACTGACATCGTTGGAGGTCTGACCATCACAGCGATCGGCCCCTCTGCTGTGGCTCTTGACGGCAACACAATCACACTCGGGCCAGAGTCTT
Organism: Paramyrothecium sp. XJ0827; assembly: GCA_020881915.1. Classification (NCBI taxonomy): domain Eukaryota; kingdom Fungi; phylum Ascomycota; class Sordariomycetes; order Hypocreales; family Stachybotryaceae; genus Paramyrothecium; species Paramyrothecium sp. XJ0827. The sequence continues at coordinate 3,166,644 of JAJFPB010000005.1, read as the reverse complement.
CGCGGGTCACGGTCGTAGTGCACGGCCAAACCGTGACGATCGGCTCGAGCGAGATTGTCCTCTCGTTCACGACGTACACCTTCCCCGGTGCTTCGGTCGTCGTCACCACCATCATGCCCCCAGAAGCCTCCGCAGCAAACCGTCCGATCGAGACCGGGGCCAGAACAACCTCCACCAGCGAAGGGCAGGGCGAAGAAGGCGGTGCTGAGGACGACGATAGTGGCGCGGTTCTTGCGAGATCAAGTACAGCCCTGGGACCGGTTGGGGTTTGCATAGCGATTGGCGTCTTGCTTTGGGTTTAAGGGAAGAGTTTGACGGGATCTAACCACGGGAACGGAGTTTCGGAGCTTGGAATTTAAACATACGACCAACGGTGTACGAGGCATTGGGTTGGGTTTTTGAGCCTACAAGGGCTGGGCAATCATCTAAACGCGCTGCGGTTGCGGTAGATGTAGGCCCTCATGACATTTATGACGAGTTTAAAGCCACTGTCTATAGACCTTCAGTAATTCACAACATACACAAGAGCCGAGAGATACGTTGCAGTATTATGCTGCGGTGACACATCCGGTAGCCGCCGTCCGAGGACATTATTGATCGGTTGACAGAAGATAGGCTGCCAGGGCACAGTGTTCTTCGAATGTTCACTTGCGAGATAATGAGCGTCACAGCGATATGTAAGTCATGGATGGTAGCTTGAGACGGTAGAAGCTGTATTAAATCTGTCACTACAGTGTTGAACGGCGAGCCCAGGTGGTAAAGCGTTGAGTACCCTCGAAGAACGAAGGTCAGAAAGAAGCATAGAAAACCCAATAACCCGCTCGCTGAGGTCTCAAGCTCCGCGAATAGGCAGCGGAAAAACACAAAACAACCTTGTTGCTTGAGGTCACCACCGGCGAACCCCCTTGCCTTTCCCGACACCTTCGGTGTCCAAGGCTGGGAATTCGTCCTGCGGACTGGATGCAAGGCCGGAGTCATACTCGACTGCATGGGTCGCGGCCCCCGCCTGCTCTTGCATGCTCAGGCTCAAGGCCAAGGCCAGGTCCTCATCCTCGTTCGCGACGGAAATTGAAGGACCGCTATTGGATCCAATGGCTGGCGTGTAGCCTCCGAACGGAGACGTGGACCCAGAGTTCTTGCTCTTTTTGTTGTTCTTCGCCTTGTAGGAGAGCGAGAATTCATACTCGCCAGAGCTGTTACCCCGAGGTGATTGACCAACGTCATTTACACCTTCGAGAAGTGATAAGCGGATGGCTTGCTGAATCTGCTGCTCATACTCGTCCTCTACTGCAAGATTTGGGGGCGGCGGAGGTGGTGGGCTTTGATCGGCAACACTGGGCTCAGGCGTAACGGTGTCGGTTGACGCCTCGCTGAAAGAAGAGGCTGTATCCAGACTGGCATCAGCCGCAGAATCACTTGCGCTAGCTCGTCGTTGCTCATCCTGTTGGAACGCTTCCTCCGATATCATCTGTGCATAACGAACAGCTTCCTCCTCCGTAAGGTCGCCGAGAGCACCCACGCCGAATCTGTTGCGAAGCCGCGTTTGCTCTTTTGCCCGCTGCTCGTTTTCTCTTCGGAGTTCTCGCTCCTCGGCGGCAATGTAGCCAGCGACCGTGCCTCCAAGACGTCTGCTGGCCAGGCGGCCATGAACGTCGGAATGTCGAATGCGACGTTTGCGTCCGCTAGATTGGCTCTTTGAGCTATATGACCAGTATCGGAGAAAAGCTCCAAAGGACACGATGCCTCGTAGGGTCGTAGGATCAGGGTCGAGGAAGATTGCACCGACCGCGGTGTATGTGCCCTCTCGGAGAGTTGGGTTCATCGTTGTCATATGACGGGGGACTCGGCCGTTCGAGCGGGCGTTGAGCGTCCGGATAGGATCCAAAGTTGACGCCAGGGGGTCCCATGCCTGCACAAGCCCATCACTTCCACCATGCACAAGATATAGCGCAGTAACTGCCAGGCAAGATACCTCGGGAGAGTCGGTCTGTATGACGCGGACGGGCTGTGCATTTGTTGCTGTTTCTTCGTCACGCGCATTCCACACAACCACCGCACCTGTCTTGGTCCCAACTGCGAGGAATCGTGCCCTGCGACCCGGTATCTCACGGGAACTTTGATCAAGTCGACTGGCAGCCGCAGCCAGCGCAGCATCAGTGGGACTATGCAAGGGATCTTCCAATAATGTGAGCACTGCATGCGCTGAGCAATCCAAAGCAGTGGCCGTGATAGCAGCCTGGTGGAGCGCTTTCACGTCCATATTCGTGCTTCGCCAATCATGGGCAGCCATAGTGACATTAACTAGCGTCAAAGGCGTAGGCGGAGGGGGTTTCGGCAACTGAAGTTCAGGTGTCGGGATTTCAACAGCGGGAGATGATCCAACATCCCCGAAAAGAGATGGTAGAGGCTTTGTTGGTTTTTCGTCGTCGGTGGCAGAACCGGATGCGGCAGCTTCCTTGAGACCAATCACGCGCGAATGCCGGGCAATGCGAGGCGGCACATTCTCCGCCAAACCGCAATCAATCACGAAGACACTCTCGCCAGCCCCGTGGCCATCATCACTGGCAAAGTCGACTTCCAGCTTACGCTGCATGTCCCAACCCTCGCACACTCTTCGGAAATGAGTGGGTTTGTGACGTAAAAACTTCTCAATCTCCCTGGCCTCTGCAGCAAGCTGTTCCTTACTGAGGTTCATGGAATTGGATGGTGAGCGAGGTGAGTACCCACCACGCAGAGCGTTCCGGTCCAGGTCGTCCTCGCGAGCCAGCCGACGGGTGGACTCCAGCAGATGCCAGTATGCCGTGCGGCCAGCATACCAGGCGTTCTTGGTTGCATCTTCACCCCTGTTTTCTCCAGACATGTCCGCTGGCACATCCGTCATGTAGAAGACCTCGCCCAAAGCATTGAGAGCCACAGCCCAGACTCGTGCCGATGCCTTCCGCTTCAGGTTATACTGATCATCCACTTTCAAAGAGATGATCGGCACCCCCGGGCTTAAAATCCATCTAGCAGTCATGTCACCGTTGGAGAATCTGGACGCATTGGACTCAGTACCGAGTGAGTAGGCGGTGACAACACCGAGCGTGGAGCCAGTCAACATGCCGACCATGGATTTTGTTGTGGTGGGTACGGCGGAAGATTTGGCAAGCCAGACACTGCAGATTGCCTCGGCCATTTCAGGTATCTTGGGAATGTCCGGATATGTGTCCACGACGCCGGAGTTGCCACCTAGATATCGGCCTCGCAGTTCGTTCATGCTACGAAAGAAAGCACGACCACCAGGGAAGCCCTCGCCGCTAAGAATTCCATACGGCTGGCTAACATCCATGACGTTCGGGGCAGCGGCAGGGCCGTCTCCAAGACCATACGGAACAACATGAGGCATGACCTCGTCGAGTTGAAGAGAGTTGTAAGGATCCTCAAATCCCCATTTCTCGATCTTTCCACTGGTCGGGTCGCTAATGGTTGCAAGGCCGAGGTCCGCGGCACCTTGGACGGCTCGCGGCGGCTTCTTGCCATTATCAAAGACAGCATGAACATTTGTGACCAGCCATGGCAATTTGGAGTTGTAGGTCAGCACAGCGCTAATCTTCTTGCCGGTTTGAGCGTTGCGGACGGAGGAGCCGATGTTACCAGAGCTTGTGCCAGGTTTGCCGCGGGCGAGACTTCGCATCAACCTGGTTCGGAAGAGGTATTCGCTTCTCCACGTCGCAAGCGAGGTAAGGCGGCCAAAATAGCGTGTCTCGGACCGGACGAAGTCGGTATTGGCGTCTGGCCACAGGTCTCCGCTACGCTTAGTCGGCTTGGTTGCCAGCGCCGAGTGGCCGGGAAAGTATCGCAGGAAGGCCATTCTCCAAGCGTGTGGTGTTGTGACAAGCGCGTAAAAGCGCTTCGAAACGAGGGCAACCGCAGCATGAGAGTCGGGGTGGAGATGAGATAGAATATGCGTCAAAATCTCTAAAAAAGACTGTTAGTTCTCCGGCATAGCATGCAGTCGGCACGAAACTACTGACCATTTGGGAACTCAGTGAGCTGGACTCCTGCGGATGCCGAGTCAGGACGCTTGATCACCTTGAAGCCCATGCCTTGTCTAGGCGTGGGTGGAGTCAAAGCATTCTCGTAATCAGAAACACGTTGCCCGGCTGCAGCACGGAGGCCAGTGGCGCGCTTATCAAGGCTCAGTCCGCGTAGCTTCTCGTCGAGCTGATCAGCGTCGACGCCGTCGAGGGAGTCATGGCTGGCGTCAGCGGCAGAGTGCGGCGGGGAGCTTCTGCCCGGAGACTCGACGCGATAAAGACCGCTGGAACCGTGATGGTGTAAGCCATGTTGAGGAGAGGACGTAGAGACCGGGTTGTCGACAGGTTGTGGTTGCGGTTCTGAAGTCTCGATAGGCACTTGTTGCATAAAGCTGATGTCTGGGGGATGGGAGGCGGGGTTGATGACTGTGCGCGGGATCTTTGCACAGTCTGAGGCGCGGCTTGAGCGATGTTGCTAGAATAGCGTGTGGAATGTGTTCGTATGGGAAGCTGTATCGCCGCAGGAGACTGACGTTCAATTGCAGAGGGCAAATTCGAAGATAACTTTTTCCCCGAACGAGCTCATATCGTCACATCGAGATTAGATGTCACCGGCCGGCTTCCCGAGGTTCTGCCGGAGCATCTCGCGCTGCGCGCGCAGATGGCGGATTACATGGGATTTAGGGCAGTTCAGCAGCTGTCAAGGCAGACGCCATGTTGGAATTCAAATAAAGCCGCCAAAAATCCTCAGACCATGAGCACTCAATGCAATTGCCATTGCTGTGATATGAGTATGTTGTTGGCCCCATATCTTGACGTGGTCTATCACCTAGTGCAACTCTGCCGGAAGATGTGAGGATGCGATCTTGCCTCTGGTCTGCGACATTATTGACCGCGTGAATCAATTTGTAAAAGAGCAAAAGACAGGCGGAAAACTGCGGAACCCAAAAGGTAACGAAGAGAGCGAAATTCTAGGTATAGAACTCAATCATGACTGTTTCCGAGGCTACGCTCATACTGCGTATGTGTAACGTAGAGTGCTGAAGATCGTCACGGCACAAGGCGATACATACCACAATGAGACCAGGTGGCTGTCCACGAATGCCTCCTGTAAAGCACGCTGGCAAGAAATGCCTTACGTTGTTGGGTCGCGTGTGATCATGCTTGACTCTGTCGTCGTCGATGTTCATACCTGTTCATTCGATTTGATGGGATCAAGACATCACCTGGTTACCGACTTAGGTCTCTTGACGCTCAGAGACCTTCGTGCGCCTTTTCTCCCAATTACGAAACCAGAATCCTTTGGACCTCCGTTCGGGCAAGCAGCGAAGGATTCAGCGTGGTGCAGGAGGATTTCTTCGCCGAGTCCTTCGAGAATGATTAGGCGTCTCACGACCAATATTTCCCCCCTCCATTTTGAGTCGATGGCTGCAGCCATACCCTTCCACGCCGGTCCCGCTTCAGGTGGCCAAGCAGTCGATTTCATAGTCTACAGCCAATCACAGGAGGACAAGCGTCTTGGATTACGGACACTCGGATGCATGATATAAAAAACCACAAGCCAACTTGGTCTCCTTATTCCTAAGCGCACCCCAGTCCCATTCAGAGGACAACCTTTTCTAGGATTAGGACAAGGGCGGCGCGAGCCGCCTCCTCTTTCACCTGGCCCGTCTTTCTGGTGAGTTAAAAACACATGCAGGCTCGAAAGGGAATTCCTTTCGCAGGTGGCCGGTGAGGCCGAGGGGGGAGAAGCCTCGATTGGCAAGCACCCTGCGGCAGAATCTCCGCCGCCAACCTTGCGCACTATTGCCCGGTCCGCAACTCGGACGATGCGACGTAGAAAGGACATAGTGTGCGTTTTGATTACACATATTTTGGTACTGAGGAAAAGATATGTCTGCACTGCCCAGCAGCGATAATCCACGCCCCGCCCTCTTGACCCTGTACGTGCGCCTGCTGCGTGGCTCTACGGTAAGCATTTGAGCAAAAGGCCCCTCAGGACCATCCCAAGCCTGCAGCAGCTTTCGGCTAGGAACCACAATGGCGCCACATGCAACTTCCTGCTGGACTATCTAATCCTTGGAAGCGGCCCAAGGTGTCCTGGAGCTGCCAGATCGATAAAGCGCCACTGACATGCCAACCAGGCACCACTGATCGTGGCGCCTTCAGGGAGGTGGGATCGATGGTCTGGTAAAAAACCGAAGGAGATGCGCGCTCCCTCTATTGTGATGCCAGCGAACAACCAGCTCTTCTACAATTCGGTGTTGCGGGATCTGCAAATGCCCCGAGCGGGTCTGCGGGACGCGCCGTTGCGGCCGACTTCCGTAGACGATGAAGTCGCCACGGTGGGTGCAACATGATGAGTAGAGTACACGCTTTAGTGAGAGTCGAATGGAGCAATGAGCGCTTTACGATTCGACAGGTTTTGTTACAGAGGAATTGTCTCGGCGGAAGTGTTGCTGCATCCTCCAAAAGCTCTCCACCGCTGGTCTCTCTGTAAAACCTGCTCCTAGGTGCATAAACAGAGTTGGGTTTGCAATGTCATGCCACGCCGGCCTGAGCTGCAGGCCGTCGCCGGGCCGCCTGTTTGCCCCTGGAGCAGGGATCGGGGAAGCGTGAGCTGCAGAGAGCAGAAGTCGAGAGTCCTCAAAGGCGAAATAATGGAGATGGAGGAGTATGTTGCTAAGCGTGGGAGCCCGCTACTGCCCTCGGTTCATATTTGCACACTCTAGGATCAAATATGAAGCAGAAAGAACGCGGGTTGGCACGTTCCGTGGTGTCTGAGGGGAGTATTTTTCTCGTAAAAGGGGCGTGCTGAAGGAAGAAAGCAGTCATGCTGCCAAAGCCCTGTTCACCAGTATGGATCACACATTGAACTCGCCGCCTACATCATGACGACTCGCTTGTCGGAGCTATTGAGCCTCGACATTCCGCGGGACAAGCGGCGACCTCATTCGATTGTGAGCAGCTGATTTCTGTCGGCCATATCGGGGTGTTGCCTGGATTCTATCTCCTAAGGGGCTGCAAACATCTCCGTCGGCCCATGGTCAAAGACGAACGACGGTAGCTGAAGATTCAAGAAACAAGCCCCGATCGGCAGGCGTGCTCCGAAACTACCACACACCCTTCCCAGGAGATCTCTTAGCGACCTGCAAGAGCTAGAGGAGCTGGAACGCAGCCCCCACGAGACCCCTTCCAACTGCACAGAAATCCTTTTCGTCGTGGTAACATCGTGGCAAGCAAAAGGCGCGCTGAATGTTGGAGATGGGCCTAGATTCCGCCGCCCGGGATCCTGGCCCTCGAAAGGGGTTTTCGTTGGCAATTTGTCGCCTGCACCGAGGAACTGGTACTGGGACCTATCGGTCCGTTCTGGAACGTACCAGGCATGGACCTTGCATGTCGAGCCGTACGCGGTCAGAGGGTGTAAGCCAGGGACCAGGTACCTACTTGCTGCTTTGCTTTTTGTGTTGCGAATCAAAATAATAAACTGAACCCACCAGCTAAGAAGCCGAGCTAAACACCTTGGGTGGGCCGACGTGGTAGGAGCGAGGTGCCACGATCCAGCGTGTCGGTGTCGTCTGTTGAAAACGACAGCTCCCAGGCAGACGTGTCGCGTTGCCGAGGAGGTCCAGACCCTCTTGGCAGGTTTCGCCGTGTGCTGCCGTGATGTTGAATAAAGCTGAGATGCATGTGCAGGACGCGTCCGAGGCCTTGGGTCACCTGAAATAGAGCCTCGACCAATTTAAACTGACTACAAAATCTCGTTCAGCAATGTGCAAACCTATCGTCTGAGCGGTACAGATGCACTTGGCACAAATGCATCAATGTAGCGGGGGCAGGGAAGCCCAATCTTTAGCCAAAGCAGACCGGCGATAGGGGCGTGCTCTGTCCACTTTGCTCCCAATTGTCGCACGCCCGAGTGTGAAACGCGGCGCTCCATGTTAGCGCCCATTATCAGGCCAGCGCTTCCTTAAACATAGAGGCGGTGTGGTCCTGAGGGTGGGAGCTAGTCCTGTCGGGAGCAAAATGGTGTCCATGTGGACGGAGCGCCAAGTGAGCTATCCCTGGATGTCTCTCTGGCAAGCAAGCAAGCTTCGCAAAAGCAAAACCAATCTACAGAGAGTACAGTAGTCGCACTTGCGATCTGACTAGAACCAGTGGCTCGGAAAATGGTGGTTGGTGCTTCGATCAGAAGGCTACAAAAGGCCGGCCCCCTTGGACGGAGCTGACGCGCTAAGGTAGTTCAGCCCAAAACCAGCCCAGAAGTCATGGAGGTCCGTTGCAACGAGCACTGGAAGGGGGAGTGCATGCGAGGAACAACTCTAATCCAGCACATGAGGTACCCATCCTCATCATCCGTCCATTTCGAAATACTTGATGGTATCAGCGTGTGCTCCTGATGAGCATACCATGCTGCCCACAATAGATGCCACACCCAGAGCAGAGGGGGCGATGACCTTGCGTAATGTACCAAGTCAGATCAGGTGCCGTGGTGACCTCTTTCTGGCAACTCATTACTCGTGCTCGCTGGCCTTGCGAGCAGAACCCTGGAAGCGGGCCCGTAGTTTTGTTATTTTGGCATCTCCTCAGATTGGTGATGCCCCTCCGCAGTGCCGATCATTTTCAATTAAATTTGGGCCAGAATATCGCGGGGCGTCCTTGGGGTAGCCAAGGAAATGGACCGAGACCATCTAGACTAATGCCCCGACACTCCTTGCTAAAACTCAAGCGGTTCGGGTAAGCTTTAGCATTGGGCATCTGAGGACCCTTTGTAGTAGCGAAAAGCAAATATGGGGGAAAATCTCAATTGCCATGGAATTGAGGCCGACGATAACCATTAGTGCGTCGCTACTGTACCTTCATCGGCTCAGGCCACCAACGGAAGGCTTTGCCTCGACCGCTGTGCTGGGCTTAGGAGATCAGCCACCTCAGCCGTGAGAAAACCTATCCGCACCCTCTGAGATGACAGGTAAAGATCAAACTGGTTGCTCCGCAGAGTGACGACATACCTGTGCTCGGCTCGAGCCAACAGAGAATACAGAAGGTTTAGGAACGCGGTTGGACTTATAACTCGCCATCTCCAAGAGAGCAGCGAACGGAAGGCGGACAGCGAAATGGACTGCAGATCACCTCGCCTCATTGGAACGACCTGTGGGAGTGTTGACGTCGAGGTGTCCCAGCAGACTGGGAGGAGGGTTTGGACTGGCTGCCCAGAAAGCAACTTTTCTGGGTCAATCGTCCCGCGGATGTACGGTCAACGTACTGTGTAGCAATCAAACTGGGGAGCCTTTTTGCAAGTCGCCCCCGGCTTGCAGTGGGCGAGCAAATCACGAGCCTTCGAGGTGCTCCTGGTGCATGTGAGCGAGGATCCCTCATCCATGCAGCGCAGATCCTGTTCAGTCGGGGAGCGAGGGAGAGCCACCCTTATTCGGTGGACGGAAGCCGCCCGCAAATATGACTGGTCACTTGTTCTCCCCAGTGCCTCAATATTTTCCCTGATTCTCGGGTCGCGGAGGGAGGAGGGGCGCGCGGCTGAGAGACGGCTCCCAGTTGGTCGGGAGCCCGGTCTCACGCTTGCGCTGGGAAACGTGGCAGCGCATAAGCCGGAGGGCGACGGAAAAGGAACGAGTGGAAGAAGTAAAACTGCGTGCGTGTCGTCACCGGCTAGTCTGCGGTACACATGTCTTCCAGCTGCAGCCAAGGAGATGGCTGTCTGTTGGTCTCGTCTCGTCCAGAGTTCCGGGGCAATGGGAACACTGCGTCACTTACGCCAGCACATACCTTGGCCGGCCCGCTCAGCACAGTACGATCAGTACTTCTGGCTTCAATATTATACACGCGATACATTTTTGAAGTCTAGGGCGCCGTTACATTGCATCATGTAAGGCAATGTCGGTCAGGCGACCATGAGACGGCACACCGGACAAAACGTTGTAAAGTTTTCTTCCGGCTCCGCTCCTTGCTGGATTGTTGGCCGTTGCAAACACCAGGCCATGATGCCACAATCTGGTGCATTTGTCCCGGAGCATCCACCTGCCGAGGAGGTAAATCTCAAATACGCCCCCATCATTTGCCGCGTGCTGGACGGTAGAGGTATTGAGGTTGCTTGGCACCAACTTAAAATAAGAAGAGGCAAAAATACATTGGTACCTTGCCCATGGAAAATCTTCAACGTTTATCTGAGTTCTCGAAGAAAAAAAAATCCTAGCCAAAGCTTAAGAAGCTGCCAGTGGCTGGAATGGATGGGCGGCAACGGCTCAAAACCTTCTTAAGTCCTGCTCTCGTCCCAACGGGGTTTGGCTTCATCAGCACTGTTGTCCCAAAAGAGAAACGGTGGGGATCTATTGGGACCGTTCAGTCGGGAGACGACGGGTTCAGGAGTTCGTCCATCCCTCCCTTCCGCTGGTCTTCCCTCTGGTTCTCGTCCCAGTACTCAGGCCCCAGCTCCAGCGGTAAGAAGGCTAAAGTAGTGGTCCCACTCATGTCCCTTTGGTTGATTCAGGCACACCCTCCCGTTCTCTGGTTCTCCGCGACACTAAGGCCTGATTGGACGTTGGGAGCAGCACGAGGCCTCGGGCTGTTGGCGCTGGTTGCTAAAGAGCCCTGGAGCCGTTTTGACCACGGGAGTTGACAGCAGGGCCTGCCCGCGCTACAATGCAACGTCGCTTGCAGACAGACGGTATGTCTCGCCATTGGGGGCGAAGAGGGGGCTTGGAAATGAAGTTAAGCCCTGGGCCTGCGAATGAGGACAAGTTTGTGCCAGCGATAAGACCCCGAGGTTGGTCGCGATGACCGGATGCCTTGGCTCGCTAGACACTTTCGCGTAGGCCAGCCGACATTACTGGAGAGGAGGAGGTTCCCGTAGTCAAATAATCAGACCAATACCGCAAGACGGCCAAGCCAGCGTTGCGGGGGAGGTAGCGGGCAGCGGACAGCGGAGGACACGCACACGCGGACAAGATTTCCAGTTGTGGGTGACGCAGCAAGGCCCCTTGAAAGTTCCGAGGAGAATTAAGAGCTAGGCCAGCCATGACAGACCCGTGCACCCGTACCGCCGTCAGGTTCGGCGGCAGCAACGAGAAACCCATGCACATAAACAAGCGGATCAAGAGCTGCTGCGTGTTCACCTCCCCAACGGCCCTTTCCACTGATAATCGCTGTGGCGGGAGTCCCCAGAGTGGGAACAGAAAGGGCCCGGGTTGGGTGGACAGAGAGCGCGCATCCCGTTGAACGGAAAATGCATTCAACGTATCCACTCATTCCCATGCCACGAACGAGCAATGACGAAAGGGGCAGGCCACAAAGTCGCACTTTCAGACGTAGGTTGGACGAATAATCAAACGGCCCGCCCGCCCTTCCCTCTCACTTCTGCCGCCTTTGCAGGCCAACAGGCTTTTTGGGTTATCCCGAGCCGCTGGGCCAGACTCCGTTCCTCAGAAGTGTCGTGCGTCTCTGGAACGGTCAGAACGTCGGGACGCAGCATGCCTCAGCCGGACTTGTGGTGCTCTTGCGCCGAGCGGCCGGGTAAGGGATGGGGTGCAAGCCAAACCCGCACCACCACCACCACCGAGCCCTCCCATGCCATCCACAAGCATATGGGGCCTTTAACCGCTAGCCCACTCGAAGCGGAAGGATAGTGACCTTTAGTCTGCTCCTCGACTCATCGCCTTTGTTTTCGCAACATTGGGCCAAAGCAGAAGCGACCAGGCAGGGGGAACGACCACACGCATACGCAAACGCACACACATGCACTGGCAAGCCCTGGCCTCGTCTCCACGCCTGGATTGCAACTGCATGGCCTAATGACTGGGCCATCAGGGCTATTTCTATACCGCATCAGGTAGCACTGGCACTGGCCCGAACGAAGGAAGGGCAATGGCTGCTGCGCTGCACGCCATGGGGGGACTCGATTTGCATCGTATGAGCAGGGTGGAGAGAATGTCCGTGAGTGCTTCCCAGAGCCCTGGGCAAGCAACTCCACCCCGACTTGCCCTTTCTTTTCGTCCCTCTCATCTTTCCCAGCTCCACGGGCGTTAGCGCATTCTTTCCGTCGTCGTGCACGACGCTGTACCGAGGGATAGGGAGAATTGACCCAGAGTGCACTCCCCCAGTCGAAAGGCAATGCTATATCCACTGTGCGGGAGCCAAAGCTCCAATTGGTCGTTTGCTTCCAAGTCTTGCTGGGGGGAAGGGAAGGGAAAGGTGAGGGTGTGGTGGATGGTTAGACCACAAGAGCAGAGCCGGCGCCGCCAACACGATCCCATGTCATCCAGACGGAAGGGGGTGCGCCATCGTCCGGTGGCTGCAACCTGAACCAAGTTTGCAAGGGTGGCAAGCCTGGCTACTGCTGCCTTTACTTACCTTAGGTGCCAGGATCCTGGCCCATTAGCGCCCATTCCCGGACGGGGTCGCTGGAGCAAAGCCCAAGATCCTTGCTCCATAGTGCCCAGAGGAACCAAGTCAGTTATGTACTGTACTTCCCGGTTAGCGACAACGGGAGGGGTTGGCACCCTCTACCGTCTTGATCTTTTGACAGCGCTGCGCGCAACCACCACCACAGACGTCTCCAATTTTTCGCCCGCGGGCTCCTTGCCTTACTCAGACTAGAGAGCAACTGTGTTGTTGAGTTGCTCGTGGTTGACTCGTCGTAGATTGCAGAGCAAAGCTTGTGGGAGTTTGTCATGACTCTGCCACCAGCTGTCGGCTCCGATCCAATGGCCTGATTTTCCACTTTCTTCAGTGACCCTCTTTCAGCCTTTTTTTCTTCTACTTTTTTCTTCTTCCTTCTCCTTTGGCCTGTTCTGTCAGTTGGGCGTGCAGACGGAATGCAGGCTCGTGTTAGTGGCTTTGAGGGCACAGTAAAAGCAACCAGGTACTGCCTGTAAGTATCTGTACATGGGAGCTCGCTACCCGGTCCCGGTCTTAAGCTCCGACCCACGAACACCCCCCCTCCCCATATCCCAGCAGCGGTACGTACCTGGCACGTCAACACACCCCCTCCGTGCGATCTGCCGTATCTCTCTTGCTTTTCCCTGACCTGATCCCCGGTTTCTAATTCAACTGACTTGTTCCTCAAAGGTCCTTCACAAGATCGCCTCGACCTCTTTTCATCTTAAGAAGAGGGTTCCGGGACCTCGTCTTACCGTCGACGTTCCCAGCACTGCGCATGAGCCGCTAGGGAACAGCCAATACATCTGTATCAGAGCATCGGGGGACCAACGGCCGATTTACCCAGCCTGCAGTTTCCGGAGGCGAGACCAGCTATACTCCACTCACGACCGAATTCACGACTGGACAGCTACCACGGGCCCTGCGTTCCTGAAGGTTGCAACGACATCTGGACAACACCTCCAAATCACGGACAAACCTCTGTCACGAAGCAAGCTATTCGCTATCGCTTCTGGCTCGTTTAGCGCCCATCCATAGCACACGCTGTGCGATAGTTCTCGCCAACCACCAACCATGAGTTCCTCGGCACAGGAAGGGGCGACCGGCCCTCGGGAGGAGCGGGAGAGGGAGAGAAGGGGAATTGGCAGGATGCTTTCTCGCGTCAAGACTGTTTTGAAGCGGGGAGACTCGTCCAAGTCTCAAACCGGCATGCAAGAAGCGATGAAGCCCATCGCCCCGGCGGAGCCTGTCAAGAAGAGGTATGTGTTCAATATTCACCCGAGTTACATCCTAATATGGCTTCAATGCGCCTTCGGCTTCCGAAAGGTCGCTATCAGTAGCGCATGGGCTCGGATCATTATAATCAGAAGGCTAATTCTCTTGGTAGTGAACCAACTCCTCAATCTAAGGCCGCTGCGGCGAGGGCCCGCTATGAGGCCATGCAGGGCGTTTCCAAGTGCTCGAGGGCGCAGCTCCTCGAAGAGCGCGCCAAAAAGCTGTCTGAGCGATTTGGTCTCGAAATCACTGCCACCGAATGGAAGACCGCATCCGCTGTCGACGACACTGTCCTCCGTATGGACAAGCCTATCCGCATGCGAGTGCGCCGCACATGCCACGAGTGCAATGCCAACTTCACCTCCGGCAACGAGTGCGCCAACTGCAAGCACACCCGCTGTGCCCAATGCACGCGCTACCCGCCCAAGCGAACTGAGCAGGAGCTCATCGCCAGCCGCGAGCGCAGGGCTGCCATTATCAAGGCGAACAAGGAGAACGCCCCCATCATTCCCGACTATGGTTGGGATGAAAAGGAGATTGTCCTTACGCGGCCCAGCAGGACCGGTGGTCAAGACCTGGTCTACAAGAAGCCGCGCCAGCGGGTCAGGAGGACCTGTCATGAGTGCGAGACGCAGTTCAAGACGGGCAGTAAGAAGTGTGAGGAGTGCGGGCATGCCCGCTGCACTGATTGCCCGAGAGACCCGTATGTCTACCCTAATCATCCTATCCATGACACGACGCTAACCTCGGATCCTGCAGGCCAAAGAAGGACAAGTATCCTTTGGGATATCCCGGCGACGAGTTTGGTCCCAACAGCATCCCTCACTACGAATGCGAAAAGTGCAAGACGCTGTACCCCACCCACGCAGACCATGGGACGGAGTGCAGGAAATGTTGTCATCCCAAGTCAGACGCCTCTCCTCGTGCCCGGCCTCGCAAGGTGGAACCAGAGCCAGACCCAGAAATCCTCCAAAAGCTTCAAGCCAGGCTCGAGAGTCTCAAAGTGGCGTAACTCATCCACGGCAACCCGCGATCCTGGACCGTGGCGACACTCTGCTTTCATTGAGCATCTTGACGACGACCTATATGACGACAGCGATTCGAAGCACCATCCTTACGGGAGGGCGCTTCTCTTATATTCTACCTTCCAACCTCTCGTTGCCCTTTCAGCCATTGCTTTGGAAACACTCAGACACCTTGACCATCGAATACCTGCCCTCCCTCAATGCCACATACCAGCCTGCGATGTGCAAAACACCTGGATTGGGGCTGCACATGTTGCTTCTGTTTCCATGTTCATCCCAATGGCGACAGAGAATGGCAACGAACTACCTGTGCGGATCATGGAGCTGGGTTACCTACAGTCAGTTGAGCGTGGGCTCATTAGCACGATACTTGCGCATGGAGACTCTAGTCGTAGTGAACAAACATGGCTCGAGACTGCAGCATCGAGACCTTTCCAAACCTTGCAAATTCTTCCCCGTCCGTCGATCACAGTGATGTCCTCAATGTGTTGTGCAAATTGCCACTAGTGTCCAGGGGCAGCTACCAGCTATAGAATCTCACCCACCCTCGGGTCAACTCGTGAACCTATGCTTCAACAAGCTGCCACGGGCATCTCAGATGATGTTAAAGATGCTATTAACACTACTAGTCGTAACAAGTCTTTCGACAAGCTAGGTTCGAATACCAGTGCCGCACGCCCCTCTCCTCGACTCATTTCCTCCGAGACAGCTCAGATATTAATAAACAGTTTTAAGAATTGTAAAGAGATATATATAGACACGCACGCCCTTAGGACTCCTCGCCCACGGTGTCGGTAAATCCGGCACCGTGGAGAAGGAGCCCAAATCGCTTCGCCTCTTCGGCTCTCAATCGATCTGTCTCAGGCAAAACTAGTAAGAACCCCCCAGACAACTGATCCATCACCCTTTGCCTGCCCTAGGGGCGCACGAGAGGTCACTTTCTGCTGTGTCCACGCATGCCTTGCAGCTGGCAGCTGGAATGCCACGGTCGAACTGAAAATCTTTTGTCCTACTTACTGTCTGAGACACTCCTTTCTTTTCTCTTTTTCCCCTACACCGCGTTGCCTCTTAGGGCTGGACTCTGCAGTTCGCCTTATCCGCCCCACTTGTCTTTATTTCGTTCCTCCCTTTTGTCTCTTCCACAATCTCGGTAGTGGAAGGGGGAGGAAATGAAGGAAGAGGTAGGAGAAGAAAGACAAGCCAAGCCAGGCTTCTGCCGGCATATGCGAAGATGAGGGGGGTGGGGCGTATGTACACCAAGGAGAGGGATTTATGGTAAATGGGTGTACGAATGTGTAGAAATGTGAGACATCCGAAAAGGGGGAGGCATTCAGTCATACCCAGGGCATTGGTAGACAGCAATGGACCTGCCGTGTGATAAAGCTGTCGGGGTGGTCAGCCCGCGTCCGCTGTGTGACGATATGGCGTGCATTAGATACTCCAGATGGATAAGCCTGCGCGATCTCGGACGCGGTAGTGAGAAAAGGAAGCAGGGTGGCTGCTGATTCAGAAGCTGTCCATGCTCTCGGGCATCTCCACGTTGGGAGGGCGTCAGCTGGTTCACTACCAACCACATCGATATCATCCGCTGACGTAGAAGCATGAGATATTCGCCGTCGAAGGGTGCAATGGATGAAGATACTGTTGGTCCCTCGCTTATATGCCGTACAGCATAGCAAGGCACAAGACTCGGCCTATCCCCTCATTCAGCAATGTTGCCCCTGTGAGATCAGACCGTAAGTCGCAATGGCAATGACACGATCTATTGTGGCCAAGTTGATGTTTTTCTATTGATATTCAACGCTGGTTCCTGGTGCTCACCATCTATTCATGTTGTGGTTATCAGTAATACTGCTCTATACTTCCTCCCTAATGTAAGGCTCAAGCGACAGCCGTGCCGTTGGAGGCACAGCCGAGCCCACAATGTCTAACCTGTTCTTCTTGCGACCATTGTCCCGCGACACGCCATCCATGCGGTTGTTGAGATGTGCCGACAAATCGTTGATCTGCCGCTGTGCGACCGCATTCTGAAAAGCCACCGGGTTGAGGATTGGCATCAGTCGGTGTGTGGGGTAGACCCGTCCCCGTATCCCGTGCTCCTTGAGCGTCACGTTTTCCCTAACAAGCCTCCATCGCCAGGGCTGTGCTGGGTTGATTCGAGCGCGCCAAGTTGATTCGTCTCGTAGAGCTATCGGTAGGCTTTCTTCAGGAAGAGCGAGAGCGGGATTGTTGCCCGCAGGAGCGTACACGTGGCCCCGGAAGAAAACGAGGCCCGGGTAGTCCTTGCTCGTAAGGATGTACTGCAGGCCGAACACCACGACATCGGCTGTGACGCCCAGGTCGGGTGGTAGCGCTTTTAACCTGACACAATCACCAACCTCAATCCGTTCTGCTCCGAGGAAGCAGCCGTAGTATGTCGAAGTCTTCCCGCTAGGGTCTTCCGACAATGGAGACCAAAGGGAATGCGAGTAATCGATTTTGGAAGCAGCCATCTTAGATGCATCTAAGGCGAGAATGTCCCTCTTCCCCGGTTCATTCGCAGTCGCGCGAAACATGGCTTCCCAAGACACGTCGTCAAACGTCTTGTCCTTGAGTTCCGGGACTGTCACAGGGGGTACGCTAAAGGCGTAGAATGGCCGCATATCTCCGTCAGCCTTCACTACATTCTGATGTGGCACCATTGCATGGCCAATTGGTAAAACTTCGTGGCCGGTTCCGGGTCCGGAAGCAGCGATAAGCCCCAACCTCCAAGTAGCCCCGTTCTTATACCAAACCAATTCTCCAACTCTGAACAGCAAGGAGGCTTGCAAGCTCCACCTCGTAGGGAAAGGCTGTGGTTGAGGTTGAGTTAAGGCTTGCGCCTGGCCCTGGTTTGGTGCCGGTGGTCGGCTGGACGGTTGAACCGCAAAAGTCGGTTTCTCTGACAACGCAGGCTGTTGTAGTTGCTGTAATTGTTGTTGCGGCTGTTGTGGCTGTTGTCTCGGTTGTTGATGCACTGCCTGTTGAGGTGGCTGTTGGTTCTGGACAAGAGGTGGTACTTGCTGTTGAGGGATGGCCTGGGTAGGCGCAGGTTGGTGGTTTGCCGGCGCCGGTGCTTGCACGGGTGCTGGCGCTGGCACTGGCGCTGGCACTGGCGTTGGCGTTGGCTTGGGTGAAGGATTTGGAGGCGCCTGGACCGGCTGAGACAATTCTGGTGATGATTTCGGCTGCGGTTGACCTGGTATCTGAGGCAAAGGGACGGGTGTAACTTTCTGTGATGTCTTTTCGGCCTTCGGTGGAGGCTCGTTGGGTGTGGAAACCGAAGGCTCCTCTGTTGTCATATTTAATTTCGTGATGTTAGGCATGTTGCAATGTACGCAGCAACAGTCCTTGTAGTCCATGGAGGCTGACAACAGCCATATCAAGTGGACGCCAAACTCTTGTGGGCTCTTAAACAACTTTGCTTTGATGGGATAGCCAGATACCCAGAGGTGTTTCGACTTTTCATACAACCAGTAGCCTCGCGGAAACTGTATGTACCACGGATTGCCCTCTGGTCAAGTTAGAGAAACTCGTTCCAATGCAGAACCCAGCACAGAACGTAGACGCACCTTCAGGGTGGGGTGAGAGCTCCTGCTTCAACAGAATGCCGAGCTTGATGCGCCATTCAACGAATCTAGGATCATCTTCCGCAAGCCGTACCATCTGCGGCTTTGTCCTAGGGGCCTTTTCTGTACTTGCAGTGTCCTTGGCTGTCTTTTTCACCGCGGCGGTGCTGCCTGTCGTGTTTGTTGACGTGGGCCAATACCCTGGGCCGGAATCTACCCCGTCGCTTCGAGCGACTCTGATCACGTCGAAATCCCGGGTGTCTGCCATGGTTTCGACGTGCGAGCGCCTCGGGGCTCAAATGGACGCGTCAACTGGGGAAGTGGACTCTGCCGCGCTCGGCCCGAGCTCGTTGACCAGCACTTGTGTTGTGATCTGTGGTGAGTTACGGTTTCGAATTCTGCGGATGCCACCTCCGCTAGCAAGCCTTTGAATTATGGCCGACTCGTTCTTTCAGGACGGAATGTATTATGTTGGACGCGCGAATGGGCCATGTCCCGTGAACCAGATAGCTTTTCGAATCTAGGACCAAAGGTCGTCTCGCCCTTACGATGAGGTCGCCAGAAGATCAGGCGAAAGCATCACCTGCGAGCAGCGCGGGACTGAATTTTTATGCAAGATAAGACTGCTTATGGTTGAGAGCTTTATTATGGTCTCAGATGCAATGTAGTGTTACGTTCGAGCCTTTTGGACAAGCAATGTCACACGCGGACCAGCTGCTGGCCTCTTCACGGAAGGCTTAACCTGGGGATGTCGATGAGTCAGCAATTCTCGTGCCCCAACTGCCAACTTCACATGGGAGACGAGATTCAAAGCAAGCAAAAAAAGCCAAGCTTGCAAAAGCAAAAAGAAAAAACATACAACAGCCGGTATTCGCTGGTCGTCACCGACCCAACTACTAATCTGCCCCTTACAAGCTTAATTACCGGAGAGCGAACGGGATCCGATGTTTTCTTGTAGGTGTGGTCGTATGTGCTGTAAAGGCGGTCTCACGAAGACTATAAGCCCGGAACCCCCACGAACGACAGAATACCTCAGGGAAGCCGCCGCCCTGCGTTACGTACATATTTAATGCGTAAAACGGTGATTCAGTTTCTTGCAACACTATTTCTGCCACATATTGCTTGCCAAGTTCATGGGATTATCCAGAGCATCTGAGGTACGGATCAAGTCCTTTGCTCACTGTTCTGAGGAATCTGCACCGCCACATTCGACTGGAATTTCAGCCACCTTTCGTAGCCTGCATCCACTCAACGCGTGGTGAGCGCGTCAGTCCTGGTCTTCACAAGATCTTATATGCCGACTCTGTTCGAAGTCATCGCTGCGTGACCCTTCATTTTCACTACACGCGAGACAAAATGGAGAGCGCACTTGGCCACAATTATAACGACAAGAATCGGGCCTTTCTGCAAGCCATCCTGGCCCGGGGGACTGTGACGTATGAAGAAACCCGCCCAATACTAGCTGCCATCTTCAATGCAGAGGATAGCAATGCGAACGAAACCCGTCCAGACCAAATCACAGAGCAAGAGTTTCAAAAGTACATGACGGCGGCGTCTGAAGCCGCCTCTTTTTTCGACTATGAGATACGAAGCACCCTTCATCAGGTCACTCGGCAACGCATATACGCACTCGTCAACACAACTTCAGATCCCCAGACTCAACTCGCCACGACGCATAACCCTGAAGAGTTGGCCTTCATCAAGCGCGCCTTTGATGCCATGTTTGATAAGCTCAACACCCCGCGTATGGAGGTGCTGGCCATTACGGAAATGCAAGCCATCAAGTTGGCCCGACCTGACCGGCGGCAAAGCACTCTCCCAGTGGAAGGAAGCGAGGAATCGCAATTGCCTGCAGACAAAGGTCTCAAGCATAGCGAGGTGGAAACGGTACTAGCCAACCTTATCGACGGCGGGTGGCTAGAAAAGAGTCGCGAGGGCTTCTACTCGGCCACTCCTCGCATGCTACTAGAGCTCAGACCCTGGCTACTCGAGACATACAACGATCCAGACGCCGAGGATAACGAGTGGCAGCGAATCAAGGTCTGCGAGGCTTGCAAAGACATTGTCACTGTCGGCCTACGGTGCTCAGAGCGGGATTGCACGCTTCGTCTCCACGATGGCTGTCAGGATGCGTTTTGGCGAGCGAGGCGAGGGAAGACATGCCCCAAGTGCTCAAGAGAATGGACTGGGTCACACTACGTAGGGGAAAGGGCAGTCACTATGACCGAGGCGTTCAAGAAGGGCCAGAGACGCAGCGGCGGGAGGCGCAGCACGTTGGCGGACGAGGTGCTGCATCAAGAAGGTGTTGGAGAGGAGACGGAGGAGATTCAAGAAGAGGATGAAGACGAGTGAAGATTGCCAAGAAACCCTAATGAGCATAAATACAAATGATACCCGTGGCTTTATGCAGGTTTACTTGCTTGACTTGTTCGGGTGGATACTGAATGTCTGCCCGTTAACAAGGATTATTCCATCTAATTCGTTGCGGAAGATAAGGTAGTTGAGCGATCAAGTATCAATTCAGTTGGAGACAATAAGGTTCCCGTCGGCGTTGGAGGCAGCCAGTCTGTGGCGTATGACATCACGTGTGGCGGTGCATACGTAACCCGACAGGTTGGGGGATGCAGCAAGGAAGATGCATATGGCCAAACCAGGATCGTCATCGAATAAAATCCGCGATCAATCTCCCTGCCAGATACCTCATTCGATCTTTTGATCTTCCCTACTGAATAAGGGCAGTTTTATTATTCAGTTTGGATACCGACAATTCAGTATGTTGGACTTTCTCACAAAGAGGTCAAAGAAGACCAAGGCGGAGAAGGACGAACATGAGTCGGCCGGCAGTAAGCCCGACGTCCCAAAGATAACTACCGACGGAAATGGACCCAAGGGAGAAGGCCCCTCAACGGCCCAGGATAGCCTGCAAACACCACCAGTTGCAAGTCCCGGCGCTGGACACGGACACAGCCCTGTCAGCCCCAATTCAGCCCACTCACCCGTGGATCCTGTCCTCAACCCAGAAGACGAGGCCTTCATACAAAGCCTCTTGGCCAGCGAGGATGGACCCCCTCCGCCTCTGCCGCCTCGATGGTCCCACGACCGGGACTGGCCCTCTGACAATGAAGCCGCCTCCGCTGGCAAGGCGTTAATAAAGCCACACAATGACACCCTTACGCAAGATGCAAAGCCGGAGCATAAACCCGAGGAGGATGACAAGCCGAAAGAGAAAAAGAAGCAGAACAGGCTGTCCCTTCTCTTCACCAGGCACAAGAAGAACGAGGACGGCCTGAAGCCGGAAGGCGTCCCGCCCGCAGAGGCCGAGAAGGAGAAGAAGGATCTCAGCCGCGTCCTAGACCGCCTCAACCTCTCCGCCAAGAACAACAAGGTCGTCGTCTCCATGTCGAACGAGACGTCCGAGGCCCTGCAGAGGTTCACGCAGGTCTTCAAGGACCTCGTCAACGGCGTCCCCACCGCCTACGACGACCTCACCGGCCTGTTCAACGACAACGACGGCGCGCTCTCCAAGGGCTTCGAGAAGCTGCCCGACTCGCTGAAGAAGCTCGTCACGCAGCTGCCGGAGAAGCTGACGAGCAGCATCGCGCCCGAGCTCCTCGCCGCCGCCGCCGAGAGCCAGGGCATGAAGGAGAGCACCTTCGACCCCAAGAACACGGCGGAGAAGGTCCTCCTCACCAAGAAGGTCATGGAGCTCGTCACCAAGCCGGGCGCCATCGTGTCGATGCTGCGGGCCATTGTCGAGACCCTGAAGGCCCGCTGGCCGGCTTTCATCGGCATGAACGTCATCTGGAGCGTTGCTCTCACCTGTAAGTCTCGGTCGAACATGGCAGAACCAAGAGGATCCGTGGTGCTAACGTGTGCCGGTGGCCAGTGCTGATGCTCATGCTGTGGTACTGCCACAAGCGTGGCCGAGAGGTCCGCCTTGAACGCGAGCAGTCGGAAAACGCGGTGGACGGCAGTGACCGCATCGAGGAGCTGCCTGACGACCCTGCGTTGCCTGCCCCAAAACCCGCGACGAGCCCTTCACCCGCGGACGCTGGATCGTCCACTGCGTCAAGACAGGCCGGGCCCGAAATTGACTTGCCTCGTCCGCCCATTGGTGCCGATGCGCCACCTGAAACCCATCGTTCTTAGAAATTTGCCATGGCCATTATAGCATGGTCCGCCAAATTAGTTGCAGGAGGGGGCAGGAAAGGGCCGGTGATAAGGAAGATTTTATGATTCATGACTTGCAGGAGCGAGCGAACAGACTATGCAAGGTTGTTACTTTTTAATTTGCGAAATGGGTATCACTACAAATCATAATAAATCCCGAGGAAATCTGTCTTGGGTAATGGATCACTTCAGTCATCCTGTACCAACTCTTTGATCTCTTCCCTGCCCGGAGCCATGGCAACGGCATCGCTCTTCTCTTGAACCCCGGCTGAATCAGTCGCGCCACCCCCGTCCTGCATCCAGAAATCAACCTCGTCGATGATGTCGTAGACGACGTCTTCGGCAATCTGATCCCGGTACCGCTCGTACACGGAGCGGAGTTCGGCCCGTGCGGTGCCGTTGGACTGACTTTCAGCAGGGTTGCCAGTGCGTGTTGGATAGTCTGGAGGGGGGTACCAGAAGTCGGGACCAAAGTTCACCTCGGCAGCACCACCGCGGAAGACACTCACGGCAGGGTAATAACCTAGCATGCCATCGTCGAGCCCTTCCCGAGCCCCGACCTGAGGCATGGGCTTGGAGGCAGGTGGCAAGAAGCCCAGGAGGTCCTCAAATGGCGTTCCAACGAGAACACCGTTTTTGTAGACCTTGATGTACGAGTTCGGAAGAGTGCGAAGCGCGGGAGTAGGATGATTTGGGTTAGGCGGCTCGGAAGAGGAGCCGGCAGACCCCATCGGTGACGGATTCATCAAGTCTTCAAGCTCCTTGCTGGAGTGGTACTCGATCTTCTCGAAGTAGGTGTGAGCTTTAAATCGGATAGGAACTCTGTCGCGCACGATGTTGGGTGCCTCAGCTGTGGCGGGCGGTTCGCTATCAGCCTGGTCGACTGCCGGGTTGTAATGTCCAGTCATTATCTTCCTGTGTAGATGCTCGGATGGCAACTGAATTTCTAGCCCGATCACGTCGCCTTCTCGGATACCTTCTCCGGGAGGGAAGAATTCTTTAGGCCGTGACATGAACACTTTCTCGCCAGACACATCGCGAATACCGTAGCTATAGGCGTCGAATCCGACGGGGGCGTCGAGGGAAGCCTCGCGCCGTGCCCACCCGACTCTGACGTGTTTCCGCCGATCTGCCTCGGCCTCGTTTTCCTTGGCTGGCCGTATGCCTTGTGTAATCTTGCATTCCCAGTACCAGCGGCCTTCTCTGACAGCGACGTTGGCGCGAGCCATGCGAAATCCCTTGTCTGTGGTGACCTGCCGGGCTGACTTGTTGAAGAAGACGTGGGTGGCCGCATCTTCGAAACTCATGCGAGGCCCAAACGGTTCTGACTCGGTTTGGCGGTAGTAGATGATGGAGGGGAAAAGAGGATCGGCTATGCAATGGGTGTAGCGAAAGTTCTTTTTGTTGAATACACTGGAACGGTGCGTAAGTATCAGAAAAAGACACTCTTGCAGCGACAGCCATGACTTACTGGTCCGAGGTTTCAAAGAACTCGGTCGTCTCTCCTTCCGTTCCCATGGAAACTTCGTGATGCAGAGTCAGGACAGGTCCGCGGGGCAATTCAAAGTCTGATAGCTTTGGCGGTGCCAGCTTGTATCGCAAAGGGCCAGTTTCACTCTGCTTAGGCTCCTTTGAGGCCTTGGGGTCTGGCGTGGCACGAGTGCTGTCGATGCCTTTGGCCTCGCGCTTCTTTAGAGTCTCCTTCTTGGTACGGGTCGGTTTCGAGCGGCCAACCTGGGAGGGGTCATCCTGCGAGGGAACCTCTGCCGGTCTGGCGACCTCGGGGTTGAGCGGCGAGGGAACGGCGGGGCTGTGGCCTTCGTCGAGAGCGCGTTTCTGAGGGATGGAGGAGAGCGGCGCAGCAGGGACGGGCTCCTCTTTGGTGCTATCGATTTCGGAAGCCATGTCGCGAGGGCTGCAGCATCACAAAGACGCAGCTGGCGAGCGAATTGAACGAGTGGCAGCGCTCGAGAGCAATCGCGTGCCGTGTCAAGCTGTTTGCTCTGCTTCCGGGGTAAGGCTGAACATTGACGATGCAAAGCTTCGCAGTGTCCAGAGCTTTAGCCGCGTCGCACTAGATGTGGGGACAGGTACATGCCTTAGGTACCTGATTCTCGACCTTGGGTCCCAACCAATGAGGTGCGACTCGTCAAACTAGACTGGAGGGTGTGGCACTCACCTTTGGCCATTGGAGACTTGTTGCAACGGCCAAGCTAATCAAGCCAATGCATTACTAATTTTATGTTCATGTGGCCTCTTCAACAGAGGTGACATCGTCGTAGCGTCAGAAACAAATCTTCCGGGCGGGCAAAGAGGCTCGGCATAGGATTGGTATGCCAGTGGCGTCCCCAAGACCTCCAACCTGACGATGGCCAAGTGCGAGAACCAATAGGATCGAAGCTCTGAGAGTTTTCAGAATGTTATTTTTTTTATTTTTTTATTAAATGGGCTTGCGCTCGCTTGGTCTGTTCTATTATGTTGTTGTGCTTGACTTTTATTCGTGCGAGGGACGGGGACGAGAGTGTGAAAATTTTATTATGTACTGAGGTCAATATCTTTTTCCCATAAAAGGGCGGTGTTGGAAAGCATGGGCAATGGGCAGGGAGGAATGGGCAACAGAAGAGATGTGATGCGGGCCGAGTCCATTTGCGGAATAAATCATTTCTGCTAACGTGCTGGAGCCATGCTATTTCTGTCCGTGATTGACCGATGGTTATAAATCGATTCGCTCCCATTGGCCCAAAACTGATTGGGGTTGCCTGCTGGCCCCGGTTCGCCGGTTCGGAAGCGTCCACCCTCAACGTCCTGGAGCGACTCGACGTTGCAGCGTCGTCATTTGTCAGATTCTCATTCTCCGGGCAAAATTTCTCTGGCACGCACTTACTAGTTGGGAAATGCAGTTCTGAACGGGGGGGCCAAGCAGGCGCTGAGTGAATCGGATCAATCACCGCCACATCGGGTCTGCGTGTGGGCCTCGCTGTCTCCAGTCTCGACGCCCTCGGTGTGCCGTGCTACGGATCGCTACCCGTTCTCCAGTAGATCTGCTCTGCCCTGCCCTGCCTGGCCTTGCCTTGCCTTGTCTCTGCGGGTTGGTGTGATTCAAAAGGCGCCCCGCGGTCAAACTCAGGGCACCGACTCGGCCCTTGCCCAGACGAATCCTCCATCCAGGCTTCCGTGTTCCGTTCCCAACTCACCCTTGCATTCTCAAAGCCGCCGGCACTCGAACCTCGCATCCGCTACGATTTTTGCTACGCCCTGGCCCCGTGCTCCCTAGGCAATTGACAGCGATACCTCAGGAGGCAACCCGAGATTTGCCTTCAGCCGCCTACCCACTTCAGGAAACGCCACGCCATCCCATCCTCACATCATCAACCGAAAGCCCGCCTGTCTGACGGTCATTCCATCTCCCGTCTACCATCGGCCAGCGACAAACGACACCGCCTGTTGACTTCTCCGATGTCTGTCACGCCTGCTTTATGACCACAACCCGACCCTCGTCTTGTCAGGCACTCTCCTCCCGACCATAAGCCTCGGTGGTCCACGACACACTCGACACCTCGCTCTGGCGTAATTCACCGAATGCCCATGACTGACGCCGGATCGCCAACCGGCCCTCCCGGGCCTCAACGAGAAGGCGCACCGGCAAGAACCGCTCTTCCTTCCAGGCCCATGCCCTCAAAAAGTGGACGTTTCGATGCCGAAATGTCCTCCCGAGAACCAAGTCGATCGCCCCTGGCGCAAGATCCCGGGGAATCTCGACCAGATGCCAGAAGCATTTCGCCTCGTTCGAGAGACAGTCCTATGACCGATGCGGCAACGTCCTTCAATGCACCGAGTCCAGGCTCTACGATCGGGGACTCTCTCGGCAGCGCCAGCCCTGCACCCAGCATTGCGCAGAGTCAGACAGGCCAAGTCTGCAGGTTCGTTGAAAATCATACTATCCTACGTCTACACACTACTCACGTCGTCTTACAGTAACTGCGGAACGACGAGAACACCGTTGTGGAGAAGGTCACCTCAAGGAGCCACCATTTGCAATGCTTGTGGCCTTTACCAGAAAGCCCGAAACGCCGCTAGGCCGACGAGTCTGAAGAAGCCTCCAAGCGTAGTCCCCGCCGGCTCCCCTCGCCAAATGACACCCAAGCCAAGCTCTTCAAGCACGAACAAGCCAGCCTCGAATGTGACTGGCGCTACTTACGTAGCCGCGGAGCAGACGCCATCTGGCACCTGTCCAGGTGGGGGACGATGTAATGGAACGGGAGGTGCTGAAGGTTGCAACGGCTGCCCTGCCTACAACAATCGCATATCCAAGAGCGCGCAGCTGAATGTCGTACAAAAGCAAGGGGGGTGTCAGGGTCGGATCAGCCCACCAAGGAACGAGCCTACGCCCATCGATGTCAATGCCCTTCAACAATCCCAGAACCAGGACACTACGGTGGTTATCGCTTGCCAAAATTGTGGCACTACAATCACCCCACTTTGGAGACGCGACGAAAGCGGGCATACTATCTGCAATGCATGCGGTGAGTGACGTTCGACTCGTACCATGTAACCCAACACTGACCACCAGGAAAAGGTCTCTACTATAAACTCCACGGCGTACATCGTCCAGTCACGATGAAGAAGGCTACCATCAAGAGACGGAAACGTATCATCCCAGCCACCCACGATGAGGAAATGGAAGATGTTTCGGAGACCATGGAGCTGCTGGGCCACGAGCAAACTCCGGAGAGGGGGACTATGAATGAAGATGGATCCATCAACCTGGGGTTGCGACGCCGTCCTGATCGCCCTTTAACCATCGAGCCGTTTCCTCCGTCTGGTAGTGGCAAGACCAGCCCGCCTTTGCCTTCAGCCTCTGACTTATCAGCATATCATCAACATCACGCTCCTCCACGTAGTGCAACAGGAGGTTTCAAGGATGACAACCGGCTGGCCCCGCTGGCTTCCATGGCCGCCTTGTCCGATAGGCAGCCGTCCATGTCGCCAGTATCTTTTGCGTCATCCAGGAGGAAACGATCATTCTCCGCCGCCGACACAGAAATTGGCAGTGTTACAGACGCAGGTTACGATAACGCCAAACGAGTCTCGTCGATCAAATCAATCCTAAACCCCTCGATGCCTAGTCAAGTTAGCGACGACATCCAGGGATATACGCTACCCCCTCTCCGTTCGCCGAGTCACGGCCTCGGCTCGACCCCAGGCGCCACTGCTCGGTTTCCGACGCGAGATGCCACCCCGACGTCCGCCGCGCAAGGCGGGCTTGCCGCTCACGATGACAATCAGCGAGTGAAGGCTGAGCGCCGAGCGGCGCTGGAGCGAGAGGCCGAACACATGCGGCAAATGCTGGCGGCTAAGGAAAGGGAGCTCATGGAGCTGAGGGGTTGAGGGTCCTGCCGCTCGCAACCCCAGCCCATGCTTACGGAGGAGACCCGAGGAGTGCGACGACCGCGGGATGCCTTATGAATATTTGTTTGATCACTTTTTGAAAGCAAGGAGTTGCCGGGTTCAGGGAGACTATCAAGTAATGAAGCTCCCTCCAGAAAGAAATGGCGTATCAGGCTTTACCTTTACGACTTCTCAGATTTTATTAACTAAGGAAGGTCTCGGTTGTCGAATATCCCTCACGGGAACACAGGCTCGGTGGAATAAAATATAGAAGTTGCCATCAACAATCAATAAGACCTTTGCTGTGATGTCACATTTTCTTTTCTTGCCTGTCGCGTCTCCTCGGGCGAGACAGGCCCAGCTGCCTCGGCTTGATGACTGTCGCGCGTGGCCGCCCAGGTACCGTGCGTCGTGGATACCACCCCACGAACTTGCAGTAGTTCCGGCTGAGAGGTAAGCCTACCCTCTGGGAGAGCTCACCGTCCAACGGTCTGCCGGTGGCCGAGTGCGAAGAGGAGGGGGGGGAAGGGCGGTCGCTGCCCTGGCATCATTGGTAGATTCGCGACACAGGCGAGGCCTTTTTACCATGTTGGGCTGCTGGAGGATTCACCTTATTTCCCCTTGCCACGCTCTCGCGGATTCCAAGTTGCCCGAAGCAGTAATCCCGGAAAAGCCCGATCCAAAATTGGACAAGGTGCAGCGACAGATCCAAGCGCTGGTCAGCGGAGAGAACGGACGGGGACCGAAATGTTCCTTCTCCCAAGGGAAAGGGCTGGGCTGCCCGCTTGGACTGTCCGGCGTCATGAGCTCAATGCACCATGTTTTTTCCTTCTGTCCTTCGATCGGCACATCTGCAACAGCACATGCAATACATCCCCATCCCCAGAGCACGTCGCACCCAACGCCATCCGTCTCAAGTCTTTCAAGGTCCCAAACTGGACTTCGCATATCAGAGTCACCCGCAGGGTGGTTAGTGTTGCTATGTGGGGAGGGGGGAGAACGACCAAAAAAACACTCTCGCCAGACCAATCCGAGTAAAGCCTCAGACGGGAAAGCCATCCCATCCCTGCCTTGTATGGTTCTTCGGCACGATATGGACTTTGGCGAAAGGGCAGGCCCTGGGGCGGGCCCCTAATTGTCGATCCTAAGATGAAAGTGTTAGATTTGTCCCGCCTTGATGATGTGACTTTCTAGTTCGAGCAGAGCCTCTCCACGCCCGTCAGCCCTCACGAGACAGCCTGTCACACGCAAGTGCTTATATCAGATGACGATATGTGCCCGTTGTACAAATAGCAGACTTGTTTTGGCTAGCCGCCCCATCACCACGAGGGCAGAACGACGTCGGGGCTAGTCGAGCGAGGAACGTATGCGTGGGCGTGGAGAAGCGCACCACCCCGTTTCAGGGTGAACGTGGCTTGCATTGCTTCTTCGCCTGCTCGATTTCCAAGTCGTGCTGGGGGCGAGGAGGTGGGCAGCGCGGCGGCGGACCTTGGAGGGACTCAAGAGCAGGGATCTTGTCCATTTAGGGGAACTCGATGCAACCCTGTCCAGGATCGCCCCCCCCCTTTGCCCTGCTCCTCTCCTGTGCTTCCCGCCCTTCTCTCGCCTTTCCATGCCCAGCCTATTTCGGTCCCGTGCTCTATGTATTACAGCATGGGAAGGGTCGAGACGGGCGCATCATTCGCGGGCACGCCTTGGTCGGTAGCTCTCGTCATGTCATGGGAGAGGGAGGCGATGGTGGGTCGGAGGATGGGCCGGTTTCATCGGTCATGCACGCTCGATCCATGGTGTAAGTGATTGGAAGATTCTTGCAGCTCGCTGAAGCTTTTCTGGTGAGGCAACAATCAGACGCCACCTCCCTTCCGCCGTCTACCTCTCGGTCTGTCTGTCCTTCACGCAGGAGCCTCAGAGGGCTGTGGACGGGGCACGCATGGAACGGGGGAGGGCAAGGGGGAAATGATGGTGTAAGATCGTGAGTATCCACGAGGCAGCGCCCGCTCGTGATGTAACTGCACATGTCTGCGTCTTACATGCAGCTTCAATTCCAAAACAATAACATTTCATCTCCTTCTTACGTCCTGGATATGCCGTGTCTCGCTCGTCCTGACTGTGTTGTAGGTGGGACATGGGATGTGGAACTTGAACCCTAGCTTCGAGTGCCACCACCCCTTGGAAGCTGAAGGATTCGTGACACTATGATTCTAGAGCATCGTAGGACCGCTCAGCCAGACGGCCCAAGCTCTCACAGATCCATGGCTCACGGCGCTTCCAGAATCCCTCTGCATGCCTCCTGATCCACAGAGCATGAAGCTTGGATCTCTTTCCTGCCCCTTTCCTTACCCGTGCATTGCTTTGCCTTACCTATGCCTCTTTGCCCATCTTCGTAGTGCTTTCTCCTTCCTTCTTCCTCTCGTCAACCAACTGATCGTCGTCTGTGTCTCGCACATCCGCGACCTTCTTTGGCGGTGGTCCTTTGGTGTGTCCACTTCTGCGAAGCGTGCGTGTGTGTGTGTTGTCTATATGCAGCCCAGCCTGCACCATGGCTAAACATGTAAGATTTTTGCTGGTTATTTCCTTGTTGGACGGAGCTTACGCTGCTTCGTTGGCTTGCATGGCCATGTGCTTGATGTGAATGGGACCTCACGCTGACCGCGATATGCAACCCATAGTACGATGACACGCCAGAACTAGCCACGGGGCATGACCTCCCCGAGGTATATAACCCGAACTCGCCGAGCAATCAACATATCATCGAGCAATCGAGCGAAGTTCCATTGCAAGAGTGGTCGCCGCTTCAATCTCACGCCTCTGTGCCTCTGCCTCCCGTTCCGCCAAAACCAGGCTCATTCTTGAAGCAACCCTCTTTGTCGAAGCAGCATTCATTTTCATCATCGAAGCACAATGAATCCCTCTACAACAGACAAACCATGGATTCCGCCGCGGCTTCAACCCTGCACCACTACGCCGCGGACCCTCGCGAGCCAGGATCGTCCTACCCGGCGGGCCCGAGAGGGGGTGGTAACGGGGGCGTCCACCGCGGCGGTTCGCGGCTGGTGTTAATACTGTCCATCCTATGTGCCATCCTGGGCATGGTCGTCGTGGGGTTGGCAGCGGGGACGGGAGTTGTGGCGAGTAGATATGCCGACACAAGCGTCAGGTTGGAGCAACTGAGTTCGTCATACTCGTCGCTAGAAAGCCACACCAAGACTGCAGAGAATCCATCCAGCACAGCATCGAGTGCTGCCCCAACTGCAACGAGCTTTTCTGAGATGACCAATGGGTGCTCCGACAGTAATGAGAAGACCACCGGAACGACTTATACGTCGAAATGTAAGCATCAAGACTTCTCCGTTACACCCGACATGTTGATTCCAGTATAAGATGGAACATGGCCGGGTCTAGCAAGGCCGTGAAACTAACTGTGTCTTTAGTTCTCACTCGTCCTAGTTTCACCATGTTCTGCAATTCGGACACTGTCGGGGGGTTGACTCCTCTGTTGTCCGTCTTTGCCGGCGACTTCAACATGTGCATGGAGGCCTGCGCCTCATGGAACAACAACATTGTCGTGAACAACATCACTGCAGATGGGTGCAGGGGCGTCTCATTCATCCCAAACTGGTTCAACATGTCGGAGGCAGTGATTAGCAAGGCACCCGGCAACTGCTACCTGAAGCCGGCACCTCTGAACAGGACTTCACTATCGCCGCCTGGCGGTACTGTCGAGGTCCATTCGGCTCTTCTCGAAGGCTCAAGAAACGAAGATGAAGGGGATGAGGAGTCCGGGTCCCGAACAAAACGCGACATCCCTAGGCCGGTCGACCTATTCTAAGCCGTGCATTCCACAATAACGATCTTTTCATCGACTTTCTTCTGTGTTGTATATTATTTTCTCCATCTTACTTCGACTTATTTCTTGTTTCCTTGGGTCCAGTTTCGAAAAAGCTTTTGAAGCAATGGCGTCTTGGGCGGGCTGTTGTTCGGTCTGGGAGGCAAGGAGCGTGTCACTCGCATGATGGCTAGGAACTCACTGGGGAATGAGATTGTGCACGGCACATATTGGTAGCCAACGATACCCCGAAGAATAGAAATTGACCATCAATTGATGTATTGATGATATTGAGAGAGGCTTATCAGCCGTGAAGTATGTAAAGACGAAACCTTATCGGATAATAGTCAAATTGACCCAGGGTGATCCAAGTTTACTCAAAAGGGTTTGAGAGTTGGCCAACAGGACAGCTCTTTTTGGTCAAGATTGGTCAGACTTCTTTTGCCGACACGGAAACAGCTTCATGCTGAAAGCTTGATTCTACGACGATATTGGTCGCATGCGTGAGGTGGCTTTGATGACACGAGTCAGGGTCATCCACTCGCGGTCTTGATGCGGCTGAGGAAGTGGATTGGTAAGCGGGTCGTAGCGGAAAGGCACATGCTCCAACGCCAATATGCAAGTGGAAGCCGATCGTTGAGTCACAACCTAGACGGAAGGTTCTCCATTATTCTAGACCTCGTTCATGTGAGAGGGAAAGGTATGTTCATGCAGTGCCGTGCCGAAGCTGCAATGGTGGTCGGGGTCTAAACGGTTTCTGTTCATCTCCGCGAGGGCTGTTTGTTAGGGATTTGGCACAAAGTTCAGCATGCCTTTGCGCCGATCTTTGAGATGGCATAGGCTGTCCCGCCCGAGCGATTTGGTTGGTCCAGAGTTCGAGGCTTCGGTGCATACCAGTAGACATGTTTCTACATCGGCAACTTGGCACATTTCTCAGGGTCTCTAGAAATTTCCCGTCGGTGCCACAGCCCCGGTTGCACTCGGCCATCCGTGCGTGGAGACGGACCACCGTAACACATCGCGGGGATGGTGAATCCGCTCATCGCTTCATGGGCACCTACCGTAGCTTGGCGTGCAGATACGGTCCATCGGCGATGGGTCGGTTGGTCGCCTATCGCATTTGTTCCATATGGCATGATTGCTTGCCGCAAGCACAAAGCCGAGATGCGACCAAAGCCGAGAGGCGTCTCAGGACTGATAGTATCGGTGAGGGTACGTAGTCGAACATGTCATGAAATGCCAATCCTCAGGTAAGCCCTGCGGGAATGTCGCCAATGATGCGAGTCCCAAAGCTGAGAGGCGTAACTGAATTGTCGTGGAGGCTTACCAATACTCATCCATACGAATGCGACGTCAGTCTGCAATGGTTTGCTCTGGCTTGGTGCAGTCACCTTACAGTACAGCACAGCACAGTAGCGAAGATGAATTGTTAGCAGTGACACAGCACAGCGGGGGCCGGTCTCGGGGGCAATGGTGCCGGGCGTCTTGCTCGCAGACCGTCGAACCGGCAGCGCGGTTTATTATGGGGTTATTGCGTGACGCTGACCCCAACCCAACCCTGACCCTGTGCGCCTTCCGAACTACATGTTCATGCTGCTAGCAGTTTCCCTACAGTACGAGAAGCGCTGTTGGGAACAGCGGTCGGAGGTGGGTGCTGTGGCATCCGGGCCCGTAAGAGTTCCTGCGCGGCCCCTATTGGAAAAGGGAGTGTGTACTGCAAGGTATCTAAAGTAGTGGGCGGCGCTGCTCAATGGAGATTGTTACTGTTAGAGCATGGACTGGCTCTGACTGGCACTGTATAAGTCTGCTTGGATCTAGCGCACTTTCACAGTGTCCAAAAATGCCACAAGATAAGTGCTTACTTGTGGTACTTCGCGACTACGTCCGGGCCAGAACACAGTGTCTATAGGCCAATGACCGCACGGTCTGGGGACTTTCGCTTCTCACATTGTACCCCACTTGGACATGTCGTTTCCGCCGCGGGCTGTCAACCGAAGGGCGCACGCAGATGGACAACTTTGCAATGAGATCCCTGCACCAGTTCCAACCGCCGCCAGTCTGTCCCAGGCTTTGGCTTAGCGCAGGGAGTGCCTGGACCACTTTTGTTGCGCCGGTCGATTCCTGCACCGCTTTCCCAGTTATGCTTTTCTTTGCTGGGCCGTCTGGGGAATGAACAAAACTGACTGGTCTGCCGCTCGTTTTCTCGGGTTTGCGTGTTGTTCTCTCAAAACCCCTACGAGAGAAGAGCGTCAAGGGTCTTCCTTTATATAGGGTTTACGCCTTCCCAAATCCATTGTCGAATCTTGTCTCCTCAAAGGCGTGGCATTGAAGTGGAGCAATCGCCGTCCTCTCACCCGGAACCACGCACGCACACACACTCACACGCCTTGGAGTACAGCACGTTGGTGCTGCGCCCTTCCAGTGTGCTAACATCTAGATGGGACCTACGCCTTTCCATTGACGACTTCTTTTTACATTCCTATTTCAGAAACTCATCAGCCCTACCGTCGACATGACCACCATCGACGAATTAGACGAGTTCGTCAACTGGGACAAGGCCGGCAGCTCAATTCCTGCACATAGCGGCCTGCAAGAGCCCTTCACTACCGGTTTCACCGGCATGTCCTCAGACCCAGCCAGCGATAACATCGACCTCGTCCTGGAAAATGTAAATGAGGACGATCTCAGCTTCAGTGCGTTGCAGCACTTCTCCGACTCCATGCTGGCCCTCTCTGACGCCGCTCCGGCCATGGAACTGCCTGCTACGGCTGACTTTTGGGACACCCCCGAGTCTCCCTGCGTGAGCTGTACGATAGGAGGCTATTCCTGCAAAAGGATTCGGGAAGGTCGTCACAAGGACTTCTGCACCAGCTGCGTTGCCCTCAACATCGACTGCAGCTTGGCCGGCCATGCCTCACAGAGCCTGTATCCCCTGCCTGCCACCACGATGGTATTCCCCGAACCATGGCCGGCTGCCGAGATGCAACCTACTGCTCTTCCTCTATCACAGGACTTCCCGATGGGTGAGGGCCTGCGAAACTCGGGCAGTACCACAACTCTTGACATGTTGGATGCGGCCAATCAGTCAGATGATGCGGCCATTGTTGCTCCTAGACCCGGTCCTCCTCCCAAGATTGGTGCTAGGCTCTCCAGAGAGTCGGTGCGCATCATGAAGAACTGGCTCAACACGCATACCCGTCACCCCTATCCGAGCGACGAGGAGAAGGAGATGCTACAGCGCCAAACGGGCCTCAACAAGGTTCAAATCACCAATTGGTTTGCCAATGCTCGACGCCGAGGCAAGGTACAGGCACCTCGCTCAACATCGCCAGTCGTCGGGAACTGGGCCGGCGGCATTGACATTCCCCAGAGAAGAGGAACTCCAGCTCTCGAGGCCATGCTTCCCTTGGAACGTTGGAAGCACTCTCCTCCCGAGAACGAACCTGCATCTGTCTCGGCCATTGCAAGGGCCGTTACGGCATCCAGCTCTGGCCGCTCTTCTGGACTAGACAGCCCATTCAGCCTCAACTATACCGACGATGGCTCAAGCAGGTCGCTCTGCCAGTCATCAGCCAGCTCTCTCGGCACGTCGCAGTCGAGCAACGGTTCGCTGGGCTCGGCCTACTCCCACGGCTCCCGCAACACGTGGGGTTCCTTTGGATCTGCCTCATTCAACAACCGCGGACGTCGACGACGGCGAAGAAGAGCTGCTACCCAGCAAATGAGTGACGGGAAGACGAGCCTCGCAGGTCCGGTTAAAACATTCCAGTGTACTTTCTGCACAGAGACGTTTCGAACTAAGCATGACTGGCAACGACACGAGAAATCACTACATCTTTCTCTCGAGCGATGGGTCTGTGCGCCAAATGGGCCTCGCGTGCTGAACCCGGAGAATGGTCAACTGTCCTGCGTCTTCTGCGGCGAAGTGAACCCTGACGATGCACACGTCGAATCTCACAACCATTCGGCATGCCAAGAACGTTCCTTGGACGAGCGGACTTTCTATCGGAAGGACCACCTGAACCAGCACCTCAGGCTGGTACACGATGTCAAGTTTGTGGATTGGTCCATGAAGGCTTGGAAGGTGGCTACCCCACAAATCAGATCTCGGTGCGGTTTCTGTGGTATCGTGATGGATACTTGGAGCTTTCGAGTTGATCATTTGGCGGAGCACTTCAAGTCTGGTAAATCCATGGCCGACTGGAAGGGTGACTGGGGTTTTGAGGCACCGGTCCTCGACATGGTCGAGAATTCCATCCCTCCATGTACGAATGAGACCAATGCAGTATCCCATAGACCATCTCAATGTATCTAACACGTGTTAATAGATCTAATTCACAACGAACGGACAACCCCATTCCCATTCGAAGCGAGCCATTCCCCACCCGAAAGCCCTAGGAATGCTTACGAGCTTATCAAGCTGGAATTGGACTATTTCATTGCCAATCACTTGGATCAGCACGGCCGGGATCCGACCGACGAGGAGTTGATGGTCGAAGGTTGTCGTATCATTTTCGCTTCCGAATTGTTGTCGTTGCAAGGCATTGCAACTCAAGCCTCGTGGCTTCGTGACGTTATCATGAAGTCGGTGGATCTTGAGAAGAAGGCTAAGTTCGGTCCCCTTCGTGGCGCCGCCGAAAACAGATTGGCAAGTCTGAAGATTAATGGCAAAGACAATTTGTTCGAGCAGTGTCCGATGGAGTATCAACTGCAGGAGTTTGTAAGGGCAAAGAGGCTGTTAGGCCTAACGGCCATGGATCCTGAGCTGCAGGAGGAAGCCTGCAGAATCGTCGGTCGAGTGGAGGAGATGTCGACTCACCCCTCCGGACAGGTCGCCAACTGGCTTCTGCGTCTTATCGCAACAGGAACCCACTGGCTAGAGGCTTTCCGACGTCGGGCGCACCTCCCACGAACCGAGGATGTGCAAGACGAGGTCTTCCGGTCAACGGATCCTATGTCCATTGACTCCACGATTCACAGCTATTCCAGACTTGAAAGGGAACTGGGAGATTTCTTAACCGGTCAACGAAACCGCGGAGTAGAACCCACAGATGACGACCTTCAACGGCAGGCGCGTATCATTATATACGAATTTGACGATGGATGGAATCAAACAGCTGCCGATAACAAGACTTGGCTCGCCGAGTTCCGACAGCGCCACCCAGCAAAAGGATCGGTCTCCCCTACTGACGGCTCTGTGGAATTGTCTCTTCCTCAAAGCAACCGGTCCAGCGGCAGTGACTGGCCGTCCGCCACGCAAACGACAAGATCAGCAAACATGTCACCAGATCATGGC
Source organism: Paramyrothecium sp. XJ0827 (assembly GCA_020881915.1). NCBI lineage: Eukaryota > Fungi > Ascomycota > Sordariomycetes > Hypocreales > Stachybotryaceae > Paramyrothecium > Paramyrothecium sp. XJ0827. Next base: position 3,129,673 of record JAJFPB010000005.1, on the reverse strand, counting down.
AACACAGCCGCGTCTCCCATGAGTCCTCTGTTCCTAAATGACGCCAATTGCTACCGACGCCTTGCAAAGGAGCTACGCAGATGGGTCTTGGCCACAATGTCACCCAACAACCCGAACCGCCATGTGCCAACTGACGCTGAACTACAACACCAAGCCCGCTGGATCATCTATGATGAGTAAGTGAACGTCTTCGGCATTGAGACTTAATGGGTGGCTAACTGTTCTTAGCGACGATCCGTGGAACCAGACTGCAGCAGATAACGCTGAATGGCTGCAGCGCTTTAAGCGGTTCTCAAGCATTTTGGATCCTGAGGGACCATCACTTCCCCCGACCCTCTCCTGGGCACTCGAGCAGGGCGGCTCTGGCTTCGCGCCACCTTACGCTTACCCAAAGGGCCGGGTCGCTACTTTTAGCGAAAATATCCAGGTGGCCATGCGACAGGGCGCAAAGGTCATCCCTGCAGAGAAGACGCTGGCGAACAACTTTCTCCGAGATATGACCCAGCGTTACCCTCAGCCTGGCACCGTCTTTTGCTACCGGGAGCTTGAACAAGGCTTGGCCGAAATGGTTGAGAAGCATTTTGCCGCCACTGGTACTTTCCCAAGCGACGTGGCAATCCAAAGCCGGGCGAAAGAGATTGTCAACATGGAGGAGACGGCTGCAGACGATCCAGAACTGCTGGCCAAGTTTAAGACCATGATGGAAGAAAAGATCGGCCACGCATCAACCCAGGCAGAAGGTCCATCGGCGCTTCCGGCAAATATGGATGTGAACATTTCGGATGAGGAGGTTGAGAACATGCTGCAGGACATGCGGTTTGAACTCGATAATGAGTCGTGGTACCAAGTTGGCCACCAAGAAGGAGTGGAAGATGGTGGTGTTGCACTCAATGGGAGTAGCTTTTAGAAGACACCAACGCATGAGAGGATGATTTAACAAGAATCTTCTTGTCTTTACTATCCGGGCTCTTGATTGCGGCGAGAAGCTATGGGCTTTTGTGGTCACGTTTTATCATACAAGTGGGATGGATGTTTATGATTATACCCTGTGGATGATTCAAGAGTTTGGGCTTTGTTGGAGGTGCTGGACATTTGACTACGGTGCATGGCTTTATAGACTGTCAAGGTGGTGTGTTGGGGCGCATGGGATGATTTGAATTCTTGACGGAATTTTATAGATTTAATGAAATACGCACTTCTCTTATCTCACCCTCATTTGGTTCCTGGACAATGGGATGTGCATGCAAGTTGTCTTGGTAGGAATGTTATGAGAGAGGGTTCGTCCAAGTGCGATAAAGTCATGAACTTATGGTGTGGGACTTACAGGAACAAAGTGGTCGAGGCACACCCCATAGCGGCACGAAATACCATGTCGACGTAATTGAAAGGACGAGGCAAAAGCAACAGCAGAAAGAAAGCAGCATCACGTGGGTAATGAATCGGGATCCAGAATCAGAGTTGAACAGTTCTGTGCTAAGACAGCTGCCGTTTTTGGCGACACTGCCCATCGTGGCTTAGTCCTAAACCTTGTGTGTGGTATGGCATGCGTGCCAAAGACATACAAGATACAAGGGCTCATCAACACCCACCCTCCTACCTCTCACTCAGCCTTCAACGCTTTGACTCTACTCAGACTACTCACATCACTGTCATGCAGATTCTACACGGAACCTGCATCAATTGACGCTGCAATCAATCTCAACGTGTGCTGCGTCATTTTCTTCAGACCACGACATGCACACCTGGGTGAAAGTTGAGTAAAGCAAGTCATTGTCAGTCACACCTGGTAGTGGGAGGAGCGGGTGGTGGAAGAGCCGGTGACGAGGATCGTCCATATCATTGGCATACGGGAATTCCAGTACCGGCTATGTGGCCGTGCTAGGAGTCGCTCACGACCTATAGCTGTCACGAACATCACGACTCAAGAAGTGGCATTGTCGCGAATGTTCCGGGCTTACCCATCGGCGCAAACCACGTAAACACAGGACACCCAACAGCCATGCCAGCTTATCTGTGCCATGGCTTCCGCTGGCACCGTCTCAGCATACGAATCTTCGTCATCATCCATGATCTCGAAGACGCCGCGCCCGATTGGATCATCGGCTATGACTCAACATCCCTCATTCTAGACCAGCTCTATGAGAATTTTGATTTTCTTCCCGAGCTGCCGGTTGCCGCGGACGCTTCTGACGAGACGGCCCAGGCGGATCAGCGCGGTCTTGAAGCGCCAGCGAAGAAAAATGGCGATACTGGAAAGGAACATGTTCACCAGGATGAGGATATGGACCTCCCGCCGCCCCGTGTGCCCGATTCGGAGGATGCCATTCTTATGCATCAATGGTCCGCGGTCAAGCTGCTGGAGGAGTACGACATGGCCGAGACTGCGGTCGCCGCCCGTCCCTATGCCTATGTTGCAGACTACGTCGCCCGGATCGATCTGAGCGCAGACATAGCTGCCGAGATGGCGAAATACGAGGCCACCTCGAAAAGCGGCGGCGATGAGCCATCCTGGTTCGTACAGCTGAGGGATAAGATGCAGCCAGGCGAGGACATCAAGTGGTACGTTGTCGTCTGCGACGACGCCGAGCGAGCTGCGCCCGAGGACGTATTTTCGGAAGATGAAGAGATGAGCGACATCAAGGAGACACCGACCATGGAAGCGAATGCGCTCCAACATAGGCCTGCGTCGTCGGGAAAGCCGGATGTACCTCCGAACAACACACCGAGCATACTAGTACCCCAGTCGGAGAAATCCTTCGACCACCCCGCAGATGAGCGGCCCTCAAGTCAGTTTCAAACCGATGAACACGGTGATAAGACACCTCCCCACAAGGCGCTGAGAACCAAGCAGTCTTTCTCAAGTGGTCTTCGGCGACTGCTGGGGAGGAGGGACAAGGCATCACAGTCACGGCCATCGTGAGAGACAAGCCCCCGCCATGAAGATATCTTTAGAGCCGAAGGATGCAAGGCTCGATATGCACTTATTAGAACTTGCCTGACCAGAGCCTAAAGCATCGCCAGGTCTAGCAGCAGTCGTAAACGCATGAAGCAGGTTGGAAGTAAACAACTGACGAGTCAAGTCAAGGCAGGTCATGCTTATGTTTTGTTTGAATAGTGCTCGGTTCAAAGGGATGTCACATATCATGAGCTTAGCTACTTAATTTAATGAATTGATGGGTTATCGGCATCCTTCCTCGACGGAGACAGATATTACCTAGTCCCGGGTAGGCGCAGTAGTGCAGGAGCTGACGAGGTAACGCTACTACCCCGGACCCCAGTATTCCCTTAAAACAGGCTCTTATAGGTAAGGTAGCGGGCCTGCGCTCTGACGTACGCTATCACGTGGAAGAGCTACTCCAGGCATGTACTGTAGGTGAACGCATTAGCTCTGCAACCGGACATCAATCCATGAACCGAAGCTGCCGAACAAGCTCGAGAACGAGCCTTCTGCGGCTCTTCCCGCATGGCTCCTGTCCCAATTGCTGTTGAACTTCTGACACTGGCCGTTTGATACCCCTTTGACACCGCCCACGCCGGCCAACGACGTGGCCATGGCGTCCGCACAGCAGCAGCGGCGCCAGCACTACTCCCCGTCCCCGGCCCGCAGCGAGTCGCCCTCGTTCGCCCAGACGGGCGCCGAGTTTGCCATGGACGACGACGACGACGACGATGAGGACGACCGCAGCGACGATGACGACCTGCGCTCGGCCGTCCTCGACGGCGGCAGCTCCGCGCACGAGGCCTACGAACTCCGCGACAGGAGCCCGTCCAAGGAGCATGGAGGGCCCGAGGACGGGCGGTGGGACGAGGAGCGGCTGCCGCTGAGCCGACGCCTGAGCGCGAGCTCGGTGGCTAGTTTCCAGCTGTACACGCCGGACGAGGAGCTTGCCGTGCGGCGCAAGTTTGACCGGAAGCTCGTGCTCTTCGTCGCGCTGCTGTTCATGCTGAGCTTCCTGGACCGCTCCAGTACGTTTCATCGTCACCCCTTCCCGCCCCCATAAGGCTGCCAACCCAGGCCGCGGAGATGAACAAAAGGACTGACATGCATTGGCCATCTAGACATCGGCAACGCCTTCATAGCAGGAATGGACGCCGACCTGCAGACGGACCCTCCGCGCGACGACTGGTACGAGTGGACCCTGACGTCCTTCTACATCTCCTACATCGCCTTCGAGTGGATGTCGCTCCTGTGGAAGCTCGTCCCCGCCCACATCTACGTCTCCCTCATCGTGCTGACGTGGGGCCTGACGGCGTCGCTGCAGTCCGTCGCCGTCTCGTACCCCATGCTCATCGCCCTGCGCGTGCTGCTCGGCATAGGCGAGGCCGGGTTCACGGGCATACCCTTCTACCTGAGCTTCTTCTTTAAGCGGGACGAGCTGGCCTTCCGCACGGCCATTTTCATTTCCGGTAAGATGCCCGCTCATCCGGGGGCCCCCCTTTCACGGGGGTCTCCCGGTCTTCAAAGGTGCCACCACCCGCTAAACGCCCCTGGCCGTCTATAGCTGCCCCTCTCGCGACAAGCTTCGCGTCCACTCTCGCCTGGGTAATTGTGAAGTTCGCGTCGCTGGGGCCCATTGCGCCCTGGAGGCTGCTGTTCCTCGTCGAGGGCTTCCCCTCCGTGATTGTTTCCGTCATTGCCTGGAACGTCATCCCCGACTCGCCCCAAACGGCGTCGTACCTCACAAAGCGCGAGAAGAAGGTGGCTCGGCTGCGCCTCCGCAACGAAAAGCCTGCTGCGGCGTCGGCGGCGGCGACCGCATCATCCTCTCGCAGGCTCAAAGGGCGGGAACTCCTCGCCGTGCTCCGAGACCCCATAGCCTGGATCACCGCAGCCATGTTCTTCCTCACTAACATGGCATACTCGTCTCTCCCAGTATTCTTGCCCAAGATCATGACCGAGATGGGGCACGACACACTCACCTCCCAGGCGCTCAGCGCACCGCCGTACCTGGTCGCCTTCGTGGTCGTCCTCTTCACGGCTCACATGTCGGACCGCCTGCGCGCCAGGACCGTCCCCATCGTGTTCCATGCGCTCGCCTCCGCGGCGGGGTACGGCATCCTCGCCATGTCCGAGGCGCTCCACCTCCCGGCCTTTGTCCGGTACGTGGCCATCTACCCGGCCGCCGTCGGCTTTTTCAACGTCGTGACGCTCACCATCGCGTGGAACATCAACAACCAGGCGAGCGAGAGCCGGCAGAGCGGCGGCTTCGCGATGCTGCAGTTCATCGGGCAGTGCGGGCCGCTGGTCGGGACGAGGCTCTACCCGAAGAAGGACGCCCCTTACTACTCGAGGGGCATGTTGACGTGCGCGGTGGCCATGCTGACCGTGGCGGTTCTGGCCGTGCTTCTACGGCTGTATCTTCAATATCAAAACAGGAAGATGGATCGTGAGGAGAGCCAGAATCAAGACCATGTGACTCCAGTGGAAGAAGAGGGCCTGGTCGCCCGTCACAAGATCAGTAGAACAGTAGAACGATTTCGATATATAATATAATAATCTCCATTGGATTGTCAAGGCGAAAAGAGCTTTCTGGCACCATAATGGTTACCGAATAGGCGTATTCGGTTAGACTAGTTCTCAACTCTATTACGTTGCGTAAAGAACCATTTGTCTTCTCCTTTCTATTTATGTCTATAGCCGTATGGCCAGTTAGCCCAACGGGTTGGGAGCAAACATCCACGTCGGTGCCTGGTAGCGACACACTCCCTCCCGCCACCATGGCTCATGCTCAAACCGGCTGCGTTCTAGGCAAAAGGTCCCAAATCCTCCTTCGGACTTACCCTTCAAAACATTGGCAGGGTGATCTCGTCGACGTGCTGCCTTCCAGGCCTGGAAATCTCGCCTCTCCTGGTCCGCCTGACGCCTCCATTGATGCCTTGCCTGGCGTATGCGCTTGGAGCCCTGCTCATACACCGTTGCAGCGAACTTCTGCAGGCTCAGACGCGGTCGCTTGGCGAAGGAGTCTTTGATGCTGCGGAGAGAAAAGTCAGAGGCCTTCCTTTTGGATTGTCGGGGAGCCTCGGCACCGGACTTGACAGGCCTTGCCATTAAGCCAGCTTCAGGGCTTTTCAGACGGTCTGCATCTGCGGCACCGTCGAACTGGTACTTTACGCCTTGTGTGCTGGTGCTGACCCGTTCCGTCACGTAGCCCGAGTCGGGTTGAGTTTCTTGGTGCTGGCGCTCGGCTTGTTTCTCGTGATGTGTGGTGCAAATAACGTGGTTTGTTGTAGTTGCTCGCTCAGCAGTGTCAGGAGAAGTCGCCCGTTCACCTTGCCATTCTGTAATGACAGCAGCAGCGTCTGCAATAGCTGCGTGTGTGCTCGTGTCCGCGTTCTCTGGTTCAGACAGCGCACTCGACGAACGCGAGGATAGATTTGAGAGGCACCCATTGTCTTTTGCGAACTGCGACAGGTTTGATAGGCTCAAGTGGTGCCCGGAGAGGAGCGAGAGAGGAGACTGAGCACGCTGCGGGCTTGCAGGCGAGAGCGGGTATTCCGAGGAAGTGCTTCGGGCACGAGCACCTGTCGGTAGTGGAGGAGAAGCCGTCGTTCCGGACATAAGGTGGAGCTTGTTCATTTGGTCAAGGAAGTCATCTGACGCGTCGAAAGGACTTTGTATTGATGGTGTTTCAAGAGGAGCGTCCAAGCTACAGCATTCCATGACAGGACCAACCCAAGGGGAGCATACTTTCATGGTCCGCAAGTGATCGCGAGAATAAGCAGGGCCTATGGGGTCGTTATAGACAGAAGGCGATGCATCTGCAACGCGTCTGTCCCGATCCATGGAACGGACTGAACGGGGCACCTTGTCAGCATCCAAATTATCATATTCGTCACATCGCGCGTTTTCTTTGGACTCTCTGAGACACGCCGTCTTGCTTGTATGTTGATGTCCGAATGGCGATGTAACTTGAGAGAAGAACCTTGACGGCTTGCGTTTCAGTGGTGCCGGGTGTGCATGTGCCGGGTGAGCATGAGGAAGCGAAAGACGAGTCCCCGGGTTGTGGCTGGGCCCGTCGAAATAAGGACTATGGCGAGTAGAGGCGGTACGATGTTGAGCCATGAAAGACCTGTAGGAATAAGAACAGATGCTTGATTGGACTGGGTATCGGTACTTCTAAATCAAAGATGACGGGTGGTCCTGGCAAGATGGAGCTGCAATTGAGAAGTATGGAATTTGTAGTCATATCCAGGTCGTAGTCATTTGCGTTTAAGAGAAATCTACAAAGCACCTGGCGGTTTTCTCTCCTTCCCATCTTGCGTTACCTCGACGGCCATTCAGTCTCCGCTCCTTCACTATCTCCCTAGCCTTCACCGGTCGTTGTTCCATCCTCGACATCTTTGAACTGCCTTAGATTTCCTACGCCTGGCTCGCTCGAGCCTCCCATTCTAGCCAAAGTGGGCTCATTAAGAGGCCGATGTGTAGAAATCCAAGCTTGGAACAGAGTCACAAACCCAGCTTCGTAACGTGGTTCTGAAGTGATGTGTATAATTGATCGTGGCTCACATAATGCCCCACCGTCCGAGACCCATTACGGATGAGACCTTGTCATGACATGATATGCGTGGCGTGTTGCTCCTCTGCTCCGGACCACTCCCCGGCGTTATGCTACGTCGTTATTCTACCTTGCGTAGTACTGTGACCAAGCGTTGGCCATCTCAGCTATATATTGCCCGCAACCCCGTGGCCTCAGAGGATGCTCGGGAACTGGAACATGTCAAACCACCAACTTGATTGGATGTTCATGAGAGTCTTTTACTGACGCTCTTCCGACCACAGCCGGGTGTCAGCGTAGCTCGCCGAGGCTGGAAATTGCAGGACTTAGGAGCTCTTGGTTTGTCCATCATCCACATCAAGGTCTGTGAGGGCCAACGACCCCCGGGCTGAAGACAGTCGCTTCTCATTGCCCGAGCAAGTATTCAAGCAGTCCAATAAAGTGAGCATTCCCTAAGCGGCCGAGCTTTCGGTTCATCCATTACCTACCTTATGCCTATAGAAGCATGGGGTCGTCGTCGGTTAAGACTACCTTAGATGGAATCACACAGTGTCTCACGATGCGCACTGTCCGAGGCACCATTGCGATGAAATATACTTTCCACGCCACGAAAATCTGCCTGTTGCCAGGGTATTCCATAAGAGTTATGCTGACGCCTTAGCGCATCCGACACTGTGCCGAAGCGTTATGCTTGCAGTGAGAGGCGGCAGAATGAGTTGGCCGGCCTCTGTTGTCTTAAAAGCATGAAGCTCACCAATAGCCATGGACACAAACCTGTCACTTCGAGCACCTCAGCATTACAGCCACCATGGAGGTCTCTGGAACACTGTCCGAGTTGGCCAATCGGCCTCGCACGAGACAAAGAGCGCACAAAGAGCCCGCGGCTCTCGATGTGCCTGATATTGAGCAAGATGCCGCCGAGAGGAAAAGGGTCCTGAATGTGCTGGCGCAGCGACGATATAGTGAGTCGAATGCACCTTACCTTGGCTTGAGAGATTAGAACCTGTTCTAAATGATTGATAAGGAGCTAGAAAGCGACACCTTCGGAAACAGGGAAGTGAAGCCAATAAGCGGCAAGACACGAATTGTGCGGAATTATCTATTGGATCATCAACTTCGGAGGGGTGGGCAGAGGAGAGCGGGACAACAACGAGCTCGGAGACGGTGTCTCAGGGCCCTGCTGAAGAAGGCGGCGGTGTCACCTTGGACCCTGACGTGGACCTGGCCTCTGCTTGGGATTCATTGAATAACGATATGCTGTCATCTCTTATAGACGAACCAGGTCTGGAGCTGCTTCCTTATGGCTTCGCAGACGAGGTTGCAGTGGCACAGGCTGCCATGTTCTCAATATCACCCGGCCATGAGGGTATTGTGCAAGAATCTGGCTCGGCCCCGACTTTGTCATTGAGCGGAAGCTCCAGCCAGTCTTCTCCAGGAACGGGGTTCCCAGACAGCTACCTCCTACCTGTACATGAGCTTACGATTCTACGTGCACTCCTCCGGATAGCGGAGCGACTGGGATGTAAAGAGCAGATGTGGAGCCTCGATGCCGTGTCACCGTTCAACAACGGCCTAGGGACGCCAGCCCTTGACCAGCTCCCTGAAGCGTGGCGGCCAACGCCATCACAGATCCTGATCCCCCACCACCCCATTCTCGATTTCCTGCCATGGCCAGGAGCACGGGATAGGATCATCAGCGTGTTCGCGCTGCCGGACGAGGCTCGGCCGCCCAACGCAGCGGGGCCCCTGGCGTTGGTCAACTTTGCGTACGACCTGGAACACAACGCTGAAGGCGTGCGGATCTACGGGGGGGACCCGTACGACGGCAGCTGCTGGGAGATTGGGCAGGTCCTGTTCGAGCGGTGGTGGTTCCTGTTCGATCGAGAGATCGTCGAGAATAGCAACAGATGGAGACAGCTCCGCGGGGCGCCACCTCTGCTGCTCAAGGGGACTGGCCAGTTCAGCGGGTGAATCATGTCGCATCTAGGCAATGATGACGCCGGATAGGAAGGGGCATGCATAGCTCTATAATGCGTCCTATACCGGAATATAGGATACCATTTTGGGTCCAGCAGACTCCGATGACCGCGTAATGAAGCTGACCAGGCAGCGATGCATCAACACCGCTCCCGACAGTGCCGGGTTGCAGGTGCAGTGTCTCTGACTTGGCATGTGTAATGCTTGTAGTTACAACTGAGAGGCCTTAGATATAGTCGGCGCCGAGGTTGGAGAAACAAGCATGAATTTTTGATAGCACGGCCCCGACCGACTGCTAAGAAGCTTGCTTCAACCAAGATTGCTGGTGAAAGACAAAGAAAAAACGGGCACTGACGAAAGAACTAGCGGGGGGTCTTGATCCTCGCCAATCCAGTGTCTCTATGCTGCACGTTTGATTGCACCGACGACGTGGATGCTACTGCAGGAGTCATTTTGCAGCGGCAGGCGAAACAGCGGGGGGCCTCTTGGAGGCCTTGTCTCGTCTCGTCTTGTTGTGTCTCTTGTGTGTCCAAAGGAGGGGCAGCGCGGCGTGGAGGGGCAGATGGAGGGGCACGGACTAACAGAGGGGAGGGGACCCCAGTGGGCGGCATTTGCTCTGCTTTAGAACTCCCCTCGTACTCGGGGTTGTAAACCATGGAGACTTTGTGGCCACCACCCATAACAACGACAAGGGAAGAAGGAAAAAAAAGGGTACATGACGGTACATGGGGGGATGACTTACACTAATCGGAGGCGGTCACGGACTTGGACATCGGACATCAAGCCAACTCGGAGCCTCAAAAGGAGCGGGATCATAATTGCATTTCACACTTGGAGGCGTTGTCACAGCCGTGGACACCGTTTTCTGAAGCACGGATCGGAGCAAACTGAACACACGCGCACACACATTAGGTACGTAAACGCAGTTTGCACAACTCGTCTCCGTACCTTGCCGCTGTCGATCTGATGTGCGACGAGGTTGACAATCCCTCGCCCCTCACCCCTCCCCTTCGGCTCCCCGGAGCTGGTCGTCGTCGTCGCAGGAACTGTGTATGCAAGACGAAGCCAGCAGCAGCGGAGGCCTGCCTACCTAAGTCAAGGGATTTTGCTCGTGGGCCAACGGCGATTAAGGTCTCGTCCTGCGTACTCTGCACCCTGCGGTGGAGTGCCTCTGGTTCCCCCCCCCAAGTTGGGGACGCTTTCGGCGACCCCCGACGAATCAGGGGCCCGCCATGGTCGGAGTTCCGGGGGATAAAGTACTTGCAAGTATCTCTGCCTCTACGTCGTCGCCGCGAAGGGAAACCGGTCCTTAAAATTACTCTTGTCTAAAACAATTAGTACTGCTGTAGGAAGGGGAGAGGATAAGAGCAGTACTTGTACTTATCGGTAGGTTTTCCAGCAGAGGCGGAGAATTTTGATCTAGTTGCAAGCCTCCCAGTTCTGTTCTTATTATATGCCCTTCAACGTCACCAGGCCGTACTCGCTTCTCTCCAGACCTTCCTCCCCCCTCGCTCTTATAATCCTGACTTCTTTTTTCCTCTTCGGTTCCTCTCTCCTCTCCACCTCCGCATTCCTCTATAACCTCGTGCATCCCGTGTTCCCCTGACTCCTCTCCTTCTCCTAAATTATTATTCCTTGTCGCCACTGAATTTCCCTCTCAACATCTCAGTCGTGGGGAGGGTTTCCGCTGTGCCCACCTTGACCTAGTTCTTCCATCTGTTTCTTGCTTGGAGGGGCGGATACCTCTAGAGGTACCAAGGCGATTGCCCCAAAAAACTAGCGGTCTCCCGGCGCCGATTCGGACCCTGTAAGTACCTTAAAATGTAACCCCTCAGTCCGACAAGCAATTGGTTTGTTCCTGCTGCTGCTCCTGCATCATTCTTTTTCTTCTTATACGCTCCCATTTCTCCTCCCCCCCTCCCCCCCCGAACCTCGCCCTCTCCTCCGTTTGCTGTTCGATGCCTAGCGTGCTAATGGATGGTGCCTCTCCTTAGCTGCTGTCTGATTCTTCCCCTGGTTCTTTAATTCTACCTTGCTCCCCATATCCTGCGAGCTGCCGAAGCCGCACCGTCGCCAACGATGCACATCAAGGATATGCTCATCGACGCCGAGAGGAGCGGCCAGCCCTCCTTCTCCTTCGAGTACTTCCCTCCCAAGACTGCTCAGGGTGTACAGAACCTCTACGAGCGTATGGACCGCATGTACAACCTCGGTCCCAAGTTCATCGACATCACCTGGGGTGCTGGCGGCACCACCTCCGACCTGACTTGCGAGATGATCCTCCAAGCCCAGGCCGTCTACGGCCTCGAGACCTGCATGCACCTGACCTGCACCGACATGGGCACCGACGAGATCAACGACGCTCTCCAGAAGGCCTACAAGGCCGGCTGCACCAACATCCTGGCTCTGCGTGGCGACCCTCCTCGCGACCAGGAGAAGTGGACCGCCACCGAGGGCGGCTTCCAGTACGCCCGCGACCTTGTCACGCACATTCGAAAGACCTACGGCAACCATTTCGATATTGGCGTCGCTGGCTATCCCGAGGGCTGCGATGACAACAAGGACGAGGAATCTCTCCTTGACCACCTGAAGGAGAAGGTTGACGAAGGCGCTTCCTTCATCGTCACGCAGATGTTCTACGACGCCGACAACTTCATCCGCTGGGTCGGACGAGTGCGTGAGCGCGGCATCACCATTCCCATTCTGCCCGGCATCATGCCCATCGCAACCTACGCAAGCTTCCTGCGCCGCGCCAAGCACATGAACTGCAGGGTTCCCAAAGAATGGATGGATGCTCTCGAGCCCGTCAAGAACGATGACAATGCTGTTCGTGACATCGGCAAGTCGCTCGTTGCTGAGCTCTGCCGGAAGCTGCTCGCTGCCGGTATCTGCCACTTGCACTTTTACACCATGAACCTGGCCCAAGCCACCCGCATGCTCCTCGATGAGCTCAACTGGGCCCCCTCCGCCAACCGTCCTTTCGTCCAGCCCCTTCCCTGGAAGCAGTCCAAGGCTCTCGGCCGCCGAGACGAGGACGTCCGACCCATCTTCTGGCGCAACCGCAACAAGTCGTACGTCCTGCGAACCCAAGACTGGGACGAGTTCCCCAACGGACGCTGGGGTGATTCGAGGTCTCCTGCGTTCGGTGAGCTCGATGCTTACGGCATTGGTCTTCCCGGCTCCAACGAGGCCAACCGAAAGAAGTGGGGTGAGCCTCAAACCGTTGCTGAGCTTGGTCAGCTCTTCATCCGCTATTTGAACGGCGAGTTGGACTCTCTGCCCTGGAGCGAGTCTCCCATCGCCACCGAGGCCGAGCCCATCAAGAAGGATCTTGTTAAGCTGAACACTAAGGGCTTCATTACCATCAACTCTCAGCCCGCTGTCGACGGCGTCAAGTCATCCGACCCCACCTACGGTTGGGGCCCTGCGAACGGCTACGTCTACCAGAAGGCGTATCTTGAGTTATTCCTCCATCCCGACGTCTACCCCAAGTTGATGCAGCGTCTTAAGGACCACCCGACTCTGACCTACTACGCCGTTTCCAAGTCCGGTGACTTGAAGACAAACGCGCCTTCCGATGGACCCAATGCCGTGACCTGGGGTGTCTTCCCCGGCAAGGAGATCGTCCAGCCCACCATCGTGGAGAGCGTCAGTTTCCTTGCTTGGAGGGACGAGGCCTACCGCCTGGGAGTGGACTGGGCTCGCTGCTATGACGCCAACTCCTCCAGCCGTAAGCTGATTGAGCACGTCATGAATGACTGGTACTTGGTCAACATCGGTGAGTTTAATCGTTAATGGTGAGGTCACAATGAGAAAGCTAACTGGATTATAGTGAACAATGACTTCCACGAGAGCCGTACCATTTTCGAGCTGTTCGAACACCTCGAGCTCCCTAGCCTCGACTCGCCCATTGCCTCGACCAACGGTCACCCTCTGAGGAACAGCGAGTCTGCTGTTGCTGCTTAAGCAGCTCTTCCTCGCCCGATGTCTTGATCATCTTGTGTTTTTGATTTCATTTCTTGTCATAAAGGCGTAAAAGGCTTCCTTTGAGTGCTCGCACGTCATGCTTCTTACGACATTTTGCATCTGTGCATTTGATATTTTACTTGGGCGTTACATACACCAAGGTGGTGGTCTTTTTCCAACAAAAAGCTACACTGGGACTTACTGGGGTTTTGCCGGGAAAGGGAAGAGAAACAGCGGACAACTGGCGCATCTCTTCATAAACAAAACCAAAAGGGACTGAACGACACGCAGCATTGCCCGCTTTCAATCGGGCAATGCTTCTTTTGCATGCATATTAAAATATCTCAACGATACCCCGTCGCCTGTGGAAGGGAATTTTCTCTCTTTGTTTTACTCGACTCTTTTTTTCTCTTCTTCATGGTTCTTGGAAGGTGGGAGTGGAGGTTTGGAGGGTAGTTGGAGGGAGTACCGGGGGGAGATCTAAAACTTTCGCTTCTTCCTGTGCCGACTTGGGACATAGACACATGCGTCTATTTCTTGGACTACATTCGGTCGTGTTGAACGAATGTCGCCTTGGAAAGACGAGCTAGACAAACTTATATAGATGGCCATAGTTGACAGACAATTATGGCTGTGACAGCTATTTGTCAATTTGATGTTAGACTTGGCATATGGTAGCGGATCAGAACTTGATTATTGTGTCATGCTTCATAATCCAGTGCGGATCTTAAAGATACCCATGTAATCATACGTGAAGCCTTCATGGCGGCGGCGCTCTTAACTACCCGCCTTTGGTAGGCTAGTTCACCCCTTTATCGTGCTACTCAAGTATGAGTAACCCAGAGATCAATGGTCATGGGCTCGGTGTTTTCTAGTTTACGCCAAGAACACTCCACGCCGGGCGCACTCCCAGCTTTTATACGTGGCCAGCGACCTCTCTACTCGCCCCAGTCATCCTGGTCTCCCACGTCGTAGTCCATGTCCACCTGCCGGCCTCCCCGGTCGTCGTCGTCATCCGGCACCTCCCCGTCCTCGCTAAGGTTGTCGTCCGCCGCCTGCTCCTGTCCTTGCTTCTGCGGTTGCTGGGGCGGCGGCGGTGCGGGCGCACTCGTGCCGCCGCCCGCCGACTTGACCCACTCGAGCTGCAGCTTGCCGTCGATGCCGGCGAGCTCCTTGTCGTGGAGGGCGTGGTGGAAGCGCTCGGCCGTTTTGCGGTCCCGGAAGGCGACGTGGGTGACGGTGGGGGACGACTCGACGGACTCGAACTCGCCCAGGTTCTGTACGCGTGGGTGTCAGCATGACTTGACGGCCAAAATCTGCCCTGCGCGCAGTTGACGCAGAGGGAAGGTCAGAGAAAGAGTAGGGAAATGAGTGGTACTTACGAGAAGGAAGTGCCGCAGCGCCTCGTCCTTCTCCGGAGACGTAAAGTCCACGCCGGTAATGGCTAGTTTCTTAGGTCGATTGTCCAGGGAATACTGGGCATACGCGGCATGTCTACTGTCCTGTCCTCTGGAGAAGCCGCCGCGCCCCCTGGGAGCATAACCTCTCCCACGAAGGCCGCCTCTGCCCCGAAATCCTCCGGCCCCGGCTGAGGGATACCCGCCAACGTCGTCAGCTGCATTTGGATCTATGCCCAGTAGCTTAGCCTCCTGTTCCAGCGCCGCTAGTTTCGCGCGCAGCATCTCCGTTCCTGAGCTTGTTGCCGCCGGGTCGGCACCGTTCTTCTCTGCAAGCTTGGCCTGTAGCCTCTCGCTCTCCTGCCGATGTCTTGCCAGCAGCTCTTCTTGTTGTCTCTCCAGCTCGCGTCGTTGGCGCTCAATCTCCTCCCGTTTGGCTTCTCGTTCTTGGTGCTGCTGCTGTGCTGCCTCCTGCCTTCTTTGAAACTCCTCCAAGTCAAGTTCCGGCTCCGGCTCTACGCTTCCGTTCATGCTGGTTCCGTTTTCAGGCCTCGAGAAAGCCATGTTGTCGGCCTCGTCCTTGTGCCAGAACACCTTGACGAAGCGGTTTTCAAAAATAACCTTGGGGGAGCGGTATGCTGCATTGGCAGCGTTCCAATTGTCGTACTTGACTGTAGCCAGGTGTTTGTACGGCTGCATTGATACTTCGACAATGTTTCCAAACTGGGAGAAAAATTCGCGAACTTTTTCTTCGCTGAAGGACTCTTCCGGAATGCTCTCGACAACGATCGTGCTCTTCGAGCGATCGTTCACGGGCCCATCAACAGAGAATGGAGCGCGGGCGCCTTTTTTCCTGCCTCCACGCTCTCTCCGGGCCCCTCGGCCTCGTCCAGGCTGCATTCCCGACATGAAGGCGTTCATAGCCTGGAAATACTGGGCAGGGTCGAACGGCGGTCCGCCAGGAGGCACAGCATTATTAGGGTCGTATTCTAGACAAATGACAGGCTTGTTAGCTCTTCCAAAACACAAAATTGAGAGCTCGTTAAGCTGAGATGAAGAATCTCGGAGAGGAGAGAGGAGAGGCCCAATGTATTTTCCCAAAGTCCGTGACTTAGGGGTTTGTTTGCGGTCTCCCTTCGTGTGCTAGAGCTTATGCCAAGGGAGGGAATCGCGTAAGAAAAGCGACTTACCATCTTGTCCAACCATTGAGGGGTTGTACGAAGATTCGTTGGCATGATCATACTGACATGTGCTTCCCCTCGAGCAGTAACCTTTCGTATCGAAGTCCCGGCACCTGCCCCTGCGCCGTGGCGCGTCTTTGCTCCCCGGAAAGTCTGGACCCTTGCCCAAGGGCGGGAAAGGTAGGCCCATGGCCTGCATCTGCATGAGGGCGTCCATGGGGAGGGGATTGTTCGGATCGAAGGGCAGGAAACCTGATGCGCTGGGCATGGGTGCAAAGCCCTTGGACCTCCCTCCACGAGCGTCGCCCGCTCTACCTCTGCGCCCATTGCGACGAGCCTGTTTAAGCGGGCGCCCGCCTTGGCCGGGGAATTGCGATTCCTGATACTCTGGATCGTCAAGGTCCTGGTACCCTCGCTTCCTCGGGTATGCGCGCGGGGGGGATGGCGCGAAATCATCGTACGCTTGCCGGCCGTTGGGCGGAGCGGGCGGTTGGTTGGCTTCGGCCACTGAGGGTTTGGGGGGCTGCGAAGCGCCGGGCAGGTAGGATTTGTATTTGAGGGCTTGGAAGACGTCGTCAAGAAAGGGCTTCGGATCTGCGCGCAGACAAATAGTAAGCTGGCTGTGCTTGTGTCCACGATGCTGATCGTAACATGAAACGACCATGGAACTTGGTCCTACCTTCAGTCAAGAAGTCGGGAATCTCCTCCTCGCAAAGTTTCCGCACCGAAGCTTGGTCGCCATCGTGCTTAAGCAAAGCGATCACGTATTCGGCGAGGACATCGGAATCGGCGTCGGATCTGAAGCAGCGCACGCTCTCGTCAACATTATTCACTCAAGCGAACCTACCCAAGCGTAAGAGGGGCAGAGAGGCAACCATCCATGACGGCTCTCGAGGACAGGCCGACTAACGTGTTCTCGATGCGCTTGACAATCCAAGCCTTGAGCAACGGCGCGTCCTCCTCGGGGAACAGCATGGTCCCGACACGTCAAATCATGCAGGTACAAGCTGCGGTGGAGGATCAATACATGCGTAGGGTAGGCGGTGAGCGAAGCAATCGTCGTTTGGGGCCTGTTGCATACGGCTTCTGCTTTATATCGATATGATGTGAAAGCTCGAGTAGCTCTAACTGGGACAAATTGTTGTCGATAAGGCAAGGTACGGGGAGCTACTGGTATCGCAGTGCGACACGGCCAGGCTCCTCCTCGTCCGCCGAAGCAAGTACATCAAGGTATTTAAAGCTGCGGGGAACCGTGGAAGGTACATTCGCCAAGGTACCTAAAGTATCATTTTCCAATAACCAACAACCAACACTATCTTTCAACAAAACCAACAAGCAGATGTCGGTCAAGCTTCAGCATTCCCAGAAAAGCTACTTCGAGCACGATCAAAACAGATGCTTCTTGATGTTGTCTCGGGAATATGCGCCTCAATCAGGCCTACATGCACAACCCATCCCGTTTCACTTTAATCATAGCACCATGCCGTCCGTTCATGCCTCGAAGCCGCTCGGTATACGTTTTCAAGAGCGGCTCGGCACATGATTCTGGCCTCGTAACATGATCAATGTACCTCAGGTAGCTTCAGAGATCAAGGTATGTCACCAGGGTATTCACGAACCTTTTGAGGACGCGAGCCAAACCTCCCCTCGCCTCACGGCCTGGTTGGGATGAGACAGCACGGTGTGTAGCTACACGACAATCACAACATCACCATGTATGCAAAGGGGCAACATATTCTCTAGACGTGTTTCTTCAACTCATGGAGACGACGTAACTACATGCATGAAAGCCGACCATAGCTTCCCTTCATTATGGGCACAACATGGCCCTGCGCAGATGTTTTATTTTCCTTTTCTCCTTTTCACTCGACTTGTCTCTTGAAGTCCCGGAGAGACGGACAAGCTGTGAACAACTCATCTTCGCTAGCAACCACTTGGATATGATGGATGCCCAATGTGGCGTGAGTGCTGATTTAGGCGGCCTGTTGGGAAGCAATTTACAGCTTGTCATAGTACTAAGGGTCTTTGTTAGCATCTGCGTGTCGCAATCTTCATCGGGGGTTCGTGGCAAACTTACGTTCTCGTAGCCGGGAACCTCGGCCTTGAGACCCTTGCGCTTACGCATCTCGAGGACGATCTGGCCGGTCTTGCTGGTGGAGTCGAGGGGCGAGCCACCGGGCAGAACCTGCCAGTGGTCGAAGACGGACTGAGGGAAGGCCTGGCCGGAGGTGGCCTGGCGCAGATCAGCGTTGAAGCCGAAGGACTCCAGGACGGGCAGGTAAGCCTTGATGTTGAACAGAGGAGTACCAGGGCGCTGCTCCTCGTTGAAGACGTGACCACGACGGCGGGTCAGGACACCGTACACGCCACCCATGGCGTTCTCGGGAACCTGAATCTCGACGAGGTAGACGGGCTCGAGAAGAGCGGGCTCGGCGAGCAGGGTGGAGGCGTACAGGACACGACGAGCGGTAGGGATGATCTGGCCACCACCACGGTGGATAGCATCGGCGTGCAGGGTAACATCCATGATGTTGAAGCGGATGGAGCGCATGGGCTCCTCGGCGATGGGACCCTCGCGACTGGCCCACTGGAAACCAGAGACAACGGAGTCCTTGATTTCGTTGAGGTACTGGACGGCCTTGGTCTGGTCGACGACCAAGTTGGCGCCAGTGCCGTCAGGACCGAAGGTCCAGATCTTTCGGGCATCGGTGACGTCCCAACCGAAGTCGTCAGCCAGGACACGGGCACGGGCCTTGAAATCGTCACGGGCGCTGACCTTGCCACCCTCGATGGCCAGAGACAGCTCCTCCTCGATGGGCTCAGCAACCATGTAGATACGGTTGTGCTTGTTAGGGGACTTGGACAGAGCAGTCATGCTGGACTTGCCGGCGACGGTCTCACGGTACTGGACGACGGGGTCGGAAATGATGAGAGGAACACCAGCGTGGTCGTTCTCGAGATCGTTCAAGCAAATCTCAAGATGCAGCTCACCGGCACCAGCAACGACGTGCTCACCGGAGTCGGAAGTGAAGGTAAGAACGCAAGGGTCGGACTTGGACAGACGCTTGAGACCCTCGACGAGCTTGGGCAGATCCTGGGCGTTCTTGACCTGGACGGAACGCTGGACGACGGGGGAGACGGAGAACTTCATGACCTTGAGGTTGTGGGCGGTGTCGCTGGTGGTGAGGGTACCAGACTTGAGAAGGAACTGATCGATACCGACCAGACCGACAATGTTACCGGCAGGCATGTCGTCGATGGGCTCGACCTTGCCACCCATCATCAGGACGGTACGCTGAATAGCCTTGATGAAAAGGTCGTCCTTCTTGCCAGGGATGTAGTTGGGGCCCTGGATGCGGACCTTGAGACCGGAGCGGACGGTACCGGAGAAGACACGACCGAAGGCGTAGAAACGACCCTTATCGGAGGTGGGCACCATCTTGGAGACGTACAGCATGAGGGGACCCTTGGGGTCGCAGTCACGGATACCAATGGCAGCCTCATCGTCCAGGGGACCCTCGTACAGAGTCTCAGCACGGTACTTCTGGGCAGTGACGGGAGAAGGAAGGTGCAGGATCATCATCTCCAGCAGAGAGTCGGCAGCGGGCAGGAAGGTCTTCATGACAGCCTTGAGCAGCTGCTTGCCCTCCTTCTGCCTGTCATCGGCGCTCAGCTTGAGGCTAAGCTTCTCCAGAAGAGTAGCAATCTCCTCCTTCTTGAAGTTCATGACAGCGGAGAAGATCTTGAAGATGGGGTCCAGGATGAACTGGTTGAAGGCACGCTCGAGCTGCTTGCCCTCGTAGGTGCCGTTCTTGGTCCACTTCTTGGTGTGGGGGTTGAAGTAGTTGTCACCCTATTAAGCAGGAGATGTTAGCTACAGAGTTTCGCGAAAAAAGACACCCGCAAACAAGGCGGGAAGTGGAGAAAGATAGAGGGCTTACCCAGAGACGCTCCATCATCTTGTTCTTGTCAACACCGAACTTCTTGGCGTAACGGACAGCGAACTGGCGGATAGTGAAGGCCCAGCCGTGCAGACCGGAACCGAAGGCAACGGTACCCTTCTCGGGGTAGACCTGGACATCACCAAGGGACTTGTCGAGGTAGGTGGAGATGATGACGTTGACGGACTCGATGGTACGAGAGAAGGACTGGTACAGATCCTCCTTGGAGACCTGGAGCTCGAGAAGAGCACGGTCGACCTTGTTGATGATGATGACAGGCTTGATACGCTCACCAAGGGCCTGACGCAGGACAGTCTCGGTCTGGACGCAGACACCCTCGACGGTGTCGACGACGACAAGGGCACCATCAGTGACACGGAGAGCAGCAGTGACCTCGGAAGAGAAATCAACGTGACCGGGGGAGTCAATCAGGTTGATCAGGAAGTCCTTGCCGTCGGTCTTCTGGCCAACAATGTCCTTGATATCCTCATCGTCCTCGAGCTGACCGTACAGGGAGATGGCAGTGGACTTGATGGTGATACCACGCTCCTGCTCGTCGGCACGAGTATCCGTGGCTCGGGCATCACCAGCCTTGGCGCTGGAGATGATACCGGCCTTGGCCAGCAGAGAGTCGGTCAGGGTAGACTTGCCGTGATCGACGTGGGCAATGACGGACATGTTACGGACATTGGTAGGCTTGTCCATAAGCGCCCGGATCTCATCGATGGTGAAGCTGTCGGGGTCATTGTCAGCCTCTGAACGTAGGAAGATCGGGTTTGAGTAAACGAATGGGGACTATATCTGCTGGAGGAAGAATGAAAGGCGACATCAAGTGATGATGAACAGCTGAGGGAGGAAGCTGTATTGGAAGCATATTGTAGGCAGAGGGAGTTCAGTCTCTCGGTTCTCGTTTCGCCGGGCTGTGCGCCAACAGAGAGTCGAGGAGCTGATGGGGAGAGGAATGGAGAGACGCTAGGGGGAACTCGCATGCCGCAATCAAGAAGCATCGAGAGGCAACAGGCTGCTGGAGAGACCTACTTGACCATCTTGGCGGTATTAGTCGTTCAACGACTTGAAAATTTTGGTGTTGTTGGTAGGAAGCGGGGTTAAGCTGTTTGCCCCGCGGTTCTGACGCTCCTCGGAGAGACCTGAAGGAAGCAGGTAAACCTCGAGAAAGAGATGAGAGGGAGAGCGAAATCAAGTGACGATGAGAGAAGAGACAGCGAAGGTATCACTGCCGCTCCTTATGCGTCTCCTTGGATATCGGGTCGGGTTGGGGAGGAGCAAGAAAAAAAGAGAAAAGAAGAGGGGTGGAGGGAGAGAGAGGAGAGTTTCTACTTTAGGTGGGCAGCTTATTGTTTCGGGGCGAACTGGGGCCACTGTTCTGCTTAGTGAGGTAAGGTACTACCTCATGTACCTTATCCTCTCTCGCCCAGGCCACCCACCTCGCCCAGGAGCTCTGTGCTACCCGCAGGACGAGGGAAAAAAAATTATGATTGCCAGGTCAGGGAGGTATCGAAACCTCGCGGGAGGGGCAAGGTGGGGCTAGCAGCAGCGACCCCGCCACGAGATGGACGTCCTCGGTGGAGATACAGTGGGTTTTCGCGGCCCCTGATTGGGCAGAGGCGATGCCTTGCTTCGTTCCAGATGCCAAATGGGGGTATCGGCCTTTGGGTCACTCTGCACGCAGCCAGGCAAATTTGTTCTACCAGCACCGAAGTTTTTTTTTTTCTTTGCCATTGCACGCAGTCGCCGTAGTGATGAGTGCGGCCGCAGGCAATCACCAGCAGCAGTACTACCAAGCAGACCATGGCCGCCGCACCTGGCGGGGGGAAGGGAGGCAAAAAAGTGGCCCGTTCCTCTCAAGGTGTCCCACACACACACACACACACACGCACACACGCACACAAACACACACGCATAACTCACACTCAGGCGCACAGTCATCCGGCCACCACACAAGTACACACCCGGGTGGTATATCAGGGCTAATGCCCTCGAGCTCTTTTGCTGGGCTAAACCAGTGACCCAGGAGGTGCCGGAGGTAAGATGGTGGCTACCACTGGAGCCAAGGTACCCTATCATCCAGTCCCCACGGGTGATGTCAAGCACGACGTTACCACTCCGTGAACCTGTGTAAAAAGCAAAACACAAACGGCCAACTTGTGGACCTAGAGGATGGCATCATCTTGCATGTCCGGTATTCATGGCCATCACGTAATCATTTCTACGAGACGTTACAAGACAGCATCGTGGTTCGATTCCACTTGCACAAATCGGTTCATGGCACTCGTGTTATAGTACTGTAGCTTGAGGAGCTCTTTGCCTGCGTACCAGTACTTCGGAGTAAAGCGCTAGTAGTGCCTTAGGGTTGGGATGAGCTCTTCTTAGTGCTCCTCCATGAAGACCTCGGCTAGCTAAGGTATCTCAGGTAGCTGGCTACCCTACACCTTTCATGGTAGGCAGGGAAGTTTGGTGAACAATGCTGAGCAATGCCTCTTAGATGTCAAGCATGCAAGAGGAGACTGTGGAATTAGATTCATTGTGATTGGTACTGCCAAGTCAATGAAATCATGTGGAGGCTCCGAGCGAATTTCTTTTCCCCATTAAAAGAGTCTAAGAGGCTGCATTTTCTGGGCATAGTCGTTCCGCCTGCATCGTGACTCCACCCTTTCAAATACCCGCTCTTCCTTACACGAATAGATCGCGGTAAACCGTCACAATGTGCTAGATATAGTTTCATGCAATCATCAGTCGCCGATGCCAGATGACCTAGTCTCCCGGCTAGACTCATCACAGACTCACAACGCGTTCACATGTTGAGATGATGTTATCTCATCCCTCGAGGAGTCATCGGAACCTCGCCGTCTGACTCACCAAAGTCTGCTCTGCACATGCGCCACCCTCAACTAATTGTACAACATTTCCGCAGGTATTCTCACCGGTTCACCAGCCGTGTTGATGAGATTTATTAGCTAGATGCAATTACCCAGGGCCCACTCTATAAGCAGTAAACGCCAGGCCTAAGACGAAAGAAAAAACAGTACAGAAAGCAGCAGCAACAACCAAGGCCAATGCTCGCTTTTGATGCGTCCCGATGTGCATATGAATAAAAATGGTCCATGCTTACTCCTAAACCCCTTATGCTCCCAGGATACGTGAATACGCATCTTCCACCTCGCCTGCCAGCTCTAGCAGTGTAACAATGACAATCTGGTGTGTCAAATTTGGGAGCTTCTCCCTGTGCAACCCGATCCATTCCAAGGGCGGCGTTGCCTCGCCCATGTCCCGTAGCTGTGGCGTCTCAATCACCGCCGGCTCTAGCGCCTGATACTCGAACTTGGATTGGGGCACATTGACTTCAGCTGTGATCTTCTGCTGCTGCCCGTCTTTGTGCTCCCCTTCCGCCTCTGGCACTCCCGTAATTTTCACCGCCGTCATTGGCAGCTCATGGCCCCAGACCTGTTCCAGTGATTTGGTGTGGTTTGCCCACATGCCTCGGATGAAGCTAATCCGTGAGTAGTTCCAACCGACCTCTACTTTGCCTTCGAATGCGCTCTTGAATATGTAGTCAATGTGGTTGCTGTTTGGCTTCTGCCAGGTTTCCATAGTCGCCGCTACCCGGGGAACTTTCAGAATTGTGCCTCCGCGTGATCCGGTCGCCCTCTGGACTACGTCTGCGACCGATATCTCGCTGAGCATCTTCGGCGCTTCGACGTCCCTTACCCCTGCGAGGCCAATGCGAAGCTGGCCTAGGGTCATCCTGAGAATGCTGTGGATGCGTCTCTGCTCGACACTGGCTGCGAAGCGCGCGTACGCATTATGCGCTTCCATTTTCAATACCTGATGATCCGAAAAGGTGCTTGGAAACACCCCTAGATTTAGGGTTTTGAGCGTTACGACGACATCTGTGTCGAGCGAGATTGGAGACTTCGCCAGTGTGTCGTCATCCGGAAGCTTTGGCCTGCGTATTGGGACCTGTAAATGACCCCGATTTACGCTTGACCTTCGCTTCTGAAACTTTTCTATCTCCCTGAGTGACGACTCAAAATTCTCTTTCTTCTCCTGTATGAGTTTTTGGACCGCTTGATAGAGGGCCACAGCCTGCGCCGTGGAAGTTGTCGTGCCGAAAATCTGCACTGCATCACCATCGAACATCGCCACCAGTCTATCTCCATGACCCTGGCCGCTTTCTCGCACATTGTACATAAGAAACTCCAAGGCACTGATGTCTGCGATCAAAAATGCCTGGTAGTCAAAGGCGGCCTTGACACGGAACGCGTGGAATGTCATGGAGGCTTGGACTAAGGGTGTTTCGTTCAGGGCTTCCTCCCTCCTCGGCCATTGAATCGACGTTCGTAGTTTGAAATCCTGCATTGCAACTGATCCACTTAGTCGTCCCGTGCAGTCAACACCCATTTTGCTGAAGCCAAGACATAGATTTTGCTCCCAGTCCGACGTCTTCTTGGACGACACCCAAAGGTCGGTAATCTCGAAGACAGATCGACCAATAGCTTGACCCAGATCAACACTGATATCGAGGGCCGCAATGGATATGGTGGCTGTCCATGGAAAGGCAGCGGTGGCTGCAACCTGTTGGTAGCGCTGGACTAGATGTCCTTGGGAGTTCTCCGTCACGATTTTCGCCACAGGTGCCGTAGTCCCTTGTCGCAGCTCCTTGGGGTACCAAATTTCGCGGAAGAGGAGAAAGTCTTGGACTTGCTTTGCATTGATAGCCAGCTTCATCGGGCTGATATTGAGAATAGCGGACACGCCGCTAGTCCCGCTGACATGCTTGCTGTTGAGGAAGGACAGCGTGATTTTGTCAATCTCGAAGCTGCCGGTTGATTCTCTTGAGTAAACGTGTTGTACTGATGCCTCTGGTTTGGTCAAAGCGCCTGATATTGCAAAAAAGTTGCCAAGCTCTTGGGAATGTACGGTGTTGACCGTGAAGTAAATGCTTTCGAAACGCATGGTCGCAGCAACACGAGCAATGGGCTGGCAACTCAGAGAGAACTCCTGCCTGCATATACGTAGTCCAAGGTTCAGCTTCAACCGTCCTAACACAACGCTGGGGTCGGCAGTCAAAATGTTATCCTCCTCTACGGGCTTATCCTTTGCTTGCGTCGGCATAGGCGAATCCGGAAGCTGCTGAGGGTCATTCTCCGTATTATCGGACACAACCTCCTTGACACTAGAAACAATGTCCAAGATCAGGGGCACGACTGATGGATACAATATGTTGTTTGAGGCGTCCACCTTCACTTCTCCGTAGAGGGAAGGTTCTTCTTGCCCATTGTCTTGATACTCGGCCTTCCACGCAAGTCCTGGACTCCGGAGAATGGCCGCACTCCCTGAATCGTCCGAGAAGAACTGGCCATATTTCCCGCCAACAGTGGAACGACCATTGGCGGATGTGCTGATGTCACCTGCTACCCGTTTCCCTGAGATGTAAACAACAGCACCAGCAAAATCAGCGTCAATAAGCAAGCTCTCTAAGCGCTTGTTGCCAAATAAGCTCTGTTGTCGCCGAAGAGGAGGCGCATTCTCCGCCTTCTCCACCGAGGGCTTGCTTGTATTCCACTGTGCGGAGGCTTGCCGGACATTCTGCATTGACAAAGAGATGGATTTGACCACATATGCGACCGGCACGATGAAACCTGATGTAAGTCGTAGATCCAGGGATTCACCGACGGCTTGGAAGGCCATACGACGGAAACCAGGCCCAGATATATAGCCGATGTTGAAGATGACCTCGGGGAGCAGAGCAGAGTGTAAAGAACGCAGGCTCCTGTTCTGGCCCAATGGCACGGTCTGCAGTTGGAAATTTTCGATTGCCAGCCGAGCAGATCTCTTGGTTCTTGTACCAAACTCTATCAGCTTGATTGTGAGAACCATGTCTTCTTTGTCGCCATCATGGTCATCCGTGTCATGGGCCACATTCCAAGTAATTTGTATGTTTCGCAGCTCAAACCGATATATCACGGAGGACAAAACTGAATCCAGTATGTCGCTGTCCTGGCTGACTTCTTCCTGATCATTGAGCATGATCCGTGGCCGCGCTTGTCTCAGTTTCCTTAGGTATTCGAGCTCGCGGGATGTGTCAAGATCCTTAATCTTGTCACCAAGATACCCCAAGACATCTACAACCGTTGATACTGTTTCTGGAGAGAGATTAACGTCCAGGTCGTCACTCCTGAAGCTGAACGACCAATCCTCCTTTCCATCGGAGCCGAGAGTGGAGTTAGCCGAGACCGTAACGCCGGCAGAGAGGCTTCCACAGGATCTCATTGACCCTTCTCTCCCCCTAAGGATATCCAAGCCAATTTTCCGTAAGTTCAAGTGCACCTCAGGATACGTTAGAATCGGGCCATGTGGGTCATGGCGATTAGATGACTGCAGATGGACCTTTTCTAGAGAGAACAGTACTTGTGCTTTCGGCTCCAGGTCAGATTTTAGTGAAGTGTTCGCAAGAATTTCCAGTCCACCAAAGGTAGTTTGCAAGTTGAACGCAATGTTAATTTTGGGACTATCTCGCTTTTGAGTCTCAGCTGGCTGACTCGATCCGAAAATGTCAGCGATGTGACCCTGTATGATTTGATTTTGGTGTTGGATTTCGGTGACAGCACTGGATATTTGTGGTCTGTTGAGTGCCGCCAAGAGGCTATAGACGGATGATGCATCTAGGGTGACTTTTTCCATGGACGTAAGGATTGTCAAGACATGATTCGTGTCTTGACTATGACTGGTGACGTGCCCGTTAGTTGGTGGGATCTGCAGCAAAGAAATGCGACGTGGCTTGTTGTTGACGTTGACCTGCATTTCA
The DNA here is from genome assembly GCA_020881915.1 of Paramyrothecium sp. XJ0827. Lineage (NCBI taxonomy): Eukaryota > Fungi > Ascomycota > Sordariomycetes > Hypocreales > Stachybotryaceae > Paramyrothecium > Paramyrothecium sp. XJ0827. The sequence goes on along the minus strand of JAJFPB010000005.1, from coordinate 3,102,889 downwards.
TGGACGTTCTCCTTGATATCGAAATCAAACACCATGTCCTTTCCGAGTTTCAAGGCACATGATGCTCGAGCCACCACGCCTGAGATCTTGTACTTCAATGGCTGAACCAGGGGAATAATGATGCTGTAGCTATCGAGAAAAAGAGCCAGGTTGACTTGCACTTTCGATAGCCAATTAGGAGATTTTTCGGACCTTTCATCCTGCTCCGAAGACGTGGGGAAATGGCTCTGGAGACGATACAGTTGAGCTGCTTCGTCCCGCACCAGTACATCAAAGAGCTCCATCAGAACAATGATATCTTGCTGAATATCAATCGTCAGGTCTTGGCTGCTGGCAGTAAGGTTTAGAACATGGGGCGTTTCCTGCTGCACCTCCGGCACGCTATAGGACACAAACATGCTTGGTTCTTTGAATCGTGTCATGCCAATGAGTTGTGCATGGTTGTGCATCCTTGAAGTGATTGCACTGCAATGAAGCATGCAGCTGCTGAGACCTAAGCCTTCCGGTTGCCCGCACAAGAGAATAGAGCCCCTGAGCCCATCGCTCAACGATCGTGCTCTCAGATTAATCGATTCCACTTCCACTGAGCCTCTGATGATTTCGGCAACAATATGAAGGGCAATCTGAGGAGTTGACTGAGATTTAGGGCTGTTTTTATTGGGTAGCACGTTCGCCTGATTTTGAGTCTGAGGCTGAACACGGCTGCGCAGTCGAAGAATATCATCCAGCAATTCGCAAAGCTCCCAGTTCAGATTGATAGTGGCATCACTGCAGCACACGTTCACCGTCGTGAGCAGCCCCTCGAAGTCTCTTGTACCTAGCAACCTATTTGCAGCTGGGGCGGGTTTTGTATCAAATACTGTGTTTATATCAGTCAATGCAATCTTGTTCCCCTTAGGACCGGACGGATCCAGAAGGAGCTGCAACTCCCCAAGCCTACAAGCACCAAGGAATGGAGTCTGGTGAGTAGGATCGGCATTCGACCTCACACTGCTTCCAAAAATGTGGGCGAGGAGTGTGCTGTTTGCCGCGTTCTCAAGATCCCAGCTACGCCATCGATGGAATGCTGCGACGACAGAGCTGAGAACATCGCCATTTGACGCGGACATCAACTCGCTGTCGAGAGCGCTCCGGAGCTGACTACTTGTCTCGGCATTCAAAGACCGCCATATTTGACGAAGCCGCATCATCATTTTCCAGGAATCAAATGTCCTCAAATGATTGCGAGCTGATCTGAGAACAGTGGATGGACGTATCAAGAACGACGGGTCAGCCGTCGAGGATCCCTTATCGAGAAGTTTATGTGTCAGATACTTCATTCGATCGCCCTTGCTCCTGGTAGTATCGGAAATATATCGTGCAAGTTCTGAGGTAACACTCTCGGTGCGATGAACCAGAGCAGCCAAGTACTCGACTTTGCTCGAGACCGTGCTTCCGACGATCGCCCCGATATCGATATCGAGGTACGTTACTTCTTTGGCGCCAAGGGAAACCATGACGTTGTCTATCCTAGCCGTGACCACAGCCTGCGGTTCTTGCATGGAGGACAAGCGCTCGGATGCGGACACCTCAGCTGACTTCAAACGCAACCGCAGAGAGGCCTTTGCGTCCTTGGTTTCTGGGCGCGATCTATCTTCCCAGGTTGTAGTTGTACGTGTCATCAATGACAGCTGTGAGATGGTAAGATCATACTGGTCTTGTTCTTCTTGAGAAGCGTCAGATGAATCGAGCAAAGACGAGTTCATGAATCGCACGCTTGCTCTTGGTATTCTGATGAGCAAATCACTAATTTCTGCATCAATGTGCTCCTGCTTCTGCGTGTCGAATATTTCTGACATGACAGCAACTTGTATCGAGTCCAGCACGTCTTCCGGCTGCTTTGGTTGTAAGGCACTGAGAAGCGATGTAATGTGTTGGATAGCAGAGGGATTCATGACAGCCGTAATGCCAGAATGGAATTCGACCATGATACTGGAATGTGCATGTTGCTCACTCAAACTCTCAGGATCGAGATCCCCCAAGTCCGCCATGATCGCGTGAAAAGCTTCGTCTGCGCCATCATCCTCTCCTCCATGCTCAATTACTTGTGTTGCACCGCGAACCTGAGGTGTGGCAGCGTCGAGGGAAAAATGCGGAGCATGGTACAAGCTGGAGAATGCAACTCGAGACTGGTAAGTATTTCCTCTAGCTGAGGTCTCGTCTGGACCATCCTTCAAGCCCGAGTGAGCGTGCGTATGGCCTTGCGATACTTCTATTCCTGGGGAAGCGTTGGGGTTCTTGACGGGACTACCAGACGGTTGATGCGAGAATGATTGCGTGGTGCCTCTGCTCCCAGATTGATGAGCCTTTCTGATGCTGCCGTTACTGGAACTAGAGAAAGACAGAAACGACCTGGGCCTGGTGACCCGTCGGGAGCTAGTCGACAGTGGGTAGCTAGAGACTGAACCGTTTGTATCAAAAAGCTGCTTCACCGGTTGTGGAGGAGGAGGCATGCACTGCGCTGGAGGGTCAACTGGTAGAGGGACGAAGTTGGTTTGGATGTCAGGCAGGAAGAGGAATTCGGCTCGATGCGTACGTTGATCCTCGCGTCGAATCAATTCTTGCTGCGTTCTTCGCTGTTCTGAGAAATGGTGTTTCCTGCCAATAATCGCTATACTTAGATCTGTCCGCAGATACACCTCTGCAGCTGACGGTAGTCGATGCCGAGAGTTATGACTGTTTATAGTGTCTGCGTCGAGCCAAGATAATTGGAGATTTGGAATGCTAACATTTGCTCGTTTCGAGTAATGAGAATTCGCCCAGTCATTTGAGTTGACAGAGACTTCTCCAGTTGATAAAAGAAATGCAGCATCATCAACGTGAATCCATATATGAATTGATTGTACGGACAAACGTATAAAGGTAACGTCGTGGAAGATAAGTGACGAGTATGGAACCAATGCATTCTCGACGTCGTCAAATGTGAAACCGAAAGCCGCACCAGCCATGGTTAGTGCTGAAAGGAAATCTGCTGTTGTTTCTCCTTTGAGTTCGCCAATGGAAAGATCCCAATGACAGAAATAGGTAGGATTTGGTGGCGGTAGACCAAACAAACGATGGCCAAACAACCGTACTCCGTCAATGAACAGTTGAGTATTCGAGGTGGCAATATCAGGAGAGCCGGGATCGCCATCAGAGTTGCCCAAGGCCAAATTCAAAGGGCTCAGCTCCAGCTCCAAGTCCATGTAGTAGTCCGTGAAACGAAGATCAACGGAAAGGCTGGCAAGTTCGCACTGCAAGTATCGATCCGAAGAATATATGTTGGTTGGTACCAGGATCCGAGGATCATCCACCTTCACTGCAAGCATAACGTCCAGGTCGTTCCCCTTCACATGTGGAGGTTGAAGTGACGCTGTTACCTCGTGGTCTTGAGTTTCGGCCTGAAGCTGTTTCTGATATTCGTCCAGGGTCTTGAAATGTACATGATCACCGAAGTAATCTTCTTTCAAGACCATCAAGTACCGTATTAAGAAACCATAGAGATAAAATTGAGGTGACTGCCCGTGAAGATCCAAGATAAGAGTATCTATATTTGAAGGTAGCGATGCTGTGTAGTACTCATAGCTTCCCTTCACTGTAATGCCCTCGGCACGGCCGATTTCATTCCCAGAAATGAAAGACGCCATGGTGTTCCATTGCGGTGCTTGAAATGATAGATCAAAGCCATGAGCTCGGACATCGAATGGCACGGTGTTTTTATCTGGACGATATTTATCGAGAGGTATTGTCGATTCAACCTCAAGTTTAGGAAAACCAGCTATTAGGTAGTTGTTCTCGCAAACTTCGGTTGCTTTATCGATGATGTTCTCGTCGTTGACATTAAGGTATATCTTCAAATCCCGCGCGTCAAGGTGAACGTGGTATAAGAAGGGTGTGAAGACAAGATACTCCGCTGGGGGTCCACTGGACCAGTCGTTGATCAAATCAACGATAAGAAACGTGTGGTCTCGTAGGAGGAACAGCTGTAGGTCGGCACACGAGATATTGAAGTGCCACTTCCGCAGGGCGTTCCAGGAAAGTGGCGAGGACAAGTCACAGGCGATTCGCTGAGGTCCTGATCGTGCCAGCAGATCATGATTGACGCTACTCCAAAACTCAGCGCTCGGCAAGTCTATGTTGACGAAGCTTCCATAACCGGAAGCATTCGCATACGAGTCCATGGTGTATGCCACCGTCGAATTCGCCGGAACTTTGATTTCAATCCACCCAGCTGGCCGTGCCTGAGTTGCTTCACTCTGGGCATTCTTTTTGGCTCGATTGCGTTGCTTGCGCTTACTGGTTGGTTTTGCTGAAACAGGGTCCGGCTCTTGTCCTCTCCAGCGCCAGTTCTTAGACTCTTCGCGAACGGGGACTCGTACGGTGATGCCATTCATTATTTCCACGAAGAACTTGAATTGCGTAGGGACTCTCCAGGCTCCAGGAGACAGCGGTTTTGCAGGAACAGCATCCTTACATAATGTTGGAAAGAAGACGCGCTGCAAGTCGGCTCGATGTCGATCTGCCCAAGGCCCATAATTTACCGTGCCGCCGTTGATAGTAAGTTGCATCCCCCATTCAGGTGGTTCTCCCCCATTCATGGCTGTTCGGCTGTCGAAAACTCCACCGAGCCCTGCAGAGGCTGCAACTTTCCCTACAACATCCCAGTAGACGAGCAAAGTTGCTTCCGGAGAATCCAGGACTGTGGGGACAGCTGCATATTCAATTGAAGACCACCAAGCTTTCTCGCCGTGGTCACGATCGTTCAAATACCGGGATAACCCTTGCCAATGCCTGGATCCAGGAATTTGCGTCATGGGGACACCGGCTGCCGATCGAGAATCAGTGGAAAAGGATTCCACGGACTTCCGCCAGTATGGGATCAAGCTTCGTAGAGAGCCAAGTAGCCTGCGATGTCGATGCCGGAACCAAGATTTCTTTGATCGCGGTTCGGGGTCTTGTATATCTGTGCGATCTCGATTTTCACGAGCAACCTGATCTTCCTTAAAGTCATCATTATCTCTAATTTGCACCACGGGGCGCTTGAATTTGATCTTGAAAATTTGGCGGTATGGATCAGGAGATGCAGCCTTCGAAGCATCTACTTCACCAGAGATTGAGTCCGCATCGACAATCATAATGGCCTTTGTGTTCTCATTCCCTATCACCACTGCAGCCTTTTGACATTCGAGACGAATCGGAAATAAATGTAGGATGAGGGGTACATTCGAGTCTCCTTGGCCAGGGCTAGAAGGCTCAACCGTACTGTCTGTCCTGGTGCGAGAAGGCATCGATGATGATTGCCGTGGCTCGTTTTGCTCACTCGAAACGTGCTGACCAAGGACTTCATCCTTTCCCTTTTCCCCTGTCGGAGATATCTCGTCGGAAGATGTGTGAGATCTCCTCGATCGCAGGCCGTCGGTCGGCTTCTCATTGGAATTGCTTTTGAAGTCGAAGCCAGAGGCGGAATCACCTGTAAGTCCTGCGAGCACGTTGTCGTAGACTGGACTCCGATTGTAGACGAACCACTCCAAGCCAATGATGTTTACACTGATACGGCAAGGCAGCTGACTATTTCTTTCCTTGCTAGAAGTTGTGGTTTCGTCGGCACCGTCGGGCACGTTTAGGTCGACATCGCGCACTCGCCGAAGCCAATACCTCCAGGTTATGTAGCCATGTTGGACAAGGAACGTTTCGTTAGAACCGTGGTATCGCAGGCCCGTGAAGAAAATGCGCCCTCCTAGTAGGGACACTTGAAGCGCGGCGATGTCGATGTATACTCGATATTTGTGCCAGGTCCAGGTTCTTATCCCATACGAGACGATCGAGGCGAAGAGACGGTTGAAGTAGAGTAGGAAGAAGATGGACAGGACGGAGCAGACGACGAGCAGGACAAGAAAAACCCTGGAAGCCAAGTTCAGATCAGCATAATGTTCTCTTGCCGTAATTGGTTGACTAACACGTTGAAGGTCAATGCCCCCTGTGATTCCCCTGCATCTGAAGCGGCATCTTGAAAGGTTGACATTGCCTTGGCCTACACCGACGCCAATGCAGCTTCTCGAAAGATTGCCAACCACGATTGACCATTATCAGACCTCAATGCGATGCCCTCAATCCTTTAAGTGAAGGCGCCATTCGTGACGGGCAAAACTGTTTCGTCACTGGGTTCCGGGCTGGCTGTACTTGCAGACAGTCTCGAACGTAGCTCTCGATTGTCGCCCGAGGGAAACACCCACAACGCGGTTTGAGGTCATTCGCAGATGAGCTAGGGAAGGTACTCCGTAATGGGGCTCCATGTGCGCTAAGCTTTCCCCTTCCTCCAGTACCTCAGGTGGGCAAGAGCTTGAGGTGCCTGACTTAGGGGTGGTGCTAGTAACGCAGGAGGAAAATGGCAAGGTACCTACGTGTGCTATCTTGGCCGAGGAGGTACTTCTTTTGTCCTTCCACCCCATGACTTTGTCCTACCGCGACTGCGCTACCTGTTTTGATGCGTGACCCCCCAGAGACCAGTAGATGTTCCGTTCCGGAGTCCCTGGAGCTTGGACACGCCCCCATGACCAGCAACACCCCTTTGAGTGATGCCGTCAGAGCTACTGGTTGTTTCGCCCCTGGGATCGCAGCCACGTCGACCCGCCAGCACAGCGATCTCGTTCATAAGCTCTAGACCGCCAACGGCAGTACCATGACATGATATAGAGCTCCCTACCGTCTCGCATTCTCCGGCAGCTACGCTTTCCGTCGCTGAAATGATTGTCGCAATGTCCGAGGGTGGAACCGGGCAGAAGCTCACGGCAGCTACGATTATAGTTGCTGGTGTTGCGTCCTTGACGGCGACGATCTTCTCCCTCGTGTACGTCTCTCTACATATTTGAGCTGGACTGGTTTAACATTCTAACGCGTCTTGACAGCTCCATATGGCTTCAAGCGAAGAACTACCGCAAGCCTCTGCTCCAGCGATATGTCGTCCGCATCCTGCTCATGGTTCCGATATACTCGATTTCGTCGTGGACAAGCATGGTCTCCCTGAACGCTGCGCAATTCTTAGATCCCATTCGCGATATTTACGAAGCTTTCACCATCTACACCTTCTTTTGGCTCCTCATAAACTACTTGGGCGGCGAGCGATCCGTTATTGTCACTACGCATGGTCGAGCACCTGTCCAGCATCTTTGGCCTCTCAATCACGTCTTGTCAAAAGTTGACATTTCTGACCCTCATACCTTCCTCCAAATCAAGCGAGGTATCCTGCAGTACGCTTGGCTAAAACCCATTTTGGCCATCGCGACCGTCATCATGAAAGCAACTGGAATCTATCAAGAGGGCTATATCTCTGCAAGCTCTGGGTACTTTTGGAGCGGCATAATCTACAATATCAGCGTGACTGTGAGCTTGTACTATCTTGGCTTGTTCTGGGTATGCATGCACGATGACTTGGTGCCATTTCGACCGGTTCCCAAGTTCTTGTGCATTAAGCTCATCATTTTCGCCTCGTACTGGCAAGGATTTCTACTATCGATCCTGGTTTGGATCGGAGCTATACCAGACGATGTTCAAGGTTACAGCCCCGACAACCTTGCGGCTGCCATACAGGATGCCCTCATTTGTATTGAAATGCCCATCTTTGCCGTCTCTCATTGGTATGCCTTTTCCTGGCATGACTTTGCTGATAACAGCATTCTTACTGCACGCTTGTCAGTTCGCCACGCGTTCCGAGATGCCTTCGGAGCTTTGGATCTCATAGTGGACTCTCGGGTTACCTTGAGAGGTGATACGTATGGCTACCGTGTTTTCGATTCCGGGGATAGGGTCATGGCGCACGAGGACTCGAAATCGAGACTGGCAAGGTTGAAAGATGGCATGCGATACGAACGTGGTGGCAAGGGCAAATATTGGATTCCCAAACCTGGCGAGGTATCATCATCGACTCCGTTGCTCGATCCCAACCGCACCAATGACACAGCGGCATCGAGTCCCTTAGGCGATCCATATGATCATGGAACTTTTGGCGAGCCTCAGCTGGATGACGACGAGGAACGTTTGTACGACAAAGCCCGCCTGCTTGAGTACGGCGATTGGAACGTAAGTGAAGTCTAAAACGAGATCAAGTGAGCCGAAATCTTTACTGACAGACACAGTACCCTGTCATCACTGCTAGTGAGCCTCTGAGTGAAAGGTACATGTCTGCTTCAGGTAACTTTGCTCCTCGATCGAAGGCGTTACGGACACCATCATCAAGAACTACAAAGTCGGATTCGAATAACGGCCACTCTTCGGCAACATCACGCTCCAAGGGCAAGCAAAGGTCTGATGAAAATGGCGCAATTGTGCCAGTCAAGCAGCAGAAGCATAAACAACACCAAACTATAGAGCATCCCGAACCTGACGTCTCCCGGTTACATCTTGACGAAGGATCGTCCTCGAAAGTCGTAGACGACGAAGAGCAGGTGGCGCCTGGCATATCAAGCCTTAGGGCGCCAACATCTCTGGATGGGAATGAGGCCAACAGTCAACACCAGGAACAGCGTACACGCAGCGACTATTTTACAGGGTACGGCGTCCAAGAAAGTGATGAGTTTCGAGACGTTTGGTCGAGCAACGAGCCATCCAAATGAGCAACCGGTTTAATCAGCAATGAATGATACCCTATTTCAGGTTGTATCTGTTCGAATTGTATTCGCTCTGGAGTTTATTTTCGCATAGCGTGGAGTTTTGAGGTCACATATATCAAGCGCAAGCTTAGTTTTTATGAATAAGGCACCTGCGTTACTACCATGCAGTGTGTAGTAATCTAGATCCTCATTCACAGAAGGTGGTAACCATCTCAACTAGCCATATCCGGACCTCTCTTATCCGAATCCCTCAGGTGTCAACATTGCGCAGTGATTCTGTCTTAAGTAGGACCATGAATGCTGTAGTACGCCTCAAAAGGCGTTGTATTTGAAAACACCCCACCAGGGTGAAAGCAATAATTTCAAGTGGGACTCGCCCCACTAAACCCGGATCATCAATCTGCCGGTTGACAGGCGGTGTGAGAATTTTGTCGGTCAACCAGGGCAGAATCGAGTTCATGGGCAATCCCACTTCCATATCCCACCTTCGTGGCTCGCTTCCTTGCCGTTGACTACTATCGACAATTCCGGCCCGAAATCTATCGAGAGGGCACAAAGTGGTGGATAGGGCTTAAACTAGGCCTGGCGCGTGCGGCCACGGCAAAAAGTGTGCAATGGGTCGCCGACCCAACCCTCTTATCCTCGAATACTTTGTTCGAGGACCGAAGCTCAACGACAGCAGCAACCGCTACCCTCACACGTGCAAGCAATGCGGCGAGAACTTTCCGAAAGGCCGAATCGATAGTCTAACGACACACATTACGAAAAAATGTCCTGCGATTTCAGATTCAGATCGCATGCGTGCTTGTCTCGAACTGCACGGTATCGCGCATGCGAGAGCAGCGCCAGATCGGCAGCACCAATCCGATGGACAAGCCAATGGCCAATTGACAGTCATCACATCCTTGCCCCAAGGCTGGAGTGCGTTGGAGACACTTGCCGAGGCATCGCGACAGGTTGATCTTAACGAGAACAACCGCAACCAAAAAGGCCACGAGAACGTGAACCCCACCATACCCACCAACGGAGAGCATGTGGTAGAACGATTCGAGCTGCAAGAGCAATTCACCCTCGACAATCCTCCCGTTAGCTACGAAAACCGTACGAGCAACAATAAGAGAGGTTCGTTAGGAGAACGTTCTCTCGCCATTGATAAGACGTCACGGGCTAACATGTTGGCCGTGGAAGCGTCCGTACAAAATTCGCCACTAGCGACCGAACTGTCACCTGAAGAAAGACTCCAAGCTCTATTGCCGGAAACCGCGACTTCGCCAGATCCCTCGAACATTTCTGTGGCAGTCGCCGCTACGGCTCGACTAAACCCGTCATTTCTCGATCCCCAACTGGCCAATGGCGACATGCAAACGTCACCGCCTCCCGTCACAGACCCCTCTCCACCAATGGAGACCGCGATGACACCAACTACCGACTCGAACGTCGCCCAACCATGGGGTGAGATGACATTTTTGGCCACCGAGCCGCAAATACCATTTCCGAATGACAACCCACCACCACTACCCCGGGTACGTGGAGGAATTCCCATGGATGTTACAGAGGGTGTGCTGAACGGCAGATCACGCCATGCACGGGCACGATTTACTCCTGCGCGGCGCAAAGAAGTCCAAGAAGTCCGGAAGATTGGAGCTTGTATTCGCTGTCGTATATTGCGAAAGAATTGTGGGAAAGGGAACCCCTGCGATACCTGCCGCAAGGTATTGGCGCCTCGAGTCTGGAGAACCGGCTGCGTTCGTACAAGGTTGTACGAACAACTTGACCTCTGGTCCGCTGGAGTACAGGTTGTACTGTCGCAGAACCGTATCAATGCTTTGAAAGACCAACTGCAGCTGGCGAACAATGGTAGTATCATTGAGGTTTCTCACCTGCCTGAGACTGGAAAGAACATCGCGCTTGGAACTCTTGTGGCTCTGCTTGAGCCGAGTGAAAGCCAGCTCGCTGCGAGGGACAGCAAGGAGCCGTTCCAGCAAACGATTATGATTGACCAAGACTCTGAAGACATTCCGGACAAAATTGAGACATACGTTCGAGACATATTGCCCGTATTCATTGAGCGCGAGCCATCCAAGTTCATGCGAATCACACTAGAGACTGCGAACCAACAGTTGGCGGAAGGTGACGATGATCTTCTCCGGAAGGCACTCGAACTCTGGGGCCTCGCCGAAACCATCGACCGTGAGAGGCAGTGGATTATTTTAGAGAAGCCAGGTGCAGATGGCGAACAGCCACGATGGGTTAAGGAAGCCCAGAGTGAGAACGATGCCGATATCTATACCATGATATGCATGCAGCTCAACGCCGCGGCCGAGCGAAAGGCGAATAACACCTCACGAGGGTTACTGAATCTGATGGACCGATTACTTACAGACAGCAAGGTCAAAATTGGCTTCAAGATGTTCCTGACCGCCCTCATCTTCCTCAACTGTGTCGAGAAATCGACATGGGCATTCAAGGCTTGGGAACAGGATCATTTGCGACCTGGATGGCCTCTTGAACGTGATCCGGGCGGTTTCACTCAACAAGGTGGCAATCTGGCCGGCTTGCTGAAGATGCTCTTGGCCATCAGGAAGGCTCTGCCGCAAACATTATGTAGCGCTGATGGCAAGCTAATCACATCAGAGCAAGATCCGCTTGTTGTGGGCTACTTCCAGGCGCTAGACATGGACTGTCAGTCTCCTGTTCCTTGCTATCTCTTTCAGTCGTACTGACCTGATTCCCAGATGAGACGATCGAGACCCGCCAAAAGGGGCTACAGTTTTCTCCTGCCGACTCCCGCTCACTCGAACTTCTCTTCTGCTCACACCTTTTACTACCCAACCCTCCCGCGTAGCATCGTTCTACACACAGTTGCCGCGACGCGACTGATGCCACTTCATCCTCGCTGCTTTACGATAGCGGGCTTTGACACCCTGCGAACAACAGAGGTGAGGAACAAGATCACGATTATAGAGCTTCCTAGGTTGAAGGCCCTAGGAGCAGAAAGGGGGCAAGGCACCCACCGTTAACGAATCACGAAATGATACCTGACGGACATCCGTATGATGAGGCGTTCAAGAAGGTTTGCTTTAATTTAAAAGATACGTCCTCAGTCCATGAGCCGGACAGGGAAGGACTATACGTTCCAGTTATGCCACAAAAGGGATTGTGGCCACGCGCTTCAAGGACAGGGACACCAGGTTTCGGCGTTAGGAGGTACCAAAAGCACAAATAAAAGGCTCAATTACATTCATGTCGTCATTTGACTTCTCTGCACAACAGTCTATAGTGAACACTAAGACAAACTCTTGTGAAAGATATGTTGCCCCCCGTAGGCATCTTTCCGTCGCGAAATCCTTCCACTACCTAGTCAAACAGTTACACAAGAACGCCCGCGGTCCAGAAGTCGACGCTCTAAGACGACATGCCGCTGTTAGTCCTACTAGGCGCCTGGCCCGGCCGCTTTGGCTTCTTGAAGCAGGCAAACTCGCTCTTGCTGGCGTCCCTGAGCCGCTTGAGCACGTTGCGCATCTCGGGCAGCTCGTTCTGCAGCCGCGCGCGCGCGTCGTTGTCGGTCCTGCTGTCCAGCTCCTGGTAGATCTGGCTCTGGAGCTCGGACGCGCGGTCGGTGGTGTAGTGGCTGAGGGTCTGGGCGACGAACTCGACATCCAGCGTCGCCTGCATGAGGGCTTCCAGAGAGTACCTGGGGTGACGGCGGAAGGCCTCGAGAAGCTGCTGAGAGGTCTGCTCTAGCAGGAAGGAGAGCACTTGCGGCGTGAGGGCTGGAGCAGTTGTGGATACTTGGGAGTGAATGAGCACCAGGGTAAGGAGGGCCTCGTAGATGTACGGCTTCGCTGTATTCGGGCGCTTGCCGGGGGACGGCGCCCAATCAGACGCAGCGAGCCCGGCCATGATGATTTCGCGTAGCTTTTCCACGGATTGCTTTGTGTAAGATTGGAAGAGCCTCGAGTCAATCTGCCCCAGAACGTCACGAATGGTCTTGGATTCGTCTGTGAGTTTGACGGAAAATGCATTCTCAAACTGTGAGTTGAGGCTCGGGACAACTTGAGAGCGAAGAGCTTGAAGATTGCTCAATGTCATGAGCATCCGGATGTTCTAAAACACGTTAGTCTTCACGCGTGCAAGGATGGCAAATAATGGAAGCTTACGCGGTTCGAGGCATCGAGAGTGCTCCGGCTGGTTATGGTTGCGACTGCACTCGCCGTTGGCGCCACAAAACCATCCTTGTCCGTCACCAATTCATCGTCGTTTTTCTGGAGACGCTCTGCGTTCTCAACCATGCCACTCAATGCCTTATACAAAGTAGTCACGTATTGGCTTCGAACCATTTGCAAAAGCTTGGCGGGCGGTGGTGTTACCATGTCACCAGTGCCAGGCTTGACCGTGGCCTCGGAGATGTACAAGATCTTCTGCATGCCGGACAGAACCGTGCCTTCAAACGTTGAAAATACTGCTGGCATCCGCGTCACGTCACCTGCTTCTGCTGAGCGTTGCCAGTCCTCGACAAATTTGATGTTCTCCGCGTCACGGTTCCACGATGCGCACAGGGCTGTTGCGCATCTCTCCCTGGCCACGCTGACCAACGTCCTCAGACGCTCGAGCATCTGCGTGTCGCCCGATGCCACGGGGCCCAGGCTCGCCAGATCCGAAGCCGCAGAACCGATGAGGACCAGCATCTTGGACAGATAATACACTCCGCTGATCGAGTTCGAGTACGGCGGCCAAAACGCCAGCTTGTCCCAAGACTCGCCCTTCTGGGGTGATGGCGGCGGCGGGTTGTTGACATCGAAGTTAAAACGCGGGTCGCGCATGGCCGTAGGAGTGAGCGGCATTGGTGACTTCGGTGTGTTGGGCGAGGTTGGCAAGGGCGAGAAGAGTAGCGAGACATCTTCAGGGGGTAGCCCGACAAAGAACGAGTAGACATGATCTCTGATTAAATCGACCAGCTCTAGTGTTCCCTTACGCAATTCGCCCACAGCCTGTTGGGAGAGCTCATGGTGATTTCGAGACTCTCCATTATATCCAAACGGTAAGCTCGTCTGAGTCTTTCCGTCGATGAATCCTTGGGCAGTCTGCCAAAAGTCCATAAGCTCTCCCAACACGCCCTGAGATGAAAGAAGCTTATTGAGGAAGACGAAGATCTTCTCCCATAGCTCGATTACATCTGCAGAGTCACTTGAAGAATGCTTGCCTTCCAAAGACTGTCGATTCAAAGCCCGCAGGTAGACTGCAGCGGATTGGGGAGTAGGTTTGGGCCCTCCGGCCAGCCGACGTCGAAGTACCTCAATTTCAACCTTGAAGCGATCAGCCGTGTTTTGTACCGTTCCCTTCAAGTTGTCATAGCGACTCAGAAGCCAGACCCAGATGGGGTTGTCATCGACACCTAATTCGAGAAGCAAGCTGATGAGCTCCAGGTGTTGGTCCTGTGCACGCCCGATCATCTGGTCCGAGCGGGGTGCCGGGTGTGTAGAAATCAGCCGCTTCCATACATCGCGCTTGAAACTGGAGATTTGCTGCTCGATGTCGTGCCATATACGGCCTGCGAGGAGTATCTGGTAAAGCTGTACATCGCCTGGCGTCGAGTCTCCGAGTTCCTGGGACATTCTGCGAGTCTCATCCGCAAATCTTCGCGCCCTGTTGTACTCATCCACCAGTGTTTCGTAGTCATTCCTCTTTATACTCTCAGCGATCGAAGAGCTGAGCTCGACCTGTTCCTTGAACCGAGCGAGATACGTGGATACCGCTCTCAAGTTCTCCTCCTTGTCTCGACCACCCAGGGCTGGGCCCCACACGTCCTCGGCCTTTGCGGATACGTCCAGCAGCGGTCCTTTGATGCCCATGACTCCGTACTCACTTTCCTTGGCTAAAGCATTCTTCTTCCGGCTGTCAGTCGTCGGCGACGTGACAGAACTGTTCAAGCCAGCCCCACCGAAGCTGCTTCGGCTGGCATGACGAGAGTGTGGTCGCGCTCGGGGTTGAGGCGGCTCAACCCCACGAAACTTCATCTCCTTGTATACATTATCAATGGTCGCTTTAGCCTTCACGAACCGCTCGAAGTTGGTCTCGACAAGGACTTTAAGAGAGGCGGACTTCTGATCGATGGATTGCGACAGGGTTTCCAAGCCACTAAGCAGACTGCGGGTATCGTCCATGGCGTGCATCTGGGAAAGAAATAGAGCCGGCGAGAAAGTCGTCGAGGAGAGGAGGAATCGATTTCCTGCACCAATCTAGTAAGTACAAACGGAAGCGGGGGAAACGAGTTGAAAGGGCACCAACGAAGTCGGGTATCATCCTGCACGGGCAATCCAATCTGTTTCAAAGCTCGCACCACACTTTCCGTGGAACCGAGGGGATCGGGTTCATCTTTCTGAACAAGATTGCCGACGCCTCCTTTCTCTCCTTCTGAACCAGGAATTTGGCTCCTGCGAGAGCTTACTGCCCTCTCGAGCGCTTGATACCGAGACTTCCTCCGCTTGAGCTTCGAGGCTTTGTCCTCCTCATCTTCAGAGGCGCTCTCATCCTTCTCAGCGGGCCATTCGGTCGGATAAGGTGTGGGCAGCTGATAGAAGTCGAGGATGGTCCTGTCGTAGTCGGCCATCGTGAGGATGCGCGGGGATGGAGATGGAGCTTCTCAGATTCGTGGCATGCCAGATGCCTCGGACCAATGGACTTGCCGATCGCAAGTCGACCGTACTATACACAGTGAGTGGGCGTAAACCGAGTTCGAATGGCAAGAAGGAAGCCGCCCGCCCAACGGCTCAATATAAAGAATGGCTATGGGGTGCTTGTTGAGCTGAGAGCTGTTCCCTTGGAGTCGATGGACAGTTTCACATGCGCCACGCAAAGCAATGTGGCTTGTGGCTGATAGCTGTGTCCCTTGATGAAGGTACGCAGGTACCTTACCTAAGTATGGATCCCCTGGCCTGGGATGCCAAGTGGTTGGCAAAGAAAGCATCACCACGAAATGAGGCACTAAGAGAAGGCTACGAGTAGCTACTTCTACCTAGATTCTGGTAATATTCTTATATTCTTATGATTAAATAATAGAAGTTTATAAAACGGCCTTTAGGAGTTTAGTAGATGTTTCAAGCATTTTATCAGTTTGTTATTCGCTATAATTTACTAGATTTTAATCTTGCGGTCCGTGGTTTCGCTCGCTGCTTGAGTGCCTTCTGTTCTCGCCGGATACCTGTACCCTTAGGTAAGCAGTTGAAGGCTCGGATTTGGGCTTTTGGCGCTTCGGGCATACCGTCGCGGATTCCGAACGGGCGCCGAGCGTAGCCGAGCCCATTCTGCGCTCAAGCCACGGGAATTAACTCCAAACAAGCATGGTGTGGAGCTGTGCCACAGGAGAATGTGGCTGGTGCCCCGCCTTTTCCCCCTTCGACCCGTAGCCGTGCAGCTACCTGGAACGGTTAGTGCTTCTTCTGCACTCGGCCTGCGCTTTTTCTTCCGTCACTGGCCCAAGCCGTGCCAGTGGATTGTTTAGTACTACCTCTGCCACTTTTCTTTCAAAACCTTTTGCATCTCGTCCTACTGTATTCCTACCTCACACTCCACGCTTCGCCTTCCTCCTCCGTCTCGCGATCCCCCCGGGCCATCCCTCTGGACGTATACCCCCCAATTGGATAGCGGCGTACGATATTCTCACAATGCTGGCCATTCGAGCTTTGTCCGGCTCCGTGCCCCGGCAGTGCCTGCGCACAGCTCCCCGCGCCGTCGCCACCTGGTCGGCTTCGGTACGCCAACTATCCTTGCGACCCTTGGACACTGGCGCCCGTTTACTGACTCTGGTCTCTTCAGAACGCGCGATTCTACTCCTCCGCCAACGACAAGGTCGCCAAGTACGCCCCTACCAAGGACGCTCAAGTGCGTATTCTCCCCCCCCTGGCTCCCAATGCCTCGGCATCTCGATTTGGCGCAGCCGCAAAATCACTCAAGCTTCCATGCTCGAGCCGCCCAACAACGTCAATAAAGCCAAGCTTTTGCTAATCGTTTGCGCAGGGCAACTACCTCGTCAGTTTCATTGAGGGTGATGGTATCGGCCCTGAGATTGCCGAGTCCGTCAAGGACATCTTCGCTGCCGCCAAGGTGGGTCTCCATATCCGACTGATCGCACGAACATTGACTGACCGCAACGCACCAGGCCCCCGTTGCTTGGGAGACTGTTGATGTCACTCCTATCCTGAAGGACGGAAAGACTGCCATCCCCGATGCTGCCATCGAGAACATCAACAAGAACAAGATTGCCCTCAAGGGTCCCCTCGCTGTAGGTCATCACGACAAGTATGCGTCGCACCAAATCTGGTCGTTCTAACGGTGTTATGCGTTGTAGACCCCCATCGGCAAGGGCCACGTTTCCCTCAACCTTACCCTCCGCCGAACCTTCAACCTTTTTGCCAACCTCCGTCCCTGCCGCTCCGTCGCCGGCTTCAAGACCCCCTACGACGGTGTCAACACTGTCCTGATCCGAGAGAACACCGAGGGCGAGTACTCCGGCATTGAGCACATCGTCGTTGACGGTGTCGTCCAGAGCATCAAGCTCATCACCCGCGAGGCTAGCGAGCGTGTTCTGCGATTCGCCTTCCAGCACGCCGAGGCCATCGGCCGCAAGAAGGTCCGCGTCGTCCACAAGGCCACCATCATGAAGATGTCCGACGGTCTCTTCCTGACCGTCGCCAAGGATGTCGCCAAGGACTTCCCCAACATCGAGTTCGACGCCGAGCTGCTCGACAACACCTGCCTGAAGATGGTCACCGACCCTGACCCATACAACGACAAGGTCCTTGTCATGCCCAACCTGTACGGTGACATTCTGTCCGACATGTGCGCTGGTCTCATCGGTGGTCTGGGTCTCACCCCCTCCGGCAACATCGGTGACGAGTGCTCCATCTTCGAGGCCGTCCACGGTTCCGCCCCCGACATTGCCGGCAAGAACCTGGCCAACCCCACTGCCCTGCTCCTCAGCTCCATCATGATGTTGAGGCACATGGGTCTCAACGACTACGCCCTCCGCATCGAGAAGGCCATCTTCGACACCCTGGCCGAGGGCAAGGCCCTGACCGGCGACCTCGGCGGCAAGGCCAAGACCCGCGAGTACGCCGCCGCCATCATCGAGAAGCTGTAAATATCTAAGCACGCATCGAGCTAACCTACCTGTCAAACCACTACTTCCGCGTCATCAACTCCCTGAACCCTCCTGCCGCCGTCCATTAACCATACTGTTTCATACCACTACCACCATCACATCCCTCAACGCGAAGCAAACTCTTGGTGCATTTTCTTAGGCTAGGATTCTCTTCTGTAGACTGTACGAATGCCACTGATGCGCAAGATGGGCGCTGGGATACGGCGATGAATATTCAATGCCGACAATGTTAAGACATTCTAAAACATGGCTTCATGGACCGCTTCTCTCTGGGACTTGACTGTGATTGTATTGGCTTGAAAAAAGATGAGCTTGACTATGTATCAATTTGATTCGTCCCGTGTCAAAGACACAACGCCTGCCATCCTTAACCCATGCCAGGACTTATGCATGATGGCGCACCAAGCCCCTCAAAAATAAAATAAAACAAACCCCTTCATAAATGTTCATCGCTTCGTCAGATTTCCTCGTGATGCAAGCCCGGCTCGACACTCACGAAATGCCAGAATAATTACTTTCGCGTGCGTTGGGCCTCCCGCAGACGGCCCTGAAGCCCCGGGCAGATTTCCAAAGATCAAAGTCATGCAGACGCATCAAGTAGCTCTTGCAGAACGCCAGGTGCCCTTTCCAATTGATGAACTGCGCCGTTTGGAAACCAGATATGACCCAAACAAAACCAAAAACCAAAAAAAAAAAAAAGTGAGGGAGGATAGTAAAACATGAGGGTACAGTAGAGACCTGACGTCATTTGACTGAATAAAAGTACACATGATGCATGGCGCATCAAGGAGGAGGAAAAAAAGAGGTGATCTTCTAAGACATGCTGCTTTGTCAGAAAATCTTTTCCATCTTTGCCGGCTCGAGACCCAGGGGCTTCTTCAGCTCGTGCCACAGCCAGAACCACGACGCAGGCACGGCATACTGCGCGAGGCCCCCTTCGACGCCAGTCGCAACGTCCTCCGGTTCCTGCGGCGCGGCGTGGTCGTCCAGCCAGCGCTTCTTGACGATGCCGGGATAGTGAGCCGAGCCGCGCCGGTTGGGCCGGTTGGGGAAGAACAGGTGCGGCCGGGACGCCTCGGAGAAGCGGGCCCACCTCCAGTCCTCCGGGGACCGGCAGTCGCCGAGCTGGTGGTAGGCGGTGATGCCGACGGACCAGCTGCCCGCGTCTTGCGCGTCCGCGTCGGGTCCAGCCGGGGCGCGCGCGATGCTCACGTCGTAGTCCATCAGGCACAGCCCGCAGGAGCCCGGGGCGCCGCTACACGGCACGAAGGCGTCGCCGGCCGCCGGCTGACGCTGCAGCTCGGGGACGTACTGCCGGTAGACGGACGAGTTGGAGAAGAAGGAGGTGTGCTCGCACAGGCGGAAGTCGCGCGCGCCGGTGCGCTTGCGGAAGCTCGGGATGTCGGCAGTGGGAATGGTGAAGGCGTAGGAGCGCCGGATGAAGAGTTCGCCGCCGACGATGTTAGCCAGGGTGGAGCAGCGGATATCGAGGGCGCCGTGTCTCTCGGTGTGTTCGAACTCAAGGTTGGTCAGGGGAATGCCGTGCTCGGGTCCGTAGAGGTAAGAGTTCATGGCGAGCCGAGCATGCGGATAGGTGAGGTTGTAAGGGTTACCAATGGGTGAGAACTTGTCCCTGTTGCCGCAATGAAATGTACGATCCTGACAGGTCTCGTCCTGGGAGTGAGGGCCCCATGATTGCTTGAAGGGGTGCAGCTTGTTGCACGGATGGCAGTAGTAGGCACCGCGACCAATGAGATCCCGCTCGAGGAGCAGCAGCAGCGCCTGCTTGTCGTCTGCCTGCAGCTTCTGCTGGCGCAGGTTGAAACTGAGGGGATACGTGCTCCGGCAGGCCAGGGAGAGGCTGAGCGCCGTGGGGGCATCTAGGTAGTCGGACAGCAGCAGGAAGACGTCGGCGGGCAGCTGGAGGAGCGGAGAGGCGGGCGTCTCGGGTGTAGGTGACGGACTGTCGGCCGGGAGAGCGGGAGGTTGAAGCTCGACACCAACGCCAACGCCAACAGTGTAGCTAAGGAATTGGCCCATCTGAATAAGAGAAATGAAAAAAAAAAGTTGGTCCCTAGGGTTTGATTTGAATTCAGTAGTTTGAGGAGAGCCTGAATCTTTTTTATGTCAAGGCTCTCTTGCTCTGCGGATGTCGCGTGAGGTGGACTTCGGGCGGTGTGGCGGGGCCTCAACTCGTGGACGGCGGCGGGCGAGGCGTGCTATAAGACCGGATTCGGTATCGGTATGGAGCAGGACTCCCCTCGTCCGAGAAAGGCGTACTAGAGGAAAAAGGCAAACAGGCGGAATTGTGGATATTTCAGACCGAGTCAGATGACGGTTTACGTTTCGGCGCACGCGAATAGGTCGAGGAACGCAGTCGGGGGTCCAGAACGTCATGAATTAAGAAGCACAAATCATCGCCAGTCAGCTGGGGAGGCCCGTAATGAGATCACAAGTCATGGAATCGCCTCTTCCGCAAAGTCAATTGGGGTTTTGGTGCGTAAATGAAGAATTAAGAAACAAAAAGCGTCCTTGCTCTCTGTTGAAGAAGAGAAGGACAATTACGCTCGAATGGTGCGGCAGAGAGAGGGGAAGAAGGGGTAAAAGAAGATGCAGGACAAGGACAGAAGAGCAGGAGTAGAGAATTAAATAAAATCGTTGGAAAAGCAGCAGGGTGCAATTCTCTGCGGGCGGTCATGCCCAGCCGTCCAAGCCATGCAACGATGGGGTATCGTTTGGGGAGAGAGGGTGTGTGGGAAACAAAAAGAAGAAAGGGTCTCGATGCTTCATATCCCCAGAGCCAGGCGCTTAACCCGCGCGTGTGTGAGTGTCTCGATCCTCGTCGATATTTCGCTTGTGATTTGTTTCGCTGAGCGAGAGCTCTGCCGTGCGCTGCCTCAGCAGAGTGTCCTGCGCTTCCGGTCTTTCGGAGGCGGCAAACTCTCAAACCAAGTGGACGCGCTCAGAGCAGCATGGCAACTACCGTATGAGCCAGAGTGGGTTTCCACTGCGCTGGCCGAGGTCAGTCAACTCTTCAATGCTCATGGCATTGCCAAGGTCGCGCAAGGGGAAGACGCAGCAGCAGCACTATGGCCTTGGTCCCGCAGAACAACATTGCGTTGTCTTTCTCTCCTCCCACTCACTCTCCGCCAGCCAAAGGGCCATATGTAAGGCTATGCATGCACGCATGCAAGGCGCTGCGGAGCAGGAGGAGCTCGGGGCGCCTGGTGGGCCGAGGAGGGGATCTCGCGGTATCCGGGAGGAGGGTTTGGGCGGACAGGGGGGGCTTGGTGGGGGTGTGCGGCTACGAATGAGAATGGAGATGAGGATGGAGGATGAGGATGAGGCTACGCGGGACGGGGGTTGCTCCTGATGGCTTCAAGCCCCGGGAAATGGGGACAGAGGGGGGAAGGGAAAGAGGCTTTTCGTTGATTTCCAGCCGGCAAGGGTTTGCCCGCTTTGGGCCGGGTCCCGTGTACGGGATCCCAGCCGGAACAAGCCACAGTCCAGTCTCGACTCGCAGCCATGGCAAAAGCTGATAGTTGGGCGCATGGGACATTTCGCAAAACCCGTCCAAGTCCACATTTGGCCCTTTGGTCAACTGCATTACTGCTGACAGACACGACGACATGGGCTGGGCGGGGCTGGCCTAGATGCTACTCTTCCTTGACGCCCATTTTGTTGTTCGCTCACGAAGCATTCATCATCGATGGAGATCCGCGCCAGAAATTAAAATTCTTGGCGCAAATCCTCGCACCACCTAGTACTGTACTGTAACGCTTGCTTTAATTGCTTTTCTTTCCTCTCCCGTCCCTCCCCGCCGCGACAGGCCCCACGGGGCGGCTATCAGTTGCGCGTCTCGGGCACTGGCGCTGAGAGGAGGTGTGTGTGTGTGTGTGTGACTGTGCGTGGTGTGGCTCTCTTCGTTCAAGACAAGAAAAAAAGCAGAAAGTACAAAGTGGCAGCAACAGTTCACGTGGACGCGCGAAGCCACCACCCCCCTCCGTAGAGTTTGGACCTTTGTCTCTGGGATACTGCATCATGGGAGACGGGGAGGTGACGAATGAGGAGAAAGATGCTCACAGTCGGGTCCAGTGCAACGACGACGACGACGACGACGACGACAACACACCCTTCTTGTTGCGAATGGAACTAGAACGGGGGCGGGGGTCGCTCTCGGCATCCGTCCCAGCGTCATCAAACGAGCCAACCACGAGCCTGCGCTGATCCCCGGTTTCTTCGCTGGCATCCTCAAAAGCCAAAGATAACAAAAATCCCCTTCCGCAAAGTCGTTTGACTGGTCCTTGCAAGGATGGTGGGCGTCCTCGGTTATCAACCTGGCCCTTTGCTTGCTGCTGCTGCAACCCCAAAACGCCTCACACAAACGGGCACAATGCATGACGCACCAGCCCCCTCCCGCCCTCCGCCGATGACAATAGATAAGCTATACGCGGTACTCTCTCACAGTTTCGGAGGCGCTCTATTGAATATTTCCTCTCGCTGAAACGCCGCCGTGGGCCCATCTCCGTAGTTGGATCTCGTCTCGTTAGCAGCATCGGCAATCTAGCCTTGGCCGGCACTTGGGGAGGGAAGACCCGGCCCGCCGCCGCCGCCGCCGCCGAGAATAGAGCAAATGCGGCAACTCGGATGGCCTGAAAGCGGACAGATCGAGGGCACCCGTGGCTGAGCAGCACTCCAACGCAACGAAACAATGCTACATAAAGACGTATTCGAATCTCCATATCTTGCTGCACTTCGCCTTGAATTATTGTGGACAACCGAGAAACTAAAACCAAAATGTCGTTCTGTTCAAAAGTCTACCTCATCTCACAGCCACCAAAACCCACTATGCACCCGCCCACTCCACCACCGTCCAATACGTAAGGTAGGCCGTCTCTTTCCCGACGGCCCCACGTCCTTCAAGAACTGCGGATTCCAGGTTTTCGTAACATGAACATCATAGCCCATGATCCCCCTCCTCCCGGAAATCGAGTGATCCTCGATGCAGGGAACCCGGATCGGCGTCTCCTCGAAGTGGGGGGAAAAGGCGAAGCACGGCAAACGCGGTCAATGATTGACGCCAGCATCATTGTGATGGCGCATCATACATGAACATGACTTTCTCTCTAGTCTTTCATCTTCTGTTGATTCCAAGATCTGCTTGAGCCCTTTCGCTTGTCCCTCCTGTTCAACCCCCCCAATCGTATGGATAACGTCACCTTCTGTCACAGTAGTATGACGAACCAATAATGAAAAAAAAGCAGATGCCTGCGTCGCTGCAAGGGTCATGGGAGCACATCCCATGGCGCTCCTCGTCTCTCCACGTGCTGTACTTTTTCTGTGTCAGTTTTTGGCGCTCCGTGGCTGTCTCTCATCTGGAAGTCAAGAGCTGAGACGTGGAGCAACACAATGCTGAGCCAGACTTTTATTACGCAAGCAAGAGCCCGGCTCAGGTCTCTCCACGGGATGTAGACCGCCTAATGTGGGTTTAGGAAGACCCATGAGGCAGCAGACGTCACGATTTGCAACAAATTTGTTAGATTGAAGTCCATGGAGTAGGGTGTACTTCTATTGCGCCTCAATTTCTCGGCCCAGTCCGTCCCTTTGTCATCGGTTGAAACGTCCTGGACCACCCATTTCCCGTCCCAATATCTTACCGCCACACAACACACGCGTCCGACTCAGCCGCCTAAGCTGCGATGATGTCTTTTGTTTCTTCTTTTCAAGTTATTGCTTGTCGCTGGTATCGGTTCTTCTCCTTGCATACGTGTTTACCTTGGTGACCTCAAAGCCGGACTGCTTTGCTTCGAGCGAAACGACTTATACTTTCCTAATTAGGCAACCCGGCCATAGGCTAACCTCTTTTCATTGCCTTGAAAACAGCAACAAGGTCAATACTAGTTTCGCAGCTCCACGAGTTGATCTGGCAAGTACAAGATTATAAAACTTATTTCATTAGGCATGTTTCAATGTTCCTCGCTTTGTTACAGCCGAATGACGCATTGGTTCCAAATTTCGGCGTGGAAACCTGTAGGAGCAGTCGCAGAAGGATATTTTCGGCTCCTGACCCCTCGATCCACCCAAGTTTGACACACGCTACGCTCACTGCCATGATGAGAATGAGATAATATACTCCCGCCCCAGTTGGATGCAGGGAACTTCGCTGTCTCGCTTCACCGCCGCTTGCTAGGTTCACCCATCTACCATCAAAACACTCCTGTCCCGCTTTGGATGATAAAGTTACAGCAAGTATGCCCATCAGTACATACGCCCAATCAATACAGGTCTGCATAGCCCGTCGTAACCCTCTTTTTGCCTTCGATTTGCGCCCCTGTCCAAAGTCATAACCTGATCCCAAATAGCTATGGCAGCCCAATGCAAACGTGCTAGCATGTCTTTGGCATTTGGCCGTGACAAGTAGGCCGCTGCCGGAAAAGAAATTCGTAAACCCCAGTCGTATCGATTTCGTTCATATCCTGTACGCGCAACACGGAAAGTACCCCTCGAGAAGCATGTTCATAGCCTTCCGCTTCGGATTTCCTTTTCGAAAATCTTGACACCCCAAACGTCATAGAACTGTAGGGGTCCTACTGTCTTGAACCTGAGTCGTGTGCCGCAATCGAAACCCTCGTCTTCGCTCTCACTTTCGGAATCTAGCCCCTCAACCGGTAACCATGGGAAGGCTTCGTCACTTGCAGATGATTCTAGCGCTTTGCCCTTGTTGTTTCCCTTCGGTCGTTTATGTGATCCATCCGAGACTGATTCGGTATCCTCCGACGGACGAACGACACGATCAACTCTGTCATCCTCCATCGCGATCCATTCGAGCTTTAACTCGGGGTGATGGGATAAATTATCGACAATGAATCTCAATATCTCCCGCATGACCCAGATGCAGGTGTCGTTATTCCTGAAGTGTAAAATGTTGATGGCCCGTAGATTGATCAACCCTGAGAAATACTGCATGAACGCATGCTAATCACGCATCAGCCCAAGTTCAATATCAACGAATGTTGGAAAGCATGTTGGATCTACTTACCACTGCGTGTATGTTCATACTGACTGCCAATTCCTGAAGGCGGACGCCGCGCGAACAGATGAGAATCATAGTCTTCTCGTTCGCATCCCAGCTCGGGCCATTGGATTCGTCCTTGATCATGAGGCGTTTCAAGGTTAACATGTGCTTCTTCAAGACCAAACGTCGGATTTGGTCGATGGTTGTGGAGGACCGGGGTGCAAAACTCTCCGGCTTGTGCTTGGCTCCTCGTTCAAGTAAAAAGAGCTCATGAAGCTCATCCAGCTGCGACATACACGTAAGGAATGCATTAGATACATTATCGGTGAAGACGCTTCTCAGTGCCAATGGATGAACCTTATTTTCCTTCGTCAAATAGGTCCATATCGGGACCTGGTTGCCCACGTTCAGTAACGTAAGCTGCTTGAGACATCGGAGGTCGATCGCCCGAGATATCACGGATGCTTTGACCGGGATGAGATGAATGCTCAGGGACTCCAAAGCGAAGCCTCGAGTGTCCCGAACATAATCGTCCATACGTCTTCGGGCCGTCTCAGAAATGCCAGTACCGAGCCACTCGCTAGGAATCTGACTCTCCGCGGTTTCGATTTCTGCCTGACAGGCCTTAATCTGGCCCTGCATAGTCTCGACACTTCGGTTAAAAGAGCGAAGTTGTGCTTCGACAGTCCTGAGTTGTGCTAGGACTTCAGTGTCGGCTCCGCCGACGGCTTGTAATTCCTGTATCTTTCCACCCAAGACTTCAGCCTGGCTCTGGAACAGGTGGATCTTAGATATCAACGTGTCAAGATGAACCCGATGCTCCGACAGAGCCGCAACAGCATGTTCCACAGCAGACGCCGCGGCGCTGGATTTGGCTGCCGGCGCTTCTTTCTGAGGCTCAACTAACCCTGATGCAGCATCTTGCTGAGGTGCTGTGTCGTCCTTGATGGGGCTTTGACTGCCAGGATTCTGCTGCTGCTCAGTGGCATCGTCCGAGGTATCTTCCGTTGAGTCTGGGTGCGTGATGTCTATATCCTCTGCGGGCTGCGCAAGTTGTCCGGCTGTCTGCCCCGGTGCTACACTGAAACTTGTAGGTGACTGCTCAGACGTTCCGTTTCCGGTTGGATTCATTGCATTATCCCCGCTATCCGGCTTGAGTGTGTCCTCACTAATCTCGTGGTTCGGCTGAGATGCACTTCCATCATCATTAGCAGAGCCGACCGCTTGTACTCCGTTTGTTCGCGAGGCAGAATCCCCACTACCACTGCCTTCGGAATCTCCACCATTGGGGTGTGCTGAAGGCCGCGTGTCTGTTGTCGGCAAATCTCCAGATGCCACGTACTTCCTGGCAGCTTTTTCAATCGTGTCCAAAATGTCCTGTTGGGAAATTGAGAAATCGCGGGACCCATTAAGTAAGCACATCAACTTCGTGGAAACACCCTTAATGGAGGAAACAAATTCCTCACGGGCATCTTTGGCGTTGCCATCCGAGACACCGCTGCCTTGGTTCGCCTTGTCATCGTTGCTTTGTACCTCATTTGACTTTGGCCGAAGATGTGGTTTCTTGATCAGGTAGGGCTCAACGTCAAAAATCCTGCCTAAGACTGCTTCTTGGATCTTGCGCTCCTCTTGGGCCCGGAAAGCCTTAGCAGGACCAGTCGTATCATAGCTCGTATTCTGTGAAGCCGATACCACCTGGAATTCATCGTCGACGTCGGAATCGTCAGGCTCGGAATCTGGCGGAGGTTTCCGAGCTTGCATCGCTAGTGAGTCGGATAACGAGAGCTGGAGCTCGGTCAAAGTGGAAGATGAATGTCTCATGCAGGTCTTGAGCTCAGGGACAATGTCGAGATTGTCAATGTCGAGAACCGCAAGACTTTGCAGATTTTTAAAACCTGAAAGGGTGGATGGCTCGCTCGTGGAGAGCCCTCGCTTGCTCGCTCTGGACCGAGAAAGAGATTTAGAGGGAGGGACCAGGGCTGGCGGAGGACCAATTGGTACAGGTGGCAAGGCTGGTGGCGGAGGGAGCACAGAGGAGCCGGGCGGAGGAGGTCCTGGCGACAGCGGCGGCATGTCATACCAGTGGTGCAGAGGTGTCGGGGCTGGCGGCTGGCTCTGGGCGATAATGGAGACAGGCAGTGGCGGAGGCGGGACGTAGTATGATTCACCTGCTTGCAATCGAAGATGTAATTTTTTCAGCGAAGGGAGTTGGTGAAGCACGCGATACACGGGCCTGCTTAGTTCGACACGAATGTTCCATCTGTGCAGAGAAGCATGAGTAAACTGGCTGCGCGACGCACGCACTGGCGCAGAGATTGACTGACCGGAAGGCTTCGAGCGACTTTGACTTCTTCAAAGTGAGATACAGCAGGGAGTTGAGGAATTTGCCGCAACTAGCGCTGTAGAGATAGGACTGGTACGACTGCTCTCCCTTGTCGCCAGCGCTCAGTGTATCCATGGAGAGGTCCTTAAGGTGCTTGGCATAGTTGTAGTCGCTTGTGGTGAATGTGTCGAGACCCCCGGCGAGGCCGTCGATTGGGGAGTCGAGATCGAGGTCATCGTCGTCGGGGAATATGATGTGGAAGTTGCGGTAGAGAAGGGCCGAGGCAAGCTCATGGAAATGCCTGGAGACCAGAGCAAGGCAGATGAGTTCGCTCTGGGCGCACTGGTAGAAGTCAGCATTGCGATGGCCTCGCGGGTTCGAAGGGGAGGGCGCATGACGTGAGAAAAGATATCGCGCTGCGTTTCCAGCGGCAGATCTAAGAATGAGAGTTTTGGCTTGCCGCCGAGTGCCTTCTCCGCAGCCATGTTCGGAGAGGCGGGGGTTCTGTGCGGCTGGAGGGAGCCGGAGTATGCGATAGTGATGATAGCGATGTTCAAGGTCGAGTAGGCCAATGATGGCAGATGGGCGCTAGGGTCCGCGCGAGCCTCGGGCAGGACGACAGGGAGAAGCGCGTGTCATGGAACTGGTTGGCGCCTTTGCAGAGAAGGGGAGCGGCGCAGCCAGTGCTCGGCACGAAGCAGGAGGGATGGCTTGGGAGAAGCAAGGGCTGTCTAGTATTGGCGGAGTCGAGAGCAAGGACGGACGTTACAGATGACCTGACGAGCTGTACTGTACCCTGGGGGACGCCAATGTCCTGTGGGAGAGCGGCAAGGTACCGCACCGCAAGGTGGGCAATAGTGTCCGTACGATACTAAGGTAGGCACTGTACCTGCTTGGGTTAGCACCTTGGCTTCTACCTTACCAGAAAACGGAGGAAGTGGGCGGCAGGGGGGGGCCGGAACCTGTTAGCGTGGCACCCGCACTGCGGGGCGGATCAACGATTCTCAAGGCCCTGACGCTACCAAGGCTACCAAGGCTACCTACCAGGTAGGTACCCTGGCCGGTGACCTGCTGCAGCAAGCACATGCAGTGAAAATGCATCTTGACGGATGCGCATCTGTGTTTGGGAGGCGGGACAAGCCACGCCCAACCAACGGACGACAAATCACAGAGCGGACCACCGCGGGCTGCCTGAGCAAGGTAGCTTTGGGAGGCCACGGCGCTAGCCGACTGCATCAGCTGCATTCAGCGGCCGTGGTCGTTCAATCCGGGGCTCTGGTGTGGTGTGGGGAGACTCGAGCGGATCACGGTACGAGTAGCCCAAAACGATGCGGGGCTCTGAATCATCCTTATGGTCGTCTCACACTGCATCGGTATCGTAGGCCGTGGAAAGAGACCATGAACGTCGCCGTCCAACTCTGATCACCTGTAGACTATCCCGACTGTGCCTGGCGCAAGGTTTGGGGGCCCTACTCGAGAAGCCATCAACCTCAATAGGCAAGGTATGTAAGCTGCGACACCCAGGATCCTGGCACTCTACACATGGAGCTGCAAAGCCCGCCACCCAGTCACACAGGTATTGTAGGGACACATCCGCGGCTGAGGAGAGGAAGGCTATCATATACTCCCAGGCATGACTTGCGTTGTACTGTACCACCGGGCCGTGAATCAGCGCTTGGATGAGTCACGGATTTGAACTGACCGCTTCCTCGGCTGCAGGGAATGATTGAATATGCCGGCAACGAGCGATGCAGCTTGTCACAGTAAGGTAGCCAGCAGACCATCCTCGACATACCTTTATCACTGTCGAGTTGCGATGGGGTTTTCCGTCTCAACCGCAAACGGAAGCTTGACTTGTTTCAAGGCCCAGCTAAGCCCAGACTAAGACCCCAGTCTCCTGCGCTCATGGCCAGAGCCTGGGATCGCCAATTGACTTGCCCGCCAAAACCCGGTGCTCCAAATCGCTACAGGCTACAGGGCCTCTGGGTGGAACCGCCCCCATCTTTCCCCCCCTTGGCGCTCCATCGACTTGAGGCTCAGCGACAACCTGCGGCCCAAATGAACCAAAAATAATTCGTTGTCTTTCTCCACATAAAATTCGACTTAAGGTAAGGCTGTGTCAGATGGTCCTCGTTTCCCACGTTCTGATTTCCTCCTTTCTGGTCTCATCATCAACATGCAATAATTAGCCTGTCCTTTCATTCGCCCTAATCAGATGAACCTCTGTTTGTGCGTCTTGCACGGATTCTGCTGGTCAATTTTCTCCCTCGCTCCTTAGCCCCCCTCGGGCTCTTTCTCTTGACTTGACTCCGTTTCTTTTGCCACATTCTCGTTGCTTGGGCTCCCGTCTGCTCTTATCACCGAGAGGGGCGTTGCTTGAGTCTTGAGTCTTGAGCCACGACATATCATCCTTTACAGCGCATGTACTGCACCTAATCAATCCCAAAATCCATTGATGCCCATTTGCCCCCTTACAACCTAATCAACATTATTCAAACGCCACAATGACCGAAGTCGAAGAGCCTCAATACACCACTCTTGCGGAGCGCATTGCTGCCTTGAACAAGCAGAAGAACTTCAGCAGCAGTGAGCCGCCTCGGAAGCGGGCACCACCGCCGCCGCCGCCCTCAATTCGTCCTACTTCGAATGTCTCAAGTCAGACAACACCCCACGTCCCTGTGGTCGTGACTCCGCAGCAGACCATTCCATCTGTACCAACCAGGCCGGCTAAGTCTCAAGCGCCACCACCGTTACCACGTCGTGATACGCAGAACTCGCAAGCATCACAGGTTTCAACCAAAGAATCTCAGCCTGCCAGGGCAGTGCCACCTCCGTTGCCTTCTCGGACACCATCAGCCCAAAGCACCCCTGTGGTGCCGTCTCGACCAGCTACAGCGCAGCGGCCCTCCCTCAATGGCCGCCGCAGCTCTGCTTCTTCTCAAGTGTCTCTCCGTTCCAACGCGTCCTCCTCTTCTTTTGGCCATCCTTTGTCCTCAACCTCAAGCCATGGATCGTCTGGCGCAGCGCGCAAGCTGGCACCCGCTTACAACCCTGCAACTTTACCGCCGCTTCCTCCTTCAAGGCGTGAGCGGGAGGCGCAGGCTGAAGAGGCCGCTGCAGCAGAGGCTGCGAGGGTGAAAGAGGCTGCGGAGAAAAGAGTTCTCCAAGCTCGAGAGGCTCGAGAGGCTCGAGAGGCGGCCAAAAAGACGACAAGCCCTAGGCAGCCACTGATCGCTGCACGCTCCGCTCCTGTTATTGCAACAGTTAACCCAACGGTGACACCTAAACCTGGCCTCCCTCCCAGACTCCCCAGTAGACCTTCGAGGACCAATGTCACCCCCACAGCAAATCAACCGGTACAGAGGCGTGAAGCCAGTCCCCCTCCTCCCCCTATTCCAAGGCGGAACTTTGATGAAGCTCCGCCGCCTGTTCCTGTAGCGTCACGTCCATCTGCGGCTCAGATTGATGCGGCATCTGCTCGGACGACTGCCGTGGCCCCTTCTCAGAATGATTGCTGGGTATGTCGTGACTGGAGTGGTCCGGACGGAGTGGCGGCTCAATATCCCAAGGACTCGCTTCCTCGTAACGACCCGGTGGGCTACCTCGCACGCCATCTCTGCGACCCATTCCCCTCGTACACGGACAAAGCACGAGCAATATTCACCTGGTTCCACCATAATATATTTTACGATACGCAGGCTTTCTTCAGCAAAAACATCAAACACATGACACCCGAGGAGACCATTTTTAGCGGATGGGCTGTTTGCCAAGGCTATGCCGAAACATACAAAGCCATTGCCATCAGAGCCGGTTTGGAATGCGAAGTGGTGGGTGGTCATGGCAAAGGCTACGGCCATACCCCCCTGAAGAAAGGAGAACGCCCTCCGCCGCCGAAGCCGGACGGGCACGCCTGGAACGCCGTGCGAATCGATGGTGGCGCCTGGAAGCTTCTCGATGCTTGTTGGGGTGCTGGGCATATCTGCGGCGCGAACAACCTGTACAAGCAAGAGTTCAATCCAGGGGAGTTTACCAAGCCTAACGAAAAGTTCGGGCGAACACACTTTCCGCGAGACCCACGATTCCAGTTCCGAGAGGATGGGCGCACCATTAGCTGGGAAGAGTATTTCATTGGTCGCGTGGACGGGCCGGAGCCTACTGTGTACGGCAACGCTGACCAAGAGGGCATCGCCAACGACAGCATCGAGCCAAAGGAGCGGGACATTCCCGTCTACAGCGGCGAGGTCGTACGGTTCCAGTTCTCCAAGATATGCGAGCATTGGCGGTCTGAAACGCAGGGCAAGGGCAAGCCCCCGCTGCTACTACTCAGCATCCACGGGCTCGACGGGCGGAAAGACGCCATGGTGCCGATGGAAACGGACGGCTACTGGCACTGGGTCGACGTCAACGCGCGGGACCTCGGAGCCCCGGGCCAGTCTGTGCAGGTCGCGCAGCTGACGTCGATGGACGGACAGGACGCGCGGGGCGTCAGCGCCAAGGAGTTCATCGCAAAGAAGGGCAGAGTTGGCATGGCGTGGGCATACATTGCGAAATGGGAATTAGTTTAGACAGCCGCGATTTTGTTTCCAGCTTATTCACGAGGCCGGTGGACAGGGCCATAATTCTAGATACACGGAATACGAGCTTGCGCATTTCAATTCTAGAAAGGAGCTATTCTTGCCAGTTAGCAACTCTGTGGGACCTAGGCACGCGAAACTTTCGCTCCATTCTGAATGTTCAGTGGTTCTTGACTCCCTCGTTTCCATTTGGCTATATGGTTTGTTCTACATATCTTCTAGGTACGTAGCAAATTCCCGTTTTCCGATCTCGAGTCCACCACGCCGGTGACTAGAGCGCAGTTTCACGGCCCCGCAAGCGGGATGGTGTCCCGAGTGGGGCCGCGATGTCTCAGGCTGCGTGTCTCCGATGAACCTCCATTGAGACGTGGTGTCCAAATTTGGCAAAAGGATCTATGTCGCGCTCGCTGAAATATATCGACACACTCTTCTCGAGACCAGCCGGAGAGGGAATGTAACCCCCCAATTAGATGGCTAACGGTGTTCTATAACCTTCGAAGGGCTGACCACTGCCCACCCATTGACGCTGCTCCTGTCTCTGTTTTCTATAGCTTCATCGGAAACCTCAATCTCATCCACTTGCCGTACCTTTGTATCAGCAGCGGGATCGGGATCATGGCCACGGCCACAAACCCCAGCAGCGAGGACCCCCAGCCCACGCCGAGCGACTCGTACATCTGGGGCCCCGCCAGCGGGAGGAACGCCGCGACGCCGCACCGCAGCACCGCGAACGCGGCCAGGCAGCTCGCCGCGTACTGGGAGTAGGCGTCGACGAGGTAGGCCTGGATGGGCAGCCAGATGCCGATGACGCCGATGGAGAAGGGCAGGAGGCCCAGGACGGGCACGATCCAGTGGACGGCGCGGTCGGCGGCCCAGCCGTACCAGAAGAAGGTAAGGGGGAGCAGGGCGGCGTTCCAGACGCACGAGGGCAGGCGCATCTCGGGCTCGTAGACGCCGCCGTTGGCGGCGGTGAGGCGCACGACGGTCCTGTCGGAGAGGCGGTTGAAGAGCAGCAGGCCGACGAGGTAGCCGATGAGCACCACGAAGTACACCAGCCCGGTGGTGCCGATGCTCCAGCCGTAGGCGCCGCGGAAGATGATGGGGATGGTGTTGAAGAGCAGGTACAGGCAGCCGTAGGCAAAGGCCACGTAGAGCGAGGCGCTGAAGATGATGGCCGAGCGGAAGAGCATCTTGAAGGGCCGGACCAGGCCGTTCCTGAGGATCTGGCCCCTGGTGAGCGCGGGCGCGTCCGGGTCGACGTAGCAGCTCCGCAGGTCCGGGCGGCCGAGCTCGCGGCGCAGCCTGGCCGTCTTGCGCTTGACGAGCACCTGGTGGTTCGTCTCGCGGCTGAGCAGGGCCATGCCCAGGGTGGCGACGGTGGCAGGGACGAAGGTGATCCAGTGGCACCAGCGCCAGCCGATGCTCTCGCTCACGAAGCCGCCGATGACGGGCCCGCACGAGGGGCCGAGGAGGGGGCCGAGCATCCAGAGGGCCATGGCGCGGCCGCGCTCGGCGACGGGGAAGAGGTCGGTGACGACGCCGCCGCCGACGGTCTGGCACGCGGCGCCGCCGACGCCCGCCAGGAAGCGGAAGACGATGAGGCTGTCGAGCGTCGGGGCCAGCGCGCAGCCGACGAGCCACGCGCAGAAGAAGAGGTTGGCGGCGACGAGGACGGCGTGGCGGCCGTGGATCTCGGACAGCGGCGACAGGAAGAGCGGGCCGACGCAGTAGCCCAGCAGGAAGATGCTGACGGGCATGGACGCCAGCGTGAGGTCGGGCTGGCCGTAGTCCGCGGCGACGAAGGTGATGGCCGGCGCGAGGATGGACGACGCGAACGGCGTCATGAAGGTGATGGCCGAGAGCAGCGCGATGATGAGCCACTTGCGGCCCGGGGCGAAGTTGAGGGGCATCTCCGGGTCGTCCTGGCCGTCCCAGCCGACGACGTCGCTGTCGAGGTCGGTCACGGGGAGGGGCGCGGGCGCGGGTTTGTCCTTGCCGGCGCTGCTCTTGTTTCGCGATAGCCGGGAGAGGACGCTACGGTGTGTGTTCCGGCTGCCGCCCGTTTGTATCCTTTGAATCGCATCATCTGCCTACAGTCCTTGTTCAGCATGGAGATGATACGGTGGGTAGTGGTGTTGTTGAAATGCATACCGCTTGAGCTTCGACGTCTATGTAGTCATGGTCCTCGTTTGCGTCAGCCGGTCCCGTTTGCTTTTCTGTTGTTCCGTCTGCTGAATAGTCGTCCTTTTCACTCGAGCTCGGCGTTGGTTTCTGTGCCTTTTCTTGTCCGGGTTCTTCCTGTCGCTGGTCCTCAATCCGGGTGGCGGCGTCCGTGTCGTCACCTGTATCTGAGGCGTGTGCCCTTTGTTGCCCGTGGGATTCCATGATGATTACTATTAGCAGTTATCTCCTTTTTCAAAATCGGTATTACGGCTTTTGCCCGTGATTACAAATCGAGTGCAATCATGAAGGTAGCAACATGGCCGAAGGATGAGAATTAGAAGGTGAGAGGTAATGCCACGGATGATGAAGGTTCAGAAGCATCCAGCTCGGTTGGCGTACGGTGATTTGTGAGGACGACAACCCGAAAATTCAAGAGGTCAGGGTCAGGGTCAGGATCAGGTCAGGGGGAGGAAGCATGATGTTATGGCTGGGATCGACCGTGCCGTTGCAACGGGTCCAAGACTTGATGCTGCCCAGGTTGCAGGGGCCGAGCTCGGCCCCCTGTTGCGGCGGCACACTTCGAAAAGCTAGAATGACAGCTCCGTTGCGTACGAAGGTTTTGTCCAGTCGTTTTCTATGTGCTTTGTTTCATTTGGAAAGCGACTGAATATTAGTATAAGGGAGTGGTGAAAAGTAGACAGTATGGCCTCAAAGCCTGACTCCGCGACCCTGTCGTGGTATACACAAAGTGAGGTACCGTCAACAACAGGTAAGCAACCAAACCGCGGACAGGCCAGACTCTCCAGTCAGCCAAGTCGTCGTTTACTCTACTCAACTAGGAACGGGTTGCGTGGACCAAAGCCGGTGTTTTCGTTCCAATGAATTGCTCGCTGGAGCCCCAACCTGCGCAACGACGTTTCTCTTGCAGCTGCGAGCGGCCGGCTGGCCTGGAGCAGCACTCGCGCCAGTCTGAGTGAGCCAAGCCCCGTGGTTTTCATGCAGAGACGGCACGCCGTCGATCATTGCTGACAAACTGCCAGGGCCGTTGCCGAACTCCCGTGGCCTGACAGATGTGGTTTGTCGCGCTGGGCAATGAGGCTGCGTGCGGCGGGCGGTGACGCCATATACGGATGCGGGATGTGTGGGAGGCTTACGTGCAGCAATCTGAGCGGCCTGCCTTGGCTGGGGAACTGAGAACAATGCATAGCTCATGACAGCTTGTATTCCAAAGCCTATGGGTAAGTGCCTTGTTCCCCTTGCCGTCCATGGTCCCGTTGCACAAAGCTCCTGGGATTGTGATTGTATATGAGAGCACACCTGCAGGTCAACTACTAGGTACCTTCTTCGCATTTAATGTGCAAGTACATTGCTGAATGGGGTACGTAGCCAGCCTACCTCAAGATAAGTAAATATTCATCAATGCTTGAGCTGGACAAACTCTTATCTTCTCGTCAAAGCATGCCTCTCGTCCGCAATGTCAACCTCCGTTGGAGATGACAAGAGAAAATGGCGAAACAAAGCAGCGCGCAGTCGTCGGCTTACACGGAACTCACCCCTGTCCCCCCTCCCCCCTCCCACCCTCCAGTTGGCGGCACGTGTTGGCGTCTGTCGCTATCCACATGCCGAAACCAGCCCCGACCTGCCGCGCCTCGACCACGGGTGCCGGCAGCCAGGTTGAACCAATCCCTACAACGTGTCAATTTCCAACCATTCGACCAAGTTTCGTTGCGCATCGACTCCGAGGCCGACGAAACCACGAGCGCGTTGGCTGGCAGTCGCAATTCCTTTTTTTTTCCTCACGAGAAGGTATTATCACCCCTTGGGCTTGTCTGTCCGCGGATTTGCTTCCGTGCGCATTATTCCCAGCAGCTGTGCTGTTGCGTCATGCCTACAAGCCGTTGAGAGCTAACTCGCAGCTCGTTTGCGCAGGCGTTCGTGAAACCCCTTTGATATCACCCCTCGCGACAGCCCCGACGCCCGCTCACGAGCAATCGCATGGTGAACCAGTGCGACCGCCCTCCCGCCCTACCGACGTCGACCCTCGATACCCTCCCTGCCAGCCTATGATGCACGCGCCGGTTCCATAGCGTCTTCGACATTCATTCCCGCTCCACGCACCAAGATGCTGAGCCCGGCCACCACCACCTCGCTCTCCCGCAACGAGACGCTCAGCCTCCTCTCCCTCTCCGCCGCCTCGCTCGCCGTCATCGCAAACACCTTCCGCGGCGATGGCGAGCCCCTCATCGCCTCCCTCGCCCTCTCCCTCGTCGCCTTCGCCCTCGCCTACGCCATGATCCGCTGGCTCGGCCCCACCTTCATCAAGGCCGGCTTCCGCGGCCGCGACCTGAGCAAGCACTCCAAGGCCGAGTTGCCCGAGTGCATGGGCGCCATCTGCGCCGTCGTCTACCTCCTCACCGTCATCGTCTTCATCCCCTTCCCCTTCTACAAGGACATTGTCGCCGCGACCAGCGGCGGCGGGAACCGCGATGTCGTCCTGCACCTCGAGCATGTCAACCAGGGCCGGTTCCTGCATCGCTTCCCCCATAACAAGGTATGAATGAGCGCCAGCGCCCCTTGAACCTGCGCGCGCAACGCGCAACACAGGCCATCCACCATGCTGACCTGCCACTCCCACCATAGCTCGCATCCTACTTGGGCGCAATTATTTCTCTCCAGACCATTGCGCTTCTCGGCGTCGGCGACGACCTCTTCGACATCCGCTGGCGCCATAAGTGGTGGATCCCCGGCCTCGCCTCCATCCCAATCCTCGTCGTGTACTTTGTCGACTTCGACGTCACCTCCATCGTCATACCCTTACAGCTACAGCCCTACCTGGGCGAGCTCTTCGACCTCGGACCCCTCTACTACGTCTACATGGCCTGCGTCGCCATGTTCTGCCCCCAGAGCATCAACATGCTGGCCGGCATCAACGGCATCGAAGTGTCCCAGTGCCTCGTTGTCGCGCTCCTCCTCGCCTTCAACGATTGCCTCTATCTTTTCACCCCTTACCCCCACCCCGCGACCGACTCCCATCTGTTCTCGCTGTACCTCCTCCTCCCCTGGATAGGCGTTTCCTGTGCGCTGCTCGCCTACAACTGGTACCCCGCCAAGGTTTTCGTTGGCGACACGTACTGCTACTTCTCCGGCATGGTCTTCGCCGTCGTTGGCATTCTTGGTCATTTCTCAAAGACTCTGGGCCTTCTCCTCGTCCCCCAAATGTTCAACTTCCTCTACTCCTGCCCGCAGCTCTTCGGCCTCATCCCCTGTCCGCGCCACCGCTTGCCGAAGTTCAACGCCCGCACCGGTCTTCTTGAGCCGTCCGTAACCCCCTGGACACCTGAGAGACAGCCCCGCCCCATCATCGCCCAAGCACTGTTCCTCCTGGATAAGCTTCGCCTGGTCAAGGTCACAACGGACGAAAAGGGCAGGTTCGTGGAGACGAGCAACCTCACGATACTCAACCTATGGCTTGTCTGGCGTGGGCCTTTGAAGGAGGACCGCCTCGCGTGGGAGATTACGTTACTGCAGCTTGCAATTGGCTTGTTCGGTCTCTTTGCGCGCCATCGTCTGGCATTGCTCGTCTTTAAGGAAGACAACTGGGGCACGGCGGCAGTGTAGCCCTACACAGGTACGCGCACGTATGATGAGACGGCATTCTCCATGTATTAGGAGGTTGTAGAAAACTATACATTGAGCGGTAGTATAAAATAAAAGTTCCCATACCCACCAGCGTGTGAACTGGGCGCTGTAGTTTTCGCTTCATGCACGCTACTTGTGACCGTCTTTGCCAGGCATCAGCGTTGGCCGAACATCGCTTATCAGTCAAGTCACAGTTGCTTGCAGGCGTGGGTGTGGATAGAAGTTGAACAAATCCGGGGTATTGCTTCCACTGTCCCATTCATCATCATCACCAATATAAAAAAGAGGCTTGAGCTTCTGGGCATCATACCACAGGCCCCTCCTCCCGTTGTCTAGAAATACATTTGAGACAAAATGCCAAGCATGTCAAACCAGACGAGAAGCTTGCCTCAATTTGCCAACATCTGCCGTCGCATATGCTGGCACCATGTGTCCTCAAATCTCCTGAGCAGCAAGACCAAGCCATCAAACAGCGCCCGTAGGCAAAGACCGTAAAAAAATTCATAGTGGTGAAGATAAGCCGCAAGCCCCGGAGCGTGCCTTCTAACCCTTGAGTATTGTAACCTCGTACAAGCGCCAAGCTTCCACATGTCATAACCTTCTTCCGTAACGCCGAGAACAGCAGTGAACGGCAACCTACATGCCGCACCGTTTTGTGACAAAAGAAATATCCCAGACCCTAGAGGCTTTCAGCCAGTTGAAGCCGCAAACTCGCACAAAGCGCAGTAGACAAATGGTAGACCAGCCTCTCCTTACTTTTCCTCCTCTTTGACAGATTATAAATCATACAGATGGTTTCCTACAATCAGATAACGCCGTTCGTGGTAGGGGTCACGGCAGTCGTAGGCGTCAAAACGTCCTCGACTTTTTCCACGGTTGGGGATTCCATGATCGGTTCGGTCTTGATATCGTCGGGACTGGACAGACCAGCTTTCAAGACAGCGGTTCCTCCAGCTACCTTTCCAGCAGACTTGTTCATGCGGCTCTTTGTGTAGTCACTGAGACTGAGCTTCTTCTTCACCGGACTCGGTTGCATCGCGGTCCCGTTCACACCAGTTGGCAGAAATGGACTTGTTGGGTTGTTGGCAAACAATGGCGACTGGACTGTTGATGCTGTGGTTGACAAGGGAGTTGTTATATTCATCGTGGCAGAACCATTGCTGTCGAAGGCTGGAACTGGGGGCAGTTGAACTCGAAGTTCTGATGCTTTGTGGCTTGCAGATACGGTTGGTGGCATCTCAGGTTCAATGGTTACTGTGCCCTCGGACGCATCCACAGGACGGCCTTGCGACACAGGTGACGGCAGATTTATGACGGTTTTCTGATCGACCGACGTCTCGTCGTTGATTGGCGATGAATCACACTCCATTGATATGCCAGAAGGGGATGGCATGCAGTGAGTCGGCTGTCGCTGGTCCTCTTCATGCGTTTTGATCCTGTGCCGGCTATTGAGCAGTCTCTGCGAAAGTGAAATAATCCTCTTTTTTGGTTTCGGAGATTGAGCAGGGTCGCTGAACCATTCTCCTTGCACAGGATCAGTCTGAACACTCGCGTCGCAATACACCGGACGCGGGTTCGCCGAGTTTTGGTCGCGCGCGCTCGACACACTCTCGTTCCTCAGCAAGAACGGTTTCGAGGCATTTGCAAGATTCGGCGAGTGCATGCTAGCAGGCGAACCAGATTTGCTTCTAGAAGTTCCAGCATCGACATACTGCCCTCGCGGAGCGCTCACACTGCCACGAGGCTTCGTCTTTGTGGACGATGTGGATGTGGTAGTGCCGTCAGATAAGCGCTTCTTTTTTCGAGGTGGCTGTTGCTGCTCCATGCGACGAAACGAGTCTTCTACCATCGCAACTTTCCGTTTGTCGCGATCAGTCGGTTCTGTCAGTATACCCAGCTGGTCGAAAGAACCTTGTCGCAGAGGCGTCGGATCGCGACTGGGGGGCTTGCTGCGCGACGAGGACGTCTCATCCTGCGCGTCGTTATCCACGGAGTCCTCGAGATGACCCTCACTAGCGGCTCGGCTATTCGTGGCATGGCCTGTGCTAGTAGGGGAAATTGTATGCGTCTTGGGCCTGCGCTGTTTTTTCTTGCCATTTACAGCGCGGCCGTGGTTTCGGCTGAACAAGTAGTGGCGATGGAACCGGGCGAACGCACAGTTATTGTCCAGGTCACACGCACAGCCTCCATATTCCGACAAAATCCGGTCAATCCAGTTGGAGATGGCTCTGTACTCGGCGTCGTCCATTTCCGGTTCGTC
This sequence comes from Paramyrothecium sp. XJ0827, assembly GCA_020881915.1. Taxonomy (NCBI): domain Eukaryota; kingdom Fungi; phylum Ascomycota; class Sordariomycetes; order Hypocreales; family Stachybotryaceae; genus Paramyrothecium; species Paramyrothecium sp. XJ0827. The sequence goes on along the minus strand of JAJFPB010000005.1, from coordinate 3,063,131 downwards.
GTGGCCGGAAGCTTCGTCGTCGCTCAACCCCAACAGATGCAGCCAGCGAGGACACACACTCTTCTCCAATCGAAAATCCCAGGGAAGGGTAATCTGCTCATTGGTTGAGATGAAACGGTCGCTCACGAGCCAGAAATGGTACTCGGATCCGCCGGAAAGGTATGTGTCCAACTGTGCATTGGGCTTACAGCTTCTCCTTACATAACGCGCCAGGGAGCCTTCCTTCCTCGTGTCTATGTACAAGGGGAGGCTGGGGTGGAAGAAGACGAAGGGAAGCGGTGATGAAAGATCAGCCCAAAGATTGTCGGCATCGGCGCAGTAGTCTTTTTGAAATCCAATTTCACCGTTCAACTCGATGAGGGGAATATCCTTCTCAATCGGCGTCGTTGACTTGACGAAGCGCCACCTCAACGTCGGACCAGGCTCAATCGACCGGGTGGCATCTTGAACCTCAAGTTTCGGTCTGGTCTCTTCCACATTAGCCGGTTCTTCTTGGAAGACCTCGGCGTGTGTGCGTCCTGTCTCCTGCTTCATGATATCTGGTTCTCGCAGCCACTTGGAGAGGGCAGTAGGGATGGCCAGACTGGCGAACGCATTGCTGTGCGAGTCTGGTACTTCTTGTTCACTGTACAGGGAGTAGAAACCAGCCGAGTAATGATGTATTTGAAAATCGTCTGGGAGGTCAGGAGGAGTCGTGGCAGGGCTGGGCGGGTGTGCAGGATGTGGTCGTGAATTTTGGTAGGAGGGGCTGCGTTTCGAAGGTTGCGAGCTGACTGATTGTGAAGGTCGATGCGACGATTTTGATTTCTTGGCAGGAGGTGCATGATCGCTGGGACTGGCATGCTTGCCGTTTTCGTTGGCTCCATGATGCCCATGGGTTTGTATCTCGGTGGGCTTGGGTTTCTTTTTGTGGCTCTTGGACGGCGGGCGCTTGGTCCTCTTGTCGGCTTCTTCTATCGCAGCGTTTCGTAAGCGGAGAGTCCGCTCGATGGCCTTTTCTCTGTTCAAGGGCCGAGGCTGGCATTCGGCGCATGAATGAGCGAAGTCCTCCCGTATGGCTTCGTCCCGGTTGTCGGGGTAGAAGCAGTCGATATGCTGCCACGTGTCGCATGTTTCGCAGTAGATCGTGTTTCCGTCATCGTCAGAGAAGTTGCATATACACTTGATGGTGTACGGCTCTTCTTCTACCACCTCGACCTTGTGGGCGACATCGTCCTTGATAGCGGGGGCGAGGGGAGGAGAAAGGGTCTGACTGGGAAGCACAGCATGCGTCGACGGCGGTACCAGCTTGTCGGTCATAATCTGAAGAGGGTGTGTGAGAGTGAAGGGTAGAGATTGTTGTGTGAATTGATTACGGTCGCACGCTGGAGGGCATGACGCCGCTTCGGACTGCACGCGCGCCGTTACAGAGGGGAGGGCATGGACCAACACCTGGTCACGGTCAACGAGAGTGTCGGCCAGGGCTGACGAGTTGTGCGAACCGATGAGCGGATCGCGAGGCACCGAGGACGGTGAAGAGGAGGCGTCGTCGTGGTTCTTCGAACACAACCGTCTAGAGTGCGTGGCTCGGGTTGCGGGTGGCGCGCCAAATAGCGTACTTGAATAAATGCACAGGCTGTCAGTTAAGGACGGGATGCGTCGAGTGCGCGCGCCTTTGTGATGTTGACGCGTTCGAGTCGAAAGAGTCTTCGCAAATTTCGTCGGGGCCAGGAACGAAAGGTTGCAGGCCGAAGTCTGTCGAGTCGTGCGCGAGAGGAGGGAGGTGGCGTTACGACGAGGGAGACGAGTAAAAAGACGGTTGTGCAAACAAGAGCCGGTAGAGTATCGTTCAATTAAGAAGATTCCAGGAACACCCAGGTAAGGATAAGGGGGAAAGAAGTCGAGGGATTGTGGACCGGACGAACAATGAAGGATGTAGAGGGAGGAGGAGGATGGGATGGGGAAGAGCGACAAGAGAAGCAAAGCCTGGGTGCTTTTGCGAGCCCACTGAGGTGCAGGCGGGCATGGGAGACAGTAAGGTACCTGGGGCCTACCGAGAGCGATGGCAAGGTAGCCGCAGGTACCTGTGGATGGGAGGCCACGGGGGGACGGTCTGGGAGGTACGAGGAGGTACGTACCAGGCCGAAGTACCCTGTGTTTTGGGGGACGACAGGACAGCCCACCCCTCGTCCCTCAGCACGGGTTGAGTGTGAGAGAGAGGGTGAGGGAGGCAGAAGAGGTCGCTGCGACGGGCAAAGTGGGCTAGGCCTGGGCGGCGCGCTGCAAAATGCAGCAATGTGAGAGAAAAGAGGACATTGGCGCTAAACCCAACGTTGAATGGCGGTGGATTGGGGATTTCTTAGCGCATGGGCCATGGTTGCCTCGACGCCTCAGGCTGCACCGCCGGCTGCAGGTGAGCCGCGAGCGAGCCGGCCTCTGATGATGGAGGGGGGGGCCATGCTCATGCTGGGCAGAGAAATTGCGGCAGCAGGAGAAAGTGACGGAGAGAAACACAAGCTGGAGGGGAAAGGACCGCAGGGGGCAGGCTCGCACAATATGATCTCCATAAGGCGCGGGAGGGCTTGTTGCTCGAAACGCCGGCGGGGAGTAGTATATGGCAGTGTAGAAATGGCCGCAGAGGACGGACAGAGGAATGAGTGAAAGCCAGCAGAGGCAGAGTAGGAGGGCGGTTGATCCAAACGAGACGCACTAAGAGCTGGCTCCAAGCAGGAAGCTTGGGGGGGAAACGGGAGCAAGAACGGGTTGCCAGAGGGCTTGCTACAGATTTTCAACAAGCATGGTGGATGACGATGAGACGCTATTGCGACACAGGTCATCGATGCCTAGGCTGGGGGGTGGCCAGAAACTGCACCGGCAGGTGACAAGGAGAGGGGAAAAGCGCAGGAGTGGCGCCACCGCCGAATCACAATGCCTATTGGATCGCCGCTCCAGTGCGTGCTAGCATAGCATGTCGATGGATGCACGGTGCCGCGTAACATACGCATACCTACCATGCCCTCAAGTGAGGTGAGGCAAGGCAGGCAGCGACGGCTCGCGAATCTCTTGTCCTTGAGGAGCCACCAACGACGGTGACTATCGTGATTCCCGGATTAAAAGCGCATACGATGATGCGAGTCGGGGAGGCATTTTGTTCGTGGACTCGCCGGGTGGTACACCGAAGAGGCCCGTTGCGAGACAAGTCAATCGCTAATCAACCCAATCGCCTCCTGTGCAAGCCTCCCGCTGTTTGCCCGAGTGTAGCCTGGCCGAGGAAGATGGAAGGGCGTCCATGGCATAGACGGGAAAGGCAATGTCGATCAGTCGAGCCCAAGATGGAAGCATCTTGGTTTTAGGTTGACAAGTGTCCTACCACAGATGCATGCGAGCAACCAACCACAAACCGTGCATCTGGTTACCGCGTAAGTGCCGTTAGCGAAGGACGGCCTGCCTCAGACTTTGGCACGGTGCATCGTGGGTGGGGGACCAGAAACAAAAAAAGGGAGAGCCAGATGTTAGGTCGGGGCCGATCCTTGGGCCAATGTAACGCGTCCGTCTGACTCAATCTTTAGTATCCCTGCGTTATCACAAGCTGCGATTGGCCCATGCACTCCTGTTGCGAAACTGCGTTCCATGGGCTGTAGCAGTCAGACCCAGCCACCAAAGCCAATGCCGCCGCGGGCCAATCACGGCCGGCGCAGGCCTGCTGCTGCGCCCTTGCGGTACGATTTGCTTCTGTGCAGCAAATTGGCACAGGCCGAAGACGAGCAGGGCACATGTATCCGTACTAACACTGCACTTGTATCTTTTGCCAAGGGGCGCCCCCTTTGGCTAGGAGCACCTTCAGCCCGTGCCTTGCAGTCTGAGCACAAGCAGGCTAATTTGGGGACACTCTGACAGGCCTGTCATCGTGCCGAGAGGGTACAAGTCAATTTCTTTTTACAGAGCACCCATGGCGCTCGATACAGCAACCCACACGTCCGATTCGAGCCAGGCCTTTTCATTCGCCGTCGCCTGTCAGAGAAACCTTTGGACCCTGAATTACCATACACAGCTATTCTCATGGGTATTGTGAATTCGAGGCGGCTTTGGCCGACCTGTCATGGAGCAGGTGATCCTAAATCGTGAACAGGTTTCTCGACCACGGTGAGCGGCATCTTCGTAGGCTGGGTCTCGTCTGTAGCCTCTGTTGATACGCGAACAGCATCACAACACAGGTCCAGCCCTGTTTAGCGTGGCCCAATGTGGTTTGCAACGCTGCATGGGTTTAACCTGGCGACTTGGTGGGGACGGTTCGTTGAGACTCCACAGTTTCTTTATTGCAGCTCCGTCGAGATCGCGCATGTTGCTGAGGGTACTTTCTGTGGTAGTAACCCGGTCGCAACGCAACGGCTACGCGTTCTGCTGTCCGCAGAATGCGGAGTATTGAAGTGCCTCTCCGTATAGAGATTCCAACTTCATGTCTGCACGATACGGATTGCCCTGATCCCCAACATCCATCTGAAGTATACTCATCAAGCCGCCTCGGAACGGAAGCTGTTGGGAGTCTTGCTATGCGGTGCGAAAGTATCACACATTTTGTTGTCGCCCTGAGGAAAGGAGCAGAGGCTTTGAAGTGTCATGAACATCCTGCCTAGCAATTGTCGGAAACCGCCTTCTTTGGCTTGTTTCATCCTGCAGGGAATGATTTGACACACTCCAGGTCAGATACAGAGAGAGGGAGCCATCGTCTCATGGATCAGATCAAGGTTCAGGCGAGAGGCCTAGGCCAGGCGGCTGCGCAGTGCGGTGCCTGGAAAGTCGGTGATGCAATAACTGTTTTTCCCGCCACAGTCGGCAATGCCTTGGCCAATCAGCAGCGGGGCGGAGGTCTCATGACGCATCCTCAATGGCGACCAAGCCACCAACCATGGCGTTCTTATCTGCGGCACCGCAGACCTAGACTACCTCGCTTCGTTCAACATCGTCGCTAATTTCACGACAACCTCCTTCCACCACCACATCGACCCAACATCTAAAAACGCTTCGTAGACGCCTTTGCGATGCGTTTTTCTACGGTCGCCGCCTGCCTCACGGCCTGCCTGGCGCCGGCAGCCGCGCTAAGCGTCTTCAACGGCAACGCCCCCGACCTCGCTATTAACGATGACAACAAGATCCCCGGAGACTCTCCCCTGGAGCTCTGCCCTGGAGACCACGGCAAGGACCTCGTTACCATTGAGAAAGTCGACCTTTCTCCCAACCCTCCCAAGGCGTACGGCTCCCTTATTCTGATAAAGCGAGTGACCCTCGACTAACGTGAAGGCAAACAGTGGCCAAGAACTGGTCATCGAGGCAACTGGTACCGTCAAGGCCCCTATCGAGAAGGGCTCATATGTTCTGCTTACCGTCAAGTACGGTCTCATTCGCTTGATCAGCACCAAGGCGGATCTTTGCGAGCAGATTGGCAATGTCGACCTGGAGTGCCCTGTCGAGGCTGGAAAGCTGAGCATCACCAAGACTGTCGACTTGCCCAAGGAGATCCCTCCTGTGCGTTTCCCCTTCTGGTCTCTGCGGTATTCAGCCCATGCTAACACATTGGATAGGGCAAGTACACCGTGCTCGCGGACGTCTACACCGAGGACGACATTCAGATCACCTGCCTCACCGCTACCGTCCAGTTCTCCAGGAGCGGTTTCTTCAGTAACGAGCTCTAATTTGAACGAAACGAAAGGCCCGGAATGGCATGAACTCCCGGTTTTGCGGCTATCAGACTATCACAACGCTGGATTGGTTGGACATTCGTGTGTTTTACTTTCTATCAGGCGGCGACATGGCAATTTATTTGGCAAGCACATAATGCGTTGATTAGGGGCTCCAACGAGGCCGTTTAATGTGCAGCAACAAGCATTAGTAGATTCTACGTACAAGCATCATGGTTTTCTGTTTAGGACAATCGCGCCCGCGCCTGTGAGACCTGCATTCATGTCTATTGTATAAAGTCGAACCAATCATCCACCCAGGACTCGCCCGTAACACTGCAGTAGACCTAGTACATCCTGAACCCCCGCCACGCCTACTCTCCAAAGAGTCTGCGCACTCGCCTTAGTACACTGTCCTTCTCAGGGTCATAAGGATGGTCCTTGCTGGGAATCTCCAGCACTGTAGGGAAAGCCGCCGTGTAGGTATCGACGATGTGTCGGATTCTGTCGGCAACCTGCTACGACGTCAGCAGTGTCAAAATTAGGAGCCCCGGAACAACACCTACATGTTGGTTAATCAAAACAATGCCGATGTCTTTCCTCTCCTCAGTGAACTGTGTAAAGGCAGCCTCGATCGCCGCGTTCTCCGTCTTGTTGTCGACGACGAGAAAGTTCTTCTGCGAATCGGCTCCGGTCGAAACGTGCTATGTGCAGCTGTAAGCGTCCGCCTTTCTCTCTCTCCTTCTACCCACGTGGGAACGACTCACTCCTATGCCCGCAAGGAGAAGTCCCGTTACCGAATCCTAGCATACGTCAGAATCCAAGCCAGAAGAGCGGCTGCCCGCCAGCAGTTGGATGACGGGGTCTTACCTCGTCGCCGATGACGGCCAGGAACTGGCGATCCTTCATGTCAGCTTGTGAGGCCATGTTTGCAATCAACGAAGGCCGAACTCGCTGGGTTTTGATGTGTCTAGTCTAGAGTGAGGTCGGTTGGAGATACGACGCTTGCGCACCATTACGTTACAGGCCGCTCGCTGGAGCTCTGGCCATCTGACGCTGTAGGGGCCCCGCGCAATTAGTGCCAAAGGGCAGCAAAAGCCCCCCCCTGCATGTACCTCGCCTTTGGGCGCAGGTGCCTGGAAAAATGAAGTACATCTACCCAGGTACCTTGCTCTGCCTGCACACCGTGACCCATTGAACGCCTTGTTCCCGTAGTAGCGAGCGGCGGAAGCAAACTCGTCGACGTAAACAAATCAGTGCTTTCTGAACAAAGAAAAGGGTGGGTTTGCCTTCGCATTCAACACCACCGGACCGTGGGAAACACGCTGGCCATCCTGGATCTGGATTCATCCGCCCGACAGCCCAGGCATCCTTTTTCAGACGGTCCAAGATGCCTCGACTCGTGCGCCGGAAGCCGTTGTGGGAGCGCATCACCTCTAGCCTGAATCCCAGGGATTTCTCGCTGTGGCTATCTGAGGAAATCGAAACGAGGGACCTGGATGCAAAGGAGGTCGGCACATACGCAGGGCTGGCATTCAATTTCGTCTTCCTACTTGCTCGCGGCAGTTCTGGTGCGGCGTCATCATCCAATGACGATGTGTTTGCCGATGAGCGTGGCTCGGGGTGGTTGTCGTTCTTTGTAAGTGCCAAATGCCATCGTTCATATCTTCATCTTGGACTCCATCATTGTTATTACAATCACCAGAACATGGACTGACTCGTTTCGCCAGGTCTACCCTCTTGTTTGGTCTTTAGTAGCACTGTCCGGCGCGAATGCCGTATACGCCGTCTCCCGAACCCGAAAGTACAGGCTTTTCGAGGCCAATGTGGAGGTGCAACCGTCCACCCCGTCGGCCCGTCGCGTCAGGCTCGAATCCTCGCCTGTGTCAGCTTCGCCCTTGCGGTTCATCACAGACTTGATAACGCCAGAGTCTGCCGAGTCACGGGCGCATCCAGATAAAGCTCGGGATGTGTGGGAGCTCTCCGTATGGGACCCTGTGCCGGCGTCATTGCAGCTCCTTTGCTTGTTCAGTCCCGGCCACGTGTTGGTGTACATGATGTTTTTGCCGTTGGCACCACTCGACCCTCGACCCAGTGTGACGGTGTTTTACACACTTGTCATGCAGGCCGTATTATCCGCTCAGATGCTTTTCTTGTCATCAAGCTTCTCGCAGCAAGCAAAAGACAACGCCATCATTCAAAAGGAAGTTATGCATGAATACGATACCAAATTCGTCCATCCCCGCCTTCACCCCGTGGTGCGGGACGCAGGCACTCAGGTCTCTGCTCATCAACTAAAGGACAATCACGCATTCGTACAGGTCGGGACGCCCACGACCCTCATTCGACACGCCTTCATCACGCATCCCAACTCAAACTACGTGGACCAAGAAGACTTCGCGCCATCTTCAGTCAGCCGCGAGAGCATCATCAGGACGGCAACGTCTACGCCGCCGCCCTCTTTTCGTCCTATGGAGGCTTCTACACCCTTCAGTGCCCCAAGGAGCTCAGCCATGCGCAAAAGCTTGCCAGTCGGTTACTCGCCGTCAACAACGGCCACACCAGGTGTAGGTACTTCGACAGTCGGAGAAGGGAGCATCGGCGGGCACCTTGGTGTTTATTCTCACAGCAAGTCACCGTTGAAGAAGGCCACGAGCTACGGTGACCTCAACTCTCCTCAGCAGCCCTCCCCAAGAAATTCTCGTGAGATGGCGGCTTTCGAAAATAGGCACTTGAGTCGTCCTATGAGCCCGACGAAGCCCCTAGGAACCAGACATTCCATTGGCACTAGCACGAGCAATGCTGGTTCCCTCAGTAGTCAGTTGATGAGGAACAGGGCGGCCCAACAAGAAAGATATCCGTCGCGATGGTAGATTGGTAAAGAAAAGTCAGAGTTGCATCTTCGGCGTTCTTGGAGTTGTGCAATGAGCAACATATTTGTGTATTATATTTGAGCAGTGAAAAACAACACCTAGGATTGCTCGATTCCAGCTACTCTTCCAACATGGTGGTGGTACATGTCCTCATAGCCTTAGTACCTTCTCAAGAGATTGTCTGGGTCTCGCTACCTTCCATTCCAAAAGCGTGCGAGAGTCTCTCTTGCCTCAAGTTGCAGATATGCTTTGTAAGACACGTGAAATCTTGCTCAGTGGCAAGCAATTGAACTCGGGCTGGTTCTCTCGCTTTGCATGAGGTCCCTTTTACACCGGGTTGTCGACCATCTGTTTGTTCCTGGAGCAGGCTGCTCGTGCTTCTGTCCTTTGAGAAACCACCACTACACTTATCTTCAACCTACTAGTCCCAGCATGACATATTTCCTTCCACCTAAGGTCTCAAGCCTTCCGGCACAGTCTCCCATCCACGCGCTCTCGCCAGAATCTGGGCGAGAATCTAAACCAGCCCCTACTCGGACTCGACGTCCTCAATCTGCCAACGATTGGATGGGGTTCGTCTTCCCAAGCCGTCGGCCGGAACGTGGAGGGACGAGCCGCGCACACGGATTCTGGGAGCAGAAGGATATCGACGGTCCGAAAAGGTCACATCCGCGACGCAACGCTACGGAAAGCTATCATGGCCGCCGCAGTGAGCGTGAAACGTCTGACCATATAGTCCGCTGGAATACCGCCAAGGACCTTGCTACGCTGATACCGAAACCCGATGTCGGTCCACCTTCTGCCCAACCGACGGTGGACACTTATGTAGACAATGGTACTCTACGGAAATGGAGCTGGTTTCCTCACGATGATTCCGATATCCAGCGAAGACTTGACGAGCGCCATAGCATATCCCTACCAAGAGGCCAACTTGGGAAGCCCTCGGAGCCAGTTGGTGCAGCTGGGTCTCCCCAGCGCCGCGACCTAGCCAGGGCGAATGCAATGATGGAGTCGCGCAAATCCCGTCGGGAACGAAGTACACTCAAAGCGTTTGGCGATTACCTTGGAGTCCAAGGCATCAATCCCCAAACGGGTCAATTGGATGTCCTTACGCCAACTAACAGTGAAAAGAGCCTGGCAAGTGTCGAAACACGGCAGAAACTAAGAGCCATCAGGCAAACACTCGAGGATGCCAGGATTACTTACAAGCGCATAGAGGCCCAGACCAAGATGGCGGTACGCGCAACAATCCTGGAAAGGGAAGAAGAAAAGTTCCAGCAACGCAAAGCGCGAAAGGAGTCCCTGAGCCGGAAGATAAACCGAGGCTTACGATGGCGGAGGCGCACGAAGCAGTGGTCTTCGGCACAAGAGCCTGCATTGAGTCCCATTCCACAGTCTCAAGGAAGCAAAACGCCCGTTTCCAGTGAATAATCCCCTTTCTTCTCCAATCCAACCACGGCTCCTACTAACAGATTTGGCTCAGGAAAGCAATCGATCCATCAACCACTCGTTTCGGGATTGCCTCCTAAGCGTATGGCGGGACCAAAGCGAGAAGTGTCTCGCAGCTTGCACGCGCCGCCACCTGTGGAACGCACGTTACCCGTGTCTGGAGGACGTTCCAGCTCATCTAGTACCGTAGTGCGGACACCTTATCGGCAAAGCTTGGTAGAAATGCCTGTCGGTTCACAGTGCCATGATAGTTCTGAACAAGAACATCATACCAAGGGCTTTGCAGGACATGTCCCATGCAAGGGCAGTGACCTAACAACAAAGATCAGTCTGGGCCAGGACAAGAACACTCGTAGAGTCGTGTCAAGCCCAGTCCCCTTAGGCGCTGGTACAATAGGGTTTGTTCCGGGCATTGGCCCGCGATCAGAGGCGATGGATAACGATCAAGATACGTGTAAGACGGTCACGGATTTCGACAATGAAGACACTTCTTTTTTAGACCAGTGGGCCAGGACGGCAATTTGCTCCGAGAAGAGCAGCGGAAGCAGTGCCGTGTCGCTGGCGAGCACACCCCCGAGCTCCAGCCCGCCGACTTCCCAGACAACGCCAAGGCAATCGGTCGTCTTAGACGTACAAGTCAACCAGGGTGTTCTCTCAGAGCCAGGGGCTCACCACGTCGAGCCAGATTCCATGAGGACGCGGAAGAATCACGGCATTCAACCGTTGCCGGACACCAGCGCAGAAGAAGTGAAACGGCAAATAAACCAGTACAAGGTGCACCCACCACGTTCGGTCTCGACGAAGAGCAGAGACAAAGGCTTGGGTCTAGCGGAGAGGCACCCGGGGAGGAAGATTGGAGAAGCTGTCCTGGCAAGCTGTCAAATGCTCAAGACCCTGCACAAATGTTCGTTCACATTGGACCAAGCGTGCAAGGCCGGGCACATGACACCATACAACAATGTTGCGCAGCAGATGGGTGGGAACGGAGGCCCTACTCACTTCAGAAAGGAGATCGAGAAGGACATGGCAACTCTGCGAAGTCGTGTAGCAGCACTAAACCGGTTGGAATTGCCGAAACTAGCCATGGAAAGAAACGTCGGCGAAGATGTGGCGTGGGTGGACAATGTGATTCAAGAAATCCACAACAAGTGCGACGAAGTCAGGGAGGCATCTGCCTCCATACCCATCACCACCACTACTGGCTCCGCCCACCAAACGTCCATATCTTACCCAGTGTCAACACATACCTCGTTTCCGAGGACGACTCCTTCAAGAGCAGCTTCCCGCGATCTGCCCAATCTGAGGAATACCATCAGCAGCTCCATGAACTTCCAAAGCCACCAGCGGCCGAATATCTCGCCGAGGTCAAGGCACCGAGCAGAAGCTCTACCACCCGGTACTACGTCAGTGCATCATCTAGGCGCGATACGGCACAGAACGCACGAGTTGACGCCACGATTCCCCACGCAAACGGTCGAAAACGTTAGGATCAAAGACCAGCGCCTGATGAGGACGAGTTCAAGGGCAGCGGTCGGCATCAACTCGGAAGAGGGGCAAGCACACTGGTCAAGAGCCAGAGGCGGGTGCGTCCAAGAAGGTCATGGTCGGAGCCGACACCAATAGGATTCTACGGAGGTAGCCCAAAGGCCAGTAGGGGTAAGACGGGAGGCAATCGCCGAGACCGGCCTGAAGAGCCATCGGCATCGAAGCGAAGGACAGGGCAACATAAGAGACGAGCTGTATCGGCTAGTTCAACCTCCAGGAAGCTATCCTCGCCAAGAAGAAGCCATCGCAGAAGTAGAGCCCGGTCGCTCTGCGGATCGTGACAAGGGGGATGGCCAGAACGGGCACTTTAATTGGGGTAGCGTCAGAGTCGTAGCAGATCGTTTTGGACTAGGAACAGCTCGAACAACACATGCGCAGCTCGAGCCCGTCGTTTGTTTGCTTCTCTGGCACTGGATCAAGTCAGGTTTTGTGGTTGATCCGCGGCTTGAGTCGTGGATCAAGAAGCTGAGCACGTGGCACATGGCTGTGGCCGTAGCTAGTGTTGGGTTGTTCTTACGGCTGGCGACCCTTTTTGGAGCATGTTGCAGAACAGCACTTGGTTTCTTTTGGGCGTGCCTGTTGTTTTTGCTCAACGGTTAAGGAGTAGTGACGGCTTACAGGATAAGCCAGTCAGTGTCTGGCGTATAGAGCACTAGGTGGGTGGTCTTGAACAATGCGACAGATGAGGGACTGTAGGGGATAGGCAAGGTGCGCAAACCAATAGCAGTATTAATAGAATTCATTAAATGACTGAAACGATAAGACAATACCAATGGTTTACAATTTGAAAGCATGCATCAATCTATAGGATAGTCTATAGTTTGGCAGGCTTGGTGGTGCTAAACTCGATCCTGCGTCCGAGGGGGGCTTGTCTGGGGTATCTACCCGGGACCTCTCAGGGTTGAGATAGGAAAAGATAAAAGAACAAAATTGCTTGGTCCGGACAACTTGGAAACACCGAGATGTAATTGTAGCTGCTGAAACAGGCTCCTGGACATGATGCTATCTTGCAGGATGGCGGCCCCTGGGCGTGGACGGTAGGGTTGAGGTGGCTGCCGGCGGCTACAATCGGACAGATTGGCGTCGATGTACCGACGACGTCATCAGGGGAGTCGGAAGCGAATGTCGTGTCGAGTGTTCCGCTCAGGTTGCCACCAATTGCGGTCTTCGAAAACCAATGGCCGATCGTAAACCGAAGGCTTCGTCGCACTTTGGCCCCTCATCCCCTCCTCACTTGTTGGCGTATGGGGAGAGAATTCACCGAAACCTAAAAGGCGACACTTGTCCCCGATAAGGAGTCGCAGGGGAAAAGGCCATCCTCGGCATTGCATTTTGCGTCGCCTCCCTGCAGGGCTACCTATACCTTACCTGGCAACCTTGCGGCCGCCCACAATTAAGTCCCCTGCGGAGGCCAATGCCCGCCCGCCATTTAGCAATCGGTCTCGCTCGAGAAGGGCACCTGTAACAAATCCGCACGAGAGCAGCTCGACCAGCCAGGCGTCGGTGGGGATCTGCTGCCCATTTTCCCTTGCTCTCATTTGCGCTTTGTGCTCGACCTACCCCGCCAGATCTGGTTTGCCTGGGAACTTTGCGAGGGCGCCGCCGATCCGGTCCGCGAACCCTCTCCGATCATCGGACCCCGTCGCCCGCGCCCTCACAAAGCTCAGAGAGCAAAACGAGGTACCTGCTCGACGTCGTCTTAGAATAAAGTCACTTGAGCCTCGAGACTTTTCTCTCTCCGCTCTTCCTCTTCTTCCCTTCCTACCCCATTCCCAGTGTTCAGTCGTCAAGAAACCTGCCTCTCCAAGGTTTCAAACCGCTTCTCAAGAGGTCTCACACCTCAATCCTATCTCTTTTGTCTTTTCCCTACTCTGCACGTGTATTTTCAACCACAAACACTGCAAAAGCTTGGGCGCGATTCTCCCCTGAAGCTCCTTCCACCATGCCTGTGCCTGTGGGAAACCCCCAGACCCTGTACGACAAGGTGCTCTCAGCACACATTGTCGACGAGAAGCTCGATGGAACCATCTTGTCATATATCGGTTCGTTGTCCAACCCTGTGCGAAGCACTACCGAGAGCTTCGAGCTTCTTGTGTCTGTATAACTGTATACTGATTATGCGCTGGATGTAGATCGTCACCTCGTTCACGAAGTAACATCTCCCGTACGTTCCACTGAACAACCTGCTCCTTATCCAGAAGCAATCGTCCTGATAATCTCTTTATAGCAAGCTTTCGAGGGTCTCAAGAACGCCGGCCGCAAAGTTCGTCGCCCAGACTGCACCCTTGCCACCACCGACCACGTATGTTCTACCCCCTACGCCTTTTCGTCAAGGACCACACTAATCTAAGCTGCTTGTTCACAATAGAATGTCCCCACCTCCTCTCGCAAGTCCATGAAGGACATTGCCTCCTTCATTCAAGAAGACGACTCGAGGACGCAGTGCGTTACTCTGGAGGAGAACGTCAAGGACTTTGGCCTCACATACTTTGGCCTGGGCGATAAGCGACAGGGAATTGTCCACGTTATTGGTCCCGAGCAAGGCTTCACTCTGCCCGGCACGACTGTTGTCTGCGGCGACAGCCATACCTCCACCCACGGCGCCTTCGGCGCCCTGGCTTTTGGCATCGGTACTAGCGAGGTCGAGCACGTCCTCGCAACGCAGTGCCTGATTACAAAGCGCAGCAAGAACATGAGGATACAAATCGATGGAGAGCTGTCGCCTGGTGTGACATCCAAGGATGTCGTCCTGCACGCCATTGGCAAGATTGGCACCGCTGGCGGCACTGGCGCCGTCATTGAGTTTTGCGGTTCTGTCATCCGAGCTCTAAGCATGGAGGCACGCATGTCCGTCTGCAACATGTCCATCGAGGGTGGTGCCCGCGCAGGCATGGTTGCCCCTGACGAGATCACCTTCGAGTACCTCAAGGGTCGCCCTCTTGCTCCTAAGTTCGGATCGGATGAGTGGAACAGGGCCGTCGCTTACTGGAAGACTCTGCAGTCCGACCCTGGCGCCAAGTACGACATTGACGTCTTCATCGACGCCAAGGATATCGTGCCCACCGTCACATGGGGAACCAGCCCTGAGGATGTCATTCCCATCACCGGTGTGGTCCCTGATCCTGAGACCTTCGCCAACGAGGCTAAGAAGGCCAGCGGTCGCAGGATGCTTGAGTACATGGGCCTGACTGCAGGAACCCCCATGGAGGATATCGTGGTCGACAAGGTCTTCATTGGCTCCTGCACCAACTCGAGAATCGAGGACCTCCGTTCCGCCGCTCACATTGTCAAGGGCAAGAAAATTGCCTCCAACATAAAACGCGCCATGGTCGTCCCTGGCTCCGGTCTTGTCAAGACCCAAGCGGAGGAGGAGGGCCTGGACAAGGTCTTCGTGGACGCTGGCTTCGAGTGGAGGGAAGCCGGCTGCAGTATGTGCCTGGGTATGAACCCCGACATCTTGTCTCCCCAGGAGCGCTGCGCCAGTACTTCGAATCGAAACTTCGAGGGTCGTCAAGGCGCAGGCGGTCGTACCCATCTGATGTCCCCCGTTATGGCTGCCGCCGCCGCTATTGTTGGCAAGCTTGCCGATGTGCGAAAGATCTCCGAGTACAGCAGCAACACGAACCTGGGATCTCGCACCACTCCTACCGACCACCCTCACCCCGATGAGAGCATCGAGTATGACTCCGAGGAGCGAGACTTGCTCGCCGACCAGCCTCGGGATTCACAGCCACACACGAATACTCTCACCCCGACCCGCGAGTCTGCTGGCCTCCCTAAATTCGAAAGCCTCAAGGGTATTGCTGCCCCATTGAACATGTCAAATGTTGACACCGACGCCATCATCCCTAAGCAGTTCCTCAAGACCATCAAGCGTACTGGTCTGGGTAGCGCCCTGTTCCACGCCCTTCGCTTCAACGAAGACGGATCCGAGAACCCTGCCTTTATCCTCAACAAGGACCCATACCGCAAGTCCAAGGTTCTTGTTGTCACAGGCCCTAACTTCGGCTGCGGTAGCTCGCGCGAGCATGCTCCCTGGGCACTTCTCGACTTCGGTATCAAGTCCGTCATTGCACCGTCGTTTGCCGACATCTTCTTCAACAACACCTTCAAGAACGGCATGCTGCCAATTGTGATTGACAACAAGGCTGACCTGGACGCCATCGCCAGCGAGGCTGAAGCTGGCCGAGAGATTGAGGTCGACCTTCCCAACCAGCTCATCAAGAATGCTGCTGGAGAGCCCATCTGCCGCTTCGATGTCGAGGAGTTCAGGAAACACTGTCTCGTCAATGGCCTTGACGACATTGGTCTGACGATGCAGATGGAGGACAAGATCGTTGACTTCGAGAAGAGGAGGTCACAGGAGACGCCCTGGCTGGATGGAACCGGCTACCTTAAGCGCAGGGGTCGTAGCAACCAGGTGGCAGCAAAGGCTGTTCCTGTTCCCACCACGAACAGGGGCGAGGAGAAGAAGGAGCCTCTGGAGTGGTAATTTTGTTGGTTATCGTGCTGTGCTTTCTATGCTGTGGCGATAGGTTACTATTGTATATCTGACATGATGGGCAAGGAAGAATGGATGTGTTGGATCATAACATACCTCTAATGGTTTGAAGGACATGGCTGTAGCTGTGGAAAAGCTCGTTTGAAATGAACTTATGAATGTTGAGCTACTGGCTCATTCTATCATCCATACTATAATATCCTCCCTGCAATCTCCAGCCTAGATCCAGTGGCGCACTATCAATCTTCCCTCAGCACTCCAACGTGAACCACAAAGCCAGCACTCGACCGTAACTGCTCCGGCAGCACGTGGTCTGGTAATTTCCAAGCGCGAAAGTACTGGTGGAACGTTGTCAGCCACGACTGGAACACCTCGTCATTTCTGAGCTGCTGAGCAACGATGCAGAGACATGGAGGTCTTGGCTCGTCCGCATCCTGGTCGGTGGTCCGAAGGCGGCAGACGTCAACGCACGTCTGGACAAAGGGCTGGACGAGGGCGTAGTTGAAGACGCAGTCGCACGCAATGACTGCGTCGAAGCTGCGAGCACCGTCGAAACCGGTCAGGGAGGGCGTCACCTCGTCCGTCTCCCAGTCGAGGATCCTGAAAACAATCGAGCCTGCCCTCGCATGCTGCTGCTGTGTCGGGCCCCTGCCCTTGCGGGGTCGTGCAGCGGCGACACGAGACGGCTGGTTCTCCCGGATGTTCTGCTGAACGAGCTTCTGGACGTATTGCTGGTCCGAGAGGACGTAATGAGCGACACGGGGGGAAAGCGCTAACGCGTTGAGAGGCGAGATGCCGCAGCCAAGTTCAAGGACAACCGCGGCGGAAGGTTCAAGGGCACCAGATGTGAAGAGGATGTTATTGGGGGAGGCAAGCCATTCCGCAAAGAGTGGCGTAACTTTCCAGAGAACTGTGTAGGTTGTGAGCTAGGTTTAAATATGGAAGAAGAGAAGAGTAGACAAAGGAGAGCTATCGAGGCTCGAAGCCATGCTTAACGTACCCGCACCAGTAGTTCCGCCTGCGCGGTTGGATGAGAGCACGGTGGGAGACTGGTGGAGGGTGAAGTCCCGGTCCCCAATGGCGACGTCGACACTGTGAGCCTTGGGGTCCAGGAAGCCGAGGTTCTGAGACGGGATAGGTCGAGAGTAGAGCAGGAATGTCTCTACATGGGTTCCAGGTCAGCTGGCGGTCCGTTGCTGAAAGGAATACATAATGAAGGAAGGGCGATACATCAGTTCAGGAACCGTCGTAAGGTCCAACGACGGACGGGCGCACTTGTCATACCTTCTTCTGGGTCTTCGATCTCAGCTTCAAGCTGGGCGATGAGAGCTTCTAGTCCCATCGAGAGGGTGTGGTGGGGCAGATGACAAGAGACAGGTCGGTTATGTGCTCGCAAGATACAGTGCTTTGCTTCGTGCAAATGCTGGTTCCTGGATGTTCTTTTCTCGAAGACCGAGGCCGTCTTGAGCTGCTTGTGTTAGTAACCACCCAGCCGTTCATTCTTTCCTTCTTTGCTCTTCGGCCCGCTCACCGATATGTCTACCCTGGAGACACAATACTACCTTACGAAATGTGTGGACTTTGCACAATAGTCTACAACTTGAAAGGTACGTTAGGTAGATAATTAATTTTTCAGAATGCCCCAGTTGGCTTGGTTGTGGTTTTTCAGTCGGATTCATCGCCTTCTCGGCACCGGTGCTTGTTAACGGTTGGAGGAGCCATCCTGCTTCTGAGAAGCTGGGTTCTGAGGTAGCGCGCCAAAAGTGCGAAGCGCAAATCAATTACCTGCCCCTACACAAGCTCTTACTCCTTCTCTCCCTCGCTATCAAGTCCAAGTCAAAGCAAATGTGTCATAAATCGCAAGGTTTATCTTAACGTATGCAATTGGAACCAGGACGCAATGCTCATTTCTTTCACGCATAAATCATAGATGTAATTGGGACGAGACTTTTTTTTCGGCGGTCTCGCTTTTTCTGCCACCCACGCTGGGTATCACCCCAAGAGTCCAAGACACACCCTCCGGCCCCACCACTGTTCAGCTCTGCAGACAGCCGCGCTCTTTTCACCACCACAGTCGGCAGTAGCAGTTGCTCAGCCACGATATCCACGATCTGACGCATGGGTTCTTATTCCCAGGCCCCCCGATACAAGCCTGGGCACCGCCAAGACCCTCTTCCTGTAGCTGCGGCTGATGCTATGGCTTGGCACTTGCTAGCCAATGCAGCCCTACGCGGCTGTCCGCCCGTAGCTTATCTATTTCCGTACATGCATTTCAGATGTTTTTGTTTCCCTTGTGTATCAATGAGCCGTTCCCGTGCTTCTTCGCCAAGGCTTGCCGACCATGTCTTTGGTCGAGTGGGACGAACTCTACACACAATCAGCCCGTGACTGGCATGCGCCCAGTTTGGGAACAGACGATATCCGATGTACATTGGTATAAGCATGGGTGATCTGTTTTGTGTTGGCAAACATTCAACCAGTCGACTGAGATCGACGATGTTCATGAATTAATTCAAGTCCGCCCTCGTATCTTTCACTCCAAAACTGGAAGACTTGACCGACCGCAAGCAAATTGCCGCGATCTGTTGTAGAATAATATCAACTAAAGCACATGTGAAACTGACCCCTCCCGTCCCTGATCCCTGACTCGTCCAGCCCGACCTCCAATACCCCGTCAAGGCACAGAAGCCTCGTGTTTGTCGGCTTGCAGTGGTCTGCACCTTGTGCTGCCAACGTTCCTCAATTAATCCTTATACTTTTTTCGCTAAATAGCTGCGCATCTCGCAATCCAAGCATCAGTGCTGCTTCTACTTTCGATCCGTTCCGCAAGGGTGAAAAGACAATAAGGCATAAAGAAACAGTGAATGATGGCAGGCGTCATAAAAAAAGAGCTTCGTACACCCGTGGCTGCAAATGCTCGTGGAGTAGACCAAGTATTGTCCTTCCTTAGTCTACACAAGCCCGTCATACAGAGACAGGGCTGAAACGATGGTCTCATCTCTTTTGCTTCCCTCCTTGAACTCCTCCAAATCCAACGAACCGTTCTCATCCTTGTCCATCATGTTGAAAATCTTCCTGACGCGCTTCTCGGGGGTATCCTCGTCTTCGGGAAGCTTCACCATTGAGCCGACCTAAATCTCAGGTTAATCACAGAATTGCAGGACGGCTGAATAAGACAGGAAGAACGTGGAGGAACCCTGATCATACCATCTTGTAAATCGCTTCGACAATCTGAAGCATCTCGTCATAACTGATCTTGCCGTCGCCGTCGATGTCGTAAAGTTGGAACGCCCAGTCCAGCTTGTCTTCCATCCTGCCTCGGCTAGTAACACTCAAAGCGCAGATGAATTCTTTGAAGTCTATAGTGCCGGATTTATCGCTGTCGAAGACGTTGAACACATAATCTGCAAATGAACTTGGATCGCCGAAGGGGAAGAACTGCCGGTAGATCTTCTGGAACTCCTCCTTTGCGAGCATGCCCGATGGGCAGTCCTTCAAGAAGCCTGCTTGAATTGTTAGGAGCCAATCCTTGCACGTCTTGATTGAACACGAGGAGAGAAACGTAAGAGGGCAACCGACCCTTGTACCACTGCTGGAGTTCCTTCTTGTCAAAGTGAGTCGACTTTTGAAGCTCGACGAGCTGCTCCTGAGAGAGCTTTGACTGCCTGGTTTGTGCACTTGGTCAGCCGCGGGGTCTCGGAATGTGTGCGACGAAGGAAAATATGCTTTCGGGAGCAGGTGATGCACGGCAAGGCCCGGCAGCACGCCCGAGCGTCCCGCAACCTTGATCGTGGAGTCTCCGGGTCTCCGGGGGCCTCGCCGATGGGGGCTGCGCAGGATAAGAATCATTACTCACGATTTACCCATGACGACTAGTCGATTCTGGTCGTTCTGTAGGAGAGAGCCACACGCGGCAGGAATGCGATGACAAGTCGCCGGGGGTGCCCTCAATGGTGGTTGTGGATCTTATGCCGGGCCCTGGAATAGGCTGTATGATGCGGAAGGCTCAGCCGCTCGAGGCTCCGTTCGAAGCCGGGATTGGGTGGGAAGGTGTTTGCGAGGCTTTGGCGCCGGAGTGTCGAGTGGCGAGTCCAGGGACAGAATGGGCGAGGAACGATGGAGAGCGCTTAGTCGAGGGCGAGGCGGGGTGACGATGGCCTCTGTAGATAGCGCGCAAAGTGACGAGCACGGACTGAGAGAATGGCAGGGGTCGGCTATCGAGGGTAGCGAAGGGGCGCGATCAACGGGGGACGGCGAAGGAGGGTTGGAGGGCGAGCAGCAGAGGATAACCTAGGGGATGAGGAGAAGGAAAAATAGAATGACGATGCGTTGGCGGACGTGGTGCTTGTAGAGCCGAGCGAGCGAGTGAGCGAGCGAACGAACGAATGGGGCCTGGAGGATGCTTTGAAACAGGGACGTCAATAAGCCCAGACTGGTCTTTGCTGGTGGTCATTGGTGGGGGAGGCTCGAGCACTTGCCTGGCCAAGTGGTGAGCAAAAATACGCGGACTGCAAAACGGTTAATAGTAAATAGTATTAGGAAATTAAAAGAAAAATTAAATAAAAATATAATTAATCTTAAATAAAAATAAAACAAAATTTTAAGGATTTTTATAGAATTTACTTAAAATTTTTAATTAATCTATTTACAAGAAAACCTACTACTTCTTCTATATTCATTAGTACCTACCTAGTCTCGCGGTCCGGGTTTTTCTGCTAGCCGCTTGCTGGCCTTGCCTTGCCTTGCCTTGGGCTCGGCGCCTGCCACCCTCGCACCCCCCCCTTCTACGGCCCTTGCAAAATACGCGGCTCAAAAGCTGTTCCCAGTCGGTCCCATGTCTTTTACATCCACCTCCTGTGTTGGGGAAGCGCCGAGGTAGTGGTACAAGGGCCATCCACATTGAGAGTTGTCCGCTGCCATCTGCTTACTACTACCTTACCTCACCTTACCCTACCCTACCCTACCTTACCTTACCTTTCCTTTCCCTCGCTTGATTTGGTTTGATTTGATTTGAGGTAAGATCAAGACGAGGGTCCCGGTAGCACAAAATAGGCTGGTGCATGCGCCTACATCTGCATGCTAACCCCCCCCCCAAAATGGCCTGGAACCAACCCAACATGCCCCAGGAATCCTCAGGGCCTGCTACAGCTTTTCTGTCTCGATTCATTTTTGTTAATTCCCGAAGGGATTCCGGTACTATACAGTCCTCTCACTGAAGCGGGACAAAGAAAGCGAGACAAAGAAAGAGAGAAGCATGGCTCAGGCACGGCATCGAATATCCTACTTGCCTGCAGTTCCATGGCACTTGCGCATTGATACGCTTGCGACGTGCACACGCTGAGCACAATGACCACCATAACATGAATGAAATCTAAGGCACAGGTCACCACAAGTCAACCCCCATCGTCTTTGTTGATCAACAGCAAGACGCAAAACCAGGTGACTTGCACTAGTCAGCAGCAGTGAGCAGGCAGTGCTCTGCGCGGCATCACCCTAGAGACGAGCTCAATATGATGATATTCCAAGTGCCGCTTGAGTGTGGACGACGCCCTTCTTTCAAGTTAGCTTCGGCTACTCACATGCCACGTAGTGAATGCGGTGTGGTCAGCTTTCGGAGCAACATGATGCGACTACCCGGCGAACGTTGAAAGAACAAACACGGGCGACCGTCGACATCAGGCACCAACCAAACCCTCCTTTCATATCATCTATTAACAGATCCCCTCGGCCACAATTGTCGACC
This sequence comes from Paramyrothecium sp. XJ0827, assembly GCA_020881915.1. NCBI lineage: Eukaryota > Fungi > Ascomycota > Sordariomycetes > Hypocreales > Stachybotryaceae > Paramyrothecium > Paramyrothecium sp. XJ0827. The sequence continues at coordinate 3,041,366 of JAJFPB010000005.1, read as the reverse complement.
GGGAAATACTGTCTCCTCTCCCTGCTCATCAATACGTCTCTCATGGCATTATCAAGGACTCGGGGTAGACAGCGACTCATACCGCCCTCGCAAGATACTCATCGGCGGGACCAGATTCCGACGACGGATCTCGATACAGCAAACGAGAGCCAGGACGCTTGGGCAACCTGGGAATACCCGCCAGAGTTTTGGGACCGGCTTTCGAAAGTTCCTCTGACTCGCAGGGCGTTGAAGGAACTCGACCGACGAACAGGCGGCCCCCAGCCCCGCGATACTCTGCCTCCCCCTACCGTGTCCAGCAGATTCGTTGTGAGGCCTTCAGACCCAACATCAAGTACAGGACTTGCCAAACTGGCACGATTCGCAAGACAAGGCGGGCCAGATTTGTGTGATCTTCGAGGAGTAAGGCGATCTAACTAACTCGCGAAATTCCTTACTAAGTAGTTGTAGTTTCGTCAGTCGACCAGGCACCATTCCCACCATCCCCAAACCATGAGCATCCGGCGATCATCAGGAGGCAGGGCCCTTCAGCCGATGGATCTCCAATATACGCCTTCGATCCCGGAGACGACCAAGACCAAGAAGACAACGCCCTACGATCGCGCCTTCTGCCAACACTTGACGAACGAGGGCATTCATGCAACTTACTCTTCTGAGAGTCCAGACCTAACAGCAATCACGGCAGCCTTGGCAGTACCACGACGGTCACTTTCGCCGTCCCAGTTTTCGGATGGCGCCTTCAAAGCATTTCGAGCGATGGAAGCTCGAGTGAAAGACGAAGAGGATGTACTGGCAGATCTCGTTCCAATAATAACGGGCCCCAGACTGGTGGACCAACCATTTGCTAGAAATTCTGTGCTCGGGAACCTCGCACCCCTCACAGACGGCACTCTAGCATCGACCAAACCAGACCTGTACTACGGCGCACTCCCCGAGGAATTGCATCCTCAGGTCCGCTGCGAGCTTAGCCATCACATTATCCCTTCGACCATGCTAGACAGGCCCTTGGCTGGGAACTTCTTTCTGGAAGTTAAAGGTCCAGATGGCAGCACCGGGGTAGCAAACCGACAGGCCCGTTATGATGGCGCGATTGGAGCCCGTGCCATCCACAGCTTGCAAAACTATGGCGCGGAGCAGCCAGAATTTGATGGCCAAGCATACACCATCAGCTCGACGTACCACAACGGAAATCTCAAGCTGTATGCCCACCATCTCACCGCACCAATTAAAGGAGCGCGACCTCAGTACCATATGACCCAGTTGACAGGTGTTGACATGACCGGCTCGCGAAAATCCTTCGTTGAAGGGGCGACAGCATTCAGGAACGCGAGGGACTGGGCAAGGTCGCACCGTAACACCTTTATTCAGGCTGCCAATGCTCGAGTGGGGACACAGATACCAGTGGAGAGTGCCGGGTGCCGAGGCAACTGGGATTCAGACACTCTCTTGAATTGCGAGGGTCGCAGTACTCATCAGGTCCTTGCAACGTCATCGGCTGAGAGTTCGACTGCGCTTCCCAATACCACTCCTGCCCTTCCTGAGCTCCGGATGATGACGGCGATACACAAATCCTGAGCCAAGTCCTCTCAGATGTGGGGCAAGACGGCATGCCAAGCGCAGGAATTGCGTCGAGCTCCATCTCAGGTCCCAGCACAAAGCGTGCGCAACCCAAGCGGCGACGGAGTCTGCGATCGAGCGAAGAGAGGCCGACCAAGAGTCAAATACGTCCAAGCACTAGAGCCACTGATGAACTCAACCCCCGCACGGGGCTCGCGTGCTCCCATGCACGTTGTGACTTATCGACGGAGAGGAAAGTTATACTTCCAGGACCTGGACGGAAAAGAGATAGAGACCTCCGAGGGGGATTGGTTGCACGACAACATGGATGATAAGAACGACTGCTCTCTTCGTTGGCAAGATCCTGGGTCAGGCCAAGTGTTCTGGACGCGCACTTTGGCATCACGGCAACGGCGGCGACAGAGACGTGTCTAGTTGGCACCAGATTTGTTATATGGGGGCGTTTTGACCAAATCACTCCGTTGGAGGGTGGGTAAATGTTTCGCGACTCGGGTGGTAGAAATATGCTAGGCCAAGCAACTACCCAGCTCATCGAGCTCCCCTAGTAAGAAGAGCCTCCATTCATACCGAGCATGATCAACTGCCATCTGTTGATTTCCGTTAAAGTTGCCCGAGATGAAGTCGGGGTTTACGGTAGCCTAGAGCCGGCTGGTGCAAAAGGCATATGCCTGTGTATTTTACCACCTCGATCTGTGACAGTAACTTGTGCTAGGAAGTGCTGGGATTTGCTGATCCATGGTATCCCTAAAACTCCATTTACTCATTTACCTTAGTTGCCTAGGTAGATAGCGTACAACAGCAAGGCAGGTAGCTTGGGATTTAGGTGCGGTAGGCAGAGCGTTTGGAGCTCTCGAGACCATTATACAGGAGGGGAAGAAAGCTATCATTCCTTGCAGCGCTCAGAGAAAATTCCCCGAGCTCCGGACCAGCCTGAACTGATTCTTGTTACCTAGACCCTGTCGTGAAATGCCTGCCCTCGCTTCCGGTTCTTTACACTGTCAAGCCACATCCTGAGATTTGGCGTGGGACGCTGGCGGCTCGTCAACAAAGGACCTTTCCATGCTTCGCTCTGACGTACGTGGTATTAAAGGCATTAGCTGTGAGCATGGTGTCACCTAAGAAATTTCGCAAAAGACAGTTTCATTGATCCATCTGGCTGATGACATACTCCGCGTAAATCTGAGGGTATGGGATTTGGGTAGTTAATCTGCTGAAGACGGTCTCCGGGCGAGCATACGAGGATGGTGGTGAACAGCCTCGCTCAGTATCCAGGTAGGCAGGTGACTTGCTCGAGTGTCGCGTGTTACGAATCGACCATCATCCTAATACCTGACAACTCTTACCAAGCGCGCATCTGAGATTCACTTCATGCAACCCCCTTTGTCTCAAAGTACTCATCACTCAACATGAAGGCTGCGTCTGCACTTACAGACCGACACCCGCAATCACGCAAACGGAAGCTCCCGAGGCTTCGAGTGAAAGTCGCACGGGGCAAACCGCCACCAGTCCTTCCGCTTCCCCATGAACATGAACCGCAGGAACCACTGCACGAGCCACGGTATCGGCGGATACGCAGCCCAGATGCTGCCCTCGAACGTTCCGTCGTGCAGCACGAAGCTAAGCGGGAAGACGTCGGCCTGTGGAGGCGACAACAGACGCCGTGTTAGCCATTGAGCCCGTTCCTATCCGCTTGGGCCCGGTTTCCTCAGGAAGGATGTCCAGGCTCAGAGGAGTTTGAGGGAGGGAGGGAGGGAGGGAAACTCACCCGGTAGACGCTATCCTTCATTGAATTCCCTATAATCTGTTGGACCTTCTTGCTGAACCAGTCTGCCCAGTCCGTCTTCTCGCTGTACTTTTCCAGGCCCACCAGCGTCCCGATCTCGTGGTGCAGGTGGTCCTGCACCACCGGCATGAACGAGTCGACGATGCCCCTGAGCCTGGCGCCGTCGAGCTCCTCGCCCCCGCTCCTGACCCGCTCGATGTACTCCTTGTAGGCGCGCAGCCCGTCGTCGAAGAGCCTGTGCTCGTCGACGTTGGCGTCCATCAGGCCCGGCACGCCCGCGAGCGCGCTGACCTCCGGGAAGAACAGCGTCTCCTCGGTGTGGTGGTGCTCCTCGACCAGGTCGGACCAGGCCTTGGCGTAGCTGGCGAAGTCGGCCCTGTCCTTGGCCGTGCCCGTGGCTGCCACGTTCTCGCACTGCAGGTAGATCGAGTTGATGCCGCGGATGATCCAGTTGTGCACGATGCTCATCTCCACGGCCATCCTCCTAGCACCCTTGACCGGATTCTCTTTCTACACACGAAACAGCAAGGTCAGCAAAGAGGTCAGAAGGGAGAAAAAGAGTCAAGAACTGCTTAACAAACCGTGTCACCAGAGGCAGAGGAGCTGATGAGCCTGAACGGCCCATCCACCCATTGCTTCACATTCGCCGTCTGAACAAGGGTTGCTGTGGTCGTCATCTCTTCACGAGTTTCTGTAGAGAATGAAGTGCCAAGGATATCATAAGCATGCTCGGCGCGCCAGTTCACTCATATATGTCCGTCAAACGCCCCTGAGGAACAGTTGGTTGCTGGCCGAAGCTCAAGTAAGCTTCAGCTTTCCAAGCCATGATTGCAGCCGTAGTGCCTCCCCGGCCCGACCAAAGCATGAGCATGCACATTTCCGAAACTCTGGGATAATTCAGTACGCATGGGAGATGCAAATACCGTCAGAGGAAACGAGCCACCAACGTTAGTGCTGACCTACTATGTGAGCCGGTCCCAGTTTCTGTGAGAGCCCGTCCCTTCTGCGTGGCCGAAGGTAATCGTACGCCACGTATCTATGGTCGGTGGCCAGCCCCAGCTACCGGGTCAACAACACCAAAAGGCACTGGTGTAGCTGTTTGGCGTGGGCTTGAACGATCTAGATTGCGTGTCAAGGGGGTCGGTGCTGGAACCTAGCAAATCTCATGGTTGGCCGCGTCTCCAGGGGGCGGCTAGGTTCTGCATTGCTGCTGCCGAGCCAGCCGCACGACGCCTCCTTTACAACTCCCTCATTCAGTCAGGAGGTTGCACGGGAGTTTGACTTGGCCATTGGGCAACTCCTGGGACCCCACGAGTCGGTGACCTTACGGCGGCCACTCGGGCTCTTTTGGATGCATCGTCGTACAAGTGCAGATGTTGTCTGGACCGACCTCATATTCCGTTTTCATATGGCTGGTACAGACATCTATTTGACAGCCGCTCAGGAGCTTGAACTAAGAACCTAGACTGGAGTTTCTGTAGCGTTAGCGCCGGGCCGATGCTCCGCTGACGGTCACCACGGTTGAGTCTAGAAGGCTGTCCAATCGTATCTCGACTCACAAACGTGAAACTACCTGAAGCTTATTCTGACTTCCCTCCACCAAGTCCACCCGCTTTGTGCTGGCTACTATTGTACTAAATTGATAGTAAACGTACATGAAGATAATGTATATCGAATAGCCTTGGTTGGATTGAGCCTCGAAGGCAAGGGGAGGGTGTATTCCATTCAGATTTTCGTCCTGCTATCACCAACCCAAATATCACTGCTCCAAGGACATTAATCAGAATAGGTGAGAGTTCCATAGCTCATCATAAAGCATATACAACGTGTTGAGCCTGCGACTATGTTCCGCCTCAACTTTCGACCTATAGACAATGTATACATCGACTTCATTGCAACCCAAAACCTGCCCAAGGGCTTCCGAACTCCGTTTCCAAGCCCATGATCACGGCGCCCAAACTATGCTTTGTTCCATCAAGACATCATACCAGGCATTATGTAACTCTCACTTGAGAGACGTGACCACTCAGCCCACGACAGCCCTCATGCTGAGGCTCTCCAAAAACCCGCCTAAATCCTCCTTCTTTACCTCAACAACGCAGTGCTCAAAGCTGTCTATTCGTACGCGGGCGTTGGTCTCAGAAATGACTTCTTGGAATGCTGTGCCGAATCGATTCAAGCCGTAGCCTTTCTCGTGCTCCACGTCCTCATCCTCGGACTCGGATTCAGAATCTGAGCCGTCTGATCCCTCAGACTCTGTTTCCAGCTCGTCCTCGTCCTCATTATCTTCGTTCTTGCGTTTCGCCGCACGCTTTTCTTCCCGGATCTTCGCCTTCGCCTTCCTTGCTTCTTCTTTCTTCTCTGCTTTGGCTTGCTTCTCCGCCTGCCTCTTCTTGGCAGCTTCCCTATCAAGGAACGTGGTATCTGGTCCGCCGCCACCGCCAGTCCCGACGACGATGTAGACACCCCTCTTCTCATTGAGACTTGCAACTACTAGCGGCGTTCCTCGTCCGCCGTGCGAAAGTCTGCCGTGGGAGTCCCTTTCCTGTTCCACAAGAGCCTCTCCAATCCAGAGGGAAAGCTTGGTCAAAGCAGCCGGGTGCGTGAAAAGGGCAACGTCAGGTCCATCTTTTACTACGCACATACGGAATGCGCGTAGATGCCTGATCTGTTTCTTGTTGATGAGCGATGTGCCAGTGCGATAGATTGCTCGATGAAGGAACTGGGCTGTCGGCAACCCTGCCTTCAACGCGTCGATGCTGTGTCCTCGTTAGCAAGATAGTCGATCAAATGGACTCACGCAACTTACTCTTCCAAGGCGTCGTAAGCATCCCAAAACCGATTGATCCATTCCTCGCCTTGAGCTGCAAGCTCTGCATCTTCCTCTGCTTCTTGTGTAATTTGGCTGGCCGCCACACCTGTTTCCACAGCATGAGCATGCTTGCCGACCTCGAGGAGTGCTCCTATAACTACGCCGACGTCTTGAGCACTAAGAGTGGCTCGCCAGCCCCAGCTTCGCACGAAGCCCCAGCCGTCTTTGGCACCGGCCCGGTCCTTTCCATCCGTATCGACAGAGGGCACCATTTCCTCCAAGTTGTATAGCGAGCCATACTTGAGCAGCTTCGCTCGTAGCTCCCGCTTAAGCATCATGTCCATGTGAGTATAACTCTGCTTGCACTGCGCAAGGCTTACACCCATCTTGGCCAGGAGCTTATGAAGTCGCTTTATGCCCGTTTCGCTCCATGTCTTCAAGCGCGAAAACAAGTAGGGAGAATGAAGCATTGCATCGTAAAGACTCCAGTGCCGGATGAGAAGGAATCGAGGCTCCGGAGAAAGACGGATGCCAGTGTCTTCTGGACTTCTCGCAGTGGTGGGTATTATGCCGGTATTTTCGGGGGCCACTCGGCCATTGGTGACCTCTGGCGGGTTCAGTCGACGGACTTCGTCGCGAAGTAGTTGCCGCAAGCGTGCACCCCGGACGCCGAGCCACCCAGTTGGGCCGCTTTTGTCCGTTGCGCGAACCGGTGCGGCAACACCTGCCGATGAACGGCCATACAGCTCCATCGATGTAACCCCAACAATGGCCAGCCAGAGAAGGTCGTTGTCTTCTCGACCTAGCTCGGAAGCTAATGAATACATCATGGACGAGATGGGTTCGGCGAAAGAAGCGCCCATCTTGTAGTATTCTTGGAGCACAGATTCATTCTGCCGTCGCATACGCACGAGTCGTCGTCTCAAGGCACGTGCCGAAGCGTTTGGCAGTGGCTGGGCTGCTGAAGGAGGCTCAATGGGATCGCTCGATAGGATGGATTCAGGATTTTGTAACGAAATCAGCCCGCGTTGTTGTGGCCGCCTCGGCGAGTCGGGTATCGGACTTGACTATGCTCTGTTAGAGTCCTGGTCCAACCAAGGAGGTCGAGTACTTACCGAATTGCTTCGTCTCCTTTGCCGAGGCCTGTCTTCATCATCACTGGACTCGTCATTGCCATCCGACCAGCTCTTTCGTTTTTGTCCAGGGCGTGCGGAATCTTGCGGATCTTGAGTGATTCCGTCTTCGTCGTCATCATCGCTCAGATCTTCGCCCGCTCCAGCAGTCTCATCCAGGTCGGGCATGTCAACGAGGGCTAGATACGCGTCGCGCTCCGCGGTCAAGTCCTCTTCAATATCGCCATCATCAATGGCCACAATGCCGCCTCGGCCGGGCTTGTACGACCGTCCGATGCGTCCCCCGTCTACACCACTTGGACTTCTCGACTGATACGAACTGCCCAGCTCGTTCTCTGGCTCGAGCGGGTAGCCACCAAAAACATTGCCCAAATTCCATGGCCTATGGGCATCTATGACCCAGACTTCTACACCACTGAAAGGGGTATCTTCGCCTTCAGTCTCCAGGCCTAGAAGCGGGCCAAGATCAACCATGCCACCAACTCCGAGGCAGACGACAACCCCGCCACTCCCGCCCTGACACTCCATCATCGGCACGACGAGGTCTTTCCCGGCTTTCTCCAGCTCGGAGTAGCCCGACACGGGCTGAATCTTGTGCGGGATGTAGTCATGCTTGAGGAGTCTCGTCAAGATTCGGCATGCGCAGAGGGCATCGGGTTCCAAAGCGACGAGTATTAGGACGGGCGGCGACAGAGGATGGCGGGTTTGCTGCAGATGGGTGTAGAGCTTCGAGATGAGCGACCGTGGAAGATACATGGTCGGAGTGTTCTACCCGCACAGCCAGGAAGCGACTCGCCGTGCAAGCATGGAACAGCAGAAGGGCGCCCAGAAGATGCTATGAGGAAACCGAAGACATGCAAGTCGAAAACGCGCGGGCAACGCGGCCAAGTCGCGTAGCTCCGGCTGTGAGGGAGCAGTGGGCGAGGTGGATTGAGTAGAATGCTTTTATAGAAAGTGGTAAGAGATGCAGTATATGAATGAGCAACAACGCGAGTGCAACGGCACAACAATAGTGGGAGAGATAAGTGGGATACACGTCGTGGTGTGTGAGTGTGTGTGAGAACGATTGTACCAGCGACAAGGAGCAATAAATTAAAGTGGTGTTTCTGGCTGCAGAACGCGCTCCTGCCCTCCAAGACGCGACTTTGTAGACGTGCCGCTGTCTTGAGGTACGTACCTCCGTCCCCCCCAGGTTACGGCGCCTTGAAGAGGTACCTCGATGCTTTCGGCTAGGTACGTACCGCGTTGGTCATTGCACCTCGGGCGCTCGCTGCACGTCATTGAGTAACGTTCCTGAAAGGGCCCACTTATCCCGAGCTCCGGAGACACATCCATTAAAAACCAATTACACACGCATTTCCCTTCAGGAGAAGCAAGGTGTTTTAAGATGAGAATGTTTCAAAGGATCATGAGCTTGGTGGTCGAGTACCTGGTGCCTTACCAGCACGCTTAGAACCTTCGTCTTGATATTAGCTGTCGGGCCCACATGTCAAGGCGATTCGGGATACGCACAACACGATGTTCTCAGTCACCGCGATCATCCGTTTTAGCCAAGCTACAGGGAGCCCTCGAAAGTGCCAGACATCCTAGAAGTAGTGATTGAAGCTACAACTGTTCGCCATGGTCGCAATCCAGGTCAAGATCACTGTATCAGGCTACCTTCCCTATGTGACCAAAGGAATTTCGACCTCATCCCCAGCTTCAAGACGTACTCCTATGCATTGCCAGTCGCACAATGACAAGCCACACTGCACAACCCGCTTGGCATCCTGATAACAACGGGACAACGAATTCGAGGCTCACTTTTGTCTTTTGCAAACCTGCCGAATGTCTAACGATGAACCACGAACGATTTTAAATACACAAGATTCTGAGCTGTGGCCAAAAGACCAGCGCATTGTAGGCTCAGTTGCCATTTGCAGCATTGCATAATCGGATGCCTCCAGGTCTATATAGAATCGCATCATTTGACATGTGATCAATTGCAGCGCAAACTTAGGAGTTCGGCACCGACATTTGAAGTAGAAGCGTGCATATACCAAAGCCGAGTACCGTGTATAACGACAGACTAAATTGAAGGAATTGGGTGTCCTCATGGTATGTGCAATCAAGTGAGCTGCATAACTCACTCACGCTTGTCATGTTGTTATATGGCTACCATATGGTACAATCGTAGCCGGCCTCTTGGTATGCATGATCGATTCAAGTACTTAGCAATACAATATTAGTAAATGGCTAGAATTCCAAATTTTTTATTTTAATTATTTACATATATACAAAATTTCATTCTCCGCTCACTGGTTGCATGTTGGCCCCCACGGCTGGATATTGTGCCCTGTATTACAGCTTTGGTGGCCCGCAATGTTCTCTACTTTCCGCATCCGTCCAAATTCCCATGCTAATCTATCCTGTTTACCGACTTTCAGTACCGTGACGTGCCCATGCATCTATGATTCGCCGGAAACCCGATTGCGGTTACCTCGAGGCGCAGCATCCGCGTGAGCACGTCGTTGGGGCCAACTTGACAAGAGGTGTGGAGAAGCCAGGATCGCTGCCTTGGGTGGTAATGATGCTGAACAGAATGCCGGGACCCAGTTTGAAAGACCCAGGGGGAACCAACAGGTTGCGCCCTTTTTTTCTTTCTTTTTTTCTTCTTTCTAACCCTTTGCGTGTACCAGCACACCACAGCACACCACCCAGTTCCAGCTGCTCGGTACGGTGTTGGCGGGTATCGGGTTTCCGGAAGCGGCCCTTGACTGACACAGGACATACACTCTGAGTCTGACATTGGCCAATGGACCAGCCCGTCGGGTCCCCCACTGTACCGCACCGCACAGCACCGCACTGCACTGCACTGCTGTTGTGCGACAAAAAAAAAAAGACCCCTCCTCCACGACAACTGCGTAGCGAGAACCAGCTCGCCGGAAACCTGAGCTTCAACTCTTGCGACGAACGTGGCCGTGCATATGGACGCACAACAACGGCTGCTGAGACTAATGTCCACCCTAGGTACCCTTCGGCACCCCTCCGAGAGAGACAGCCCAGACTCCCCGCGACACTTCAAATCCTATTGCGTGCGTTAGCGGCACCCGTCCTCTAACCTTGAATCGCCTTGCACCTTGTTCATCCCTACCTGCCTTACCGTCTTGGCGGCACCCTGCCCCTCCCAAGCCTTCCTACCCTAATCAGTGTGTGAGAACGACATGTCACCGTACTTTTGCTTGGCCATACCGACACCACAGCGCCAATTCACCAGTCCCATCCAGCCGCTGGCCTGAAATTCAGTTCTTGCCTCGTGTTTCCCTCGCCTCCTCCATCTTTGCTCCTTCTCATCCACCTTCTCATCCACCTTCTCATCCTCTTCCTCTACACTCCTCCTCTACCTCTCTTCCTCTGCTTCCCTCCCCCCAGGCCAGGAACCGACACAGGCCAGTCATTATGAACCTAGACGACCCGGACGAGGTCACGTCAGACTTCGACGCTTCCTCGATTGCATCCCCGTCTGAGTTCACGTCCATTGCCACGGGCCGCCTGCTCTATTCCTACGAGCACGGGAGGTAAGCGCCACTCCGGTCCCCTCCACGAGCCCATGCGCCTGGACTTGCCTCAGCACGCCCGTCACTGACATATACAGACGGTACCAGGCCTTTCTACAAGGACGCTACGGCATGCCCAATGACGATCTTGAGCAGTCCCGTGAAGCCATAAAGCACAAGCTCTACGTCGATTACCTCCTCGAGGGCAAGCTTCTGCTGGCTCCCATAGGCGATCATCCCCAGAAAATCGTCGACCTAGGCACCGGCGTCGGCTTTTGGGCTCAGGACGGTGCGTCCCATTAACGGGCACCATCCCAACCGCGCCCGCCGAACCCCCCTTCCGTAGCTAATCCCCGAGTCTAGTGGCAGAACACTTCCCCAGTGCCCGCGTCATTGGCACCGATATATCCCCTATACAGCCTCACTGGACCGCTCCCAATCTCGAGTTCCGCGTCGAAGACCTGGAGGACGAGTTCCGGCCCTGGACCAAAATCTATGGTGATGCCGATCTGATCCACGTGAGGGCGATGCTGCAGACATTATGCGATCCTTGCAGGCTCATTGAAAGGTCCTTTGAGTAAGTCTAAATCCCACCGATTCTGGCGGCAGAATGTCTTTCCTCTATGAGCTATCCTAATGGCGCTGGTAGGAACCTGAAGCCAGGTGGTTGGTTCGAATGTCACGAGATTGTCCCCTTTGTCTTCTCCGACGATGACACCGTGGGAGATGATCATCCTATGAATATTCTCTACACGATTGTCGGTGGGTGCTACAAGGAGGTATATGGCTGGAACCTCCATCTGCCGCGCCAGATCCCGGACATCCTTCGCGAGAAAGGCTTCGTCAATGTTCAGGAGGCGCACAACAAGATACCAGTAGGGCGCTGGCACCCCGACGCAAAGCAGCGAGAAATAGGCCTGTTCGCCCAGAGCGTCTGTGAGGACTGGGTCGTCGCGATCCTGAACAGGTACGACATTCTCAAACTATCACTCGAGGAGGCCAACGACCTGGGGCAGGGGATCCTCGACGCCTTCCAGAATCCTCGCATACATGCCCGGCTTGATTTCATCGACTGCTGGGGTCAGAAACCCATATGAGTGAACGAAAATCTATTTCCTGGTTGATGTGTTGCAGCTTACAACTTCAAAGCTCTTGCAACTTTTATCTCGGACGACTGCGAGCGCAGCTGTCTTCTTCTTTTTATTTGTTTATTCCTTTTTGCATAATAGGTGGTCCGAGTGTACACATATTGCATTGGAAAAGGCGTTCAAGAAGGGGGTTATCGAAATGGTCTCTATTTACTATTAGGTTAAGAGGCATCACGGCCCGGCATGATCTGCGGGATATGTGTGGAATGATCATGATGCATTAGCATAGCATATTTTGCCAAAGGCTGGTAGTAGGACTTTACTGACTCATCGCTTTGCGAAGATGATCCTTCGTGCATCCGATAGTTCAACCAATGTTACTTACGGTAGAATCTTTCGCTGTATATCACTTGCTGAGGGCTTGATGTGTCTTCGAAAGCTTCTCTGAATATTTCCTTATACATATGATGCCCACCACGCCCGACTGTTTGGTATACCCTTGATCCCAACGCCTCATTAAATCACATCCAAACCCTCAAACATTCATTACTTATGTACAGCCGGCTCATGGGCCTCGATTGTTGAACATCTGACCTCCGCCAGGACCTCCGCCCATCCCGCCCATGGGGCCCATGGGCCCCATAGGTCCCATTGGCGGGCCGAAGCCACCATATTGATTGAAGCCTCCACCACCACCACCTCCTCCTCCACCTCCACCACTAAAACCTCCGTAGCTTGACACGAGATAGGACCAATCCATATCAGCAGACTCATCAGGGGGTGCGGGGCCCATCGGACCAACACCCTGAACTGGCACCATTGAGGAGTCCACCGGAGGCGTCATCATTGTTGCGTTGGCAGGTGAGCCATTCGAGCTTTGCGTTTGATCATGTAGACGAGGAATTGTGACGGGAGCTTGGTCAAGATTGGGATCTTGGCGATTTTGGGCCCGCGCTTGACGACGCATTTCAACACGTTCTTGCAAGACGCCGATAAAATAAGGCTTTGTGCTGGGGCGCCCGGCGCTGCGCTGGTAGGTTTCGTGTGCGTCCCATGCCTTGATAAATGTTCCCGCAAAGGCTCCGTGCATTGGGTTGTGTAAGTGGTTTAATATGCCTCTAAGCTCGTAGTTGGCCGTGATGGCCTCCCACGCCCTTTCAACCATGGGACCTGCTACCCGATTCCGTAGCTCCTGGACCAGGAACATGTAAGCCGGAAACGGAAAAAAATGCATCGCATACCACTTGAAAGGCTGCAGGCTTTCAGATGAGTACACAACGTTGTCATACTCGATCATCTGGATCGCTTGTAGAAAGAGGCTGTCACGCTCAATCTCCTTCAATGGCATGGCTTCGGCGTTGTGTATTCGGACAAGAAAGTTCATGACTCGCATCTTGCACAAAGCTTGACGCGTCATGGTCAAGGTGAAGAAGTGGAGGGGTATCTTGGGATCACAGTGTGAAAGGTATGTGCCCTCGATATGAGCACAAAAGCCATCCAATGTATAACCTGGACCTTCCTGTCCTGCGAGACGGATTGTTGGCCCCGACGGCTTCGACGGTGAGTTGACATTAGGACTGTTTTTCTCCTTTTCTTTTTCTGCGTTGTTCATCTTGAAACTGTCGCGGTTACTGTTGCTTGCAACGGCCATCGAGAGTTCCATTCGCGCCAACGCAAATAACATCTCAGTCGGCCCGGTATGCGGCGTCGGTAGCTCTGTGCCATCCATATGGAGGTCGCTATCATTCACATTGAGGGGCAGTTTGCAGTCGCCTCCTGTGGAAAGGGCGGTGACAGTCGATCCTGTAATTTCCCCAATACGGCGATCGTACCCCACGATGTTCCACCACAGGCGGCGACGCTGCTCTACCTCAAATGGAGGGAGCCCAAACCCAGCTGGATCTCGGTGAAGACCCATTCGCTGGGCGAGACGCACAGCTATCCCTACTAAGCAGAATACCTGGCGAGGATCTACATACCACCGTACGGCAAGCTGTGGGCATTGTGTTAAATCAAAGACGTGCAAAGGGCGGCCTATCACACGTACCAGGTAAAGTAGAAAGGCCTGCAGGCAAATCGGGTCGTCTACACGCATGAAACTGGCATTGACCAAAGCCTGCTGTAATGCTGGGAAGAAACGTGCCAACATGTCTTTCTTGTTCTGATTGAAACGTCTTTGCACCTCAGCATCGTCTAAGCCTGAGATAGCCATAACGTATATGCCAAACATTAGAGCCTCGATATTCTTTGGCGCACTTTCAAGACGGGTTGTGGCTTCGATGACACGACCCTGTACTGAAGGCACATGTGTCATCTTGAGAAGCGGGTTGATGTTGTCAATGTAAATTTGCCATAGCTGAAATATGTGGATGGTGGTGGGGTGGCAATGCGTGATAGACTCTGTACGACCGCCTACAATAAAAGGAAAGCCATCTTGATTATCGAACATCTTGTCGAAGGCGCGATGAATCGTGGAGTGACCGACTTCTTCATCCTCTGACGAATCCTGAAGCAGCTGTTCGCTTGCCCTAAACTGCATAGTGTGTCAGTATTGTAAGCCTCTACAAGGTCGCAGATAGCTGGCGCACACACCTCTTTATGCAAAGAAAACCAAGCAGGTCTAGACATTATGCGAGTTAGCACATGCACTTCTTAGTCGCGTGCCAGGGTTACAGGGATAAGGGCATACTTTTCCGCGTTGGATGTTGATGCCACAGAAGGAGATGCACTGGCTTCTGGAGACGTCTTGAGTCCCTCGAAATCATCCTGTAGCTCATCCACATCGTCTAGCTGTTGGCTGTCGCCCCGCAAGTCTTGACCAATAGATTCGAATTTGACGCCATGTTCGCTAAGGAGGGACTCGTACTTTTTCAAGCGGTCGATCAAATCCTTCTCCTGGAGGCGCTTTTTACGTCTCCTAGGAGGCTGTGGCGGAACGACTTTACATTCAACTCCGGCTTTCACACAATTGGCGCACGGCTTGTTCTTGTCGCACCTGACTTTTCGTTGTTGACACAGCACACAGCTGGTGCCGCGAGTTAGTTTCATTGCGGCCAGGTCGTTCTGCTGCTGCTGCTGCTGCATCTGCTGCTGCTGAGATTGCTGCTGGGGTTGAGACTGTCTCTGGAGGTTCTGTAGCTGTTGTTGCTGTTGCTGCTGATGCTGTAGCACGGGCAAAGCAGGCTGTAGGCCGAAAGCCGAGCCGGAGGTGGGCACCTCGGCCGACATGGCCTCTATATGTATCCAAGAGGATACAGTTCTCCTACGCAACTCTCAGCATTTCTATATTCGTCTCTACATTTGCGATCAAGATTCATATCTAGGATCATGATGTAAAGGGGGATCAGGGGTTGGAAGGGACCGTTTTATTTACCTTGAAAATAGGGCCCACAGCCAAGCACCACTCAAACCAAGGCTATCTTAAGCCTATACAAATACATGCATGAATGGTAGTGTCAACTTCAGCCTCGTCTGAAGGGTAGGGCTGAGGATGTGTCGTCTTGGGGGGGGGGGTCGACTTCGGCTCAAGCCACCGAGGGGATGCTGACACGCAGCGTCAGATCGTCCCGTCTCTAAATCGAGGCACGGTAGTTCGTGGCAAAAATGGCACGGGCGCCTGAGGAGGGCGACGCCTGATGCGCAAGCCTGAGGACGTAATCCCGACCAGGTGCATGGGCGGGCCCCAGCTGCCGAGTAGAGGTCCTCTCGCGGGACGAGTGGCCAGTCTTGGAAATTGTTCTAGAAGCCAGGATGAGCAGCGAATCCTGCACCGCAAGTTTCGGACCTTTCGGGCGTCATCTAATCCTTCATCAATCGGGGGCTGTGGTCGCTTGGGCTAGAATTCGTTAGAGAGGGGTCGATGCAGATGGAGGAATGGGCCTTTGGGGTGGCCGGTGATAAAAGGCTCAGTCTCGGTCCCGAAGCGTTCCTGCCGGGTGGTGCCTCGGGGGCGAGCAGAGCTGCAGTCCCAGAAACGGACTAGCGTCTGACATCTTGCAACTCACCCACGGCCAACAACAGCGTCGAAATCCCATGAAACCTCTCTTCATGTCAAACAAAAAGGGGAAACCCCAGGCTCACGCCCACGGTGGCCTCTGTTTAGAGTTCAATCTCCAGTATTTGCAACAAGACGGAGTCTGCGTGGGCAACACGCTGGCCGGGGCACCCCGTCGAACAGATTATGGCACCAGGAAACATTCCTAGACAGATGCGCCTGGAGGCGACCTCCATCATAATGATACGCTGTGTTGAGCAAGTAGTTCTATCCAGGCATGGATAACCTTTCCCTTGCAGCTCACCTGAACATACGACAAGCGAGGAGCCTAGACGCACGCTCTTTTAAGGCCAGTGCAGATACTGGTCATGCTGTGGAATAAATGTCGTTGTCTCCCACCCTTACCTAGCCTCCATTCCTACATGCCGCCATCTCTGAAACAATATGGTCATGGCGGTATGATCCAACTCGAAAAACCCAGGATCCGGCTTACGAGACGCCGCTCGAAACGTTGGCTGCAGCCCATTCTCTTGGGTCTTGACGATCATGGCCACTCTCTCCAGTGGCGCCGAGACACCCAACACAAGGGATGCCCCCCAACCGGAGAGCCCACCGGTACCCGCCCTTGTAGAAACCGTGGACAGCGTCCTTGATCAACTAGGGGCTAGCTCGGAGAAGCGCTCATCACTCTTGCCTCTGCACTCGGTCGCATCCGCTCATGCCACTGATGTGGAGCCGGAGGCCCTAAAACGGGTGGGGGGTCCGGCCCCGGTGCGGCCCGGCCCGGCCTTCCAACAAGAGGCGGAGAACAATTACAAGCCTAAGACTGTCAGGTTTTGGCTCATAATGCTGTCCAATTTCGTCTCATTGTTCATGGTTGCGCTTGATCGCACCATCTTGTCCACGGCTATTCCGAGCATTACAAACGACTTTGGGAGTTTGGGGGATATCGGCTGGTACGGCTCCGCGTACATGCTCACAACCGCCGCCTTTCAATTACTCTTCGGCCGCATATATCGATTCTACCGCCTCAAGCCAACTCTCATTTGCAGTATCGCCATATTTGAGGCCGGGTCACTCATTTGCGGCGCGGCGCGATCTTCGCAAGTGTTCATCTTTGGTCGAGCCGTGGCTGGACTTGGATCTGCTGGAATCTTTACCGGGGGCATGATGGTCATCATCCCCATGGTACCACTGCATAAGAGACCCGTTTTTCAATGTAAGTGCCTGCATATCGTGTGGTCGCCGACTCTGACAGTTGTTGCTAGCCATGTTCGGTACCATTTTCGGCATCGCGTCTGTCGCGGGGCCAATCATCGGAGGCGCCTTTGCAGAGAAAGCAACTTGGAGGTGGTGTTTTTACATGAACATACCGATAGGTGCTGTTGCATCTGCATTTTTCTTCTTTCTGCTCAAATCACCAGCATTGCCGCCGGATGACGTGTCGTTCTTGAAGCAAGTTGCGAGGCTTGACCCGCTAGGCACAGCCTTCTTCATACCCTCCGTAGCATGCCTTGTGCTCGCCTTACAGTGGGGTGGTTCGATATACACGTGGAGTCACTGGCGCGTAATTCTTCTATTGTGCATATCTGGCGTAACTGCCGTTGCTTTTGGCGTTGTCCAAGTGATGATGCCGGGTTCTGCATCGTTGCCACTCCGTATCATTAAACAGCGATCGATGCTGGCGGGAACGTGGTTTGTGTTCTTTCTATCTGGTGCTTTGATGCTTTGCGTTTTCTACATCCCCATTTGGTGTAAGTTTTTGATACTACCGCTGCGGATTTCGTGCTGACCTGCTGGCAGTCCAAACATCTCAGGGTGTTAATCCTATCGACTCGGGTGTATATACACTACCTCTCGCTTTGAGCATGGTCGTCTCGTCATTTGTGTCGAGCATCTTCATCAAGCGCATAGGCTACTATGTCCCCTCCATGCTTATTTGCCCATGCTTGATGAGTATTGGTCAGGGGCTTTTGACGACCCTGAGTCCGAGCACAGGACCTCCCCAATGGATCGCCTATCAGTTCCTCGTCGGCTTTGGAGTTGGCTTTGGTATGCAAACGGCCAGCCTGGCTGTGCAGACAACGTTGCCGAAGCAAGATATTCCAACCGGTATTGCGATCACCTTCTTTGCTCAGCAGTTGGCGGGTGCCATTTTCGTCCCAGTCGGCCAGACGATTCTGAGTAGTCTTCTTGTGAGCAGGCTCGGCCATGAGTCAGGTCTCGACCCCAAAGCAATCCTCGGGAGCGGTGCGACAGAATTACATAGTATTGTGCCCGAGGAGTTACGCGGAGTGGTTGTTAACGCATACAATGGCGCGTTCACCCGGATCTTCATTGTTGCCACCGCTCTCTCGTGCGCGCAATTTCTCTGCGCCTTCGGTATGGAGTGGAAGAACATTAGGAAGAGCAAGCAGAGGCCCAGCGCTGAAAAGCCCTCGGTTCTGGGCCCATCTCCTAAATAGTCAAGAATATACCCCTTTTCCGCGAATCAACCTGTAAGACCAAGATGGTATTCGAGGCCTAGGCATTGCATAGTCTCTGTGTTGAGGAACACAATTACAATGAAACTTTACAGTCTTGCTCCTTTTGCTCATCTTCCGGGATTTAAGAAATACCCAAGCTACCTTATTTGAGGCTCGTAACTCGATGAGTAAGCTGACCAGGTAGCAGCTTTGGCGTCGACCTGACCCCACAAACGCGGGGCAAATGGAGAGCTGCCGTTGCTAAGGAGTGTACCTAAGACCATCCCACTCTAGCGACTTCACCTTACCTCACCTCACTTGACTTTCGCACCTTGAACAATCTATTGGAGCCCAAATCTACAAACGCAGGTCGTTCCCAAAACTTCTACCCTTCTCCAACTTCCTCAAAACCAGCGGATCAGTCCCGCTAACACCGGCGACATGGACGCCCCGAGCTCCAATACCAATGCGCTCTTCTCGAGCCAGAAGACTGCCCAGGTCCAAGCTGTCCTGCACCCTCTCGTCCTCCTCACCATCTCCGATTACATCACACGACACACCCTTAGGCAACAACAAGGACCGATAATTGGAGCCTTGCTAGGGCAGCAGAATGGGCGCGAGATTACCATCGAGCATGCCTTTGAGTGCCACACGCGCGAGGCGCCCGAGGTCGAAGGTGGTTACCTGATTGATGGCGAGAAGTTCGGCACTCGATTAGAGCAGAGTAAGCGAACCGCACTTCTCTCTCGAGCCAGTGGCTAACCTTCTTTCGACAGTGACTACTGTCCACAAGGACCGTCGTTTGTATCTCGTTGGCTGGTACACTCTGCTCCCCTCGACTGGACCTACCCCGACGATCCTGCCAGTGCACAGACAACTGCTCGAAGGGTGGAACGAGGCGGCGATCCTCCTCGGCTTCCATCCAGAAGAGGTCCTCCATCACTCGGTGGGCGGTAAGCTCCCACTGACGATATACGAGAGCAACTACGAAGTCGACGACCCGAGACTGGATCAGGACGACGAGGACAAGAAGATGGACGACGGAGAACCAAAATTGAAGCTGAAGTTCCGCGAGGTGCCATATTCGGTCGAGACGGACGACACAGAGATGATCAGCATGAACTACGTGGCTGGAGCTGGCGGAAGCGCTTCGGTTGGCGCCACAAAGGAGGAACGGCCCTCCCGCACCATAGAATCGAACGGAAAGGGCAAAAGAAGGCTCGTCGAGAATCTCCCCGAAGAGAAGAAGGAATCGCTTGAGGACGACAACTTGGTCCTCTCGCGGGAAGAGGACGAGATGATTGCTTCCCTCACGGCAAGGGCAAACGCCATCAAGATGCTTCACTCCAGGATTCAGCTCATCACTCGATACCTCGAGCGTCTCCCACCCTCCTTCGTCGACGGCCAGACGAGCGAGCCCGAAAGCATGGACACGGACTCCACGACGCCTTCTCTCACCGTGCTCCGCCAGATCCAAGCCCTCGTCAGCCGGCTCGACCTTGTCATCCCCTCCGACAAGGACGCCTTTGAGACAGAGGTGCTCCACGAAACGAACGACGTGAACCTTATCAACCTCCTCAACGACCTTATCCAGGGCGCGGGCCTGGCGCGAGATGTCACAAAGAAGTTCAACGTTATCGAGGGAGCCAAATCGTTTAGTCGGAGAGGGGGCGGTGACTTCCAGGGAAGCGGCTCTTTCAACCTCGCAGGTGCAGGTGACATTCTCATATAGATGTGTCCGTTGCCGGACCGAGACGCAATTGTGCGAAGAGTATTTTGCCTTGATAGACCATCGGCGTACGGTGTTTAGGGAGAAAGGTCCAACGACAAACCGTAATGAGATAACGCAATAGGCAACGATACAAATAAATCGTTGTATACATATACATGTTTACTGTTTCATAAAGACATTGGCACACAACGGCAGGTCTATTCGAGACCTAACTCAAGCATTGAGCTACCAGGCTGCCACTTGATCAATAAAACGGTCGTGAGAGTTTGTAACCTGTTGTATTATTCTAAACATCAAACCAATCTTGGTGTATGTCTAATCTCCGCCAGCCATACCAAAGAGAGGGGGGGAATAAATCGTGAGACAGAGAGACCAGCCATTTGCATCCCAATTCCTTTCACCGCATGAGGGGTGCCGGGGCCCATTCTATAGTTCATTTCTACGTACAAACGATCGGCAAGCTTTCACGCCTCGATCACAACCTTCAGCACCAAATTTCCGTCGTCGTCACAGGTCCGGCCCGCGAGCTCGAAAGCTCCCTGGGCTTTGTCGAGACCCTTGAATCGATGGGTGACCATTTTGTCAAGGCTGGGAAGACCATTCTTGCCCTGGGCGCAGAGCAGTCGAATTCCCGTTGGGTACGTGTTGGCGTAACGGAAAATACCAAGGATGTCAATCTCCCGGAGATGAGCCACGGAAAGAGGCAGCGTTTGCACAGGGGTTCCCATTCCCACCATGACAACCTTCCCGCCAGGCTTCGTCGCGTAGAGGCTTGTCTGCATGCACACCTCCTTTCCAGTGCACTCGAAGGTGACGTCGACTCCGTCTTCGTCTTCCTCAAGTACAAAGGCATCTTGCTCTTTGGTCACGGCCAGAATATCGGCAGCGAGTGCTTTCGCACCGTCGAACTGGCTTGCGGTGGAGAAGACACTGACAGGAGTCATGGCACCACCAGAGTCAGGTGTTGATGTACCGGAAGCATTGAAAACGCTACTGGATGAGGACTGCAGTCGCTGTGGGACGACAAAACCATGAGTGGCAAAGCCATTGGTTATGGCGTAGTTGACTCTGCCAGCATCGACGTCCGTGATCGTCACGTTGGTGCAACCGGACTGTCGTGCCATGGCCGCTGTAAGCAAGCCGACTGTGCCGGCGCCGATGACAAGGGCAGTTGAGCCTGGCGCCGGGGTAGCACGATTAACAGCGTGCGTAGCGACAGAAAGTGGTTCCAAAAGCGCCGCAGCATCATAGGATACATGATCAGGAAGTCTGCGAAGAGTCAGCGGTGCGCTTTGATTGCCGGAGCGGCAGGAAAATGGACTTACTTGTAACACCAAACGGCAGGATGATTTATCCTCTGCTGGAGCGTGCCCTGATAATGAGGATACGTCTTGGCACTGCTCCTGAACCGTAACTTCTTGCAGAGGTTGTAACGGCCGTTGCGACAGATGCCGCATTGTCCGCAGGCAACTCCAACCTCAAGGGCAACGCGGTCACCGATTCTGAAGCCTTGAACCTGCGGTCCAAGGGCAACCACCTCACCCGAGGATTCGTGACCTAGGGAGAGTGGCTGGCATGCGCATAGATCTCCGTTGGCAAACTTTTTGTAGTAAGACACATCCGAGCCACAAATGCCCGTCGATTTAATGGCAATCTGCAGCTCGCCGGGACCAGGCTCCTCCAGGGTCCTAGTTTCCTGTATGTTTTATGCGGGTCAGCGGTGTGCCTCGGCCAGACGGTCTATGTATGCTATGAGGCTCCCGGCAGACATGGCGGCCAGAAGCCTTGTGGAAGACATTACTTACCAATCGCAAGTCGCGAGGCCCATGCAGGACAGATGCAGTGACAGTAGATGGCTTCGTGCTGTGGACGGGTAGATGCATTGGCGCGGCATCCCCAGTAGCTGCTGGAGCCATTACGGGCAGACGATGACGCTGAAAGCGTGGGATGAGAGTGGGATGATGGAGGGAGTCGAAGGATTGGGGTCAAATGGTTGGCTTGGCCAGTTGCCTATTGGGGGGTTCAGGGTGGTCAGGATTGGCTAGCAACAAGCGGTCCTGGCGAGGCGAGAAGCAGATAGGCAGGTGGGACTTTGGGGGGTTCCGGCCGGTTGGGGGTTCGGGTTGTGTTTTGTTTCAACTTCGCGTCCAGGGGATCGGTATCTGTCTGTCTGTCTGTCTAACAAGACGGAGCAAACGAAACACCTGCTGGCGAGAACAAGAATGGATGTCAAGGGGACAGTCGACGACGAAAGATGGGCGGAGGGGAGGGGACTTTATCGCTTTGCTCTGAGCAGCCTGGGAGTAGGCATGCCATGTCCTACCGTTAGCCAACCCACATCCTTTAAGTAGACAGCCAGACTATCCTGTCTTGGTCGTGCTTGATGGATCATTGAGTGAACGGGTTACGTGAAAGGTATCCTGCCCGTCAATCATGGCGAGGCCTTGTCGATGTGCGCAAGGCAGGGGAACTGACTGGAAGCACGAGCACCGCCCAGTCACGTATCGATGAGTTATCTCGGGGCCAAGCTGCGCAGGACGACAAGGCATGGCATGGAGCATGCAGTCCCGAGTGCCAGATAGTCCCCATCCCGTCGACCCAAAAGAGACGTACCCAGGCCCGACGCTTGTCGACAGTTCTCGGCCAATCTCATACCACGCGCGCTTGGTGGGTACCGAAGCGCATGAGGGTCTGCATAGCAATCGGCAAGGCAAGGGGTCCCCCCTGGTCGCTGGCTCGGCCATGATTCCGCAACGGAACGGCCAGAGGTCTAACCTAGGATACGGTGCTCCCCAACTAAGTAATTGACACGACTCGACCCAACTCTTGGAAGTCTCCATGGAGTTTAGTAAGGTAATTGGCATCAGTACATCAAGTTACTTTAGATTGGCCTACAATAAAATTACTGTGGCATTACAATCTTAGTGATATTATACCAGGCGAACTGCTATTCATATACTCGGGATAAGGATAAGTAAGGCACGTAGTCAGCTATGGCCGTGGTTACAGCAACAACCCCGAACTCTTAGTCCCGACGCTGAATTCCAACTCTTATTAGTAAAATCAACGGGAAATCAGCATCGTCAAAGCCCGCAGCTAAAACCCGATCTCGTTCATCATTGTAGTATATGCAATGTAGCTCTTTGTAGCTTTAAGATTTTGCTGGGACTTCTAACATAGTACAATTAACTAGAGAGCCTTTGTACCCTTGAGATTAGCAAGTTTTATTGGACAAGATCCTTGACTCGTACGTGAGTATGCCTCCTGCACACTCCGAAAGAGATGAGTGATTCCAGCTAGGTATTTCGAGAGCAAGAAAACTTCAGATGAGGAGATGGGTGGGAGGCGACGACCAGGGAACTCATTGGACTTGACTGCAGGCCCGGTGGATACCGGTGCGACAACGTACAGTAGCTTAATCTGACGCTGGTGTGGCGGGCGGGGGAGGCGTGTGCATGGGCGTGAGTAAAGAGAGAAGAAGAGCCAGGTTATTCCATGCTTCGTGTGTCTGGTAACGGGCGTTGACGAGCAAGAGGAGAGACGGTGAGCGGCGAGCCAGACCGGGTCGACCACGGCGCATCTCGGCTTCTGTGTCCTTGGGATTCCTTGGTTTGGTGGCAGGCTGTAAGAGGTTAGGAAGCAAGGCAAATGCAAGGTGCGATGTGCCATCTCACTGAGGATGGGGCGGAGAGCCATGCGCGTGTCAGGCTTGTTGCCCCAATGCAACCTCGCTGTCGCCCTGCAGTTTGCGAGCCCTCGCCAGATAATGAGGAATGCACGATGCTCTGACCTACGACCCGATGGGCCCTTACACCACTGCCTCGGCCAGGCATTGGGCGACTGCAGAACCGGACAGTTTTCCGTAGGCGCGTGCAACACCGCCAGACCACCTTCGGACACATGCGGTTCTCATGGATGGTGTTGGAAGAGGGCGCAACCACCACCTGTTGCAACGAAGGGCAGCGAGAAGAGCGGACGTATCTACCCGCCGATTTTCACTGCCGCCGGCAGGTGGTTTCGTGATGCTTGATCTCGATAGCCGTCTGGCAAAGTCGACGGATCTTAGCCGATAACCGAACCTTTTGTTCAAATGGTGATCAAACAGGCTGATGGTTGCCGAAGGGATTCTCTTGCAAGCCTTGGCGAGGTCATGCAAGCCCATGCCCGCCACCTTTGCGGGTACACCCTCCCATGAAGACCAAGGCGGCAAAATCTCCCCAATTTCTTCAAACCAGGCCCCCATCGCTTGTGTGTGCGGAGCTCCGTCCGACGAAATGCCTTGCAGGTGGTGATACCCGTAACGTGGGAACGTAAGGTAAGGTAAAGGTAGGTACGTATGGCATGTATCAGGAAGCGAGTGCCCTAGCGGTCCTTATCCCAGAGGTGCCCCAGAGGTGCAGAGTGCAGAGTGCAGAGGTGCATTTGGGCACTCTGATAGGTGGGAAGTGCTGCGTCGTGGCTGCCAGAGGGGCTCCCTGGACCCCTGGCCTAGTGCCTAACAGAACCTAGGTTCAACTGTGGCTGTCGTTTTCTTCCGCTTCCCCTCCTTCTTCCCCTACTTTCTCCAAACAAAGACCCTGGCCGTACCATCCATGGATCTGGAACGTCCCGAGGTCGCAGCTCAAGGCCATTCAGCACACGAAGCCCGCTCTCCACCCTATCGCGTAGCGCTTGTTGCCCATCCATCACATCATCGAAACAGCAAGTATAGACTACTATCTACGTCCGTACCCTGACGGGACTGGACTGCACGGGACTTGACTTGACTCACTCCAGCAGCTTCAAGTGCATATGGGTGCTGCCGGCGCTCGGAGCCACTGGACGGACCCTTGTCCCCCTGGCTCTGGGCCTGGGTGGATCTTCGCTATTCTCGCCATCCGTTGCGCCGGTTCAAGGACCGTTGGAGATAACAGACGGAAAACCAATATCCGTCGACATGTTTGCTTCGTCTCTAGCCCCATTTTGATGCACAAGGTAGGAATCACGACCGGCCTACGCCTCTTTCACGTTCACGTCGTGCTAGGCCTCGGGACGCTGAACCGAAGACGCCCTGTTACTTGGGGTATCGTGTCGAGTTGGGGAAGGCTGCTCATTTCTCCTTCCGTCTCATCCTCCACATCGAGGGGGGAGCATGACGAGTCTCATCCGCCGAGCCGGCCAGAGGTATGAAGACTCATGCAAAACTCGGTCACGTCACTTGGCCAATCACCGTATCCATTTCGTGTATCGTCGTCCATCACCGATTATCTTTCATATAATCCTATAGCGACGTTGTACCGTAGACGCAGCGGCGAGAATCCGCAACCCAATCAATGCAACCGACAGGTGTCAATCACTTAAACTCCAACCTACACAAGATAGACCCCTCCTTCGCTACTTGCCGCTAGGCGAGACTCGGCCAGGCAATCAATGGTTGCCAGCCACACAACCTGGAGACGTATATGGCGGCGGCAGAACGACTCGGGATTTGCAGCTTCCACTCGACCACGGAGGCGGACTTGCATCGCCAGCACAATCATCGCATCCCGGTGTACGCCCGCCCACGACATGTCTCGGTGCGGAGCAGTTGGAGAAATGGCGCCATTGATGGACAGTCCCTACGGGCACGGTTCGTCAACCTCGCAGTCCCATCTGGGTCAGATCTGCTGGTGATGGGTTGTTGCATGCATACACGCAGCGCACGTTCACTGCACGCGCGTGGCTGCGGGCCGAGACGGTGGGCATGACGACGAATTTCCTCTCGAGCTGCTTATACCATTCCAAGGTAGCATCGCCAGTCCCTAGCTCACCGTGCTACACCATCTTATTCTTGTAAGATCCAAATGAATTGTGTGGCTGGACACCCTTTCATGGCAAGCCATCATGCCAAGGAGAGCCCGGGGTCAACCACTGTAGATCCCCCCCCTGCCCCGGCGTTCAAGTACATTTGCCGCCGGCCCATTATCCGATTTCTTTTTCCTCTTGGTTGACTTTTTGATATCATATGCCAAGACCATCGTCGGTCTATCAAGTCTACAGCCGGGATGTCTCTTCTTTGATTCGCTGGGCAGCAAGGCCGTGGGAAGGGCATCAATCAATCCGGATGGTTCGGAAGCCATCCAGACCCCTACCACTACCAGCTTCTGTGCCATATCAAAGAGCTTAAGACGTGGTAAGTCAAGCACGACGGGCCACATGTTTTCCACGGCTTGCATCCGCCCTCCCCGCTCATATATCACAAAACTCTTTCGTTTCTCGATCTGTTGTAGTCGCAGCGGAAGCCTACCGGACGCGACACCCATGAGAACGCACCCGGCGCCCCGCGTCTAGTCTAGATGTTTTCATATATCCACTAACCCATGACTTGGAGCCTTTCCGTCTAGGAACATGACTTCAATCCGAAACGGGTCGTCGTTTGGCTCGCCTTTTCCGAATCCGCCGTCGTCCGTTCTCTTTTGAGCAAGTAGAGAGGACACTCTGGTTGCCTAGAGTGGCAACAGTCAACTCGTCGACTCAGTTGGCCCTGAGTTGCTCGGCTAAACACGATGGCCCCGCAGACCCTGGTTACCCAAATCTTTGGATGTGGCTCGCGATGAAACAAAGTCCTTCGCAGAAGCGACGTGTCGCATCTTACCCTCCAAGGCTGGGCCGTTGCCGTTCCCCTGTGGCCGGCTTATCTTCTCCGGATGCAACTAGGTCAGAGGAGATAACGCAACTCATCCTCTAACCAGTCCTCATCCTGGCCGATCCTGACCGCTCACCAGCGAAGCCACAACCCATTGGAGTGCCGCCGTCATTCCCCTCGGGTTCTGACTCCGTTGAGTTGCGAAATTAGGCAAGAGAATTGCAATTATTGCGTTACTTCGTCGAAATCCGGCGTGACATTGCATCTCTCCCCTATTGGCCGCACGGTGGTACGCGATTAGCAATGTGAGTTGGCAATGTGAGTTGGCAGCCTCTTGTATGACCTAGTCATGAACCATCGCCAGGGACAGAAGACGATTCGGAAGATGTCCAATGGCGTCACGCTAAAGACACCGCTTCACGATCAACAGTATGAGGATATATGACGACATTGCAATGTGAATTTGTGGCTCTCGCGCTCTGAAACGGTCAAGCTCTCGTGTTCCTGATGCAAGTCGATTCACACTACCTGCTCTTCAAACCCCCCTCCCGGTCAGACTCCTGACGCATGTCAATCCGCCGGGGTCGCAGCCCATCATGTCGCGACCTTCAAACCCGTGCCGGCCACTGACTGGGTTGTCCCTCTCTGGCCACCGCATCTATCCTGCACAATCAAGGGTGTGGGCCAGACCGCTCAGAACAATGGCGGCTCCACTTTGTGATGCGAGGGCAGGATTGAGAGGAGGGCCAGCGCCTGCAGACGCAACTTGCATGGTGCTAAAGCACCCTTAACACACCGCTGCCACCACGGTGGGAACCCCTTCGGCCGTGAGAAGGCTACCGTGTGAAGTCCGGTCTTCGGATATTGCGCAATCCGTCGCGATGCGAGTTGCAGAGATTGCCAGCGCAAAAGGTACGGCGACGAGAGGGAGCATGGTTTCGGGGGCACAAAAGCATTTTGATAAATCTACCTACAGATGTCGCATCAAGCAAAGCTTACTCGAACCTTTCCCAAAGGTAACACCAAGGCTTACGCCATCATGAACAAAAATTAGAATGTGCTGGTTGCCAGCCGACTTGCCGCATTTCTAGCATCAACACGATCCTCGTCATCTTCGTCGTTCGCGCCGGGCGGGCCTGCGCGGCCGCTCGAGCCAAGCCGGCCCTGGCTTGACTCCTCTGCCTCTTGGGAATCGCCCTCTTCAGGTAGCTTCCCCATGAGACTGCTCGAGTGCGTTCGCGTAGTGGCGTCAGAGCGCCGCGGGACACCACTCCAAGAGTCGCCCTTGGGCCCTTGGCTGGCCGCGAGGCTGGAACGACGCACAGTCGGATGGGATTCGCGGCCGAGACGACTCAGGCCACCCGACGCATCGATGGACCGAATATCGGGGCGAACGCTCTCGAGGAGCGCGAGCGTCCGCCGCTCGGCCTCAATCTCGCGAAGTACAAGTTCCCTGATGCTGAGGCGTAGGTCGCTTGCGGTCCTTGCAAACCACTTGCGACGCTCCTGAACCAGATTTTGGGTCACCTTGGTGGTTTTATGGTACAGGTTAGTCTCGGTTTGCCGCGCTTCATCCAAAGCCGCGATCGCCTCATCCACCTTGTCCCGTCGAACGCTGGAGCTGGCCTTCAATCGGTCAGCAGCATTCATTTTATTCCTTGTTGCTTCTTGCGCTTGCAGAAACTCTCGAATAAGAATTTGACGGTTCGTGAGTGTTTCCTTGACAATGAAAGCATCCTGGGAATGGTACTGGAACGGGTCGCCGATTGTCGTGGCCTCGGCCGTTGCTTGTGCCGCATGGTAGTCGCCCACAGTCTGGACGACCCTGCCCAGCTTCTTGTAGGCGTTAGCCAGGCCAGGATGGGGTTCCTGAACATGCATGTTTCCAAGTTTTACGCCGTAGTCCGATTCCGAAAGCCCAAGCCCTAAAAAGATTAGCCATGTAAGAGTGAAGCCGGACGAGTCGACCAAACTGACCTCTCCGAGCTTTGACAAGCTTGTCGACCTTGTGACCCGCATCCATGGCGCCGAGGTAAAACAGCTTGACAGCTGGTCGTGCGTCGGCGAGCTCTGGTGTCTCGTCAGGAGGAGGCGCGAACTGCTTCAGTATCTTCCTGCGCACGCCGGTAGCTGGCTGCTTCATCTTTACAAGAGGGCTGTAACCGAAGTCGCTTTCCACAAAAAGCACCATCTCGTCGTCCTTCATCAATGTCTCGTTGCTGCAAACGTAGTTGAACCAACGCTGCATCAATGCCTTGACCCGCGATTCATCCTCGTCGGTTCCAGCACCTGCAGACGTAATCGAGGGAGGCACGGCGGGTACGAAGGCGTCTGGGTTCGCCGAGATCAGGTGGTCTGCAAGTTTGACGAATTCTGAGTGTAGGCGTCGAACATCTCGGTACTGCGTTGTTCGGAATCGAGGGATGTTGGTCTGTCAAGTCAGCATTTTCCCAATGAGATATCGGCCGAAGAGCATTTACATGAACGTCGAATCGTAGAACAGGATCCTTCTTCCCCGTGCGCTCAAGGCCCGTGATCTTGGCCTGGAGCCTGTACTGCGGCTGAGCTGGACGCTGAGTCCGCTGTCCTTGGCCTGGTTGCGCTTCGTGGCCATCCGAGGGTCCGTGGGAGGGAGGCTGAGCAGCATGGCCAGACGGTTGCGAATGCTCAGCAGAGGCAGATTGCGACTCTGTCCTAGGGTCTTGCGTCGCTGAAGGTGTGTCTGGAGCTTCATTGCCCGAGGCGGCGGTATCTGCGGGAGCCGCGCGTTGCAAAGGCTCCGCTTCACCGGCCGGGTTGAGCCCACTAGATGAGGTGGGACTGAAGGGAAAGGGAGCGGGTGCTGATTCGGTAGCAGCGGTTGCAAAGCCCGTTCGGGTATGCTGAGGCGAAGAGGCTGGGGAACTGCCCCAAGGAGATGCTCCCACGGCGTCGTCGCCTTCAATGATGGGCGTGGAATAGTCCATGGTGATATGGCTCGGGGTTCGCCCGATGGAGATGATAGTAAGACAATGCTAGGCAGCTAGAGCGGTATAGACGGTCCGGACGGTGCAGAGCTGGTTCCGTCAGAGTATGTGCGCCGTTTCCCCGACAGAAAGCGATACTCGGCGCAATGCCACGGGCAGCCAAATAGTGGTGAGTGTCGATTGCGGGAGGCGGGCTGGTCGCTGACGCAAGGTCCAGGCAGCTCGGTCGCTTGGGGGGCTTAAGTACTACGTAGTAGTGCCCCCAGCAGGGCTCCCGCCCATTGGCGCATCAGGCGCACCTGATTGCGCTTAAATAGGCGCCGCGAAGCTCTTATCGCTCCATTACTAGACTAGTGCGGGGCATGGGCAGTAAAATTTATGGCTGTCCAGCAGAGAAATCTCATGAATGAGTATCCGCACTCACTTATACTTGTTTCCCTGGGTTTTCTCTTGACAGCAATTCTCCTTCTACAGTAACCACCAACAAGCTGTGTTAGATTCCCTTCACTCAGCCAGTATGGGAAAGAAGAGGACAAGAGAGGTCGACGGCAAGGAGGCCCCTCCGGCGGATGCCAATGTGGAGATGGCCGATGCCGACAGCGGTGACGATGAGGTGAGTTGGTGCGACCTTGCCCAACAGCAAGCGGCGCTGACTCTTTTCAGGATTTCGACATGGTGAACGTAGATTTCGAATGGTTCAATTTCGATCCCGAGGTAGACTTCCACGGGATCAAGTCGCTGATGCGGCAGCTCCTTGATGTCGATGCTACTCTTTTCAACATGTCTGCGCTTGCCGACCTAATCCTGTCACAACCCACCATTGGTTCCACCGTCAAGGTCGACGGCAAGTCTACGGACCCCTATGCTATGATGACGGCTCTCAATATCCACGAGCACCGCGAGAAGGACCCCATCAAGGACATGATTCAGTACCTTGGCGAAAAGGCCCAGACGAACGACGCACTGTCTGTGGTTCCCGGGCTCCTCACCAGCGGCAAGCAAGTGGCTCTGGTGCTGTCAGAGCGTCTGATCAACATGCCCAGCGAGATTGCGCCGCCTCTGTACTCCATGCTCGTTGACGAGATCGAGGCCGCTGTGGAGGACAAGGAGCCCTACGAGTTCTCGCATTACCTCATCCTCTCAAAGGTGTACCAGGAGGTTGAGTCGACGCTGGATGTTGGTGACAGGAAGTCGAAAAAGGCAAAAGGGGAGCCAGGCCAGTTCTACTTCCATGTGGAGGATGAGATGCTCCAGAGGCATGCGCTGGCTCACGGCAGCTTTGAGTACACGAAGCAGGAGGACGCAGTGGCTGACAGCAAGCGGGCCTTCCAGGAACTGGGAGTCAAGTCTAAGGGGTATATGATCCTTATCGAAGCGAACAAGCTACAGGGCGCTATCCAGGCAGTCCAAGAATATCTAAGCCCACCGCAATAGAGTTGAAAAAGG
Organism: Paramyrothecium sp. XJ0827; assembly: GCA_020881915.1. Classification (NCBI taxonomy): domain Eukaryota; kingdom Fungi; phylum Ascomycota; class Sordariomycetes; order Hypocreales; family Stachybotryaceae; genus Paramyrothecium; species Paramyrothecium sp. XJ0827. Next base: position 3,010,229 of record JAJFPB010000005.1, on the reverse strand, counting down.
AAGAAAATAATCAACACAAATTACGCCGTTGGGAGTAGCCTCTGCATCAGATACTCGACCTCAACCTCTTTGGTCAGGGGGATGACAAAGTCCTCATACATGGCGACAACCGCGTCCACATTGATTTTGGGGCCTTGCACGCCGTCGACCACCGAAGGATCCCTACCGTAGGTCTCAGCTTTGAGACGGAGACGCTCCAGCACCTTCTTCTCCACGGCCTTGTTTGTAATAGATGCAGCAATTCCTTCCCTGTCCTCGGCCTTGATCATGCGTATGTAGTTCTCCTCGTCGGACCTGAACTTGGACTCGGCCACAAACTTTCCGAAATGAATCCTCCTCGAGATGGCTTGTAAGCACATGATGTCGCAGGTGGCCGCGGAGCCGTAGTTCTCCTCCGTCTCTCCGCGATCCTTGTGGCCGAAGTCAGGGCACACGGCGGGCAGGAATTTTTCAATGTAGAACTGCTTGATCTTGTCGTTCACGTTGACGTCGTTGGGGTACAGGATCGGAGGGTAGTTGAGGGGCTTGAGGAAGGGCTTCTGGATCGCGTCTGGGAAGAACGGATACTCGTCCGGCGACTCATACCGGCGGATCAAGGACTGCAGTCGTTCTTGTTCACGCAGGAACCAATCCAGGAAGCTCAGGTTGCTATCGGGAATCTGAAGCGCACCGGGTTGGTAGATGGTCTAGTGTATCAGGTTAGCAACAGATCGGATGATGGGGAATGCGACGCGGACCTGGTTCAGAGCGAACTGCACTCTTTCAATGAGGTGGAAAGTGATTGTGTCTTCCAAACGACTATATATCATTCAGCCAAGTGTCCCATGTGTAATTGCCCTGGTGACTGACATCAATTGGAAGCGAATCTGTGCCAAATCCAGCGCCGCGGTGGGATCGCCCATATCAATAACGGTATCCATGGCTCACGATCTTTGCTGGTTATGGAGCTGGAAAGGGAGGAAGAGATTTGGCCAAGGGCAATTGAGGAGGCGGTGGATGTAAGCTCTGAGACAATCACTCTGAGGGGTCTTAATCCATAACACAGAAGAAGTTGTGACTAGCTGCGAGACAGCTTCACAAGTTGATGTCGCTAGTACTCCGTAGCTGTACGCCGAACTTTAGGTCCGATCCCGGCCGCAATTCAGTTGCCAGTGACTGCCCTCGGGACATTAACCGCAGCAAGGGCTCCCAGGTGCAGCCAGAATTGACAAGGTACTTGCTTAGCCTTTCTGCTCACTGCCAAAAGCAAAGTACTTGTACTAATTGCATAAGGCAAGCCATCTTGCCGTGCGAATGGGGCCAATCAGGAACACACTAGGTACGGGGTGCTGTCGTGCATTTACAGCGCCCCAACCCCTGTCCTTGGGGAAGCTTTGGTGCATAACAAGCTCCTCGACAGGACGTAAATGGCTTGTCATGGTGTGTCAATGCAGCTAAGCGCGTCATAGTCCATTTTGAGAATTGCTCGACGTCCATCTCGACCCTGGGAAATCTTTCTTCCCCAGTTACCCAGAACATCCCTTCTCCGAAACAGCCTCATTCCAATCCCACGCAGCGCTGGCGAGCCCGAACTCTCAACGATCAGCTGCAGCTTGCGGCTCGTCCCTTGGGCTATGGCTGGTCAAGTCAATGATTATGGGTTCCCCGAAGATGGAGGAGACGATGACCAGTCCATCATCTCGGTAGGTGCATGCATACCGCACCACCTGGCGGCGTCGTGTGACAGATGGAGAACTGACGGGAATGCGCGCAAAGACACGGGGCTTGGAGGCTTTCAGTCGCAAATTGACGACAGCGACCGACCATTTGATACTGGGCCAGAGCCTGCCGCGCGGCGGCCACTACAAGACTGCCATGGCCCAGGTCCAGCAGCAGCTCAAGAGGCCAACGGTGCAGCGCAGCATGTTCTCGATGGCCAGGACGACGCCGACAGACATGGTGCGTTCCCGCCTATCGACCACCGAGATCCAGCATCGGGCCTTGACGAGTCTGCCGGACGAACTATTGGTCAACATTCCAGAGGATGAGAACACGTACTCTCTCTTCCAAGGCTTCCAGGCCACAATGCCGCAACTCACCGACGAGGGCAAGAAGCACTGGCGCCGCGTTTCGAGGGGCAGAAAAATGATCGACGATGGTGCGCCGGGCCAGGAGGCGCCGAAGGAGCTGGTACAGCTGAGAAAGGAAAAGGCTGCCATGATGCACGAATTTGAGCTGCTGGCTGTGCGCAAAAACATGAGCAGCAGCGAGATCCGCGAGGTTGACAACAAGATCGCAAACCTGCAAGGCATGCGCAATATTATCCTGGAAAGGCTAGCTGGCCTCGAACAGGAGGAAGCCTTGTTGGAACACGACAGTAGGTTTCTTGTCTGCATCACCCCATCTACAAGGCTGACACTGCGCAGTAATGGATGTCGAGGCTCGGCTGGAGGAGGCACAGGCATTGGTTGATGAGGCGGAGGAAATTGCTCGGAACACGACCACCAAAGAGGAGCAGGATCTGATAGGCGACGCCGACGACCACGATCCCGAATTTATGTCACAGTCCGTCTACGAGAAGTTGCCCCCTTCATCAACAAGCACGCCCTCCCGGAAATCAAAGAGGGTTGTTCGTCGGAAATCCATGCCCATCCTACACGAACACTTCCAACCTGGGTCCAACATCCGCGAGATCCGTGCACACCGAGATAACATCACCGCTTTGGACTTTGATGCACCCTTTGGTGTCATGGTGACGGCTGCTTTGGATGATACTGTTCGCGTCTGGGATTTGAATGCAGGCAGGTGCATGGGATACCTGGATGGTCATACGGCTTCCGTCCGCACCCTTCAGGTAGAGGACAACATTCTGGCGACAGGTTCGGTAGATGCAACCATCAAACTATGGGATCTTAGTCGGTCAAGTTATGATCCGCATGGAAACCAACCCGAGCAGCCGGGCGAGGATGACGAAGACGCTATTGCTTTCGAAAACCCCGATGATCAGCCAATCGAGCCCCCCGAGGGTAGCATGGACGACTGTGCTCTATTCACCCTGCAGGCTCATTTAGACGAAGTCACGGCGCTTCATTTCCGGGGGGACACGCTCGTCTCAGGCTCAGCAGACAAGACCATCCGTCACTGGGATCTCGAAAAGGGTCGCTGCATACAAACGTTGGATGTGATGTGGGCGGCAGCGCAAGCTTCGGCCAGCGTGAGCACCAACGAAGGTGCTTGGCGGCCGACGGGCCGATCACAATCGAGTTCGGCTGATTTCGTTGGTGCTCTGCAAGTCTTTGAATCAGCACTAGCATGCGGTACTGCGGATGGCATGGTGCGCCTGTGGGATCTTCGGAGCGGCCAAGTTCACCGGAGCCTGGTCGGCCACACGGGGCCTGTGACATGCTTGCAGTTTGATGATGTTCACCTGGTAACAGGCAGCGTGGACAGGAGTATTAGAGTATGTTTTCTTCAGCACACACATCCTCCTTCGCTCCTGGATAGCACTAACTTTGTAATCAGATTTGGGATTTGCGAACGGGGTCTATTCATGATGCCTATGCGTATGACAATCCCGTCACCAGCATGATGTTTGACGCTCGTCGGATTGTCAGTGCCGCCGGCGAGGACGTTGTAAAGGTGTACGACAAGGTTGAGGGGCGCCAATGGGACTGCGGAGCGGGCATCACGCAGGCAGAGGAGGAAAAGACGCCTGCGATTGTGGAGCGTGTACGTGTAAGAGACGGTTATCTGGTGGAAGGCCGGCGTGACGGCACTGTAGGTGTATGGACATGCTAGCGTAAATGGTACATATTTCCACTCAGCACATGGCATGGCAAATTCATATGAGCATAAGCAGGTCGTCCATTATAATGCATGTTGGAAGAGGAGTCTTCATCATGAAGCCTACCTTAGGTTTTGACTCAAGAAATTGAACTGTCAATAATACAGTATGTAGGACGAAACCAAGGTAAAGACGTACCACCTAAGCGCATTCAAGAGGGACATGGTATGCCGTCTTGATGTTAATTACTGCGAGTACTTTACATTATTCCTTTTGGACTTGAAATTTTACCTAACTAGAGAAGAGGGCTTTGCGGTTTCTGTATTGTTGCTCACCCGTTGTGTGGCTACCTACGTGCCTAGATACCTTGCCTTAACTATAGCTAGGAACCCACCAGGATTTCGCCGTCACCAACGATTGGATTCGGTACCACGATAACAAAAACACACACATCTCGCAACATGGCGTCAAACAAAGCTGTTTGATACAGCTGCGCATCTTCATGTCGACATGCAGTCTATACGGGATGCGTTACTCACGCGTTATCGTGATGCGGCTAGTATTATCGCCCAGGCCTCAGACCTTCCAGCAGGTGCAGTGAACGATGCATATCAAGCTCCGCGAGACGGTCCGTGGTCAGGCATGGATGCAACGGCGAGGGCCACCAAACAACTCCTCGAAAGACAAGCTCGCCTTCTCCAGCGGTTCCACAATGATTTGGCTCAAGGTCTGGCCAGAGAGCTAACCATTGATGCACAGCTTCTTCAGTCGCGGCTGGGGGACATATCTTCTCTAGCTGTGTCTCGTTTCTATTCCTATAGATACGATCTTGTCCCAGATCACTGGCGGCACATTTATACATATTCCTTGATCCTCACCACATACAATCAAATCCTGCGCTGCCTTTTCTGGAACGAGCGTTCGTTTGCCGAAGCTTTGGACCTTGTCGTCGATAACCTTGACAGAGCTGTCATCACGACGGGCGGCTCGGGGCCGGAGCTCGGGGCAGCGTGGATCGAGAAGACCCTCGAGCTCTTGGAACGGCTGGGGCAAGCTCACGACGCTGATGAGCCGCCCCAGAAGAAGCGAAAGGTTGTGAGAACGTTTGCTACGGATGAGCCATACGGCCGGATGCAACTGTCGGCTGCCCATGAATGCCCTCGCCATCAGGGCTGGACCTTGAATCAATTCGAAACGTACATGAACGAGGATAATGGGCAGCCCCGGCCCGTTGTCTTTACAGATGCGACCAAGCATTGGCCGGCTCTCAGCGATCGGCCATGGAACAGCTACGAATACCTCCTATCACGAACGTTTGGGGGAAGACGTCTAGTTCCCGTGGAGATTGGACGGAGCTACGTCGATGCCAGCTGGGGCCAGGAACTCATGCCGTTCAAGAAGTTCCTGGAAGAGCACATTGATCCAAGCTTGTCAGGCGACGAGCCGCAGACGAGCCCGGCAGCACCCGCGACGGGCTACCTCGCCCAGCACGACCTCTTCCACCAGATACCCGCCCTCCGCAACGACATCCAGATCCCGGACCTCTGCTGGGCCGATGTGCCGCGGCACCCGACCGACCCGTCCCAGGACAAGCCGCCCGTCGACATGCCGCGGCTGAACGCGTGGTTCGGCCCCGCCCGCACGATCACGCCCCTGCACACCGACGCCTACCACAACCTCTTCTGCCAGGTCGTCGGCACCAAGTACGTGCGGCTGTACCCGCCCGCCGCCGCCGCGCGCATGCGGCCCCGCCTGGAGCGCGAGCACGGCGTCGACATGAGCAACACGAGCGCCCTCGACCTGGGCGTGCTGGAGGGCTGGGACGATGGGCACTTGCCGCCTGGCGTGGACGAGGAGGAGGGGGAAGACTTCTTGACGCGGGTCAGGGAGGAGCTGCGCGGCGTCGAGTACTGGGAGTGTATACTGGGCCCGGGGGATGCGCTGGTGATCCCTATCGGTTGGTGGCATTACGTGCGTAGCCTGAGTGTGAGTTTCAGCGTCAGCTTCTGGTGGAACTAGATGTGAGTTTCGATCACGTAGGCAGCGTGGTGTTTGAAGAAGAGGTCGAGAAGGAAGTCTACACGGCGATCAGGAGCAGGAAAGCCGCACGGTATGATGCAAATCTTGTCAATTTGAATAAAGCCAACCAAAATGTAGCAGCGATCAACGCGGTTTCATCATCCTCCCGCATCAGCCGTTTGCCAAGTCGTCTGCATCTCCCGCACTGCCCTGCGCCTCTCGCCTCGCCTTCGCCCCTGCCTTCAGCGTCTCCCACTTCTCGCGGTACTTTTCGAGCGTCCGCTGCATCTTGCGGTTGTCCTTCTCCAGGCGCTCGATGTGCTTTGTTGCGGCGGCCAGCTGCTCCTCCACCTCTTGCATCTTCCTCTTCGCGGCGTCGTCGCTGAGCCTGCTGCTGTTACCGCCGCCAGACAAGGGCGAGCCCGGGCGCATGACGCGATAGCTCTCGGCCAGCGCCATGGCGGAGTTTTGAGCGCTGGCTTCGAAGGCGTGAAGCCGTTTAGTCAGCTTATCGAGCATGTCCTTCAGGGATTTGTTTTCGAGACACAGTTCCTCAATGGTGTTGTTAAGCTCTTTCTCGGTACGAGCTCGTCCAACCCGGCGCTTCGCGCCCGGTGATAGGGGCACAGGCGTTTCTCGTGCATCGACAAAATCGTCGTCATCGTCGTCACGGCTGTGGGCTGATCCACCGAATCCTGATGCTTCCAGCCGTCTCTTCTCCTTCTCCTCATAGCTCAGTATGTTCGCATAAGACATGGTATGGCCGCTTGTGGGAACTACATAGAACGAATCATTGGTGCCGTGGCCCTCTCTAGCAAGGGCCCTCATGGTCGCCTTCGAGTAAATCTTGGATAAGTCGGGTTCCGCGATGACAGCAGGCGTCGGTCGAGGTCGATTCCGCTTGTTTGGTGATGACTCAGGAGACTCAGCTTGAGTATCAACGGCGGATTCCTCCTGTATGAGTGGCAAGCCAGCAAAAGCCAGAGGCGCAGAGATCTTGTTGATGAGACTGCCAAAGGTATTGTAAAAGCGCGTATATCCAGCATCGTCGGCCACGGGATTGTTGGGTTCGTTGCGACTTGATGGCTGGCTTGGCCGACGACTCTCTTGGCTCGTGAGTGATGGTGCAGGTGGGACCCATGCCGGCTTGTTAGGTTGGTTGTCGATGATCGTTTGCATCTTGTTCCTCGAGACATCCTTCCTAGAATGCTGATCGACGTTGCCGGGGGCCTGGTCGTTGGAGACGCTGGGTGACAGCGGCTGGCCTCTGTACTTGGAGCGGATGCCTCTGGCGGATGCGAGGTTGCTTGCGATTGAGGATGACATCTCGCGGGAGGCATGGCGGCGTTGTTGTCCCAGACTTGGGACCTGCCCAGCTTTCGACGCCATCGTGTCCGCCGATTGATTTTGGCGCTTGCTCAGTTCGTCAGCGGTGGGCGCGCCTTTTTCCGAGTGCGACTTCTCGCTGGCATCGCCATCACCGCTATGAGGTGGTTGCTCTGGAGGCAGCCTCAAGAGCTCGGCCAACTTTCTGTGGTGCTCCTCCAGGAGCTTCAAGGTCCTCAGTGCCTCGATACTAGATGTGCTTCTCGCCGCGACGGCAAACTCGCCTGCAGCCAGGGTGTGTTCGCTGCTGGCGACGGTGGTGTCGGAAGCCTGCCGAGTCGCAACAGCGGCGGCACGGGCATGATCGTAGGCTTTAGTGATTGGAGATGATTCCATGATGTCGCAGGGATGCTGGCACGGCCAGAGACTGTGGTCACTCCTCAGATACGCTCCAAGGCGTTACGAGCCCCCGTTAGATCCTCTTTGGTTATCCTCCTCGAGGGTGGTCTGTACGGCAACGGGGAGTTGGAATGTAGAAGCAATTTCTGAGGACGGATGACACTCCGAAGAACGGCCCGTAAGGCTACCAACGAGAAGATACCGTGGCTGGCGTCGCGAGGTACATCATTTGACTTCAGCTACCTCCTTTACCTTCCTCGGGACAGTTGGGTCTGTGTTGAGAGGCAGGCTAATCGAGGTACCTCAGGACATTAGCAAGGTACCAACTTTAATATACAGCGCCAAGCGAAGCGGATTGAGCCGTTCATGGCAAAGTGCGGGGAGTACCTAGTGCAGGAAAGGTACCTGCCTGGAAGTTCTGCTCACATTTACCATCCAAAACCGGATCGAGAGTGGCTTCACAAATCCCATCGCGGCAACACGGCCATCCCAGTGTTTCGGCAGACCTGACTCATGATTTGAATTTGACGCGCATACTAAGCCGAAAACATAATCGGAACTACTATATCTAAGTGTTTTTTGGAGTGCTTTGAGAACAAACGTGTTTTAAGAAATTTCTCATCTGAACCAGGTTTTGAGATACTCCATCGTCTTGCTAGGAGAGCGTGACAAGCTAAATGACGTATCAAGTGTCTATAGGGCGTTGATGCGCAGGTACAACCTCCATTTGTGAACTGTATCGATAGTACTCAAAAGCCCTCTTGACGCGACCGACTGCAGATTTGTTGCTTCAGAATACATTTATACCTCAGTACCTTGGGTATCTTGCTTGACCTTAGGTACAGGTATTTGTGTAGACAAGGTACCTTGGAAGAGAAAAGACGTCACATTTCGCGCAGCACCAAAGTTGCGGGCTACATGGGCAATACCTGGTCTGACGCAGCTGCACCACGCGACGACAACGTCGATCATTTAGTCGGAAGTCTATAGAGTCTCCGTACTTTCAACCATTGCTCGTACATGATGAAATGAAATGTAGGCTCTTCTCCCTTGCACCTCACGTCCATTATTCGTTTCCGTCTCGACAACATATAGCATCTTAACCGCACACTGGGCTCCTGGATCCTTGTACACGAGGACTCGGCTAAAAGATGCGGTTGTGACGTAGGTAAGTAGACTGGACGGAGACACAGCATCCACTGGGGTGTCCTTTGTGACCCTGGCAGTCACCAAGACCTTCACATCTTCATCCTTCAACCTTCGATCCTTAACTTAACTCAACTTGCCTTATTACCGGTACCTTTGCAAAGGCTCCTCCGACGTTTACTGCACGAGGCAACACACCTTGCCCCCGTGTCAGTGTCAGGCGTCTGACGCGCTAGGACAGAGACCTTGCCGACCAGCCAGTTCAGTGGGGGCTCTTTGATCAACGCACAGAGGCACTCGACCACTGCTGACCTTGACATTACCGTACCTTACCTCATCTCACCTCACCTCACCTCACAATACATTACTGTGGCTGTACCGCGCCCATCCGAGCCCGTCACGAATCGTGCAAATGGACGCCAACAGCAGCACCAGTAGCCTGGGCAAGCTGCTGCCGAAGGCCATTGTGTCCAAGCGGAGGCGGCGCAAGGAGAAGCTCGCCCAAGACTCCGATGACGACCTCCACGGCCGCCGTTTGTCTCATCGCACCTCGTCCTTGGAGAGCGATGACGCTAACTCGTCCAACTTGACTGGCGACGACGGCGACGGCGACGATCGCAGCTTCGGCTCGCGGGCCTCCAGCCTGGCCCCAGACACGGACTCGTAAGTGTTTCATTGCTGTGCTTGACCTTTTCATTCTCTTCTCTTTTATGTGCACTGCACTGTTCGCCTGCCCGCCACGCCCCGAACAAAGGCAAAGACACCTGGCCTGGGGCTCCGCAATAGCAGCCATGACCCCTACATGCTGCGACCCGTTTCTTTGGCTCGCATTCTCCGCACCATGTAAGGTAGGAGGTTTGGCCCTGACACAGCCAAAGAGCAAGCCAGCCGCCACCCCGAATTACTACGCCGCAGATCCCGTGCGGCTTATGGCCAATCTCCTCCATCTCCTCTGACCCGGACTTCCGCTTTCAGTTGTTCCCTTCCAAGCGTTATACATCCCGTCATTTGCATCCGTTTGTCTTGGCTCTGATTGACTTTCCCCTGCTCGTGGAGCTAACCTGCTGCGTAGCGTCCGAGGTCGACCACCTGCCCCGTCCGCTCATCCTTCCCTCATCGGCTACTTGACCACCTCGTCTCCCATGGTGCAGGCCACGCACGTTGAATCGCATGCTCGGATTCAATCCCCTTTGTCAGAACCGTCGCAATCAGATCGTCCTGTCCCCACGACGTCAGACCCCGATACGCCGTCCCGCTCCATTGCCGAACCTCCTCCCGTGGCCAACCCGAGCTCTCCCAGCAAGCGAGCGAAGCTGCCTTTCCAGAGCAGTCCATCCAGGCCGCCGCAAACACCGCCTACGCTCGACACACAGGCGCCCGCTATCGTGAACACTCCCCCAACCCCCACGGATTCACCACGTTCCCGAGCCGGCAACACAGCGTCGGGCTCACCGATACGAGCGAATGGCAGTTCCTCCTCAGCTCAGAGCATGAACGTACATCGAAGAGTCAAATCCGATGCTGCCGCTCTTGGGCCCAGTAAATTGTCCAGTATCACAGTAGCACCGCCGTCGCCCGCTTTCGACAACGAGCTTACCCCTACTCCCACCGGAGGCCCCGGAGGTGGTTTCTTCTCTTCCATGATATCCGCGGCGCAAAACGCTGCAAACAGTATAAGTAATAATATTCAGAATACCAACATCAATATTGGAGGCAACAAGGGCCGCGCAACGCCTAGTAAAGCTTCAACGCCCGTGTCAGCCAGCCAAGTAGAGGTCGAGCCCGCGCCCGAAGCTAAGATGGAAGCCAACCCAGGTGAAAAGGAATCCGCCGTCCGGACCCTCGGAAGCGGTGACTTAAGTCTGAGCCACCTCGGTCTTGATGAGCCTGCCAGTAATGTTGCATCCCCCGCGACATTGAGGTTCCCAGATGTGGCCGATACTCGAGCGCGATCCGAATCGGCGCCTGTCGATACTCTGGGCACCGGCGGAGATTTTCTACCGGAGGAGTCTAGTAGCCGGCCGCGGTCACTGCATGAAGTCCATGCGGGCGACCAGTTGCCGTCACAGGGAGATTCGTTGGACAAAAGTGGGCTGCAACGCGCTGCGAGCATCAAAAGTGCCATCAAGCCTCATCGGAAGCGTGGAAGCTCGGTAGCAACGGCCGCTACGGGCCTTACCATGGCACCTGGCGTCGCAGCAACTAATTCAGCAAGTCAGACTCCTGGCGCTCCAAAGTTAACGGGTTTCGCCATTGCCAGTAAGAAGAGAAATCGCGATTTCCACAGTTTCTTCAAGAGTGTCCCCGATGATGACTATCTCATTGAAGACTACAGTTGCGCTTTACAAAGAGAGATTCTCGCCCACGGCAGGCTGTACGTGTCGGAAGGACATCTCTGCTTCAGCAGCAACATTCTCGGCTGGACGACTACGTTGGTCATGAGCTTCGATGAGATTGTATCTGTTGAGAAGAGAAGTACAGCGCTTCTATTCAAGAATGGGCTTATGATCTCGACTTTACACGCCAAACACATTTTCGCGAGCTTCACTAGCCGAGATGCGACTTACGATCTCATAGTAAACATTTGGAAGTTGGGTCATCCGACTTTGAAGAGCACTTTGAACGGAGTGAGGCTCGAGGGAACGGGAGGCGACAAGACGGAGAAGGTCGATGCGGAGCCTTCTGGGCCCGAGACAGAGACGCAAGCTGGATCCGACACTGAGGATGACAGCGCCGATTCTGAAGATGATGAAGAGGAGTACTACGACGAGGAAAACGATGCGGTTCCGGAAACACAAGCAACGGACCTAACCGGTTTGGACGGCGAGGCGGACAAGATCACCGCGCGAAAAGCATCGGGCATGACACTAAACGGGGCGCCTGGTGACCAGGCCAAGGAAGGTGCTCCAGGCGCTGGGGTCGCTCCAGATTTCCCGGGGCCAGTAGCACATGCTCCCACTGATTGCGGAGACGCCGCCACACACTATGATAGAATTGTCGGGGATGACATTATCGCCGCACCGCTGGGACAGGTCTATAACCTGCTGTTCGGCCCCGCCTCTGTGGGTTGGATGGCGAAGTGGTTGAGCGCCGATCAAAAGTGTACGGAGTTTCAAATGGAGGACAAGAAAGGACTCAGCCTGGAAAACCGCAGCCGCAACTACACCTACATCAAACCCTTGTACGCCCCTATTGGCCCCAAGCAAACAAAGTGCATTGTCACGGAGACAGTGGAATCCATCGACTTTGAGAAATCGACCAACTTCACCGTGTCCACACAAACCCCCGACGTACCTAGCGGGAACGTTTTCTGCACGAAAACCAAGTACTGTCTATCTTGGGCCGAGAACAACGCCACTCGTGTGCAGGTCAACTGTACAATCGAGTGGAGCGGCAAAAGCTGGCTAAAAGGTAAGAGCATGAATCCGACCCCTGGAACCTACCCCAGCAATATTTGACTCTTCACATGCTCACACAGTAGTTTAGGGCCGATCGAGAAGGGTGCCACCGATGGACAGACACAATATTGCAAAGACTTGTTCGCAGCCGTCAGAAGCTCGGTTTCGTCACGCTCGAGGGCGGGAACAGGCACCAACGTTGCATCCAAAACGAAGAAGAAGGGCAAGAAGGGCAAGGCACCCCAGTCTCAAGTGGGGGAGATTCAGGGCAACGCAAAGTCCAGCCATCCAACCGAACGGAGCTGGGGTGTCCTGGAGCCTGTGCGAGGCTTGCTGAAACCCGTCGGCGATGTGCTCCAACCAGTACTCTCGGGGAATATTGTCTACGGGCTTGTGCTAGGTTTGGTCCTCTCATCATGGTTCGGCTTCGGGATCTTTCCCCGCGGAGACACAGCCTCGTTAGGTCGGAACGGGCATATATACAGGGGCGACCGGTTAATGGCGTACGAACAGGCATGGCTACGTGAGGAGAGCGAGCTGTGGGACTGGCTCGAGGAGCGGGTGGGGTTGGATCGCCTTCACACGGACAGCCCAAGACACCGCAAAAAGCCGATCGAACGCCGCGCGCTTGAGGATAGGATCGCGGGGGGGCGAATGCAGGAAAGGGAAGTGGAAGAAGCCATCAGAGTAACCGAGGAGAAGTTGAAGGTACTCAAGGACGTGGTGGGGAAGAGAGGCCTGAAGGACGGTTCCCACACGAGTGACCAAATACCCGCTCGAGAAGAGCTATAGAGCATGCGCTCAACACCTGTCATACATAGCGAGCATAGCTATCCACTTTGTACACCCTGACAGACTACTACACATACACCTCCGCAGCTTCGCAAAGGAATAATTCTCAAGGAATTGATCTTCCACTGCGCCACCAATGGAGGGCCCGTGCCTTCACCAGCCTCGATCATGATCAGCCCCCATAGACCGACGTGGAATCCAAAGGTAACGTGGGCTATCTGGGTTGAACTGTTGGCCTTCAGTATCAATTCATTTGAACATGCTCCCCTCGGTCGTGTACAGTGGGAGCAGGGCACTCGTTCACTTGACGTCCCAAAACCTCGCCCAGGTGGCTCTCGACATCCAATCAACTTTTACGCACGTCAGTATGGGATCTTACACAGAACACCAAGCTACAGGTCTAGTCTATCCCTAACTACCTTCATTGTTTGATTCCGACGGAGGAAACATGATCACATCGCCAAGTGTACAATGTGGTTTAGAGATGAGATCAAGTGTTACGAAGCTGTCAGCCAAAAGTTCCTCGCATACCCAGGCGTATATACGCTCATATCTCGGCAGGGTAGAGGTAGGCTGGGGTGGGTGAAAGTTGACACGGCCACCAGAGTCCGCCACTTCCAATCCAAGTGATGCCGACCGCTTCCTACAACGTGGTAGCTGTACACGGTCATGGCAAAGTCACCTTGTGGTCCTTGCTTTACCTCGACACTGTAGTCGGTTAGGCATTCATCGCAAAACTCTTCCTCGTGATAGGGCTGCTCATGACGCTCATAGCCTTGGACATTGGCATGGCGACAGACCCAACAACAAAACGAGTTGACCTGTTTTGTAAGCGCGCTGACAGTCAAGGCTGTGCTACTGAATTGATGTGTGGCAAATCATACCAATTCGTTCTTGACAAACTTTGCCGTGTACGCTGTTGCCCATTGCAGTGGGCTTGACGGCGGGTTGCTGTTTCGGGGGTTCACCAAATCCAAAGTCTCAATAGGCAGGCCCGCGGTTGGTCCATAAAAGTGGCGGTTCGTTATCAAGCGTACATGATGATAACCAAGTGTGAAACGGGATAGAATGGATGGAAATTCATGTTGACACAAGAGTCTAAAGGATAATAATAAAGTATATCCTTGCCGGGAGGAGGAAGAGACTTGACGCCGTGAAGCTGTGTACAGCGGCTGCAGAAATAGTGAGTGGCCTTAAGGTCGCGTTCTAGACGTAGCAGGAACTGTTCTCGATGATGACGTCTAACGGAGACATTGGTTGGTGAGAATAGAAGAGCAAAAAAACCTTTGCAAGTCATAGACAGTGCTAGAACGTCGTTTGCTAGGAGATGTTGCGTAATGGATAGCATCAATTCCGGAGGTATCGTCACCAAGCCCGTCTCGGGCAAACAGTTTTCGTGCCCTTCTTGACTCACAATATCGTGGTGCGTGGTAGGAAACCCGAGAAACCCTCGGACTGAGAGCCAAAGTCTCTCAAGTCCGGCTTTCAAGACCATATCAGGCTACGCTAGCGCTGGGTAGTCTTGGTGAGGGCAAGGCAAAGAGAAGCTACAGTGAGGTAGGCTTCACGGGGACGGGTGAAGACACAGATGCGCGATTCCCATAGATGCAGACAGCATCAGGCTCGAGGCAGGCAGCTCATCACGATACCGGTGATCTCAGAACCCTGGGGAACGGACTCTTTTCGGGGTAGGCGTAGAAGGGGCTCAAAGGTGTTCCCGCCTGGCCACTTTCGGGTGGTCTCTTGGCTGATTACTGAAGCGTGTGAGCCCTTGTCGAAAGTTGTTCTGGAGTGCGCCCATTGAAGAACCGAGACGTAATGATGCAGCATACTGTTGCTCTTGACTGCTGCTCCTTGTCAGGTGAATATCATTCCTCGGCCCGTTTGCTTTCAATGAACTGCGTTCGGCTTTTGCGGTGCTCCTAGATGTGCCAGCTCGGCCGTCATCTCTTCCCTGCCGCGAGGTTGAGTTTGTGGAAGTTGGCAGGCGTTCTTCATATTTCCGTTCCCTGATTTTGTGGTTGGGTTCTCCAGGACAAACTTTGGACAAGGTGTAAAGTCAGTATCGTAAGATCGGGGTGTAAGGTTAAGTGGTAAAGCAGGCATGCAGGCATGCAGGCATGCAGGGGGAAGGGTGGTTCCCTAACAAGATTGGGAGGCAGCCCTACCTGATCCCTCCACCCGGGACTGCTGCATCCCGATTACACTGTATGCTTCTTTGGGAGTGAAATCAAGGAAAGGTGCAGAGACATTGCAAAAGCAGCCGTCTCTCCCGGCGCCAAGGCATTTTTTGCCAGAACTGCCACCACCAAGTCCGCCCCTTAGTATCATGGGTGAGGTAGCTTTGGTGCGATATCATACGCAATGCATTCCCTCCGATGTCCCTCTGTAGAGAGCGTAAACTGGTCCTGGATAAGTTGAGTTACTAGGTGACAGGGCTGATGGTGTAACTAGGAGGTATGGGAGGCTGTGCTGGCGCCTATTGGGTTGTGGCGCCACTGGTTCCCTCACAAGTGGCAGGGATCCATTGCATGTTCCCGCCGCTCCAATCCGATGGGTTCACGACGGCCATCATCCCAACGTAAGGCTCATACCCCGGATTGACTCAGCAGTTCCGGCTTGGAGGTTGGGGGACTGCTCCGGCCTGCTTGACCCTTGCTCCTCGTTGTTCGCTTGTTGCCGGCAAGAGCACGTCCGACGGAGAAAGACATGTCTGGTGACCAGTCCGAGCCACACGCACATTAGCTTAGGCGGCGTCTCGGCGGCTGAACTTTTCGTTGGTTGTGTTGCCAAAATTGCCAGATGTGCCTGTGAGGGTTCTCCAGGGCAGTGTAGGTAAGCAGGAAGGCAATTTGATGTTGGCCAAGATATCGAATTAGAGTGGCTTTCGGTGGGCTTTTTTACGCATTTTTTTACGCATTTTTTTAATTCATTTACTTTTTAGACACGTATACATTTCATTCGTCAAACCCGTTTGTCAGGGTCCCGTCCCAGTCATTACGTCCATATGCTTGAGGCACCATGAAGACTGGGGTGAAATGAATAGCCAGAAGGCCCGTCAGTCAATTGGACGGAATCCCATGATGCTCCTCAGCTCAAGCACGCCGTGGAGGCCTCAGCATGTTAGTTCTCCCTGATTTCGCATGGTCGGCCGTTGTTTCAAACATGGTTCTTGACGACATCGGCGTTCCCGACGCCGAGCAATGATGTGCAGCCGCAGGAACGCTACCGAGCGCTTACGAACAGTGCCACCGGCCACATGGGTTAGTGGTTAGGCACAGTACGGAGGTACGCCCATGGCACAAGGACCTCGTTCGCTAATCTGCCGCCCACGGATCATCCCATTGCGCTTGGGCAGACAATTGATGCCGGGATACAGATGGAGGGACGGCGCCACGGATTGACCCATAAACACCGTCATGCCTTACCTGATGTCGGTCCCGAGTTGGCTCACGTGCCGTGACGTTGGGAGCCTGCGAAGTGCTGAGACAGGCTGATCATATTTTGGCCTGTACCACATCACTCACTGCCTGCCTGCCAATGGCAATGATGTGGATGTGTTCCGATAAGGCTGATTCTGGCCAGACAAACGGCGGCGTCGATGCCAATTCCTCACGGCCGTCGGTGTTTCCAAGCATTGACAAGCGTGCTGGATTGTTTCCGATGCTAATGTTGGAACCGAATTCGACGGCAAAAGAGGTAACCAACTTGTCAGCTCGATTCCCTCCGTCAATGGCTAAGGTACGGGTTCGTCCATGGCATCATACTACCTCGAGCACCGCCCTCCTCGTTGCCTAAGCCACACGCACACACACACCACGCACCCAGCATGGCCTAGCAATTGGCTGCTGACAGGGGACGCTGCAGGGCATCAACAATGCATGGGTCCGGTAGTTTATGGCCATCCCCGAATGCGCGCGCCGAGCCTCACCTCACCCAGCAGCCAGGCGGTGTCTCTCCCAGGAGTTGGGGAGAGGGACCTGCAAAGCCCGCCCGCGGCCTGCCTTCTCACCCTCCCCGGCTGCAACGTCCTTGGTCCCTCCCCCCCCCCGCCATCCCTGTCTGCCCGTCTGCCAGTCCCCCTGTCCCAAGTACACGTCCGCCGAGTCCTAGTCCTGCGAGTCCTACATATCTAGTATCATCCGCGGTAGGACCTCGCATGTTGACGAGCTGCCTCTCGAGTCTTCATCTCTCTAGCTCTGCTTGACGAAATAAAACAAAACGACCATGGGTGGCGGCTAGAGCTATTCTGCTTTCTGCTCCTCTTCCCCCCTTTTCTATTCGTCCTAACCAGCCAACACCGATCCATTTCAACGGCGTGCCCAAGGTTGGTCGACTACCTGAGCTGCCAGTAACCTAGGTGTTCCCCGTTTAGGCGTCCACCATGGAGAGCAAATCGCGCCTGTCCTTCGACGACTGCAGCTCGGCGGCCTCGTCAGTCATACGTCGGATGACGCATACCTCGACTCAACGTTTGAGCCTGAGGAGGACAAGCAGTCCTTCCAGCACCGCGGCGACTCTTACATCACCAACAAATGAGATGGCGGCATCCTGCGTGTAAGTGGCTCAAATTGACCCCGACGCGGGCTAGTGTGGGGTCAACACCACGACTGACGGGCAAGTCTTAGGTCGCGAGAAACACTCCAAAATGAGTGCGGTTTACACCGATTCATAGTCTGGGCTGCCGTCAAGCGAAACTCCTGCCGGCGCATGACCGCCGAGGAGAGGAGAGAATGTCCTCTGTTGCGCTGCCGGAAGCGCTTCGCCAACCATGAGCTCATGCTGCAGCACCTATACACCTGCGACCAACTAGCCACCGCCGAGTACTGGTGCTACGATTGTGAGAAAGTGGAACGATTCAGCGACGCCAAGTGCCGGCGATGTCTGGGTCACCCTTCCAAGAGGAGGAAAATGATGTCCATGGCAAGGAGCTTCTTCGGCTCCTTGGGGCATAAAAGTAGGAACGGGCACCCTGCCGACCTGGATCTCGACATGGGTGATGCACCGCCGAGTTACGACTCCATCCTTGAGCCCGCACAGCCGGAGCTGTCCTCGAATGAAATTCATGAAATAGGCTCAACGGACGTGGTTTCTGCTCCGGATTCTGACGCCGCCGTCATTTCGACCACCACCACTACCTTGCCTGAATCCGAGCCCGAGCCCGAGTCTGAACCCGAACCTACTGTCGAGCCCGTCTCACCCCTTCCTCTTGACCTCGTTGCGCCCTTGCCAGATTTCCCGGTTGAGCTCGACGCAGTGAGCATTGAGGACGCCCTCATCAACTGGGAGCCTTCCCCGACCCCGCCTCCGATCAATGCTGCCGGGGACTCTTCCCAACCGGATCGTACGAAGACGCCTGACAAGCCCGTTCTTCAACTGCACACTTCCGGTCTTGGCCAGTACCGATCCAAGCAAAGCCGAAGCAAGATCCTCGCACCTAGCGCTTCTGTACGCTCGACATGCAGCACCGCCAGCAACAACAGCACCTTGAGCACGACCAGCTACGAGGTGACGCCCATGTCGGCCTGGTCTGGGACATGGAACAGGGCCCCAGGCTTCGAGTCGAATCAAACCTCACCGGACGACTTGATCAATATGGATGATTTAGTCCCCTCAAACTCCGTCGCCCCATTCAACAAGGTGGAAGCCGCTAAAGGAAAGGGCTTGGATCAAGATGCTGCCGACGGCTTTCTCGCAGAGCTACCAGCAGATCTACCCATGCTGAACCCATTTTCCATCGGTAGTCTCGTACCGGGTACTCTGGACACAGATCCCTCGGTCTTCTCCTTTGATGCCGCTGTACCTACCGAGCTATCCATCGAATCCAACCTGGCACTTACCGACCCGGCCCATGTCTCCCTGGACTTGTCTGAACTCCTTGCCCAGCCGACATGGAATCACTTTGTCAGCGCTTATTCTCTTGTTGGCTCCGCTAGGGATACACTCGATGTGCATCTTGAGGAGACCATGTCGAAACTGAAGCATATCCCTCAAAATCGAATTGCCCGCGAGTTCCAGGGAATGGATGTCCATGCCGTTGCTCTGACAGGATTGAAGACTTTAAATACCGTCCTCGAGGGAAACACAATGGTCCCATCAGTGGAAAGACTTTGTTTCATCCACCTAGTCTACTCGTTATTTTTGGTCGTCCATGAACAACATGACCCAGATCGATGGGATGATCTGTACATGCAGGCAATGGCCTACAGCGCCTGGGTACCTTCCCAAGATATGCCTGACTATCATCAAATTGTCGAGTTTCTTTGGAAGCCAAACGCCATCGGAAATGACAGGCTCAACGCCGTACAACAAAGTCACGTAGCAGGAGGAATTCAAGCTGCAGACATGTCTGACAAGACTAGAGGCAAGCAACCCCAGCAGAACTTGTCAAGACTGACGAGCGATGCTTTTGTGTCTGTCAGCCAGAACTTTTTGGATGGTACGTGTTCACTGTTGTTCATGCAGCCAACTTGCTAATAAATAACCATAGAACTCGAGTATGCGGCACTGCAAGAAAATAGTCGCCGCGAGATTCTGGCATCCGATCTATCAACTCAGCACCTCAATGACAAAATTCTGCCGGCACATCCGGAATCTCCTTTCTCCCACGCTGTACGGTACCTGCTTAGATTTTTGTCCCAGCAGTACGCGGGTGTGCCTGGTCTTGTAGCAAGCATTCGGGAGCTATTGGCCCGTGTTGACGCGAGCGATATTACCATTCGACGACTTGAGTTGGAGCTGATGCATGCCGGAAGGGTATGCCAAACCCTCCCATTGCAATCGTAACCTGAAGGAACTAACAATGAATATTAGATCTTCCTCACCCCGGCTGTCTTCTTTGGTCCCTACAGTTCGGTTGTACGAACACAGATTGATTCGCTATACGCTCAAACCGCCGGTCAACTCAACCCACGGACAACATATTATCAGCAGGGCATCAAGCTGATGGAATCATTGATCCAAAGTCCTGCGGTGCCACTGGGGGTATGGGACAATGCGCCGCCCGCTGATCCAGGGTTCGACTCGCTCAACCATTTCTTCACCTCGATAACGCCCAGCGAAGCAGTGCCGTTGGATCTCATGCCATTGCCGATGACTGTGGTGCCCGGCATGGAACAGGGCCCTGCCACAGTTTCGAGCGCTGCCATGGTCAGCTCCACCCTCGGCCCATCGCACTTTCTACCAGATCCTGATAATACGTCGTCAATGGGGATCCCGTCGGCCGCAGCAACATCGCCCCCAACGCCCGCAGCAACATCCTCTCCTGCCAAACTAGTCGAGGCAGACATGTGCTGCGAGATCTGCGGGTACAGGCCGAAGGGCGATCCGAAGTGGTTCGGTGGAAGTATGGCGAAGCACAAGAAGCTGCAGCATGCGACCAGCCCACCCAAGATCTACCGCTGCCCCTACCCTGGTTGCACGAGCCAGTATAAAAATAGACCGGACAACCTGCGGCAGCATCAACTGGACAAGGGTCACTTCGTGGATGGGCAAGAGGAGAGTAGCCGGCGACCCAGCAAGAGGAAGAGGACGGAGTAGTCCCGATGAGGTAAGATTGCGCTCAGCGTGGTGTTTTCTGTATTTTTTATTTTTTTTGAGCGAGGAATGGGCGTTTTGGGGTCTGCACATTTGCAAGGGTGCCTGTCTATTTACAACGGGGCTATACATGGGAGGCGATTTGATACCAGTCAGGGAAATAGAGGATATTTGGGACGGGAACACTACGGCAAAGGCACAGGGCAACCGGAGGTTGGGATGCGTGGGTGTTACAAACACCATTATAGATACCTTGTTGGGAGCAGGGCTCACTGGAACATGACACATTTTGGATCGCTTGGAACGACGTCTTCCCGTAGTGGACCGATCAAACAATTCACGGATATTTTTGGCGTCGTACAGGGTTCACTCACTTTTCCTTTGTGATTTCATTGCCAAGAAACTAAGTATGTACACATTCAAGGTGAGGAGGCTGTGTAGGTACGTTGTAGGGCTGATGGGCTGGTCACACACTAATCCCACTTTCGAGAATCCTTCGCTGGTATGTATCTTACTGGTCAGTTGCTGAAGACCGTGCAAGCCTGCCCGAGTGCAGGGCAGGGCAGGGAATTGGCCTGCAGCCCGCATCCGCCATCGTTTACGGGGTGCATGTGTGGGGAATTTTTTCTCTTCTACTTCCTTTTCTTTTTTTGCTTTTTTTTTTCTTTTTTTCCCTTTCTACTTTATGACAGGTATACTAGTTTCGTGATATACCACCTCACCGCAGCCATTACCTGGGCAAGAAGCGCTTGTCCTCGAAGCCCGGGTTGGTTTCATGTGCGAGGGGGTGTCCCCAGCGGACGACGGGGTCGGCCGGTTCGTCACAAAGACCACATTAGTTGCCCATGCTTCTCTATTTGGCGAAGCGTGGTATAGTGGGCGAGCTATGGCTACTCTTAGACGCAGCCTCTGGTCTTCTTTTGATTTCCGGGGTAAATATTTGGCATCGCACACCAACTATTCGCGGCTGGCTAAATGATGGCCAAGGGCAGTGAATGACGTGGTGGAATTGGTGGTGAATGCCACCCATATTCAGCATCTCTCCCTAGCAGCAAAGGAGTGAATATTGTGCATGTGATTTAAACAAAAAGGTAAATATAGTTGGAATCTACCACGCAAACGGGTGAAAGAACCCACAACACTCTGACGACATGCCGCGGGTGCGTAACGTTCAATCAACATGCTTCATGCAATCTCTTAACTCAGATACAGGGTAGGCCCAGGGCGTTGACAGGCGACAAAGAAGGGCAAAAGTGGGCGGTCATTCCAGCTTGAACCCAGGTCCCACACAGTCGACAGGTCTTTGCGGAAACTGTCTGATGATCTGCGCCTTGGTCGCAAAGGCAGAAAGTCCCGTGTACCTAATGAGCCCTGAACGAAAAAAGACACGCGCGTCACGTGGGATCAACTGTAGGCCCGGAAGGGAAAGGAATGGCATTTTTTGGCATGTGAGGGGAACCAGGAATGCTTGTCGAAGTAAGGTAAGCCATCAGTCGCCCTGTGTGGTGTCGCCCAGCGCACTTCACCTCATTACCTTACTGAGCAAACGAGCTGCTCTTGGACGGTGTTGGCCCCCGCAAGGCACCTCGGAAGTCAGGGTTACTTGGCACTTACCCTGTGCAGGCAGTTGAATGTGATGTATGCGCGGCCTCTTTGATCACCTAAAGGTACCTACTTAACCTTATCGATTGCGTGTCGTCGCGTTTCTATTCCGGATTTGTTATTTGTTATTCTTCGCGCCCCTCCCCCCCCCCCCAAAACCCTTCCTCACTGGGGCGTTTTTTCTTCTTTCGCCTGCCAGGGGCCCCAGTTCGCCGCGTCTGGTACAGTACGAGTTGGTTAGCGAGAAAAAAAAAAGGGCCTCTTGGAAAAGCTGGACTGGGGTAGAAGGGGCAAGGTAGCGGCAGAAAATTGCCACCCAGAGGCAGAGGGAAGGGCGTCCGTCGCCTTCACTTTAGGCATAAGGTACCTTACTTGATTGAAGGGTGTGAAATTTTCTCTCGGCCTCCCTCCCTCCCATTCTTCTCATTCTCGCGCCCCTGTTGTCTTCTGTCCACCCCCAAAGTCGCGCGTTCGCCCGCCTACCTACGCACCTTGAATTACCTTACCTCAACCTGATATCTTTGTCCGCCCATTCATCCACCCATCCCATTTCTCCATTTCTCCATTTCTCGGCCACGCCCCCGAGGCTTCCTTTTCCCTCCCTTCTGCAGCACGGCACTGCGCTGCACGAAGAAAGTCACACCCCCGTCGCTGCGCGTTGCTCCCCTCTCCCGCAGCGCCTATCCGCTGCTCTCCAGAGGTGTGGACACCTACCGTGCCTTGCCCGGCCTCGAACAACCCAAAAAGGCCTTCTCATCTCGCCGTTCTGGCCGTTTGACATAACGCGACCAGGCGCAGAGAGACTTCAGGGCAGAGAATTCAAACGCTGGACTGTGTTCGTGCCTTGGGCTTAGCCGTTTGCTGCCGTTGCGCACAGTGCATCGCTAGCACCTGGCACGTACCGCCTAGTGTCTTCCAGGCTCTCCGCACTCTTCTCAAAAGCTTTTCCACGCTCCCCTCGTTTTACCTGGGTCAAGGTCCAGGGAAGGTAGCCTGAGGTGTGGTGGTCCCCTCGGTCTTTTTGCCTTACCAAATCTTTCCTGCCACTCCCTCCCTACTCAAACTCTTCCCACCTCCCACCTCTTTTATTTCTCTCCTCCACACCCACCTCATCCGAGCCTTTCTATTATACACACCCCCAATCCTAAATCCCCCAGGGTCCCAAGGCTTTTCTTCTGCTTGCCGTTTGGCATCGAAGACGCCAGGAGTGGGCGTGGAGTTGGCATAGCACGTTGACGTTATTTAATCTTTTTTTTCCCAATTCTCCTCTTCGTTGCCAGCCCGGAGGCCGCCGTCCCGTCCCGTCCAGCGCTTATCCACGCGCATCACTCACCCCTGCCGCACCCGACTCGACGGGTTTTTGTCCTGCGTCTCGACGTCGCTCGGCATCATGTCGACACTGGGATCGTCCGGCTCCAATGCCCATCCCAGCTTGAACTTCAACCAAGCCGGCCTCAGAAGAGGCGCCGCCTTCCCTCCGCCTCACGCGAACCAACCCAACAAGCAGTCTCCCGCCCCTCACAACGCGTCGCCCTACCAGCCTCAGGCCTACACGCCTCAGCAACCTCCTCCCGGCGCATATCCTCAACATCTGTTCACCTCCGCGCCCCTCAACGGTGCTCTCCCCAATGGATCTTCCAGGACGCCCAATCCTCACGTCCCGAATGCCCTCAATGTCTCACGGCAGCGTGCGGCGCCTCCGAGGCAGCAGATGCAGCCCCAGCCGAACCCGCCGCCTATGCTCTTCCCGGGTGCCATGAACCAACCCGTCTCCCACGATCCTATACTCACGCATTCGCAACACCAACACCATCCTGCGCACCAGACTCACCACCAGAGCCACCAGACGCATCCTTCCCAGCACCACCAGACACATCAAAGTCACCAGGCGCACCAGGCTCACCAGAGCCATGCACAGACACACGCGGCTCACCAATCCCATCAGGCACATCAAACCCACCAAAGTCATCAAGCTCACCAGGCGCACGCGTCTCATCAGGTGCAGCAGCAGGCACACCAAGCCCACTCTGCCCACCAGTCACACCAGTCTCATGCTCAGCAACCTCCTCAGCATCAGCAGCCTCAGGTCACGCCACAACAACAACAGCAGCAACAGCAACAGCAGCAGCAGCAGCAGCAACAACAGCAGCAGGCACAACAACAACAACAGCAGCAGCAGCAGCAGCAGGCGCAACAACAACAGCAGCAGCAGAAGCAGCAACAACAGCACCAACAGCATCAGCAGCAACAGCAGCAGCAGCAGCAACAACAACAGCAGCAGCAGCAGCCACAACAGGCGCAGCACGTTTCTCAAGCTCAAACCCAAGCTTCTCAGACCCAACTCCCGCAAGTAACACAGGCGCAGCATGTCCAGCAGGTACCACAAGTACAGTCTGTACAGCAGCCTACCCAGCAGCAACAGGCGAACGATTCAATCTCCCAACAGCAGGAGGCACATGCCTCCGAAGACATGGACATGGATGGCCATCCGGATGCGGATGACGATGCTAGCGCCCTCGATATCAAGATGAACGATCCCTCTTATGTACCTACCCAACCAATGGGCGAAATGATGACACCCCCTCCCGAAGGTGGAAGTTATCCCACTCTTGAGGCTGTCCAGAAAGCTGTGTTACGCTACTGTACCTCTGTTGGCTACGCAATTGTCATTGGACGGTCTAAGAAGACGGTGCCTGGATTGAAGAAGGTTCTGTTTGTCTGTGACCGGGCTGGAAAGCCACCCAGTCGGGTGAGCCCCGAGTTCCGCAAGCGCAAGACTTCTTCGCGCAAGTGTGACTGCCCCTTTGGCTTCTTCGCCATTGAGCAAAGGACCCAGTGGACCATCCGATACAGGCCTGACCCGGCTCATCTGCAACACAACCACGGGCCAAGTGAAAGCCCTTCCCACCATCCTGCTGCTCGAAAGCTCGATAGCAAAATGGTGGCCGCAGTGAAGCAGCTCAAAGAAAATGGTATGTAGCCCTGTCGTCACTCTGGCAAGCGTTAACTCTTATACTGACTTAGGCGATGCAGGTGCTGGTGTTTCTGAGACTCTTCAGATCCTCCAGACCGAGAATCCTGACTGCCATTTACTTCCTCGCGACATCTACAACGCTCGAGCCGCAATCAATCGGAACCCTCAGAAGGTGGCCACTGGCCTTGCAGAGAACCGCCCTGCAATATACACCAAGCCACTGCAGTCCCCGGAAGATCGCATTCGCGCCGATCTCCGGCGAGAGCTTGCGAAGCTTCGCGAAGACTCCCAAAAAATCGAAGCCGAAAAACAAAAGGAGATCGATGCCTTGAAAGCCAAGCTAGAAGAAAAGGAGAAGATGATTGAAAGGTTCGAAATGTTTATTGACATTTGCAACGAGCGAGTCATGGTTCAACGCGCGAGGCTGGAGGGAGGCCAAGCAGCCGGTGGCAATCCGGCAGTATGATCTCCTCATTCGGCGTAACGGTCTTGTTCTGCATCAGATACATTAGTGTCGCAACGGCGTACTTCTCTAAACGGTATGGGACTCTCATGGGCGCTTTATTTTCGGAATGTCACTTGTTTATATATAAATGTGCGAGGCAGAAAGAGGGAACGAACGGGATGACTCGGGTTTGGAAAGGGGGGTTGATGGGCTATGGTTTTGGTTCCTTGAGATGGATTCGGGCGCGCTTGATGTCAGGTTGTGTTGGTTATTTGTCCGAGGAGTTAGTATGATTTATTATAGGGCGTGCTGCTCCTTTCCTCGAGGGAAGGGAAGTGCTCTTAGCTGTAGTGTTATTTTTTGACATAGGAACTTGGAAAATCTGAGGATATGAACATAAGATGGGACGGCTCTTTTTCCGTGATCTAGTGACAAGTTATATAAATTAAGTACTTAGGCTTGGCTGTGTCGACGGGATCTTTGTTGCCTATTCATCTACGGTGAATAAGCTACTGTAGATGTCCATCGACCAAAGTCGCATGGATGCATGAACCCATCGTGCATGAGGTTCAAAATGGAAGACTTGCATGCACACCTCGGTTCCTGAGATAGGAGACTAAGGTACTTGAGGGAGCATGGTTTGTACTAAATGATAGTTACCTACTCTTTCCAAGGTACACCTGCCTTATTTTTGAGTGGTCAAGCGTCGGTTCGGATGGCGCCCAATCATTTGCAAGTTGCCCAAAGTGTTGGGCAGTACCTATCGTTTAGTGCTAGCAAGTACAACAGGCTTGTACCTTGGCCTTCGCATGTGGGGTGAAGATTGCCGGAGGTCATTTCACACCTCCTGACACAAGCTTGTCGCGACAAGGGGTCCTGCTGCGCGTACCTTCCTACTTGCCGATTTGTTAGACCAGTCAAATCTCTTGGGAGCAGGTTTGGGAGCGGCTCGGTTTGCTCAATATCGACCAAGGAAAAAAAAGGTCGACATAAAAGTTTCC
Organism: Paramyrothecium sp. XJ0827; assembly: GCA_020881915.1. Lineage (NCBI taxonomy): Eukaryota > Fungi > Ascomycota > Sordariomycetes > Hypocreales > Stachybotryaceae > Paramyrothecium > Paramyrothecium sp. XJ0827. The sequence goes on along the minus strand of JAJFPB010000005.1, from coordinate 2,983,828 downwards.
TGTATATACAGTCTCTACACACACAAGCGGCTCGCCACTACTTTTAATCACGTACATAATCTCCTCTTCGGTTACCTACCCTTACCAGAGTCGACGAAGCCAACGATAGAGCACTAAACCTCGAGCCCCGAACCTCGAATCGAAGCAACGAGCCCTGACGCAACGAGCCAGCTCGCCATTTCTTTCGTCCTCCACTCACCCTCGCTTCATCCAACACTCCTCCCCCCCTGGAGCTGGCCCTCGAGTCGAGTCGCCACGCGTTTCGATAATAGAAACGCCCAACCTATTTGGCCTCTCCTACCACTGTGTCGAGGCGAGCCAGATGCTGGAGATGAACGGATCGTGCTGAGAAGTTCATACCCTCCCCTCCTTTCTTCCTACCGCCAAGTCGTAGGTGTCCGCCATGGAGATCTCGTCGCCCACTGCGCCAGGCCTCGCTGCGAACGGGGTCGCAACGCCGCCGCCCTCGTTTCCGACGGTCGAGCCCGAACGCGTGGTTGAGCACCTGGCGGCCGTCTGCCAGATTGCCCTAGGCGCGACACGAGACGATCTGGAGCAGCCCGGCAGTCTGCTTCACAACAGTCGCTACAGTGAAACGGTTTCAAGATGTACGCGGTTTGCGAACGACACTCAGAACGTACTCTATATCCAGAAAGACATTGCCCAGTCCTCAACTGCGGACAACGGGCCAGATTCCGGTGGTATGGCTTTCTCTCCTGTGTCGAAGCCATGGCTCTAACCGAAAGGCTGACCTGAATTACAGTCCCAACCTCATTCACATACACACTTTCTACCGAGATCTCATCGTTCTCGACTACCATCGCTTCTTTAGTCTTGTTAAAGTCTCCGCAACCCATCGATCCTTCACGACCTCTTACACATCAAATATTCATTACTAATTTACCCGGACCTGCCTCCCTCAATGCTAGCACCGGCGAGCAAGGCGCCGTCCTCTCCCCATGGGAGGTTCTCCATTCTCAAGTCCACCATGCACTAGTGCCGTATTTCGATGCCAATACAAGGAATCAACAACTCGCCAACGGATCACGAGGCCGGGCGGATGTAGATGCGAAGACCGGAATTCCCGTTACCAAAAAGCGACTCAATGATCTTGAGTTGAGCTTACTGCACTTGCAGCAAAACGTCGATATTCCCGAGATTGCCCTTACCTTCCATTCGATTGTTCAGAATGTCCTTGACGACGCCGAGGTTCGCAACGAGAGACCCTCCATCGATGCCATCCCTGCCAATCTCCTGCAAGACAGTAGCTTCCTCAACAAGTTGCAGGCCAACGTGAACAGCTGGATCAAATCGATACAGGGAACGACAAAGTTGACAAAGGACTCAGCCTCAAGTGCAAACCAAGAATTCAGCACCGCGAGTCAAGAAGTGAAATTCTGGCTGTCAATGGAGTCGGCACTGGAGAATATTGAAGCGCAGCTCAGAAGCGAAGGCGTTCTTTTGACGTTGGAAATTCTGAAGCACGCCAAGCGCTTCCAGGCCACCGTGAGCTTCACGGCTGATACCGGCTTGAAGGAGGCCATGGACAAGGTCCAGAAGTACAACCAGCTGATGCGTGACTTCCCCTTGGATGAGCTGCTGTCTGCGACATCACTGGCCAAGGTTCAGGAAGCCGTCACGCAGATCTTTGGTCATCTGAACAAGAAGCTAAGGATATGTCCTTATCCTATTCGGAGGGCTCTTCCTCTTGTGGAGGCAATTTCAAAAGATTTGGATGATGTGCTTCATCGCCTTCTGCCTGGCACGGAATTGGTGAATCTCGACTATCAGCAGTTCCAAGCCATCATGGGAACCTGTGACGACATCTTCCGGACGTGGGAGGAGAACATCAAGGAATTCACCAATGTTGCTCGTGAGGTGACACGCCGACGCAATGAAAAGTTCATACCTATCAAGATCAACAAGAAGCACTCCGAGCTAGAGGCGAGGATCAAATACGTGAGCACTTTCCGAGACAACCATGAGCAACTGCAGCGTACAATTGTCAACGTGCTGGGGCCCAAGGCCACTATTTCTGGCGTCACAGAGACTACAGGGGCAAACGGCGTCATCATCGAGGAGATGGGCGAGGTTGACGCTGTGGAGGAGGTGCAGCAAGCCTGGGAGTCGCTGCAGAACGTTGATCTCCTGGATGTCACAGACCAAGGCAAGGATCGTTGGGTTCGGGCAGAGAACCTTTACAATGAGCGCACAACCAGGGTTGAGAACTCCATTATTTCTCGTCTGAGGGATCGCCTTGCAACTGCCAAGTCCGCCAACGAAATGTTTAGGGTCTTTTCCAAATTCAACGCCCTTTTCGTTCGACCAAAGATTCGCGGCGCTATCCAGGAGTACCAAAATCAGCTAATGGACCACGTCAAGCAGGCCATCAACGGTTTGCACGAGCGCTTCAAACAACAATATGGTCACTCCGAAGCGCACGCCATGGCACAGCTACGGGACATCCCCCCTATTTCTGGAGCTATCATCTGGGCTCGGCAAATTGAATTCCAGCTGGACGGCTACATGAAGAAGGTCGAAGCCGTTCTTGGACCTGAGTGGACTCTCCACGCGGAGGGCCACAAGCTCCAGGAGGAGAGCGAGCTGTTCAAGCAGAAGCTTGACACTGCCCGAATTTACGAGGCGTGGATCCAAGACGTCAACCGCCGGAAGATTTCCATTAATGGACAGCTCTTTGACATAACCCGACTGAGGTCGGCCGGCGGCATTCTGGAACTAAGTGTCAACTTTGATCCTCAAATCATCACACTTTTCAAGGAGACTCGTAACCTTACGTGGCAATCGTATTCAGTGCCTCATGCTGTAACAACGGTATCCAAGGATGCGAAGCGTGTGTATCCCTACGCCGTAAGCCTGATGGAGAGCGTGAGGACTTTGTCTCAAACGTTACGCCAGATATCTGCCATGGGCGGGGAGTCTATACTACTTCACGGATACCGGAACGATGTCTACAAGCTTATCAGTGAGGGTATCCCTCTCAGGTGGGAGTCCTTCATCAATTCCCATGAGTTATTCTACGCCGATCCACGACAAGCAAGACCCATGCTTCCTGGCGGTAATGACTTTGGCTTGACCAAGAGCGCCGAAAGCAAGCACGGCATGTTCATCCGAGGTTTCGCGGCCGCCGTTTCCGTTTTGCAAAGCAAGGCAGTGTCTCTGGAGTACACCCACGCAACCGTCGAACAGGCCCTGAAAGAACTGAACACTTGCCCCTATGACGCGGCCGCCTTCACGTCTCGTTTAGATACCATTCAATCTGCCGTCGATCAGCTCAATCTGGAACAGTACGTTAATCTGGAGGTCTGGGTTCGCGACTTGAACTTGAAAATTCAGGCGACACTCCTAGGCCGCCTACACGCGGCTGTCGAAGCCTGGATTACGGCTTTTGAGGATGAGACTGTAGACGAGGGACGCCGCAAACCGGCTCCGATTGAAGAGGGCAAGCAAGCCGGTCCAGTCATGAAGCGGCTCGTCCTCGAACTGGCCATGCGTAACCAAGTTATCTATTTGGACCCTGCTCTTGAATACGCCCGTGCCAGCTGGTTTCTACATCTACATGATTGGCTCGGCATTGTCTGCAACCTTCGCAAGATCAAGGCTACACGATATCAGATGAACATCACGACTACAACCAGTGACGAGCCACGATTTACTGATTTGCCTACGGAGTGTGCCGACATGCTCCGCCGTGTTTACATTGCCATTGAGAGAAAGCTGAAGGAAATCAGTGCCTACGTTGACCAATGGCTGCAATTCCAGTCTTTGTGGGATTTGCAATCAGAGCAAGTCTATGACATGCTTGGCGATGATCTTCCGCGATGGCTCGAGTGTCTCCAAGACATTCGCAAAGTTCGGACGACTTTTGATACTCAGGAACTGAGTCGATCCTTTGGCCATCTCACCATCGATTATGACCAAGTCCAAACAAAGGTCAACGCCAAATACGATCAGTGGCAACATGAGATCTTGATGAAGTTTGCTGGTCGCCTGGGCAATCGGATGCGAGACGTTCATGCTGAGATAGAGAAAGCCCGCAAGCATCTTGAGGGTCAGAGCTCCGATACCTCATCCACAGCTCAGGCAGTTCAGTTTATTACGGCTGTCCAAAGCTGTAAGCGCAATGTCAAAGCATGGGCTCCCGAGATCGACATGTTCCGTCAAGGCCAGTCGACTCTTGTGCGCCAACGGTATCATTTCCCCAATGACTGGCTGCATATTGAGCAAATCGATAGTCAGTGGGAAGCCCTGAAGGAGATATTGGAGAAGAAGTCCAAGATTATGGATGACAATGCAGATGTCATGCGCGCGAACATCCTAGCACAAGACAAAGCCGTAAGCGAAAAGGTTGCAGAGATCGCGGCTCAATGGAACGAGGAGAAGCCGGTTTCTGGCACTATCCAGCCGGATATAGCTTCGGCTACATTGACATCTTTTGAAGGACGAATCACCAACCTCCAGGACCGCCTCCAAGAGCTGGTCAAGGCTAAGGAGGCCCTTGAAATGCCAGTCAGCTCGGATAATATGCTGGATGCGACACTTGAGGAGGTCAGAGACTTCCAGTCAGTATGGTCCAGCCTCTCGACAATCTGGTCCAGCCTCAATGAAACTCGCGATGTCCTTTGGACCGCAGTTCAGCCACGCAAAATCAGGGCCAAGGTGGATGATCTCATTAAAAGCACAAAGGAAATGCCAAGCAGAATGCGGCAATACGCCGCTTTCGAGCACGTTCAGGGTGTTCTTCGCGGATTCCTGAAGGTCAATCCTATCTTATCGGACCTGAAATCCGATGCGATCCGTGAGCGACATTGGCACAAGATCTACAAGCAGATTAAGCCCAACAAGCGCTTCTCCCCAAGCTCCATGACACTTGGCGATGTTTGGGACCTCAACCTCGTCGCGACCGAGGTCATTGTCAAGGACATCATCGCCCAAGCGCAGGGCGAGATGGCATTGGAGGAGTTCCTCAAGCAGGTTCGCGAGACTTGGCAGAACTATGCCCTCGAAATGGTGAACTACCAGAACAAATGTCGCCTGATTCGTGGATGGGATGACCTTTTTGCAAAGTGCAGTGAGAACCTGAACTCGTTGCAGGCAATGAAGCACTCACCATACTACAAAGAATTCGAAGAAGAGGCTGTCTCCTGGGAAGACAAGTTAAATCGTGTTCATGTGCTTTTCGATGTTTGGATTGACGTCCAGCGCCAGTGGGTTTACCTTGAAGGAGTGTTCACCGGGAATGCGGATATCAAGCACCTTCTGCCTATTGAGTCAGGCCGCTTCCAGAACATCAACAGCGAGTTCCTGTCTGTAATGAAGAAGGCCAACAAAACACCATATGTTCTTGACGTGTTGAACATTCCCAATGCTCAGAAATCTCTCGAGCGTTTGGCAGAAATGCTAAACAAAATCCAGAAGGCTCTTGGTGAATACCTTGAGAAGGAAAGAGTATCTTTCCCTAGATTCTACTTCGTGGGCGACGAGGATCTGTTGGAAATGATCGGCAACAGTAACGACACGCTTCGTATTGCCAAACACTTCAAGAAGATGTTCGCAGGCTTGTCCGGACTCGTAATGGACGACGAAACTGTCATTTCTGGATTCTCATCAAAAGAGGATGAGGTTGTGCGATTGAAGAAGGAAATCTCCCTCGCTAAAACACCGAGAATCAACGACTGGCTGACTCTTCTGGAGAACGGAATGAAATCCACACTTGCAGAGTTGTTAGCCGAGGCAGTGGAAGTGTACACACCTATTTTTGAGTCTGAAAGCGTGGAGCTTGCATCCCTCAACGACTTCATGAATGCCTTCCCTAGCCAAGTCGTCGTCCTGGCCACACAGGTTGTTTGGACCACGGCAGTGGAACAGTGCCTCTCCGAGGGCGGGGAAACTCTCAACAAACTCTTCGAGAGGGAGGTTCAAGTCCTAACGGTCCTTGCAGACACCGTACTCGGAGACCTTGAAGTCATACAGCGCAAGAAGTGCGAGCAGATGATCACGGAATGCGTTCACCAACGTGACACTATTGAGAAGCTGATGAATGCAAACGCCAACACAAGCAGTCACTATCTCTGGCAACTACAAATGCGTTACGTCTACAAGCCAGAAGGCGATTTCCTGGGTCGCCTTCACGTACAGATGGCCAATGCTACACTCAACTATGGCTTTGAATATCTCGGCGTCCCTGATCGCCTCGTCCGAACCCCTCTTACTGACCGTTGCTTTCTTACTCTTACGCAAGCTCTTTGCCAGCGTCTTGGAGGTTCGCCTTATGGTCCTGCTGGAACAGGAAAGACGGAGTCTGTCAAGGCACTGGGCCTGCAGCTCGGCCGATTTACCCTTGTTTTCTGCTGCGACGACACTTTCGACTTCCAAGCCATGGGCCGCATTTTCCTGGGTATCTGTCAAGTAGGTGCTTGGGGCTGCTTCGACGAGTTCAACCGTCTTGAGGAGAGGATTCTTTCCGCAGTCTCGCAACAAATCCAGAACATCCAGCTGGGTCTGAAGCAAGGCACCGTTGATGATACTTCACAAATCGAGTTGGTCGGTCGGCAGCTACGCGTCAATGAGAATACTGGAATCTTCATCACCATGAACCCTGGCTATGCCGGTCGTTCTAACCTGCCAGACAACCTGAAGAAGCTCTTCCGAAGTGTAGCCATGTCCAAGCCTGACAAGGAGCTCATTGCCGAGGTCATGCTCTACTCCCAGGGATTCAACCAGGCCAAGCAACTGTCCAAGCAAACGGTTCCCTTCTTTGATCAGTGTTCCGGTCAACTGTCGAAACAAGCTCATTATGACTTCGGTCTGCGTGCTTTAAAGAGTGTACTGGTCAGCTCTGGTGGCCTCAAGCGCGCACGACTGCAGGATAGCAAGGGGGGCGCTGAAGGAGTGGTGGAGCCGGAAATTATCGTGCAGAGCATCCGGGAGACCATTGCCCCAAAGCTCATCAAGTCCGATGTCGATATCATGATGACGATCGAAGCCTCTTGCTTCCCCGGTATACAATATGTCCCGGCCAACCTCGAAGCCCTTGAGGAAGCCCTTCGTACACTGGCTGCGGAACGCCATCTCGTTGTGACTGATCTGTGGATGACCAAAGTGCTCCAACTCTATCAAATCCAGAAGATTCATCATGGTGTTATGATGGTTGGTAACTCAGGTACTGGAAAGTCCGCTGCTTGGAGACTGCTACTCGATGCTCTCCAAAAAGTAGAGGGCGTTGAAGGCGTGTCTCACGTCATCGACTCCAAGGTCATGTCAAAGGAGGCACTGTACGGTAACCTCGATTCCACCACCCGTGAGTGGACCGATGGTCTCTTTACCAGCATCCTGCGCAAAATTGTGGACAATCTGCGTGGTGAAGATTCTAAGCGTCACTGGATCGTCTTTGACGGTGATGTGGACCCTGAATGGGTTGAGAACTTGAACAGTGTGCTCGATGACAACAAGCTGCTGACATTGCCCAACGGCGAGCGTCTTAATCTTCCGCCAAATGTACGAATCATGTTTGAAGTCGAGACACTCAAGTATGCCACTCTTGCAACCGTCAGTCGATGTGGTATGGTCTGGTTCAGCGAGGACACTGTATCGCCCGACATGATGGTGGCCAATTATCTTGACAGCCTTCGCAGTGTGCCATTCGAAGAGCTCGATGAGGATAGCCTGGCCACAGGCCAGAGCCCTGCGAAGACGTTGGCCGTGCAGAGTCAAGCAGCGGAGCTATTGAAGGTGTTACTTACATCGGAAGATTTCATCATTCAGGCATTGGACCGCGCAAGAGGATACAACCACATCATGGAGTTTACTGTTGCTCGAGTACTTGGGACCCTGTTCTCACTCCTGAACAAATCCGTCCGAGATGTGATTGAATACAACGCACAACATTCAGATTTCCCCCTGGAGCCAGAGCAGATGGAAGCCTTTATTTCAAAGAAGCTCCTTCTGGCACTTGTATGGGCGTTTACTGGTGACTGCCCGCTGAACGACCGTAAAGCGTATGGCGATGATGTTTGCGCCCTGGCGAGCTTCGGATCACCACCTCTTGATGGGTCAAGCTCGCTCATTGATTTCAACGTCACGCTTCCAAGAGCTGAATGGACGTCTTGGCAGAACCAGGTGCCGACAATCGAGGTTAACACGCACTCCATCGTGCAGACCGATGTAGTCATTCCGACACTGGATACTGTTCGTCACGAAGATGTACTCTACTCGTGGCTTGCAGAGCACAAGCCTCTTTTGCTGTGTGGACCCCCGGGTTCTGGTAAGACAATGACGCTGTTCAGCGCTCTTCGCAAGCTGCCGAACATGGAGGTTGTTGGCCTCAACTTCTCCAGCGCTACCACGCCTGACTTGCTCATCAAAACCTTTGAGCAGTACTGCGAGTACAAGAAAACGCTCAACGGCGTGATGCTCTCTCCTACACAGATTGGCCGCTGGCTGGTGGTATTCTGCGACGAAATCAACTTGCCTGCACCTGACAAGTATGCCACACAAAGGGCTATCTCCTTCTTGCGGCAGTTGGTGGAACATAACGGTTTCTGGAGGACTTCTGACAAGTCTTGGGTCACTCTCGACCGGATCCAGTTCGTTGGCGCCTGTAACCCGCCCACTGATGCCGGACGTACGCCTCTGGGTGCCCGATTCCTCCGTCACGCGCCTTTAATCATGGTCGATTATCCAGGCGAGCTGTCTCTGAACCAAATTTATGGCACGTTCAATTCTGCAGTGTTGAAGATTGTTCCGGCTCTTCGAGGATACGCAGAAGCATTGACCCATGCCATGGTCCGTTTCTACCTGGAATCCCAGCAGAGATTTACGCCGAAAATCCAACCGCACTACGTCTACAGTCCCCGAGAGCTGACTAGATGGGTACGTGGCGTTTACGAAGCCATCAAACCACTAGAGACTTTGTCAATTGAAGGTCTCGTTCGCATCTGGTCGCATGAGGCTTTGCGCCTGTTCCAGGATCGTCTTGTTGCCGAGGAAGAGAGGAAATGGACTGATGATGCAGTCCGAAGAATTGCCCTGGAGCATTTCCCGAACATTGATGAGGAGAAGGCACTAGGAGGCCCTATTCTCTTTTCTAACTGGCTGTCAAAGAACTACGTTCCTGTTGATCGGGAGCAGCTACGCGAATTTGTTAAGGCACGACTGAAGACTTTCTGTGAAGAAGAGGTTGATGTACCATTGATTCTCTTCAACGACGTCCTGGAGCACGTGCTCCGCATCGATCGTGTCTTCAGACAGCCACAAGGCCATCTTATCTTGATTGGTGTTAGCGGTAGTGGCAAGACCACGCTGTCACGTTTTGTTGCCTGGATGAACGGCCTGAAGGTGTTCCAAATCAAGGTACATGGCAAATATTCTGGAGAAGACTTCGATGAGGACCTGCGAGATGTTCTGCGCCGCTGTGGTTGCAAGGGTGAAAAGATTTGTTTCATCATGGACGAAGCCAATGTACTGGACTCTGGATTCCTGGAGAGGATGAACACTCTGCTCGCCAACGCAGAGGTTCCTGGTCTCTTTGAAGGGGATGACTATGCGGCGCTCATGACGGCTTGCAAGGAGGGCGCGCAACGACAAAACCTGCATCTCGATTCGCCAGAAGAACTGTACAAGTGGTTCACTCAGCAAATCGTCAACAACCTGCACGTCGTATTCACCATGAACCCGCCAGAGGATGGCCTTTCGTCAAAAGCCGCAACAAGTCCCGCATTGTTCAACCGATGCGTACTCAACTGGTTCGGTGATTGGTCCGATCAGGCCCTCTTCCAAGTCGGCCACGAGTTAACACAATCTATCGACTTGGAAAAGAGTAACTTCACAGCTCCTGACACTATTCCGGTTGCTTATCGTGGCTTGAACTTACCGCCGTCTCACCGTGAGACGGTCGTCAACTCTATGGTGCACATCCACTACTCTCTGCAGCGTTACAACGAAAAGCTGCTGAAGCAGCAGGGCAAGGTGACCTTCCTTACACCACGCCACTTCCTTGACTTCGTGGGCCAATATGTCAAATTATACACGGAGAAACGCGAAGATCTCGAGGAGCAACAACGCCATCTGAATGTTGGTTTGGAGAAGTTGAGAGACACAGTCGACAAGGTTCGCGACCTACGAGCGAGTCTTGCAGAGAAGAAGACGCAGTTGGAGCAGAAGGATGCAGAAGCGAATGAGAAACTGCAACGCATGGTCGCCGACCAGCGGGAGGCAGAACAGAGAAAGAATACCTCTCTTGAAATTCAGGCAGCATTGGAAAAGCAAGAAGCGGAAGTTGCTTCGAGAAGGAAGGTGGTTTTGGAGGATCTTGCCAAGGCCGAACCCGCTGTCGAAGAAGCAAAGGCCAGTGTCAGCAATATTAAACGACAACATCTCACCGAAGTACGATCCATGGGTAACCCTCCGCAGGGTGTCAGGCTTGCGCTCGACGCCGTATGCACCTTGCTTGGACACAAGATCAATGATTGGAAGGCGGTGCAGGCGGTCGTGCGCCGAGACGACTTCATCGCCAGCATCATCATGTTCGACAATGCAAAGATGATGACCAAGGTGTTGAGAAACAAGATGCGCAATGACTTCTTGTCGAATCCTGAGTTCACCTTTGAGAAGGTCAACCGAGCTTCCAAAGCCTGCGGTCCCCTGGTGCAGTGGGTGACCGCCCAAGTGAATTACTCGGACATCTTGGACCGTGTTGGACCGCTCAAAGAAGAAGTTGGTAAACTTGAGGAAGAGGCACTGCAGACGAAAGCAAACGCAAAGGCCGTCGAGAACACAATCACTGCATTGGAGTCGAGCATTAACACATACAAGACCGAGTATGCAGCCCTCATCAGTGAGACACAAGCCATCAAGGCCGAAATGTCAAAGGTCCAGTTCAAGGTCGACCGCAGTGTCCGACTCCTTGATAGTTTGTCGTCCGAGCGAACACGTTGGGAAGAGGGTAGCACGTCCTTTGAAACCCAAATCAGTACGCTTGTGGGTGATGTGCTTGTCGCTGCAGCGTTCCTCGCCTACTCTGGCTTTTACGATCAGACTTTCCGTAAATCCATGATGGATGACTGGTGCCACCAACTTCATCTCTCCGGCATCCAGTTCAAGTCGCCGAACCCAGTTACCGAATATCTGTCTACTGCAGATGAGCGACTTGGCTGGCAAGAAAACTCTTTGCCTGTGGATGATCTGTGCACCGAAAACGCCATCATTCTCAAGCGATTCAACCGTTACCCACTCATCATTGATCCGTCTGGCCGCGTCACCGATTTCCTACAGAAGGAATGCAAGGACCGCCGCTTGACCGTCACTAGCTTCTTGGATGATACCTTTACCAAGCAACTAGAGAGTTCCCTGCGATTCGGAAACCCCATCCTCATCCAAGATGCGGAACATTTGGACCCGATTCTCAACCACGTTTTGAACAAGGAGTACCAACGCACTGGTGGTCGTGTCCTCATCCAGCTGGGCAAACAGGAGATTGATTTTTCACCATCATTCAAGCTCTATCTGTCTACTCGGGACCCGTCGGCAATGTTCGCACCCGATATCTGCAGTCGTACCACGTTTGTCAATTTCACGGTCACACAAAGCAGCTTGCAGACCCAGTCGCTCAATGACGTCCTCAAGTCCGAGCGACCAGATGTCGATGAGAGGCGTTCGAACCTGATCAAGCTGCAGGGAGAGTTCAAGATTCACCTACGCCAACTGGAGAAACAGCTGCTCCAGGCTCTCAACGAATCCAGGGGCAACATTCTCGACGACGACAATGTCATTGAGACGCTCGAGAAGCTCAAGACGGAGGCAGCAGAGATTTCCGACAAGATGCGTAACACCGAAGGAGTCATGGCCGAAGTAGAAGAGATCACACAGCAATACAGCGTCATCGCCAAGTCCTGCAGCGCTGTCTTTGCTGTTCTTGAACAGCTACACTATCTCAACCACTTCTACCAGTTTTCGCTTCAATATTTCCTGAATATCTTCCAGTCAGTGCTGCATGGAAACAAAAACCTCGCTAACGAGACCAATCACAATGTGCGCCGTGACATTATCGTCAAGGATCTCTTCGTCAACACGTTCAAGCGTACCTCGCTGGGTCTTCTGCAGAGGGACCGCATTACCCTCGGCATGCTTCTCGCACAAGCTTCCCCATACAAGATGGACAAATCTCTGATTGACGTCATTCTTGACAACCGAGTCGAAGGCAAAGATTTATCGTCAACTCCCGAAATGCGCGACGAGGCTTTTGCTGATGCTAGGAAGCTGGCTCCCGTGAAAGACACAATTGATGCCGTATCCGGTGACGACTGGGAGAAGTTCTTTAGCGAAGAGGTGGCGGAGAATTTCGTGCCTGCAGTCTGGACTGAGGGCAGAGACGCCACCGACCGTGCCCTTCTGTCCCTTGTCCTCATCAAACTTTTCCGCATGGACCGATTCGTGCCAGCTGCTGAGCGATTCGTTGTCGAGGTCTTCGGACCTGCCATGTTTGAAGTAGTCGAAGATTTGAAGCAGACGGTGGATCAAGTGTCCGCCACCCTACCCATCTCCCTAGTGTCCAGCCCTGGCTTTGATGCTAGTTACAAGGTCGACAACCTGGTCGAGAGGCTCAACGTCAGGTGTACCAACATCGCCATGGGTTCCAACGAAGGCCTTGCTAGCGCTGACAAGGCTATCAGTAATGCAGCTCAGACTGGCTCGTGGGTCCTTGTCAAGAACGTCCACCTTGCACCAACATGGCTCCAGAGTCTCGAGAAGCGTATGGAATCGCTCAATCCTCATAGCAGCTTCCGCCTCTTCTTGTCGATGGAGTCCAGTCTGAAGATCCCAGTCAATTTCCTTCGCGCTTCTCGCGTGCTCATGTATGAACAGCCTGCCGGCATCAGAGCGAACATGAAGGACTCGATGTCTTCGCTGTCAACCCGTGCTAGCAGAAGCCCTGTGGAGAGAGCGAGGTTGTACCTGCTGATTTGCTTCCTGCACGCCGTCATCCAGGAACGGCTGCGTTATGCGCCTAACCTTGGATGGAAGGGCTTTTGGGAATTCAACGATAGCGATGTAAGTCTACCACGCTGCCTGGCCGATACGACACCGCTAACCACGATATAGTACGAATGCTCCGCCTTCATCACGGACACCTGGGTTGAGGGGGTAGCAGGTAACCGAAGCAACATTGCGCCCCAGAACATCCCTTGGGAGATGATTCGCTACCTCATCACTGAGACATACGGAGGCAAGGTTGACGATGAGGGCGACTTCAACCTCCTCCGCCAGCTCGTCACCTCATTCCTCACACCTTCGGCATACGAAGTCGATCATAAATTGGTCGACGGTCCTGACGGGGGCTTGTTTGTCCCCTCTGGCACCACGATGCAAGACTTCACGGCTTGGGTTCACAAGCTACCAGAGCGCGAGCCTCCAACGTACCTTGGCCTTCCCGCGAACGCAGAGAAGCTTCTGCTTATTGGGCTCGGCCGCAGTCTGATCGGAAACCTAAGAAAAGTAACGGAACTGTTGGATGAGGGAGAGCAGCTGGTTACTGAATCCTAGAGAACGGATACACTAAGAGGCTTAGCGGAAAGCTCTAGAGGCATGTCTGAACTTGCATTTATCACATTTTCCCTTTGTCTTGGTGTGTTTATTTGATTTTTGTGTTTATGGGCGTATAAGACTGAACCACTGGCGGCGCGTTTTTCTGTTCGAGAGCCAAGAATCTTTGAAGGAACGGTCCTATTTCCACTGATACCCTAGAATAAAGACTGCATTTGCTAAGATTATTTGCTTGATGCGTTTTCACTATATACCTACATTGTAATATGCACCGTACTGGTGCTTCTTCTCGCGCCCGCTGAAACAATCTGGCATGCCCTTGTTATTGAAATGGTCAGTCGCAAGAACTGATAAGCCCTAAAGAGCCGTCGGCAAGACTTTTATGCTGTTGTCTAGTGTAAAATACCAACAACACAAGGACAAATACACGGAGCGTCCTCTTGGTCATCTACCAGTCGGCTAGGGAGTAAGCGGCGAGTGAAAAACTCACGAACCGCAAAATCGAGATCTGGGAAATAATAGCTAAGAATAAGCATTTAAAAGGCTTTAAATTATCCATGAAATTCCTTAAAGACCAGACTTCTTAATACTAGGATATAAGTTTACTTGCATAGAATCTTTTGAGAATCTAGGTAGAAATATTTACCTTTAGAACCTTCTTTTAGTAACTTGCTGATTTTGCGGTACTGCTTTTTTTCTTCTAAACGCTTTGGAGGTTGACGTTGAGAACCGACGATATATAAGCACGTGTTTTGGGCAGATACTCCCGCTCAAATCTCTCGTCGTGCATGCCAAAAGTAACCGGTTCATGCAGCCAGATTGTGACAGCCAGGAAGTAGGCCCAAATTTGGTCCTCCGGGAAGTCTGCCAACTGGGACGCATTAATGGCCGCCCGCTTAGAGATGCTCGTGGACTCGTCAAATTCCCTTTGCAAGAAATGAGCCGGACCGTGGAAATTCGGACTCCTGGGCTGAGCGCCAAGCATCCAGCTGACAGCAAGAAGAACCTCTGTGTACGTCATGCTCGTATCCTTCTCGCACAAGTTACACCACTCAGGGAGCCGACCGCCCAGGGTGAGCGTGCCGAGACAGGCATCCCATAGCCCACAGAAGAGCTGAAGATTGTCTCGCAGAGGACTGTGGGTGGTTCCGGCGTCGAGGTCGATGACTTCCGAGGGTACACCCAGCCCTTTCTGCAACTGCTCGCCGCACCATATCAAGCAAGCCCGTAGCCAAGGCCAGACCTTGTGGTCGCGTTGCTCAAGTTTATTGCGCACTGTCGACGCAAAGAGAGACAGGAAAAAGTCGTCGCCGACCTGTAAGCAAAGCATCCGGGTGGTGAGATTCTGAGCGTCCCGCTGCAGCCCTCTTATGATGCAGGACAGGAAAGGATCAGCCATTGCGTCGTGAAGCCTCACAGTCGACGAAAACTTGGCGGAGCTGTTGCGCTGGTCGGCAATAAGCGCCAGGATGCGCCCAAGACGCTTGTTCAGGACGTCCTCGGGGAGGGTTTCGTGCCGCCACTCCAAGTACAAATCGAGGACTGCGAAGGCTTTGGGACTGATGAGAGTGTCCGCTGCTGTGCTGTACGAAGAGATGAGCTGCCTGGCCATCATGGCATCACTCGGTAGCTGTGCGCAGCGAGCGCACAGGATGAGCAGGTTGTCACGGTAAGCGGCATCTGCATTGGGGCCTGCCAAGGCGAGTTCGAAGAGCTCGTGGGCAAGCCTGAAGGCGGTGACATCGTCTGCCACGGCAGAGCAGAAGTCGGCGGCGAGCTTCTTTGCATGATGCATGCTTGATGAGGGTCTGGCAGGCTGGACGAGGCCCTCGGCACCCGGCCCGCGGGAGGAAATGGCAAGGTCCTTCTTGTACTTGCGGATGCCCCACGTCTCCAACTTGTAGATGAGTTGACGTTTGCTGACCAAGTGATTGTTTGTTAGCATTATTGATTAAATTTCATGTGATGGGATTCGGAGCAATCATCACGTCTTGCATGATACGCCATATCATGGATGGTTTGACTTACGTGACGCCGAAGCCTAACTCATCTTCCAATATCTGAAGTACGTCTTTCAAGCTCCGCTCCTCGTAGAGTTCGCAAATATACGACCTGAGTTTTTCCCACTCCTCGGGTTTGATTGGGGTTGCTCTCGGAGTTCTTTGGCGATCGGTATAGGGACCCAGGGTGGCCTCATTCTCGTGCTTGTTTGCCATTTTTTCTTCTTTTTCCCCGTGAGGATGCCGGCGGAGGGAGAGCGCGGGATGCAACTTGGAGAGCCGTCATTGCGAGAGGAATCTTGCGAGCTTTCAGGGATTAGAAGAAGAACCCCTTTGACACGGGTATGCCATGGGACAGCCCACCATGGCTTTGCGAGGCGAGGCAGCCTGGTGGCGCGCACGGCTGGACGTGCACTTTGGGAACATGGCGGCTGTGCAGTGCAGAGCGCGCACCGTCTCTTTGAAGTTGATGAAAACGAAAGTGTACAAAAGGCTTAGGAAAAGCCGGTCGATCTGGTTAAACCTGTCTTGCTCTCCGTCAAATGGGGGGCTTGAACACAAGCATGCCAAAAACTTTCACGGAACCGGTTTCGCCAGGTCATGTTTTTGGCCTGGAATCAATAGTAATAAGAGGACTGGAATAGCAAATATCTAGAACCTGCTGTCTACGTATCAACTAACTCAAAAGGGTCGTAGAGCCGTTTTGCATCTATGGTCTATGTGAGAGATGGCAGGGTTTCTTACGGATGTCACAGTCTCGGGTTTACTGCCGGAGGTGGAGACGTGGAGTCATGCCTGCCGCATCCCGTCTTATTACGAACAAGAAGAGGTAAGTCCGAAATAGAACATAATAAATGCGAGGATTGCTGTAGCATGGCATGGCATCTCGATGGGATCGATCAGGCCGGGTCAAGAAACCTGCTTCGCCTCAAGGATTCAGACTTCGGGGCGCAGTCGCTTTATGGGGTACCTTATCAGGTGCCTTATCGGGGAGGTTTGGTCCGGGGCAATGACGTCGTTTCGAGTTACACCAAACAAACCAACATGTTGGATGAACCGAATTGAATGCATGAGTGAGTGAGTGAGTGAGTGAGTGAGTGAGTGAGTGAATGAAGGAAGAAGGGAACCAGAAAGGCCATTGCATTGAATCGCGCAGACTGTGGCTGGTTTTCATTGTCTCTTGGGGACCATTTCAAGTAAGGTAATGTAGTTACTTACCCTTCGAAAGAGAACCACCACCTGCCTCCCTAATAAACCATCTGTGAGCGGATTGTGTTCATTCTGCCTTCGCCTGGAATGGGATTCCACATCTGCATCACAAGACCAAAAACACATCCTCAGTAGCCCGGCTGCATGGAAGAAAAAGGCCAGGACTTGGCAGCCATACTAGGTGCCGCATTCCACCAGTCGGAGGAGCAATAATTCTGGCTCGGCCACCCTTTTTCGTGCGGCCAGCGTCATAGCAAGCCAAGTATCCTCCAGCTCCTCTCTTCCAAGCGTTCTGCATTGCGCTGGATGCACGGGTGAAACGCTTTCGCCATCCACATCCTCGTGACAGCCCACACCAACTCAGACTCCAATGCGATCCAGACCTCTCTTCCCAGCCCGTCCAATAGCTTAGCTCGAGCTGCTTGCACCCCTTTCTCCCCCGCACGAACGTGAATGGTGAACCCCAGCCCAACTACGTAACGCTCTCGCAACGCGACGCAACACAGTCGCGGCAAGGTACCAGGAAGCGCCCGTGCTTAAAATAAGGTACCTACCTACTTGCCTTGCCTGCGTACCTGCCTCACCTCGTTGTCCCCACAGCTCTCACACCACCTTCCCATTCTTCTTCTCAGCTGCGCCAACGTCGTCCTTATAATTCATTCACCTCTCCACTTGTCTTGTTCCTCCCTCCTCACAACTCTTCTGTTCCGTATCGCCCCCTCGTTCTCGGTCTGATTTTGCAGCTGATTGAGCCTCTCCCGAAGTCACCAGCAACTCACTCATACCACCCCCAACCACACCATGGCGGACTGGAACAAGTGTAAGTCTTGCCTTTCCCGCTTCCCAGGCACCGTCTCCCCACGGCTCCCCTTGACCGCCCTCCCGTGAAAACAGCACATCCATCTAACATGTCGTGAACAACGCAGATAATCCCTTCTCCAAGAGGGAGGCCCATGGCGCCAACTCCATTCTTGCCTACAAGATCTTCACGGTGCTCACCTGGATCCTGTCCGTCGTCGTCTCCGTCTACTACACCACCAACGAGCCCCACGATGGCTTCACCATCCGCAAGCGCATCTGGGATCAAAACTCCCTGTACCCTAGCGCCTTCACCCTGAACAGCACAATCACTGACGTCTTCTGGTACGTGTCACTTCCCCCCCCCTCTGTCCAAATCTGCTCGTTTGCTCACACAGGGATTTCAGGGTCATCCTCTTTGTCCTCCAACTTGGCTACATCACCCATCTCTTCTCCAAGAACACCGATCATGTTCACGCTGCCGCCAGCGTCGGAAGCCACTTCATCCTCAACAACCTCTTCCACTTCGCCTTCGTCATGCTCTTCGTCCGCTCCCACTTCTTCTGGGCCGAGGTCATCCTGGTTGTCAACTTCATCAACCTGACCTCTCTCTACTTCCGCCATAACACCTACCCTCGCTTCATCCACACTCCTGTTGTGTCCGCTCCGCTCGCGTGGACCTTTGTTGCTATCTACTGGAACGGCGCCATCATGGTCCACCACCCCACCAGCTTGGTCGCCCGCATCTTCGGCAACATCTTTATCTGGGCCATTCTCGGTTACGGATTGTTCTTCATTGTCATTTACAAGGTTTGCGAAAGCCCCGCATCTCCGAAACGTACGACAAGGCTAACCATGCGACTCTTTAGGACTACACCATGGGCTTCTCCCTGAGTGTTCTGGCCGCTTCCATTGGTGTCGCTCAGTTCCTGCGCCAGATTATTGCTCTGCAATGGATCTTTGCCTTCACTATCATGGCGATCCTGTTCATCGCGACCCTCGTGGTAGCTGTCCCCGCCTGGTCAGGACGCGAGTTCCAGTGGAGGCGTTCTCCCCCCCAGGATGCGGAACGTGCACCACTCCTTACCGACAACTAAGATATCACAAATCAAGCCTGCGCAGGGGCCGAGGCGCCAGCAGACAAGCCAAACCTAGTACTGTACCGTCAATCCACCAGGACTGTTGAAATAGGTGCCACCCGGTGCTAACAGAGCTTGGCCCCAAAGCTATTTCTGAATTTTAGCGCGCATTTGCGGTGGCCGAATACCCCAAGAATGGAAGTAGGAAAAATGCAATTGTATGTTATTAGTTACAGTACGACTTGATGTTACCCGTCATTTCATAACATCCCTCCATGCATCTCAAATCATTTTGAAATCGAACCATGCCGACGTAAGCTGCACTGATTCTCCGTCCCAACCCGCGACAAGCCGCTTGTCTATGACGTAGACTTGAAGTCGCTTCGACAACGGGCATCACTATCGATAAGGGATGTTCCATTGCGCCAGACATCCCTGCTAGCGTCTACCTTACAGGGTGGGGAAATAATTAGGACAGCCAAAAATTGGCCCTGGCGTAAGGTGCACAACCAACAAAGATTCAACTCTCAGTGCTTCTCCTAATGTAGGCTTCACAGATGAAGCCGCTGCGCCCTTTCCCTCTTCCATTGAACGTAGGGACAGACATCTGCCAGATCTCCCGCATCTATGGCATCGTGGCTGGCCCTAGGCGCTCGCGCTTCATCGATCGAATCCTAACGCCGGAAGAGCGGTCGCGCAAGCAGCTTCAGCTCGTTGGCGATGCAGCCGGACCCAAGGCTACGAAGGAAGAAACTCCGCCGTCTGTGCTCCAGAAAGGCAGTCATGAACCTAAGACGCAGCGCGACCCTGCTCTGTGGAAGGTAGCCGTCTTTGTTGCTGGGAGGTGAGTCTCGCTGGGACGAGGGGTTGTCCCGTTCAGACAGACAGCAACAAGGGAATGAAAAAAGCTAAGCATTGTGGTCTTCGTTCGGCGGATTAGGTTTGCAGCCAAGGAAGCGGCCATCAAAGCGCATCCCCTCCGACGACTTACCTTCCACGACATTGTCATCGAGCGGCTCGAGCAGGAGGGGAGCCGGCTGGGGAGCGGGCCGCCTATTGCGAGGATCAAGGGCGAGTCGGCAACGGACGATGACACGACGGCGCTGATATCGATCAGCCACGACGGTGACTATGCGACGGCGGTGTGCATCGGGCACGTGGCGAGCGAGTCGCCGATGCCGAGTCGGACTTGAAGTCAGATCTGTATTGGCCGGACGTAGCGAGGCGGAGGACACGAGCTCTCGCGATGGTCGAAGTCAGGAGCATCTTTGCGCGAGTCGTTCATCCCGGTTTGGCGATGCATGGATCCAACACAATGCTTGCATAGCATATAGCATTACAGCACGGCATAGGCACAATTGCATAGTTTGATACCCTATTCTCAAATTGGCGTATCGCATGCCCATCAGTTGACGAAGCAGAAGCTAATTGAAGCGGACAATGTGTGAGGGCTTCGGATTAGGAGATCTTTCAGCATTTTGTGGACCAGCGAAACACGAAAATGGGAGGGGGAGAAAAGGCATGCCTGGGACTCTCGTTGAGGCTCAGCCATCTCGCATTGGTACCAGGAGCCCTGCGAGTTGCCACCATGGTTGAACATGTAAGATGGTTTGCCATGCCGGCAAACCCACCGTTCGAGTCTGAGGTTGCTCGAGGGCAGACAGGCCGCGGCGACCAGTGAAGTTTTGGTTGGCAACCTCGCATGTTCCACATGCCACGTCGTCATGCACTGAACCATGCCACTTTGTACCAACTAGTACATTTCCCAATTGCAACCCCCGGACCGTGACACGCAAACATGGATGCTGTCGAGTGGCTGGCTGCACCGCCAGTTGCCGGACGTCTTTCCAACTCTCCTCGCCGTCCTCTGCACGTTCGCCTGAGCCTCCTTGGGGTTAGCATGGCAGGGGTGGGAGCAGAGCCAGCGTGTAAGTGGAAATCCGAAAGCCCCTTCGCCTGCCGGGTGCACTGCCGCGATTGGCTGGTCCCGCCAGGGTCAAAGGTAGGCAGCGATTTGCGGAGGGCGGCCATGCTGGAACAAGAAACCAATCGCTTTGTGCATCGATAAGTGCACCCTTGGCAGCGAGCGGGAAGCCCATGGGATGACACCCAACCCAATCCAACGCGACCCATCCCCAACCCAAAGCGGATGGCTGCCGTTCCTGGCGGCAGTTCGCGATTCGGCAAAACCAAGTGAGTGCAGGTTTGCTCTGGTCTGGTCTGGTCTGGTGGCTGCCCGCCGCCTCATGACGTGTGGGTTTATGCCACAAACCTTTTTTCTTCTTATGTTCGTCTCGAACAACGTCCCGCAGGCCTGGTAACAAGACGTTTGAGCAGACGCCTCCGACTCACCTTTAGTCGGTGCCGTTGGACCCGCGCCGTTGGACTTTATTCCCGGGCCGGCCGGCTCCTCAATTCTTGCGTCGGCACTGACACCATAACCCAGCGGCAGAGCGCCATAGCATAGCCCGGGTCCCTTTTTTTTTTTTTTTTTTTTTTTTTTTTGGCCGTGTCGATTTGGCTTGCATTACACCTTGATGTAGTAAGGCACGTAGGTAGGACCCCCTCTAACAACGTCACTCCCCGGATAACGCCATCTGCAATCTGCACTTTGATTTCCTCCCTCTCCCTCTTCCTTGAGTCACGCCGGTGCAGCACAGCACAGCATAGCACCACAATACAAACCAATACAACCGAATCGGGGGCCTCCAGAACCCGACGAGCCGTACCCCCAAGCAGCTAATGCTGGCATAGAACAAGGAGGCAACAGCAGTTTCCGCTGTTTGAGCAAGGACCTGCTGCAAGGGCAGACGCAGGGGTGGTTGCCTGGCATCCCCGATACCGCGTGACCGCTTCTTTCTACAGTATACATCGTCACCGTTTTTTCCGTTTCGTTTCCATTTTCTCGAGTTTTTTGGGTGAGGAAAAGGGACCCGGTCACTCACACCCCCTGGTGGAACGTCCAGAGAACCCTTGGGAGGCGCGGCCTACCATCATGCTCTGATTCGTGACCCGGCAAACACCCACAAGCAGCGAAGGAGAAAGAGGGAGAGAGACATGGTTCTTTACTCGTTTCCGATTCTTCCTCCGGCCGCCTCGTTCCTGTTCTTTGCTTATTCCTTTTCTTTGCCCTATCGTTGACTGGCATGGCCGACGCGATCTGGGTTCCGTTGGACCCCGTGATTCTTCGTTTTGGACGGCTCGAGTTCTCACCGTTGAGCGCTGATGATGCGGCATACGCTTCTGCTTATTCACAAAGGTATGAGGAGAAAAAGGGAAACAAAACCACCGATCACGGCCCGGCCTCTCCCCCTCCCTCCTCCGTCAAAACCGTCCTCCTGCTTACAATCACACTTCTCATAGCCTGCAGCATGTCACCTCGCCCGCCGAGCTGCAATGGGTCAGTGACGTCTCCGAATTCGCCCAATCTGGCACTCTCCAATTCATCATCTTAGCCACGTCCGCCGCTCTCCTGACCATATGGTGGCTCCGTCGCAAGCATGACTCCCAAGGCCCCAAGCGCAAGCCCTCGTCTGTGCAATGGCCCTACGAACTGCTCTCCCAGGCTGCTCGCTTCGCCTCCTTGGCCTTCGCGGCCGCCGCCTCCATCCAGGGTCGCGCTCACCTGCTCAACGTCGTCGTGTTGGCTTATGCTGCCGTCCTCGGCCTCTTCCGCCTCTCCAATGACGTCGCATGGCGTAGAGTCGCACTGGCGCACATGAATTTCGTAATGACCGGCATGCTCGTTGTGTTCCTGGTTGCTCAATTCCTTCCATGCATTCAAGTCGGTTTCCATTGTGTTCGCGACTCCGCCATCACCGGCGCCGTGGCGTCCCTAGCCGCGGCGCTGGTCGTTGCCGTCACCACGCCGACCGAATGGGTCCCGCCCCGTGTTCATTTTGAAATCCCTGGCCGTTCTTGGGACGACGAGAAGCCGGCCCCGGAAGAGACTTGTAGTTGGCTAGACTACTACTGCGCATACAACTGGCTGAACCCCGTCATCTGGAAAGGAACCAAGGGCAAGCTGGACATATCTGATATTCCAAGGTTAGCCTGGTATGATGAACCTTTGTATCTGCTGCGCCGTATCCAGAAAGCCCGGTCCATTGCTGGCAAGACTTTCTGGACAACCGTGCGGTTCCAGAAACGGGAGCTCACCAAGATGGCCCTCATGATTAGCATAGCCTATAGCGCCGAGAACATCGCGCCCTACGGCATGTTCAAGCTCCTGGACTACATCGCCGACCCGGGCAATGCCACCTACCAGCCATGGGTATGGTTATCGCTCATGTTCCTAGGGCCTCTCATCCGCACTGTGTTCTTCCAGCAGTACTCGTGGACCTCGACTCGGCTCATCGTTCGCGTTAAATCTGCCATGACGCAGGAGCTGTATCATCGTGCTCTTGGCTCCATGGAACTTGAAGACGATCCCTTTGAACCCAACCCTACCCAGAATTCACAAGATGGGAAGCACAAGGCGCAAACATCCACCTCCGCTGGCCGCCTTGCCAATCTCATGGCTTCCGACGTTGACGCAATCTTCCGTGCCCGCGACATAATCATGGGCATTGCAGGAGTTCCCGCCGGCACGCTCGTTTCCCTCATAGGACTTTACAGGATGCTCGGCTGGGTCTCTATCGTTGGCACCTTGGTTCTGACCCTAGCCGCACCGGTCTCTGTCTGGTTCGGCAAACTCATGCTCACAGCGCAGAGGAGAGCCAGGTTGGCCCAGGATACGCGCATTTCCCTCGTCACAGAATATCTAGCATCAATAAGGGCCATAAAGTATTTCGCCTGGGAGGATGCTATCACCGAAAAAATCGTTTCCGCGCGGGCAACCGAGCAAAAGCAGCTCTGGCGAGTCTCGGTCACGCAAGCCCTGATCAACCAGGTCACGCAGATATTCCCCTACGTGAGCCTGCTCGTCATGTTTGGCATGCATGTTGGACTCGAAAACAAGCGCCTCGACGCTTCCACCGCGTTTACCACTGTGTTTCTTGTGGGTAGAATTCGCAGGAATATCATGCAAATCAGCTCCATGGGCCGTACCTTTGCCAGCGCCATGGTTTCCTTCGGCCGCCTAGACAAGTATTTCGAGAGCACTGTGCCACTCACCAAATACCCCGCGGGGCCGCTATGTATCAGGAATGCATCATTTCGACGCAACAGAAAGGCTACGTTCCGTCTCGAAGACGTTTCTATCGACTTTGTTGAGGGAGGGCTGAACGTGGTCAGTGGCCAGAGTGGCAGCGGCAAGTCGACGTTGCTACTCTCGATCCTAGGAGAAACTTACCTTGAAGAGGGCAGTCTGACGGTGCCGGACGACATCGCTTTCGCTTCACAATCGCCGTGGCTGCAGAACGAGACCATCAAGGAAAACATCCTTTTCGGCAGTAAGATGGAGCGTGTTCGATATGACCGTGTTCTGCAAGCGTGTCGGCTGCTCGAAGACCTCAAGGAATTGGGCGAGAAAGACTTGACAGTCGTTGGTGAAAATGGTACCTCACTCTCTGGAGGCCAAAAGGCTCGCGTTGCCTTAGCCCGAGCTCTATACTCAAAGGCTCCGCTACTGCTCCTGGACGACGTTTTCTCCGCTCTCGATGCGAAGACGGCAGCCGGCGTCTGGAAGTATTGCTTCTGCACCGACCTTCTAAAGGGCCGCACCGTCGTTCTCGTGACTCAAGTACCATGGATCGCAGCCCAAGCAGATCTGGCGATAATGCTCGAGAAGGGCCAAGTCCAGGATGTAGAGCCACATATTGGTGTTGTACGCCAGCCCATCAACATTGCTGAAGTGCTCGGGGGGAACGCCGACGAACCAGTTGCTTCAGCGACTCAGCCAGAAACCGAGGAAGAGATTCAAGCAAATGGAGACGCTGCGAACGATGAAAGCAAGGTTGCGGAAGATAAGTCTTCGCATCAAATGGTTAGCCAAGAGGCCAAACTATCTGGCAGGGTTGGCCGACTAACCTGTAAGAGGTCCTTCCAAAGAGACATCATGATTTCCACTAACCTTCTTAGTCCTCCAATATATGGGCTACTTCGGAAACCCCATCTTCGCCATCTCTTGCACCCTCGGCATATTCCTCAGTAATGTTGCCTACGCAGGGAGCGGCCTCTGGCTCTCCAAGTGGGTTGATGCATACACCTCCAAGGCGTACGTGGACATCGCTTACTACATGGGCATCTACTCATTGTTTACTCTTGGGGAGGTGGCCATGTACGCGATGGTCATTATTGTCTTCGAGTGGGGAGCATGGCGTGCAGCCCGGAAGCTTCACAACGACTTCATACGCGCAGTCATGGGAGTGTCCTTGTCTTGGTTCAAGGCCATTCCCGTTGGTAGGATCACGAACAGGTTCTCGGGGGATATGGCTACAATCGATGGGTCGCTGGGTGCTGTCCTCCGCACAACAATGGATGCTTTCCAGACCTTGTTCTTCCGTATAGCTGCGGTAGGCACAATAATGCCTATCTTCATCCTGCCGGCACTGTTCACC
Source organism: Paramyrothecium sp. XJ0827 (assembly GCA_020881915.1). NCBI lineage: Eukaryota > Fungi > Ascomycota > Sordariomycetes > Hypocreales > Stachybotryaceae > Paramyrothecium > Paramyrothecium sp. XJ0827. Next base: position 2,958,685 of record JAJFPB010000005.1, on the reverse strand, counting down.
TGCTTCACAGGTGTCATCATTGGCGAAATGTATACTCGGACGGCCGTGGTTATCAAGCGACTGACATCATCAGCGCAATCACCCGTCTTCTCCCAGTTTGCCGACACTCTCGCTGGCCTACCTGTCATCCGAGCTCGGGCAGGCATGTCCCAGGCGTTCGGCGAGGAGCTGGCTGCCAAGCTACGACTTTGGTCAGCTTCTGCTGAAGCAAATTACAACTGCAACCGCTGGGTGGCCGTGCGGGTGGATTTTGTCACTGCTCTTGTTTCCTTGTGCGCGGGTATCATTGCCGTGACCCGTGCTGGCACTTTGGCCGCGGGCTTGGTCGGCTTCTCGCTGACCAATGCAAATGCCCTGAGCCAGACCATCCTTTGGCTTGTGCGGGCGATGAATGACCTCGAGGTGGAAATGCAAAGCGTGAGTTTCGGATGTCGTTGTCGCTGGGCGCGTCTAATGCTAAAGCAATAACAGTTCCACCGTGTGAAGGAATACGTCAAGTTGGAACCCGAGGAGAAGGACGACGATCCTTACCCAGAGGAAGGTAAATACGCTGACGACGAGGGCCTCGTCATTCCCAAAGATTGGCCGCGATCTGGAGATATCGAGTTTCGCGACGTGACGATCAGATACGACCCTGACGGTCCGAATATCTTGACCGATCTCAATCTCAGATTCAAGGCTGGCGAGCGCGTGGCTGTTGTGGGGAGAACAGGATCTGGCAAAAGCACGGTGAGTTGATGTACTACCTTTAGCTGTCTCCTATTATACTGACCCCAAGCAGCTTGTTCTCTCACTGCTACGATTCACCCATATTGTGTCTGGCCAAATACTATATGATGGAGTAGACATCACCAAGGTTCCTCGCCACAGACTGCGCGAAGGGCTGACCATCATCCCGCAAGAAGCTGTTCTTTTCAACGGCACCGTCGAGTCCAATCTCGACCCGACTGGGTCTGTTCCACACGAGACTCTTGATAAAGCCCTTGAGAACTGCAAGGGCATCGCTTCGTTCTCGGATGACGACATGACCACGACGAAGGACGACGATGCAACAATCGCCATAGCAGCCCTTGATGATACCATTGACTCAAACAGCCAAGGCATATCCCTGTCTTCGCCCGTCGATGCTCGCGGGGAGAACTTCTCCCACGGACAGCGGCAGGTCCTCTCGCTGTGCCGCGCGCTCATCCGCCAGAGCAAGCTCATGCTGCTTGACGAGGCCACCGCGAGCATGGATTACGAGACGGATCGCGGCATACAGCAGGTACTTCGCGACGAACTCGAAACAGCGGGAGGTGGCCGCACCCTCGTGACAATCGCCCACCGACTCAGGACAATCATTGACTACGATACGGTTGTCGTTATGAGCGCCGGCCGGGTTCTCGAGTAAGTAACAATTCCTATTCTGCAGTTTTAATTGTCAACTTTGTCTGCCAAAGTTCCCCAAAGGACAAACCGTAACGGGCAATGAGGCTAATCACACACTCTGCTTAGATGCGGCTCACCGCGAGATTTGTACAATGCCAGAGGCCAGTTCTACGACATGGTGTACCACAGCGGCGAAATGGAGGAACTGCAATCCATGCTAGAAAGGTAAACATACTACCGGGAAGGAATGAGAAGGGTTCTTTGGTCGACGGGCATGCTCTGCTTCCTACCCGTTGTTCATGTACCATTTTGTCATGATTTAAGGCGAGCGTAATGAGCTACGAAAGAATTGAAAAGTTGGGCATCAAAATTGGCATCTATATTAGATTTCGTAACACTTTTTTCTCTTCATAGCTGAAAATTCTTCACGATTACGGGTAGTGGGTTTCTCTTTACTAGTAAAGTAATTATCCAGTCTGATTCAGTCAGCCAGTGAGCAACAACAAATTTCGCCAAGGGATACTCCTTTATATGTTAACAATAACAATAATGAAAATAGGTTTAAATACCCATAAAAGATTCAAGTTTTGGAACATTCTAGTAAGATTTTTGTTAATAGTTTCAACCAAAAATTTTAATGGATGTTTTTATTGTGTTTGTTGTCGGCGGTTTCATACATGCAGTATGGGCTTTTCGCCAACCGCTCATCTCAGTTTGTCAGCATAGCATTCATACGCGGAGTTGTAGCCAAGAACGCAAAGCAGATCTCTGTCGCACAGTCATCATTATATACTGAATTGTCTCCGCCGCAGAAAACAATCAATATAAAACGGGTTAGAAGAGGAGAGGAAACTCATGAAAAGAGATGAGATAAAATCTAGGGGACAATCATGAGCCCAATCTTCCCCACAGTTCGGTTCTAGTTGCTATTTAATCGACAAAATTAAGAATGTGATCTACCTCTGGCAAAAAAGGTAATCAATGCCGCAAAGCGTAATTTCAGGGAGGGCGAAAGGAGTGAAGGTGCAGAAAGGACTGAAACGAAGACGAGCATGGTTTGGGACGTATTAGTGAACAAAAATCAAATGCCCAGCCCTCGTGTATATTTGGCCCCCGCTGCACATCATGAACTTTACAGGAATATGAATCTTTCATCCCCCTTTCTTTCCTGTTTCTCCTCAACGCCGGAGCTGCATTTCAAGAACATTCGGGCGCATGTGTGGTTGTGTTTGTGTGTGTATGTGTGTGTCTCTCCCTCATGCACTTTCTGTGTGGTCGTTGATTCGTGTTAACCTTGCTTCTCTGTTTCGTCAAATAAATCGGTCGGGTTCAAGCGCGGATTTTGAGCGCTTGCTGCTATGCCAATGCCAACAATCTACTGCTTTCGAGTGCATTACCCCCTTCATCTATTGTCCATTGAAATGCTCTTCCATGTTTGCAACATTCGCCTCGACGTTGTGGTAATCGAGAATTTCCGAGTACCTGCGACACAATGGGTCAGCGAACGAGGGATGAGTCGCGTGATAAGTCAGGCTTACATCATGATCTTCCAGGTATCGACGGGAAGGTCCGCGTCATTGAAGCTCCAGTCGAACTTCTCCTCGGCGACTGGCTCATCGGTGGGGTCGTGGTAGGGGCTCAGGTAGTCGTGGGCAAGCGCATCGGTTGCGGTGATACGCTTCTTGGGGTCGAATACCAGCATCCTCTCTAGCAGGTCGATGGCTAACGCAGACGATTAGTATCTGCCTCCAGGCTGTCCTCGGGAGGTCTGCTTACCAGAGTCGTCGGCGTTCTTGAACTTGAGTCGCAAAGGTTGCCTCTCCCGCCTGGGGAGAGACTTCACGAAACGAAGTGTCTTGATCAATGTCAGCATGATGTCAATTTACCGCAATCATACACCCGGAGACTTACGTTTTCGCTCACGATGGTGTCAATGACGTCATCGGGCGGGGTGCCCAAAAGTTCAGTGATAATGGAGAATTGGTTGACGTGGTCCTTTCCAGGGAAAAGCGGCTTTCCCTCAAGCATCTCGGCAAAGATACATCCAGCGCTCCAAATGTCAACCTCGACATCGTACTTTTGCCACGTGAGCATGATTTCAGGTGCGCGGTAGTATCTTGTTGAGACATAGCCGGTCATCTGCGGGTCCTGGATTCGCGCAAGACCAAAGTCACAAATCTTCAAGTCGCAGTTCTCGTTGACAAGAATGTTGCTAGGTTTCAAGTCACGGTGGACGACGCCGGCAGAGTGCACGTACTTCAGGCCACGCTGTAGGAGACCGGGTCAGTTTTCGTGCCTGGCAGAACTGAGTCGACGGAGGCACGTACCATGATCTGGTAAAGGAAATACTGAATGAACTGCTTTTCCAGTGGACGTGAGGTTAATAGGCGATGGAGATCGGTTCCGAGGAGTTCTGTGACAAAGTAGCTATCAAATTATTAGCTCGAGTTTCACTATGGAAGGCGGAGCGAACGCACATATCCTCCAGAGGTGAAATGAAAATATCACTGAGAGAGATGACCTAGAAGGGTGTAAGCAAGATGCGCAGCTGGTGTAGCGCTCAAGTGATCACTTGCGTTCTCGTGCTTTAGGTGCTTCAGCAGCTTCAATTCTCGATATGTGCGCTTGGCCAGTACAGGTGTGCTGAAAGGCTTCATAATCTTCTTTACAGCCACATTCTGGTTCGTGAGCTGATCCCGGGCAGAGCTGGCACATGGCGCGTTAGACGTTTGAAAACTTTCAGGTCGATGGTCAGTACCACATACCAAACAAGACCGAAGGCACCCATTCCAACGGGTTGGAGATCCGAGTATCTTTGAGAAAGTTAGAGCTTGGAAAAAAGGCGTACGCAGGTGCTGCAGTAGGCGCATACCTCGACGTGATCTCAAACGTCGTGCCGAAAATCTGCGCGCGCACGAATTCGGCCATGATGACAGTCGTGATAAAAACCCAGGTAGAGGCGAAGCTTCGTGGAGGAGAGAAGGTGGTCGGTTCGTTGAGGCGCAACAATCGGCGAACGCTCGAATGTCCAGAATCAACGAGGGAGGCGGTGTGGTATGATGGCAGCAACCGAGTTTGATGCAATCAGCGTGATCGTGCTGTTGCTGGTGGCAGGAGTGTCTGAATTCGGCTTCGCAGGCTGGTTCCACCGTTCGAGGGGCGGGGGGCAGGTGAGGCGGGGTAGCGCGTGGGCGGCAGATCGCAAAAGAGTGTCTGTCGTATTTGACAACTAAAAAGAGCACCAGAAAGCCCCGGTCAGCAAATATCCGCGAGGAAATAATGCAAAAGGCGCAGTGATGAGGAGATGACGATTGAAGAGCTGCGGTCCGCCGGGGGAACACTCGCTTGGGTGAAAAGACCCCAGTACTAAACAGAACAGAACAGCGCCTTTGAGGGGGCGGCGGCGCAGATTGGGTTCCACAAGTCTGCCAAACCACAGCAAAGGCATTCAACGAGATGGCAAACAAGGCAAATGGAGGGGGGAGATGTGGATGGCCACTGGCACCCTTTGCCCGGAAGCCCAAAGGGCAAAGGCGCAGGTGGCACCAAGTCGCCGATCCGCAGAGCGTGGCGAGTCGAAAAGTATGTGGCAGCAGAGCGTAGCGTAAGCTAGCCGCCATGAAGCCTATAACCATCAACTGCTCCAACTGAACGGCCGAAGATCCTGCCCTGCGGGGGGTAATGACTGGCAGCATTCACAGGAGATTCGTGCTAAGACATGATGGAAGAAATCATGGTTTTGGCATCTCGTCGTCGTGAGCTCTGGGCAGAAGAGCGTACGCCTCTTTCTCTTGTGCGGTTTTGCTGTTGCTGTGGCTTTACTGCCTCGCTTGAATTGCTACGCTCGTTTGGCAACGCTGTCAAGGAACCCCCGCGATCCAGCCAGGAAAGGGGCGCATCGAGAAGAGCAATGGGGTGTGAAAGTACAGGAGTGAAGGAACGTGCCGGAAACTGTAAAACCGCCTTCTGGATTGGGGGAGCGGGAGGGGAGGCAAGTTGCTCACCTATTCGTAGTTGGCGCTTGTTAGGGACGAGAGAACGACCGGCGCAGCGTCGAGTTTTCACGTGTCGAGCCCAACAGAAGTCTGCTGGTCCGTCAAGGTCGCTGTGGGATGGCAGGCACAGTTAGGTCTGGAATCGCAAAATAAAAAAATGGAGGGGGACGAGGAGTGGGAGGGGAATGGAAGAAAAGGAAAAGTGATGTACATTTTTGAAGCAGCCGAGAGAATGCCGTGTTTTCTAGAAAGTCGAGCGAGAAGGAAGGGTTCGGCGCGCAGCTATGACGAAACGCTGCCGCAGTTCTGCAGGTGGAGCGGCGAGGTTTCTTGTCCAAGAATCGCGTTTAAGGCCGGGGGGTGTGGGAGGGGAGGGGAGGGGCTTGGTTGGTTGGTCGCGGTGGGTGGGTTTTCTGCCAGTACGGTGCGAAAGGTCCGTCTTTTTGGGATTTCGCGCGCTTCCACTTTCAGGAGCCCGCTTTGTCTTTGTCTGGTCTGGTCTCGTTCGGTCGGTCGAGACGGGGGAGGAGGGGTTGTAGGGGGCCAGAAATGCGCAGCGTTTGCCTCGACGGTGAGGAAATTCGTTTCTGAAAAGAGTGCGGAACTTGTCGAAAGATGGAGGAGCGGGAGAGTAAAAGTAAAGGGTTAAAAAAGAAGGAGGGGGGGGGGAAAGAGAAGAAAGAGAAGAAAGAGAGAGGGAGCGAGACGGAGAGAGCACGCGCGTGCGACGAGTAAGTGGTCGGGCGATGGGTCCTCTGAGAGATCGATCGAGATTCCGACCATCTCACACACAATAGAGGCCAACCGGTCCACCACTGACAAGAGACAAAAAAGGGCCTGCGCTCTGTGCCGGAGCTGTTCGAGCAGGGCACAAGAAGGAGGAGGAGGGAGATGGCAAACCTGTTTGAGCCAGCCGAATCACTGCGCAGGCGCTCTGTACCTTGGGCAACACAACATACAGGGCGTCGGGGAGACGATGAAGGCAAGATGAAGCTGGGCTAAGCACGCAAGAAACAGGGTCTTACGATTGCAAATATCCCATTCGATGCCTTGGCCATCTGTACCTGAGTTATCGCATCGTTTCCAGGTCTTCCTCCTACTCTTACCTGAGTTTGAGTACCCGAGCATCGACGCACGCCTCCACCCTGGGAAATACTGGTCTTGAATTGACCTGACCTGACCTGGCTGACCTGGCCTGGGACCTGGAATAGCCAGATCCAGAAGCGCACCAGAGCCGCCCGCCCGCTCCTGCTGCATTCCTACCCCACCCCACCCAGAGCCATGCCATGCGGGACCGTCTCGGACGGTGGACTAAGTCGGCCTAGCGGGACATTGGGGGACGCGGTTGGCAACATCGAATTGTCACATCTCCCGTCTCCGTGCAAGGAGGTTCCTGTGTGCCGGTACGACCGACCGGTGCTCCAGAAACGAAACCTCTTTCTCTAGAGCCAGTGACAATGCCCGCAAGGACGTTGGCACCAACGCTGCTGGCGAGGGATGTCGGGACAAGACACGCCAACGGCAAAAGCTCCAACGGCGTGGCGATCCGGAGACAATATCTTCCACATGTCCCTCCACCTTTCCTCCCCCATTAGCCACCAGGACACGGCAGCACGCACTGCAGTGAGCACTTACACCACAGAAAGCGCCATCGTATGTAGGCAGGCAGGCAGGCCATGAGGCCGCTGACCTTCAAAGAATTAAAACCCCTTGCTGTCCCACCTCGGGGAATAGACTCGGATGCTGGTTCACACCGTAGCGGCATTTCCTTCACCCAATCACTCGCTGAAACCGCTGTCGTACGGACAGCTAGACTACGGAACGTTTGTATCAATTCGCAGGCCAGGGTCTCGCTTGAATCACGCACGCATCAACGTGCGGTGAATGGGGGTCTCATGACTGCGTTCCTCCCTTTCACAACCGTAGCGAGGCCGACAGATATTGGATCTTTACCGCCGCCTCATTGCAATAATCCCATATCCCCCCACCCCGCCCCATACTACAATATTGCATGCAACCAGCTCGAGCTGGGTGGGAAAAAAAAGGCTGAAGGACCCCTGCTGCCCACCGTATTGGATAGTGGCCTCAAGCGACGGTCGGTATGCGGACGGGCCGCACCCATCAAGACTGCCACGATAAGAGAACGAAGTGGTGGGAAAAACAAGGTTAGGGCGAAATGGTCATCGAAATCACACTGGCCAGGAAAACATGGAAAAGATGCATCATCATCATCGACATTTCCTGGCTCGCTGCCAGAAATTCTTCCCATACGCCCCCCCTTTTCCCCCCTTCCCAAGTTTCGCTCGTTTCCCTCCGGCGCAACGTCAGCCAACCAAGTCGACCGTTTTCTTCCCGGCCGCTACCGACGAGCCAAGTAGCCTCACCCCCCTCCCCTTCCCTTTTCCCCTCCTTCTTTCTTCGAAAACCCATGTAGTCGCATGTCCCCGCACACTCTCCCTATGACGTAGATATCCCCATAATCGCAAACCCTCGTTCGCGCCAGAGCAAAAAAAAAACCGATCCAGCATCGATGCGCTTAACGCTTGGTGGGTATCTTTTGGCCTGCAAGGCCTATCTCTGGTACCCCTCCCACGTTACTGTAAGTGATGGCTGGACCCCTGCACTTTACCCGAAAATCGACGTAATGGTGCTGAATCGGCCGGAGGGACTTCCAGCCAGTTAACGGGCCGTGCTTTAACTGCCTGCAGGACATTGCACCTTACCAGCACTACAAGCCAAGCCGCCATCTTACTCAGGTCAGACTTGTTCGTTCGTCCGTCTCGTGGTCGCCTTCGCGGGGCTGATATAAGCCCGTAATAGGCATGGCTCCCTTCAGGTCGCATAGTGCACAGCACGGTTAGGCACTTCATGCGAAGCTGTCGGCGCCCCCCGGCAGCCTGCCACACCAGCACCGAACCCGGGGTTGTAAATCGGTGAGCAGAAAGGGGGGAAAGACCTCAAAGTAACACTCCATTTTGCTTACTGGTAATAATTAGCAGTAATGAGTTAAATGCCTAGAAAAAGCTTGGGGTTTTCAAATCGTTACTTCGTGTGTTTATGCTATTAGTTGCTCTTTACGGGGGGGTTATAAAATAAAGATATATATATGATACTTAAAGCTATGCAATATTGCAAAGCTAGATTGCAGTACGCTATTTACCACCAGTCATTGATTGTTTGGTCCCTTGACTTAACAACCGCCGCCATCACCTTACCCAGTTGCGCTGATATGGCGGAAATGTCTCGTCGGGCATGCATACCCCACGAAGCCCTCGTTATCGTCATACTACAATAACGTGACGAAAGCATGAGCACTTGGCCAGACAGACCTTCTTTCAACCCACAATGGCTGGTCCACTTTTGCTCAACCCCCGATTTCTCACATGGGTTTCTCCAAAACTAACCCTACGCCATCGTATACAGTATCCGTGCTCACGTTTGGCGACCTTGATGGCAAATCTGCTCAAAAACTTGCGGAGATTTTGCCGTCCTGCCGTATGCCTGGACTGTTCTGAGCACCATTGCTGCCAACGCAAGGAACAACTCGTTCTGGTTCATTAATAACCATATATAGTATTAAGCGCAGCGCTACGCCGACTTTATCGTCGTGTGGAATGGAGCTATGGCCATGCCACTGTTCCAGGTCCGTATGCCGATCGCCGTCTCAAAAATAATCCATCCATATTTGCCACCTTTCCCATATGCAAGCTATGCCACTTTCCACTTTCCCCTTTTCCCATATCCCTCCTGCTCACCATGCTAGCGACATACCCGACCTGGAGTGTCTGCTATATGGTTGGGAGTCACGGGTTCAGTCCTGTACCACTAGTGGCTCGACGTTCCAGATCTCCTCGGCGTATTCGTTGATGCATCGATCGCTGCTGAAGAAGCCCATTCGTGATACTGAAGTAATGCACTTGGCAATCCACTCCTCCTGGTTACGGTACGCCTCGTCCACAAGGTGGTGCGTCTCAATGTAGCTGTGGAAGTCATCCGATACCAGGTAGTAGTCGCCGTGATGCCGAACCGCACCAATCATGCCGCTGAAGTCCTCTGGTGTTCCAAATGTGCCCTTCTCGATCTCTTTGAATACCTTCTCAAGCTCTGAGTCGATCGTGTGAGAGCCGTAGGTGTGCGAGTGCCGCAGATCCTCCACATCCTCTGCAAGGTTGCCAAACAAGAAGATGTTGTTCTCGCCAATCTCCCGAGTGATTTCAATCTATGAGGAGTTAGATAATAGTTGGGAAGCGGAGACTTGGGAACTGCTTACGTTCGCACCGTCGCATGTGCCAATGATAAGGCCACCGTTCAGCACGAACTTCATGTTGCTAGTGCCCGAGGCCCTAGATAGTCCGCGTCAGCCTTCACGATTCTAGATCACTCGTTTGTCAGCTGTACTTACTCGGTACCCGCAGTTGAAATGTGTTCACTGATGTCTGAAGCCGGGCAGATAATTTCGGCTTTGCTGACGTTGTAGTCCTCTACGAAAACCACCTTGAGGAGGTCACCGATGTCCTCATCCTTGTTCACGACTGAACCAACAGCATTGATCAGGTGAATGATTTGCTTCGCCATCCAATATCCCGGGGCTGCCTTTCCTCCAAAGATGGAAACTCGTGCAAGCTGCTTCTTCCTCTCCTCGGGCTTCATGGCCTTCAGGGATAGGTATCGGTGAATGACGCCGAAGATGTTGAGCTGCTGACGCTTGTACTCGTGGATTCGCTTGACCTGTACATCAAACAGTGCAGCCGGGTTGACCTCGACTCCTGTGGCGCTCTTGATATGCTTGGCAAGACGAACCTTGTTGGCGAACTTGATTTCCGCCCATTCTTTGCGGAATTCCTTGTCGTTGGCGTATTGCTCCAGCTTGTTGAGCTCTGTCAAATCCTTCAAGAAATTGTGTCCGCCGCACTTGGATGCAATCAGTTCCGATAGGCGGGGGTTGGCCTGATGGAGCCAGCGTCGAGGCGTTATGCCGTTGGTAACGTTTGTGAACTTGTCGGGACCATAAATCTCAACAAAATCTTTGAAGATTGTGGTCTTGATCAGATCAGAGTGCAGCTCAGCCACACCATTGACCTTGTGGGAGCCTACAATGGCCAGGAATGCCATTCTGACCATCTTCGGCTGCGACTCTTCAATGATCGACACGCGGCGAAGAACATCTCGGTCGTTGGGATATAATTTCTCGACCGTCTGCAGGAAAAAGAGGTTGATGTCGTAAATGATTTGCAGGTGTCGTGGCAGCAGGTGCTGAACCAAACCCACAGGCCATTTCTCAAGAGCCTCTGGCAGTACGGTATGGTTGGTGTAGCCGAACTTGACCAAGGTGTTAGCCATGCATTGTGCTCAGTGTAGTATTAACTTACAGTACTCGTGACAATCTCCCATGCCGCATCCCACTCCAACCCTTCCTGATCAATAAGGATGCGCTGTAGTTCGACAATGGCAAGTGTTGGGTGGGTATCGTTCAGTTGGATAGCAACCTGGTCAGGGAACTCCTTCCAGGCTCGCTTGGACTTCTTGAAGCGGCGCACAATGTCATAGAGTGAAGCGGCAACCCAAAAGTACTGCTGCTTCAGGCGCAGTTCCTTGCCGCGCTCCAGGTTGTCGTTCGGGTAGAGAACGGCACTGATCGTCTCGGCGCGCTGCTGCTCGGCGACGGAGCTTTCATAGTCACCACTGTTGAATTTCTGGAAGTCGAACTCGCCGCCAGATGCCTTGCTGGACCACAAACGGAGGTTATTGGTGGTAGGCGTGTCGTAGCCAGGAATGGGGACATCGTAGGCCACGGCTCGCACAATCTCACCACCTTCCCATGTTGACACTGTCTTTCCGTCCTGGTTGGTATGCTTCTGGACGTGACCGAAGAATTGAATCTATGTAGCAATGGTCAGTGCTTTGAAACGGTGAGAGCGCGGCTCGGCTTACGTCGACAGTCACATCGTGGCGGGGAAACTCCCAAGGATTGAAGTCCAACCAGTAGTCGGGAACCTCTACCTGGTATCCATCAATAATCTCTTGCTTGAAGATACCGTATCGGTAGCGAAGTCCGTATCCCCAGGCGGGGTAGTTGAGAGAGGCGAGACTGTCGAGGAAGCAAGCGGCTAGACGACCCAAGCCGCCATTACCCAGAGCAGCATCGTGCTCCTGGCCAATAATGTCCTCAATCCTGAAGCCAAGATCGGCAAGACCAGCTTCAAATGTGTGTTAGTGAGAGACCCAACATAATCGGATAGGCATGGTCTTACATTTGGCAGTATCCTTGAGACCGACATTGAGCATCGCATTGTCCAAGGCCCTTCCCATCAGAAATTCCAGGCTAAGGTAGTAGACTCGCTTGGAGTCGCGGTATGTCTGACGCTGCTGCGTCTTGTTCCAATCGAGGACCAAGCGGTCACGGAAAGCGAGACTAGTGGCTGAGTAGGCAGCCTGCTCGTCGCAGTTAAACATGCTGCGGGCAAGGGACGTCTCTACATGGCGGACGACCTCCCTCTCAAAGGCCTCTTTGTCATCGAACGGTTGCGTCTGGTTTCGCTTCCATGCTTCACGCTGCGGCTCGGGGATTGAAGCTATACCACTTGTTAGTGCCAGAGTTTCGAGTGGGATTTGCCATTAGCATCGCAGTTATTCGCCCTGACGAGCGACTTCGGTTCGAGCCCTGGACACGTTTTGGGGTTTATTGAATCTCCCACTTACCCTCGACAGTCTTGATCTCGCCGGCTCCAAAGCCTGTGAAGGTCCTCTTGTGCTTCGGCCGCGAGATGCCCGCTGGCCCCACTGCACCTTGAATATCCACGAGCGGAGCTCCAGTAGAGGGACGTCGCTCCCGGGTAGGCAGACGCTCGGAAGCCATGGCAAACGGCTCTAAGACACTGTAAGGAAGTGGCTTGAAACAATGTCAACGGTTGTTCTGAGACAGTAGGAAAGCAGATCAATGGAATCTGGGCGCGGCGCAGATCTATATCGAACCCCTTCGTTCGAGTGTATTGTATTGAAAGCAGTGTCAAGGCAAACGAAAAACAAAAAGGTGCAAAACAGTCCGACGTACCTGTATAGTATCCGATCCGGGAGCGGGGAATCTGAAGCTCAGGTCCAGCTACGACAGCGGAAGCTTAGAGGAAGCTAGGCAAGCGGAGTAGCTGCAAGCTCGGCCACTTTAAGGTTCGACGAAGGGATGGTGCGGTACAGCTTATCACGCCTTTGGCCAAGGTAATGAGTGGTGATAACGGCACCAGAGGAGGCTACTGGCTACGACACAGAGAAGCTGGCAGCTGAAGGACGAAGAACAGGAGAGGAGGGAGAGGGAAAAGCTCACGGGCAAAGGATGGGGCAGGCAGCTTTAATATCAACCAGATACCTACTCTGTACCTGACTTAGCAACGGAACAGGGGAGGTGGAAGGAACGAGGAAAGGGAACACGAGGAAAGCGCGCGGGGAGCAAGCATGAGCCCAAGAGACACGATTGGAATGGGCCGACTTACATGCTCACTGACGACACCGCACGGCGGGCTCATGCGACCTTTCGCGGCCTGGGACCTGGACCGCGAGCATCCCGCAGCAAGCGGGGTGAGATCACAGCCATACCATGCCATCCTCGCTCGGCCCATACAGATACCTTACCTCACTCGACATGTAGCTTGCATGACCCATGGGTATCAACCGAGTTCGAGAGGGGATCGCCTCTCGAGCCTGAGTGGCTGGGCCGGCCCTGGCCTGGTTCGTCAACCTTATGAAGGTCTCGCAAGCGCACGCATGGGCTTACACCCATGCCCGGTTTCGCCTAGTTCGGCTTGGCCAGACTTCTGAACTGAAGGTCCTCCGTCCACCAGCGATCTCGTCAGACCTGCTTTTCGATGCCGCGCATGTAGCTTGCCGGAATGGAGTCGCAAACAACGCGGCTGCATGCCGCACTCGACGGTAGATATTTCCATCGCGGCACCAGCCAGCCGAGCTTTGTCCCCATGATCTGCCCGGCAGCAACGGGTGGGCGGGGTCATGCACCAAGAGCGGACTGCTGTAGCCCATTGGAAACTTGCTGCACGGGCTTCGGGGAACCACCCTACCTACCAACAATATCTCTGCTGATGTAGCTCTAGTGTGGGTTGAGTTGCTTGAGCTGTGGATACTTATGAGTAGGTAGGTAGCTGTAGCTCCAGAGAGCTATTTTCTGGCCCACGTTCAAGCACGACAAACCCACACTCTCCATATCCAGTGCGCGGCAATGCGGGGCATCGCCATCGACCTTACCTTACCAGCCGGCCTCCAGGGCTCCCAGTCTTTCCACACCGACCATAGAGACTCTGGCTGGATTGACTGTATGACGAACGTGAAACGCAGCCCATGTCGGGAGCCAGGTCGCTGTCTCTTGTCAGGGAATGCCTGCCGAATGTGATTCGAGACGTGCTTATGCTACTGCGCACCATCGATGCCTCTGGCTTTGACATTATAGGATACACTCTGGGCGGCCTGGGCGCCACCCATGTTGTACATCCACTTCGCATGATCTGCCACGGATAACTTGTCCCGGAAATGTGTCCGGACTAAGCTTGTTCACTGTGCTCGTGCGGAAATGCATATTGACCACCATCGCCTAGACACGCTGCTCATACCGTCAGGGAGAACGCTTCTGTTTCAATTACGATGCTAGCACGTTTGTTATAGTGGGAAACGATCACAAGAGTATGTAGCACACGCCGGGTGCTTGAATGAATTCGACCTCAGCGCATTCTCTTCTTGCAAAGCTCGGTACAAAAGAGCCACCTCAGGCCTCGATGGTCTTCTCTTTTCTCCAAGTCTCAATCAAGGGAAAAGACATTTGATTGCCCAACATATCCAATTCCTCCACCAAGTCTTAAAAAAACAAAGGCTGCAGGGCAACCAATGGCCCACCTTCTAGGTCGCCTGACTCCTTGTAACTCCATGATCTGTCGTGGCAGGACTAATCTGCCATCGTTGTAGGATGCAACGTCTGCCCTGCATCAAACACCTCACAACGTTTGTCGTGCGCAACCAGCTACCCAAGCGTGACTCGTGTTGAAGCGTCGAGGACGAGTGGCTTCAAGGAACTTGATTAAAAAGTAGTACAGCCTGCATATGGGCCGTATGCGAAAGAAGAGTCTGCCAGCCTGACTAACGCCGCCTGGAGCGCGATGAAAAGCGCTCGAAACCAAGACTCCAAACTCCGACTATGCTTCAGACGCTTGCTCCTTTGCAAGAAATCTGCATTGACGTAAGACTTAATGACAATCTACAATGACCATCAGAGGATTCCAGAATCCTTCAGTGCATTGTTCAGGATGGTTTCCTTGACCGCCGCAAACACGAGGCGGATGTTGGATGTATCCGTAGCTTGCGTGAGGCTGTATACGAGTAAGTACGCGTTCAGATGCCGTGGCTGTTTTGATATGCTTACTGAGGGTAGAGGTTCAAATGCGCCCTGTTCACCTGGTTGAAGCGCCACAGTAGATACTTGGCAGCTTTGTTCACGTCGTTACCGCCCGAATAGTCGGGGAAATAATTTCCCAACGGCGACCGTCCCAGCTTTTGTTTGAAGATGTCCACCTTGTTGAGGAAGAGGATAATACTGGTCCGCATGAACCACCGGGAGTTGACGACCGAGTCGAAGAGCAACAGGCTTTCCATCATTCGATTCTATCACTGCCGTGTCAGCGGTCGCCACGTACCCGTACTATGCGAAGAGAGAACCTACCTGTGTGCTTTCTTCCAGAAGAACCTGATCATATTCGCTGAGTGCAACGCAAAAGATGATTGACGTAACATTTTCAAAGCAGTGAATCCACTTCTTTCTCTCACTTCGCTGGCCTCCCACATCAAACATGCTAGTTGCTTGTTAGCCGAAAAGGCACAGCCATCGCCACCGGGATAACCGCAGACATACTGAATACTTAGTTGGCCCATTTGAAAGCGAGTCTCGTATATACCGGTCGTCTTCGTCCGCGCTCGGAGGACGTCCATCTCGGATGGAAGATAGTCGGGTGCAACAATGCGCATGACTTCTTGGAAAAAGCTATATCCCGGATCATTAGAGACAGCTCACACACGTACAGGTGCTGCAACTTACTATTCGGCCGAGTCCATCAAGTAAAATTCGGTTTGATGCTCCATCAACTCGTCCCGGGCCGGATCATTCCATATCGAACGAACAGCCACGCCAACTTGGGGGTCGATGTGCGCCTGTGGCCCAGATTCTGCTTGATATTGCATCAGGAAGTCGGCGTACCGTCTATTCTCGGCATTATGTGGCTCGATATCGAATTGCTGCATAGCAGTGATGACTGCCTTCGCGCACTCGACCAGGTTTTTAAATACCGTGGGCCGATAGTTGTATAGTTCGTCTTCATTGTAGCCCTTGAGATGGATGATTTTCATCTGCTTGACAATGGTCGACTTCCCGCTCTCTCCAGAGCCTGAACGACATGCGCGTCAGCGGCCGAATGTTCACCAGCGTTCCGATAGTGCTTACCTAGTAGCAAAATCTTGCATTCCTTGCGTAGCCTTTTCGAGTCCTCCTCGAGGACTCTGTCGATGGCTTGGCTCTTCTTCTTCTGCTCCACCTCCTCAGTGTTCGTGCTCATGCAGGAACCCATCGTGGAGGTCAATATTGCGGTTCAAGCTGAACCAGCCGATGCAGAGACCTCTATTGAATGGGGGATTAGGATGCTAGCAAATCAGAGCGTTGCGCCAATCACTGGCGCATGGTCGTGGAGACAGCGGCGGAAGCTTTCGAGCAAACCACGGTTGGCTGACGGGCGCAAGAACCAAAGCGGAAGCGCAGCGGTGCACGGCAAGAATAAGAAAGCCCGGAGCGTTGGGTGATGGGACGTGATGAACGGAGACCGAAGGTGAGCGAGTTTTGGGCGGGCGGCGGATCGTGAATTTGATGGCCGCAGCCGGCGCAGATGTCGGGACCCGACGGGATAAAAATGGACGATCGTGTAGGGCGATGATGACCTCGTCAAGCTTGTCGTCGGGAGTTCGACTTGACCGGCTGGCTCGTTGCAGCTGGGACAAGGTACAACATGAGGCAAGTTGAGGTTCGGCGGGTAACGGCGATGTGGGTGATGACGGTGGCACCAATTGGGGTTGAGAAGAGGTGGTCGAAGCTAAATTGCGGAGGCGAACTCAACAGCCAAGAGTGACAAAGGCTAGCTCGCTCGCTCCCAGTGTCTCGAGAGCCAGCTGCATGTACCGGTGTTCCGCAATCGTTGAGCTCTCTCGGAGCGGGGGTCTATTTCCCTTGGCTTGAGGGGAGGTAGGAAGCGGAGGAGACGGAAACCAGATGAAAGACACTGCCGGGGGAGGAAGGAAGAGGAGCAGGAGGGAGCTCGGGTGGGTGTTTGGCAGATTCTGGATCGGCAGCGGATTAAGGGACTAAACCAGGTGGTAAGGTAGGTGAGTAGTAATTGCCAGGCAAGTTCGGAAGGAGCCAAAGGTAGCCGAGAGAAAGAGAAGGAGAGGCAATGGCAATGTGCTGCTGTACGGGACAGGCGGACTAAGGGACCCGGTAGGCAGCGGTAGCGTCCGATTGTTGACGTTGCTAGCAGGGCCGAGTGCCTTTAGGTACCTCGCAACTCGTCGAATGACCCCGGCACGGCCAGAAGCAGTTTAAGGCCAAAGTGGAGTGGTGAAAGGACGGGACCACAAGTACAAATAGATGCAAGAACGAAGCAACAAAAGGAAGGAAAAAAGGAAAAAATGTAGAGGGGAAAAATAAGGCCCAAGAAAGAGACGAATAAGTAAGCATGGGCCCTTTCTTCCTAGATCCCACGAGACTCGGACTTGGCAGTTTTGCGTCCGATTCCGACAATGCGTTTTAGACGCAGCCTCTACCAAAGGTTTAGGTCGGGAGAATGAAAGGCAGAGAGGAGAAGAGGAGGCGCTGCCTGCTGGATGACGGAGACTCAATGTCGACAGCCCCCGGAGTTTAGCTCGGTGGGTAGCTTTGGCTCTACGGGGGCTTAGCGCAGCTTGTCTGACGTACCAGCGCCGTCGACTAGCAGCTTGGCTTCATTCTGCGCTGACCTTGACGCCCTTGGGAAGCCTGCCACAACCAGTGGTTGGGATTTGCAGGGTACCTTGGCCCTTCTCGCAGCACCCGCCTAAATGAGGATGAATCTGGAGAAGGTGAGCGAGCAAGGGGTGCACGGATCCAACATGAGGGTCTTCCAGCTGTCCGAGGGAAGATAAGTCGCGGAGGCCGTGTGTTTTGCCATGTGCAACACCCCGTCTGCTTCTGGGTGCCTCTCGCGTAGGGACGCTTGCCTTCGGTACCCCCACCGGCGCTGGCTGCCAGTTCCGGCACCGAGGCTCATACTTGGGTTGATGCTCTAGACAAATAGCAACGGCAAGGCACGGTACCAGAGGCAAAGGTATCTCCCGGGAGCTCACAGGGCTCGCAAGGTAACAGGAACTTGGCCGAGACACGGCGGTCCCTGCAACACCTGGTATCCACGACATATTCAGCGATCTGATGCCTGTGCATGGTGTCCAAAGCAAGTAGCTTCTATTTTCTTTTTTCTTTCTCCCTCTTATTCGATACCCTCACTCCGTTTATCTGAGCTCGTTTCGGACCAGGGAGAACCTTAAATCTCTGACGCTACTTTATTCCCAACCACGCCACCAGCGACAAAACCACCATAGATCCTTTTCCTGGTGCTGTTCCCAAGGAGATGGGCCGAAAGGAATAGAAGAGGGAGAAGAAAAAAAGAAAGTTCTGCTCGGCGTTGCGTCTGAGCACCTTTGTCGAGTGGGAGCGCCGCCAATTCGAATCATTTGATACCCCTGCGCACCCATACGCACGTTTGCCATGCCACGCTTTGCCTCACTTTGTCTCAACCACACCTGCGTCTCGAATCTGAGCTCCAGTCTGCGCCCAAATCCGCGCATCTGGGATGCGTCGTGGTCCCTTTGCAGACCGCCATCCACGGGGCCGTGCGTCCCATTGGAAGCTTCACCTCTCGTGCCAACCAGCCATTGTTTACTTCCTCGTCCTTCGGCTCTTTTTTTAGAGGCGAGAACAAACAATTACTCAATTGCAGTCCATGCGGGCCACTCTTTGTCGTTCCTTCTTTGGGGTCGACAAGCCACTGACTAGAGTATACGTAGGACATGTGCTGCAAACTGTTCCCAATGCCTGACTGCGTCTGAGGTAAGGCAAGGCATTGATTCCAGGTCCGTGGGGGGAGGGAAGAGACAACATCAGCTGTGCTCGCTAGGCCAGCAGCCGTGAGCAGTTCATGATGCTCAATGGGCCGATAAGGAACAAAGGCAGAGCAATGCAATTGGCCCATCGTGTCTGCTGGCAGAATAACAAACTCGGTGCGCAAACCTCATCCTGTCCAAAGCAATTTACGAATTGGCAAATGGTCCAGTAGCAGCAGTGCCATGCCATTTTGCTTTTGCTGTTTTCGGGTCTCGTTGCGGGGGCCAATTTCTCCCAGCTTCAACCAGCGGCCTGGAAGTCTCCTCGCAATCCCAATCCGAACAGGGGATTCGGAATTGCTGATGAAACCTCGACGTTTGTCTCAACAACCCCTGTCTCGCCGGGGCCACGAGGCACGGGGTAACCCTGCCACCATTTTAGATCCAGCACTGGCAAAAGACTGTGTTTGGCGTCCATGCCATTTGCGTACAATTGCCCCTGGTCTCCCATTTACAGAGTAGGCTTGCAACAGGTGGGCGGAAAAAATAGAGACTGAAGATATTCTGTGTCATGTTATTAGCAATAACATAGAAGCAAAAGAGCATTAAACACTTATAAAAGGCCAAAAAAAATCATATAATTTAATTAAGAATTATAGGATCAATATTTAGCCAATCTCTTTTAATTTTTACTATTATTATTAACTATTATTATTATGATGCCTTTCATTCGTGATTTGATAGAACTGTAGTATCGCTTTTTTTTTTTTGCTAACCGCTTGGCTTGGTAGGCTCTAGCCAACCTGGCTCCACTCGTCCCTTTGATCTGTTCTGGCTCCACACAAGCTTCCTGAAATAGGCCAGCGCTTAGTCTGACGAGTCGGGGCCCTGTTGTCGAAACTCATTGTCGTCCCATCAAAATAACCAACAGTATCGCTCTGCTCAGTTCTCTCCCATTTGCCTGTGGCGCTTCGCACGGTATTTCATCCCCTGGCTCGTCCTTCTTCAAGCGCCTGATCCATGAGCGCACATCCGCGATATTTGACTACCTTACGTCAATATTGATTGGCGCTTGGCAAACGGCCTCAGTCCGTAGGCACAGTGAGACGCTCGTTTTGTCGACAAGGATTACACGTGGTCATAATCTCAGGGTGCAGCAACCCGGACTCTCGAGTTCCTGATGAGTCGGATGTTGCGGGCCTGTGAAGAATGCCAGAGTCGCTTGATAGCTGGAGGAAATGCACGATTCAAGGCTCATAGTTTGGGAATGCCTTGGAATTATGCCCCAGGTCTGAACCAAGGTTTCATCCCTCGACCCTTCTTACTCGTAAAGCATAGAGCACCCATGCATGTTGACGAGTCAGGCGTTTTACATGCCGGGGCCAGCGGGTCTAATGCACATGGCAGAGTAATGAAAGGCACGGTACAGTACGATACTTCCAATGCTCTGTAGGGCCATTTGAGTTCAGCTTTGTGCTAACTCGTTGAACGCCTTGATGAGTCTCGAGCGCCAGCTCCTTTGTCGGTGAGCCCGTCGGTGCCAGACGTGCAAGCATCAAGCACAAGCAAACAATAACAACAAATACGATCCTGGCTCACATGGAAGCCTTCCAGAAGCCACAAGCCCGGCTGCGTTGCGGTGAGCTTACCCATGCCTCACCTATTTCGGACTGCTGCAGATGTCAAGGTGGAGTGTGGAATCATGCTATCCCATGAAGTGTCGGAACATGACACAAGAGGAAGCTCTTTTCACACCGTTGGGCGGCTATACTTGCTAAGCTCGGCTGAAAACCGACAAATGCAACTCGTCCTTTATGCCACTCCTCTGACAACACAGAGACTCAGCGTACATGTCGCGGGCTAATGTCACAATCTGGTCTTGGTGCCTTTGGAATACAGAGTTTAGAAAGTGCCACTAGTGTAGTCCGACGTTTCCCTAGCTCAAAAGTTGGCCCGAGCCAGCAATGCTCCCAACTCACGGCCCGGAAGTGGGTTTGTGTGCTAGGTCCCGGGAAACCGTGCGTTTCGATGGATGCACAAGGCGGTTCCACGGGGATGGAAATGGCCGTTTCGTCCATTCCTTTCGGTGGCACGCTGAACTGCGGCAGGCCTGAAACCCCGTGGGTGCAGCCAATACATTGGTGTTCCACGCAGCGCATCTACAATACATGTTGAGGCAGCATTGGCGGTCAGGGCATCAAAAGCATCAGTGCGGGTGGGATGAGCTAACATAGCATGTGAAGCAGTTGGCACGTGAACATCAGCGGAGCATCAATTGTATGCACCTCTGCGCCAAGCTAACTGGTATGGCAACGGATTGGCAGAAAAAGCGACACTGCAAATCCCTTACTTTTAAGCCTTTTTCATATCTAAAATATCTCCGTCTGCATAAAAACAATACATATATGTTATTTCAAACCAAAAATCTTACTCGTACATAAATAAAGTCATATTTGTTAGGAGAGGAGTCAATTAAGAACCAGTCCCGGTACTTGCAGGAAGGTGGTGATCCGTACCTCATGTACCTTATCCTTTTGGTGGTCTCGCCTTTTCTGCCTCCGACTTGTGTGGCTAGGAGGACTGGACCAGTCTTTCGGCTTCAAGATCGCGAAATAAGGAAATTCAGATTACAGTGATATTGATTGGCCTAGTCATCTACCCAGAATGCGTTTGCAGATGTCTTGGATCGCAAGGGAATGTCGTTCAATCTTCGAGCACTTGTTAAGTAAGGTATGCGGTACGACACACCCTCGTTCAAGACATTCAATGATTGTTTGGACAAATCCACGTCGGTACACGATTAGGTTAAGGAGTCCTGACTATCTTTGCCTCTTCCTCAATCCGACGCTTTCCATGCTGCTCCAGGTGCTGTGCAATGAAGCTGCTGGCTCGTTTTAGATGGTTTGCAGGTAGATACCTTAGCTTAGTCCGGTGCATTGGGACGAATGCCAAGCTGTGCTGTGACACGTGACGACCAGTGCTGGTTGTCGATGGCGGGGCTTGACCGACTTGGGATCTCAATTCGTCTATCAAGCCGAAATCCTAGACAGCTTGGATCACCGTCTCAACGGCCGTGTAAGTCGCCCTGACGGACCATTGTTGGGCAGACTGTTCTTACCTTAATCCGCGACCATTTCCATCTTGTATCGTTTTCGATCAGAAGCCTCCGCACATGGAAGAGCTGAGCATGGCATAGCGTGGGAAACCAGCATCACCTCTCTTGGACTTTGTTTGCGATTAGCATTCTCGTCTTATTGATCTGCAGCATTTCTCTCTCTATATTCAAGCCCCTTGTCAACGAACTTCACGAATCGCTTTGTTCTCCCGATACCATCTCGTCAGGCCATTCGGTAGCACACCTTAAGAAATCGTCCTGCTCGCCTCCACCCCTCCACGCGCGCGAATGCACCCCCGAGTCTTCGACTACCCACGATCTCTTCTCGCTCTCCGGCCGTCGCGCGGTACAACTTGTCCAACCTTTCTGTGTGGTACAGAGGCATCTTGTTGCATCTGAACTTGTCTTGACGAGCTTCCGACCGACTAGCGGCTCGACATAGCTGCTGTGTGTGGGAAGACGACCTTTCTCATTCGCCGGCGTCTTGATCAATCGTTGCATTGGTTGCAGAAAGCCCTTGGCGTACCGAGTGTTCAAGCTCCGGTGTATGGCTTGCCTAAAAGAGCGTTAGTTAAGCACCGACCAGCTTCATAGACGAATCGATCACATCATGAGCACCGACGAGAATACGACGCCTCCGGAGGAAGGTCGGTCACTAACGCCGGCTATCCTGTCTCCTATCCCGCCTCCACAGCCGGCAACACCGTCCAAGATCGATTTCACACCTCTCGTCACCGTTGTGGACTTTCATCATGCCAGAGGACCTGAAGTTGAGACTTGGTTTGGTGTGGAAGAGGGCAGTGATCCTGCGGCAGACTTTGGATGGTCCTTGTTACCTTTTATGGCATTGAGTGATGGTGCGCATGCGTAGGTTAACCCATACTGTCAATAGCTGGCGTGCAGTTGTACAAGACTAACCTATGCTATCATCAGATCGGAGGAGGACTTTTCATACTTCACACTACTGCGCCCCCAAACTGACAACGAACCTGCAACATCCCTCTTCGGCATCTCATGCACCCGTCAATTAGACGCCTCTCAATTGTTGAATCGCCCAGCCGATGTTACACGATCTACCGTCCAGAAAGCTGTTGTCGTGATAGCGGATAGCCCACAATTCTTCGGGTTGCTAAGGGAGCGCCTGGGAATAGTAACTCATGCCTGGTTTTCGCAGCGCGATTTTACGGATGTTGAGATCCTGCGAAGGTTTCAAGAGAGCTTGGCTGATGAAAAGGCCAGGGGGGTGCTGAACGAGGAAGCAGAACGCGACCAACATTTGGGCATGAGCTTACGAGAGCTAGTCCACGAGTTCAAGTGGCAGACGCTCGTCTTGCTCAAGTGTTGCTTGCTCCAACCAAAGGTATGTTGTCAAGAGCTGTTGCGGTCGGGCACGGGGCTAATGCTATGCAGATGCTATTTTTTGGATCGCGTTGTGATCGGTTATGCATGGTGCAATTCTCCCTGATTTCGCTGATACCGGGCCTCATCCGTAAACTGCAGGACTGCGCCGATCCGGAACTCAATAGCTATGAGGCGACGCTGTCAAAGCCGACAAGCTTACAGAGTAGTAATCGTGCCTCGCTCTTGAGCTATATGGGCCTTCCTCTACAGATCTTTGGCAAGGTACAGCGCTTGCGCCTCCACGTGTGAGCACATCTTCTAATGAAATCATCAGGGCGGTTTATTCGGCCCTTACACGCCACTCCAACAGCTAGACATACTTGCCGACTTTGGCACGAAGTCATATATCGTCGGAAGCACAAACTCACTCTTGCTCCAACAGAGAGACCGTTACAGCGATATCTTAATCAACCTGGACGACAACACAATCAACATTACGTCGACGTCGTTGAGACAAGCCCTAGGGCTCACTGCAGCAGACCGACGATGGATAGACTTTCTTGCTCTAGAGGTGAACGATACGTGGGATGAAGCCAACCCTAGCAGGCCAAAGACGTTGGGCTACCGGGGAAGTGAAGAGTTCATCAGGTCGCAGTTCGAGGCGTACATTTTGGGACTCGTTTCATCGGTCAAATTCCACAACTTCCTCGTGTCAGTGGGAGACAAAACTAAAGGGGGCAATGGATCGGCCGACGCGGATCCGGCCGTGGACTTTGGATTAGATTGGGTTGAAGCCTGGATGCGAACAGAAAACTACCGCATGTGGAACGCTCATACCGATGAGAACATTTTCGCCGTCTCCGAGCCCAAACATCCTTGCGCTGGTGGCCTCACTATCGAAGACATCCAGCGCCATATATCCGAACAGGTGAAGGAACTTCACTTGGATGAAAAGTTGGCGCAGGGTCGCGATATGCTTGGCCGCAACCTAGCGGCCGGCCGTGAAAAGGCCTCCAGCGTCTTCAACAAGCTCTATTCCGACATGGAATATATGAGGGAGTCGCAACGCCGTCGTGCTGAAGAAGCCCGTGCCCAGGAGGCTTCCAGGACACAAAGCGATGCCGATGCCGCGGAACCAACGAAATCTCAGCCTGCAGCGCAGCCCGTCGGGGGACGAGCCGGGACTTTCATGGCTGGATGGGCTTCCTGGGCGGGCGAGAAGCGTAAGACCGGCGGTTGGGGTAGCGGATGGGGCAAGAAGACGGCCGCGAAGCCTGAGAAGGTTGAGGCATCCACGGCCCCCGCCAGCCCTACTGAAAAGAGCCACCAGTTCGTGAGTGTGCCTAGCTCCAGGGCCACGGCGAGCGAGGATAACGGCACGACGAGACCAACCACACAGGAGAGTTTTGGCGAGAGCATATTGTCCGGAGCACGATCGTCGAGCGAGCGGCCTACGACGGGCTCGTCTGCCGAGGACACTGCTGCCCCCAACTCTACTGCTGCCCGGGCGCCAGTCGGCAACGACACTTCTAGCCAGAAGAAGCCCGAATCCGACAAGGACGCAGAAACTGCGGTTACACCCAATGAACAGCCGAAAGAAACGGGGGAAATTGGCAATAACACCAGTGGAGCAGACAAGTTGCCACAGACTCGCCCGGCAGCAGAGACTGAGCAACGATAAGCAGCTATTTTCCCGAGACAAAAGGCTTCTCGGTAAGGCAGTGGCATAATTAATAATCTTAAAGGCTTCTCTCGATTCCTTTGCTTGGCACGATTGTGTCTCGCAAGGTAAGGGTCGATCAAGGTGTAGGCATACAAACACTATGAATATCAACATGTCTCGTGATCTCTAAGACAGTGCAAGCGAGCTTTGACATGCTTGTAAGAAATTATGGACTAGGGATAGTCTACATGCTGTGGTATCATGTTGTGCTTGTGACTTCGACCGTTTTCGATACATCATGTCCCTGTCATTAGATATCAACAGGATGCTGAGACGACGGGAAAATTCCATCAAGGCACGCCTTGCCATTTGAATCGCAATCTCCAACCGCTGGTACGCTGAACCCGGTTTTTTGGGGTTTTTTGTTGGATGTTCCTGTTGTATCGTAGCTAATCATGGTGGTATTTAAAAACGCCAACAATCTCTTCCGAAGCCTGCCCCTTTCTTGCTTCGCTGCGTATTTGTTCGCTTGTATTCCTCGACTATGGTCCCGGCGCCATTTTACATGATGGAGCTCATCGTTACTAAGAACGCAAAGGTGGCTCCTTTATCCGCTTGACAATGATCCTCGTCCGCCCAGACAATAACACATATCCCGCTTACCGAGACACAGCAAACCTCCAGTATCTATTCTTGTCTGAGCCCTAGTCGTCGCTGATTCTGGGCTTGTAGCTTAGCCATTACAGGTCATGTTAAGCCGGCTGAGTCTATGCACCAAAGCACTACCTTGATTAAATCAGAAAAAAGGTTGGGAACTAAACGTTAGCAGGTAGTACGCCTGCCACTGCGGCAATGGTTGTCCAGGAATAAGAGAGGTTTAAGCTAGGTATCCCAACTCGTCGTCTTCTAGTCGCTCGAGATACTCCTTGTCGAGCAGGATCTCGATACACTTCTTGATGTCGCCAACCTTTGGCATGAACCGAGATCGAATCTGGTTGATCGTCTCACTCATAAGTTGAGTGTGCTTCATCTTCTTTCGAGCCTTCATGATACGCACAATCGCGGACTACAGTATGGTTAATGCATGGTACTTGAGACAACGGAAATGTTGATGCTTACCTGGAGAACTAATTTACGGTCCTCTTCAATCGTTTTGTTCGTCTCCGCTTCCTCCTGCTTCGCTTCCTTGACGCCGCCGAGATTCAGGTTGACACGGATCTTTTTGCTCTTGAAGTCGTAGTTGAGACGGAATGTCGTTCCGTTGCCAGGTTTATCACCTCCCGACATTAGAAGTACCTTCGCCTTCAGAATGACGGCCAATGCTTGGTCGAGAACGTCGCCATTCAGCTGGGTGGCGGCTACCATGTCTTCGTATGCGTATGAGTCCTTGTCATTGAAAAGAAGTAAGATGGCCATCTGGTAGATGGATACTTGAAAGGTGTAGGGCGTCTTGCTGTTCTTGCAGTAACCTGCCTTGATTTCACCCTTGCACAGATGCCAAAGCCACGTCAGTTTTCGACCATCGTGCTTGTGCTTGTAGAATCTAATGAAACGCTCGATTTCAGCGGAGATTTCAGAGGGCGGGTTGAAATGTGTGCTGGGTGGTGTCAACGGCCAAAAACCGGTACCAAGGATTGAGAAGGTTGAGTCAACTGGCTTGACGTATTCAACACCCTCAACGTGGTCTCGGAATTCTTTGTTAAGATCCTTGGAGATTTGCATATCTTGGAACATGCGCTGCAATTTGTTGGTATACTCGAAACCGCAGGCCTCCTTCAGCTTGCTGATCATACTCGTCTCGGCATCATCTGAAGAGGAATTACTGTGGACCAGACGACGAGCCAACATACGAGAGTAGAACTTCTGGAAAACATCCTTGTCCTCAATGTACTTGAAGACAGTCATGATCTGAGCAAGTGTCTGCTCCAGCTCGGCCTCTTCGATGCTTGTACTGCTCTTTCGCAGCAGAACGTCGGTGTACTTTGCAAGCAACTCGGGAGATTTGTTCGACCCGGATTTGCACACCTCATTCCGATTAACGAATTCTCTGCAAGCATTGTCTAGAGAGCGAGTAAACTCCGGCTCGTCATTGAACGCCCGCTTGACCAGTCCTTGGTACTGGGTATGGATCTCCAGCAGTGCATCCACGTAGACCTTGGGCTCCAGCTTGTCTCCCTCCGACGACTGCACCTTTTGCACTGCGGCCAAACCGGCCTTGCGAACATGAGTTTCAAACCTTGTCCTCAACGGCTCAAGGCCGTCCGGAATGCGCGACAACAAGTTGTACATTCTAGCCATGTCATCCTCGCGGTCATTGTCCAGAAGGACTTGGAACTCTTCACGGAGAAGGTTCGAGTGGTCAGCAATGAGCGCTTGGTTGCAGGTCTTCTTCAGAGGGATGGCGATGTCCTGGTGGAGGTACATGCTCACTCGCTCCTCTTCTTCGGCGAGGCGAGATTCTGCTTTCTTCATGTACTCAACAACGCTGTTCTCGGCAACGAACTGTTTGGATTCGGCCTGGTAGAAATCCTTAGTAGCAGCAAGGAAGGGCCGCTCGAAATGGAATCGGTAAACGTCGAGCGTCGATTTGGACGGGTCGGCTTCGTCAAGGCCGAGAGACACAAAAGAGTCCACCACTTGCTTGATTTGACCATGCTCGATGGTCTCGCCGTTTCTTTGCTTTTCCACCAATTTGAGCACTGCATCCATCACCTTGCCAGAGACCTGCTCGAAGAGGACTTTTCGCCATTGCACAAGGTGCAGGGTATAGACGTCATAGATGTTCTTCTTGCCCTCGTCAATCTCGCGCTTCACCCAGTGACGGTTAAGATACCGGAAGAGATGGTGGATGTACTTTGCAGCGACAGTATAGCGACCCCATTCCTTAATGTAGAAAGATAATAGAGCCTCGTCCGTGTGCGACCTAGACTGCTCTACGAGAGTGGTGAGGTGTGACTTGAGGTAATCGATCAGTTTGTTGTAGAGTTCTTCACCGAGGAGATGCGCTGCAAAGCTGTCAGTTTTTCCTGGTTGCCAAATGTCGAGGGACGTCCTGGAAAGGCCGCCATAACCTACCTCCTCGCTGATGAGAGTGCATGGCAGGGCCGCTAAGGCCAACAGCCTTCTGAGCAGTGCAGAAGTTGTGAACAGCTCTGGTGCAGTGTCAGTGCCGAGACGGATGAGGGGAATAATCTGAGGATGACCGTACGTATAAACACCCATGTACATCTGCATGTCGATGCCTCTTTCGAGGTCATTCATGACACGGGAGATTCCTGCCTCGAGGTAGGTCCATCTAGACAAGTCAGCATGACGTTTGGCAGTAGTTAGGGCAAACCAACGTTGCGCCTATGTCCTCCCGGTTAGGAACCGGGGGCATCTGGTTCGGCGTAGAGGATCTTTGAAACATATTGTGTGAGTCCAGTAGATGACGATGGTCGCAGGCAGTCGGAGGCGGGGTCCGGAATCGAGGGGCTCGTGACCGCGAGACAGAGCCTGTCGAGAAGGCCTGTCTTCGGGGACGAGCAGTCGGAAAGCTCCTGAGAGATGGTTGTCGCTTCTGAGGGCTAGATCCGGGTCCGGTTGCGGATGCTGAAGCTGCTTGTGACGGCAGCAGTGGTTGTCGGCTTCAAGAACGGACCCGCAAACCTTGAGACAGGGAACAGGTGGCGGGGCGGTGGCAGCGAAGGAGTTACGGGCGAGTGCCTGCTAAACGGTGTATGGCGCGCAATATCACGAACGCACAGGTAGAACGACGACGGGTCGCGGGTGAAGGATGTAAATAATGAACGACGGACAAGAGGCGATAGATATGGAGGATTAGGCAGTCAGACCCGGACCTTGAAAGCGGCGTGATAGACGCAGACGGGACATGGATGGGTTGCTCGCTGCTGGCTAAAGTGGGTTGCTAGCCGAAGCGGTTTAGCTCCGAATTTTGCCCCCTTTCACCGCTGGCCTGTTGACAACGACTCACCAACAAGGTTGCTTTGACTCCGACTGACTCGATTCGAATGTCCCTTTTACAGTTCCAAAAGGTTCCAAAAGGTGATGAAAGAAAAAGGGTGACGATGGGGAAAAACCCACACCCCAAAACTTGGGGTAAAGCTTTTTCATCCCTTTCTTTTTTCTAATATTAGCCCTGCTACAAACAGCACCCTGTTTGATTGTCCGTTTTCCTTGCATCGCCAGTTACAGGAGGTCCTCAACACCAACTTCATTGAGTCCAGTTATAGTGAACAGCATGGTGCTGTAAGTGACCGGAGCACCATCTTTCACGGCGCACTGTTTACAAGACAAGTACAGTATTCTCCACTGGGTGCGATCTATATTGATCAAAAGGCATTGCCTCGTCCGCAGCGGCCTATATCCAATCAATCAATGAAATGCCTGAGAGAATGTGACGCTCCTGACGCCTTGACACAAGGAGTCTATGGGGAAATGAAACTAAAAGAGCATAATCGCGACGAGGTTTCCAAAATCATCGCTTTCCGGGTATTCCAAGTCTGCCGTTGACCACCCATCCACAACCGTTATACGCGCCCACCGTCGTCGTCCCCACCACCTAGTCGTTCCACTGTGCGGAAAATATTCACTGTGAGGTTGATGGTCCATGAAATGAGACCAATCAGCATGAAAGCAGCGAGAGCTTTGGCCAAAGTTCGCACGTCGGTCTCTCTAACGTTGTGATAAATCAGACTTTCAAAGGCAAGCGCCGTGCTAGCGGACTTGAATATGATGAAAAAGAGGTCAAGGAGAATAAGAGAGATCTTTGAGACGCCGGAGCGCAGGCCCAGGGGTTTTCCTGTGTACTCGTCCCAGAGCATGTAGCCAATGTACGGCACCGCGACACTGTCCACGACCATTGCTACGACGGACTGCGTCCGCTCGGCGCTCTGGCTATCAATCGTGTCTTCGAGGCGGTAGATCTCGCCGGCAAGTCCGAGGGCGCAAATAGAGGTAAGAAGAACAGTCATTCGAAACATCAACGGTGCGAGCGAATGCCGCATGACCATGTTCCAAATCCGCTTAGAAAGCGCTAGGGTGCGGCGACGCCGTGAAGCCTCCTGATCCAAAGGATTGGGCATGACATCCACCGGCCGCCCGAAGGTAGGCTGCAATTTATTCAGCTCGTTGTAGTTGACGACCTCGGAGTCTTCATGCGCTGCACGACCCCAGGCAGACGACTGGACGAAATCCTGCCATGTCGTGGCGGACTCGGCCATGGTTGGGCGGGGGGCGTATCCGGCCACAATGACAGGTTCCGCAGACCGTAGATGATCCCATTTTCGTCCACGCCTGGGTGCACGACCGTATCTGATAATGTGAGGAACCTTGGACCGTGTCGCCCGGGCTTGTCCAGCCAAGGGATCCTCCCATTCCACAAAGCCGTCTTTGGAGACGCGTCGTTCCGGATCGCTCGGAGCGGAGTTGTGATGTGCTCGCACGGATCGTGGCGGTGGGCTAAGGAGTCGTAGTTGGTCCCCATTCACGGAGCCATATCGCTGCTCGTACGAGTCGATCCATGCTGCAATACGTGAGTGGGTTGGACGCTTTTAGGGGGCAAGGAGGAATGACGTACGCGGAAGGGACCGAGGCGCGCGCAGGCGAGGGATTGTATCAACAGCCGCAAAGCTTGACGTGCTTATCGACGCAGGCTCTCCAGCAGAGCTGGAACTGCCACCAGGTCGCGGTTGGGGCGAGGCGCTCATGGCCTCGGGGCGGCCTGTGTGTACGCGCGGGAGACTAGAATGCACCGAGGCCGAGCGCGGCAGTGTGAAGCGGCATGTTCTTCCTAGCTAGACTGCATGACGGGCGCTCGGTGAGAAAAAGAGAGACTGGTAGAAAGTAGGGAGAAGCGGGACGCAACTAGAAAGTGAAATAAGAGACGAAAGGGTGTGCTCAGATGACCCTGTGATCACAGATCGTGGGTGGAACATGGAATGCGTTTTGGACGGGTAGTTGACCCGCTACAGTACCCAGTAAGTGCTTTGGGCCTTGGCGTCGTCAGGTGCCTGGCAACTTGTGACGTCCACCAGGAAATAACCTTATGGGGCTAGCTTGTGTGAGATTGGCTTTACCCTTGCACCCGTGGGGGGGTCCTGATCCCGGCCTCGAGTCCACGAAGCATCAAACAAATTTCTTGGCTGATCTTATGTTTACAATGAAAGCATTTTCATGCGTGCATTCACAGTTTCTCGAGCTTCTCCTCCCTTGTATTAACCACAGATTAGACGACCACTGCCGCGAATGTTAGCCCACCGTATCGTTTCCAAGAAGCAAGACAGTAAGTCGGACTCGAGAAGGATACTTTGGTATGAGCACGGTTCGGTGACGAAAAACACTTCCTACGTGACAACGCATTGCAGCGGCTCAACACAAGTCTCAGTCCTGGTATGCCTCTGCCTATACTGCCTGCCTCCTCGGTTATGCATGAGATAATTCATTGGCTCCGTTTATTGTCCGACTTTGGACCTTGATAAACCTGTAACTACATAGCAAATGGTTAGCAAAAGAGTAATCAATATATAATAAGAAGTAGCTTTTAGTAGAAATGAATCTCTATAAATTGTTTCAAAAAAAAAAAAAAACTTCTAGACATCCCTTAAGAAAATATTAGTTTAATTTTAAAATTATTTTTTTTATTTAATTTTTCTTTTAATTCCCGAGTACTTAACTACTGTTAATAACACACCGTTGTGCAGTCCGGGTATTTAGGCTCGTTCAATAGTATTCCTGCTGGGGATGCAACCATTGACCACCAAAAAAACCAACGCCGCTTTGTCAGAGTATCAACATGACAACGGTACTGAAAAGGAGCAAAAAGAATGATGAGAGTGGGATTCGAACCCACGCGGGTTGCCCCACCAGGAAATAATTGTTAAGATTTAACCTTAACCTGGCGCCATAACCAACTCGGCCATCTCACCAGTGCATGGAAATTCAAATTTTATTGTAGACTATCCAGCTGAGGCGTGTTGTCTCACTGAGTCTCAAGGCCAAAGCCAATGCACACGTTTCTGCGGCCTGGAGGGAACACGCTCTTAATGCACGCTGTCTGGAGGGCAGGCGAAAATTGGCCTAGTGTGCCACTTAGTGTGGCTACCCTACATCATGGGCTCCTCAATAGTCGATGGGTAAGGTAGTAAAGCCGACTATGGAACAGGTAGTCAACGACGCACCATCCATTTCGCATGTCTTGACCGCGTGGAAGTCGAGAATTAGTCTAATTTTCATGGTTTCATTGAATAATCAGATGATCAGTGGCCTTGACTAGGCTCTATCGACATTCTTGTGCCTTGGTAGCCGCCGCCTCGACTACCCTACACTCTCACAGTAGGATATTGTTAGGGGTGGTGCTGTTCATCTGGCCGAACACAACGGACTGTCGCGTTGGTCGCCGATAAGACAATTGCTCAACAGACCGCGGGGAATTCATAATAGGTGTCAAGTGAATACCCCTCTGCGCATTGGCCAGGACTTCCCTTCGTGCTATTAGTTACTGATATGTATAGAAGCGGCTTACATTAATACTTCCACAGTTACTGGCTCTGCTCTTGTGTTAGTCCAATAGAGAGGTGGGATTCCTTCTAAATGCTAGCTGAGGCCGGTGTACATACTAAAACTTCCAATGACTCAACAGGCCAGAATTGACGAAACAAGCCTTAATGACCCTGAGCACTGGGATCACAACACAGTTGAGGCGGAGAGTTGGTGAGTTTGTACGAACAAAAGACACAGACCTGCATCATATGGTATAAGTGACCCACCATCATTCATTGGTGAGATGGCCGAGTTGGTTATGGCGCCAGGTTAAGGTTATCTTAACAGTTATTTCCTGGTGGGGCAACCCGCGTGGGTTCGAATCCCACTCTCATCAATTTTTTGCTCTGTCGAACAGTCATCCTCACGATCAACATGATGCACATTGGGTCGGCACTCCACCATCAGCAGCCGGTGAGATGGCCGAGTTGGTTATGGCGCCAGGTTAAGGTGTATCTTAACAGTGTTTCCTGGTGGGGCAACCCGCGTGGGTTCGAATCCCACTCTCATCATTCCTTTTTGCTTCTCATGTCCTATCTTGCATCGCATTGCCCATGAAATTATTACCCCGAGGCTACGAGGGAAGCTTGATCGATCCAGTAAGCATGGTCATGCTGTCTGTTGTCTGCTCTTTTGCCTGGCGGCTGGAGTAGTTGCTTTCGTTGTCAGCGACGGTCAAGGTGGGCGCACGAAAATCATGAACATCAGACTTGCGGCCAGCAGGGTATCCATCCTTTTGTAGCCAGGTAGTTCCGATGTCCCCACGTCCGGGATTGGCGGATTCAAGGTTTTGAGATTCCTTAGATATGCCCAGTCAAGAGAGCAAAACTTGAACTGGTCGATATGGTTGGGCGGCGTGAATTGGTAGAGTGTCTGACCAAGCGAAGCAAAAATCATGCGGCATTCGCATCCCCGGGTTGCTGTTGGTACTCTGGCGTCGTTCACCTGGCCATAGGACTGCTTGCATCTGATAGATTACACTTCAAGGACCTCTTCTTGCTATCGAGGTCAAATTGTGTGTGCTCCAGCAGTATTCGATATCATGAGGGGTTGAGCTTCCTACCATGAACAGGCTCCCCTCGCTATGATCTAGTGCTCGGGTGAGCTCAAATTGTGAAATTGGAAACGGGACTTTGCCATCATCTGCCGACCCAATGCGAGCTCCCTGGGGTCTCATCCACGTGCTTTGCCTTTGAAGACACAGCTAACGAGGGCTGTATCTTGCATGGTCTCGCTCAGAAGGACACTCATGTGGACCAAACTGGACTTCGCAGTTGAGATTAAGCTCCGGTTCTTCAAACACTTCAGTGGCCTCGGTGTCGATCCAAGGCACCTGTTGCTGTGTCAAGCCCAGAGTCCAGCGCATACGATTTCTGGGGAGAGATGACCTGGAGTCATGATATGCGGGAAACCCTGGAAGGACCGACATTTCCTGCTCGAGCAGTAGAGCTCGGCGCATGTTTTGTTAGGACATTGCCCAGTCACTACAGTCAATGCCGCCCGCAGGTACGAAGGATCCTACCTTGCCATATTGCCACGAGAGTAGCCCAGTCACACTCTTGGGAACCATCAGAATTGTCGACAGCATTCGTGGGCTTTTGCTGGGGACACAATCTTGGTAAAGGGCTCGATATGATTGAAGCCAAACTTGGGGAGCGCCTTGACAGAGCCACATTCAACAGGCTCTACGCGCGACCAATGCCACTCGACCGTCGGTAACGACTCTAGAAATGCCTCCTGCGAGGTCGCCCGATCGGAACGCTGTCACATGGAATGTGTCACATGAGAGCAAACTGCGTCAAGGCGGACGAGTATATGAGTGGAGTGGTTGGGCTAGGATGGCATGGGGGTACATGCTGCCAATGGACCACAAAGATATACACCTTACATGATTAGCAATAATATTTGAACATAATCTTCAAATGCCTAATAAAAGCTTCAAAGCTTCAATTTGACTAAGATTTTAATTGCAACTTAGAATAATTATAATTAAGTAGTTCTATTCGTAGTTTCATATATCTGCAGTATCGCCTTTTTGCCAACCGCTCAAGTACATGCTTGCCATGGATGGACCTGGTTACCCACCTTTTCTGTTCAAGGGTCCAGGAAATGGGGCTCGTCTATCACGGGTACCTATTCTAGACCCGAATCGGGGCAGCAAACTCCAACCTACGGTACTGCCGTCAGGTACCCGGTACCCATCCCCGGCCTCTTAGCCTCGAACTCTGGCCTTAATCGCAGTGCAGGTACCTTACGCCTGTGCCCAATCCTGTGCAGCGCTACCTTAGGTATCAACTCGCCAGAAGTAAAGGCCATACATTTCTAGGCCATCCCCTTCCTGTTTCGAGCCGTTCCCTTGGTCATTGGAAGTGTTCACACTCACATATTGGCGATCAGGTACCATAGAATTCATTCAGAACCAATTGAGGCGATAGCAAGTATAGAGCGCCCTGGTTTACCTGGATCGCAGGATGCCCCCCTGTTCTACGTCCAGTGGTTGACCATTTACAGGGGACAGTGACTTAGCGGCTAGCGTCACCTCGGAGCGCCTACTCATACAAAGCAAGGTACCTTCCTGAATAAAGGACTCCACCAACTCCATGCCCTCTTCGCCGCGAACTCGACCTCTCAGCATCCTGAGTCAATTCAAGGCACGAGGCCACAGACCAAAGGGCCACAAGCAGACGGGCAGTGACCTGCCGCCGCCGCCGCCACCGCTTGACAAAATCCCCTCCCGACCTCCCACAGCTCTCAAAGTCGACAGGATGGCTCCGACTTTGAAGGAACGAGGCGGGCGGCTCCAGGCTTTCGCGCGTGGCACGCCCGAGGCGAACACGGTCCAGAATCACAACCACGACCACAGTCACAGGAACCGGAAGCGATCAGAGACGCCGCAGTCCGTCGCGCCCGCCGCGCCCGTCATCCCCACGCGGCAGGAGATTGTCGACTCGGCTAAGCTTCCCGTCCCCAAGAACAGTCGCCATGCTGCACCACATCAACGAGATGGCAGCGTCGCGAGCCAGCCCGCACCGCAGTCGCCGCCTCACGCAGGTCATCCTTCGCAGCAACGCCGACCACGCGCGAGTTCAAACGACCGGCAGGATGCTCGCGACCCGCACGAAGCACTATTCAATGGCTCTCAGCTCGACGAGGGCTTCATGAACTCGGGCTTGACAACACCCCAGAACGAGCGCGCAGACGCGATCTCCGAGGCCATGCACCGAAACAAAAAGTCACCTGTATCCCTCAGTCGCCACCCTCTCTTCCGCAGTCAATTCGAGCAAGGCGCACGGTCTAGCGAGGATGCCGCCTTCTTCCTTGGAGACGATGGATTCATGACTGTCGTCACCGGGGGCAGTCGCCATGGCCCACTTAATATGAAGGATGGCTTCGACAGCGCCAACATGAATGCCCGGAGCAATGACGAACCGCACAACCGCAGCGGTCATCAGCTTCCTACATCTCCAGCCGAGCGGCACGCGAAGCTTCCTGTGCGTGAAGTGAAGGTCAAGAGATCGCACTCGACCCGACGAGAGGATCCAGCCATGATGGACGACACACGGGTATTGTCACCAACCATCGAGAGCTCACGATGGCAGGCACAGAATCGAAGTCACGGCGGCAGCCGACCTACCTTGTTTCGCGATGTCGACATCGAGCTCGACTCCTGCGCTGAGCTTGAGGAGCCACACTCGACCCCCAAAGCGCCGCGAACCAAGGCGCCGCCGCAAAAGAGCCTCATGGAGAGTTCCATGCCGGTCACCAAAGCATCACGGGACGAGGGTCCTGAAAAGAAGCGCCGCCGCGGCAGTCCAGACTACGATGACAAGGTCCTAAGCTCAATGGCGTATTCTCAGCTTCAAAATGAAGACTTTGATCATAACCCCGCCACGGTGACTGCACAGACCAGCTCGGAAGCAAAGGCAGATGACTATGCATCCATGCTGGCCCGGTTCTTTCCTAAGAGCGAAACCGAGCAACGGAACATGTTCGCGAACATGTCCATTCACGACTGGGAGGCATCCGGCGACTGGTTCATAGACCAGTTTGCAGACTTGATGCATAGACTAAAGGACGCAAGACAGGACAAGCGGCGGGTTGTACGAACATTCGAGGATGAGATTGCGCACCGGGAGGAGTCGGTCCGGATGCGATCTGAAATCATCGACCGCAAGCTTGTCAAAATGAAGCAGGATGGGCAGCGGGTTGTGGAGGACAAGGAGCTTTGAGAAGTATCGATACCAATGTACACGCATAGGCACGCGAAAGGGAAGCATGACTTGGCGACACTTTAACGATATAACGACGACTCACGACGCGGCATTTTGAGCTGGCTTTGCTCTGGGATTGCTTGTATTTTGGAGGTCTCACGGATCATTCGGCGTTTTTCAGGTGGCACATCATGTATTACTCCAACAATCACAGAAATGGAATAGCATTTAATCAGTGACCGAGCTTTGACAATGATACGTAATCAGACATCAGACTTCGGGAACAGCATTGCGCTCGCTGGTGGGATTACTCGTTCATATACGAATGGCCTCCTTCACTCTCCTGTCATGGCCCACGATCAGCCTGAGCTGGCAGCCGGGACGGTCCGAGAAAATGCCCTTTCTGACGCCTTCTGTGTACAGCTCATAGGCCGGGTAGTAGGCGTCGACAAACTTGACGACCTGGTCCGGGGTCATGCCGGCGGTGGGATCGCCCCTGTCGAGACGCAGGTGGTCTTCCTGCTCCTGGCGCCAAGCGTAGACGTACTCGGTGTCCTCGGCGTCGATGTGGATGAAGGCATCGAATAGATCCGTGATCTCGTTGTAGAGGCGGAGCATGTCGTTGACCTGCAGGAGGTGCTCCAGGCGGTGCTTGAAGAGGGTGTGGTTTTCCGCTATCCACTTGGCCTCAACCTCTTCTGGCTTCAAGGGCCGAAAGCCAACGCACCACCCCTCGAGGATGATGGCCTGGATGGGCGGCTCGCCTGGCTGATTGACGGGCCTCCATTGGTCCTCGGGCAGGCGGTCGCCCTGGCCGTTGAAGGCGGCCTTGTCGTACACGGGCAGCTTGATCGGCTGGCCATTCAGCAGAGCCGTGAAGATGCCAATGGTAAGGGGCATGTCGTGGGTGCCTAGAAATTCACGCAATCAGACGTGTGCTCGGGCGCGGGCGAGATGAGACGGATAGGTATGGTGAGTGGCGATGGGCGCAGTTACCTGGTTCGCCACGATGCTGCAACAGGGCGTTGTCGACATGCGTCTTTGCCAATGCTTCCTGCTGCGGCCTGCCTAGATAAAAGTCGTCGATGCTGCACACCAGAGTCGGCACGTTTTGGCTGACGAGGGCCGTGGCCAAGGCGCTGACCAGGGTCGTCTTGCCTGCGCCCTGGATGCCATTCAGTCCGATAACGAAGGGCCGATGGGGCACCTCGACCTGATGCCGTCTCAGGTGCTCAAGGATGAAGGGGACGCAGAGGGGTGTCCTGTCGTCGATGATTACGGGCTGCTGCATGTTGGGTGGGGGGTCGCGACGGAGGCCGCTTTCGTGAGGCTAAAACCTATTGCCTATGGACGAATGCTGGACGATCCCTTCACATCTGTTCGTAAGACAGCCGCGGCTCGTACTGGAGGTGCCAATGAGGGCCAATTGCTCGAACGGAGAGAGATGTCGTGAGGGGCGAACACCCGGCCCTTGTCCGGTCCTTGTCCGAGGATGAAGGTCTGGGGATGTGGGGAACTGATGTGGGGTTCGTACCTTGCCTTACTCGCGGCAGGGTCGAGGGGTTGATGCGCCAGACTCATCGAGCCTTTTTCGGGGCCCTTGAGATTCAAACGGTCCGTTTCAACTGAGCCAACGGCTTCTGCCATCTTCTCATGTGAAAATATCTTGCCTGGCTCTTGGGTGTCGTTTTGGTGGTGGAGTATGTTGCATGATGCAGCTTGTCGCGACGTAACCTTGGACAAAAATACCACAGCGCAGCAGCTTCCCTCAGTATCGCGAGACGCTACAGCATTCATCAACCCCAACCAGGTCACCACAGGAACCATCCACCTTTATGTCCGCTTACCTCATGCGCGGCCACGGGCTAGAATTCCTTCAGTTGTCTTTACCCCCCTGTCTGCGGCGGTCTGGCTACGCCTGCGCACATG
This sequence comes from Paramyrothecium sp. XJ0827, assembly GCA_020881915.1. NCBI lineage: Eukaryota > Fungi > Ascomycota > Sordariomycetes > Hypocreales > Stachybotryaceae > Paramyrothecium > Paramyrothecium sp. XJ0827. Next base: position 2,920,360 of record JAJFPB010000005.1, on the reverse strand, counting down.
ACCTCATGCGCTGCCCCGGGTTTTCCTTTTACATGTGAAGCTGGCCTTGTCCTAGACCGGACTAGCGCCTCCGCACTTGGTCACCCCTCGGTACGGCAAAGGTACATGGCACTTGTATCCACCAGCCAAACTGCTATGCCGAGGCTTCCTCCATGGCTCGGGTTGCCCGCCTGCGTTTAAAGAACCGAGCCCTCGACTCTGCCAGCGAGCTTCATACATTCTCCTCATCACCACACCTCACCTCCTCACAACTCCCCCCCTCTCTTCTCTCTCCCTTTCCCTGAAGAGCTGCGTACTTCACCCCCAGCCTACAGTAGAGGTCTCATCACATCACACATCACGCGTCACCATGGCTGAGCAATTGCGATACGACGGCCAGGTTGTCGTCGTCACCGGTGCTGGCGGTGGCCTCGGCAAGGCATATGCCCTTTTCTTTGCTTCAAGAGGCGCCAATGTCGTCGTCAACGACCTTGGCGGCTCCTTCAAGGGCGAGGGTAACTCGTCAAAGGTACGCTCAATTGATGCTTTCCCCGACCGCTCCTTCGCATGCTGACCGTGAGAAAACAGGCTGCCGACGTCGTCGTCGACGAGATCAAGGCCGCCGGCGGCAACGCCGTCGCAAACTACGACAGCGTCGAGAACGGCGACCGTATCATCGAGACCGCCATCAAGGCCTTTGGCCGCATCGATATCCTGCTCAACAATGCCGGTATCCTCCGGGACGTGAGCTTCAAGAACATGAAGGACGAGGACTGGGACCTGATCAACAGGGTCCACGTCAAGGGCTCCTACAAATGCGCCCGCGCTGCCTGGCCCTACTTCAGGAAGCAAAAGTACGGCCGCGTCATCAACACCGCGTCTGCCGCCGGTCTCTTTGGCAGTTTCGGCCAGACCAACTACTCCTCGGCCAAGCTGGCCATGGTCGGCTTCACCGAGACCCTCGCCAAGGAGGGCGCCAAGTACAACATCTTCTGCAACGTCATTGCCCCCGTTGGTATGTAAAGCCGTGTGGACTTTCCCGTCGAGCAACCTGCTGATTCCCGTAGCTGCCAGCCGCATGACCCAGACCGTCATGCCTCCCGACGTCCTCGAGAACCTCAGGCCCGAATGGGTCGTGCCCCTCGTGGCTGTCCTTGTCCACAAGGACTCTCAGGAGACGGGCGGCATCTTCGAGGTCGGCGGCGGCCACGCCGCCAAGCTCCGCTGGGAGCGATCGGATGGTCTCCTGCTCAAGGCCGATGACTCCTACACCCCCGGCGCCATCTTGAAGCAGTGGAACAAGGTTGTCGACTTCTCCAAGCCTCAGTATCCTACCGGCCCCAACGACTTCTTGACCCTATTGGAGGAGTCCATGAAGATGGGTCCCAACGAGCAAGGCGAGAAGCTCGACTTCACCGGCCGCGTCGCCCTGGTGACCGGCGGTGGCGCTGGTATCGGCCGGGCATACTGCTTGGCCTTTGCGAAGCACGGAGCCTCGATCGTGGTCAACGATCTCATGAACCCCGACGACGTCGTCGCGGAGATCAAGAAGATGGGAGGCAAGGCCGTCGGTGTCAAGGCGTCCGCCGAGGACGGTGAGGCCGTCGTCAAGGGCGCGATCGATGCCTTTGGCCGCATCGACATCATTGTCAACAACGCCGGCATCCTCCGCGACAAGGCCTTCAGCAACATGGACGACAACCTGTGGGACCCCGTCATGAACGTCCACCTGCGCGGAACCTACAAGGTCACCAAGGCCGCCTGGCCCTACTTCCTCAAGCAGAAGTACGGCCGCGTCCTGAACACCACCTCCACCAGCGGTATCTACGGCAACTTTGGCCAGGCCAACTACGCTGCGGCTGTAAGTTACTTGACCTTTACCATGTGACCAAGCTGACCATTGCAGAAATGCGGTATCCTCGGATTCTCTCGCGCCCTTGCCCTCGAAGGCTACAAGTACGGCATCTACGTAAACACCATCGCTCCCAACGCCGGCACCGCCATGACCGCCACCATCATGCCACCCGAGATGGTCCAGGCCTTCAAGCCCGACTACATTGCTCCCCTCGTCCTCGCTCTCTGCAGCGACAAGTGCCCCGACCCCACCGGCGGCCTGTACGAGGTCGGCAGCGGCTGGTGCGGCAAGACCCGCTGGCAGCGCACCGGAGGCCACGGCTTCCCCGTCGACGTCCCTCTCGTTCCCGAGGAGGTCGTCAAGCACTGGAAGGACATTGCCGAGTTCGACGACCGTGCCGACCACCCCGAGAAGACGCAGGATGCCCTGCAGAAGATCATGAACAACATGGAGAACCGAAGCAAGCCCGCCAAGGTATGAGACTCTCTCCGCGATCCTGACGCGAGGATGCGCCGTCTCCTGTATATATAGACACCTCTAGCGTTAGATAATGAAACAAAATTCACGAGCTAATACCTGGCTGTAGACCGCGGAGTCTTCGGCGGACAACTCGCACCTCGCCGCCATCAAGAAGGCCCAGCAGGAGGAGGGAGCCCCCACGGAGTTCAAGTACGAGGAGCGCGACGTGATTCTCTACAACCTCGGCGTCGGCGCCAAGCGGACCGATCTGAAATACGTCTTGTGAGTTTCGTCAACTGCCGCCACCACCCAGGTCTAACATTCCCAAGCGAGGGTGCCGAGGACTTCCAGGTCCTGCCCACCTTTGGCGTCATCCCGCCCTTCAACGCGGAGATGCCCTTCAACTACGACGAGATCGTGCCCAACTTCTCGCCCATGATGCTGCTGCACGGCGAGCAGTACCTCGAGGTGCGCAAGTTCCCCCTGCCGACCGGCGCCCGGCTCGTGTCGCGCGCCCGCCTCCTCGAGGTCGTCGACAAGGGCAGCGCCGCCATCGCCAAGACGGGCGTCACGACCGTCGACGCCGAGTCGGGCGAGGACGTCTTCTACAACGAGATGACCGTGTTCCTGCGCGGCTGCGGCGGCTTCGACGGGCCCAAGAGGGGCGCCGACCGCGGCGCGGCGACGGCGGCCAACGCGCCCCCGAAGAGGATGCCCGACGTCGTGGTCGAGGAGACGACCAAGGAGGACCAGGCCGCCATCTACCGCCTGAGCGGCGACTACAAGTGAGTTCCCCTGACGAGCCCAGCCGGTCCAGTACTAACAGCCGCAGCCCTCTTCACATCGACCCTGGCTTCGCCAAGATGGGTGGCTTCAAGGCTCCCATCCTCCACGGTCTCTGCACGTTTGGCATTGCCGGCAAGGCCGTCTACGAGAGGTGAGCACAAGAGTCTCATGACCGTGCCTGTTGCACCTTTACTAATACATTACAGATTCGGCGCGTTCAAGAACATCAAGGTCCGCTTCGCCGGCGTCGTCATCCCCGGCCAGACCATTGTCACCGAGATGTGGCGCGACGGCAACAAGGTCATCTTCCAGAGCAAGGTCAAGGAGACGGGCAAGCTGGCCATTGCCGGCGCGGCGGCCGAGCTGGTCGGCAAGGACGCGAGCAAGATCTGAGGGGGAAAAGCGTTGAAGGCACCGCCGGCCTTGATGTCATGTATTATAAGAATTGTACGCGAGCCTTGTTAACCCTAAAGTAATCGCTATATCGCTTCACCGTCCGTCGCCGTTCACGGCTTACATATCCCAAAGCGCCACGTCGTGACTGCCACGCCAGGTTGACTGGGTATAAAGTAATGCATTTGATCATCACCCAGCAGGCCCCTTGATAGGCTCTGCAAGTGCTCGTGTATGCGAGCGATCCTCCGTGATGATGCTCGAGCGCTAATCGTCCAAATACCAAGAAAGCCCTCATGTACCGTATCCGATTTCTGACCCAACCCAAACAAGGACGCCGGTTAAACAAATATGGTTTCAACAATGCTGTCAAACAGCTCTGGCAAGGTAGGCAACTTGCCGCAAGATAGTATCCGATCGAAAGTGGCCTCTGTATCACGGGTTGCAAAGCCCGTCTCCAAAAACGACTTCTCCACGCCCGAGAGATCGCGCTTTTCCGTCAGTTTCCACTTCCGCTCCGCCTCTTCCCGGGCAGCCCGTAGCACTTCCTCGGCGTTCTCCGACTCCCACAGATTGCAGCGGTCGCACTCCTTGCAGGGTCGGGGGTCACCGTCCGGCCGGAAGTGGTCGCAGAAGTGGCGGTAGCCTTCGTCGCCCAGATCGCTGCGGCAAACGTAGCACATTTTGTAGCCGCAGGGGCACGTGAGCTTGTTGCAGCCGGCGTTCTTGACAAAGGACGTGTTGCACCGAGGGCACACCCGCTTGATGGCCATGCTCATAGCCTGCTCTACCTGCGTGCGCAGGGCGACCAGAGACGATTCGTTGCAGACGTGGATGTCTGTCCATGCTTTGTTGCATGATAGACAGGACGCTCGCGCACACTCTGGGTTCCGGCAGGAAAACCTCATCCCCCGGCGGCGGCGGCGATGCCTACCGATGGCTTGCTTCCATTCCGTCGTGAGGCTTTGTCCTACCGTAGGCCCCCTACTCACCAAGAAGCAGAAAAACGAAGATAGCAAAATGGTGGAGAAAACCAGGGGTAGGCTCAAGAGGCAGAGGAGCAGCAGTAAAAGCTTGCAAAGGCTGTCAGCTCTGACTCGCAGCCGGCCTTCGTGGGCAGGCATGTAGATGTCGTCAATCTCGGCGTAGCTGCAAAACGGGCAGCGGATCAGAGGCAGTCTAGATGCAACGAGGCTATGCTCCGCCAGCCGCTGGTCTAACTTGTGCAAGATGCTCGCACCCTTCTCTTCCTCCATCATAGCACGGTGCATGTGATTGTACGGGATGAGACCGGAGCATTCGTCGCCGTCGACGGCAATGCACCGCAAGGTTCCTGTCTCGGGGTTGATGCTACTCTGCCAGCCTTGGCCGAAGAGGGCTTCCTTGACGGAATGTTGCACGCAACGGAAACAAATCATGTGCCCTTCCCTGTTGCACTGCGTAAACTCCTCAAATGGACACGTTCCGAAGCAACATGTGCATTCGTGGGTTGCCCCGGCTTCCTCGGCCTCCTCGTTGTTGAGCAGAACGGCAAGGCAGCGGTCCTTTGTCTCGCGTTCCTGGCGATCTCTGGCCTTCAGCGGCGCTATGAGGGTATTGTAGAGCTCCCGGTCCAGCTCGGCGCTCCCGGTGGGTTGTATTGTTGGGATGATGGATCCTTGACCGGTAGAGCGCCAGGTGACGAGAGGGTGGTTCTCTGCCTCGCCCGTGGCGACGGGCTTCCTTCGCATGAACAGGGAGGAGAGGGTAAATCTCCATGATTTGGAGGAGAGAGTAACGAGCGTCTTGCGCGCTTCGAGGTAGGAGTAGTTGGATTCGGCGAGGACCGCGTTGATGGTGGATTTTGAGAGGCCCTTGAACTCCTGCATGGCCATGGACTTGACGGCGTTCTTGTAGTCATCGCTCCTGAAGACGTCGGCTTCGGAAACCAGCTCCGAGGTCTCGGTCGACTTGTCGGGAAGTTTCCAGCGGCCCTTGACCCAGGCGGCCCGGTTCTTGAGGATGGCATCTGCGGCCAACGCCAGGCGGGATTCCCCGTCAAAGTTGGACAGCAGCTCGCGGAAGACCTCGACCTGGACATCGGGGAAGACGGCGGCGAGGGCCTCGAGGCAGTTGTTGAGTTCTCGCAGGTCGGGACGCTCGGGCGGGAGGGCAGGCAGCTGCGCCTCATCATAGATGTACTCGTGCTGGGGTTCCGGGTCGGGGCCGGAGCGCGACTGCGACCGGCTGGCGGAGGATCTAGCGCCAGCGGCGAGCAGGCCAGGAAAGACCATGGTGAATTCTCATGCTGGAGGCACCGTCACACAGGACGAGGCGGGTGAGAGGCTACGAGGATGGCGCACAACGGGACAGCCGGGGGATGTGTGGAGGGAGGTCAGACCAGGCGCTGTGCCGACGTAACACAGGGCGAGAGACGGGGCAAGGCAGGTCGTGGCAGGGCGGAAGACACAGCCAAGGCAGGGCAAGGCGAGGTACGTAACGGTAACAGCAACGGGCGGAAATGCTGAGAAACATGTGGCCACCCCAGATGCAGCTTAGCGGGGCTTCGGCTTTGACGTCCACTCTCCGCCCTCCGCTCCGGCGAAAGCACGGCCCCTGCGCATCACTACTACAAGATGCTTGAGAGGCATCTTATCAGAGTATGTCATCTTGATTCATAGGTTCGCTGTTGCATGATGCATCTAGGGGGTGCGGCTGACGGTGCTGAATGCAATCCCCGTTGGAAGGCCAAGTGTGGCAATCTGAAGCTCCTCATTCATGAGAGTGAATCACATCTTACTCACCGTCCGTCACCGGAAACGAATAGGTCTGGAATTGAGGAGTCCACACCAACTCTGTAATGCCCTTTGGCTCCCGATGCAAGCCTTTGGTCATGTCGTGATCACTGGCAGGCAGGGGTTTGCCCAACTATCACTAACATAGATCTGTGCCCACCTTACGTTTGACCATATAAGCAGTTCAGGTTGTCGACCATCTTTTGTACACGTGCTGTGCCACCATTGCTGGTCATTGCGCTTCCTCGGTTACATGTCCTCCAGAGAACCATATTACAACACTTGCTTGCTACCAGCAGCCACAACAGAACGAGACATAGAAACAAGGAGGAGTATCAGAAAAGCCAACTAAAATACTGCTATTACTCGCAGGTCAGACGAAGAAAACACGAAGAAACTTCAACTAAAAGGCTCTTATTATTCGCGGGTATAATGAAGAAAACACGAAGAAACCACAACTAAAAACCTGTTATTTTCCGCAGATAAGATCAGAACGCATGGTGAGCCCATGACTTCAGATCCTATAGTAAGGGAAAGTAATATATAGGAAGTTCGAGGTTGAATGCATTTACTTGTGGTAAACCAGTATTTATATTACTGACTGGCCTGTTTAATGCTGTTAATTTGACGACCTCCCTCCTCAATCTTGTTTAATGACCCCATTAGGCTTTGAGGCCTCAATAGCCTTCTGGACCTCTGCAAGCCTCTTTTCCGGCTGCTTTTTTCTACGCTCCTCTGCATAGATAGATTTGCCCTTCCCCTATATAATAGTTAATATAAACCCTAAAAGTTATAATATCAGTACTTACAGGGGCCCGTTGGTTTGTTTTAGTCTTTTTAACCCCTTAAGATTGGGGTTTATTATTGCTTCCTTTCAGTGCAATATTTGCAGCATGGCCTAAGGCCACTATTTGATCGTGTGAGAGCCCCTGAAGGGCCCCGGGCCCAATGTTAAAAGCCGTTGGCTCGACCGCTGGTATTGGGCAGGTTCCAAGCCCGGCAATGGCGTTTGGCGAAGGCGCCAAACAATGGGCTACAACATTCTGAACGGCTTCCAGGCACCGTGTCTTGCCTCCGAGGAAAAGCGGCCGTAGGAGGAGTGGGGGGAGGCGGCGGTGGTGGTGGTGCTGCTGATGCTGCCGCTACGGCGGCGGCGGTGCGGAGTGAGGGCGTAGACAAACTCTTGGGTACACGAGTTAATCGGTGTTGCTATCAGCGTGCAATCGGGGAATAGGGTCGGGGACGGAAATATGCAGCCGATCTACCAGCGCGGTTCGATCATGGGATTTGTCATATCGTACCACAATGGGAACAACCTATGGGCCCTACTGCTCATTCTTTGTCTAGGATTTGCGGTTGTCAGCAAACATGTCGCTACGCGAAGGACAATTCGCGTTTGACAACCAAACATTCCTTATACATGGCATCATCTCAGCTCGCGACCTGCACTGCACAATCATATGGAGTAGATGATTACCGTCTGCCGAAAGCTTGCGAGTATGGTCGCTCTGTTGTTTAACACAGCGTTTGGCTAGTCACCCAGGTGACTTACGGACCGAGGTGAGTTCAAGATCCATATACAGATTGGATTTCGAGATAGAAAATAGGATATCCAACAAACATCGCACGAGCCCTGTCGCACAACACGTTTGTTGCGAACGAACGGCCCGCCACTCGCTTTCCCTCTGATGCCGATGTCAGACGTAGTTCAACACACCATCTTTTGGCTTTACAACAATAAGACGTCCAGGGTAAGTATTCTGCATACGGTTGTGCAAGGGAAAGGTGCTTAGCCGCTGCAACATCTGGGCCGAAGACGCTGGGATCGTTGTGGTAATTGTGACGGTTCTTGCCGCTTTTATGCAAGTCACGCAACGTGACCATTTCGTACCCTTCCTGCGGTCTATCGACACAAAATGTTACGAACACTAGTAGCTCCTATGTGCGAATACAGGCTGAGGTGAAGTGTCACCGAAGCTGCTGTTCCGATCTGTTGTTCTCTCGAAGCGATGGACGGCCCGGCTTGGGGTTGGTCGAAGTGCCTATTGAAGCCAAGCATTCATCTGCAGGGCTCGCTCCTAGGTCATGATAGCACGTTCGCCGTCAATGATCATGGTCAGGAATGAAGTGAGACTGGAGACCATTGCAGCATGCGGTCCTTAACACAATAGCTAGTGAACAATGAGTGAAGTGAGGAGGATGGATTAGTCAGCGATGGAGAGCAAAAAAGACTGGCCTGATTGGGCTTAGTCACATACCTGGGTACTCCACTTCACTCCACTCCACTCCCCCAACCGCGATACCGCATCCGGATAACCGAGACAGACAGCAAAAAGACCACATTGACAAGCCACCACAAAAAAGAAAAGGACAGGGTCTGGCCGGGGATTGAACCCGGGACCTCCCGCAAGGACGATTGTAATCTATCGCCGGACTCCGAGTTTTGCCCGAAGCGGGAATCATACCGCTAGACCACCAGACCGGTGATTGTTGAAAGCGATGAAATTATTTTGTATTATATGTCCAGAATCATGACTGGGTGAGGGGAGTCCGGCGGTTTGGTTGCGGTACAGAGGTACTGTGGTCCCAAAAAGGACTAGCCCCACTTCCCGCTCCCGTTCCCAGAACAGCAATCTGTGAGTGACTGCCACTGTATGAGCAGGAGCAGTCTACTCTTTCCCAACCGATGCGACCGGTCGGTCTTATCACAGTTGAATCCAGGATCGCGTCAATGTCCATTGGGATTAACCACTTTGGATGTCCTACGCGTCAATGTGACGAGTTTTTACTGCCGGATACCCTTCCAATCAAGCACATGATACCATGTTATCTTCAAGCACGGTTCCAAAAATCCCGTGATGTTTCTCATGGTGTTTTGTTCTTGTCTTATGTCAACATGCTGAACACATCCAACCGCAAAAAGTCGCACCACACCATCGGGGGAAACCCAAGTGACACAGTACGGCTACCCTCAAGCACGCGCCTTTTGATACTTGTATTCAGACCGAAGCGGTCTTCTCTTCGCCCTCACCAGCAGAAACTTTGTTGTTTGACTGCTTTAGGGTAGGTCGACCTGCAGGGCGATTACATAAGGCAGGTCGTGAAGGACCGGACCTCGGCCCGATTCACGAAACCAATTTTAGCCCCACTGACGTCGTGCCAGTCGAAAGACGGCACACCGTCATCGGCCATCGTCGGCTCGCGCAAACTCAACCCGGCGAACTCATAAGCGCGACTCTGGCCACACGATAAGATTGAATCGATAACACCCTCGAAGAAGTGGGAGCGAGAATGCGCGGCGGCGCACGAAACCCGACGGTCTTGCGCCGGCGATGGGGCTCTACGCCCAGTTACCGCTGCGAATGCTTCCGCAGACAACTTCAGACAGGCTCGGCCTCGGAGTTCAAGCGCGCACCAACACGATGGCAAGCTCTAGGCTCAAGGAACCAATCGACACCGAGGACCTTACCACTCGCGCGCAACGGAGCAGCTAGATCACTAGCTACAGTGGCAGCGTTAGGTCCTCTTGCAGAATACGACAGGAGGGTGGACGAAGGAATGTTACGGAATGATCCGCACCAACGGGGTAAGACTACTGCCATAGCTCGCATGTGTCACGAAGTACTCATATCTGCCTCTAGGGATAATTCAGAGTTTGCAACACCTTCACAATGAGCTTCTTCGCTATGATGCGCCCCCGGTGGTCCGTCCAAGCCTCGACCTTCTCAAGCCCGCGAAGAAATCAATATTCTCATCGTTGTTCGGGGGTGGCAATGGCTCCAAGGCTTCCGTTGGCCAAATCCCCGCAAACTTACCCCGAGGGTTGTACCTTTTTGGCGACGTCGGTAGCGGAAAAACGATGCTGATGAACTTGTTCTACGACACCCTGCCTGGTAATGTAAGGAGCAAGACGAGGATACACTTTCACAATTTCATGCAAGACGTGCATAAGAGGCTACACAAGATGAAGATGGAACATGGAAGCGACATAGATGCGGTGCCGTACGTGGCTGCAGACATTGCCGAACAGGGAAATGTGCTATGCTTTGATGAGTTTCAATGCACGGACGTAGCGGATGCCATGATCCTGCGACGGTAAGCTCTCCTGACCGATCCTAATGCAGCAGCTGACTAGTTTTCAGGCTGCTAGAGTCTCTCATGTCGCATGGTATTGTGATGGTGACAACATCGAATCGCCATCCGAACGACCTTTACAAAAATGGCATCCAGCGAGAGTCTTTCATCCCCGCCATTACATTGTTGAAGACGCGACTTCACGTAATAAACTTGGACTCGCCCACCGACTATCGCAAGATACCCCGGCCTCCGTCAGGCGTGTACCATACCCCCTTGGACGACCACGCCGAATCACACGCCGAGAAATGGTTCCGATTCCTCGGCGACTCAGAACACTTCAACCCGCATCCAGAGGTACAGAAGGTCTGGGGCCGCGAGATTCATGTTCCGCGAGTTAGTGGCCGGTGCGCCTGGTTCACATTCGATGAGCTGATAGGCAAGCCCAAGTCAGCAGCCGATTATTTGGAGCTCGTTCGTTGTTACGACGCCTTCATCGTGACCGAGGTTCCTGGCATGACTATTCGTGAGCGCGACCTTGCGCGGCGATTCATCACATTCATCGATGCGGTCTACGAGGGCAATGCGAAGTTGGTTTTGACGACCGAGAAGCCGCTGACGGAGCTTTTCGTGTCTCGTGATGAGATTGCCGAGAGCCTCCTCAAGCACGACGAGAAGGAAGCGGGCAAGTCACACGTGCAAGACGTGATGGAAGACCTGGAACAGAACGTGGACCAACTGAAGAAATCCAGCCTTTTCGCTGGCGAGGAGGAGGCATTTGCATTTGCCAGAGCATTGAGTCGGCTGAGCCACATGGAGAGCAAGGAGTGGGTGGAGAGGGGAATGGGTCTGGAAGGTCAGGGCGGCAAAGAGGACCGGGACAGCTGGGCTAAGGCGAGGAGTCGACAGATGGAGGACTCGATGTGATTTACGAGCGGCATCCACGGGAGTTTCGAGTCTTGTTTGGGTGGTGTTAGGGAAAGATGATCGGCATTTAGAAGCATTGCATTTTGTATTGCATATTGTACGTTTGACCATAGAGATTTTTTTTAGCATGATGATTGAAAGCAAAGACCTTCCGGATACAACCTGGCATGTCAAATGATGATTATGGCTGTTTGAGTATGCAGCGTATCCATGTAGTGCTTTGTTTGATGCTCTGGGGTGCATGTTGCTCCAACTTTCTTCGACCATTGGCTTTTGAAATGTTGGAAAAATCCAGAGAGATCAAGAAAAAGACTAGAATTATTTTCACCTATGAAAAGTATTAAATTCAGTAAGGAGCAAGCAATAATGAGCAACAGCAGAACGCCGTCAATAGCACATAGCTGGAGAACATGCGTCCAACTTAATATCTGCGGCTCTTCACCTTCATATAGAGGCACCAGTTCTCCTCATGTACGTGGATGTACGTGGGTCACCAAACCTGGCTGTGCTTCCCTTTCCCGACATCTCTACGAGGATCACACGTTTTTACCCGACTGACCCATTGATTTGATATTCTTGCCTGTGAGTTGCAGCGATTGTTTTGTACTGACGTGGTGTTATGGGAACAATCCTAGAATTGAAACACATCTTCTATTGACCTGTGCCCCGGATGACATTGTCTCCTTCGCTGCTTCTCTTGTTAGAGTGCTGCTGTGTGAGGCATGTTCCACTAAATTGATCAAAGTCGGATGTGCAATGTATTAAAAATTGTTTATCCCTTCATTGGAATACAATTTCACCTTTATCCAAATGGTTGGTGGTCGACAGGGCGCCGGCCTGGGTGGCAGCTGGCAAGAGGGGGGAGCTGCCGTCACGCTTGCATGAGCTTGAGCTGGGTGCAGCCAGTCGGCTGCCTTCCTCGGTACCCACTCTCTCTCAGCCAGAATTAACACGCACTGGCAGCACGCCCCAGATCGCCGTCCCTGCCGAACCTTGTCTGTAGCCCCCACAGCTCCGCTCGCAACCTCACTTCACCTCATTCTCCCCTCTGCACAATCACCCTTTTTCATGTTCGGGGCCCGGCAAGGCATCATCTTGCTTGCTTTTTCCATGCGCACGGTAGCATACATGCATCATGTCCAATCCAGTAAGTCTTGTCGCCCCTCAAATTACGCATCTTCACCATTGCTCATCATTCGTTTGCCTGCAGAGCGTCTTTCCCTGGGACTGTCGGGATAAAGAGGATCAAGCCAAGACATTCCACGCGCACCCTCTCCGAAGGGCAAACCAGTCTCTGTCAGAGGAAAATCTGAGGCTCAAGCGGATTCTGCGCGAAAACGGAATTTCCTGGTCCCCTATCGCACGTGCCCACATGAATGTAAACGCCAAGGGCAAGGGCAAGGAAACGGTCGGGCCAAGCACAAGATCAGCAGTGGCCAACCTCCACCGGCCCTACCTACCCGTAGAAGTCATACTACGGATCCTCAAGTTCGCCCTGACGAGCAATCACCCTATCATTGACCCGCTCTGGCCACTAATCAATGAGAATCTCACCGAAAAAGAAAAGTCCCGCGGCAATCAGATCGCCATTCATTTCCTCGCGACCTGCAAGGCCATGCATGTAGAGGGAACCAGGATCTTTTGGCAGTCCAACACCTTCACCTTCACGTCCCCACCAGCCCTGCGAAACTTTGCAGAGTTAGAGCCCGACTTTAGGCACACAATCACACACGTCAGCTTCCGTGTCGTTGCGCGTTACTACGATGACCAGCACAGGAAACACAAGCTGGACCGCAGCTACCACCGCGACTTGAAGAAGGACCAGTCACTCAAAGTGTACCGAAGACCCAAGGAATCAGATCTTGTTCGCGGCGGCTTCAGGTGTTATACCTGGAATCAGATCGCCGACTTCCTCATAGCGCTGCGGGCACCACATGACCCGACCGACAAGAACCGAACGCAGCCGAGACCAAAGCTGCTGCCATCACTGACTTCCTTGCGATTCGATTTAGTGAACTTTGCGGGCGGTTTGTTGCCCTTCCCTGGGCCAGAGCTTCACGATCTTGCGTCCCACGAACTAGGCTGCACATTGAACGAGCTGCAAGTGACAGGCATGCCCGACGACGATGCAGGCATCAGAGCCACCGCCGAACTAAGCGGCCTGTTGAAAGATGAAGGCCTTTATCTAAGCGGCCCACCTTCATTCCTGGCTCAAAGCAAGCATCTTCAACTTCTCGGAGGCTCTCCATGGCTGCCCAGGGTGGTTCGAGCGTGGGTCCTCGATGGCGACGAGGATCTCGATATGGATGACGACGACGAACACGCACATTTCGGGAGACATGCAAAATTGGGAGCGCTCCCTCCTGCGCCGGCTGAAGAAGGCCACCCATTATCAGGCCTCAATCAAGACCTTGTCATCTGGAAGAAGATCCCCAGAACACGTGATGCAACGCATCGTAACTGGGCTTTGTTTTCCCGTGCCACTGGACACGAGATTGAGGACTGGGACTCGTACTGTAGTGACGATGAAATCTGCTCCTGCTGTGGCGACTTCCATCCAGAGATAGAGTTTCTGGAATTCCTCGAGGGTCAGCTTTTCTGATTGAGAAGGGAAATGGCCTGGGGCCGCTTGTAATCATCTCTTTTTTCATGATTCATGTACGATGACCGAGAGTCTTTGCTTATATGCCCTTTAGTCAACGACGAGGAGAAATGATGGGCAAAAACGATGGATGACTATGATGATAATGTATTTCAATGCGGATGCCTAATAAAATCACCCAAATGCATGCCCTTATGTCTGCTTGCTCGTCTTGTCCCGTCTGGCCCTCTCGCACGATCCTCGAAATGGGATGAAGACCAGGCACTATACACTAGCGGCGCCTGAGTCTACCCTCAATGTGGCGGCTCTTACCGGAGCATTGGTTCTTGGGAGACAAATTTTGTATTGGGTATTCTAATCACAAGGGTCCTGGTAATCATCCTTCCATTATTACGCCATATTTGCACCAACTCCAAAAAACCGTCGCACGTGTCAAGCGCGTCTAAGCCATGAAAAAGGCGACGACAGCGGCGCCGATCAAGCCCGCTATGGGAACGCGAATCGTGCCAGCAATGCCCTCTGCGTTGTCGTCGTTGTTATTGTCGTTGCTATCGTTGTCGTTGCTGTCGTCGCTCCCATCGTTGCGATCGTCAGCGTCCTCCGCGTCCACCAACTCACCACCGTAAGGCTCGCGGCCAGGGGTTACAGCGCGACTGAGCTCAGCAGCTCGATCACGGTAATCAGTCAGGTTGCGGTCGTTGTTCTGGTTGAGGATGCCGACCATGCCCTCGGAGCACTCGTTTCCCTGAGAAGAGTAGAACACAAGGGGCTCGGTGTCGTTGATGGTTACGCGGAAGACGCGATCCTGCATCACGTGTTAGAGATTATTCGTCGTTGGAGGGACTGGAGAGACTACGAACGGCCTGGTCGTCGTCGGTGCCGATGAAGCCAGAGTAAAAGCCGGTGCCGAGCTCGAGGGGAGAACAGGGGTAGCGGTAGTCACCGGCGACAACGCTGTGGTTCCGGGGCTCGAAACGGAACTCGAGGACATCGCCCTCCTTGGCCTCGACATTATCAGGGTCGAACTTGTTGTCGCTGGTGGCGGTGACCCTGATGGTCTCGGCGCGGGCCAGGCAGGCTAGAGCCGCGGCAGCGAAGATGCTCTTGAGAGTAGGCATGCTTTCGAGGTGTAGTGGGAGGTGATGCGGCAAGAAGAACAGGAGTGGTACAAGCAGAAGCGGCTTGAACAGGATGGGAAGTCAACAAAGAAAGTGGAAGATGTTTAGGAGTAAGGGAATTTATTCAGATATATGGGCCGGCTCCTGAAAGAACCTGGCCGACCCAACAAATAAGAATTATGACGTGGTGAAACATGGGCGGCCAAGAGCTGGACTGACATTTCTAGTATACATGTAAGGTAGAACAGAGCTCCATGACTGGAACCACAGGGCTAGATGGCATGGGTCCGAGTCCACTCCGGAGCAACCACACGAGCGGCCGGGTTGCAGGGACAGGGGACGGCTCTTGGCCGCAGGGATGGCCAATGCAAGCCTCCCACCTGGCCGCATCTTGGCCGGACAACCAGAGCCCAGTTCTGGGTGTTTCAACCGCATGATTGCTCAGAAGTCCGAGTAGGCCTCAGGATGTCCCAGACAAAGATGGGACCGGCTTTTTGCGAAAAAGCAAGGTTTGAAACGCTGCCGCCGTCCGTGAACAGGGGAGCACCGCCAGGTGGAGAGACGTCCCGTCCCTTTCCCTTTACCATGGGACATCTTTTTCACCAGCTTCCATGCAAAAGAGAACTTCGGAACAGCTTGATATTGCAAAGCATGGGCGTATATTGTACCAGACGGTTAGCAAAAACACCTAGACTGTGAAACTATAGATATATTAATAAATGTACTATGGGCAGTGGCTTTAATTATAAGTAGAGGTCTAAAATAAATATAAGATTAATCTTTAAAAAATCTTTAAAAAATCTTTAAAGATAATGCTAACTTTCTCTTAAATTATTTACATTTTTCTTTATTTTTCCTTATAACTCACCAAGGCTACTATTCATAATAGACAGGTTTTCAGTCCCAGTATGTTTTCTCACCACTTGTGTACCTCCAACTGGAGAGCAACCCACAAAGACATGGGACTTTCGTATGTTCCTTTGCTGCTTCAAGACACAGCATGACATGCGAGACAATCTCTCAGCCATGTGCGTGTCTCGGCCTTTTGCGCGGATACGTCTTAGCGCTCATGCCTTTGCGAACAACCAGAACCCTTCAATATGTGTCTTAAAGCCATGCAAATGACGTATAGCACGACAATGTTTTATGTGGTTGGCTACGAATTGGCACATACTCATTTGCTATGTAAACATGTTTCCTGCCAGACGTTCGGAATGATGCTAGTGTGAGTATCTCATAGTAGTCCAAGATGTGCAAGCGACTTAACCTCTTGAAATAAAAAAGGGTGATGTGGACGGGTTGGAAATGAGAAACCATCAAAACTCGTGCAGAACACCGAAGATTGATGATCAATTGCACGATAGTAGAGGGAGTGTGACATGAGAACCCAAAGACATACGGTTCGACTATTTCAGTTGATTGGTGGGAAGATAAGCATTACAAGCCTTCGTACTAGACGCAATTGCAGCAAATGGCCGGGAGGGTAGGCTCGAGGTGCAGAATGGTTGTCAAAGAAAGAGTCGGTCGGGTGCCTTGTGACATGCTGGCCAGCCTGCCACATTACTCATAATGATGAAGTCGAGGCTTTGCGCTGCACACACAATACTTCCATCACCTGCTCTTGAATCGACGAACCGCTTCGCACCGGCTTACACGTACCCACCGACCGTTGGGATCGTTGTGGGATCAAAGATCAAGGGCTTATCCAAGATGCCGCCACCTGAATCAGGCCTTAAGGATCGACAGTGCTAGAAGAAAGAACAGTTGTTCTAGAACCACCGTGTTCCTCTCATTAGTACAGAGTATACTACTAGTATTGGTTGGGGCCCCTTGAGGAGGGAAGGCATGCTTTGGAAGGCATGCTTTGAAACCGAGCCGGAAAATACGTCCGGATGACAGCATGGAAGATCTGAAGATTCAAGCCAAACCATTGGGTGTCACAGACTACCATTCCGAACTTCCCAAGCTCACCGAAGGGCGGCAGTTGATATCTTGCTTTGCACACAGTAGCGCGTAGCCACTGCGCCAAGAAGAACAAATCCCTGAGTCATGGCACAGCGGTAGTGACCAGGGCAAACGCCACGACCACGGGCTAGCAGCCAATCACCCGCCTGGTCCGCTTCTAGGGTCTTTCTAGAGCGCTGCATAATGTGCTTAAAGTGAAGACGCATCGAGGACGGGCTTTTTGGGTTCGGTAGCGACAACGAAGACAACGGAGAAGAGGAAGAAAAAATGACATTGAAAATGTGGCGCTGGATCGCATCAAAGCTATGCCCTACGGTCGATGGAGCTCAATCGAAGCTGGTGCAAGCCGGCCACGGAGCCCACCTCACGTCAGGTGCGTGAGAGCAAGTGAACAAGGAGGGGTGTGCGGTCACCATGACTTTGACCTGCGTCACAGCCATGGAGGGGACAGTCCATCGTTGAAATGAATGAGCTATCTCGGGAAGAACAACGGGTATTGGCGAGTAATGCGCGCAACGGGCCAGCCGTTGAACGGGGGGCGGGAATTTCTCGGCGGCTTTCAGGCAGGCCCTTGCAGTACCAGGTAAGGCACGGTGGTCCCTGGGGGTTACCTGTCTTACCTAACCGGCCAGCTGGGTGGGTTTACCTTGCCTCACTCAGTTGCAACTCGATTTCTTTCCTGACGCCTTCATACCGACTTGAACAAACGCAAGCCATAACCATTGCTAGTGTTCCCAAAGCTCAATCCAAGCAGGACGGGCGTCACGTCATGGCTGAAGGATGCCGCGGATCGGTGCGCTTGGCGCTCTCGGGATCAAGTTGTTGCCCGAGAGCCGTGGGCTTGCACCTTACCATAAGGTGAAGTATGGTAGGTACCTTGCCTTACCTTGCGATAAGGTAATAGTAGCAAGCAGCCACCACCACCACAAACACCAACACACCACGAGCACCACCCGCGGGGAGTTGCGGCAAGTTTTGGGTCAGAGGAGCGCCACGCAACACCCGCGGTTCGGCATGCCTGGCTTTCCCACTGTAGGTACATACTGTGTGCCAGGAGGTCTGCGTGTCGACCATCGAGCCAGTGCGGCACAGAAACAGTTTGTACGTAGTACAGCCGGCTTCTAGAAGAAGCTTGTCGTGCATTTGACTAAGGATCTTCTGTGGAGCAGACGCCCAACCCCCTCCCATTTGACGGCCGAGTGCCGGCCCACGCCAATTTCAAGCAAGACGACACGACACACCCGGCTGTCCTGCTCCAGCCCCGGGAACCACACAGTACGTTGGAGGGGCTCTCTCCCATTACGATTTCTGTCGCAGGCCGTCCCAACCCTTCGACCGAGCGCAATATGCCATGCCATGCCACGCCATGCCAGGGCTCAGCGCAAGGGGGGGGGGTGCAGGGAAAACGAGACTGGCGCACCTGACCCGGTAGCCGTACTCTCGGTAACCGTGGCAAAACCATGCTGAAGCCACGCGGTGAGGCATGGGCCTCCGAAATACGGGGTTCCTGCCGTGGTTTTCACGTACTGTGGCGGCACTTTGACCGACCGGGAACCTGGTTCTAGCAACTGGACGTCGATCCAAACGCAAAACTAACGGAAACTCTGAACAGAGGAACCGTTGGGTTGCTGCTGCAGTGCGGTACGTGCTGCTGCAGGCCCCGCCCAACCCTCCTGAGGCCCCCGGCCATCTCATTCGCTACCGACCGTTGCGAAACCACAGGGTTCACGATGATGTCGTCGTTCCGTGCCGCCAGTTCCTCGATGTCACCAGGGGTGTCCAGACTTCCCGACGCAGAATGCTTCAGAGCTCACCACATAACATCTGCTCCGATAGAAGTCCCTTGCGCCACATGCAAACGTGAGGGACCCGTTCGTCTCAATCAAGTGCCATGATGGGCGGGGAACTGCACCTTAGCTGCTGATAACCTTTCAAGTGGTTATCGAGCAGGAGATCGACGTGTCCCTGTCTATCCGGGGGGCTCCCAGTCATTCCATGTGAATTGTCTCTTCTACTCTCCACGACTCTCAAAGTGCCATGTCCAGGCCGCTTTGACGCGACAGCCGCAGCTCAGCTCACCACCTCCGCCATGCTAGGCTCCTCGCCGCACCACCTTCAGACGGATTCGCATGGTAAATCAAATGAGATGCACTGGCCCAAACGACCCCTAACCCCCCGCATTTCCCATATGTGAGTAGATGGGCATTCAGGACCGGCGGAGGCGCGCCGGCGTCAGGGCACTAGCCGGGTCAGGGGCTAAGCACTCCTCACACCATCTTCGAGCCTGCTAGCGGTGTCTCAACATCGCACCGGCGTAACGACCAGTCCCTCCTCCGTAGGAGGCGTCGATCATGTAAATGGCCCTACCAGGAGCTACGAGGCACTTACTGGCCCTTTCTAAGCTGGGCCACCGGCAACCTGCCGAAGAAATGAAGGCAGAGCTGGGACTTCGGCTTGACTCAGCCATCCCTTGTCGCCTACCCGGCTTCTCCCAGCTGCTAGACGACATGTTAAGATACTTGACCTGCCCCCCTACACATGATTCCTCCCATCAACTGTCCTGACAAGTCGATCTTCCTGGCAAATACCGGCGCGCGAGTCAAGGCCGCCTTTATCACTGCCCTGGTATCTAGCATCTGCCTTATCTTCCGCTCTCGAAAACCCTTCCTGTGCTGCTCGGTGTCCTTCACTCGGTGGCAGTAATAAATCACTCTGAAGAGAATCAGTATTCCTGCATTCGATCACATATGCTTCCACGACGACTTCTGCCCAAACATTGGGAACAAGCGGCTTAAATGTCGACCAATGCAGTAAGTAATCGATTGCACTTTATCTAGAGTACATACTGTGAGACTGCTGTTTAACACTGCCCTTATCGCGACCCTTAGCACAAGGCCAATCTTGCTCGCATCCGCGATAATCAGAGGAGGTCCAGAGCTCGGAGAAGGGAATACGTGCATGAGCTTGAACAGCGACTTCGATCATGCGAGCTTCAAGGGGTCGAGGCATCTGCGGAAGTGCAGGCTGCGGCGAGGAAGGTAGCCGAAGAGAACCGGCAGCTGCGCTCCTTGCTCAATAAGCATGGCATAGGCGACGACTTGATCACTCAATACTTGCACGCCGGCACTGTCTTGACACCTAACTATCCAGCCCATCCGATGCTGCCGGGGGGAGGCCCTGGACTGGCCGTGCAGTCGCTGCAGAACCTCATCGTGCCCAGGCGGCCGTCATGCTTGGAGACCAACGTCGTCTACTCCGTTACAAGGAAGACCAGCGGAGAAGACTCAGCAGCTAGCGTTGCCACGCCCAGCTCGTCTACTTCATGGGAACCAGCGCAGCTCGGGACACCCGTTTCGCAGAGCCACACGCCGCAGCCATGTAACATACCGCCGACGACGGCCAGTCTATCGACTCCCCAGCAACACCATCTTCACGTCTACGCAGAGAACTCCACGCCGAGGTCGCAACCAATGACTGGCCAGCAAGCTGTCATCTCACCGGAGGATGGTTACCAGCACAACTACACGGTGCAATCTGTGCTTTTCAATCATCAAACCATGGCCTACGGCTTGCCACTTACTTATCAGCCCAATCCAGATCTCCAATACCACAACCAGTCGAATAACTCCTGAAATACGCCTGATGAACTTCGTGAAAAGAAAAGCGGGCATGAGCCTTGATTTAAAATCCATGGAAACAACGGAACGATGCCTGACTTCGCACTCCATGATGACCGATACGACGACCTTCACTTTAAGTCGATCAACGGCGACAGGCGCGCCAATGACTAAGGAGTCCCTTTCGATTGATAGTGAACATATAAACGTATCGCCACGGAGTCGGACAACTGAGCGTCGACCAAATGGTGCAAAAGTTTTCACGGCAACTGTCGTCAATATGATATCGAGTTGTCCGAATGATTTCGACTGCAGACACCGGAGCTATTCAACACAGCAAGGCCTTGTTACTGGCCGAAGGTCCATTCGGCCAGGCTCATAACCTACGTATGATGGACGTTGTTGCTCAGACGAGCAACCGAATAAGGCCGAGCCAATGACGGCCAGAATGAGTCAAGATCAGAAGTCAAGGATAGGCAGCCAGGTATTGGATATGCCTGCTGTGTTTCGTGAATGGAGACTGGCGGCCTTTTGGCACTGCCGAAGGAATTGCGTGTGGAATTGATGAGCATTTATCATGCATCGCCTTGAGATGTGGATCTTCCGGACGAGTGGGAGTTGTTGCGTTCTATAGATTATGGGATCCTAGAGCTTGCAGAATGATACCAACCAAAAGGAGTGTAAAGCTCTTCTCTCCTACAGGGAAATGTACTCATGTACACACGCAGAAAATAGCTATTGACCAATAGCATGGTTGAATAACATGTGATATTCGGGTTTTGTGTTCGTGCAAAAACACCTGAGGATGGATGCACCCAGGGTCTTTGCGCGATGCTACTAGAGGATTGGATGAGCTTCACCTGTAACATGTATATGCTCAATTGCACCTTCGCCTAAACAATTCAGGTGTTGTGCTCGGGACGACGGATTGAGTCACTTTGCTGTCTTGTCATGAGAAAGAAGAAGAGTAGAAAGAATGGTGGGAATGCTCATTTTCACGTCTTAACTTGTGTAAGATCACCAATGGTTTTGAGAAGGATATTCTCATGCACAACCCGGTAAGGTTACATGCATTATCAAATTGAAGCCACGCTTCATTGGCTAAACTGTGCGATTTCGTGTGATTATCCGATTCCGACAGCTGCAGCAGCATCGGTTCATCGAATTGTGGGCAGACGCGCGCAAGGTTCAGTTGAGTGCTGTCGCTGGAGTGAGTGGATGTCGCGCCCTCGAATTGACGTCATGATGTGTTACCCGACTGTGCTCAACATTTCTCGATGCGAAACGGGTACCTGCCGCCTACGCGGAGCGGCTAGATCTATGATGAAATCGCAGCTACAAACTTATGAGGTAATAGGCAGCGAAAGCAGAGGTACCGCTCCTGCCTCAGCACTTCTAAGCATGCTCGCTACGGCACCTTATATAAAGACCGAATCTAGCAAATCGTCGATACAAGACCATACATCCAACATACACACACACAAACATACAAACGCAAGCATCTTCAACGACTTCACTTAGTTAAGCTAAATCAAGCCAAACCAAAGCAACCATGTCTTTCTCCAACACTTCCACCGGCGACAAGCAGGCCGACCCTTACAAGGCCAAGACCCTCGAGGAGCCTGACCTGAAGACCAAGGTCAACGATCTTGTCGACTTCATCACAAAGTCCAAGTTTGGCATGATGACCACCAAGGAGGCCGACTCGGACAAGCTCGTGTCCCGATGCATGGCCCTGGCCGCAACCGTAAGTCTATTGATCCTCTCCACATCGGGATGCACGCACCGCGGATGGCTAACGTCTACCCAGGAGGCCGGTGGCCTTGACCTGCTGTTCCACACAAACACCGAGTCCGGCAAGACCAACGACCTGTCGTCTGACTCGCACATCAACATGTCCTTCCTCAACTCCTCCGGCGAGTGGGCTTCCGTATCCGGCGTCGCCTCCGTCATCACCGACCGGGAGCTCGTCAAGAAGCACTACACCCCGACGCTCAAGTCGTGGGTCGGCGACCTCGGCGACGGCGTCCACGACGGCTCCGAGAACGACCCCCGCATCGGCATCATCCGCCTCAAGGCCGTCACCGCCACCTACTCGCTCGTCTCCAAGAACTTCCTGGCTCGCGTCGCCGACATCGCCCAGGGCGCCGTCACCGGCAACGCGGCCTCGCCCAACAGCCTGAGGGAGATCTCCGAATCGGAGATCCAGCAGTGGCGTGCAGGCCAGGCGTGAGCGGAGGAGATTATGACTTAATACATGATTCAACTGTACCATAGCATGAATGATGAATGACAAAACTTCATTTGATGAATCTCTTATTGCTTGCCGTAGTCCGCTTTCCACAGCCTGTCCCACTTCTCCTTGTCGACTGCAAATTGCCTCACGAAATCGTGCTCCAACTCGTGCGTCCTGCTTCCAAGCAGAACAAGGCTGTGCAGCGGAGGGCCGAGCTCTTCGTCGGTGGAGCACAGCTCCTCGAGCGTGCCAGCAACGAACTTCTCCGTATTTCCTCCGACCCTGGCAGCGCCGATGGCCAGGCTGTCCTTAGTGTAGACGCCTTCCTTCTTCTCCTCCTCGATCTCGAGCATCTGCTGCGCGCACTGACCGACGGTCATGTAGCGCGGCGGCTCGTATATCCGCCGGCCCCTGGCGAGGTTCTCCAGGCTGGGCTCCTTCACCTTGATGTCGACGAGGACCAGCGTGTGGAGTCCGATGGAGCGGTTCTCGCGGATTCGATCGTAGAAGGAAGCGGGCTTCCAGGAGTCCGTGAAGAACACCATCGACACGGTCTGGCCGAAGTTGTAGAGTTGCAGACCGCAGGCTCCAATGCCAGACATGATGGAGGCATTGGGCACAGTCCTGACCGGTATCGAACGCTCGCGGGCACGGAGAACGAGATCGGTATGAGTGGTTGCGCTTCTCATGGTTAGCGAGTCTGCAGAACAAGGTGCATTGCATGTTGTTGCTCACCCAAAGGGATCTCCCACAACCAAGAATGCGACGTCTTCGGTCTCGGCGTCTCGTAGAATCTCATCACTGTCCGACTCGACCATTTCGCGGTCCGCGATGCTTATCGACCGTCCATAGTATTTTTCCTACGGCAAGTCAGCGTTATCCCCGGAGACGGGGACTCTGCAACGGCGGCATACCAAGACGGCCTGGTCAACGAGGAGGATGCTGGTGTAGGCCTCGAGGTAGACCCGCGAGGCCTTCTTCACCACCTCCAGCCCTTTGACGGTAATATCCGTCTCATCGGACAGACCGAGACCAACAAGATACAGCATGGCGAATGGAACTTGGTTATGCGACGACAGCAGCGCAAAAGGGGAAAAAAAGTCGACGCAAATGGGTGAACCAAAAAGTACCCCGCGGTGGGGTTTATCTTAGCACATCGATAAGAAACTCGACGTCTACAGCACAAACGCGCGTTACTGAATACGGCAAGGGACAAGTACCATCCTGGCTCAATTTGCTTGGGCAAGCTGCTGGTTTTCCCAATCGCTACCGCGTCGGCTGGTAGAACTTGTTCTGTCATCTCGCCAACCCTCATCCGACCATGTCTGACTCAAAAAAAGGCAGCGCGTATGGCGCGCCTGCTGGTGACACGGACTTCCGAAAGACCTATGACCTCGACGAATATGCGGCCAAGGCCAAGGAACGCGAGTCCAAGGAGAAGGAAGAGGCCAAGGCCCGTTACGAGGCGAAGCTCGCTGGCAAAAAGTACCACAAGCCGTTGACCGGCAACGAGACCTACACGACCGCACGCCGAACCGTTCTAGACCTGACGGGCCAGGTCGGCAAGACACAGCTGGTCCCCGCCGGAGCAGGAGTCGGCAAGCGAGGACGCGGCGCCGGCTTCTACTGCGAGTCCTGCGACCTCACGTTCAAGGACAACCTGCAGTTCGTGGAGCATTTGAACACGACGCAGCACTTAATCAACGCCGGGCAGACGACGGAGGTGAAGCGGGCGACGGCCGAGGAGGTGCACGAGCGCATCGCGTTCTACGTCCGGCGGAGGGAGGACCTGGCCAAGGAGAAGGCCACGAGCCTCCAGGAGCGGCTCCAGCTGCGCGAGGAGGAGCAGGCCAAGGAGACGGAGGAGAAGCGCCAGAAGAGGCGGGACGAGGCGGAGAAGAAGCGGCTCGAGAGGGATGAGGCGGCCAAGGTGAAGACGGAGTACGGCGAGGACGTGCGCGTGGAGGGCGAGCACGACGAGGACGACATGATGGCGCAGATGGGGTTCACGGGCTTCGGAACGTCGAAGAAGTGAAAGGGGGACTGGCGTAGAAGAAGTTGATTGAGATTCTGGCTGCATGTATATGATACCCTGGGCGTCGGCTATTAAAATTTTACTCTTGTATAAAATAAAGATTTCAGAGCGTTCGACACGCCCCGTTCAAAGACGTCACTGAGAGAGCGGTCACATCAAGGGTTGTCGGAGCTGACATGAAATGAACAGATGCTCAATTTCGGAATTCAGATGAAGCTCTATCTGCTCTTGCTTCAGTGGGAGAGCTTTAGAGGAAGGGCAATATTTCCCGCCTTTTTAGAGCATGACGATGCCGCGATGGCGGGGTCTCTTCAACCAGCGCCGATGTGGGCGTGAGTGGCGGTTTATCGACCGTCTCCCCCCCACCATCCGCCTTCGACCGCACACCGAGGCTTCCTCCACCATACTGCGTCTCCAGTACCACAACCTCGACATTGCTGGCCCGAGATCCGCGCAATAGCCAACCAACCAACCAACCCCATTGCGACTCGACTCTCTGTCGCCCCGAGGAATCCGTGCTCCCGACCCCCCCCTTCGTCGTCGAGATGGCTTCTAGTTCGGCGGCCGCGGCGTCGCTGCTGAAGCGGCAGCTCAAGGAGATGCAGACGGGCAAGGACATCCCGGGCATCTCGTGCGGCCTCGTCAACGACAATAATATTTTCGAGTGGGAGGTGATGCTCATGATCAGCGACGACTGCAAATACTATGGTGGTATGTCCTACAATACGCCGGTCTCGTGTAACCTGGTGCCCCCCGTCGGCGTTAACGCCTCTTTCCTGGTCCTCAACTGCTGCACGTGCTCGGCGTGCATTCAACAATATGGCGTGGCTGTTTCATGACTGTATAATACGAGCGACTCGCTGACCCGAATGACTTTGTAGGAGGCAACTTCCGCGCCCGGCTCGTCTTCCCCCCGTCCTACCCGCACATGCCCCCGTCCCTCACCTTCCAGTCGCCCATACCCTTCCACCCGAACATCTACGAGAACGGCGTCCTCTGCATCTCGATCCTCCACCCGCCCGAGGAGGACCAGTACGGCTACGAGGCCGCCTCCGAGCGCTGGAGCCCCGTCCAGACGCCCGAGACCATCCTGCTCAGCACCATCAGCCTCTTCCACAGCCCCAACGACGAGAGCCCCGCCAACGTCGAGGCGGCGCGGCTGCTGCGCGAGGAGAGGGAGGGCAAGAACAAGGAGTTTAGGAAGCGCTGCCGCAAGTGCGTGAGGGAGAGCTTGGGCGAGGACTGAGCGGCCAAAACGGAGTGAGCTGCAGCGGCGACGAGTTCGGGGGGAGGCGGTTGCACGTTTTTTGGGCCTCCTTGGGGTTCTGGCCCGGGTGAAGCTTTGCATTCAGGCGGCGTCCTATGGATTACATGTGTTTCTAGATTCATCAAGCGTTTCAATAGCGTCCGCTTTGACTCACAGCGGACTATCAGCAATGTCTGCAAGGTTTCTCAAGCTTTATGATTACCTTGAGACGCCTCCTCCCACTGGTCTCGTGGGTCTATTCCCCTTGCACACATGCCTAGTGCTTCAGCACCTCCCACACGACGCGGTCCCATTCGTGGTCCCACCGTAAAGAACCTTCCTTGATAGCGCCCTGCTTCAACCTGGCCAGCTCGTCACCGGAGAGGCCCAGCAAGCGCTCCAAGATCTTGGTCAGCTCCTCGGCGGTCTCGAAGCCGCAGCCGTTCTGACCTTCCTTGACCAGCTCCCCGAAACTTTCAAAAGCCGAGTATGCTGCTACCGGGAGTCCCGCGCCAAACATGTCCACGACCTTCATGGGCAGATCCACGCCCGAACTAGATTTGTGTAGAGAGATGCCTAGATCGGCGCAGGCGAGCAGCGAAGCATAATCCCGGTTTGAGAGCCAGGCAGTGTGGATGCGGATGCCCGGGAGCCGGCTCGCGTCCTGGAGCTCCTGGATCTTTTCTATATATTTCTGCTTTTCAGGGCCCTTGCCGGTGATGATGGCTATTATGGGTGACGGTACGGGATGGCTTATGGAATTCGAAGAAGGGTTGGCATACGCAACGAGCGCGTCCAACAGCAAGCCAAAGTCTTCGTCCGGCGTCCAAGAAGTACTGCTGACGATGAGTCGAACCGCGCCGTCGATGATATTCTGGGCGTCGCTCTTTGTCTCGGGCAGTCGCAGCAGGAACTCCTTGCGTTGCTCGACTGAAGTGATGGGCTGGAAGATCTGGGCTGGGCGGTCATGCATTGTGTAGACTGGGCCGTTTAGTTGATAGCGACCACCGGTGAGCTGGCGCGACATGGCATCGGTGACGGTCAGATTGGCGTTGCCAAGATACTTGCCTAGCCGCATCTCGTAGAACCTGTAAATGGGAACGAGAGGTCTCAGGATGGCTTTCTGGGCAAGGATGGTGTGGCCGTAGTTGTGCCAGTCGACCATGAGCTTGCTTCCTCGAATAAGGGCGACGAGCAGAGCCACATGAAAGGTCGGGATCGATGGCGGGTTCTATGATGCGTTAGATGAGAGCCTTGACAGGATGGCGCCGGTTCGAGTACCTGAATGATGATCCATTGAGCTGGTGGTGTTGTGTACATGAGCGTCCTGAAGAGGGTCCAGAACTGCTGGATCACCTTGGCCGGGATATTGATGAAGAAGGGGAGATTCCCCCAAACAATCCACTCCGGCTGAGGGGCAAGCGCATACATCTCAACTCGGGGATTGCCAATGAGCTCCGGATGCCTCGCAGTCTCTGCCCGCGTGTTAGTGGTGACGTGTGAGAAGCTGCCATTTCCCGGCACGAACCTTTGTAGGCGACAATGTCAACATGCCTCGCATGCTTGGCCACGCTGATGGCATGATACTGCATGCGCGGGCTCCTGCCAATGTCGCCAACCACCAAGACCTGGATGTGCTCGTCCTCAGGGTTCTCGGCGGGTCGGTGCGGGGTGGGAATGATGTGAGGGAGGCCCCTTGCGGCCCAGAGGACGAATTTCAGGCCATAGTTGAGGATGACGACGGATATGGCGCCCGCAATGATGGAGAGTACCAGAGAAAGCATCGAGAGTCGAGGAATCGGACTATCAAGTGCGACTAGAATTTTGAGGGCTTGGCAGGATGGTAGGAGTGGCCATAAGAGGAGCGAGTGGTTTTGAGGCCACGAGTCCGGATTGGCGATGCTGCTACGCCCCTCGAGGATGTTCTATTGCGATGGGCAAGATTAAATGGCCCAAGAATCCGAGGTGCGAGAAAATGGCCTTGAGGGAAACGAAGGTATCACCACCAACCCGTGGGTCGTAGAATTGCACGCTTGATTCTGCTCAATGAGAGTGCTCACCTTTCACAGGCTGTAGGTGGTTACGGGAGCCGGCACGGGCGGGTGTGGCTGGTGGTGGCTCAGCGCTTCAGTTCAGTTTAGTTCAGTTCAGCATTGGTGTTGATATTGCAATTGCGTACCCGTTGCCGTTACCTGGGCCGCTGTGGGGATGTACCGACCACGGCAGGTCTGGGCCTTATCTCAGCCCCGCGCTGGACACGACGACCGTTTAGGCACTTGCTTATGCAGAGTTATGCAGGGGCCGGGGTCTGCAAAGCATCTTGCATCTCGAGAGCCCCCATGCTGCAGCGTTGTTTTCCCCGAGATTTGGTGCTCTCCTCGTATCTCTTGCGTGGTTGCTGATGCAGCGTCCTTCTTCTCCTCTTCCCCTGTCAGATTCCTCCCTTCAGCATCGCAAGTATGAAACATGACGTGGGTGGGATACTGTAAGGCGATTGCATGGGCCCAGGGGATAGACAGACACATCATCTGTGCACCCGCCCGGCCTTCTCCATCATCTGTGCTGCAAAAGAGCGAGCGGCCCTTTGAACAGCTACCTAAATTAGCAGGTCTCTACGTGAAGGGCTGCAAGGGCTGGAGCTACGGTTGCCAGACCAGGCCTGATTGAGGAGAGCCGGCGTGGAGAAGCGGGACATGAACGATGGATGTTACTCGCCACGGGTCGACGGGTTACAGGGCACATGGGCTTGGCGACATCACCGAGAAATGACGGTACCGTACTTGCGCTGTTCGCAAGCCGCGGACTGGCTGTACCCCAAGTTGACTCTGCTATCCGATCGACACCACCACGTCTCGCTTCTCCTCTAATTCCTCCTCCGCTCATTAAGTGAACACACCGCACCTCCTCGCTGCGCTGATTTCTCCTGTCGCACTTTTTTTGCTTCTGCGAGCGACCATTCTGTCTTTGCCTCTGTTCCTGGCGTCGGGACGGCGACGTCGTCTTTCCCCGTTGCTCGACCCAATCTTTGTGACCGTCCCTTAGCTTCCCACGTGCGCCCGCCATTGCGTCTCCTTTCCCACCAGACGACGACGCCGCCAACCCGATTTGCGCGGGACGCTCCCAGTCTCGACGGCACCTGCCACGTCGCGGCCGCGGATTTCCACCATCACTTCTTCCTGCTCCCGACATACTGGGCGCATGAAGTAGCGATTGACGCGTTGGAAGCTTCCGGTGTTCCCCTCCATCTCGTCCCAGTGAGCCGACCCGGCGTATCCAGGCATCTGCAGCCATGTCGTCCTCCTTCGCTCTCCCCACGACGGCGTTGCCGCATGCCCACCACTCCCATGCGCACTCTCGCTCGCACTCGCAGACGTCGTTGAACTCGTGGCGAGCGTCAATCTCGAACGGGCCCGACCACTCGCACAACGACGGCGCCGCGGATCCCCAGGCCCACCAGCACCCGCATAGCTACTCTAGCACGCCTGCGCCCAACACCCGAGTTAGTCGATCGAAGGAACGGTCGGTTCCTGTTCCATTGAGCACGTTGGAAGGCTGGTCGCACCTTAAACCTGCGGGAGGGAACGGGATGCTCGCTCCAGGCTCGCAAGCAGCCCCCATGTCTCTTGCAGCTCAGCAGCAGCACAATCATAGCGCTCACCACCACAATCACAGCCACGAAATGGATCACGATCACGATCACGATCATGAACATGGCCACAACCACAGCCACAGCCACAGTCACAGTCATGATCATTCCCACGACCACGACCACAAGCACGACCACACTCATGACCACACCCATGCCCATGACCACCACGACCACGACCATCATCTTGATCACCATCATGATCACAGCACTGATAGGTCGCTCTTTACAAGAATGCTCCTTCCCTGGACCGTTCGATTTCCTCTGATACATGCGATCGTGGCTGAGAAGGATTCGAGAAGGATATTTTACTTCATGGTGTATGTTCAAAACTGCACCCATTCGTTCGCAATCGACTAACGAGATCGTTGTGCAGACTCAATCTTTCATTTATGGTGGTACAGGCATTCTACGGCTTCGCCACCGACTCGCTGGGTCTCCTTAGCGACAGTATTCACATGTTTTTCGATTGCGTTGCTTTGCTGGTTGGGCTCCTAGCCTCAGTGATGAGCAAATGGCCTCCCAGTCAACGATTCCCCTACGGATTTGGGAAGATTGAGACCCTAAGCGGTTTCGCCAACGGCGTTCTGCTCATGTAAGTGGCAAGCATCATGCAGGGAAGCTGCACATAATTAACATGAAGTAGGCTGCTAAGTGTCGAAATCGCCTTTGAGGCCTTTGAGCGACTATGGGAAGGCACCAAGACCAAGCGACTCGGGGAGCTGTTCATTGTCAGCACTCTTGGCTTGATTGTCAACCTGGTTGGCATGATGGCGTTTGGCCATCACCACCACGGCCACGATCATGGACACTCTCACGGACACTCTCATGACCATTCGCATGACCACGACCACGACCACGACCACGCACACGGCCATTCTCACAGCCACGGTCATGGACACTCCCATGGCAACGAAAACATGGAGGGCATCTACCTTCACGTGCTGGCCGATACTCTTGGCAGTCTTTCGGTCATCGTGTCCACCGTCCTCACAAGCTTCTGGGGCTGGGGTGGGTGGGACCCGTTGGCGTCCTGCTTTATTGCCATCTTGATTTTCTTCTCCGCGAAGCCACTTGTGTTTTCTTCAGCGAAGCGCCTCCTTCTCAGCGTGCCCGAGAACACGGAATACAACCTCCGAAACACCCTCGGCGGCATCCTTCAGCAACGAGGCGTCATCAGCTACTCAACCCCCAAAATGTGGGTAGACGACCGCAACGGAAGCCATTCGGGCGACAAGCTGTTGGGAATTGTGCACGTTGTAGCGGCGAGGGGAGCGCCCATGGAGGACGTACGAGACCGGGTTCGCGAATATCTGCTCAAGGAGGGCGTGGACGCGGTCGTTCAAGTCGAGCGAGAGGGTGACCATTCATGCTGGTGTTTGCGCACACGAGGCCCGACACACCCACAGACACCAAAGCCATTCTGAAGAGCGATCGTGTTATTGATGTATGACCGAATTGCTGCAGTAAAGCTCTTACTCTCTGGTGAAGGGACCAACTCTGTCGGTAGTCCATAGCCACCTGTCGATCCAAACCAGCTGTTAACGGAAGGTTAGAATTGCCGTATGTTTTCGTCAGCTACTTCTGCACAGTACTTGACATTCTCATCCATATGAGGCAGGCGCAAATCATGTATCATATTTGAACGGAGCGAGACCTTGACTCGATGTTGTTATAGCTCACATGTACAAAGGCGCATTCATGCTTTCAGGAGCCAATAAGATGAGAAACGATTGAACGTACAGCTCACGTATCGAAGTACCAAGTATTGCTGATCGTGAACATGATGTCTCACGCAGTGTGAACTGACTCCGTCATTAAGAGGAGACTTGATGCTGCACCGAGAGAAGCAACCACTCTTTGGATAACGGCCCTTTTCTTGCAGACCACGGAACAATTCCGAAGGTTCAGCATCTGGCCGATGATAATGTCGTGGTGTTTTTGATAGCACTAGCCCGGCAGCCCGAGGCGAATTCGTCAACACCTACCAATTCGGGCGATGGTCGTCCTCAGCTCGTCGATCAACTGCCGGATCGCCTGCAAGCCGCTCCGATCAGGCACACCGAATCTGAATAATATAGCGGCACCCGGCTTACGGCCATCGGACAAAAAAGGCAGCTTCGAGATGCACGACATGACGTCCGCTCACGCCACCTTTCTCAGGCTCAGGGAACTCGGTGCACCACTCGCGGGGTCACAGGTAGGGTACGATGTGATGTAGGTGGTGGGTGGCAAGGCTATGCGCTCGAGACGGCGGCGAATGAACTGGCCCTATACCACCGTTACGATGCATCGCTGCGCCCCGACCGGCCGACTGCTGCACAGATCTGCAGGATCCCTTGACCGGAGACCCGATATGGCAACCCATGAATGGGCTGTTGTTGGATGATTGAGGTGTGAGGAGGACCCCGTGCCTCGCCTGTCGAAGGACTATAAAAAGGGGCGTCCAACTCCAGTTTCATAGCAGCCAGCGACAGGTAGGCAAGACGAAGCCAACTATTCAAGCAACATCATGAAGGCAAGTCTTCCTCCGTCTGCACATGGCTACAATATAGCCCACTGACTTGTTCCCTCAGCTCTCTGCACTTCTTACCACCCTCGTCGCGGCCACGGCTGTCACGGCCGTCACGCAGGCCGAGGCCGAGCGCCGCTTCTCCGCCGTGGGCATCACGGCGTCGTCGACGGGAGGATGCACGGACCGCACCAACCCGCGGTGCACGTCGTACGAGGGCCTGCGGGAGGCGACGGTGCAAGGGGCCATCACGCTCCGGCGGGCGTGCGCGTGCTCGCTGGTCATCACGGGCGGCACCGAGACGGGCCACGCGTCGGGCCCCAACTCGCACGCCAACGGGTGGAAGCTCGACTTCCGCAAGGCGACGGGCATCAACTCGTACGTGACCAACACGTTCACGCGGATCGCGGACCGCGGGGACGGGTACCCCCAGTGGCGGGCGGCCTCGGGCAAC
This sequence comes from Paramyrothecium sp. XJ0827, assembly GCA_020881915.1. Classification (NCBI taxonomy): domain Eukaryota; kingdom Fungi; phylum Ascomycota; class Sordariomycetes; order Hypocreales; family Stachybotryaceae; genus Paramyrothecium; species Paramyrothecium sp. XJ0827. Next base: position 2,887,682 of record JAJFPB010000005.1, on the reverse strand, counting down.
ATCTACTGTGTAAGTCGTGATCCCTATCTCACTCCCCTGGGGGCTCCCTGTTGTGACGAGGAGACGTCATGAAACCGGCGAGGCCATGGCTGACTTGAGTTCAACTCGTAGGACGAGGGCAATCATTGGGATGTGACCTTTTTCACCAACGGTGGCTAGCTGGACTGAGGCGACGAAGCACAAGAGGGAATGAGGATGAGATGATGAACTTAGGTATGAGCAAAGCATAAGTGAGGTAAACCAGTGTTGAGTTTGACGGTCGGCATGCTCTTGGAACAAAACTGTGTCCGATGAAAGGCCATTAGTTAGAACCGAAAGAATGATATCCCCTCACGTCCACAGACGCTGTGCTCGTGAGAGTACCTTGATAGCTTTCCTTGGGATACCTTGATAGCTCGCTCTCCTTGGGGATTTCACCAGCGTCTAATACTCGATTCGACGACTCCAGGTGGTCCCCACGGACCCACCGCCGGCAACCCCCCCTTCCCCCCAAGTTTCTTCCTTGTGTGGGGGTTGCGAGACCAGCTCGGTATAGCGGAAGAACCCTCCGTGGGCCCGGGGCGGGTTTTTTCCTCCCTCCCCTTTCACCCTTGGGCGAGCCGAGGCATGTGCTTGTCCCTCGTGGTCCGCGAACCCAGCGGCTCTAGTAAGAAAAAAAAGAGGGCATGTGAGGTCCAGTGGGATGCGCTTTGGGAGGTGAGGCTCTTACGGGAAAACAAACATGAAAAATTTTGCTACTTTGTTCTTCTGTCTTTGCCCATGAAGTTTTTTTTTTGATATGCGGTTCAAACAAAAACATTTTGGGGGACCTGTCGCGCGCTGCGCCGTACATCATTAGCTTCATCCGTCACAAACCCCAGGTAGATCCCCTTCTGTGGCTTGTGACGTAACGAAAGGGGGGGGGGGAGCCCGGTCGCCCGAAGCCTCGGCCGTGGCATTTCGCATCCCGCATTCCAGTGTAGTAACAAACCTCGACGAAACTGCGTCTGCGTCCCGATGGGAAATTCTTTTCTGCCAGCTTCAACCTGCATGGTAATTAAACTAAAAGGCATTGATGAATTAAATCAAACAACCCGTCAGGTAAATCATTAAAAATCCAGACAAAAACACTCGGTCCGTTCGAGCCTCGACATCCCGCCGCTGCGAACAGCTTGTGGTTGGTTCCCCACAACCGAGACTGCGCCAAGCCTTTCCCCGAACCAGGTCGCTGTGACCGGGGCCCTTCCTCCCAGACGTCCCCCCAGCTTTCATCACGGACTCGGCACACACACAAACCGGCGCGGCACCCTCATAACTTTTTCGCTTCTCTTGTCTCTCCTCCTCCTCCTCCCTCTTCTTTTCCCCTTCCCCCTCTCCTCGTCGCCAGATCACCTTTCCTCCCCCGTCCCCACCGCGCCGCGCGACGCTCACACACCACCCTTTTCATTCTCCCCTTGTCTCTCTCTCTCTCTCTCTCTCTCTCTCTCTCTCTGCTCACCAACCCACCTTCCGTCGCGCGCCATGTCCGCCTCGCCCTCCGACTCCGCCAAGGCGGTCAACGACAAGATCGAGAAGCTCCCCGCCGCTATCGCGGATAAGCTGCCGCGCGTGCCCGAGTCCGCGGAGGAGGTCAAGAAGGAGGCCAAGGCGGCCGCCTCGTCCGGCCTGCAGCAGCTGCGCTCCTTCGCCGCCGGCGGCTTCGGCGGCATCTGCGCCGTCGTCGTCGGCCACCCCTTCGACCTGGTCAAGGTCCGCCTGCAGACCGCCGAGCGCGGCGTCTACTCCTCTGCCGTCGACGTCGTCAAGAAGAGCATCGCCAGGGACGGCCTGCGGAGGGGCCTGTACGCCGGTGTGAGCGCGCCGCTGGTCGGTGTCACGCCCATGTGTGAGTTGGCCCGGAATCTGTGACCCGAGAGGGTCAATTGATGTTCAGACCTGGCTAACAACTTCTTCCTTCTCCTCAGTCGCCGTCTCCTTCTGGGGCTACGACCTCGGCAAGCAGCTCGTCGGTAACGTCTCCACCGTCTCCCCCGACGGCCTCTCCATCGCCCAGGTCTCCGCCGCCGGCTTCTTCTCCGCCATCCCCATGACCGCCATCACCGCCCCCTTCGAGCGCGTCAAGGTCATCCTGCAGGTCCAGGGTCAGAAGCAGCTCGGCCCCGGCGAGAAGCCCAAGTACAGCGGCGGTGTCGACGTCGTCCGCCAGCTCTACCGTGAGGGCGGCTTCCGCAGCGTCTTCCGCGGCAGCACCGCCACCCTCGCCCGCGACGGGCCCGGCTCCGCCGCCTACTTCGCTGCCTACGAGTACATCAAGCGCACCCTCAGCCCCAAGGACCCCGTCACCGGCAAGCCCACCGGCCAGCTCAGCCTGCTCGCCGTCACCTGCGCCGGAGCTGCTGCCGGTGTCGCCATGTGGATCCCCGTCTTCCCCGTCGACACCGTCAAGTCGCGCCTGCAGACCGCTGAGGGCCACGTTACCCTCGGCGGCACCATCCGCGACCTCTACGGCAAGGGCGGTTTCAAGGCCTTCTTCCCCGGCTTCGGCCCCGCTCTCGCGAGAGCTGTTCCTGCCAACGCCGCCACATTCCTTGGTGTTGAGCTGGCCCACCAGGCCATGAACAAGATTTTCTGAGGTGAAGCAGGCTGCTTGGGGGTGGTGACTAAGGATGGTCGGTAATCTAAATGGGGTGTCTACAGAGCGAAGGCGTGGATGGTATGATGGAATCATATATAGGACATTGATTGTGGTGGGCTGAGGCTTCTTATCATGACTGACGGCTCCATAGTGTATAGACAGCATTAGAATTGTACAAAGTCAATTCATTTCTTTCTTCGTGACGCTCTGGCCACCTGTTAAGAAGTGCACCTGAGAATGCCCATAGTAGCCTTGTTGAAAACAACATGATTGTAACGGAGCTCATTCATTCTTCATTCTCCAAAACCATTCTGACCTGTCTCGCAAACGCTTTTTGCTTACAATTCCATTGCCCAACGCCGATGCATGCAACCATGCGGAGACCACGTCTCCGTGCCATGACCCCATCATTGAATAAGAAAAGATTTTTGTAGAAAAACATGCGCTCAAAACTAAACATGTGTATGCGACCTAATAGTACAAACAGTGGAACCTAGGCGCGTTCGTTCACTGTCCACCTCCGCTTGGAGGTGCTAAGGTCTCGGAAGCGCTCTGCCTCGTCTGGAGGTCGAGGTAAGCTCCAAAGACCACCGAAGCTCTCCCCGAGTGGAGTGACCTTAACTTCCTCAATGGGTTTGGGAGACGTCAAGTTTGTCATGATTTTGATTGGTCCCGACAACGTAGGCCCCGTCGCAGTGCCTGGTGTCCTCACCGGCGATGCCGTTTCGAAAACAGGTGTATCTATCGCCGCTGAACTTTGGAACGATGATGGCATCTCACTGTCCACATCAGTCTTGAATCGGCTTTGACCAAAGTCGGGCAGTATATGGTCGAGGTCTTCGGTGTCGCTCTCATCGTCTCGAATCAGTCGCAGGGACGAGGGAACTGGTGACCAGAGACCGAATGAGGGGGAGGCGGGAGACGCAAGCCCGGTTTTAGGTCCATCCCCATTGGCAAGCGTAGTTGTGATTCCTGGTGTTGTAGGAGACCTGACGGGTCGAACTGCTGCTGAATTACGTCGACTGAATGGTGGCGCCGTGGCACTGGCTGAGGCGCTTCGGCTTCCGGCTATAGATAGAGGATCCGAGAATTTGAAGGGGCTCATGACCGCCCCACCGAGACTGCCGAGCGTTGATGTCCGCCCTCGGGAGCCTCCGTTCCATATGTTTGATATCGAAGGAGACCTCGTAGATCGCGCAGACCCAGGGTTTGAAGACGTGGACTGCAGGTGCTCCATGCTTGCGGAGAGTTTGATATCGTACATCCGGTCGACAGGCACGCCATGAAGCGCCGTAGGATCGTCCCGAAGTGCTTTGCGGAGCTCTGGGTAGTCGATACCGGACCTCCTCTCGGCCATCGTTATTGAAGCGATCCCAACATCCATCAAGACGGGCTGATGCGTAATGGCGCCCATGAGTGCGTTGCAGCCAGCTCCGTGAGAAACAAGAATGACGACCGTCTGTATATCATCATCAGCCCCGATGACTTCCTCAGTGGGACCGCTCGAAGCATCAGACGATGGCACAAAAGTCGAAACGGGTTCTGCTGGAGCTTCGTTGGTGCAATACCAATTAACCAGCTGCTTGAGGCCCTTCCTAAACCTCTTGTGCATGGCTGGCCACTCCTCACCAAGCTTGCCACCATCGCCAAAGTCGAGGGGAGCTCTCATTGAATCCCATTGATAGTCCACAACCAAACATGCATCTCTGGCATGGGCGACAAAGCCATCCGGAATCTTTCCAGCAGAGGAGGCTGCGTAATTAGGTCTGGGTGCAACATAGCCCTTTCCAGTATAGGAATTCCTAGCAGAGCCCATGTTGGCGTTTGGGGCACTGTTGCCTTGGGAGCTTACAATCGAAGCGTCGGAAGGCACAGAGCCTGCAGAACCATTCCACAGCGCACCGGTCGGGTTAGGTGCTTGTTGCACGTTCAGATCGTCTAGTTCGCTGTAATCGCTGCGGCGGAGGAGCTCGGCTTTCGCTCCGCCCATCATAAGGGCTGGACCAGGCGGCGGCGTGATGGACTCAAAGTACTCCGGTGACAGCCATTCACCAAGAAAGGAGTCTAGCCTCAGGATGGCTGACTTGGCGTGAGTGACGTTGCCATTGGAGGGAGCAGCAGGGACGACGACATCGGATGGGGTATAGATGGATCCAGCGGACGCCTGGGCCAGGCCAGAGCTTATGCCGACAGATGTTTGGACGCAGCGCAGGAACGGTGAGCTGTGAATCACAATCTTGAATCGTCTTCGCTTGTTGGATGCCGTGGAGGACTCGTTGGCAACGTCGAATTCAAGCTTGGCCTGCTCCAAGATGCTCCAGATCTGGTTGCCAACCTGTCTCGCTTGTTGGAAGCCGCCATATGTCAGTGGAGGGTCGTAGGGCGTAGGGGAACTGAGGTGCCACTTCTTGTCAGCAGCGTCGAGGCGGTTGCCGTGCCTGAGGAGATGGTCAGCCCAAGCGCAAGGGGGGTTGCGTCAAGTTGCAATGGGGAAAGCCACGAACCGGACGACAAATATGTGCGACGGAGGTGTAGGCATCTCTGGGTGCGAGAAGAACGGATCTGGCGCAGTGTTGTCCGGCGATGCCGCTTTGCTCGAGCTCCGAGGAAGTGCCAGAGCCTACGTAGCTATGTTGCGAGGACAGAAGGACAGCGGCTGGCGCAGTGAGCACAGATTTAAGCAGTGTGACGGTGCCGTATTATTAAGTCCCCGTTGGGCCTGACAGGGCAATCCTGGACGTGAGGCAACTATTTCTGGGGCGAGGCTTGAAGCGGCGAGTTCGGGCAGCCGAGAGGCGGGTAGGCAGACAAGAAACGTCACTGGGCGAGGACAAAGGCGAAGACAAAGAGTAGGAGGCACCCGCACGGCATCACGGTGAGCCCAGGGATGCCAAGAGAGAAGCGACGGTCAGGTTGCGAGCACAATTGGGCACAAGACAAAGGCGTCGGGAGGTGAAAAGGAAAACGAGGCGCTCGAAACGGGCCAAACGTGGAAGGCGTGGCGCGCAGCTAAAGCCATCTAGAACAGGCAATCGTGAACGGTTGCGCGAGAGCGGAGCGACTTTAATGGCAGGGCGGGGTACGCAAATCAACGTCGACATGTGACGACGGCAGCGGCCAGTCAGAGCAGCGCGGCACTACCAACTTGTACCAAGTCAGGGTGGCATGATGTGGATGTGGGCGTCTGGGCGTGACCGTATCCCACACCAAGCCAAGCCAGGCCTGACCTTACCTCAGTCATCCGTCGACTCCTCCTAGGTCTTGGCTTTGAGAAAAATAAGTCGGAAAAAATGGGCGCAAAGGGGAAGCACGGCGAGCGGCTGCTTCTGCTGCTCCGCAGACGCGTCAGTGCACGTCACGGAGTCCTGACGCTGCATGCAGGACCTGGACACGGAACGCGACGCTGGAAGAAGGGGGGCGGTTCTCGGATCTCCAGCCGTTGTCATTGCATGTCCTGCATCTGTCTGGCACTCGGGATTGCGACCGCCAGAGATGCGACCTCGTTTCGGCTTATGGCCCACCATCATGCGCTAGGCTGTTAATAGCACAGCAGAAGAAGCCTTGGAAAAGCGGCTGGTCCGGGTCCGGGTTGGGTGGAGGCGTCGCGCTACGGCACACGTGGGGTAGCTTCGTCTTTGCATCACTTTTTAGGAAAACCAGTCCGTTGCGATGGAAGGAGGAAAAAAAGGAAGAAGAAAAGCATGTGAAGGCAGTGTGAAGCCACCAATCGTGGCAATGGAGACGACTCGTGCAAGAGTTCATTGGGTTGCTGGAATTTGGCATCTGAAACCTAAGGTACTACCTGGTCGGACATTGACGGACTACCTTGAGTACCTTATTCAATGCCTCAACCCATGCTTGCGTGGTACCCATCATTGCTTTCCTATTGCAGCTTTCCGTGTTCCGAATCTAAAAATCCAGAAATTGTTATGGCAATCGTTCCGCAAGCCATTTCTCTGCACAATGAACATCGGAGCTGCAGTGCAACACTTTGGTGCGCGAATATGTACCTCTTCCGTCCGGACGTACCTTCTTGCTTCAGGGTCCGAAGAGCACTACCGACGGGAGGGTACCCACTTGGCGGCTTCCGATTCCACTCACCGTCATCGTCATCTCCGACCCAAAATATCGGGCTTTGTCCTCAATCGTTTTTCGGATATAGGGCTTCCACAGTCTGTTGCTACCCTGATCGTGGTTTTCCTGAATGTAGTGATTGTCCGCCATGTTTCGACGTGGTTAATATAACCCGGCTCGGGTAGGCAAGTGCAGGTCTATTCAAGACCCATCCGGCTCCGCCTCCGATGGCAGCCAACTTGATTGTATCAAGGTAATAAGCTATGCTGTGACCTGCTTTGCGGAGACAGGTGAACCCTCCCAAGTGCGGCCGGAGCAACGCAGACCGACTGTCTTCTCCACTCATTGACGTCAATTCATGACATGACTTTGCGCGCCTTGCAACAAGGAAGGCATTGCAGTTCTCACCGCTTCCCTTTGCATTTGCAGGTCCGCAATTCATGCTTGTAGATGTCACAGCAGAAATGCGATCTCTCGGCTAGATCCGCTCAGATATGCGACATCGCTCAAAACGTATTGAGATACTGAGCTCATTTTTGCTCTTTCAAGAAATCAGAAGACTCGCCGTTCAACATGATGGTCTCTGTCCACGGATTCTACGTAACCCTGCTACCATGCTACAGGAGCCATCACGAGATGCCCTGGTCAAGCCTGACGAACATGGCACACATTTGTCGTCATGATATCGTGTCACTATGTTCGTGATAAGTTGGTACGGTGCTGTATGCAATAGGAAATTACACTTCGGGCGTTTTAAAAAGCTGCAGTCGCAATGATTAGTTACAATTGATATTTGGCATCGTGATGCTTCGTATCTAACTGGAAACTGAAAATACAGCATCAAGCGTGGAATAAAATCATCACCACCATGCTTTCTAATATCTCAGAAATCCTTGCTTCTCTACGGCAAGTCTAATGGTGGTACAACACAAGCCATGCGACGAGCTTCTGCAAAGGGAACAATTGATAACCCGGATTCGCACGAGGAGATCGTACAAGCAGGTCGTTTTCTTCTGTTTTGCAAAGATACAACAACTATGAAACTATGGTAATAAGCATCGAGTGATTCAATCCCGGTATTGGTGGTCTAAAAGGATACCACTATGAAAGGGAAAAGCATCCAGATTTTGAAATCGTTTTAGGATTTTCTGAGGAGTTTCTGAGATTCTTGTAGAAATCCGAGGTCACGGTCCCGAATGATACGGCTGCTTCAAGGTACAGAGGCTATTAGGCAGATGTACAAACCCGCTAAGAATTAAATAAAAGATCTCTATGGGGAAAATAAAAATTGAGATTTAGTTCATACTTGAAAGTATCTAATACTTTTACAAAGATTTCCAAATTCATTTCCTAGATTTACATGGATTCTAAGAGCGTGCAGCCATAACGTTACAGTCTCTGTTTTTGGCCCACCAGTTGGTTACAGTACCCTCTGATACGCTTACCGGAATGAGGCGCATGGTAGCGCCAGGGGCTTACATCGGGCCAGGGACGATCTAGAGCTCGTCCCTTGCTCCCCCATATTTGTAAGCCCCTCGACATCCGATTCAACCTCCTGTCAGCAACAACACCAAATTCCATCTGCTCATTCAGCATTTGGCATCGGTGTCTGGATCGCATTCTTTCGCTATGCCGCTTGTCAACACCTAATATCTCCCTCTCAAGAGTCTCGCGATTTCTGTTTCTTTTTCCCTTATTATAGTTCCTCATCATGAAGCTGTCCAATTTCCGCCTCCCAGCCCTTGTGGCCACCATTGTCTTCGCGTCGATTGCCCTCGCCGAGCATACGAGTAACTGGGCCGTCCTTGTGTGCACCTCGCGATTCTGGTTCAACTACCGTCACCTGGCCAATGTTCTCTCGATTTACCGTACCGTGAAGCGGCTCGGTATCCCCGATTCGCAGATCATCCTCATGCTACCCGACGACATGGCTTGCAACCCGCGCAACGCCTTCCCCGGTACCGTCTACAGTAATTCTAACCGCGCTATCGATCTTTATGGAGACAACATCGAAGTCGACTACCGTGGATACGAGGTTACTGTCGAGAACTTCATCCGCTTGCTGACCGACCGCGTCGGTGCCGAGATGCCGCGGAGCAAGCGCCTGCTGACCGATGATCGAAGCAATATTCTTGTGTACATGACTGGGCACGGAGGCAACGAATTTTTGAAGTTCCAGGACGCGGAGGAGATTGGCGCGTTTGATTTAGCCGATGCTTTTGAGCAGATGTGGGAGAAGAAGAGGTGCGGACTGCCCGAGTCTTGCATTCACGGCATTGCGTCCCCAGCTGACCCTTTCGTCTTCTAGGTACCACGAGATTCTATTTATGATCGACACTTGCCAAGCCAATACCATGTACAGTAGGCTGTACTCGCCCAATATCATTGCAACGGGCTCCTCCGAACTCGACCAGTCTTCTTACTCTCACCACGCCGACAACGATGTTGGCGTTGCGGTAATCGATCGCTATACCTATTACAACCTTGAGTTTCTCGAAAGCAACGTCAAGGATCTCAGCAGCAGGAAGACGGTCGGTGAATTGTTCGACAGCTACGATTACTCCAAGATCCACTCGAACCCTGGCGTTCGTTACGACCTCTTCCCTGGCGGAGCTGACGAGGCTCGGAGTCGACGCATCACTGACTTCTTCGGCAATGTCCAAAACGTTGAAGTTGACCGTGCTGAGGAACTTGCCTTGGAGGAGGAGCTTCTCCATCTTAGCAAGACGATCGCAGTGCTCCGACAGCGGGCAGATGCTGAGGATCTAGCACGCAGCAACAAGACGAGCGTGCCAGCTGAGAAACCCACAGAGCCGGTCCGCAGAGTACGCAGCGCAAACCCCCTAACGAAAGACAAGTACTGGACAAACAAGGCTGTTGGTGCCACTTTCTTGGCCGGCTGTGCATTTGTGTGGGGATTATGCTCGTATATGAAGATCTGAGTTCACAAAGACAGGCTTGTCATACATGAGTGGCATCCGTGTCCAAGGCTGGCTCAGATGTAGCCCGACTATGGATGATGCAAAAGATAACCCCCCGAAACTAGTTCTGAATATCATCGGCAGAACAAATAACAATACATTTGGGCTACCATACCAAAGCTGTCAAGAAGATGAACGCCCCGGCCGACAATTTACGGCCGGTCCAGTTCCAAATAAATTCCAGTGGTTATCCTTGGCATACTGGGAGTAACAGAAGATGGCGCATTCTAAAGCAAAAGGTGGCTAGGCATTAGAAGCTCCCAGGCCGGTATTGATATGTTGTAAATGCATGGCTCGATTGGTGGGACTTTTTGTTGTCTAAAAACTACAGTCGAGTTCCTGGGAAAGCATTTTATTTACCATTGCCTCGGTAGGCCCTTGTCTGATGATTACATGTATACCTGAACTCGAATGAAAAATCACCTGTCAAAGTTTACCACAGGTGAAATCTGATGATCGAAATTTATTTTTGCCGTTTGGTCAATCAAGAATGCATTGTCTCGGTTTCGTGCCAGTAATTATTGTGGTTGCTAGATGTAGGTGAAAAAAGGAGGGCAAAAAAGTGCGGATTTCTGAGTTTTTCAACGAATATTTTATGGCGATTCTGTAGCTGACGCCGGAACATGTGTAGTCAATATTTTCATTTGAAGGCCTAGTGATGCTAGCTATCTCTGTACTCCACGATTTTTCTCGGCCGTCACTTTTCTTATTCGCTTTGTAGTCAAGAAGCTCTGCCAATTCTCAGACAGTAATTCAAGCGTTTGATTCACCCCACACCTAGAGGCTCCTTTCATCGAAACGACCGCCTCGAGTGGCCGGCGCCGACAATGCGCGAGCGCATTCACAAGTCCACTCCCACGCGCATTCCGTAACTCTACAGAGCCGAGGTCGCCATGGAAAGGCCAAAGGTACGCCGCATCCAGAGTCTAGCGGGAATCTTTTTCGCACTGCCTCGTCTCCCCCAGACGGACTAATCCAAGAACTGCTCCAGGGTCGCCCGCTCAAGACGTTGGCGCTGGGCTCCCGGCCGCTCAACCCGCATGCTCTGGCCTGGTCGTGCGATGCCGAGCTGGCTGTGGCCACGGAGGATGCGCTTTACATCTTTCTTCCCGAGTATCCCAGGGCTGGCCATGATGCCGAAGTCAACGACCGGGAGACTGTGCAGCACCAATTTTCGCTTTCCTTCAGGGCCGCTGGTATTGTTCGGCCAGACCCAGCCATCAACGGGCAGCTGTGTGCGTCCGCCGGGGCGCGCATCCATGTCCCGAGCGCGGGCGACGACACGAGCTTCAAGGGCGTCGGCGTCGGAGCTGTCACGAGGGCGGGCGGCGCCGTCAGCCAGCCCGTCCGCCCGGAGTGGTCGCCCAGCGGGCTGGGCTGCAACTCGCGCCCCATACTCGCCGTCATGTTGACCAACGGGAGTGTCATCATGCTTGGAGAGCACATCGACGCCAGCTCCAACACCGTGGCAAGCCTGCGGGCCCGGAGTTTCAAGTGCTGGAAGGTGCTCTGGGGACTTGGCGCCCGACTACCGATCCCCGACGAGGGTCGCGCGAGCGGCGTCCGCCATATGAACGAGCGCATCGTTTCGTTCTCCTGGGCCAAAGAGATGGCCACGGGCAGAGCCCTGCTTGCTTACCTGACGGACGTAGCTGACGTGGTAATCATGGGGGTTCAACTTTTCACGAGACGCCAAGGCGATTCAGGAACCGGCACCAACGAGACTCAGGTCTGGCAGGTCAAGGAGCTGGCCAGGTTCGATGCGAGCGGGCCGCATGAGGTATCTAGGGGCTCACGGAAAGTTTTATTCAAACGCCGCTAACAAACTGCCAGGAGCAAGATATCCTCGATCCTGACCATGTGCCTTCAGGGAGTGTTTGCTCGCTGAAATGGAGTCCCTGGTTGGTTTCCAAAGACTCTCGCACGGCAACTCTAGCATACATTGCCCCAAACCACGTCGCCTTCCGCCGGATAACTCTACATGGTGGTTGGGATCGAGGTGAATCCCCAAAGCTCGATGTAGAAGAGTTTGACACAACGTCACTCTGCCTACCACTTGCACCAGATGCGTTCGTAGAATGGGAGGATGCCGTATGTCTTACCCCGAGTGTACACCTCACAGGCTAACCAGCTACAGATCTGGAATGAGAATGGCATAAACATTGGGCGTGGTGTTATCACAACCCCCTTTGTGGTGAGACCTTTCCAGGTCCCGCTTGATGGTCCTCTTGAACCCCCCGCAGATCCCCATTTCATCTCTCAGTGTTCTCAGTCCTATGAACAAGAACAGGAGGTTACTACGAATCCCATCACAGGTACGTATCCACACTGACAATCGATACCCTTTCTAACACTTTTGGAAGGCCTCGTGGTGCACAAACCCGACCCGCTGAACAAGCCGGCGGTTCCGCTGTACTCACTGACAAGGCTAAGTGCTACGGCAACGAATCAAGACTGGTACCAGACCAACTTCCTTAACGAGGACGAGCCGCTTCCGCAATGGGCAGAGGATATTGGACGACAAACAGGGCGTCGAGTTTCGAGGGAGGCCGCGTTGGCTGGCTATGGTTTCGAGTCCGACTCCGAGGAATCCGATGACGAGTTCATGGAGGTTGCCAACACGGGCATCAAGCTGAATCCCTGCCGCTTCCGCATTTGGAGTCTGGCGGCCTCCCCCGGCGACGGCTGCACGGCCGTGGTGGTGTCGAAGCATAGCACGCTACACCCAAGCCGCATCGGCACGTCGCGACTCATGTTCGGGTGGCATGAACAAGCAACAGGCAACGAGGCCACATCAAGCCGGACCACAAACGCATCTCTCACCACAGAAGGCAAACTGTGGGAGTGGCTGTACGGGAACGGCGAGGCGGTGCCTGGGACGATAGGGGCCAGGGGCTCGACCTCGCGAAGGCATCACTCGCACCTGCGTGACATGTTCAAGGATGCCGAGGCGCGGCAATGCTGCGTGTTTTGCCACAGCCAGTTGCGGAATATTGGAGACGAAGCGCGGTGTGCAAACAACCACTCCTTTGGTACGTTGGTGTGCTTCCATGACCACGGGCAAACCATGAGCTACTGTACTGACAAGGTTGCCACAGCGACGTGCGCGGCGACCGGCCTTGCCGTCATGCGCCCGGGCATCTCCCGTGTCTGCGCCGTCTGCGGCCTGCGGTGCCTGAAGGTGTCGGAGCTCGCCAAGATGGCGCAGGACTACCTCGGCTCCAACGCGGAGGTGGACTCGACGGGGGAGGCGTGTGGCGGGTGTGGCGGCAAGTTTGTGGTATGATTATGTGTGTGCATGAGAAATTGTCTGCAAGTCATCGTCCTTACAATGATGATGGCACGCTGGGAGAAAGCTATCAGAAGTGTAGGAGGATAGGAGGCGTGGAGTTGTGAGGAATAGTGAGACAGGGTCAAAGGGAGAGGCGCGGCTTGCTCTACCCCAACATCTACTGTGACGACGGATGAGTTCATGGCGAGGTTGATCTACGTAACGCAACGAATGGAAGTCAAGCTCTGTAAAGGCTTGATTTTTCGTGTTCCTGGTCCATTTGTGATGTGAAGAGCTAAGCAAGCCACAAGTCTAGGTCAAAGTGAACTGCATCGGGCCTCAATTAAGGTGCTACTACAGTCGAAACACGCCCGTGCCATCAGCCTGGTACGCAATTCCAACACACTAGAGACATGGACCAGAAAGGTTTCGGGTTGCCGATTTTCCAAACCAATGCCACGAAAGCCGGTTACCCCAGTCATGTGCTTTCATGCTGTCGTGGCTTCCGGAACATTGGTCTTTGCTCATGACCTTCCTCCCTCCTGACCATCCCTTCTTGTCAAGGTATGAATACGTTGGCGAGCGTTGTCGAAATCGCATTGTTCTCAGCTTCAAGGAAGATTTTAGTGCCTCTTCACTTATACATGTGGCTTTTGAACGGACAGGTGCAGGCAGAGGCGTCTCACAGCGGTCCACCGGATTCCCAGCATCGGTGCTCTTGCTCGTCACATTATTCACTCGAGGCTTGCCTTCATACTTCTTTTCTTTCAACGGTTTCTTTTTGTCCTTAACGAGCCGCAGCGGACTCATAGGTCGGCCCTGAGGAGGGCGTAGTGCCATAACTATGTAATATAATGATGTATAGACAACAGAACGAGTGGTCATGAGACAAAGATCTCAAAGCTCGCCAAATACAAAGTGGTATATAAGTGAGTGTCAAGAAGGTCATCAAAGTGCCCAGCCCCAGCTTAGATATCTCCGAGATTCGTAAGCTTGCCTTGCATTTGCCCTTCTTATTTCATCGGGGAAAGCCTCCGATGTTTTCCACAAAAAACAAAAAAACGCCAGACCCTCTAACCGTGATATCATGCCAAAGATGTCGCCGACCTCGCCAAATACAATGCTCCGATGGGAAAGCAGGAAGAGATAGAGCTAGGCAGCGGGGCAAGCAGGGGATGATCTGATTCGCACCCGCTGAAATTAATTTGCCCTTTTCGACTTATATTATTAATTTTAAAGTGTGTCGAGAAGGGATCTAGCTCGGTCTCCTCGAACTCAGGGGTGAAACTGATCGGGCATCGCTCTTGGAGCGAGGCTTGAGAGGACGAGTTGACAGGCATGTTCGGGGAACGACGCCTTGCTGGGACATGTCCAAGCGGGAGCACAAAGCCTGTTATGGATGATTAGCAATGGATCATATACTGGCTGGATGTTAGATCAACTTACCCATCCATCGTCAAACTCGTGCAGCAGGCGGACCAGCTGGCCAGCCTTCAATTCAATCTCATCTTCCATGGTGGGCTCGAACTCTTGCTGGACTCGGTGCACGGTGGAGGCGGGGAGAGCAGGTGCGCCGTTGGTGCTGGGGACAACACTGGGGGCAACCGACGTCATGCTGTACTCGGTTGGGGCGGGACTTGCAGGCACGACAGCCATCTTGGGCGCTCGTGGCAGGCCGATTTCGAGCTTAGGGACGCCATTCTTACGGAGCGACGTCTTGCGAGTCAAAGGTGCCAAGGGAGCGACGGCAGCTGAGGGCTCATAGCGACCGGCAGATTCTCCAGCGCGGGGAAGTGCTTGGTTGACCATAATAGGGGACGGGCTGCGGCTCGGCATCGGGGGCGTCTCAGGGCTGGGAATGCGTTCGGCATGCTTTCCAAAGGGGTTGGCGGAGTGAGTGCTGTGGCTGGTCGTTGGCCGCTCCCAGGCGTTATCATTTGGTGCGTTACGGCTTGTGGGCAGAACGACAGCTGGGGGAAGAGGAACACCGTCAACGACCGGCAGAGGCTTGTTGACACCGGGACGACCAGGGAAGAAGGTGGTTACAGGGCGGGTGTCGGCAACAACGTCGCTGGCAAGCGTGCGCACCACGGCGGGTTGGCTGTGCTTGGGAGCAGAGCGTTTCTCGGTTTGGCGTCCGGCGTGCTTCTCAGTGTCCACGGATCTCTTTCTCTTGTGGGAAGACCTCTTGCGGCGGCCGACAAAGAAGAAGATGAGCCAACCTACAAGCAGGGCAGCACCAATGACACCAAAGGCAATGCCAGCCTTGGTTCCGGCGCTGGTTGCATCTTCCTCGGCATTGGATCCAGATTTTGGCTTCTCCGACTCAGGTAAAGCCTCGGTGTTGCCGGGCAGAGTGGAGGGGCCAGTGATGTGCTCAAAGGTATTGGAGGCGGCAGGTCCAGCTTCACCTGTGGCTACGGCAAGGACCGTCTCAAGAGAAGTCGAAGCCGCAGGGGCCTGAATTTCGGACGGGATGGCCTCGCCAGCGTCCTTGGCCTTGGTGTCGTCGGCGGCCCTGACTACCATGGTCTCCGAGCGTTGGGAGTTTGAAGCGAGAAGAGCTGGCATGGTGACGGCCGACACAGCGGAGAGGCGGGTGGGTTTTGTGAAAAAGAAATATAGAGGGTTGGACAGTTAAACAGCCGCCTCGAACATGGATGAGATTGTCGGTAACGTGGTGGCTTGATAGGGTGGGTTTAAAGTAAAATGAACTCGAGGGAGATCGGCGAAGGGCGTAGACAATGCCGTGTCGATCAACAATAGGACGGTCGGTGATCGTTTCCAGGAGCCAGACAGCGACAATGTCTCGGATAGTTGACCGGCAAGAAGGGAAATTTGACTTGGACCAGATGCCAAGTAGATTCTGGGTTTTGAAGTGAAAATGAATCGAAGTGAAGGAACAGGTGAGAAGGTCTTTTCTCGAGCTCTCACGATGTATGTGTTTGTGTGTGTGTGTCCGGCAGACTTGAATGAAAGAAGGCGTCGTTATGGAAAAGGCTCACCAGGGGCCACGTCTAAGACGACAAACTGGACACAAGAAATGAAAAGGAAGGCGAGTGTTGGAAGAAAAAAGACACCTCAACAACGACAACAACGGCGACTGTACAAAGAACTGGAGAAGATCGAAAATTCCAAGCTCAGAAGAAGAATCGACTGGCGGTGGTGAGAAGAAGAGAGGCAGGCTGGCCAGTCAGTGGGCACGCGCAGGGGTTGGGAGCCGGGGTCCCGAGTTGTCATCGAGGGCGCAGCAGAAGCCAAGTCTAGAGTCGAGGGGCAGCGGGCAGGGGGGGCAGGCAGGTTGAGGATGCAGATTCTGCTGCAGGCTGCAAGGTACGTGACACCCCTGGTCGCTTGACGGATGGATGGATGGATGGATGGGTGATGGGTGATGGGTCAAGGGGGGCCACGATGGAAGCTGGCCGATGTTTGGGACGGGATCCAATGAGGTGGGCAGCGATCTTGAAACAATGCCGGCGAACAATTGGCCACGATGGACAACGGCGAACGCAGCCCGAGGGAAGCGCAGCAGTGTCAATATTATCGAAGAGCAGATGCCAGCGCTGGGCGGACGAGAATGCAATAGAGATATACGAGTTGCGCGAGGGTTGCGGTGGAGTCGAGATTGTGCCTGGAGATGAGGACAACCGCAAGCGGACTCGCTACGGCGCGCAACAGTGGCCACGCCGTGGGACCAGGTACCACTTCCTCCGCAAGCGCAGCGGCCCTACCTCGTATTATATTATACATTAAGGCAAGGCAAGGTCAGGCACGGATATAGCGAGATCTTTTGGCGGTTTGTTCGAGCCTCTCCTTACACGTCCATTGCGCAGGCAGTTGGGGTCTCAAAGAGTTTCTCCTGCTCCAAGACAGACATGAAAGACAGCCTGGGAGCCGGTCCCCGACCGCTCGTACGGGGGTCATGATGAGCCGGATTCGGGGTGTCGTGCGTCTCTCTCTTGCTTCATGGCAGCAACTCGAGGCGAGCAGAGAGCCACTTGTGACGGGAAAACCTCTGGGCAGGAAAACAAACGGCTGCTGGAGCTCGCAAGCGGGATGTTGGTGGAGCTCCAGGGACCAAAACGAGGCGGTTGGCCAGAAGCTCCGTGGAAGTGGCCCCAGGTACCGGGGGTGCATCTCCAGGGGACGCAACCAATGTGCGCAAGAGACGGAGACCCCCTGCGTGGGCCCCCTAAAGCTAAACCTGCCCCCACTGAAGGCCAAGAGAAGCCGCCAGGGAGCCACTGAAGTGCCCCATCTGGACTAGGTAGCCCTTTGGGGTTCTTGTCTGGGCAAGGTACCTCGTTGGAAATGGCGCTACGCTGCCATCCCATGTCTCGCCCCGCAACGGGTGGCATCATCGTCCCGTCCATCCCAATTCTGTTTCTGTCTCTTGTCTCTGGCTCTGTCTCTGATTCCGTTCGGGTGGCCGTCAAACTGTTGGCCCCCGGCCCCTTCCACTCTTCTCATAATTACAGTACAGTACTATGTATGTTACAGTACTCTACTTCAGGACAGCCACCTCACCAATGGCACCAGTTCGGGCAACTCTTCTTATTCATCGTCGTTGCCCGTACCGGCTATGCGGTAGTCCAGCTGGTCGCACCGGCCCGCGCAAAAGCTGTAGTTGATGTATAGACTAAGCAAGCACCCGCCAGATCCGGCGCCATCACCACACCTGGGCGTCTGCCCTCTGGTCCTGTCCAAGTTACGGGGCGCTGATGGTGAGCGCATGCGTTGATCTTTGCGGTTTTGCTGCTCTTGGTACACTTCAGCCAGCTTACATACCCGCGTGATCGACTGCCTAATAGCATGGCGCGCTCTTCTTGGCCAACGCGTGGAGCGACGATGACCAGCGCGAGTTCTTGTCCGGCTGCAGATCCCAATTACCTCGCTGGATGCTTTCCTCCTCTCACATCGCATCACACCGCTCTCAACGGCCCCAGTGTCGCTGCCAGTGTCACTGCAAAGGACGAATCGTGCGCAGATCTCGGTTACAGCGCAGCACGATGCTGCAGCTGCCCAGGACACAACAGCATGTTGATCGTGTTTCACAATCATGCACCCCCCACAACCGAACCCTGCCCTTAACAGATCCTCCCACCGGACAGGAGGATGAAATGCTGAGGCTCACTTGGAGCAGTTAAGGTGCTCCAGGGGGGCCTGGAGACCGACGGGCAGGGGCCCCCTGTCGCTCGCTGTCGAGAGGCCGGCCCAAAGGCTGGCCCGTCCACCTGAGGCACGACAAATTCCCATGTTCGTGCCTCCGCCAAAGGGCCAAATTCGGCCGTCGTCTCCCATCCTCTTACTCATAGCCCAGCCTGTCACGGCCCCTGCGTCACCACAATTGGAAGCTTCTTGTTTAAAAAAAGATCGTCTTCCTCCCTCTCGAACCACGGCCAGCCTCCGCAACCTAGCCCTTAGCACGGCCAACCCGGAAGCAAAAGTTGCACATCATCGTCATCATCAGCACCATCATCATCATGTACGCGTCTTCTCCAACCAGCTCTTCCGCCTCCCTATCCTGGCGGCCTCGCTGTGAAGCTTGACTGCCGCCGATGCTTATTCTAGTCGCCGTGATTTCGAGGCTAACCGCATTGCAACCGCCTCCCGCTGGCCCCCTACCAGCAAAAGGATAAGCTCGCCAAGCCGACGCCTCCACCCAGACGTCCACTTCACGCTGTAGTCAGGCACATGAAACAAGAGGAGCCCCACAATAACTATTTCCCAGGTCCTCCGTCCTGTAGTTCAGATGACCACGGCCTGCCAACGGCCAAACGCCGTAAAACGCTCCACGATGGTTCGTGAACGACACCTCTGCATCCACCGCGTAGCAGCTATAGCTGCAGTTAGCGCTATATTATCGCGCGCTACACTAATGGACGGCCGCCTCCACCAACGAGTGTCGTGCAGGGTCACCTTTATCGTTATGGGGGCATTACATCACAGACTCGGTCTCGGCCAGAGTCGTGTTTGCTGCCGGTAGTATAGTGATGTTGGCTTGACGAGTGACGACGACTTCGTATTTTTGTCTTGCTCATTGCTTCAATCCAGCGTCGCAGATACAGGATGAGACGTTGCCAGACACGATCAGCTCATGGAGACATATCATCTAGAAATTCCAGCACATTCGCTGTGGCTGCGGCACGGACGCACACGTTCTCGTCTCTCGGCTATTAACCACGCGGTCCGATTTGTCTTTCCTAAGAAGCTTTCTCGCAACTCGACTGCTCATTGCACCCAGTCCCTTGACTATCCCTGCGATCGTTGCGTGGCCAGGCAGAGCCCATTCATCCTCCACGCTCGAGATGTGCAGGAGGATGCAGATGTGTGTGGGACAGCGGTCCAAGCTTCTGTATCGTCTTGATGGAAGCCTGCCATGCTTTCCGAGCACCGTCGCTCTTGTTCCCACGTGTTGCCTCCTGAAGCCACCATGCCAGCACGGACTCAACGGTCACTGTTTCGTTGGAGGCGACAGTGCTTCAGCGAAGCAGCCCAAACGCTTCTCAGACACTGCTTGCTTGATGTGGTCTTGTGTCAGTTTGCTCTGAGTATGTTGCGTCGGTCAATTGCATCATGGCCACGAACTCACCGCGTGAATGTGTCAAGCCTTCTGTGTCCATGGAATCAACTCAGCTCTGCCTGGGGCGCATGAGACAAAGTTGCGGTCGGACCAGCCAGCGAACAGGTATTGGTGGGCACTCAATCCTGTTTCCTATCCCTCACTTGATCCTTGGCTTCGGTCTCGACATTACTCCATCCTCCCGTCACGGCTGGGACGGAATATCGGCTCCTTCATCGGCCGATCATTGATCCTTCTCAGCAACAGCTTTCGAAGGATCCTCGACGGGCCAGGAAGTGTGCTTCCCTTTGTTTCCTTGCCACCCTCAACAGCCTGCAGATTGGATTGATTCACTTCCTACCACTAAACCCGAAATTGAAAGAGTGAAGTGGTGTAGGAGAGCAGAATTATCAAGAGTACCTCGTATGTTCGTAGTCTACTGATCTCATTCAGTCATTGATGAGTAGCAATCTGAGAAGCATATCAGTAAATGCAATTGAGTTGGATCAGAAATAGCTTAAGATTAAGCTATTTTTTTCGGATTTTTAGATTAATTCTCTGGTAATTGAAAGGGGAGGATTCATTCCGACGAAACCATCAAACATCTTGCAGAGCGTCCATGTATGCTGTGCCACCTTGAGTCGTAATTCAAATGATTGCAACTCATCCCATCAACGGTGAGGTAGCATTCTGGCTGCGGCACAGACAAGTAGTTGTTGGTTAGGAGTGTTTACTCGTACAACTTTGTCTTCGCCCAGACCGTGCTTACTGTGCAACACCTTTGTTGAAGGAATACCCTCATCTCCTCGCCAACTGTGGCGCTGGCGGCTACTCATCTCCGTGCCGTGGTCCTTAATCACATATTCGAGCTCGGATGGGCTAGAAAACAGCGGAACAGATTGGACATTCAACGACGGGCTTCATACGCTTACACGCTGTTTGTTCAAGGTGGTGCAAGAGCCAACCTGTGTTGCTCTAACATTGAAGATACTAAGCAAGCCTAGAGTTCGGTACTGTAGGCGAATTGGAGGAGTCAAGCAAAGGGCAGTCATTGTGGCTCGACTCTACTGTACTTTGAAAAGCTCGGTATGAGAGAATGTGTTTCGCTTCCTTTGTCTTCTCGTCGGTCAGTCACCATTTGCTTGACCTATTGTCATCAATGAGATATCTTGACCTCAAGTACACAATAAACAGCTCTGGACATACAAAGGTCAAAGTGATGAGAGCATTTCACTAAGTTATTTCTTTGTCTTTTGTATTATTCATGACGAAGATGTCTCCCAAATAAATCCTTGTAATCTAAGAGCCGAACAAGAATGAATAAAGGGACAAAGCCCTGGAGCGTTCAATCCTCACAATGCCGAAAACTCGACAATCATCTCTTTGTCATTGCAGAATGACAAGAATGCCCATGCCTCCCGGTATTAAGGGCACTCTCAGATGAACTATCAACATAAATGGTCGATATTCCACGGCAGCGGACAGCTGGACCTCCGCTTCGTCTTTAACATTTATTCCTACAGTCTTCATCAAAGACAAACTCCAACATCTCGAAGATGAAATCCGCAGAGCAGTCAGGAACTGCTCATCATATCTGCACAATGGCCTTGAACGCAGGTAACTGGGGGTTCTCGGTACGCAAGAAGAAAAGCAGGACAAAAAGAAGTAAGGCTCACCAAGTGCCCAGGCATCCCACGTACACCCGGAACGCCGCGCTCCACGATTACATCTACGAGGAGGCGAACTCGTGGGAGAGCGACGAGCCGGTCAAGCTCGACGGGTTCGCCTGCCTGCTCCACGACCCGGGCGTCCGGGCGCTGCAGTCCGACGACGGCGACTTCGACGTCGACGAGGTGACGGGCCTGCTGCTCGCCATCTCCGGTCTGTGCGGCGCCGGCCCGACCTACGACGACAGGCTCGAGCTGACGCGGCTCCTGCTGATGGTCCCCACGAGGCTGCGGCGGTCGCGCTCCCCCAGGGCCACGTACGAGCGAGCCGCGGGGAGGTGGGACGAGGACTGCGAGGCGCGCCGTCAGTTGGACGCGCTGCAGCACTTGGAGGAGACGCTCGTTGCTAGGTTGCTGTTCGACGACCGACTGCGCCAGCTGCATGTGCCAAAGCAAGGCGAGGCCGTAGTTTGACTGCGTAAAGCAACATTTAGTTACACGTAACGTAGATACCGAATATTCACGCAATCAGGCCTTTGGGCCAGTTCAGGGGAGAGACAGCTCATTCATCAAGTGTGCCAGAAATGTATATTCATAACTCCGTTCCCCAGGCCCTTGCCCTCCATACACCAAACAGAAAGAAGCAACCTCGTGCTAAGATAAGGCGGCACGCGGTCCAATGGATGCATGTTTTACAAAAAGTAGTCCGCCACGGGCTTCTTCGCCGGCATGCCCCTGGAGTCCTGCGGCGCCGCCTGGAAGACGCGGTACCGCCGGGCCGGGCCGCTCTTGGACAGCGCGCCGGCCTCCATCATCACGCCGGGGCGGCCCCCGTCGCTGCGCCCGACGTCGCCGTTGCTCCTCGAGAAGACGCCGGTGCCGGAGGCGTCCTCCGACAGCTCCAGGACGGCGGCGACGTTGCCGCAGCGGTAGCAGTAGTTGGGCGCCGACCAGACCGTGACGATGGAAGCATCAAACATTTCCTTAAAGCCCTCCATGACCAGCTGGTGCGCGCGCGCGATGAGGCTGAGGTCGTTCCTGTGGTTAAAGACTTTGACGATATCAGCTCCAAACAAGAAGCCTGCGCCGCGGGGTGAGAGGCCCCAGCCATCGATCTCATCCGGGTCCGACCATAGCAGATCGCACATTGCGCCTTCGTGGGGCACCTCCTGCTTCCTATCTATCAAGCGGATCTTGTCCACTGTATCGATGAGGGGGCTGAGGCCACCATGGACGCAAAGAACCGCTCCCGCCGGGTTTCCGATGGTTCCGCTGCTGGAGCCCGAGGCGCCGCTGCCTGGTGGGCCCGTCCGATCCGGCGGCACGCCGTTCGGGCTGCGCGTTTGATTCTGAGGTAGGTCGACCGGCGTTTGGTGTTGCTGGCGCGGGAAGCGGCTTATCATGGAGCCGTTCTGGTCACACACCTCGATCTCGGTGTCTTCGTCGACGGGCTCCTGGCCGGGGGAAAGGGTATTGGAGGCGCCCAAAACGATGGCACCCAGGGCTAGGTAGTCAAAGACGTCGCAGCAGTAGCGCCAGACGTTGGCGCTGCCGTACTTTCGCATGCATTCGTCGTAAAATCCATAAACGGTCGTGATCTGGCGTGATTCGTGGTTTCCTCGGATGAGGGTCATGCGGTCTGGATAACGGACTTTGAGGCAAAGAAGGAGGAGGAACGATTCGAGCGAGTAGAAGCCGCGGTCGACAAAGTCGCCTGAAAGACATCAGCATACTGGAGCGTGCGAACATCGGCATAGAGGCGCATTACCCATAAAGAGGTAGTTGGTGTCAGGGACATCACCGCCGACACGGAAGAGCTCCATGAGGTCGTGAAACTGGCCATGAATGTCGCCACATATCTGTAGATCTTGGTCAGTGGGGTGCGATGCATGGAGGCGCAGGCTGCTATCCCATACCGTCACAGGCGCAGTCACGGTGACGACGTTGCCCTCCTCGATGAGGAGCTCACGGGCCTTGTGGCACAACTCGCGGACTTGGGGCTCGGGGATCGGCCTGCAAGCGCGCAGCTGCGCGATCGCCCTGCAACAGCTGTTAGATCCATGGAGGACAGTTGGAAGGAGGGAGGGCGCAGAAACTAACCTGTCGAGGTCGCTCATGGCGAAGTGTGAAGATGGGGGTGCACGAAGGGCGCGCTGGCGTGCGCTCGCGGTGTCGGGTTAAGCAATCTTCAGATTTATAACATGTTCGGTGCGAATTCGAGTCGTGGCGCCGCTTACGGGTGAAAAGACTGCGCAGACGGTGCGGCGGTCGCGTGACGTTGCTCAAGGTTTGAATCAAGGGAAATTCTCGTCGCGATGCAGACGAGCTCTCACGCAGCGACGTGGAAGTACCGGGCAGTGGTTGTTGCGTGCTGGACGGTACCCTCCGAGGTACCTTCTGGAGCCAGCCTCTTTAAAGTGGTGGGTGGGATTGATTGATTGATTGATTGCCCGGCCATGGTCCCCACCAACGGCGGCGGTCTTCAGTGAGGTGAGCCTGCGCAGTGCTGAGGCGGTTCCCACGGAATTACTTAAGGCCGCGCCCGAGCCGACTTTCTGGGTCCCGGGACACCTGCATCTGCATTATTTTGTGGGCACCGGCCGCATCAGCCAATGACACGGCCCAGAATTTCAATCACTTGCTAGATTTCCGTTCAAGGTGGTTTCGAGGCCTGGATGAGGTAGCCTCGTCAATTGGCCACTACGGGAGTCCTAAATTCACTCGACGAGACACGACCACGACCCGCGATTGCCCATCAGTGCTGCTGGCGGGACAATGTCACGATACTCATGTGAGCCCACCTCCTACGATTGACGTACTTGCGCAGAGCACTGAAGCTGAATCGAGTCTGGTAGAGAGCGAACAATCATCGGCCCATCTACGCGATTTCCCGGCCGACGCAGAAAGAGAGGCACGCGGACCCGAAGAACCACAGGCGACGACGACGACGACGGGCGACGGGCGACGGGCGCTTCAGACATGCCACCCCACCTACACCCGAGGTCATCCATGACCTCGTCGCTCTTCGCAACCACCGTCGCGGCCAGCTTCCTCGTCGTCGCCCTGCCGCACCTCCTGCCCTGCCCCATGCCGGCGACCAAGTACGCCGACGGCGAGATCGTGGTGGACGAGAACGGCAAGCGGAAGAGGTGGAGGCGGCGGGCGGCGGCGGCGGCGGAGGCCGAGGGCAAGGACGGCATCGTGCAGTTCAACCAGGGCATGGAGCTCGAGGATGAGCGGCAGCGGCAGGCGAGGAGGGAGTGCCCGGTGCCCAAGCCGGGCGGCATGCTGGGCGAGTGGCTGGGCTTTCACAAGGGCGATGGCGATGAGGACATCAGCAAAAAGGCCAATAGATGACCTGCAGCAAGAACCCAAAGAAAGAAAATGTATAACACTTGTCACAACGATTGGCTGCCAGAAGGATTGAGTGAGGCGCATGTCTTCCTTGAGCTTGGCAGCTGCGCCATACGTAGATGACTTCCTCTGGCTAACATGTCTAGTCCACAGCAATCCAAAGCGAATGAGTTCATGCTACGCTTTTCTTTTTTGCTTTCTTTTTTTTTATCATTCTTCCTTCCCTTCTAGACTGGATCAACTCGAACCCTGGTGAATAGTCACTGGCGCTCGTCGCATAATGTCGAACGCCTGACTTCGCCAGTTTGAATTCCTTCAGGAAACTCCGTGGCAGCTGCGACGTCTGAGGTTTGGATGGATTGACGCAACAAACAACCTCTTCGCCGTGAATGGGCCAGCGTGGCGAAATTATAAGCAGAGGCTAGAGGCTAGGTCAGACAAGTGAAGGGCAGGCGGATGTGCCCTCCTTGTTTGAAGGGCGCATCTGAAACTCCACGACGCAAAACCCCTGCGCGTCTTCTGTTCTTGCATGAATTAAGCTTAACGGCCAAGACCGTGAATCGATCGGCATCTTTGGGACGGGGGAGAAGGACAGAAATTTCCAAGGAGCTGCCATGTTTGAACACTTTGTAACCGCGCTACCTGCACAGAGTACCTGCCATCTCTTTTCGCCCCTTCAACCACACACACGGGACGAGTGGCTGCACGGCGATCCAACGTCGCAGATTGGACATGGGTCTCTCTCCGTGCGACGCGCCAGCGAGTCCGCCAACAGCAGAGGCGCCGTGCCATGCCATGTCATCTTCTGCGACACCAAAAACGCCTCCTGATTGACACCTCTGCCACGTCCGGCAGACGTCTGATGCAGCGGACCGCACCTTGGCAGACCCCGGACCCAGGAGTCGGGGTTTAGCCTCAACATGCATCAGACGGAATCTCCTCGCCTTCATCCCGGCTTTGGGATGGCAGCCAGCCACACGAGCCAATCCCAGGTTCGGACGCTGCTGGGTAGTTCCCCCGGGGTGTTCGACTCGACTGGGATGAAGGCTACATCTGTCGCATCCCGCGTCTGGGACCAGATGATTCCGGTCGCATCCGTGAAGCAGCAAGCCTGTTGGGCTGCTGACGGAGCTCTTCTCGACAAGGCCGATGTCGATTCAGAGGCCCCCATTCGTCGCCGGTTCTGCCATCATCGGCAGTCCCAACCATGACGGGCCCGTTCCAAGACACGGTTCCGTGGAGGAGCCGCTCCCTGCCATGTTTTGATGCCCTAGCCCTTCGCGGGCCTGTACACATGCAGGCAGAACGTATATATACTCCCGATGGATGCGTCCCATCTTCAAGAATCCAGGCTGCCTCATCACCAGAGACCTTACCACTACACTACCTTTTTCTCCTGTCTTTTTCGAAGAGCTGGGCTCTGTTCTTTTCGTTTACGCAGTGCGCAGCTTTATTCTTTCCTTAACTTTTCTGACGACATTCTCTTCTGTCCGGTTATCTTGACTTACACGACTACCCAAACACTGTCATCATGAAGTCGATCAACGTTCTCCTTCTCACGGCCGGCCTGGCGTCGGCCATGGTTGTTCCTGCAGATGTCCACCACCGCCGAAGCGTCACCATCATCGGCGCTGCCGCTCCTCTGAGCGGAGCTGTGCCCGTGGTCGCTCCCCACATTGTACAAGCACCCGAGGCTGCGCCAGGTGAAAAAGAGGAGAAGAAACCGGGCGAGGCCGAGGCTGGCGCTCCTCCTGCTGCTCCTCCCGCCGAGGCACCTCCCGCCGAGGCCCCTCCTCCTGAGGCTCCCCCTGCCGAAGAACCCCCCGCTGAGGCTCCCCCTGCCGAAGCACCTCCTGCTGAGGCTCCCCCTGCCGAAGCACCTCCTGCTGAAGCTCCTCCTCCTGAGGCTGCCCCTCCACCTCCTCATGAAGTTGGCGCTGCTCCCCCTCCTCCTCCGGCTGGTAACGAGACCGCTCCCCCGGAGCTCGTCGCCCCTCCCGAGGCCACCCCTCCCGCAGTCGTTGCTCCCCCTGAGGCTGCTCCTCCCGTGGTCGACGCCCCTCCCGAGGCTGCTCCCCCCGAGGTTGTTGCTCCTCCCCAGGAAGGCGAGCAGGGAGATGACCAAGAGGGAGACCAGGAAAAGGGCAACGGCCGTGGAAACGGCCGAGGAAACGGCAACGGCCGCGGACGCGAGGACGATGATCGCGAGGACGGCAGGGGCAACGGCCGCGGCCGCGAGGACCAGCTGCTTCAGGTCGACCTCGCCAAGCAGATCCAGGACGTCCTCAACCAGATGCAGATTGGCGGCGTCATTGACATCAACGTCCTCGCTAACGCCGGCATCGCCCAGGCCGTTTCCCTCCTCGTCCAGGTCCAGCAGCTGCAGGTTCTGCAGCAACTCCAGCTCGTGGGCCAGCAGCAGGTCCTCGACATCCTGGGCGGCGGCGCCGCGGTGGCGCGCAAGGCCCGGAAGGGCGGGCCCGAGCAGGAGAGCCGTGGCAGAGAGGGTATGTCCAAATCCGCTTGCAGAGCGCCCTGCGCTGTTCGTACATGCATTTACTGACTTTTCGACTTGTTCACAGAAAACGACAAGAGGTCTCTCATCAAGTTCTGAGGACTCGACGATGATTCATGAATTACTAAACAACAAAGCTCACGGCCGATGCAGCGTCTTGATGACGCACCGGCCTTGCTGAACCGTCAGGGCATTCGAGATATCCAGACGCAAGGCAAAGACCATTATTATTCGGTCTGAGCTAGGGATCGTGCATGAAGGATAGGGGGTTTCATAATGGAGTTGGGTTACGACGGGAAACAATTCTTCATAGAAAGTGTTAACGCCTTACTGGCAGCAATCGCCCAGACAAATGCACCTGGAATCTGTCAAACATGCTCACAGTCTCCATTGACCGCTTGCGCTGTGCTTGAATATCTAACTGTCGATCTCGGCAAGAGTCACCTCCCGGCCACAAGCCAGCGGAGACCCTGAATCTATAGGATCGACGCTCATCGTCCATCGCAGGCCCTGCTGGCCGGACTGGATGCGACATGTCTCGCCTGACTCCTTTGCCAGATCGGCACTGTCTCCCAATCGTACCATGATTCGTCCCGACAAACAGTCTATGGGCCGCCGCCAGCCTTTCGAAGCCACCTCATGGGCGGGCAGACTCGTGCAAGATCTCGCCATCGTGATCCTTCAATGACACCAGCCATTGCGCCACCTGGGAGAGGTGCTGGCTGCACTGGGTCGTGTTACAGCGCCGTATACTCGGAACATGGATGCTGTCACCAGTCGTCTCGATCACCCAGGGCGGTTTCAGACATGCCACGAATGTGGATCGCAGGGGCTGGTCTCAGGAACAACGAGATGATTGGTGACTGGGGCCGCACGAGAATGGGCTCTTTCGGCCTCACGGCGGTTGTCTTGAACGCCCAAATGCCTGGGGAGAGGAATTTCCCCGGTGGGAGTTGCCGGCCGAGCGCCAACGGTCGAGTGTTTTCTTGATCGTAGACCCGAGGATATGGTCTGTCCTAAAAATTGTCCGAGTATGGGGTAATGCTGTCGTCACGATGTGATTCCCACCAGCATATCTCGCTCTCCGTTGAGCAACGTCTTGATGTTTCTGTGCATACTCCGATTTGTCTTACTCGATGAAGATCTTGACCTCGGCCTTGGCCTTTTAAGTACATCTCAAGAATTGTGATCGTAGACTTGAGCCTCGTGAGGGTTACTAGTCAAAGGATGGAAATCTCAACGAAAGTGGAGGATTATTTCCAATATCAAGCACCGTAGACCAAGGGCCCATCGAGGACTTGTATTCAAACAGCTGCAGCGTAGTGACATGAGCGAAGCAAGGCCGACTGGGAAATAGCGCTTGGAATCCTTCCATGCTCTCTTCGGTCCAGCCACGTTCAATCCTTGAATGAGCCCTCATTTCGTCCCATTCCAACCCATGGCATGGTCGCACCTCAGAGAATACACACTCCTGCTTGTTGTCAAGATTTGACGTGCTTTACACTGGGCTTGAGCCAGGATGTAACAAACAAATCATAAATATGTCGGTGTCTGCTCTGTACAGCTCTCTCTTTTGCTGTCATCAGGCGCATAGCTCCTTTGCTTCTACTTGTATTCGATATTCTTTCGGAACACCAACACTGGGTTCATCCGCTCTTTACTTGATCTAATTCACCTATTTCCTAAAGACCTTTACAATGAAGACCGCCGCCATTGTCGCAGGCGCTCTCGCCTCAGTTGTCAGCGCCGCCCCGGCGGGCCCTAACCCTGCCAACGAGAAGCGAACCTTCGATACCGGCAGCAGCTTGCTCGGCAACACCGGTATCAACCCAGGCGCGAGCAGCCCTCTGGGCCAGGCCCTCAACGGCTTCGCCTTCAACCACCTGGAGCTCAGCTACGTGGCTAGCATCAACCCCCTCGACCTGAACAGATTCGAGAGTCTGGGCATTAACAACCACCTGGATCTGCTCAACTTCGCCCCTGTTTTCAACACCCCCAAGTTCGACCTGGGATCCTTGCTCCAGCTCCAGCAGCTCAGCACCCTGCTGGCCATTGCCAGTACCGGTATCCTGGACCCCTTCGACCTGTCCACCCTGCCTCTGGGTGGTCTTGACCTCGGTCTGCTCGTGGACCCTCTCCAGAGCCTCAACCTGGGATCTTTATTCAATCCCGCGCTTTTGCCCCAGATCCTGCCCATCGCGCAGCCCCGTAAGTCGAAAAGTTCTCAAAATTGAGGCAGGGGACTAATTCGCTAACCACCAGTGTGTGCCAGTTATCGATCCCTTCAGCCCTTCACTCCTCGACCCCTTTACGGGTCTTCTTGGCGGCCCTGGGGCAATTCTGTCTGACCCCCTGACCACCCTTCTTGGAGGTGTTGATCCCCTCACCACTCTTCTCGGTGGTGCTGGCACCGGTGCCACTGACCCCTTCAGCTCTCTTCTCGGCGGTGCCGGCAACCCAACGGATGCTTTGAGCACCCTTCTGGGTGGTGCCGCTGGCGGTGCCGCTGATCCTCTTAGTGCCCTCCTTGGTGGTGCGGCACCGACCGATATTCTGAGCACCCTCCTCGGCGGCGCTGCTCCTACCGGTGCCTTGGGTAACCTCCTTGGCGGTGCCGCTCCTACTGACCTCCTGAGCACCCTTCTCGGCGGCGCTGCTCCGACCGATGTCCTGGGCGACCTCCTTGGCGGTGCCGCTCCTACTGATCTCCTGAGCACCCTTCTCGGAGGTATTCCCGCTCCCGCCCCTACCGGCGGCCTCCTCTCCCCGGCCGTTGACCCTCTGGTCGATGTTTTGGACCCCGTCATCACTCCCGTTGCCGATCTCCTTGAGCCTGTCACCGATGTCCTGCAGCCCGTCACCGGCCCCCTCCTGGATGGCTTGACTGACGTTCTTGGGCTCGACTCCCTCACTGATGCTCTTGGCCTTACGCAGTAAAGGTCTCAAGATCTCCAAGAGTGGTCATCTAATTTCCTTTCGGGTGCCCTTTACAGCAATCGCCCATGCATCATAGAACATATGCTTTGGGGAAGACCATCTTTGCTGAAGGATAATTGGATGAGCGAGTCGGACTGATTCACTTGGGAGAAGAGTCTTACCTATAACGCCTCTGTGACTATATCCGAATAGCTGTCCAGCTTTTGAATATATTATTTCAACCTTCTTCAAAGTTTGTTAAGCTGCTGTTCGTTGTGCCTAAGCTCCGGTCATGTCTATTGTAACACATTCTTCGCCCTGCTGTTGACTTCTGTTGGTCCTGTCGAGAGACATGGCTGATGAAACACAACTCGGGCTTGACTAAGTCGGTTCGTCCCGCTTTGACTGCGATATTCGCCTACCAATCCAGGTCGGGACTTATACGCCATATCGATGCATTGCGGTGTACCGTGGCAGATGCCCAAGACATGTTGGAGGAGGCGTGTTCGAAGTCATGCAATTGCGCAATGAAGTCTAAACAACGTAATATCTGCTTGTCCTGGTGCAGCAGGTGGTACCGAGAAAAAGCAAGTAATGATATTCAGACGTGGGGTTAGCATGCCGCCTCCGGGAGCCTTTACAGGGATTTAGAGCGGATAAGTTACAAATCTACACCTATGCATGGTTGTATTCCTGCACGTCGGGTCAGGTTGCAACGTGATACAACCTCAGCATCGAATTATTGGAATTCGAGTCGCATAATCCCACCACTGAGAAAGTGGTAAGCCGGCACGAGCTGTGCAGGCGCTCTACTACGCTTCTGAACGAAATGTGATCGGAATAGGGCAAATGTTGCCGTGCTTATGCAACGAATTGTTGGCTTTGCCACTTACTATGTAGGATTCGAAGCAAGTCTGGGCAGTCTGCCTTGTCTACCCTGCCGTATGGGGCATCTCGTAGGACCTTTGGGTAAGGCTTCCAAGAGGCTGAAGATGGTGCAACTCTCGATTCAATTGCGACAACCACCAGTAAGATGGTGAACAAGATATCTTGCCAAGTCATTGCTGAAACTTGGCGCTTGAATCTGCAGCGCGAAGCCGCTGGTTCAGAGCAATTCCTCTGGGAAATGGTCAAGGAGGTTTCGTGCATCGTGGCAACACTGCTTGGGTTTGGTAGCCCATCGAATATGCATTATTACAAGCAAACCCCAATGATGGCTATCAGGCTGGCCCGTCTTGTGCGGAAAGCATCAACAATACTTGCAGCCCGAAATCTTCATCGCCCACATGCGGACGGTGTTGCCCAGATCCATCTGGATGCCATCCGATCTGTTACCCGTTCGTGGATCACTCTAGCCGGAAGTCCACATTCAGCTGCACAGGCAGGCATTATAGATATGCACACATAAGCGGGTGCATTGCATTGGGTCGACGCAACCAACCCTTTCACCGCAACGACAACAATCGCATTGAGGAAGTCCAAGCAGGGCCCTATTCCACCGCCTTGCATCGCGCTAGGGGTGGAGGGTTCACCGAGCAGGGATGGCAGCAAAGGGGACGGTTCGGACTGGGTAGGCCAGCCCCACCCCCGGCCTGACGATCATCCCATCAGCCAGGAAAGCCGCCCTTACCGGGGGCAGTAGGTGCGGCCACCGTCGAGAGTGGGAGCTCCTCTTCCATCGAGGTTATTGATCCGGGTGCCAAGAGCCATGGCGGTTTATCGGAACCTTAGGGGCACGGTCTAGCGCAGGTCAGGGACGGCGCAGTCTGCCTCGTAATCTCGCCATGGCGGTCCTTGATATATTGTGAGGGAGATAGCACGGGAAATGTTTCTGGTGAATCTGTAATTAGGGGAGCCGGAGGCGCGGACATGGGCAGTGGTCCCGGCGCACGGCCCAAGGTCCCACCCCTGTTTTCATTGCTGCGGCGCGGTTTCTCGAATAATAGTGCCGCAGTGGGAGGAGGGTAACATGTGGATGTATGTCGGTAGCATAAGGTGGTACGTATGTGTGTACGCATCTCACAAGCTAAAAGGCAAACAATCGCGAAGCCACCTGAATCCTGCTACTCAATTCTGCAGAGTAGGGTCGCTTCGATACGACCCTGGGACGGGGACGGGAACGAGAGAGAAACGGTTCGAAATTGGAGGTGACAGCGAGCGAATCAAAGACTTGTTGTGGCAGCACCGTCTTGAGTGCGGGAACAAAGTTCCGAAACGGCTGCTGTAGTCGCCTCGACGGAGCTTGAATTATTGGCGGTGTCGTTGTTGATGCCCTTGGTCATCAGTGGGTCCACCCTTTTGGTATGTTTCTATTGCTGTCTGTGGCGTGCACGTTGGCAAGGCCGGCGAGCATGACGATGCGATGGAATAGGATGGAATGGAAGATGTCATGTATTAATTGGATTGGCGAAAGCAGGGTCAGGTTTGTGGTTTGCACAAGGAGGAAGGCACAGCCAAGTTTTCGGTTCAACTGCTCTGACGTAAGGTAGGGATGGTGTTTGATGCTGTTCTCTCAACCTATAGCTTCCAGGTACTAAGAACAACTTACTACCTACCGTCAAGGTAAGGCCGTGCCTGAGGTATGGTAGGTCGGTACTGTGCGTTCGCCTACCTTAAGGTACCGTAACCAAGGAACAAACTTGTGAAGAATGTTCTCGATGCATGCGCCAGGGACCGCTCGCACCACATACCCTATAGATGGCCACTTTGAACACCAACAATGATTCGAGTTGATACATGCAACGGAAACGTCCGTGACGCTAATGCATGTGGGATAAACTGGCTGGACAAACACAACCTTCGCGCCGGCAATTCCTCACCGTACGACTCCAGACAAAGGACTGGCATGATCCGAAAGCTTCAGGCCTCCGCTACGCAGGCCATTGGACGCGTGAGGTGGGCGTCATGCAGGCCAACTCCATAAGTTTATGCAGCTCGGTGGGTTCGCTGTGGATGGGAACCAGCGATTCGCTGGTCCCCGCTACCGTGCTCCAGGCCTTCGTCCTTTGCGCGGGCGAAAGCGAGCCCGCGGACCACCTGCAAGGTGTTTAAGGTATTTCTTTCCGCCCTTTCGTCCCATCAGTTTTGGCAGCTGTAGCTAAAGGTAGTTCCACGGCATTATTATCGTACGCGCGTGCGTGCGCCGGGGGGCCGAGGGCTTTCGTGTCCCAGCGCACGGTTGTTTTGAACACAGCAAATGCCGCTTGGTAACCCAAGAGGACGTTCCTTGGGTGCGCACGTACCTTGAGGAACGAGCAGTGTTCGGGGTTAAGGAGGACCATTTCGTCATTGAATTAATGACGTGAAAGGTCTTTCCAACAGCAGGTATTGCCAGGCAAAAATATTGGAGAATGACACACTCTGTCAAGGTTGAGCATTGGCTGTATCTCGCTCAAAGCAGAGCCAGGAACCTCTCCACTTTATGCAGGCATCATGATCACCTCACCACTAGGTCCTGATCATGATTTCGTGTCCTGTATCCGTATGGTCCCCTTGATCCACGATTTTCCTGCCCGGATGGGGTTCCCCCTGTCCTCCGCCACACACCCACATTGGGGTTTATGGGTTACCCACCACACACGCGACCCTTTGCTTCGGCACTGGGAGAGAGTGCTTGAACCTTCGTGCCTGGTTCGTCGTGATGCGGCAATTGCATGTGCCGGATGAGGGGAGATGAGAAAGCCACAGCCTGAGGGTGGTCGAGCCAGTCGGGTCGAAAGAATGACAATCAATTCCATAGCTCGACCAGCAGATCCCGTTTGCCAATATCGACTATTCCCCCTCAATTGAGCGCAGAGCACGCGATTTAAGGTACGCACGTCCTGGCCGATTAGGACATGATCGTCACTCGAGGCTGGAGGTTGAAGCGTCAGACGCCAGGGCGCGCGGCATCATTGGGTACCATCGCATTCAATCTAGTGACGCAGCCGCTTTGCATGGGCGATTTTTTTGCTTGCGCCGCCAGATCCCCCCTTATTAACCGGACCGGGGAAATGGGGATGCGCAACAGAAGGCGTAAAGGCAGTGCAACCCTACCACTCCTAAATCCATCGCGGGCTACCACCTCGATGAGTCTCGATCTGGCTTCCCGTCAGGTCGCATCGACGACGACCGCCGGCCTCTCGTGCGCGGCCACTGGGGTGGTTTTGACGATGGCACAAGCACAGCAGACGATAGCGTGAGCCGTTCCGAGTCAATGGCAAGATTGCCATGCAGGTCCTTGTCACATGAACCGGTCCTAGACGCCCCAGCCGAGACAAATGCCAGTTGCTAACCTGTTTCTGGACCTAACCTTGGGACTAAGATGCCCTTAGTTGCTGGTCCATCGGCCTCGACTTTATTTCCGTTTATAACAGAGTTTTCTCTTCTGCTTGACCCCCCTTTCAAGGCACAAGGGGGGGGGGGCGGGCAGCAGCACGGCCCCCGTCTTTCTCAGCAGTGTGGCCAAGACGTTTTGAACCATTTAGACTCCAGCGGTCGATGGTCCACGTTACGTTCCCGTGGATACGGCAGCTCAAGCCATCTTGACGCCACCTCCCGACAGGCACGCCCGGCGTTTGAGAGCAGCGGATCCGCATGCTGACGTAGAGGTTACCTGCCAGCTGGTCGATTTGGCGTGGTGCCGATGCCGAGTCTTTGCCAAGCCTTTTTTTTCTCGCTTTCTTCTCACAATCGCATTTATCTACAACAGCGAGAGAAAAAAAGAACTGGGCCAAAGTGCGAAAATGGGGTCAATGCCGACGTGATGAAGGGGAGTCGCTCGCTCTCTCGCCTGCCCGCCCTCAGCACTTTTCAGTTTGCTGCTTTGGCATTTCAGTTCAGGTGTTCTACCATAGTATGTAAGCCTCACCAGCCACTCGCCATCTTCCTGAAGCCCCAATTCTAGATCACGCTATGCTTTTCAGGCGTCTTACTTTTTCAACCTCGGGGCGACAAGCGCCATCGTCATCAGCCAGACACTCAGCCCGCAAGGTGGCCCATGCCAAGCGACGTCTCATGGAAAAACGAGGGTGGGTTGTGTTTGTTTCATGAAGATTTGCGTTAAAGCAAACGAGGTGCTGTAGCCTCGATTGGGCGCTTAGATCTGGACGACGTCCCGGGTCGGTCACACCCAGACACCAGGTGAACTGGGTTTCACATGCCAATATGGCGACTCCCATCATATCAGATATGGCTTTTTCGTTCCTTTTTCTTCTCTGTTGCCTCGTCCCACCGTCTCGTAACAAACACACACCGGCTCGTAAGCAGTCGAGGATAATCGGTCCTGCCACTGTCTATGATGAGGCGGGCCGTTTCCCTTTCTGAGTCTGCCCGCCAAATCAATCTCGGACGACTCAAGACTCCGACGCTCCTCGCATATCGCCTACTTGCGCACATCTGCACGCCCCCTCCCCACCCCTCTGCCCCCCTGCCCCTCCCTTTCAACCGCCTCACACGTAGAATAATGACTGCTGTGGCACAACCTTGGCCGATGAACCCTTTTTCCTCAGGACCGACAGCCACCCTCCTTGTCCCAGCGTCGACTCAGCCTTACTATTCCACCGTGCTGTGCTTGGGTGATTGACCAGAGCCAAGTCTCTCCCCTGAACGGACCCAAAGCTAAACCCCACTTGGGTTCTCGTGTTGGGTCTCGGGCCGGATGTGGGTGGTGGGAAAGCGTCCTGGCTAAGGTAGGCCCAGGTTCTAGGAGCGAGGACCAGGACCAGGTACTGCGCTGCAGGGCTAATAAATACGGCACCGGACGGTATACGGAGTTCGGGTTATGGATATGCACAACGGATACACCGCTCTATATGAGGTGGATGTGGATGTAGCTAAGCTAACGTATATATATACACACACACACACATATATATATATACATCACACGACGACCTGCCCCATCCATCCTTCCCCCGACCCTCGTTCACACTTCCTTCACCATCTTCCGTTTGCTCTGCGACCGCACGTCTTGCCTTGACGCTGTCCTCGAGCTGGAATTAACCGCAACGCCTACACAGACTGCATCGAACCCGGCAGTCCAGGAGAACAGGCGAAACCCTTTGACCACCTGCTCGCGTGATCACTTCCCCTTAGTGTTGGCACTGCATCACCACACAGAGGCCCCCCAAGCTAGCCAAGGAAACGGACAAAAGAAGAAGAGGGAAAAGATCGGCTGGTCCGCGCGCATACATAAAACACAGACATACAACACCCGGAGAGCCAGAGCGTTTACCAATTCAAGTGGGAAACCCATTCTCTCTCCCCTTCCCCTGGCCCCGAAAATAAGAGCAGGACAAGGAAAAAAAAGAGAGAAGAGACAAGAAATTGGGGGACTTTCAAACAACTGTGGGAAGACCAGAAACAAGGGAGACGACGGCCCAAGAACATGAAAAGCTGGCCATCCTTCGTTGCATTGAGAGTTGCAAGCTTCGTAGAGACCCCATCCAGTCAAGATGCGCCGAGACAGTAAGCTGGCCCAGCGCCTGGCCGACCATGACGATGATGACGCTGCGTACTTCACCTACCGCCCGCTCTCCAACCTCCCAACGCCGCCGCCGAGCTCGCGGGACTCGCGTGCGTCCAGCGTGACCCCGGACGACGGCGAGCCGCTGAGGCCCATGTTTCTAGGTACGAACACATCTCTCTCTGCCTTTACCCTTCCACCCGTTGCCTGCGTTGTTGCCATTTGTATACTGACCGTTGTCCTCGTTTGCAGGCCCAGCAATCCACCTCATCAACCTCATCCCCTCCTCCGCCTCGCTCGCCTCGGCCTCCGTCTCCCGCGTCCAGGCCATGCTCAGCCGTGCCGACCTCCCCCTCGAGACCATTGCCCTCGCCGTCTGCATCCTCGACAGTCTTGACGCCAAGTTCGCCCGCAAGTGGCGCCTCTCGTGCCCCCTGCGCTCCGACGCCCTGAAGCTCACGTCATCGAACAAGCGGCACACGCTCCCTCCCGCGCCGCTGGCGCCCCAGCTCCTCCAGCAGCAGCCGCAGCAGCAGTTCCACATCGACTCGGTCAACCCGGAGCTCATCATCCTCACCGCCCTCGTCATCGCCGTCAAGTTCCTCGAGGACCCGCAGGAGCGGACGCAGTACTACTGCGAGGTCTGGGGCCAGGGCACGTGGTCGCACCAGCAGCTCAACACGACGGAGCGCTGCATCATGGAGAGTCTCAACTACCGCATCATGCCCCTGTGCGACGAGGACTGCCTCACTGACGCCATGGTCGACATGCAGCTGGCCGCCCAGCAGCCCTACTGCGACGTGGTGCGCCAGCCGTCTCCTCCCGAGAGCGTCCCCGGTGATGGCGCCGGCTTCGTGCCCAGTCACTGCCGCTCCAAGACGATGAGTTCGGGCAAGGCCATACTGGGGTTGGCAAACACCCTCACGCCAGCCGAGTCGCCCGGCGCGGACATTTCTTGCACGGCAACACCCGTACCAACCATGTCTGCGACGTCCTACTTTGATGACGAAGCGCGTGCGTGAGGGGGGTCACGGGTGATGCGACCTGGTCTCGATCACAACACTTTTCTTACGAACGATTGGTTTTGATTCCCCACAAGAGCATAAGTTTAGGCGTTGGATGGCTTCGAATTAAGGTTGCTTTTTAACTCACTGCTTTCTTCCTTGCATATGGACTGGGCCTCGTCTTCCCGCCAATGACGGCGTCTTCCTCCGCTTTTGCCGTTCCCCCCTCATCAAGCGTTTCCAACTGCGTTTTGCAGCAGAGATACCAACAAAGTTGCTTGCTTGTATTCGGGTGGACAAACAGGACACCCAGCCTATTTCTTCGACAATAGCAAGTTGCTGAAGGACCATGGTCTTGGATTGTGTATCTGAAGAATTGGGTTTCATTGTGTTATCATATTGCATTTTTCTTGGTCAACAGGAACTCGGCGCCTGGGGTTTTTTTTTAATACATTTTCTTTCTTTTTCTGCTTTCCCTTCTTTCTCCTGGTCGCAGGACGAGCTCAGGGATCGAGACATAATCGCAGATTTCCTGATGCGAAAGAATTGGGAAGGGTCACAAAGGAGGAGCATTTGGCAGCGGACAAGGATCGTCCTGCACAAACAAGCATGCCCACGTATTTAGTACTTTCTCGATAATATACTTCTTCGATGGGCTTGGGTGACACCCCTCACATGGGGCATCCTCGACCGTACACATCCTCCATCATCTCAAATTCCATGCTTTAGTGTACTGTCTCAAGGGCTCAGCCTCTGCAACTTCCACTCCCTCTCCTTCTCACTCCCGCCCTCCACCAGCTCGTAGACGAACCTGTCGTGCAGCCTGCTCTCCCTGCCCTGCCAGAACTCAACCCTATCGGGGATGATTCTCAAGCCGCCCCAGAACTCCGGCACGGGGATCTGTTCCACGCCGTCAAACTGCCCCTCCACCTCCTTCACCCACCCCTCGAGCTGTGCGCGGCCGTCGTCGTCGCCCTCGCCGCTGGGCTGCAGTACCGCGCTCTGCCGGCTCGCCCATGCACCAAGCCTGCTGCCGCGCACTCTTGTATCGAAGTACGCCTGACTCTCCGTGCGGGTGTGCCGCGCCGTCAAGCCCTCAACGCGGACCTGCCGCTGCAGTGGCTCCCACCAGAAACACAAGCTGGCCCGCGGATTGGTCTTCAGGTCGGCCGCCTTGCGCGACGTGCCCAGGTTCGTGTAGACGACGAAGTACCCGTCACCAGCGAGCTCTTTGAGATACACCATGCGCGACGACACACGGCCTGAAGGCAGCTCTGCCGTCGAGAGCGTGCAGGTCTCGGGATGTGGCACCAACTCCGACTTCTGCGCTTGGGAAAACCAAGTGTGGAACTGCGTGATGGGTGACGATGCGTCCAGCTCGCTACGAGTGAGGGTGCCGCGGGTAAACTGTTCCGCCTGTCCTGTAGACTGGGATCCAGCAGGGGCGACTTCTCACACGGGTTAACTCATCAAGATCTCCCAAGTTGTGGGACTGTCTATGCAGGCGTTCATGCGCAAAGGGCCAACATGCTTACAGATGAGCTTCGATGGATCGGGAGCCTGATGAAGAGCCATCCTGGCAGTTGCGAAGAATGATCGAGCGAGAGATCGCTGCATCTACTGAGGAAGAATACAACGCTTCTTGTTGTGCGTGTTGCTGACGACGGATCGTCTCTGGCAAGTGTCGGGGGGTTGTTTGCCTGCAGCTCTGCTGTGATGACATCGACACCGACAGGATCCGAGCGTCGGCCTCTCATGATGGTGGGATGACCGGCACTGCTAGTACCCAAAATGGAAGTGCGGCGGGCTTAGCCACCAATGAAAAGCCACACCACAGAACCCACCATCATCAAACCAATCCGAAGCAGGCTGTGCCTTGGCAAGCGGTTAGCAAAACTCCAATCTCAGTTACCTCAAAGGAAATTTTAAGTAAAATATACGAAATAATACCGTAAAATAATTTAAATTATAAAGGCTTTTATTACCTTTTTATAAAATATAAAATAATAACTTATTATTTATACCTTAATATCTTATTAAAATTACTGCTTATTGTACTATTTATTGGTGAACCCTTGCTAATGCGGTATTACTTTTTTTGCTAACCACTTGCTTGGTTAGGTAAATAGCACACGTAAGAACGTTTTACACACACAACACAACACACATACACATACACATACAACACACAGTTAACGCACGAAACGTATAATATATTCCAATAAACCACTCAACGCCGGGGGTATCGTTTAAATCATACCCAACGTACGCCCTTTTATACATAAACAGAAGGGGCGGTACGGGGCTGTCTTTCATGACCATATACGCAGATGACGCCAGCCCAACCCTTACGCCAGAATAAAACATCATCTTACTTGTGTAACTTTTGATGTAACGATATATACGCAGACTTTTGCGACCACCTCTAATCAAACCATGGCCTGTCTATCATCTTCTCCATGTCCTCTCAACCTACAAACCAGACATTACAAGTGCCAGTAGCGCCATCCGGCAGTAGAGACCATAACGCATCTGAGTAGCCTTGTTAGTAATGGGTCGACGACTCGGGAATAGAACTTGCTCACCTGTCGGAAGTATGCGGCACGCTGATCAAAGTCCACCTCCTCAGCGACCTCCTCGTTCCTGGGAAGAGGATGGAGAACAACCATGGAGCTCTTGGCATGCTTCAGCGACGCGTTATTCACCCGGTACGAATCCTTGACCTGCTCGTATTCCTCCACACTCTGGAAGCGCTCCTTCTGCACCCTCGTGCAGTACAGTACATCGCTGCGACCCAGGATCTCAGGAGTAAGTGTCTCCGACTCACACAGCAGTTGCCCAGACTCAACCAGGCGCTCCCTGATCTCAGATGGCAGAGACAAGCCCTTGGGAGCAACAAGTTGAACCTGGACCTGGTAGTGCTGCAGCAACGTCACCAGGGAGTGAACCGTCCTGCCGTAAAGAAGGTCACCCAGGAAAGTAATGGTCAGTCCCTGCACTGTACCAAGCTCTTCTCGGATTGTGAACAGGTCCAGGAACGCCTGCGTGGGATGTTCCTTGCTGCCGTTTCCACCGTTGATGACGGGAACGGGGCTGAACTTATCAACAACGTCAACCGACTTCTCATCAGGATGTCGCAGCACGATGGCATCTCCGTAGCAGCCCAGGGTTCGGAGAGTGTCCTGGAGTGACTCGCCCTTCTGAACAGACGAATGCGAAGTGGAAATAGCAATGGTGCGACCACCCAGGCGCTGCATGGCAGCATCGAAGGACGCCGATGTTCGGGTAGAAGGCTCGTAGAACAACGTGCAGAGAACACGACCGCGTAGAATGTCTAGGACACCCTCTCGCTGGACTCCAAGACGCATTTCTTGGGCGACAGTAAACAGCAAGTGCAAGTCGGCCCTAGAGTACTGCTTGACGGAAAGTACGTGGGACTTGCTAAAGGCCGAAGTCTGGGAAAGCAGTTCGTGGAGTGACGAGCTAACCGCTGGCTGGACCTGGAGTGGCAGGGAAAGCTCGTCGAGCGGAGCAGCGCCCCGAGCCGATGAGAACAAGCCTGCGGCAGTACCAAGGCTCTCGATGCCTCGAAGCTGGCTGATGGTCTTAGGAGCAGTCAGCGCCTGTCTAGCCGGGCTCTCGGTTGCCTGAGCAATGGAGGATGTAGTGGGCTTCATCGGAGGAGACATGGGGGGGAGGATATGAGATGACATGTCCTTGCCCTGTGGCGGCACAGACAAAACCCCTCCGTCGAGGCACACCGTGGTGTCCTGGAAGATAACTCGCTGCACAGAGCCTCGCATCTGTCGGCCTTCAAAAGGCGTCCAGAAGTTGCCGCCTGTCACGGTGTAAGGACGATCGATCTCAACCTCAACAGTCGTGCCCAGCTGCTCATGCAGCTCAAAGATCTCAATGGGCTTGGTGTAAAGGCGGGTCTTGATGTCCTCAACCGTGAGCTTGCCTTCGGTTACAGAGGTAAGCAGCAGAGGGAGCGCTTCTGCGATGCCCGTGGCGGGATCAGCCTTGTGGCCAAGCGTCGTGGCAAGTTGGTAGGGAATGCTGCCGACGGAGAAGATGTCGATCGTCGACAAATGCTCCCAGAGTGCCTTCTGGTCAGCCTCGGTGGGGAGGCGGTCAAATTGAGGGTAGTCCTTTTGAGACAGGTAGAGCGAGTAGACAGAGACATCGCACGTCACCTGCAGACCCTTCTCCTTGCTGAGAGCAATCAATCGGATGTCATCCTTCGTGGTCACAGAGGTAACGTGAATACGTCTGTTGTGTAGGCTGGCCAGCAGAAGGATCGAGGCAAGGTCTGTAAGCTTGGCATCTGTGACAATTGGCTTGTGTGCAGGCCAGGCATCGAAGTGAGCTGTAACCGCCGCGACCTTGCTAATATTGCCAGACAGGTGATTGAATGGAATGACCAGAGAACCAACCTCGCCAGTGACGGCGCTAATCTGATCAGCATTGTCGGAAGTGGCAGCAATGGAGAAGTTGAAGTCACAGTGACTACCAGCCTTGCTGTTCTGCTGCGCAGCCTTCAGGGTAATGGCATCGGTGATGGCACCCTCAACTCCAAGGGGCATGATGCGGATCATGCTAAAGCCCGATGAGATGGACGTCTTCGTGACGGCCTGGACATCCGTGCTTTCAGGGGAGACAATGCCAGGGACAAAGGCAGCAATGTTGATCAGACCAGGAAGAACAACAGTACGGTGGCTGGTCTGGTAATCGCGCTTAGAAACATCAAGGTCGAAGCGACGGGCGATGGCCTCGATCAGGATCTTGGCATTCTTGACGTTGGTGACGAGCGGAATCTGGTAGTCAACGGCCATTCGTCGTGTTTGGTAGCCCTTACTCATGTAGTTGGCGGGGCGACGATACTTGTTGTTGGAAGGCAAGTTGATGTAGAGGTCAATCGTGTTCTTGGCTAGATGCTGTGTAAGAGAGAACTCAGATTCCTTATCTTCGTCACTGCCCAGCACCTCAAGGTACTGAACAGGGATGCCGTGCTCTTGAAGGAAATCTGCAGTACCTGCAGTGGCAAACAGCTTGTATCCGATGCGCTGAAGCTTCTGCACAGAGGGAAGCATCTCCTTCTTGTCCTTGTACGAACCAATAGAAAGGAGCACGTTTGCCTTGGGGATCTTGAAACCAGTCGACAAAAGAGCCTTGAGGTAGGCCTCGTTCTTATCGACGCCAAAGCAAGCAACCTCTCCTGTCGACGCCATCTCCACGCCAAGAACTGGATCAGCTCCGGAGAGACGAGAGAAACTAAATTGAGGCACCTTGACACCCACACAGTTGGGTGGAAGATCGGTCGCGGGATACTTCTCAAATGGCTGTCCCATAATTGCCTTGGTGGCCATCTCAATGAGATCGACACCCATGGTCTTCGACACGAAGGGGAAAGAGCGGGAAGCACGGACATTGCACTCGATCACCTTGATATCGTTGTCCTTGGCGATGAACTGAATGTTGAATGGGCCAGTGACGTTAAGAGCAGCACCAATCTTTTGTGTAGCTTCTGTGATTCGCTGAATGGTCGTCTTCTCGAGATCCTGAGGGGGCAGGATCAAGGTGGCGTCACCCGAGTGGACACCGGCGTTCTCAACGTGCTCGGAAATGAAGTGACCAACAACGACACCGTTTTGGGCAACGGCGTCCATCTCGATTTCCTTGGCATTCTCAATGTACTTGGTGATGACAACGGGGTGCTCGCGAGAGACCTCGGCAGCCTGCGCCAGATAGGATTCCAAGTCCTTCTCCGAGTAGACGGTGTTCATGGCAGCACCAGACAAGACGTAGGAAGGTCGGACAAGCACGGGGTATGAGACCTTGTTGCAGAAGGCCTGAGCCTCCTCGAAACTGGTAAGCTCCTTCCAGGTGGGCTGATCAACACCGATGCGGTCCAGCATACGGGAGAACTTGTAACGGTTCTCAGCCGTGTCAATCATTTCAGGCGAGGTTCCCAGAACCTTGACACCGGCACGGTGGAGCGGCAGAGCAATGTTGTTGGGGGTTTGACCACCCATAGCTCCGAGAACGCCGCTGGCTGTCTCAAGCTGGTAAATGTCCAGAACAGTTTCGAGATTGATGTTCTCAAAGTAAAGCTTATCGGCTTCATCGTAATCGGTGGATACAGTTTCCGGGTTGTACTCGAGGAGAAGTTAGTAAATGTCTTGATGTCTTAACGTTCTTGGATGAGAGAGAGAGATGATAATAGTGAGTGGTATGGGTTGGGGTGGGGAAGCAAACGGTGATAAAACAGCATTGAGAAATGAAATAACAAATTGACGCAGATTGGTGCCAAAAAGGGCGTGGGTTTTGCGTAGATTAGTTGGGGGTACGCCCCGTGAACAGTTTCTGAATGATATAAAGCCTTGAGGGTTCCGAGATCAAAAGGACAAATTGATATAGAGTCGCCCGCTCCGGTTTCGTGGAATGTAGAAACCTCTCGATGGGATACGTCTGATGAGGCGCGCAAGGCAGGCGCATTGCTGTTCATTGGAAAGGTACCAAGCAGCACACCCACCGTATTTTGAAAGAAATAAAACAGTAATATCGCCGTTTTAATCACTAAATAGACTGACCGTAATCCCAACCAGTGATCAAAACGGTGATATCAGTGTTTTATCCCTAACGAGACACTAGGGGTGGGCTCGTAGGTATGCTGGCCCAGGGAAAGTATCCAGGGCGGTCCAATTGAGATAGGTTCCAGGGTAAAACATCAAATAGAAAGGGGAGAACGCAAGAACAAAAATCACAGTACTTACGTTAACCATGATTGTCTTGAACCCAGTGGCGCGAAGCGTTCTGATCGCTCTTACTGAGCACCAATCGAACTCTACCGACGAGCCGATTCGGTAAACACCAGAGCCCAGAACCATGACTCCATGATCAGTGAAGTCGACATCATGCTCGCTACCATTGTAAGTCAAGTAGAGATAGTTGGTGAAGGCAGGGAACTCGGCAGCCACCGTATCGATCTGCTTGACGTAGGGCTGGATACCGGCCTCGAGTCGCAGCCGACGGACAGCAATCTCGTTGGAGCTCCAGAACTTGGCAAGCTGTCGGTCAGAGAAACCCAGCCTCTTGGCCTGCAGAAGGATGGCCGGAGACTTGGCAATGTCGGATGTCGTGTAGCTGGT
This sequence comes from Paramyrothecium sp. XJ0827, assembly GCA_020881915.1. Lineage (NCBI taxonomy): Eukaryota > Fungi > Ascomycota > Sordariomycetes > Hypocreales > Stachybotryaceae > Paramyrothecium > Paramyrothecium sp. XJ0827. The sequence goes on along the minus strand of JAJFPB010000005.1, from coordinate 2,843,128 downwards.
CATTTGCTTGGAGAAGTTGCTGAGGCCCTTGAGCTTGCGCAGGAACCACTTGTCAATCTTGGTAAGCTCCCAGATCTTGTCCACAGTGTAACCCTCATGCATGGCATTGGCGATGGCGAACAGACGCTGGTCAGATGGCGTCTGAAGCTCGTCATCGATGCTCATCAGGGCCTTGGTCTCGCCGAAGCCGAGGTTGTGGAAGTCGATGGCACGAATAGCCTTCTGGATGGCTTCCTCGAAGGATCTGCCAATGCTCATGACCTCACCAACACTCTTCATGGACGAGCCAAGCTGTGTGGAGACACGAGTGAACTTCTTCAAGTCCCAGCGAGGCATCTTCACAACGACGTAATCGAGGGAAGGCTCGAAGCAGGCGCAGGTGGACTTGGTGACGGAGTTGGAAATCTCCTTCAAGGGGATTCCGAGACCCAATTTGGCCGCGATGAAGGCAAGGGGATATCCTGTAGCCTTGGAAGCGAGAGCAGAAGATCTCGACAGACGAGCGTTGACCTCGATAATGCAGTACTCCCTGGAAAAGGGGTTCAGGGCGTACTGAATGTTACATTCACCAACAACGCCAAGGTGGCGAATAACGTTGACGGCAGTAGTACGCAGCATGTTGTAGTCTTCGTCAGAGAGCGTCTGGGAAGGCGCAACGACGATGGAGTCACCGGTATGAATACCGAGAGGGTCAAAGTTCTCCATGTTACAGACCGTGATACAGTTGTCCTGAGCATCTCGGACAACCTCGTACTCAATCTCCTTCCAACCCTTCATACTTCGCTCAATGAGAACTTGAGGACTGGCAGCGAAGGCCTTGTTGCAGAGCTCTCTCAGCTCGTCCTCATTGTTGGCGAAGCCACTGCCTAGGCCGCCAAGGGCATAGGCGGCGCGGACGATAACGGGGAAACCGATGTCCTTGACAACATGCATGGCCTCGTCGATGTTGTTGGCAGACGCGGACTTGGCGCACTTCTCGCCGATGGATTCCATGCTGCGAGCGAAGAGCTCACGATCCTCGGTGGTGATGATGGTGTCGATGGGAGTACCCAGCACCTTGACACCGAGAGCTTCAAACTCATCCTTGAGCTGAATGCCGACTTGCAGCGCGGTCTGACCGCCGAAAGTACAGTAGATGGCATCGGGGTGTTCGTACTTGATGACCTTGCGAACGAAGTCTGCGTTGACAGGAAGGAAGTAGACTTTGTCTGCCAGACCCTTGGAGGTCTGGATAGTGGCAATGTTGGGGTTGATGAGGACGGTGTAGATGCCCTCTTCCTTCAAAGCCTTGATGGCTTGACTACCCGAGTAGTCGAACTCTCCAGCCTGACCAATGCTCAGACCACCACTGCCGAGAACAAGCACCTTCTTGACAGAGACACGAGGGTGCAACCTCTCGTTCTCCTCAATCGTGCCGCCGGGGAAGTTGACGGGGGCCTGCAGAAGGGCAGGGTTCTCTGCGCAGTTGGCAATGGTGTTGATGAAGACATCAAAAAGGTACTCAGTGTCACGAGGTCCAGGAGTGCTCTCCGGGTGGAACTGGACACTGAAGTAGGGCTTGTCGACGTGCATGATACCCTCGTTGCTGCCGTCGTTGGCGTTAACGAAGAGCTCCTTCCAGCCCTCGGGCAGGGATTGAGAATCAACAGCGAAACCGTGGTTCTGAGACGTGATGTGGCATTTGCCAGTGACCATGCTCGTGCAGGGAATGTTGTGGCCTCGGTTTCCGAACTTCATCTTGAGAGTCTTGGCGCCCGAAGCTCGAGCCAGCAGTTGGTGGCCCAAGCAGATACCGAACACCGGGGTCTTGTTCTTGTCCATGGCAGCAGTGATGTTCTTGACCGTGGCTTCAAGCATGGCAGGGTCACCAGGGCCGTTGGAGATGAAGAGACCGTCATATTGGTCGCCAGCCTCTCGCGTCAGGTCGTGGTCCCAAGGGACGACCAGAACCTCAACACCGCGCTTGAGGAAGCACCTCAGCTGGTTATACTTCATACCGACATCAACGCACAGAACACGGATCGTTCGACCAGACGGGTGCTTGCGGGCCACGGATACGGGGGGCTTGTACAGCTTAGGGGTCTTAATGGAGACTACACGGTGATGAGCATACCTTCAGACACGAACTACGGAGAGAGGAGACTCACCCTGTGCGACGAGGTTTTGCTCATTGGGATTAATCCAGTCAATTGACTCGAATTGCTCAAGGGAGGTGACACCTCGAGCGGTGTCTACAGAGCCGTTGGCGGTGCCATTGGCGAGCAGGCGGCTCTCGAGCCTCATCTTGCCGAGCATGCTGCCCTCTTGGCGGATCTTCTTGGTCAGGGCTCTGGTGTCAACGCCGTACATGGCGGGAACACCCTGCTCCTTGAGCCAGGTGCCCAAGGAGGAGGTGGCGAGGAAGTGTGAGTAGTCCTCGCCGCAGTAGGATGCGGTGACGAGACCGGCGATGTGGATCTGGGACGACTCGAAGTGAGCCGGCAGGTCGCCGAGGAGCTCGTCAATGGTCTCCCGCGAGGGAACACCATAGTTGCCAACCAGGGGAAAGGTGATGACGAGGATTTGGCCTCGATAGGACGGGTCGGTGACCGACTCCGGGTACCCCACCATGCCTGTCTGGAAGACCAGCTCTCCGGCAATGCTCTTCTGAGCACCAAAGCTGTAGCCCTGGAACGAAGAGCCGTCCTGGAGCTCGAGGCACATGGAGCCCTCGTCATCAGCGTCGCCGAGGCGGGCGACCGCCGGCGGCTTGGGGAAGGCAGCCATCTTGTCGCCCGGTGGTGAGCTTTTCTCTGTGGAGGGGGAGGGATGAATGGCGGGGCAAGAAGAAGAAAAAGATTTGATGGCAGGGGGAAACAGGAAGGGAAAAGAGGCCTGAGCGGCGACAACCGGCAAGAAAACCCGTTCTCAGAGTTTCTTGGAGCAGATCAAGGACTACCTCGCAATCATCTGCCACGACAAGAGGGCGCAATCTCTTCCTTATCCTCGTGGCACACGAGGGTTTGGAGAGGATAGGAAGAGGGAAGGAAGAAAAACCGAGACGGTCTTGGGCTGGGGTTTGTAAACTTTTTTTTTTTTTCCTTCCCCTCCATGTTAGCCTTGCGTAAGTCGGTCTCGAGGTACCGACTTAGCTCCGGTTGGCGGCGTTTCTAACTGGTAGATTTTCTTGCCTGTAGCGTCAAAGTGCCGCATGGCCTTGCCCCATTGGTCAATGGCGCTTCTCAAGCTGCCAATCCAAGGGCTGGCCGAGGGCCGGCTACAGGGCATTGCATTGCATCAGGTATGGTTCGGTGGATGAAGGCCAGGACGGTGGAGGTTCTGGTTAGTCGATCATGAACCCTGAGGGAGGCTGCAGAGCCGACAAGCCACCGCGTGCGGATGTGCTTGCAATTGAGAACCTTGGCCTCGAGCCGAGGAAGGCTTGAGGCGTGCGGTCTCAGGGCAGCTCCGGTGTGGTCAATTGCAGCCGCCTTGCTCCTCTATCGGCGATTGTCTCTCGTTCGAAACACGCCGCCCAGAATCAAGTGCTAGTCATGCGGTGAAAGAGGGTGGCCAAGCCTTGTTCGACAAGCCCACCCCGCCATCAGATCTGAAATCTAATCGATAAGAAAATCTTCTGGCTACCGTCGGCACAACGAGGCAGACCCTGGTCAGCAACAACCGAGACCACAAAGCTTCATACCCTGTATACCTACGAGCCCACCCCTGGTGTCTCGTCAGGGATAAAACACTGATATCACTGTTTTGATCACTGGATTACGGTCAGTCTGTTTAGTGATCAAAACGGCGATATTACTGTTTTATTTCTTTTAATACACGGCGAGTGTGCTGCTAGGTAGTAATGAAGTGGAAATGTATACGATATTTATGAATTGCTTGTAAACCCCGAGTAAGATTGTAATCATTGCATTTGTAATTATTCAAAACCGAAGAATAGAAATAGACAGGATTATTAAAATACAAAAACTATTCGTTCATACTGTCTATTAAAGTGTTTTACTTTGGCATGGTGGTTGCAATGGATCTTGAGGTGCAGCAGTGTTGGACTTCTGGAAAATTGCTAGAGATTCGGCTACATATACAACATCACCACACGCGACTTCAAACAGTTACTACGATTAGTTTCGGCCTTCTCATTGAAACCTCTCCAATAATTTATATAAAAGACACTCATATATCAATGCGCAGTACCTTATGAAAATGCCAGAACACGTTAACCGTCGCTCAACGCGATATAACATCACTTTTTTCTTGAAACCACATGTGACTCCTGTCCCACTTCCCATGGATACCCCAGACACACAAGCAGACCACACCACACATAAGAGCTCGACCACGTAAGCACAACGACTATAGTTGGACCCCACCCTGGTTCATCGGAGGTGCCGGCATATTGGTCATCTGCGGCGTCCTTTGAGCCGAAGGGCTGGCCTGGTTCATAGGTGCATGACCCGGCTTCTGAGGTGCGGCAGGCATGCGGTATGCCGGCTCCTTCTTGGGATCGAAGCCCGGAAATTCAGCCTGCAGCCTCCGGTACAAGTCCTTGATGGCCTGATCGCGCTTCGCCCTGTCTATTTGCGGATCCACGTTGGCGTCTGAGCCTTCCGTCACCAGGGGCTGGACTCTGAGCTTCAGTGATAGGTTGAGCGGGGGCGCGCTGAGATAAGCTGGGCATGGAGGAACCTTAACCTCCGGTTTCCTGTCGGCAAGCGCAGCCATGTAGGAGAGATTGGACTGTAATCGTCGCATACATCTGCACAATCAACTGTTAATGCCGGCTTTCCACTACGTCACAAAGTCTTCACTCACTGTAGATAATCCTGTTGTAGCAGGTTCTCTTCTTCGGTGGGCTTTCTCTCCGGCAAGGAACCCTCAGAGGCTGCCAGCTCCTTCTTTATTTCTTGCTGCGTCGTTTGAATTTGGATCGATTCGTACAACAGCTCGTGGTTGATGTCTAATAGCAGCGCAAACCGTTCTTTTTCCCGAGACTCGGTGCCGGGGCTCAATGGCGTAGCAGACGGTGCTGTGCCGTTCGCCAGAGGGCCCTGGTTCGTAGGGAACGTTGGGGTTTGAGGAGTTGCAGCGCCGGTTGACTGCGCCGGGGCATTTGTCGGAGTCTGAGCTTGCGAAGGAGGCTGTGGCGTCGAGAATTGTGGATGCTGCTGAGCTGGCATCTGGTTCGAAGGGGTGCCCTGGGCCGTGCTTGGAGGCCTTTGCGGTGTACCGACCTGGTTCATGGCTTGCGCCATCTGCTGTGATTGTATGCGCTGTTGCTGCTGCTGTAACTGCTGCTGTTGCTGAGGCTGAGGCTGAGGCTGAGGCTGAGGCGGGTGCTGGGGTTGCTGCTGCTGCTGCTGATGTTGGCTTTGTTGCTGTTGCTGTTGCTGCTGTTGTTGCTGCTGCTGGGGGTGGTGCTGCTGTTGTTGCTGTTGCTGTTGCTGCTGCTGCTGCTGCATCATCTGTTGCTGATGAGGGGCCATGGCTTGAGCCATGGCTGGGTTCATTGGAAAGCCTGGCATGCCACCCGCCATCATGTAATTGTTCGGCGCGAAGTTCTGCGGCCCAACTGACGAGGGGAGGACTTGACCGTACGGGGCGCCAGCAAACTGCTGGGGATAGCCTGCCACTATAGACGTCCATTAGCAACTGGTTCCTGCGCTTGCAATAAGCCGCGAGAACATGCCTATGCGGGAAAAGGAGACGATAGCGTCATGAAAAAGAGGGAAGAAGCGACCGCGCGAGAACAGAGACCAAGGGCCGACTTACTCTGGCCATTGGGAGCCATATTTGGCATGCCGGCATTTGGCATCATGCCACCACCCGCACCGGCCATCATCTGAGGGTTTGCGCCAGGTCCAAAACCTTGTGGGTTCATGCCAGCGAACTGCTGCTGGTTATACATGACCTGCTGGCCTGGCTGGCCGCCGGGTTGTTGAGGGCCGGGGCTGTTGAAGTTCGGCGCAGCATTGCCGAAGCCGTAGCCCGCGTTGTACATGTTGGATGTCGGAGGACAATCCCCAGGTGTCGCGTCAGGGACCAATTCGCAGCGGCGTGCCCGGGTGGTGGCCTCGATAAGGGCAACGTGGTTGCGTGGTGTACAGCGTCTTTTCGCCTCGGTGGGAGATCCTGCTGCGCAAGAGTCGCAGAGCGCCGCGGTAGGGGTACGCGAGGATGGGCCGATGGCACGGAGATACTCAGGCGGCGATTACACCGACTACCTGCCTTGGTCTCCGGCGTTGTTGAGATTGACGTCGGTGTCAGGGACGGGGGGCGATTGCACCGACTGACTGAGGGCGACAATGGATGTGGGGATGCCGTCGCCAGGATCGCGCGCCTAGCAAGCAAGATATCGATAATGTGCGTCTGACGAGCGACGAGCTGCGACAGGCACGCTGTTGTCCGGCCCGTGGTTAGTTGTGCGAGGCGTTGTGCTGGATCTCGTTCCCGGTGACCACTTGCGAAACTGGTGAGCACGAGTTGGGTGATGATGGCAATACGGTGCTGTGCGACAACAGCAAAGCGCGAACAATCTGATTGTGCCCAGGTCAGCGTTAGTCGCAAAGGAGACGCGCTGCCCCGAAAAATGCCCCCCTTGCCAATTGCGAGGAGGCAGTCTAAGGTGGTAGGTACGACACCCAGGTACTGCCTGACGCGGATATGGCAAAGTACAGCCTCAGGTTCAGGTGTTCCGTGTAACGGCGTCGCTGGGACTAAAACGATAAAAGCCTTGCGTTTCAAACAATGTTGGCTACAACCTAGAATAAGAATCCTCTCAGGCTATCATATAGGAATTGAAATGTTCTCCCTCCGTCAGGATGAAGCGGACTTGTGGCATTTTTATATACTGCACATGCTTCCCGGCGCGCATATCCCACGGGGAGACAGATGGTACTTCGGCAGGCAATTGCACTACTAGAGGTACCTGCGAGCAACGGATTTGACCTAATCCACCGAGGGCAGTTTCGCAAACAACAACAACACAGACAACAAGTGACTGAACCCATTCACATGTACGCTTGGACAATTGACAGGGTTCGCATAGAGTGTCTGATCTGGGTGACTAGGATTGGCATGGAGGTGAACGTCCCATTTTCATTTCCCGGTCCGCTAAGCGATGCGCTGCTGGCGGCCAAGCAGCGGCGGGCATCCCGATGTAAGTCATGTACGCTGGCCTATTGGTGCGTCGACGTTGCGCGCAGCACCGGTTCGCCTCACGGCCCTCGTCAATGGAAGTGACCAAAACATGGTTAATAAGGGGAATGAACAGCAGATGGCTTGCCCCGTGGCTGGCTGACCTGCATATGTTTTGCTTCTTCCTTCACTTCGATGCAACGCGGGTGAGTCGTCATCGCCGCACGCGGGTCATAGGGCCGTAGAGACAACGTGGACGAGCGATCCGGAAAAAGAAAGGCGAGCAGAAAAGCGAGCTGCGTCTCATGCGAGAGGAACGATCCTGGGTTTAGTCTATATGACAAACATGTCGTAGTCGGCTCGGTCAAAAGTTCCACGGACTGTCGTATTGCAAACCCGTCGGGTGAATTGAGCGGCGGTGAGTCCTGTACGATGCCCAATCGGCTCGTGGCGCGCCTGGGGGTCCGGCCCTCAGCCTTGTCTTTTGCTGATTTGACTTTGACACGCAATGGCATCACCAGATTTTACCTTGATGGCGGACGGGGATGGTTCACCACGTAGTATGTAGCCGGCTCATGTCGCCTATAAGATGCCGTCCGGGTCGTGCACCAATAGGAGGAAACCGAGCAAAGTTCGCGGTGGGCCCCACATCAAATCCCGTTCGACTCACAGCGTCCGCTCTCGGTATCGGGCGATGAAGCCCGGCTTTATCCAGCGCATATATCTCAAAGACCTCACGCCCTCGGAGCTCAAGCAATTCCTCCCTTTGCCTGGAACAGTAACCCATAGAGCTACAATGTCGCCCTTCAACTTGGAGACGTGCGCACGTCCCAACATTCTCTCGCTGCAGCCATACCGCTGCGCCCGTGAGTAAGTTTCACTCATCTCAGATTGTTGGCCTCAAGCCCCGTCAGAGCGCTCTACATGTCTCGAACGCATGGACTGATGATCTCATTCCTTCAGCGATTACAAAGATGACGGCACAAACATTCTGCTAGACGCCAATGAGAACGCCTTTGGACCTTCCCTGTCCCCAGACGTGCAGGCCGCCGCCTCCTCGGCCGATGGCCCGTCGCTTGACCTTCTCGGCCTGCACCGGTATCCGGACCCCCATCAGGCCGACCTGAAGCAGCTCCTCTGCCGCCTGCGCAACACCCACGCCCACTCGCAGCGCACCCTCGGGCCGGAGCACCTTTTCGTCGGCGTTGGTAGCGACGAGGCCATCGACGGCCTTCTGCGCTGTTTCTGCGTGCCGGCCCGGGACCGCATTCTCACCTGCCCCCCGACCTACGGCATGTACTCCGTGTCCGCCCAGGTCAATGACGTCGCCATTGTCAAGGTGCCTCTCAAGTCAGCGCCTGACTTTGCCCTCGATGTCCCTGCCATCATGGCTGCTCTGTCGGATGAGCCAAACATCAAGCTCGCCTATCTCTGCAGCCCCGGTAACCCCACGGGTTCCCTGTTGGCCAAGTCGGATGTTGAGCAGATCCTTGCCCACCCCACCTGGAACGGCATCGTCGTTCTTGATGAGGCGTACATCGACTTCGCTCCTGAGGATGCCTCTCTCGCCGAGCTAGTCACCGAGTACCCAAACCTCGTCGTCATGCAGACCCTGTCAAAGGCCTTTGGCATGGCCGGCATCCGGCTCGGCGCCGCCTTCGCCTCCCCTCCCGTCGCCCAGCTCCTCAACAACCTCAAGGCCCCCTACAATATTTCCAGCCCCACAAGCGCGCTCGCCAGCTACGCTGTGCAGGACAAGGGCCTTGCCGTCATGCGCGCGAACCGCGCTAAGATCCTGCAGCAGCGTGATCGACTACTAGAAGAGCTTCCCAAGATTCCTGGTGTTGGCAGGCTGCGCGGCGGCACATCCAGCAACTTCCTGCTGTATGAGATGCTCGATGCGCAAGGAAATCCCGACAATGTCACCGCGTTGGCGGTTTACGAAAAGCTGGCCGAGACCAAGGGTGTTGTGGTTCGGTTCAGGGGTAAGGAGCAGGGCTGCCTGGGCTGTCTCCGCATCACAATTGGCACAGAGGACGAGGTCACAAGGTTCTTAGAGTCGCTACGGAACACGTTGGCAGAGGTCCGTCGCTCCAGCTCACCAGTAGATAAGTCCAAGGAAGAGGCCAAGGAACAGGACGCGAGCGGGATCGTGGCATAGAAAAAAAGCGTATAGATAAAATTAAAATCAGTTCTAGCAAGTGCATTGACTTGAGTATGAGTATGTTAAGTTAATCTCCCACGTCTATCCAAGATTCCTCCTCATGTTGTATAAGTTGTGCTAACGTGTCTGCTCAGGCGAACGTGACTTGGCTTCAGAACGACCTCCTGCGCATGCGCCGGCCAGGTGCAGTGATAGACCTCGCCTCCTCCTTGGGCTTGTCGTTGTTCTTGGCCGGAGCACCGCGGTATGGGTCAACAGGCTCCCAATCCGCCTGCCTTACGGTCTTGATATCCTTGCCAGCAAGTGGTGCAGGGGCTCCGTGAATCAGCAGACCCTGGATGGTCTCCAACGCCGACATCTGTTGTCCAAGGCCGGTGATGCCGTCAAACTCTTTCGTGTACCACTTAGTGCCGCATTCGTAACCGTTTTCGCCGCCAGTGCAGCTTGCAGCTGCTCCCTTAGCTGAGGCATGAAGATACGCGTCGATCCTGGGTCGGAGCGAGGGCATCAGGACGGTTGACTGCCACATGAACCGAGCAAGCTGTCCCTTGTGAGTGGTCATGTCGACGGAGCACTTGTCGACGGTCTCGCAGCCACCTTCGTACATGATGTTCTTCGCCCCGTCATCGCCGCGGAAGAACCAAGCACTACCGTCTAGCAACTTCTCGGCACGCTCCGCCCACTTTGCGTCACCGGTGTAGTTGGCTAGTACGGCAGCGCCGTACATGTAGACGCCGCTGGTGTAAGTGAAAGATTGAGGATTGGTGTCCTTGCACCCCTTGCTAGCATGGGCGCCATCGTAGACGTGCCAGTACTGGTTATCGATCAATCCGGTATCCCAGCTCCAGTCAAAGATCTTCTCGGCCCATTCGAGGTAAGTGTCATTTCCAGTCGCGCGTGCCATGCGGGCAGCAATCTGGAAGAAGCCGCCGTTGCTGATGGAGTTCTTGTAGTCCAGACCATTGGGGTTGGAGGCGTAGATCTGCCACAACAGGCCACCACCGCAATGAGTCGTATTCCAGCGACTGGCCAGCGAGTTGAAGACGTTGGCACCAATGTCCAGCCAGGATGGAATGGACTCGTTAGGCTGGGGGAAATTGCGTTCTGCAGCTGAAATGACAGCTGTGCCCCAAAAGAAGAGATCGTCGTTGCCCTCCTCGTGAGCGTGTTCTTCCGGCACGTAGTCGAAGTTGGGCCCCGTGTTTGTGGGCGCCAGCAGAGCCTCGATCACGACGTCGTTGTAGGTTGGATCCTTCGTGTAGTGGTAGTAGTCCAGCATCGCTCCCCATAACGAACCCGCCACCCACCAGTAGTAAGGGTCTTGGAGATCACCAGTGTCCTTGTTCATGTTAGCAGCGTACAGAGCTCACTAGTATCTATAGACGCACGATAGGATTGGTTGAGACATTGCCCTGATAGTAGGTCATGGTGTCATGAGCAATGGTAGCAGCAACATTGCGGATTGAATCTGAGTACCTTCGGTTAGATTTGCACACGTTTGGTGCGGACCTTTTCCTGGCAACTTACACTCGCTCTTGATATCCAGGTCCTTAGGTGCTAGGATGGCAGCACCGGTGACTGCCGTCTGTACGCTCTTGTAAAACTTCATTTTCGGCGGGGTATCTACTTCCACAGGAGCTTCGTGTGGTTGCGGTCGGAATGTGTTCGGACAATAGTGCTCTCCGGTCACGTCTAGTAACAGAAGATTGAATCGTTTGAATCCAGGATAAGTCGTCGAGACAATCGAAATAAACAAAACAGACGTCCGAGGCGTCTGCAACAAAGTAAAGGGAAAAGGAGAACAAAAGTCGTGTAATTAAGAGGAGTCTAGGCCCGTATGTTGAGAGGATGGTCCCTTGCGTGACTACCCAGAACCCAAGAAGTGAAGTAAAGAAACAGCTTGCAGGAAACAATAGGAAAGAACTGACACAAGGAAACACTGAAGGGAAAGAATAAAGGACAGTGTTGGTGGTTAGGAAAGACAAAGCTGACAGGTCCAGGGGACTTCGGGATTATAAACGGTGCGCATTGCTCACAACCTTCAACGATCCCGAATAAGCAGGTTGAACAGGGGGAGCAGGCATAGCATGGCCCGCCCCCCGCATTAACGGCGGATCCTCCATAAGTCTGTAGCCAAAGATAACTTCTCGTCAGGGGTCCGTAGAGGCTGCGCGCGCTTGCTGGCCCTCACCCGTCCATTCGTTTCCGGCGCAACAAATCCTGCTGCTTGGCCGTGACAGCCCCCATTGACCAGCGAGACACTGGACGGCACAGCGCACAACCAGTCAAGAGCTCGGTGCGAGGATCCATTCCACATTTCCGCTCGACGGGCAGCGGCAAAACTGAACATTCTGCAGCAACCATTGGGGGTGGCATGAAGAACAGCGGATCGCGGATCCAGAACAGGCAAAGGCGGGTGGTAGAGCTGCGCCTGGGCCGGGGTCAGCAGCCAGGGGATTGGCTGTCAGACGCCCATCAATAGCTGCGTCTCCTGAAACGTGAAACACGGGCTCAAGTAGCCAGCGGAAGACATGGTGTACTTAGTAACCGCGGGCCAGGATAGGTAGGTGTCTGTATGGGTGTCGGCTGTTTTCGTCTCGATCTCTCATCAAGACAATCTGCGCCAGCCGTTAAGTTACTAACTACCTTCAACACAGCCACCTGCTCCCACTGGGCAGCAAGTCTCGGCACCTTGGACCATGGTCAGAAGCTTGGGCCGGCACTTGGGAGTGAAAGGTCTCAATACATGTAGTGGCTCGTGTTGTCTGCCGAAGAAAATCTACTTGACACAAAGCTACTGTAGCACGGCCGAAAAGGGTCATGGACTATTTATTCTGTAGTCTTGTGATTGCTCGACTGGCCAGTCAAGCTCAACTCCACATCTCGTTGACGACCAATTTCACCGCACACAAGACTACGCCGCATCATCACTAACCAAATGGCACCCTTCCTGAGCTCATAAATTATTTGTTGTAGTGAGTGAAACTGACCCACACCCGACATGCGTGCTTTAGTATAGTATATGGCCACCATCTGGCTAAAGCATTCCCCTCCCCCGAAAGAACAGCACTGACGAATCAAGCAAATAGAATGCAATCCCATCCAGAACGCCCTTCAATGCCTCCTTGTCTCCTAAACACACACTGGGGTATAACTCCGCTGGAACGCTTCTCAGAAAAGACAGCTTAGAAAATCATTCGCTCGCCGTTGCTATTGTACGTGCCAACGACTTGTGCCGACAAAGACGAGAGTATTGTCGTTTTTTTGACCCCTTACAGGAGTCATGTCGACAGTTGTTGCTCCTTGCGAAGGAGCTTTTTGATGGGAAGTTTGTAGTTTTTGGCCATCGTCATTGCATGCCTCGTGGCTCATAGCGCCCCCATATTCTCGTGTTCTGGTCTTACATCGCGCATCTGCCGATTGCACGCCTGTAACTAGGCCAGCAATGTAATGGCTATCGCGCTTGATAGGGTCGCCAATATGGCCCAAAAGCCACCGGGCCGTACATGCCCGCCGGAGCCTTCACCTGTGGGATCAGGGAATACCAGCCCATTGGTCGCTGTAGCACCGAGGTCTTCCTTGGTGGACGTGGGTGCGTCGGTAAGTGTCAGCACACCCCATTCGACTTCCGGGCCGGAGAGCGTTGTCGTCCAGTAGATTTCAGTGGGGCCGGTATGGAAGGCGTTCGAGTAACCCTCTTTGTAGCTGGAGTAGCCGGAGCACGTCGCTGCCGTGTGGCCAGCCAACTCGCATCCTAGGTTGGCGATACTGTCCCTGATGTTAGCTTCTTCCTGCTCCCCCCCCCCCTCTCAAGGTTGGTGTGGCCGGGCTATTGACGTACTAAGTAGATGTATACGTCCCATGGAAATGCACCGTGTCGGGGCCTTCAATGACGACGAATGGAAATTCGAGGGAGATGTCGCAGGCAGGCGGCGTTTGCTCCGGGCAGAAAATGGTATACGTCGTCTCGCTGGCGGTCGAGTTCTGCGAAATGAATGCGGTTAGCAGGCATCACATAGCGCACGGGTCAACAGGCGCAATCGTACAACTCCGAGGATGCTGCCGCGCACGAGGGACCATGACTGCTCGTCGTAATATGGCAGGTAGAAAGGCGCTGTAGTCGGAGTCGGAGCCTGGGCCTCGTCGCGTCGCTCGTCGGAACAGGATGCACGGAGAGCAAGAAGGGCCAGAAGGGCCAGCGACTGCTTGAACATTCCGGCAGGTTGGCAAGCAAGGCGACGATAGGGCAGTGCAGGGGCGGGCTAAGCACACTGTACGGCGGAGAGGGCGATCCTGAAGCGCTTTCGGTCGATCGACTATGGACCGGGCATTGGTTCGCCAGTGCTTTCCATACAGTCGCGAGCGGGTAGTCGTCGGAGGGTGGGCAGGGTGATCATCCAGGTGGTGCAAGGCGAGGCGGAGGCACGGGAAGCAGAGAGACGGAGATGGTGAGCATGAAGAGAAGAGTTTACGAGAGCAAAGGAGATGCCTCTGCTCGACAAGTCTTAGGGCGGCCTCTGCTTACGCCGTGACTGGGCTGCTCGACGCCAAAACCAATGCCAATGCCAATGCCAAGGCTGGGCAGTCGCTGCGGGAGGCGAAAAGGAGGACATCTGGACTCTCGCGGGCACATTTCGCGGAGGTGCCAAGGCCCCAGTCTGGGGCCATGGAGTTTGGGCCTACCTTGCCTGTACGAGGTACGCGCGGGCAGCCCTCGTTTTCTCCCTCATACTTTTACCGACCCGGGCAGCGCAGCGCTGAGGGCAAAAAGCCCAATTGGCGACCGGGAAATTTGGCCATGGGCGGAGGACGCCAATGCCAAGAAACGCGGAAACGCCAAGACGTCGCCGTTTGGGAGGGACTGAATAAGCCCGTGACCATTCACCGCAGCGCCTTTTTGGGGCCCGCCCGAGCAGTTCAATGGGCCTCGGGGTCCTGCCCACCAGAGAACCTTTGAGCTTGATTCCGGGATGTGGGGATCACACTCGGCTCGAGGAAAGGTGTCTCTGTCAATCCAAGCCATGGCCGTGGAGATGATCGAGATGCCTAGGGGAAAAGCAAATTACTGTCATATTCGTAAAAAAGGAAAAAACAAGCCGGACGTCCGCAGATAATAAGCTTAATGCTTGTTCGCTTTTGACAACCGCCTTTGGGCGGATTTCGCAAAATGAGACTAGGCCGCTGGCGGACAGTCATTTCCGGGTCGCTGGAGCTACATGGCCGCGGGTGCTCGTAGACGTGCTTCAGTATGTCTACCCAGGTACCTTAACTTCAGCACGTGTCAAGAGGTGAGGTACCTTACCGACGAGGAGGTACGAGACATCAAGTGGTCGCAGGCTTGAAAACGCCTACGAAACCCTTTCCCAGTAAGCCGGTTGCTTTGGATTGCCCTCAAACACCCAACCCACGCCAGAACTGCCGGGCTCGATTATGGAATTGGTCTCTGCCAGCTATGTACGGCGTCCACCAATTCAATCATAGAACCGCTTTCTGGCCCACAAGAAACAAAAGCATGTCCTGGGATGCTGCACTTTTGTCACGCGCCAGAAACTCTTCAATGTTATCACCGTCTCAGATTACTTCTCCCAGAAGTTCGTGTATTACCTATTGAGTGCAGCCGCACGAAGATGAGACGTCAAGCCGGGCACCTGTTGCATTGGACACAGATGGAGTCATGCATGGGATTTGTCAAAGGGTCGCATCAGCCCGCCCCCACCCAGATACATGCCACACAGTCTCACATCTGCCACGCCTGATAGGCATATTCAACTGTCTTACACCGTCCAGATTGGCGGTTGGAGCTCTGAGGGCGATTGCGGAGGGCACAAATGACCGGCAACGGACTGCTGTATCTGGTAGGTCAAGATCGAATCCCATGTTTTGATGCAGCCTGCCACCTTTCACCGAGCATTCTGAAAGCAATCCTGCTTCGTCCTGCGACTAGCCTCTAACTGATGTAGGTAGGTACCTAGTTGTGCGGCTTCTTATTTAGCGCTGGTTCAAGCGCCGAGCAGCGCCGAGGCGTGCGTGTCCAACCAGCCTTATTACCGTCCTCGCACCAGAAGACAGGCCGGAACGGCAGATGGGTTCATCTCATCCGGTGGAGAAGCTCGTGGGCCGGAGCTGCGCTTGGGCGCCATCCAATGTCTCAAGGTCCTGCACATGTGCAGACCGGCGAAAATTTAACATCCCACAAAAAGCACGAGTTACCTTGCGGTCTGCAGACGGGCAATTGAACGGTCTGGACATGTCAGGCGAGGTCAAGCCAAAGTCAGGGCAGCACCTCTGGCGAGATGAATGGTCTTTGCATCAAGCCAATGAGAAACTTTCCAATCAGCAGGCATACCGTTGAGCTACTGTCGAACTAGGCAAGACTACGGAACGTATCGAGCGCACCGGCGTCGGCTCCCTGGCCCCTGACTGCCGTATGCTGGCCAATGTTGACTGGCCATGCATTGGCCATTCGCATGAGCCGAACAACCGTATTTGGCGCCTCTGGCACTTGTGCTGATCCTAGACAGCGCCACAATTTTTTGCCGCTACAGAGTAGAGCTCGTTCTCATTCGTGCAAGCCCCTGAGGCCCCTTGCATACTAGCAATGGCGATCGATGCCTTTCAAGTTATATGTCTGGCGGTGCCGTTCACCATGGCTCCGTGTTCTTCTTCTCATTCCGTACGTGCACGACAGACCTGTCCTCAACGGCGTGTTGGTGTTTGTGATTCTCACTACAGTCATTCCTTTTGATTAACTCTTCGTCGTTCCTTTGAAATATCCACTACACGCACGCGCTCACGTCCCTCGATAAATAAATACCCATAAAAAGAAATTTATCATCCTCAGTTCAATTCACAGCAATGGCTCGCTCTCTCGTCCTGCTTGCTCTCGCCGGCGCCGTCGCTGCGCAGACCACGGTCAACCTATTCATCCCCGTGGCCGACCCACAGCCTCTCGAAGCCTCGATTGTTGGATCCGATGCTTCCCTCACAACTTTCTTGGTCACCTGTCCCACCAGCTTGCCGCTCGACGAGTGCGGCATGCCTGCTGAAGGCATGACAATTTCTCAGGGTCCTTCATCCTGGGCCATGACGTACAGTTTCAACAGTGACGGCGCATAGTAAGTTATGCACCCACCTCCGCATCATCGCGAAGTTGCTGGATCTGACGTGACATTTTCCTCGCGTGCAGCAGCCAGGAAGCCGGATGTAAGATCGACCTGCAGAAAGATGAGGCCTCTTGCAGCATGACTCTTTCCCAGGAGTACGATGGCACGACCATGACAAGTTCCACCGCCACGGTCGAGACTGGCTTGACAGATTCGTTCATCCCGGTTACGGTAACCGCCGGCAACGCCGCTTCTGTTCCTGCTAGCACTACGGCCGCGGCCCAGACCTCGAACGGCTCCAGTAATGCGCCCACGGAAACCTCGACCGTTGCTTCTCAGACCTCGTCGAGCGGCGACTCAGAGGATGTCACCTCCACTCCGTCGCCCACAGACAATGCCGCCGGCCCTATGGCTACTAAGAATGTTGTGTTGGCCGGTATTGCTGCTCTTGTTGGTGGTGCTATGATGCTGTAATTGTATCGGGACCTACAGGAGGGATTTAAAATGGAACACAGATCAATCACTGGCCGATGACTGAAGTTGCAATGTGACCATGGTGAATCGAAGCAGTGCCAATCGTGATGGCCATGTGGGAAGCAGAGTTCCCCCCGACGTCGTACTAGCGTCAAAGGAGAGGGTGGATGGCTCGACGATATCTCAAATTGTGACATGGCATGGACGACGCGCACATGATGCTGAAGCTTGATTTCTGTTCCAACTAAGGCCTGCCAGAACATCGTTAAACTATATGCCGTCTGCGTGGCTGTCGGGAGCCCGGCAGAACCCTCTGTAGGCTTACATGTATGCGTCACCTACCCGGAGCTCAAAGTCCCTGGCCTTGATTACTGCCAGAACATGGTTTGCTGGACGTACTTCATGACTGACGCGGATGGTCCTCCCGGCCATCAAGCCAACTGGTGCAGTTGACGCATCGAAGCGCCTAGGGACTATCAGCTACTGCGTAGGCTTGTAACAGGGACGAAAATCTGTAACACTGACCTTGGCATTGATGCGTTGGCGACAGTACCTGCACTTCTTGGTGTGCTTGATGATGGGGTCATGCGATATCGCCTGATACAGGTGCGCCAGCCCATAGAGTGCGACGCCAACCATGACGAACGAAACAAGTTGATTTATGAACAGCTGAAGAATCGGTTTGGTCAGTCACAGAAGGAGAGACATTGAGGCAGAAGGTGGTAGTGAGGGAGGATCAGACTCACACCATAAGCCAACACCACGGCGCCGTCGTCTTGGGCGATGTGGAGAGTGGTGTAGCCCGTCGACGTGTTGTAGTTAGGCCCGGCCTTGAGCACGGCGAACTTCTCCTCGATGTTCCGGTTCAGTGGTAGGATGATGGAGATGGGTGGCATCAAGACATCGCCCACAAAGGACTTGACCATGTCTGTGAACGTTGCGGCAAGTCTGTACAGGCAAGGTCAGCCAATGTCGAATAAGAAAGGGAACCAAGTGCCGTAAGAGACGAGTTGGAACACGAGACGCAGCACGTGAAATGAGTCTGGAAGGGTCTGAATGAACGCACATCAAACCAAAGGCAATCTGCAAGATGTTCCCCTGAAAGGCAAAGTCGATGAAGCCGTCCCAGAAGCGCCTGATGCCGCGGTGGCCCCGGTCCAGGAGCGAATCGGCTTCGCTCGGGGCTCTCTCCATGTCGCGAGGCATCCTGAGCACGATATCGACAATGGGAAGATGACTGAGAGGGTCAGCTGATGCACACGCAGGCTGTTATAAAAGGGTGCGAGCGGCAAAGTATGGCTTCTCTTCAACAGGTTGTGAGCGCCGTTGAGACTATTAATCGGGGACCGAAACGGGGCAAGCCGCTTAGCTCGGAGCGGCGGTAGTGGCGCTGAAAAGGGGCATTACACTGAGCGCTGTACCATTCGCATTAGACGACGGCAAGCGAGCTATCTTACTGAAATTAGGACGATTACCTATCGTTAGTCGCTCTGCAGGCTGCGGGGAGGGTGGGTGGCAGGGGTTCACGTTGCACTCCCTCACTCACATGGGCGATGACGCAGGAGTTCCAGATCTTGGCTTTTTGCAACCACACATGTGACCAGATGCATGTACATGTCCTCCTGGGATATGCAGGTGTTCATTCATTGGCCATTCAGTCTCGATAGGGAATTGGAGGTTACCGATGGAGGTCACAGCTTGCAATGTGAATGTCATCATCATGTACGGTGAGGATTGAGGGTGTGCCAGCCACCCTGGACATTGATTTGCTCTATGCCAATCTATGGATACAAAGGAAAATTAATTGGGAAAAAAACAAAAGCAAAAGTATTTGGTATCAAATTGCAGCAAACAGCCGCCCATGTCATTCTTGAAATGTCCTCCATTATCCCCAGGTCCTAGGTTGGGTTCGCGCCGTCATCATTTACTGTGTATTATAGGCTTTATCATCATCATCGGTGTTCGGTGTAAGCAAGCACCTAGTCGAGAACTCCGCGAAAGTCGTCGTCTTCTTTAGACAATTGTCGAGTAGGCCATGCCGCGCCCTAGTAGCTACCCTTGCGAGGAGCGTAACGCCTGCGGTGGCGGTGCGTCACGCACAGCTGGACGAACCACCCCACGGCGGCACCGATCATGAGGCCAGCGACGACCCACACAAAGGCGAAGAAGCCGTTGCCGCGCTCGCCCCGGATGCCGACGTCCTCGGCCACCTTGTTGAACTCGCCGAGGCCCCTCGTGACGGCGACGGTGACGACGATGGCGGCGATGACGCTCGAGACCATGCCCAGGCCGGCGACGGTGACGTTGAAGAGCAGCAGCAGCCGGCTCTCGGGGCTGAGGAAGGAGGCGGCGCCGAAGAGGACGTTCAGGCCCGTGAAGCCGACCGTCACCACGAAGAGGATGAAGATGGCGAGGAGCAGGCTGTTCAGCAAATCGAGCTTGTCCTGGATCTCAGGCGGCCAGTTGAGGTCGGCGAGGTTGAGGTTCAAAGGCCCCACGTTGAGCTCTCTGTCGAGTATGTCGGTGAGGTTGAATCGTTCTACATCATTTCCACGGTCAGCCCTTTTTTCTCTCCTGTTGCCAATTTGCGAGGTGGAACGCAAGAAAATGGACTCACCATTGGGTGCCGTGTCGCGACACATGGACGCGTTCAGCCCGACGTCCGGAGCGGTAGCGTTTGGCGTGAAGGATCCCTCGCAGACGGTCATGACGTGCATGGAGTACCACTCGGAAATGCCGAGGCGGTCCGCGACCTCGTCGGCGATGTTGCCGGTGATGTCGTTGATGGTGTCCCTGGCGCCGTCCGAGATGCGGTCCCAGGCGTCCTCGAGGATGTTGCCGTCACCGTCGCCCTGCTGGTCGTCGCCCGCCGGCGGCACGATGTTCTGGCCGAAGCCGGTCATGTTGATCTGTATGACGAGATTAGCACGCAGAGCCGGCCAAACGACGAGGGGGCACGAACCCGAACGATGTCATAGCTCTCCAAGAAGCCTTCCTTGTGGCCGGCGAAGAGTGCCAGCGCAGAGAGGATGCAGCTCACGGTCGCCAAGGCTACGAGGACGAGGATGCATAGCCTCGCCGGAGCGAAAATTCCCACCATATTTGCGGCGGTGGTGGCAGCAGCGTGCTTCTTGGTCTACGGTGTAGAATGAGAAAAGGTTGATATATGAGCCGATCACTGAAGAAACACCTGCTTAGAACAACGGGTGAAAGAGGACAACAGGTACAGTAATATAGACGGTCCAAGTCACCATGGAGAGAAGGTTGTGCAGCAGCGGGCCACTTAAGTACACACTCAACAAACGCTCTGACGGCATAGTACATGGTGCCCTGCCACCAGGAAAAGGAAAGGGTCCATCAGCCCAGCATCCAGTCACCCTCGTCCAAGTCAGTTTTGTGGGGATTCCGGGCGGCCTGCAGGGTCCCGCAAGGCGCCCGCCGACCCTTTGTGCGTGTTTACCTGCGCTGGTACGTGGGACTATAAGACGATCTCTTATGGCGCAGCGTAAACCGGTACTGGGGCTTGGTGGTGATGTAATCGTGCTGAGTCCAACAAAAAAAAAAAAGGCGAGCGTGGCTTGCCTAGAACCGAAGTCAAGGTTCTTGGCGCGATCGACGCCTCGAGACCAGCAAAGCCGTCACAAGCATAGGCGGAACGTGCTCCGTTTGTTCAATTGTGCCCTTTTAAGGCTTGGAAGCGAGAAACGGTACCGAGTAAAAACTGGGCAACTTGGAAAGCTTCAGGGGACCAAAAATAAGCTTTATTGGGGTAGCGGTGCGATACCCTTGGAGCTTTCAATTCCATTTTCAAATTTGTCTGAGACAGATATTCGTGCAGTACTCAAATATTGATGGCCCAAGAGTGCGATACCTGACCCTCTCCCTCTGCATTTGGTTCCTGTATAGCGCAGTAGATCAAGGAAAACTGCTGGTCGAATAAAAAAGGAAGCAGTCATTCTTTGTGCTGCGCTCGTTGCCAAGCTGTGGTTTGCGACGGGTCACCGTCATGGTCCCGATCATCAGGATCAGGGACTTGCGTCATCGGCGCCCACGTTGATCCAGGCCCCTCCCAAAACCGGTTCTGGCAAAGGGCCGAAAGTGGGGCCGTGCTCCCGGAGCTTGATCTTACGGGCACTGGAATCCCAAAAAGAGCAATACCGCAGCTTAACAAAATTGCTGATGAAGACTATTTTCTAGCTCCTGTGATGTTAAACGTCCCTCTACTGTAGCGTTATAATTTTTATAAAACTTATGAATAAGAATCCTGATCGGATATTCTAAAAGTTCAAGCCTTTTGCCAGTATTTTTTATGAACAATACTCTTCCTTTTTTATTTTATTACTAATGATCTTTGAATATGGGTGCAAGCAAATCGCGGTCTTTGTTTCCTTGCTTGCCGGCGACTGCCAATACCCTTTGAGGGAACTCGGCACAGTACGACAGCCGGCAGGACAGGTAATTGATGCATTCTCCACGCTAATTCAACATGAGCATGTCAGGCACAAGGCTTTGGTGCGACTTGGACAACGTCCTATGCCTCATTGCTGAGGCAGTATCGGGTGCTTCTTTTAGCACACTGCGCATTTTCCAAGCCAGCTTTATTCCGCAACCACTTTCTAGCTGAAGTGCGAGCCTCAACGCCACCCCTTCAACCCGTGACCGGGCCGCAATTTGAACCTAGATTTACAAGAGCTTGGAAACAGAGTCGCCGCGCAACGAACGACGTGAACACTACCAGGCCTGCATGAATGCGCGTTCTTAGACCTCCATGCTGCGGCGAAGGCTGACCTTGCTAGCTCCAGATGGTAGTTGTGCCACAAAAGATGTCGTGTTTTGCGGGCTGTCAAATGCCATCCATGCGCTGAAGGCCAATGGTGAATTTCGCATGGGGAAAAGCCCTATGCCAGCAGAATCCGGTGCAATCTGAGACATGTTTTTCATCGCCGATGAAAGTGGGAAAAGGCGCACGGGTGCCCTGGGCTCCTGGGGTGAACCAGGCCGCCCTTCTACCTAGTCTCCCTCGGAGTCAGAAAGCTGACTGGGGATCGGGTCACCGTTGACCACACACATACCTGCCGTGAGTAACCAGGTCGGGATGTCTCAAACACGGGTCGGGAGGTGCTGCACCGCGTGACTCCTAAGCATGTGCGGGGAGAGGAAACGGTGATGCTGAATGTCTCAGTGTGCCATCGTGATTGTGGTTTTTGCAAATCAAACGGGCTCTGGAAGAAGTCTCATGCTGTCCTGTTGTAAAACACTTTATTTACCGCCTCTTTCGGTCCTCCTCTTTTCTTTCCTCTTTGTCACTGAAGAATGCTCATGATTCAATCGTGTGCACCCGAGCTTCCAATTCATGACACACACAGCCTCTTTTCGAGGTGCGGTTGATGCATGCGAGGCGCTCTAGACGGATAGCGCATGTGGGTAAACGCAACGCATAACTGGGGGCCCTTGTTCGTCCCGCCTGTGTGCTGCATTGCGCATCCGCACGCTTTCGCGGGCTGGGCGGTTCACAAATCGAGCCCGCTGGATGGGATGAACCCGATCTGTCACTCGTGACAGGGCACCTTGGCGCGCTTCACAGAAACGAGCTTGAAAATCTCCGAGGGCGAGGAGGATGGGTTGGCCCGAGGCTCGAGCAGTGTTCGACCGACTAACAGGAACTGCATGAATGAACTAGCGACGAACTAGCGCTTTAGCTCTCTTTGCTCCCTCTCCTCTCCCTCTGGCGCGCGAACCAAAGGGGGCCCGTAGAAGAGCGCTAGAAGTATGACGTCGCAATGTGCCCCAGAGTCTACCTTACCAGGTAGACGTTATGCCCACGTGAGGCAAAGGCGCCCCTCCCTCCCCCCAAGCACAGCCAGTCCCAAGAACCAAGGGCCCCAATTCTCCCCCCAAACTACTTGACGCTGCACGACATGGATGCTTGTTCTCCCTTGATCGGTTGATGCACCTAAATCGCATCTTCCCCTCCGGAATCTCCACTCATAGCAAAACCCGTCGCATTGATCGCCTCATCTCTCCGCCTGTTCGCAGGGACCGCATCGCTTGGTTTTCTTTGTTGTTGTTGTTTTTTCTCTCTTCCTGTCCCGCCTGCCTCTCCGGCCAGAGGACCGGTGGACACATCCGGACCACACGTCTCGTCTCCTGATCAGACAGCCCGTGGAGTCGGAAATACAGGAGCTACCTTACCTCGTCTTACCCGAGGTCGAAATCATTGCACAGAGTCGCCCCCTGGGAGAACGACAACTCCTTCACCTACAACTATACCCACACCAACGCCATCACCATCACCATCACCATCACCAACATCAACACCAACCTACCAGGTATCGCGGACAAGTGTGTCACGAATACGTAAACAACAAGCCGCCCTCGACCCGTTGCAGCGAATGCTCGATACGACTTGTTTGCCACTACGATAATGACCTACGAACGCCTCGCCGCTCTGCCACAACTTTCCGATCGCGCGTCCTGAACGCGGACCGCAATGCGATAGCTTGTCACAACTGCTACGCCCCCTATCGCCAGAATCGAATCATCCGACACATCGGACTTGCGCCCGCCGCCTTACCGTGAATAACACCCTTCAAAACCCAAAAATACCATGGCCTCCCTGGAAGCCAAAATCGTCGTCCTCGGCGCCCAGAACGTCGGGAAGACATCTCTGGTCATGCGCTACTGCAAGGGCACCTTCAACCCTTCTCAGATCACATCCACCGTCGGCGCCTCATTCCTGACCAAGAAGATCGTCGATTTCGACACCGATACGGTCGTCAGGCTTCAAATATGGGATACAGGTATGTCGCATTCCCCTCCTTTTCCAACGCCGCACTCGTACTGACTTGGCTTGCATAGGTTTGTTCCTCCTGATTTCGGTGCCTTTTGCTTATACTATAGTCCCATACTGACAACTGTTTCACTACCGCAGCTGGCCAAGAGCGTTTTCGGTCCATTTCCAGGTAGGCCTGAGAATGCAAGTCCTATCTAATCATTGCCATTTGCTAACACAGCGTTTGCAGATTATACTACCGAGGGGCAGATGCCGTCATCCTCTGCTACTCCATCGTGTCTGTCAAGAGTTTCGAGGAGATAGCCTTGTGGCTCTCCGAACTACGCGAAAATCTACCCAGCGACGTGGTAATTCACGTGGTTGGCACCAAAGCCGATATTGTTGCCCGCGAGCCCTCCGCAAGGCAAGTTCCTTTCGAACGCTGCATCGCCTATGTTGCCGACAACCTCGCACCTGGTGTTGGCGGAACACCACCACCTAGCGCCACCCCCCTAAGTGGTCCGTCGAGCTTCCCGTTCGCGCCGGCTGAACCGCGCAGCCCCAGCTCCAAGCGCAGCTCTGGCTTCTGGGGCCAGGAAGTCGGCTGGGACGCCTGCCACGAGGTGAGCGCCGAGACCGGGGAAGGCATAGAGGAAGTCTTCCGCGTCGTCGCCAGGAAGCTGGTGGACCGCAATCGAAAGATCCAGCAGGCTCTGCTTATGGCGACGGCCACTCCAAACACGCCAGGGTTTGAAGACGGTATGGACGGCGGCTACTTTGAAGGCATGAATGCTAGAGGCAGCTTCAGGGTTGGACGCGACCGCAGGAGCTGGCTGTTCTCCCCAAACTTCTCCCCTGCCGTGACAGTGGATCAAGCTGGGAATCAAAACACACGTGGCGACGAAGCCAACAAACCACGACGACAGGGTTGCTGCTGATGGGCTCTGCCCTGATAACGGGAGAGCGACAGCTTCTTATTTACAAGCCCACTTAATCTGGCTACGACAGCCACAATACCTTTCATGCAACATACTACGATCATTCGAGCTCGAACTTGTCGCACGTTCGTATATTCTGGATACAGCTTTCTTCTCTGTCCGAGCTTCTTGTCGAGCTAGTTTGACGCTTTACTTCAACGCATAGCATCATGGGGCGCACTGCATCCGCGTGGATTTCCGCCAGTCAGGAGCAAGGCGTTTCAGGAAAGGGAGGGGAGGGAGGCGAGGAAGGGATACCACGTTATAGGAGTCAAATGCATTTGGGAAGTCTCGAGGGTGGGGATCTCGTCATGAACGCAGCATTTTGGAACTGGATCGACACAAACGGCTAGCTACGATTTGCATTTTCTTGTTCATTTTTCGTTTTTTTCCTTTTTTTTCTTCTTCTTTTTTTCCTCTTCTTTTTTTCCTCTTCTTTTTTTTTTCTTCTTCTTGTTATGTCACGGCAGCATCTTGTTTCTTTTGACACATGGAATCTCCTTTGCGCATTGGGTGGCACACCTGTTGATTTTGTCGAGACGCATTTCTAGAAATAGTTCTTAGAGCGAGTAATCTTGTTTGCGCGAGCCGCGCTGGGCGGGGTTTTCTTACAAACCCAGATATAGAAACAGGGGAAACACTTCTTGAGTAAATACGGAGATTACGATGAACCTCCTCCCGCCGCTGCTGCCGCTGCCTTCTTTGAGACCACATCATTGTCCACCGAGGGAGGGGCGGGAATGTCCACGTCCCGCACGCGATGCTCCAGTCCAATGTAGGCGTCACTGACAACCAAGACATCCAGCTTCCGTGCCTTCCCGTCCGTAGCCTCCGGGAGCTTGATCACGGCCCTCGCCGTCGGGAGCTGCCCCTGCTCCAGCTTCTTCTTCCCGGCCGTGTTCCAGCCCACGCGCTTCACGGCGAGCACCTCGTCCTTGGCCGGGTCGGCGACGACCACGAACCAGCTCTCCGTCTGGGCCTTGGGGAACTTGGGCGCGTAGATGCGGGCGTCGCGCTCGACGAGCGGGTTGAGACGCTTGATGCCCACGGTGAGCGAGAGCGCCGTGGCCTCGTTGACGGCGACGGCGACGTTGGGCAGCACGGAGACGGCGCGGGCGAAGCGGGACTGCTGGCTCACTGGGACGCCGAGCTTCGACGCGAGCTGCTTCACCTGTGGAGGCTTGAGCGTTGTGACCTTGGCGAGTGGAGTCTCGTCCTTGATCGAGCTCGGGTTGACGCCTGGGAAGATGGACACGGGGGGGTCAGTAGGCCAGCGCGCGGACTTGACACATTGCAGAAGTGTCATCATCTGCAGGCAACTGGACAGCTGACCCAGCTCGGTAAGCACGTCGATGGACGCCTGCACGATTCGGATCGCCTGGTCGAGCACGCTGGTCTGGTCGCCGACGTAGTCGGTGATTGGCAGGTCGATGCGCGACATGTGCGCCTGCAGCAGGAGGAACGCCTTGACGTGGGGATCCCACATGGGCAAGCCAAAAGTGTGCCCGGGGAAGGGCAGGTTCGCCGATAGCGTCTCGTTGACGAGATCCTCGTTGTGGCGGACGGGTAGCTCGTCGTATTCGGTGGCGCGGGACATCCAGGACAGAACGTCGACGAACTTTGCGTTGGGCTTCGCCTGGCGGACGAGGTGGCGCACCGTCTTGTGCGACAGGTAATAGTAGCTAACGATTTTGCCGAGAGGTGTGGGATCGACGTCGCCGTTGGGGAAGACTTCCACGCACTTGGACTCTGCTAGCTCATCTAGGGCCGTGCTCACCATGTCGACCATGTACTCGTTGGCCACCTGCTGGGCTGCAATGGTGTTGTGCTCTTCAGCCGAGATTTCCAGCCCGTAGTACGACGGGTTCTTGTGAAGCCTTCTGAAGAAGAAGGTCCATGTCAAGTAGTCCAAGGCGTCCTGCTTTGTGATGACGGTCTCGGCGGAGATTTCAGCGCACAGATGGTTATCCAGCACCGTGTGTAGGGATGACTCGACGGGGAATCCGGTGTGAAGAAAGTGCTTGTAAAAGTCCTTCTTCGAATCTTGCGTGAAGATCCGGGCAACACCAGAAGTGTCAAACTGCGGTCGGCCTGCTCGTCCAAGCATCTGCAGAACGTCCGTAAGATCCATGTCTTTGTAGCCTTCAATCTTTGCGTCGTAGAACTGGGTGCCTTTGACGACGACAAGGTGGGCTGGAAGGTTAACACCCCACGCCAGGGTGCTGGTAGCGACCAGAATCTGGATCTTGTTGTTTAGGAAAAGCTCCTCTGCTAATTGGCGGTCCGACTCAACCAAACCAGCATGGTGCAGTCCGATACCGAAATTAATTGCTTCCTTCAGTGCATCGTCTTTCACTCTTGCCAGGTTAAGCTGCAGGTCATCCTCGTCCATGTGGAGGAAGCGGCGAGGGTTATCTTCCATGCCACAGAAGTTGATGAGATCCTTTGCCGTGAGTCGGGTCTGGCGACGAGATGCCACAAAGACAATGACTGGCTTGCTTGGACTGTGATTTTTGATGGCCAAGAATGTTGGACGGTTCATTGATTGCATCAACGGACAGAAGCCCCTAACTTCTGGGAACCCGTCGATGTATAGTTCCAAGGGAACGGGTCGCACCGAGTGCTTGAAGTTAAAGAGGCCTTGTTTTACTCCCAACCAGTTTCCAAGGTCCGATGCGTTAGCACAAGCGGTTGACATGCCCAGAAGGCGAACTGAGTTCTTGGTTGATGCCCCAATGTAATTCATTCCTGGAATGAGTTAGCAAGTTGTCCAGGAACCTCCAGCGGTATTCTTCACTTACGAGAAACAATAATCTCCAGAATAGGACCACGATCCCCGGCCAAAAGATGGATCTCATCGATGATCACCAGGCTCACCTGTCGGACATACCCTCTGGTCTGCCAAGAACGCGAGATACCATCCCATTTCTCTGGTGTGGTGATGATGATGTCTGCGTCCGCAATTGTCCTGGTGTCCGGAGTGTTGTCACCAGTAAGTTCGACAAGCTTTAACCCAAGAGGTTTGGCCAATCTCGTTCCCCAGTCCTTGACACGCTCGCGCACAAGGGCCTTCATTGGAGCAATGTAGACAACCTTGGACTTTGGTCGTTCACGGAAAGCCCACCACATGGCAAGTTCGGCGGCCACAGTTTTGCCACTACCCGTGGGTGATCCTAACAAGACATTCGCAGGTGTGTGGTACAACGTGTGGAAGATTTGTGTTTGCATGGGGTTAAAGAACTGGAAACGCTGCGCATACAGCTCCTCCAGGCCCGGATTCTTCAAGGCCGTGATTGGTAGCGGCTGTAGGTTCAACAATTCAGTGTAGACACTCTCGGTGTCAGGCCGGATGAGATGTTGGAAGGAGACTGGCGTGACAGTCTCTGCGCCCAGCCAGCGATCTGACACTGCCCGAACATAGATTTGTGTCGGCAGTGGATCAGACAGGGGAATGGTGAAGTTGAGTTCGTGGTCATCGTGGAGCTTTCTCCTGTTAAGAATGAAGAACTCATGGTGATAGATCTCGGAAGTTTCCGAGTTCTCAACCCAGATGTAGAAAGATTCTGAAGTACCGTGGTACTGATCCTTCCATTGAAAGTCTGGAATGACAAAAAGCCTGATCCGCAGCACGTCTCGGTTGAGAGGGGCGATTTCCGCTTCAACATGGACCGTGGGGAAGTGGTTCAGAATCCTCGCGATCGTCTTACCAGCGCTTTGGTTGTTGACCAAGCCCGCTATCTCGGCGGATTCCATGTCTTTCAGTGCTTCAACGGTCAAATTATCCTTGGAGTCCAGCTTGTTCAGCACGGGTTTAGTGAGGTCGAACTGATGGAGAGGATGCTGGAACGGCCAAATTCTCTTCTCAATCGACTTGGCAAGCGTCAGCAAGACGAGGCACTGGTGGCCCCATCTGCGATTCAAAGCAATCATGAACAATGCTCTGCAAATACGTCCAGACTGCTGAGCAACGTAGTTCATGTCATTAGTAAGGGCAAAATCCTCGGGTTGCTGTTTCGAGATATATGACTGCAGGAGAATATTCGTCTTCGCCTGAGGTGTATCGATGCCCCCGTCGACATCGCAGGGAACAGCCTCTGGTCTATCTCGCAGATTCGTCAACTCCTTCGCCTCACTATCCCGTGACTGGATGTTGTCAAATTCACCACTCATGCTCAACATCTTCAAGATGTCAGCTTCGGTTGCGTGCGGCTGCATCATGGTGTTGAAGATCTCCACGCTCGTATGGAGAATGTAGTACTGACTGGCAATTCGGCCAATATCTTTGCTGCGAAGCTCCTCTGTGTTCTCGTTGAAGATGATCATCTGGCACTTTTGGAGCGTTCGAGCGGCCTGGATGGCGAGCTGGCGGCGTCGCTGGACTAGAGTAGGGTCATCGCGGATTTCTGCCCACTCAATGCCGTATGTCATCGGGCTCCTCTGCATACGCACAAACAGATACGAGTATCCTATCCACTGCACAGCATCAGGGATCGACGTTACTGTTCCAAGAGCAATCTCCGCGTTTAGATTGTCAACGAGTTTCGTGGAAAACCTGGACTCAATAGGCCGCTGTTCCGTGACTGCGCTGAGGTAATGGGCAAGCTTGTCCTGGGTGGTACAAATCATGCCAATACCAGTGTCCTCGAATTGTGGACGACCAGCACGACCGAAGATCTGTAGCACGTCGAGAATGCCGAGATCGACAAATTTACCATCTTGAGCGCTGTACACCTGAGTTCCTTTGATAACTACTGCAGCGGCAGGTAAATTGACACCCCAAGCCAAGGTGGCAGTACAGCAAAGGACTTTGAGAACACCTTCGGAAAATAGACGTTCCATCAAGTTTCTGTCGGACCTCGCCATACCTGCGTGATGAATGCCGATTCCTTTGTTAAGCAAATCACGGATCTCTCTTGATTTGGATGATTTCATGTCCCGGACAGCCTGATCGTATCCAGGATGTCCTGAAGGATCAAGAAGATCCGTACAAAATTGCTCCATTGCCTTCTCATGAATCATTTTCGCTGTGAGCATAGTGTCCCTGCGAGAGTGCACAAAGACCATGACTTGGTGATCGCGCTCTAGCATCTGTTTGACCTTTTCAAACGCAACGGTGTCGAGGTTTTCTTTGGATTGCTTGCTACCGGCCTTACCCTTGACACCAATGAAGTGCTGTTCTAAGGGCACTGGGCGGAATGAGGCGTCAAAGTAGAAGAGGCCAGCGTATTTGTTGACTTTGAGGAAGTCTGCCACGTCGACATAGTTCGGGAGCGTAGCACTCAGGCCGACGACACGAATCAGTGACTGGGTGCTCTCGACTTGTCTCTCGGTTCGAGCCACCAGTGACTCAAGGACTGCACCACGCTCATCATGAAGCATATGTACCTCATCAATGATGAGCAGCCTGACTTTCTGGACGAGCTCCGTGTCTCCAGTGCCCTTTCTGGTTACGACATCCCATTTCTCGGGGGTGGTGACGATGATTTGCGTTTGCACGATCTCGGCCTTGGTGAGTTGCATATCTCCTGTGTACTCTCGACACTTGATTCCCAGCCAGGCGAGACGCTTGCCTAGTTTCTCCGTAACCTCTGCAGCGAGTGCCTTCATTGGGGCGACGTAGACGATTTTGAAGTCATCGGAGTTGACGCCGAATTCGTTGGCTGCAGGCTCTTCCTGGGGATTGGGGAACACATTCTGGCCAATGGTGTGAAGAATAGTAAGCATCGCAGCATCAGTTTTACCCTATTTTCATTAGCAGGCCACGGAGTGAAAAAGGTCATGATCAACCTACAGCACCTGTAGGGGCGCAGATGAGCATATTCTCGTTGGTCTTGTACGCCACGGGGTACACAAGACTCTGCATCCGGTTAAGGGACTTGTATCCCTTGAATGTGCTTCGGCAGAGTCCATCGAGGTCTGAGATTTGGATGAGTTTCTCGCCCGGGCCAAGAGTGCCCTTCCTGCCGGCAGGAATAGAATGCTCCTCGTACTTGTCGAAATGGAGGTGTTCGCTACCGGCTGGCAAGCCATACTTATTACCCGTATAGCTCAAACTATTTCCGGCGGCATAGGCCCTGTATACGTGTGGGTACTGGGGTTCTCGCAGCTGGCTTGATGCAAGCGTGGCCGTCTTGTGCTCGAGATCCCTGGCACGAAGTGCCTCGTCCCGCTGAGTCCTGGTCAGGAGCCGCGGTCCAGCCTGTTCTTGGCGGCCCTGTGGCGCCGAGACGGCAGAGATGACCTCACCCCTGTTGGCGAGCACTTCGATGATGAAGTCGAGATCGTCGAACCCAACCAAGTCTGTAAGCTGAGCTTGCAGCTCCTCCTCGGGGCGGCCCGAGGTGAGGACGCCGACGATCTGAGCTTGAAAGTCGTCTGGGCCGAGGCCATTCTTGAATCCGATCTCCGCACATCTGCTGGAGAGCCATTCCAGCCCATGTCCGGAGCCTGCACCCGGAATGCCCGCATCCACCGAATCGCTGCTGTACTCGTCCTCATCGTCGTCGGATATGAAATCCCAGACATCCTGCCCGCTGTTTCCGGACGAGTAGCCTTCGAAGTCGCTGTTGTCAACAGGGTCACCATCTAGCATGGCCTTGTCTTGGGGCAGCTTGAGCTCAGCCAGCGCGGCTTGCATGGCCGCGAACTGCTCCCTCCATCTTGCCTCAGCGGAGGTGAGGTTGTTGGAGGCCATGTCAGAGAGTCCTAGACAAGGTCTCGACTATGTTAATGATGGAAGCTTTCAGAGGTGGTAAACTGCTACCTTTCGGCCTGTCTGTATAAAAACAAAAATGCGCTTTAAAAAGTAGTTAGAAATCGCATGGAGATCTGAAGATTGAAGGCATACTTTATTCGAAGTGTCACTGCACCCCACTATGAGATACACTATGGATGGCACTTTGAGTCAGACCGCTTTCCATAAGCCAAAGGCACCCGTGGTACCCATCCGCCACGGACACGCATTGAGTTAGCTGGTACCTAGACTACCTTACTTTACCTTGCCTTGGGCCACCCCTTGCGGCGCACGACCGTGGAACTTGGGCAAGGATGGGGGCCAGCTATCGGTACTCCTCACTAAGACAGGCCTATTGTTTCTGCCTGCTGGAAATCTAATACCTGCCCAGTGCGTCGCCCAATCGTCATTTGTGGGGAGTGCATGTGACGGTGCCGCCCGAGCGTTTGGTGCAGGCAAGGTACAGAGTACCGTGACGGACAATCGTGTGCTGCGCTGCGTAGACCTCACACTTCCCATTCTTCCCAAGAACCATTTAACCCAATCTCCGCCTCCCCATCCCGGATCCGCGGAACACTACCGGCCCCTACACTCGATCGCACGACGAACACCCGCACCCACGACCGTCATCATGAAGCTGCACTACGTTGGCGTACGTTCGCAAGCCCCTCCTTCACCGATCCCGCGCCACCGACGTTGACCAACGGGCCTTATCCCGGCCCCCTTTTGAATAGATCATTCGCAACGAGAACAAGCCCGCGCACGAGATTTGCGCCGAGAAGGAGCTGAGCGCATACAGTCGCTTCACCCGCAACAAGTTCGTCGTCGCACGCCCCCGCGCGGTACACCCCGCTGCCGGCACCTCCTGACGCTGCCGCTTAGTTATGGCGAGTTCATGACCCTATTCGCAAAGACCGTTGCCGAGCGCACCCGGCCGGGTCAGCGACAGGACGTCGAAGAGCAAGGTATGTTCCTCACCCGCACCACAGGTACCTGCTCAGCGGCTCATCCGGCAACGTGGCATAGACTATACCTTCCATGCCTACGGAAGATCCGAGGGCATCTGCGGCATCATCATCTCCGACCACCAATACCCCGGTCTCGTGGCCCACCAGCTCCTCAGCAAAGTCGTCGACGAGTTCCTGACCAAGCACCCACGCTCCTCCTGGGCCACCGGCGAGCCCCAGCTTACGTTCCCCGAGCTCCGAGACTACCTCTCCAAGTATCAGGATCCTCAGCAGGCCGACAGCATCATGAAGATTCAGAAGGAGCTCGATGAGACCAAGATCGTCCTACACAAGACCATCGAGAGCGTCCTGCAGCGTGGTGAGAAGATTGATGACCTGGTGGCCAAGAGTGACGGGCTCAGCGCACAGAGCAAGATGTTCTACCGTACGTCTCCTCCCCCAACTCAACTAATTGCATGACATTGTGTTGACCTAGATGGACAGAACAAGCAAAGAAACAGAACTCGTGCTGCGTGTTGATGTAGGTAGATTTAGAGTTTTGTTCTTGGCGTCGGACGAGATTTCGTTTCAGCAAAGGATTGTTGATTTGGAGACAGTTGGTCATCCCTTATATACCAATAAAACCGCTCTTGTGAATTGCTATGAATGACGCTTGAACAAAACTACATCTATATGTCTGCCTTCTTTTGCATAATATAAGATATGTATATGTATGTGTATATACCATGAATGAACTCAACCAAAAACCCCCAGTCTTTCCATGCCATGACACCTTGCTTCCGTGCGTCAGTCGTCGTGAAAGTTTCCTCAAATGGTATCGTATCAGCCCCGGCCATCAAGGCCGAGTCCTGTTTTCGTATGAACAGATGGGTAAGATGAAGAGAGAGAAAGCATAAAAATGGGTTTCAGCACCAGCCGCCTCAAAATGCGAGGTCTGCCTGCCAATAGGAGCCCTAGATTCCGCGCTTCAAGCGCAAATGAATGTCAAGAATGAAAATTTCGTCGTGACCGTTCATCAATTTCCGGATGGAGGGATTTAAATCCCTTCCACGATGCCCCGAGAACTCTGGCGATGTATTGCCCGCCCAGTCTGTTCATCTTCTCCGCTGGTTAGGCGAACCAGAGTCGGCGTCGAGCCTTTCCTCCCCACCGTGACTCTCGGTACCATGCCAACTCCGTTTGGCCTAACATCCTTTCTACCTCGAACGCTGCCCTGCACTGGTCTCAGCATTGTCCTCTGTTGTCGAGAAACACTGATTTGCCGCGCAATGGATATCTCGACAGCACTTTGCAGCGCCTTTTCCTTCTCAGCCTCCTCCTCCTCCATGGGGCCCGTGCTGACTGTCTGTAATGAGGAGACTGAGGGTTGTGGAGCTTGTCTGTAAATGGTGTTCGTCGAAAGAGGAGAAGTAACCGAGTGTGGTGGCGATACCATTTCCCAAGACGGTTCCACAAATGTAGGAGGAGATTTCATCTGCACCTGCCCATCTCCGCTTTGTACGATTTGTGTGGGTGATTCGACAAATGCAGAAGGCGTTTCAACTGCCTGTGGTGATATCATTCTGGGTGATTGCTTGTTGAACTTGGACAGCAGACGAGGTTGTTCCTTCTGCACGCTTACCGATCTGGAAACAACATCCGGTCGTTCTGGTTCTCGAGAAGAAACAGATTTTGGCAGCACTCTCTCCTTAGGTTGGATCCTGGAGACGCTAGCCTCACGAGATGGAGATGGCAGGAAGGCGGGGGAAGTCTTCGATCGTGCTTTGGGTGATAGTCCACGGATGTCATGACTCCTGTCAGGCGTCGACGGGAAGATGGTGAATGAGGGAGTTCTAGCTGGTTGCGGAGATGTGGCTCTTCGTATTCGTGGCCACTCGTCAACAGCTGCTTGGCCTGTCTCTTTTGGTTTTGTTGAGATCTCCTCTCTTGTGGTCTTGACTCGGTCCAGCGTCGCTTGTCTTCGAGCAAGCAATGAAGAAGATGATTGGGGATTGAGAACGTTGCCAAACATGACGCTGTATCGTTCCATCTCAACGCTTGGTATCTCAACATCTAAGAACGGTCCACCAGGAGTATTGAGCCTCGATGCAGAAATTACATCGATAGATGCAGGGACCTGTCGAGGCTCCGTCCGAGGCTCGACGCGGGGTTCAAGTCGCGGCTCGAGGCGAGGCTCGGGATGAGGCTCAGTGCGGATTTCTGGAATGGGGGGCTTCTGCAGCCGCGTAAGAGTGGGTTTACGCCTCAGAGATTTCCTTCTTTTTGGTTCTTCTTGAGCGACACTAGCCGCTTGAGTAGATGGAGTGGGCGGCACTGGGGGAGATAGCACACTGTGATTCTGAGGTAGCTGAGGACTGGCCACTGGAGTCGGTTGGGCCGTCGCATCGACACCCTTTCCTCGCTTGGATTTTGACCTGCCAAAGAAGCCCCATTTCCGGGGCTTAGGCTTCGATTGAGAATCTTCTTGGTTATCATGTAAATCCACTGTCGAAGCTGAAGCGGCATTATGCATGGCTCCAGCCTGTTGTGGCTGCGCCCATGGAGGATGAGCCGGACTGCCTAGTGCCATACCAATTGCGATGACTCCGGTTCCTCCATTGTCGTCCATGGATTCTGGTGTCGATGTTCGAACTGTCGTGACACCTTGCAGCGATTCTTGGCTCGGACTGCCGTCAGGTGATGGCATATGGCCACGAATTGGAATGTGATAGGATTTGTAGTTGCTTCTGTCGTATTGCCGTGTTGGCAGCGCCATGTCATCGCGCGACATTCTTTTATCGAGATTCTGCGTCCCGCTGTACACTCTGTAGGTCTTGCTCGCTATAGACATATCATCTCGTGACATCCGATGATCGAAGGCCGGCTTCGCCAAAGGTTTCCCGTACTGCCTGCTTGCCAGCGCCATGTCGTCTCGTGACACCCGCTTGTCATACTGAGATATAGTTACAGGCTGGCCGAAGCCATGGCCGCCACTGACACCGGGCCGTTCGGCCACGGTCGCTGCACGGGATCGCGAGGCCATGGATCGTAGTCGAAGATGATGCTGCCTCAGTCCATCCGTGAAAGACGCGGAGGGGGAGTGGACATGAATTGAGGGTGGGCCAGACTTAAGAGTGCTGCTTGCGTCTCTGCTCATCCAACGTTGCTCTGACAGAGATCCTGGCCCTTCGCCGACACGCAAGGCAGGGTTGCCAGGGTATCTTGTCAAGGCCATATCTTCGCTAGTGCGGACCCCGCCTGGCCTCGGGAGATGCATGGGGAAGGATCTGGAGATGAGCGAAATGATGAGAAACCCTGCAGGATCAGCCCAGGGCAAAGGCCGGTGTGCTGAACAAGGCAAATTCACATTCGGAGGACGGGTACGATGGCTGCAGTAGTTTGACCGGGGTTGCGTTTCGAAAAGGATGAAAGGGTGAGCGAAGAGAGCAGGCTGCTCAGTGTCGTGGAAATGGTGATCTACAGATATGGGTCGCAGCAGCGAATCATTAAGGGACGCGACAGCCTGAGGAAGGTCACGGTGGTCTTATCAAGTAGATCAGCACAGGAAGTTCCCGTCGAAACCTTGGAAGAGGAAGAGTATGACGCAGGGCTCGACGATGGGAGTAGGCTTGACATGTCCAAAAGCCTCTTCAAACATTGTGTCCTTGACATCAGTCCCATCTCCCCACTCGGGGCGACGCCTAGTCGACTGGGTTTGATTCGTGGTGGGTGCCATTGTGTCTCCAGTGGTCATACGGATATTGCGCGGTAGGGTCCAGCGGACGCAGCAGGCTAGGGCCGGCGTGTGTAAGAGAAGCTGTAGCAGAGGTGCTGGTGGCGGTCGTTTGAGGTTGATGGTCGTCCTTGATCGAATTTGCCAAGCGTCGAGTCCGGGGGCGTGGGTGACCCTGCAATCTCAAGGATGCAGGGCGGACAGGGGTCGGTTTCGTGTCCCAAGAAACTACTCCACACACCTTAGGCGATTCGCTGTCGTTTCCCATGGAACCAGTATGGCACTAACGTTTAGATCTCGACGGGCCCGGAGCGGTAATGAGACGGAATTTCAGAGATTGATCAAGGAGGACCCGCCAATGGGAGGTTGTGGACTGAACTGCTTTCATTTCCAAAAGACCTGACAAACAAACGGCTGGATCTGGTCGGCAAGGACAAGCGTTGTCGGACGAGGTGGAAGAAGTCCGACAAGTGGGTTCCGGTTACAACCCGGATTACCTTCCCTTGGTACTGGCTCCACGTTCCTCCGTACCTGCCGGTCGTACCTTACATTGCCTCCTCGTGGACATTACTCAAGCATGTTTCAAAGCTGACCTCAGCAACCGCAAATATGTCCGGGCCCATTTTCCAGTTGCATCTGATCTGTGGACGGGCACGTTCCCTTGCCAGTAAGCTGGCTTGCTCGTATGTTTCTATGGATTGGGGTGCCAAAGTCGGTAGTGATATGAATACAAACACTCGAATCGTAGATTGACATTTTGCCTGCCCTGGCTTAACCTGCCTGACAGCTCGCTGAGGTAAAGCTAAGTGAATCAGGCAATGGTGTGGTAAATATCCGTAAATTGTACGCTACTTGAGAGCCTACCTAAATCGAGAAATTTACCTACAGCAGGCGTCTTGCTGATAAACATGGTCTCGGGGTTTAGATTGCAAATTTTAGGTTAAATTTTGTTTTCTTCTACTTCTTGCTGATCAGGCTGACGTCTAGAAACCTTCTGGAACCAGGATCATTATTGAGGGACCGCGCACGGCTTCCAGACAGATCCCGCCACTCCTTGGCTCCGTCGGTATGATTCCGTAAATACACCTGTAAGACCAAGCTCATTAATTCTCCGCAGCCTTGGTTTGCTTCCGATCAGATATCTTGGCTGTGCATGTGTAAATTTGGACCGAGTGTGGCTGCACAAGCTGCAACATGAATCCTGCCATTTCTCAAGCTTATCCTACAGTAAGGCAGATGCAGCTGCCACTGCCACTGCTACCACTTCTATTGCTGTTCCTTACCTCTTCATCTAGTTCCGTTATTGGCATATGGGTCTGCAAAATTGGCACAGTAGTGGTGCTGAGCTGGCTAATTGCGCCCGTCAAGTCCATCCAGCTACCCTTGCAACGGCGACGACGATGCCCATCGATGATCACCGTGTCCACCGTCAGATCCACCTACCAGGTCAACTTGGGTCTGTATGTCTCTAGCACACCGCAACAGCGCCGAGCAGCTCTCGGGCAGCTAGAACTTTGCGGTTGGAATCGAAATAAAGCTCCACAAGGTGAAGACCAGCCTGTGTCCTTTGGGTCTTATTTCGGTCCAATGATGAAGCCATAATGGCCGGGGGCTCTTAGAGTTGGAGAATAGATTAAGTATCTGTTCTTCCTACACAGTCAAGAGTTGGAGACCAACGCAGTCGCTGTTTGAGACCTTGAGATCTTCGCACGCCACATTAGACATCAATTAAGCTGTTTAGACCCTTGATAGGCACCGGTTCGGGAAGCCATTGTGTACCGCTCAACGATCTTATTAGCCACGCTCCGATTCTAAACGGACAGTCCATAAGGCTACCGGTGACGCTGTTCCCAAGAAATTACTAGGCGGCCTTGATTTCTTACGTGCCTAATAAAACTGAGCTTCGGGCGACTGAAGCCTACCCCATCCACGTCATGGCGAATTTCGGATTTCGCAGCCTACTAGGCCCCTAGAATACAATACCGAAACGAAGGGTAGATGACAAGGATCTGCGCGGACATCCTCTGGATTTCCCCCCTTTTTAGCATGTTAGCAGCATAGTTGGGCTGTTCAGTTTGTGGTTGTGGCTCTCAAAATGGTGATTCAATGAAATTCGAGCTCCTGTTCTTGGCAGCTTCGTTGAAACAGCTTGGTCTCATCAGCTTGCGAGGCACACTGTCAAAGGCAGAATAAAACAGGCGGTCAGGTAACAATCCAATATGACATTAGTGCTAGAGAGTAACACGAAGCTGGCAAGCTTGTGCCATGCCTTGGTCCCAAGTATCTCTCAGGGGCGTCGCACTGTCGATCAACTGCCTTACCTTACCTTGGGCAGCCCGGGATATAATGTAAGAGGTACCCCTCCCATAAAAAACTGCGGTGGGGAACTTTGGGCTTTCATTGGTCGGCGGACTGGAGGTGCAACTCTAAGCGTCGGAGGGGCACCGCAAGGTCCAAAGCAATCACAACTTTGATAACTCACAAGACCTTCTCTTAGGACAAGCTCCGATATCCCCAACCTCAAGTCCTGAAGCTCGGATCTGCCACAAGCCGCTTCAGCCTCTTTCAGTCGCAACCTCGCTTCGCTTCTTAGTCCTACAACCCACAGCCCACCATGTCCTGGCAAGGTCCGTTACTCTTCCCCCCGATAACCCCACCTGACAGAACCCAAGAAGCTGACGTGAAGCTCCTCGGCAGCCTACATCGACTCGAGGTAAGATACCGCGGGCAGTGCCGAAGTCGTCGAGATGGTTCATCAAATACTAATGCAAACGATAGCCTCGTCGGCAGCGGCCACATCGACAAGGCCGCCATCATCAGCGCTGCGGGAGATAGTACCTGGGCTGCTTCGAGCGACTTCCAGGTAGGCAGAAATAGCTAACTTCCTATCTGCAGGCCTGTTTGCGGCGCGTCGTGCTAACTTCGGGCATCAGCTTCGACCTGAAGAGATGAAGGTCATCTCCTCCATCGTCAGCGGTGATGCGGGCGCAAAGGACAAGGCGTTCGCTGATGGTCTCTACATTGCCGGCAACCGCTACGTCATGGCCAGGGCTGAGGACCGCAGCATCTACGCGCGATCGGTACGTTAACTTTCCCTGCCAACGTCTGACTTCCTAGACCACAACTGACAATCTCTGGGTGGGCAGGGCCGTCTCGGAGTCGCCGTCGCCAAGACCAAGCAGGCTATCGTTGTCGGTCACCACGGCGAGGCCCAGGTTGCCGGAAATGCCACCACCACCGTCGAAACGCTGGCCGACTACCTGAGCGGTCAGGGATACTAAGCTAAGCCGCGCGAACCCCTCAACATCTTGGAAGGGCACATATCCTGCGAAAGGAAACGTTCGAGAAGCTTAGGCAGTGCTGCCGCATAGCTTGACTTTGAAGTACCGGAGCTGTTAGCGCAGGCGATAAGCCTAGAGCGCCATCGAAACATATCAACTTGTTATTCGAGCCAATCATACCTAACAAGGCCTATTCCCCTCGTGGTGCACGTCAGGACAAAACTTGTAGCCTGAGCACGTGTCATACGGCTGCCTCGCAAAATCCTTGGATGTGCTGCCAAACTCCAATGTAAAGCAAAGCCTGGCTTTAAGAGGATGCGCCGTAAATTTCTTCAAATCACTGGCTGTAGGTATCGTATGGTGTCTTTTTCAAGGATTGCTGCCCAGGCACACATAAAAACGCCGTTCCCTCCTTTTTCGTCTATGTCTCCCAAAACTCCATTGTAGCTAAGCCAGCATCGAACCCTGATCGTAGTCGTGCCCTCAGACGCCTTTAAGATGCTCATACGGGAAGCTCGGCATTGCGGCGTCCCAAGCCAATCCTATCAGCGACTAGGCCAATGTAGGGTCCAACAACAGGCAAGCCTCGTGCAAAGCCAGCGATCGTCCCCAGGAAGTCTCCGAAGAGAATCACGATGCCATATGTTTCCACCAAGAACCCTATGAAAGTCCAGCGCAGGAGGATTAAGACTAGGCCGGCGAAGAAAGCTGCCGTCCCCTTCGCTTTTTGTTTCCGCGCGAAGAAGAGGAGGGTCTTTTGAGGGCCGATTATGATCGTGAGGCCAATGAGGAAGAGGATCTGTCGAGACGGAACGGTCAGTTTCTTCGGGAGTGTTGATTTATGAAATCGAGGAGCATCATACGTTTCCCATCGCAAGCCTAAAGCACGACGAGTCAGTGACACAAAGTCATCGCTGGATCAATACTAGGTGGACTTACATGGCGCGATCAAAGAACATCATGACTCCTCCAATGAGGAAGAACCCTCCTGGAAGAAGAAAGATCTGTTAGTTCGCAGACAAGCTATGCGCCAGAGCTCGTGCAAGGCGCATACGTACCACCGGAGCAGAAAACCACTCCAATCTCTACGGAATCAGTCAGCAACTATCACTCTGTAAGGTAGCAAAAGGGAT
Organism: Paramyrothecium sp. XJ0827; assembly: GCA_020881915.1. Lineage (NCBI taxonomy): Eukaryota > Fungi > Ascomycota > Sordariomycetes > Hypocreales > Stachybotryaceae > Paramyrothecium > Paramyrothecium sp. XJ0827. The sequence continues at coordinate 2,802,680 of JAJFPB010000005.1, read as the reverse complement.
TCTCCGCGCTGCTACTCTTGCGGGTAGCTGGTCGCGTGAGATGGCAGGCTGGGCGCACTCTGTGTATCGGACATCCACATCGACATCTTGGCTGCTTGATGGTTGAACTAGCCGGTCTTCTTATGATATTGCTGCTATAGAAAAGATTCCACTGGAGAATTTCGTTCAGAGGGCAAGGCGCTTGCCGCGAGGTCGATCACCGATAAGGGAAATGTCAAAACGTGTTCTGTTCGTTGGTAGCTTGACACTTTTGAGGGCGTCCGTTCAAGGGGGAAAGTTAGCTGCAAAATGTCACCCTAAAACAAGCAATACAGGGGTGGCCCAACTAGAAACACGGTACCTCGATTGAATGCTACTCTCCATCCACTGCAAAGTACCGTATCCGTTTTGCTGGACCAGGAGAGCGGCCATTGGTCGATCCCTGCGAATGCGCCGTTGGAAGCAGCTTAAATTCGGTACCACTGGTCAGCAGTAATTTTTTCTATTCTTCACACTCGCACCAAGCACGACCGCCTTATGGAGCGCTGACTTCATATTTCCTGACGCTCACACAATCGATGATTTGTCCTCTGTCAGACTCTCTATTGTCTTGAGAAGCCTCATACACAGACTTGGCAATTTTTCCGGGTAGGTTACCGGCTGAATGAAAACGAAGCACTCGATGTCCAACATTCCGTCTCCATCGCCATACTCATGAACGTACAATCCCAAACTCCATGTTACAGATGACCTGCTGCACTCTCTTCCAGTTCTATTTTACATGCCGCGACGGCCAAGCATCTTCGCTTGGCAACTGAGATACGTCATTCCGTATGTTCTCGGTATTCTGTCGAACCAGGCAAAGAGCAGAACCCATGATCACGATTAAGCCGGAGCGTCATTTGCCATCCCTCTGCTGAGAGGCGGAGGGTGCATAGTTGAAGCTTGACTTTGTTGGTCGGACATACCCTTTTGTAAATTCCAACGCTTGAATATGCCAAAGAAATACATGTAGACGTGATTGATCCGACGTTGAGCTGCTCACTTAAGCACTGTGTGCGCACCGCGCGCTTCGAGGAATTGCTCTGCAGAGCCTTGGGGTAGCGTCCTGATCAAACCAAACACTTCCTTGTTGTGATATCGCAGGCGTGTTTTGGGGTCGACGTACGGCGCCGGAAGGCCGGTGATGTCGCAGTAGTGCTTTGAATGTGCCAGAGATGGTGCGGACTCGATGTTGGTGTAAGTAGCACTCGGCGCCGTGACCGCACCCCTTGGGGGCTTCAAAGTCTTCTCCAGCACAAGTTTGGACAGACTCCGTGATGCCTGGGCAAGATTCGGTTGTAGGCTGCCGTTGGTGCTGGTGGCTGGCGTGGAGGTGCCGCTGGTAGATAAGCCGTCGTCCGCCGCGGGCGTGGCATCGCCGCTGACATCCTGTGGTGTAGCGAGGGCGGAGGCTTCCTTCTTCGAAGCGTCTCCCACAATAGCCTTCAGGTTCTTATTGCGTCTTTGGTTCGGCCGCCAATGGGGGTTTCGGAAGTTCTTGTGGGTAGAGTGAATGTCGAGCTGTTCGATCAGCTGCTGGTGCGCGATCTGCGCCTCGGTGGGAGCAGCCATTTTGTTCAGAGTATGCTTCCTAAATATCGGTTACTGTCGCAATGCGATGCGTTCTGTTATGTCTGGCTGGTGGATTGGGTCCGAGATTTGAGTGCGATCCGACTTGTCTTTGGTGACTGTATCGCGTGTTGTTGGTCGAAGAAGACGTCTCGGGAGGAGGTACGTATAATGCACTAGGCGCTCCCTGCGCCTCTCGAGAGGTAGGGGAGGTCGCGCCACAAACTGGCTCCGGCATACCAGGTACCTGAGGTAGAAGAGTACCTTTTAGGGGCATGTCGTAACCGTAACTTAACCCCACGTTCTGACGAAGTAAAGCAATTGAAACCATCCAAGGTGCTGCCTTTTACCTCGCACATCAAATAGCTGCTTGCTCCAGGTCCAATCATGGTGAGGAGCCTACTACATTGTACGTGCTATTTTGTACTAACCGTGATATTCAACATCAGGAGAGTCCTCATGAACATCAGCAGAACCTCCTGCTGTCTCGCATCATCACTAATGTGGTAAAGTTCACCACTCTACAATGTCTTCGGGAACAGCCGCATCATGCTTACCATAACTAGGAAAAACTCAACGAGGCCGTTGCTGTGATGAACAAGAGCCTGCAGGTAATGTAGCTTCACAAGACAAATCAAGGGGCTCAGTATCACTGACGAGAGTAGGACATCAACATTCAAAACATGAATGTTGAGCTAGTAGCGCAGATGTTCAAGAACTACCAGTCCAATGTTCTGTTCCACCTTGAAGGTATTTGATCCCCAAAAGAAAGCCTGAAACTCCTCGCTAACTCATGCACGTAGCAACGGACAATCTGAAGCCACCTGCATGAGGCATCCGGACAGTCGCTGGAATCAGGCAATGGGAATATGAACGACATGACGAGACTCCATGAGTTGCCAGGGCATCATGACTGCATCAAGCTGGCTTGGGGGTAAGAACCCAGTGGTGGCCTGATTGGATTGGCCACTCTTATGACGATGCAAAGATTCGGCCTCGGGGATGCATAGCTACAGGCGATTATTTCGGGGTTTTCCATTTAATTTACTCGGACGTGTTGAGTCGACGCGTCTCTGCAACTTGAGGCGCGACAGGATCGCAATGTAGAGTGACATGAAAGGGCCCACCATGACCTCTTTCCAGGCAGGTACCCAACCGATTCCATCAGCCTCGTAGCCTCGCACTGGTCTCAACCTCGCCATCATCTTGCATTAGAAAATATATTCACGACGTAGCCAATTGACGGCGCGCACGAGACCTTCTTCAAAACCTCGCCCTCACAATGATCTCGTAGCAACAAACAGCCCAGACACTTCTTCACGACGTCCACCATGGCTCCCTCTGCCACTGATCAGCCAGCCGCGGCGCCGCCTGACACCAGAACCTACCCTCCAGCCAAAATCTATCCAGTCAAAGAGACACGGTTTGAGAAGTTCATCGAACCTCAAAGCGACGGTCGCAAACGCGCACTCGAGCAGCCCGGCGGTGCTGCCCTTGTCATTGACAATGGTGAGGCTCCTGACGACCTTTGGCCTACAGCTCGACTGACCTGCCACTCCCAGGATCCTCTGCAGTTCGAGCCGGATGGTCCTTCGAGTCGTCTCCGCGGTTCAGCATCCCTCCGATCATGTCTAAGTATCGCGATCGCAAATTAGGCAAAACGTTCTCGTTCGCAGGCTACGATTGCTATGCCGACACAACTGCACGAGGCCATATCCGCGGCGCCTTTGAGGCTGGGACGGGTATCGTCAGCAACTGGGACGTGATGGAACACGTTTTGGACTACATTTTCCTGAAGCTGGGCCTGAACGATGCTGATGGGTCTATTGACGTACCTATCGTCATGACAGAAGCTGTGGCGAATCTTCCTTATTCCAGAAAATGTACGCCTCACCTTGCCTAGTCCCTTATGTCTGCCTTTCGCTAATAATTGTCCATAGCTATGACCGAAATTCTTTTCGAATGTTATGGCGCACCTTCACTGGCTTACGGAATCGACTCGCTCTTCTCATACCGTCATAATAAAGGAAACACTGGTCTCGTTGTTTCCTCTTCCTACACCTCGACCCACGTAATTCCAGTACATAATTCCAAGGCCATGCTTGCTCAAGCGACAAGATTGAATTGGGGAGGCTACCACGCGGCCGATTATCTGTTGAAACTAATTCGCCTCAAATACCCTGCTTTCACCGGAAAGCTCAATATCTCCCAAGCCGAGCATATGGTTCGGGAGCACTGCACGCTTTCCAAGAATTACGATGCGGAGCTTCGAAGCTACCTCGACTGGACGGGCCTTGAAGACCGCGACATTGTCATCCAGTATCCCTACACTGAAGAGGTCATCATTCAGAAGAGCGAGGAGGAGCTCGCTCGAATAGCGGAGCGCAAGAAAGAGAGCGGTCGAAGGCTTCAGGAACAAGCCGCTAAGATGCGGCTTGAAAAGCTCATGAAGAAGGAGCAGGACCTGGAGTACTACAAAGACTTGCAGAGTAAGCTGGTGGATGAGACTAAGAAGGAAACACGGCGCTTGCTAGACAGCAACGACATCAAGGACGAGTCGCAGCTCGAGAAGATCATCAAAGAGCTTGAGAAGTCGGTTCGCAAGGCTCGCACCAAGGATGTTGGCGGCGATCCCGAGGAAGAACAGGAACAGCCTAATTTTGATCTTCTCGAGGTTCCTGATGATCAGCTCGACGACGCTCAGTTGAAGCAGAAGCGCCAACAGCGGCTCTTGAAGTCTAACCACGAGGCACGAGCCCGCGCCAAGGCGGAGAAAGAGGCAGAGAAAGCCCGAGTTGTCGAAGAAGAAAGATTAGATCGTGAGCGCAGGGAGAATAACCTAGAGGATTGGTTGGAGGAAAAACGACAAGCCCGTCTTGAGACTTTGCAAAAGATGAAAGAGAGGGAGCGACTGAAGCAAGATTTGGGCAACCGCAAGTCCCTAGCCTCGCAAATACGTATGAAGAGCATCGCCAACCTTGCCTCTGACAATCCAACCAAGAAGCGTCGGCGAGGTGGAGACGACGATACCTTTGGTGCAAATGACGACGACTGGGGCGTGTACCGCCAGATTGCTGTTGGCGAGAACAGCGATGACGAGCAGGAGGAGGAGGATCTCATGTCCAACCTGAAGACGCTGGAGCAGGATCTTCTCAAGTACGATGAAAACTTTGACTATGAGGATACTCACGAGGCTCAGTCGGACTGGTCCAAGTCGCTGCTTCACGCTTTCGCCCGCGGACCCAGACCGTTCAATCCCTCATCGCAGGCAGAGCTTAACCAGATTCATCTCAACGTCGAGCGCATACGCGTACCTGAGGTCGTCTTCCGCCCGTCCATCGCTGGAGTCGATCAGGCCGGCATCGTGGAGATCGCTGGCGACATCCTAACGCAGCGCCTGGCCGGCCTTCCCAACCGGGACGACTTTCTCCGGGATATCTTCCTCACGGGCGGCAACACCCTCTTCCAGAACTTTGACGAGCGCGTTCGCGAGGGGCTCAGGGCGCTGCTACCCGCGGACTCGCCGCTCGTCGTTCGTCGCGCGGACGATGCGCTGCTGGACGCGTGGAAGGGCGCGGCCGGGTGGGTTGGCTCGGCAGGCTGGAAGGCGGCCAAGATCACGAGGGAGGAGTATCAGGAAAAGGGACCGGAGTATATCAAGGTGAGCCTAACCCCCTTCCCCTTTCCCGTCATGACTATTCCCTGGTTACTAATTCGCCCTCTTCGTTCGGTCACAGGAGCACGACATGGGCAATTCGTATGCGTAAAACCTGCCACGGGCATCAACGTTTCAGTGTATGGGAATAGTTTTGTTTGTCTAGCAAAAAGTTGCGCCCATTCTATTCATATCAAACAAGATCTTTCGTTGTTGCAAATATGAACTCTCGACCATGCGACCCGGGAGACGTAACATGACCCGACAAGGACGCTACGAGCGAACTCGGGATTAACAGTAGGTATGTAGTCTGATGGAGGCACGTTTCGTCGCACACAACGCCCTGATAAGAGCGACAGATACTGCCAAGGACAGTGATGTAACAGATCTTGGCCGACTTCGCCGCGAAAAAAAATTTACCATTGCCTACAGCCATCTTTAGCCTCGTGTGGTGACTTGAGATCAACCGTCACACGAGCGATGGTGACGTCTCTTCCTTCGAAATAAGCAAAAGATTCGTGTCAAGGAAGGGGAAACCCCGATACAGAGAAGCCTGCGTCAGAAGGAAAACATTGAGTTGCCGCCCAAAACGCCATGATCGGTCTTGTAAGTAAAAATGTCCGCCCATCCTCTAACTCCTTTAACCCCTAAAAGACTTCAAGGCAGACTAGAGCTCGGATACGCATCCTATACTCCCGAAGCCTGTCCGACGCCCTCGTCAGGTTGCAGCTGCCTGTTGATTTCATCTGCGGTTCGAGTATCTTCGGCCCCTTGCGGGGACTTATACGCCGCATTTGCATATTGTTGCCTCTCGGCCATTTGTTCCTGAGCGGCAAGGCCAGCGACCGCTTGAGCAACCGCTTCCAAGGGTGTCCCAACACCGGCGCTGTTTGATACCGGCTCCTGGCTGTTGGTTGGTGGAGCGGAAGGAGGTGGTGGCTGAGAAAGATTGACATTGGGAGGAGGTTGAGGGAATTCGCCTTGAGCATCAAGTAGGCGCGACTGTAAATGGATGACATACTCGCGCAACGCGTAGTCTTCGGCCTGAAGCGTTTTGTAGGCTTGCTCCATCTCCAGGAACTCGCGCACTTGCTGTTCCAACTTTTTGATATATCCTTCTTTGCGTTGTCGGAAAGCCCTCTACGATCTAACTGTCAGCAATGGTCCGCAGCCATGCGACTTGACTTTCGCAACTTACCTGAGCAGCCCGGTTTTGCGCAGCACGTTTTGACTGAGACAGCTCACGCTTGGCTTTCCTCCCGTCATTGGTCACATCTTCCATGGGCGATGTTGCAGAGGGAGCAGGAGCTATGTTTGGATTGGAGGAGCCCGGCACAGAAGAGCCGGGGCTGTGGCTCGAAGGGGCCGCAATGGGCATCATATTGACTGAAGACGCGTGGCCTGGGCTCGGTCGAGCACGGAGATCAGGATGGATGTGGGCGTCAAGCTCGTGTTTGCCTGCTAGAGCGCGAACAATGTCTGAAGGAGCAAGAGGCACGGGTTCGTAGCCATTCGATGCGGAAGGCGGCGGGGGTTGCTGAGGAGCGTGATTTGGGGGCCCAGCAGATTCGCGTGAGCTCGAGGCTGCGGAAGCCGAAGACGGCTCAGGATCGTGGTCCTTTAGGAGCTCAAGCTGGGCGCGCAAGTGCTGGTCTATTACGGGGACGTCGGAACCATGTCAGCAACGAAGTATAGTTGCGCAAACGGGCAGCGAGGCGGAACCGAATTGAAAAAAAGACCAAGAAGATGCACGAATAAATGCAGGGAAGGGTAGACAGTAAAACGGCGGTATCAACTACGTTGAGCAGACAGCTTGAGCAGGGCAATGCAGAGTCGGGGTCTGGTAGCTTGCGCCTGCCGAGTCGCTTGACCGCAGCAACGCCGAGTAAGCTGCGCGATGGTGCGCCAGGAGCTCCGGGGTGATGTAAAGCTCCGAGGTTTGGCACAAGGTGTCCCGGAGTGAGGAGGGATTGGGAGGAGAAACGCAAGCCGCAGGGCGCGAGAGAAAGAGAAGCTTCTTCTACTCACCTTGGGAGCTGGCGCTGGTCGACGTCGTGGGCTGCATTGCTCTACGAGTCTGGGGGACGGGGTCTGACTCAGCATTCAAATGACGAGGGACGGCTCGCTGACTGACTTGGAAGAAGAAGCGCGACGAGACGTGCGTGCCTGGGATGGTCTGGGATTATGTAACCCAGGCGGAACTTGTTGATAGTGGGGAAGTGGGTGGCTGGGGAAGACGACGAGAGGAGGATGAAGAGTGAGCTCTCGAGAATAGGCCGGCTAAGGCTCCAAGAGACGCCTCGGGCGACGAGCTGAGCTGGGTACCTGCACAGTGCCCCTCCCTCCACCTGCTGTTGTTCCCCCACTGTGGAACATCCCAGAAAGTGCTGCCTACCAACACACATCAATCATGCAACCTCGAGCAAGGCTCTTGCATCCCCGCCACGATTTACAACGCCGAGCAGCAACTGCCTGGTACGCAAGACTGTTGATGGGCAACTACGAAGCCTAAGGTAAGGTAAGGTAACTTTACTGAAGGTAAAGGGAAGGTAAAGTTAGGTAATTGCAACTGGTGCTTTAACAACACTAGTACAGTTTCTACAAGCCAGCATCTGACGAAAAGAATAACAATGATCTTCGCCAAATATACTTAAAATAAAACAAGCTCAAAGAGTACATTGGCTATCCTCTTTTCTGAGCAATAATCCAGATAGGGAACTGGCACTCCCTCTGGTTCGGTCTCGCCGTACTGTTCGGCCCAGCCACGGCGTAAGTTGCCTGCATGCACTCCGGGCGTGCTCAGGTGCACGGTGGTGGCCTACAGGAGGGAGGTCGCAGAAGCGATCATCAATGCAGCAACGGGAGGACAATAACTTCCCTCGGAGACCTGGGCAAGCTGGGCTAAACAAAATGCTACATGCCACTTACTAGCGTCAGCTGCGCACATGCTGGATCGGCTACCGCAGTGCGGGCTCTGCAAGGGGGGGCCGAAGGCCGAAAACCAATGTTTTGGCAAGCTTCGAACTGGGCATGGCATGGCGCGCATGGCGCCCCCCTTTGCTGCCACTCAATGTCAGTATGTGGTTTGTCAGCATCAACCATGTCTCCACAAGGGTAGGACTGGGGCCATAGAGACGTGATTGCAATGCCATATGCGGAAAACGGGGGCGGGTCCGCACGCGGAGAGTATTGAGCCAATGAAACGCTGCACATTATGTAAGCGGTGTTTGATATTATGTAAGTCTGTGGACACCTAGAAGTCCCCTTACAGTGTAAAACAGAGTTCTCGACTGTGATAGAAAGGGCCCTGAGTATAACTCATCCTTCCGCTTCAACATTGTTCAATTTACCTTACTCAACCTTTCAGACAATCAGGCTTTTCCAGCTTACATGCGGTACGTCAACCGTTAGTTCCTCTCTGCCTGGATATCATGGATAATTGAATGCTTCTCACCCCAAATTCATGGTTGGTCATGGTGCATTAGGCCGAATTGAGTCTTAACACCACCAACCAATTGTCGCGAACTTGCACATGCCGAACGGTAATGAAGGCAGCAAGAGGTGACAGCAGCATGTGATTTCTTAACAAGGTGTCAATATTCTTACAGTTCCTACCAGCAAATTACCAGTGCCAGTGTTACAAGCCGAGGTTTTACGAATACTGCATTGTCGTTCTCGCTCGAGATATCCCTGGCAGACTTTCGCATTGCCACTCTTCGCTGAGACAGAGCTGACCATCGAGAACCCACGTCAGCAGGTCCGAGCTCCCTGATGGCTGCTTGGGCAATCCTTAGGGCGGCCGTCTTACCATGCGACCTCCGTGCTCGCAGGGACCAGCTCTGTAAGCCAGACGATCGCCTTGCCTGCTTGATTAAGGAAAATCATGCGATCTCGTCCTGATTCGTCTTCACTGTCAGCTGCTTCAACAGCCATTGTTTCTAAATCTACAAATGAGTTGGTAACAACCCTTTCGTTCCATGATAAGGCCGGAGTCTCCGAGGGTAACCGGTCTCTTACACTTGAGGGCTCCGTCATTGGGCTGTACAGTATCTGCTGCCTCACAAGTTAAGATTCTATGGTGCCTCTTGGAGCCCTTGGCTGTGCTGCGCAACATACTGATCGATCTATGAATAGGAGGGCTGGGTAGTATCAGGCTGACGTTCGCTCCATCTTTATCGCCATTGGTTTCAACGCCTGACCTCCTTGCAGGGTGGTCTCGAGCTGCACCAATGCGCCTCCGTCCAAATCAAGAACTCACCGTGATAGATTCGTCAGGTGCAAAATAGGTGCGATCCAATCTTGCCTCTCGTCACGTCGACGAGCCGTGGCCTGATGTAGGCAATAAGGCATCCCGCACGTGTAGATTCGTGAAGTTTGTATTGTGGCCCATCCACTATGAATTTTTTTAGAAAGGAGTTACCCTCTTTGATATTGTTTATGTAAACGATGAGGAGTGCCAGTGTCAAAGGGCCATCCTCTAGGGAGACTACATTTTCAGGTTTGGTCAGAACCAGAGCCTGAAGCCGACCCGGTATTGAAATTCATGTTATAATCTCGGAAACATAAGCTACATAAAATTTACCTACATGCTGTTCATATGTTTGAGTGGTGAATAGGGTACGTTAGCTAAAAAGTCATTGCCTTGTCTGTTAGTAGACGCTCATCTATAGGGTAGGACATTACTGCGTGCAATCACCGGCTACGATCCACCACCCCAACCATGTAATAGTTTGCGACCCTGCCAGTCTTCCCATCCAATCCTCCACTCAGATCCCTTGAGCGATGTCACGACTATTTCGGTCGCTGCCACGCTACGGTCTGCGGAGATTCTACTCAACCAAGATGCAGCCACGATTCTCCAAAGGAACTGACGAGGCCGTCGCCGCGCCTCAGCTGCAGCCGCTGCTCTCGTCATCCGGAGGGCGATGGAGCCTTACATCGGAAGGCGAAGCCCTCGAGCGTAGCTTCAAATTCAAGACCTTTACGAAGACTTGGGTAAGTCCTTGACTCAATGACGAAGCCTTTGCGCTCAGGTACCGGTAAATCTTTTGCCAACATATTCGACAGGATTTCATGACCGCCGTATCACTCCAATGCAAGATCAAGAACCATCACCCAGAGTGGTCCAATGTACGTGCGCCAGATACCATTGTCGCCGAACTCGTTTGTAGGAGGGAGAACTAATCATCACCGCCAAAGGTCTACAACACCACCTTCATTCGCTGGACGACCCATAACCCTCAAGGACTCTCTGACAAGGACGTTAGCATGGCCGCCATTTGCGACTCCCTCGCCAAGGACTTTGGCGAGCTGGATCCTGAGCCTGTGACGTGCTCCCTCAGGGACGTCGCCGACTCAGCCAAGGACTCCGCTGGGGGAGACTGCTGCACCCCTAAGAAATGATCCTTTTGTTACCAGCAAGCTCCGCATCTACATTCTGTTCGGCCGCATCGTCATTGCACATCTGCCAAAATGACATAATCTTGGAGGAGTAAACCGTGAATGGATTACTTCAATGCCATCGCCTCGGCACATGATTGAATCTATGTATAACACAGACTCGTGCACAAATACCAGAAACCCTAACGCGCCAGCTGATGCGAGTCGATTCGCATGGAGTATGTTCGGTGGAGTCGTCAGGATATTTGTGAATCCCCGACGATCCTGCGCATCTATGCATAGCCGTACACAGAAGATGGAGATGCTGAATTCTGCAATAAGCGAACGACGCTCGAGGGGCATTAATTATGTATGAAGAGCCGGCTCCAAGGCCATGTACTTATATGTATATACAGAAAACTTGAAAATGCTCAGTCGTGTCGTATCTCCCAAACGCCGTGGCCGCCATGGTGGCAAATTGTAGCCCCAACCTCTTTCGGACCTCTATCACTCGCATGTCTATTTCTTCGAGCACAAATCAAGACAGGTCTATACGCGGGCGAACAAACCGTGTTCTCAAAACGCCTCAACGAGAAACCGCAGAAAGCAGTCCCTCACCAAAAGTCTACCATTTACTGCGACTTCTGGGCCTTGATCTGGGCAAGCTTCTTCTCACGACGCCTCTTGTGGGCCTCGGCGCCAGCCTCGGTGTCCAGGCAGTAGTCCCACCAGCGGAAGCTGGAGGCGTAGTTGCCAATGAACTTCTCGTGGTGGACGTCGTGGTGAGCGGCTCCGGCCCAGACGGGAAGGAAATTGTGCAAGCTCCAGGGGAAGTCGTAACCGCTGTGGGCATCGATAGCCTGGAAAAGGCGCAGGACGATCCAGGCGTACATGGTGAACAGGTGAAGCTCTCCAGTAATGCCAAGAAGGACCAGGGGGGAGCCGACGGTGCCAATGCCGAGCAGCATAACCTCGATAGGGGAAGCGTACTCAGCGGCGAGGCCAAATGGTGCAGAGTACGTGTGGTGCATCTTGTGGATGGCCTTGTAGAGAGGACCGTAGTGCAAAGCTCGGTGGAACCAGTAATGCCAGGCATCCTCCATGATGAAGAGAACGGCGATCTGGGCAGCCATCTTCCAAAGGGGAGGGAAGGGCACACCGTAGTCGAGACCGAAATAGGTAGCGATGGGGTGGAAGAGCCAAATCTGAGGCAACTCGACGGTGAAGTGGCTGAGGAGGACGATGGCGGCGCAATCCCATTGCTCCTTGAGCGTAGGAATCTTCTGCTTCTGGATCTTGTAGCGGTGGAAGTAAGGAATCTTGTCCATAATCATGAATGGGAGGCAGCGGCCGAAGTAAACGATCTCGTGCATGAAAAAGCTGAGGAGGCCAGTCGCGAGAGTGTCGTTCTGCATCCACATGTACCAAGCCTAGAGGGAATTGTTAGCATGTTTCGTTTCGTGTCGCCGTCGGCTCGTAGGATCGAGGTGTGTGGAACGTACAGCCCAGAGGCGCTCGACAATGTTCAGGTTGACATTGTACTTGGATACTTCGTCAAGAACGGCAAAGTAATCCTGGGTCTGGTTGAGACCCTGGAAGGTTGCGTTACTGTAAGCAAGCTTGTTAGAAAACGGCCGTGAGTTGACGGGACATTCGTGTTGCAATTCATGACATGTGCCGTTGCATGAAGGGTGACCAGGAGGCACTCACACCGCGTCCATTTTGTGGTGTTCAGGGAGAGGGACAATGTAGCGCAGGAGAAGAGGAAAAGAAGGATAAATTCAATCCAGGAAGAGAATCGCCGAAAGAGCGCGATTCACCGAAGAACAACTTCAACACCTTAAGGGAAACAGAGGGTGAAGGTGGTGGATGTTGAGGCTTAGGTAGGGGAAAGTTGGAGGGGGGGCAAAAGGTTTTATCATGGAATTTGCGACTGGCGACTTTTGGTCAAGTTCAGGGGATAAGGTACAAGGGGAGGTAGGGAAGGACAGGGGCTTGGCTCTCCAGTGGCAGGTACCTGGGCGTGGCGTGGCGTGGGACGGACAGACGGACTGGGGGCAGACTTTGTTGAATGGTGACACAGCACCGCGACCCTTCGATTAGCAGTTCCAGAATGAGCCCACCCGAAAACTGGGCCTTCCGTCTTCCGCATCTGCGATCACCCAAGGATTATTCTGCGAGCCGGATCAATTATCAAAGACTCGACTACGATACAATACGTGGGTCCAGAGCGGTGATCCTATCTACTTCTACGCCCTGAGGCGTAAGGTAAGCAAATAAGGGTGCAGCATATGGTAGCAGATGCCGCCATCAAAGGGCATCAGACGATGCGGAAGAGCTCCCAGCCGATCGGTGCCGGTACGAGTACGGTGCATGCAGGAACAACAAAAATTAGCACGGACCCTTCAGTGGGAGGGTGTGTGGGTTGTGTTAGGCAGATACTCCCGCGAGACCGTCAAATATGGGAGTCAACCAGGTACCGCGCCATCCCGACCCTGGGGTAGCATTCGCATCCAACATGTTCTGATCGATAAGATACGCACTTCAAGATTGGAGTTGACTTGAACGACTACTTTTTGGTCACGATTCACAACACGCGTGCTTGGAAAGCTTGACTCCTTCTCTGCTTCTCTTTCATATAATGTTTCGCCATACTAGTGGTAGTTTCTGCTTAACTTCTATTCTTACTATACACATGAATTGGGGTCAACATGCCCCCATCACCAATTTCCCCTTTCCTGCACTCATTTACTGGTAATTTGCGATGATCGCCCCTCATTCCAGCGTTACTGGTCCGCTTGCTCGTAGGTACCCTACAGCCGCCATATCGAACTGCCTGTCGCAGATAATGGGTAGGGGCCGCGATAAGATAAACGAGGCCGTCCCTTTTTGCGAACCCGAGTACGAGGAGCAGATGGATAAGATGATGCATGCACTACGTCCTCCTCCCCGTTTTTTTTCGTCTTCCCACGAACCACACCCAAACAAACATACCACAATCGCCTGACGAATGAGCGGCGCGTTAGCCACTCCCGGCTGCCCCGTCTTCCGAGTCCACCTTTTATTTTCTGGCATGGTGCCATGCTTGCTCATGCCGTTGCCGTTGCCGCCGCCGCATTGCCACCTTGTGCCGCAGTCCATCCGCACTCTTTCCGACCTTTGTTGACTTTTTTCCTTTTTCTCCCACCTTTATTTTCGACGCACGGCCAGCTAAGGTATTTTGCGGGCCCTACCTAACCTTGCGCTCTCGTGCTGCCAAGTTGAGCAAGGCTCCTCCAGCCTTCAGCTCCCAGCTCCAGCTCCTGGTCATGATCGGCCGAAGCTCCGGCTCACTTTTTTTGACACTGCCTGTCTGAACCGAGCTTCTATACCACCATGTCGCTTGTCGCAGAGTTAGTGCATCCCGCTTCCTCCCTCTGCCAAACCACCGCGGTGGCTATCCGCTTATTTGCCTCACCTCGCTGACACAGACACTTTTTTGCAGTCACGTGCGTCGCCTTGATGCATATCTGGACCGTTTGCCTGTGCTCTCCGATGGCGCCTCCGAGGACGGTGGATCTGACGTAGCTGATGAGGATCATGGGTTCGCCATTGCCGATGCTCTTTCCTCTCCGAGGTTGGATGAGCTTCTCCATATCGTCCGCTCGCTAAGTACAGCTTCCACATCACATGGTCTCCTCTCGGCATACCGTATCAAGGGCCTACTTTTGCAGTCAGGTATTCCTTCTGCCACCCCTGGATCTGACCTCGCCGTTGAGGCTTTCGGGAAAAGTGCCTATGAAACCGAGATAGAGTGGCTCTTAGTTGGCAAGGCTACCATTCAGATCTATGGCCTCATCCTCAACTCGCTTCTCGACCAGATTATTCCGTTGAACGACGACATATGGTACTGGGACGATGTCCTTAGTTCCTACACCTACAGCAGCCTCTACACCGTGCAAACGTCTCCCCTCCGACTTTGGGCCTGGTCACAAGACATTTATCAGGATAGTAAAGCGCGTCTCCGCTCTTTGTCACTGCGCAATACCCCCACAGAGTTGGTAGACTCTACTCGCTCCGGCCTTTCACAACAATGGACCCAATTTTACGCCATCGTACGCGATAGCATTCGTGAACGTTCATTTGCCAATATTCAGCGTAAGGTTCTTTCTCCGGTGGCGTACTGTCGCTCCGAAGCACGTCACAAGCAAGCTCAACTACGGAAGCTGAGGGAGATTACTGCCAGCGGTCTGGGTGTTCTGGTCGACGAGGGCCTGCATTTTGGCCACGATGACGATAAGCCCGAGCTGGAAGACCAGCATGACCTGAAAGGGGTCGTTGAGCGCAGTGTAGCCCTAATGGATGTTGTTCTCAAGGAGGTCAGCACTCTGGACGTCTCTATCCACGAGTTTGAGGATAGGGTCTTTGCCGGGGTCGAGGAGGATCCCGAATTATCTGTCCATCTCGAAGACACCGCAACCCCCGATCGTCCCTCCGTACTAGCTCGTCGCTTGCTACGTATCATTGATAGGACACTTCCCGAGCATTTTACTGCCATGAAGGCGCTGGCTTTCGAGAGTGGCCGGCCGTCGCCTTTCATCCGCTTCTGGCTCCCGGCTACCGTTGGTCTCCTGTCCTCAACCACCATTCTGCGTATACTGGTAAATCGCAAGGCGGACATAGTGCAATGGCTCACGGAATTCGGAGAGACTGTTCGAGACTTCTGGCTCAACTGGGTGGTTGAGCCAGTGACAAAAGTAATCCGAACCATACGTCATGATGAGACGAGTGAAATCGCCATCATGAGCCGAGATAGTCTCAGGGCGGATCGCGAGAGTCTGGAACGCATGGTGGTTGATTTTGCCATAGACAAGCCGCACTTCGCAGTCGAAAGCCCTTCGCTATCCGAGACGCAAATCGCTGAGATCCGTAGCAAAGTTGCCGAGGGCGATGTCACCCCGGTTCTGCGAGCTTTCGAAAAGGATTTGAGAAGCCCATTTGTAGGAGCAATTCGTGGAGATCTCGTCCGGTCGCTTCTGATCCAAGTTCAAAAGACAAAGGTTGATCTCGAGGTGGCGATGACTGGCATTGACTCGCTCCTGAAGAGCCAGGAACTTGTCTTTGGCTTTGTGGGACTGACCCCAGGCCTGTTTGTCTCGGTTAGCGTCTTACGATATGTTGGCAATCTTTTCTACGGTAAGTCAGGGAAACGGCAAAGCAACAAAGCTGGTCGAGCAGTTCGCGTCCTGCGGAACATCGACCGTATACTATCTGAGGCCCGACCCACCGAAAACAACGTCTTATCATACAAAGACCACGGTCTTTTACTTTGCGAGCTCCACATGCTCAGGAGCTTCGCCAAGAAGCTGATGCCTCAGAACATCGAAAAGGAGTTCCTAGAGGATTTGGAGGACCTTGCCAATGGCCGTGGTATCCAGGTTCAGGCCAGGGCCCTTGAGAGGATACGATGGGCCTATGCCCGATGGCTGAAATAAGCTGAGAGCACATGGCGGGAAGATGATCAACATTCTGCTGGCTGTATGATACATCTCTTTTTTCCAAGCATGCATGGATCGGGTACATAAAAAAATACTGCATTTATTCAACAGAACAAATTGGCGGGACCGGGCTTTAGAGGCATGGACGGGTCTGGCGTTGATTCAAGAAACAGATATTCATATACCTCTATATATACACACGAACACAATGGAAGATTGTGTACATGAGAGAAGTTTGTGCACTTGAACACAAGACATGATGGGTGACCGAATTCGCAGTGCCGATGTGGCTTGTTAGATTTTATAATCTAGTCATCATCTACACTCAAGACACTGTTCTGTTGGCTTGAGGGCCATTAAAGACCGCGTGCAAAGCAAGTCATGCACAGCTGCTTGGCATCTCCACTTCGTGGTTCGTGAAAGGTCCTCAACCGCCGGATCAAGCAAATCCCTCTCGAGTTTTGGTCCTGGGGCCCGGCGACTTGCTCAGGCCAGAAGCTTCATCACATCGGCCATGCTGGTGGTCTTGGCCTTCTTCTTCTTTCCGTCCTTCTCCTGGAAGGCTTTGTTGACCAGCTCGCGCTTCTCTTGCTGGATGTCGAGGACGCGCTCCTCGACGCTTCCTTCCATGACCAAACGCCACACCGTCGTCTCCCGCGTCTGCCCAAGACGATGGACTCTGTCGATAGCCTGGTCCTCGATGGCTGGGGCCCACCCTGGTAGACACGGTTAGCCTGCACCCTATCGCTGGTCGTCGAGGAGAAGGGGAGCTTACAGCTATCTGACAAGATGACCGTGTCCGCTGACACGAGGTTCAGGCCGACGCTGCAAACGGCCAAGCTCGCCAGCATGACGCGGGTATCCGGGTCATTGTCGAGAGCGTGCACGGCCTGGTCGCGTTTGTCTGCGTTCATGCTGCCGTCGAGTCGACTGTACTTGATCCCGGCGCTGACCAGCTGGTTCTGCACAATGTTGAGAAATGACGTCCATTGGGAGAATATGACCAGCTTGGAGCCCGGGTTCTTCAGAGTCGCACGGACGATCTGCATCATGGCTTCTGTCTTTGAGCTTTGCGTCTCGGTGTCAAGGTTGTCATCTTCCTGCCCTTCGGGCGCAGGCTCAAGCAACGCTTCTTGCGTTAATGGGTTGCGGCACATGGGACATTTGTGTTGAATCTCAATGGCCTTGGAGATGCAGGCACGGCAAAAGACGTGTTTGCAGTTGGTGATGACGGGTCCTGTGGGAATGTCATAGCAGATGGCACAATCCTCCTGGTTTTCCATGTAGAGGCGCAGAGCCTCCTGCAGGAGAGCTCTGTTTTTGTCGTTGAGAACGACCACGTCCTGATCTTCCAACAATTTGAGAAGATCGTCAATCCGTTGCCTGCAAAGCGTCCAGTGATTGCAACTAATTCGAATTAGCAGATAGACATAAATGATTCTCAGCTTGAGGTTTCTTACGTTTGCCTGAGGCGTAGGAGCCGCTCCAACACGCTGGAAAAGCGCCCTTTTTGTCCTTTGTTGGACTTTGCCTGGTATTCCTCCAACAGACCTCTGGCCTCGGACCTATGATGTCTCAGTATTGCTCCAGACCTTGTTCATTGCAGGTGCACAACAGATCGCATCCTTACATTAGTGCATCATATTTCCGCTTCTCTTCGTCCCGGAATGCGATTCGATGGAGATACTCCTTCTTCGCAGGCAATTTCAGGTCCACGAATTTCATATCCTTCTTTCTTCTCAGGCAGATGTCATGCATCAACGATTGCAGCAATGCTTCCGCATCTCGGTCTCCTGTGCCTAACCTCCGAGTGATTTTGAGATCAAAGACCTCAGGCTGCTCAATCCCTCCGGTGATGTGTAGAAATTTCACCAGGGACTGCAGATCCTTTACAGAATTCACGCTGCTTTTTGTCAGTCTGCTGGATAACTTCCCCGGTGACAGCGGGGAATGCTTACATAGGAGTGCCTGTTAACACCCAGCGAGATTTTGCTTTCACTTCGCAAGCAGCCTGCGCGACTTTGGTCTTTGCGTTTCGAATCGTGTGGCCCTCGTCGAGCACTACTCTTCTCCATTCGTGCGCTTGACTAAGGAGAGCTTTATTGACACCCGCGTCTCGCTCCCTCGCAAGTCTACCATAACTTGTGATGACAACATCATAGCGCATCAGATCCTCTGCACCCATTTTCTTGTCTCCGTGGTATACAAGGATGCTGGGCACGTGTTCTTCCTTGACGTGACGGCGAATCTGCTGTTCCCAATTACTCATCACACTGACTGGGGCTACAATGAGTGTAGAGCCGGGCCCGCCGGTGAGGATCAAACTGATGATTTGTAGTGTTTTCCCAAGACCCATATCATCAGCAAGGATGCCGCCGGAAAGAAGCTTGGGAGGAGATGAGGTTACGAATTGGGATGCGGCATTCCAGTACCTCCCGCTGCTGTCCCGTTTCCAAAGCTGTACAACCGTGTCCGTTCCCTTTTCGGGAAGTTGTGGTGCTTCCTGGGATGTCAACCAAGCCAGACCCTATCAGATAAAACACGGATCAGCCGATCTAATGCAGACACGCTAAGATTAACACAGCGACAAACCTGTCGTTGATAGGGGAGTAATGTTGATTTGAGCTGGGCCGGCTGCTCGGCCGAAGGCATTTGGGACAGCACTTTCTCGTCAACGGCCAGGGTTTTGAGGGTGCCGCCCTCCTTCCTCGGGTCAAGAGCTTCACTTGTCTGCAGGATGTCCTCCAGTGATAGCTCAGGCTGTTCTTGAATAGTGGCGTCGGAGCCGAGACCAACAGTGGTTCCGCCATTCTTCAAGTTCATGAGAGCCCTACGCGCTTCAGCCTCTTTCTTAGTCTGCTTTAGCTGCGTGGCTTTCAGAAGTCTATCGTTTTTCAGTGCGGTTTCTAATCTTGCCCTCTCGGCTGGGTCGCTTGAACCGAAGAATAAGAGTTTAACAGGACAGTCAAAGTGCTCCTTTCTGCCTGTAATTTGGGCTTCCAGCGCAATTTCACCACGATCCTGGGAACATATCAGCTTGGCTTGGTTCCATCATGGGAAACGGGGCTTATAGCATGGCCTACAATATATGGTGCAATCTTCTCAACGACTTTACGTGGCAAATGTCCAATCTGCTGATACAGAACGTTGTCGACTCGAATGGCATTGCGATCATACTATGGTCAAGTGAGCACAAGAATCTTCAGAGCAACATGAGCTAGGTACATATGGCTTCCACTAACCTGGTTATTCGGCTCTCGTCGACACAAGACAACTTCGCCAGGCGAGGCAAAGCCATTATAGTACCTGACCCCTACGATTTTGCCATCTACCGGATATCAGTTTGACGTAACAAGTACGCAGACAACTGGAACATACCCAGGGATCCGTAGAGCTCTCTTTCTGGCCCTTCATCTTGCGTAAGATCAAACTGCTCGGGTTCCACCGCTGAGCTCGGCGGCGCATTCCCATTGTATACACTGGTTCCTCCTCTGCCAGTTGAAGCGTATACTCCACTGCCGGTGGCGGGTCTGGTTTGCTGAGGAACTGACACTGCTGTCCTTTTCGGCTGGGGAGGGCCGGATGCATCATCCTCAGTAAGGTCAACAACCTCACGGTGACGCTTGGCCGGGCGCGGCATGTTAAGCGCTACACTTGAAGTCTGCTGGGGCTTGCATGCACGGTGCGTGCTAGGAAATGGAGGGAAGTGATGGAGCACGCGTATGACAGATGCTCGGATTGTCCATGAAGATGGGCCATGCGCAAAGAGTTCATGACAACCATGGACTAAGGACTAAAGGTTGATGTCAGGGATCAGAGTAAGGTAGGTTAACGAGACGCGTAGATAACGCGTGACTAGAGGTAGCTACTGATAGCAAAGAGTAAACGCAAACGAGAGGCATCAGGACCAGCTGGCATCAACTGTAAACCTGCCCTGCCAGATCCAACTCCTCCAAAGCAGTATGAATCTAGCTTTCCGCAACTCAGTCACAGTCTAGGTAAGGTAGCTACAACAGGACTACCTTATGTGTAGGTTCGACTGGTAAAATATTCGTTGATTCCACGAAGTACGTCATTTCCATCCGCGCAATTGAACAGCTCGTTTAGCGTAACGGCCTCGGTGCAGAAGCAACGCCTACAGGGCGTGGGAAATGCGGGACTCGGGCCTACCGACGGCGGTTCTCGGGTGCCGTTCCCAAGCCCGACCGCTGGAGCAGCACGCAAATCACACAACTTCCAGTGGGTGCTTCCTGCGCCCAAAGCCACCCTTCAGTGCGGTTCCTGTTTGGGACTAGGCGAAATCACGCAATCGATGGCCATGCTATATGACAGGACTCTTAAAAGCAACGACATCTGTTTCCACTTTCCTTCACCACTTTTACCCCATTCCTGGCTCTTGTTGGAGCTGCTGCGGGATTCATGATCAATCTGCGATTCGGTTGATACCAGCATTTGCTATACCCAGTCCTCCCAGCAGACCATCTCTACCCGAGACGCTACTTGACGATACAATCTTGCTACCTTGCATGGGAAACAAACAACGAAACAAGACAAACTCGAATAAATCATGGCCGGCCAAATCATTCCGTGGAGTCGTTACATCGTGTCAACACCATGAGCCATTCCTCCTCACTTCAGCAGTCTACCATACGCCGAGTAGTAACTGCAACCCGGCACATGACTGCGTCTGCCAGTCTTCTCGTCGAAGATGTGGCAGCCTTGCCTGGCGACGTTAGGAGGAGTGTACACTGGCAGAGTTGTCAGTCTTGAGACAAGCGTCTTGCGAATATGGCTGGGAAGTTGCTCACGGTGCAGGGAGACGGCGAAGTCGCTTCCCCTGTTGGTTACTCGGTGCAACCCAAGCTCGTCCGCCATGTACGCTACCGCATTCTCCTGATACGTCTTTTCCGAGATGACCTTCATGGGTCCTTGGTCCTGACTTTGGGGAAAGGCGAAGCGGGTCTCAGTGAGGCTTCCCTTGAGTATCTTCATCAGACAGTGGGCGTTTCCGTGGTCGTGGATTGGACTTCCTTTGCCGGGCGACCATACGAGGACCAGCTGCATCCACCGTCAGCAAGACTGCTGCATACATCAATCGCAGGGTCAGACTCCTTACCAGGTTGCTCTTTCCATTGCCCTCGTCTACCAAGTTCCTTGTGTATCCCCTACTCTTGTCCCCGAATGCGTACTTGCTCCACTGATTGTCAGAGCTATCATACTCCTCCATCAGCCGACTGAGGAAGTCGACGTTGACATCCTCGGACGTGAGGCCTGACGACGGGCCAAGCGCTTCCTTCAGGGCTGACACGAGTTCGTCGAACTGATCTGTTAGGCCGACACCGATGTCCTTCGCTCCAAGGGCTCCCCCGAAATTTAGCGGCAGCGCATATGTGTCCAAGGCCATGGTCACTGCTTGATGAGGACGAAATTGTTCTGGAAGTACGAAGGAAATGCCGGGACCTGTCGTCTTGATATAGGCGATTGGGTTACTGCGATTGTTGTTTGCGGGGTTCGAAATGTCTGACCGGCTGCGACTTTCCTCAGTCACCTGAGATGGTTCGACCAACTTGCGGTAAATGTGCCCGGTGTCGGATTGTGGGTCACTTGCCCATATCACAAAAGCCAGGCTATGTCGGCAGCTTGATTGCTGCGTGGGGCTGGCGCTAATACCTCTTTGGTCCAAGCTGGATCATGGCGCTTTCGACAGTCGTCAATTATGGACAATACTTGAACTACGAATACCCGGAATTTCCGGTATTTTTGGAGGACTCGGAGTGCTCCACTACCTTTGGCATAACATCTTCCTTGCACCAGGCTTCATGGCGCTGGGATGGAGAGATCAATAACGACAACTGTGTGCTGGCACTGCGGGCTGATGGGAAGCCCCGCCCTACTCGGAAGTGGTGCGACACCTCAACTGCCGCAGCTGTACAATCAATGCGTACCCGAGAATCGGAAATGATACACACCAGGAAGAGGTAAAATGCCAACGAATCCCTTGGAGCTGCTTCCGTGACATCAGAGCAACATACGAATGACGAGGAGCTGTGTGTGAAACTAGCCGGATCTTGGATTTCCAGCCTTGCTCGGTATCATCATTGGATATTGTCTTTCTTTCCACTCGCACGAATGTAACTGTTACCTCGCATCCGCATTCCATCTCACGCTTGCCGTTCGAACGATACAGCAGCTGTCCCGATTGTAGCCTTGTCCACCCGAGGACCAATCCCAACACGAATCGAATCAAGGACATGCATAAACACCGATCTTCGCCTGTGGCTTCATCCGCCAGAATTGTTCCTGCTGTGTGACGCGTTCTACACTGTGGGTGTGTTATTTTATTGACCAGTCCTTTGGTTTGAGACAGATCGGCCGATTTGGATCTCGACAAGGGGTAACTCGCTCCAGGTATGGCGACATAGTTGTGTTTTCTTGGCAAAAGAGATAACGATGAAGTAATCTTGTCGAATGGTGCCACACGCACTCGCCGTTTATACAATAGCACTTCCCTCCGACTGTTCGGTCTTTGGGTGATGCCTTTGCCCAATGCGTAGCTCTAACTATTAGTAACAGACTGTCGACGAATCCCCTGCAGGCAGGACTGGAAAAGATGCGTTTCAGCCCGCTTGATGGGCGAAATACCATGATTGAATGGAAGCGAGACCCGCCATTGTATCTACCTTGGGTGTCAAGGACCCTACTCATGAAATCAATATCTCATTGAGTACTGATATGATTGACTGACCATGTTCACCTCCAAGCCAGCCACTGCTCTAGGGTAGGCGGCCCAGATTGGAGAAGGGGGAAAGCACGAGCAGTAAGGAAGCCGCAACAAAGAATGTCGCGCTACAAACTATATATGTATTGTTAGACGTCTTGCAGGTCCGGCTAGCATGAAACTTCTGCACAGGTTGAGTCAATCGATACAAGCTTTAAGAACCAAAGACGCGCATGAGTCTAATAATGATTCCTCCACATAGTCCCTTTTACCTACCTTACCTATAGTACCTAAGGTGAGGTGTACCGTACTGTAAGAGGAGAACAAGTACTTGTGCACTAGCATCGTCGAACCCCGCGATAGGATTTTGTACCCGCGGGGCAATTTATGAATTTAATAAGCTGCCAGCAACGAACAAAATCCAATACAGGATACTCATTCGGACCACACATTCGCCGCCAGCAGCAACAATCAAGATGGCGATAATCAGCCAGTTGCTGGGCTCAAGGCTGGAAGGCACAATCAACGGTAAGATACGCGCGTCTTGGCCGAAATGCATACTGACGTGTATTAGACATTGTCGAGACATGGCACCTTCATCGCACACCAATCCTCCTGTGTGTCTTTCTGTCGCTCCTCGCTATCCGATTGTATCTCCACGCGACAGAAGAAAGAGCAGAACTTAGAGCCCTACCTGAAGTATTCAACAAAGATGCGAAACCCCAGAGCGCGAGCGCGCCGGATCCTCAGGAGTCGGAAGAAAAGAAATCAGCAAAAACAAGCGGCCCCCGAAGAATACAAGGCGGTCGAGCCAAGTCACCAGCAGAAGGCACTGTAGCCAAGGCCTCGACCTTCAGCCAAGTAAAGATCGTCACCTTCTTCTCCTCCGTCACGACCAAAACAGAGAAGATCGCACAAGACTTTCTTGGAAAACTAGAGGACTCCGTGGAGCAGCTGGCTCAGCAGACCGGCCGCCAGATCTTAAAGCCCGAATTGCGAGACCTCACGGACATTGATTTCGAGGACTATTTCGTTTCGCCACCCGACATAGACGACGGGGTTGGGCTGTTCTACCTATTCCTTCTTCCGAGCTACAATATCGACACGATCAATGATACTTTCCTGCAACACCTGCAGGAAACGCACCACGACTTCCGTATCGACACAGCACCTTTGTCTTCACTCCTGGGCTACTCTGTGTTTGGCTTTGGTGACAAGGAGGGATGGCCGGACGAGGAAGAGGGCTTTTGCTTCCAAGCTAAGGAGGTGGACAAGTGGATGGCGAAGCTAACGGCACGAAAGCGAGCATACCCTGTTGGCATGGGAGATATGAAAAGCGACCACAAAGAGAGATTCCAAGAATGGGCTGATGGTATCATTGACACCGTCGGCCACGTCGCAGGAACTGGCAGCCTCGGGGATGGGGTGCCCGGCAGTGGTGCTCCTGTCGAGAGCGACGAAGAGGATGAAGCTGACGAAGACGATGGAGAGGTTGTCTTCGACGACGAGCAAGTGCCCATCAAGAAGCGTGAAACCAAGGCAAGGGACCTTGAAGATGTGGAAGATCTTGGCCGCATTATGAAGTCTAGCACAACGGAGAAAAGCCCCGGAGGAAAATCGGCACCGCTCGCTGTCGATTTCACAACCTACAAAACGGCAGACAAGAAGAAAACACAGAACTATGCGATCAAAGAGATGGTAGCGAAGAATTCTCCAACCTATGCGGCACTCACCAAACAAGGATACTCCATTGTCGGATCGCACTCTGGCGTCAAAATCTGCCGTTGGACAAAGTCAGCTCTACGCGGTCGAGGCAGTTGCTACAAGTATTCGCTCTACGGTATCAACTCCCACCAATGTATGGAGACAACGCCCTCTCTGTCCTGTTCAAACAAGTGTGTCTTCTGCTGGCGGCACGGAACGAACCCCGTCGGAACAACCTGGCGATGGGTTGTTGATCCCCCTGAGATGATCTTCGACGGAGTCAAAGAGGGCCACTACAAAAAAATCAAAATGATGCGGGGCATGCCTGGTGTTCGCGCCGAGCGATTCAGTGAAGCGATGCAGATCCGACATTGCGCCTTGTCGCTTGTTGGAGAGCCCATCTTTTATCCCTACATCAACGAGTTTCTGGCTCTTTTGCACAAAGAACGCATATCTTCATTTTTGGTGTGCAACGCACAGCACCCGGACCAACTTGCAACACTGAAGGCCGTCACGCAGCTATATGTTTCAATCGACGCGTCTAACAGAGACAGTTTGCGGAAAATCGACAGGCCCTTGCATCGCGACTTCTGGGAGAGGTTCCAGAGATGCCTTGACATACTTCGCGAGAAACGTTTCCGTCACCGGACAGTTTATCGCTTGACGTTGGTAAAAGGCTTCAACGTGGACGAAGAAGTTGAAGGCTACGCACAGCTTATCGAAAGAGGCCTCCCGTGCTTCGTTGAAGTGAAAGGTGTGACGTATTGTGGCACGGCGACTTCTTCCAATGCCGGCCTTAGCATGTCCAATGTGCCCTTCTATTGGGAAGTGTGTGAATTCGTCAAAGCACTCGACCAGAAACTCAAGGACAAAGGTCTTAAATATGGGATCGCTGCCGAACACGCCCATAGCTGCTGCATCCTCCTGGCCAGTGAACGGTTCAATGTCAACGGCAAGTGGCACACCCATATAGATTATAAACGATTCTTTGAGCTGCTCGAGGAGAGAGGCCCCGATGGCGACTGGACGCCGGAAGACTACATGGGACCGCCTACGCCAGAATGGGCGCTTTGGGGCAACGGAGGTTTCGATCCCCGCGACGACAGAGTTGATCGGAAGGGTCGCAAGATTGAGCCTGTGGTGATTCGAGAGCAGCCTCCAGTGCAGGAAATTTGATAGCCACAATTATGTGAAAAGGCACAGAGTAATTGCCATGTTGAATGCATTCTGAAGCATGTCCCAGATCATCTCCTCATCGGTCTAGACAGTCACCAAGAAACGCAAACTGCTGCATTACATCATCATGTATTACGATAGTGCCTCTCTTTAGCATATTCATGCTCCACAGCAGTGTCGTTCACCGTACATTGTTTACAAGAGCCCCAACAGATTAGTTGAAGCCACGATATGATACATTGAAGTTCCCAGATCTCCAGGTTCTGAGCTCAGATGCTCGTGGGGTCACCACAGGGGAGATTGCCCTTTCGGCGCAGTTTCGCCGAGCGTGGTAATCCCCGTGGGCGCGTGCGCCAATTTAGTCGAGGCCGACGCTGGGGATGTCGGACAGGTTAATGCCGGAGCTTGCACGAATATCGAGAGAGGAGTCGTAAGCGATCATTTCGGCCAGAGCGTCTAACACGGGCTGGGTGGGAAGGATGTTAGTACGACCAGCATTACAAACGAACAGGTTTGGGGGACGTACCTTGGGCATTGCGCTGTCATACAGCTGAATCAGATCACCCGGGAGAGGGTGCACCTTCAAGCACTTGTACAGGCCCAGGGCGGACTCGACGGCCTTGGAAGCTGCAACAGTTTTATCAGCAAAGGTTCTGCGAATGACTTAAAAGGGGTGCGGCAAACGTACGATCCGAACTGAGCATCTCGCCAATGGCCATCTGCTCCTTGAAATAGGCCTCGCGCTCCTCAAGCCCGGAAGGGAAGCCCTCCTCCTTGGCATCGTCGACCTGTGCGTGGATGGCAGCTCGGTGCTGCTTCGTTGACAGTTCGGCTTCCTCCTTCTCAACACGTGCCTGGCGGCGCTCGTTTCTCCTCAGGTTGCGTCGAAAGTCGGGTTCCGAGCGACGCTTATAGTCGAAGTAGACGGCATAGGCTGGATTTCCCGTCGGTCAGTTTTCGTTGCGAGCAGACGGGGCCGTTTCCTGAAGCTTACCAGCAACTGCGGCGGCGGCCGTGGCAATCGAGGCTGTGACAATGGTCGTCGTCTGAACCATCTTGAAAACGCTGCTTCAATAAATTGGGCCTGGTAAAGAACGTCCTGAGGGAGCAGATTCAATTCGGCCGACGATTCAGCGAAGAACAACGGCGGGTTGGTAGGTGAAGGGAAAACGCTGAGGGCAAGCAGCAGGCCTAAAGTCGGGCTATGATCGAAGACCAATTTTTTGAGAGCCTATCTGGGACATGGGTCGCTGCCATGAGGTAAGGTAGAGCTCGGAAGATCTTAGGCGCGCGCCCAGCTATTGTCGGATGAACATCGGCGACCGCGGCTCATGCATGCCTTGTGCATGGCAGCGATGCGTCTACCGCGCCTCTTCAGACACCACCCAATCCCTCCGCCCCCGGCTCCTCGAGACGTTTCCCGGAAGTCCCATTGCTTCTGTATGAGGTTGTCGGCTTTCAATCTGCAATTGCGAATCTCAACAGCGATCATTGTGCTGAAGCAGAGCTGGGCTATCTTTCTCACCCGTCGCGGATTTGGAAGCTATCCCTCCCTTGGCGCCGACCTACCTAGCTAGCCCGCAGCTCACACCACTCGAGATAAGGTAGTCGACCAAGCAATCTGCACAACATGTCCGAGGAACGCAGCAAGATATCCCTTCGAGTCGGTCCTAAGAGGAAGAACCGGCCTGCCATAAGCGCACCGAAGCAAATCTCTGCGCCGATACCCCAAGATGGATCATCGAGGGGGCCCGCGGGCATGGCTGATCCAGCTCAGCGGCAGCCTTCGCGACCTCCCATCACAGCTGGTGGAAAGGTGAGCTACTCTCCCCGAGTCTTTAATTGTAGGAGGCGTTTTAATGACTCTTGCAGACCTCGGATCTAGTTAAGCGACGATACTCTACACGTTTCAATAACATCCCCAATAACTTCGATTCGGCACCTCCACTCCCCGCATTGCCGGCCATGCCCTCGTTCGACAAGTATGACCAGCGGGACCGCCGCCCACCGCCGTCACGAGGAGGAGGTGCGGCGCCTACGGTAGACGTACAGGCTCTACGGGATCCCAACCTCATTCCGGAGCAGTACGCCGCCAGCGTCTTGAGCGATGCCACCGAGGACCAAATCCGCGAATATGAGGACTCCCTGCGAAAGCTTAAGCGCCGAGCCTCGGCAGACCTGCAACAAAATTTGATGCAGAATCGAACCCAATTCATCAAGATCAGCAAGGAAGCAGAGAAGCTCAAAGAAGAGATGCGGGCCCTTCGCTCCCTGATGTCGGAGCTCAAGGTTAACACGACTGCCCTCAGGTCAGCCTCAATGAGGGGCGACGACACATCAGGCTTGACTGGCCAAGTCACTACTGGTCTTAGCAAGCGAGACAAGCGGAGTTCTGTTGCTGATAGGAGCGCGCTCTGGAACTCGCAAATGCAAGCCTTGTACAAGAACGTGGAAGGATCGCAGAAATTTCTTCCGAACTCTTCCGGTCGACACGTCCTTCAAAACGCAGGGCAGTGGATTGAACTGGATAATGCTACATACAAGTCGCGAAGGGCAATGCAAATCTTCTTGTTGAACGACCATCTTCTTATCGCCTCCCGCAAGAAGAGAAAGGTTGAGGGTTCAAGCAATGACTCAAGGGCACCGCCGTCTAAGCTTGTCGCAGACAGATGCTGGCCTCTGCTGGACATCGAGGTCGTGGATATGGCCGGCACTGGCGACTCCTCCAGTGGCAGGACCAAGCTGGCCGATGCCATCATGATCCGAGGAAGCGGACAGGATTCCTTCATTTATCGCACGGAGAAGCCACAGGATACCGAAAAGAAGACGCTCCTGCTCAATGTGCGCAAGGCTGTGGAGGAGCTTCGAAAGGGCCTGCGGTCTGAGATGGAAGCCAACAACAAAGCGAAGGAGACAATCAACTACTTTGCTTCTAGAGACCCAGGTCTACTGCAAAACACAGAGCTGCTCGAGACCCTGTCGGATGTCAAAGATATGCTCATTGAAGTGGACGGCAAGCAGCATAATCTGCGCTGGGTCGAAAGCCAGATCGACGAACTTGACATTGATGTCGCTCTTCAGTCGTTTGAACCAGCCGTCGCGCGTGTTGAAAAATTGAAAGGCTTGGCAAGGGGTCTCAAGAACAACGCAGTCGCCCAAGACTTTATCAACTTCAAGATTGAGGAGAGATGCGCCAAATTGGCCGGCATGGTCATCCGTGAGCTGGAGGAGACCCACAATGAGCGGACGAAGACGCAGCGCAACGTGAGCTGGCTCACACGACTAGGCTTCGAGGATAGAGCCAGAGAAGCCTATCTCTCGGCTCGAAGTGAAATCATCCATAAGAGAGCTCGGTAGGTTCACCATCGAACACGTGGTGTCGGCAATGAAGCTAATCATGGTCAACAGGCAATGCATCTTCCAGGGTGACCTCCACTTGTACATCTGGCAGTTGTCTCTGGTGTATTTCATGATCATTCACAACACGGTCCAGTGCTTCCAGGGATGCTTCCCGCCTCCCATGATGAGCGCGTGCGTGAAGTGGGCCAAGGAAGAGGTGGAGGCATTCAATGTGATTCTGGCACGCCAGCTTAGCAGCACCGACCGTGGCGGGCAGGTTTGGACGCAATGCATGGACAGGGCGAAGCAGCATGCAAAGCTGCTTTCTGACGTCGGGCTTGACTTCAGGAACCTGGTAGGTAGAGATTTGGAGGGCGCTGCAATGCCGACGTCTCAAGGAGGGGTTGGACTTGGAGTGGCTTAAGGAGAACGAGCTGTCGACGAATGTTCGCCCTTCCGTCCATTGTAGTTCTGCAATTGTTTCGTGGGTTGAGCTTCACAGGCTGTCGCTTTTCTCAGGAAGTCATCGGGACTAGTAAAGGGAGCCGCAGTGGTCGCGATGAACGCTTTGACTTTTAACCAGCTTTAACGGGTACAATGACCTATCGTAAAGATGAGATACATGCAGAATACATGAAAAGGGCGGAGAATGTTCAATATGTTTGACATATGCGTGCCGATGCCCTAATAACCGTTCTGCATCTTCCTGTTATGCCTGCAGTTGAAGTGGGTGACGACCAAATGCCTGGAATGTTTCACAGTAAATGACATACGGCACCTTACCTCACCTCACCGTTGTCCAAGTATTTTGCCTCTAGGATTCTGTATCGAGCGCACAGAAATCGGCGGATGAGGTACGGGCACACGCCTACCTACCTCAGGGTGGGTCGCAACGCTTCAGCACCAGTAACGCAGCACGGTGGGCCACAATGCGCCATACCGTAAGGTAGGTAAGGTACCTTGGGTAGGTACCTCTGCCAGCTGGGCCCCCCCCCTCTCTTGCTCCCCCCTTCCTGCGACACCTGGAGATTAAGCGAGTAATCTTTCAAGTTATTATGGGCGAGGCTAACTGACGGCTGCGTCTCCCCAAACACATCAAAGCACCCAAACCAGCCCAACTCATCCGTCGACCGCGCACCCCCCGAACGTCACGGAAGAGTCTTCTGCACCGGCAGACGATTCCCCATCTCCCCTGACGCGCCTTTCTCCACGAGCTTGATTTCTTTCTCCTCCGAGGCTGCTGCCCGCTGCCCTCACCCTTCGTCCCTGATACCCCACCGCCCGTCCGCGACCTAATCATCGTCGCAACGTCATTTACCTCGCCCATTGATTCTCCCGCCACAACCCAACCCTCCGCCGAGCACACACCTCTCATCGAACATAATGGATACCAACATGGAGGACGTGGGGAGAGTGCCGACCGATGTATCGCCCGTCCAGACCGAGCCCGCCACCGTCCCCACGCTGGACGGCTGGATCGAGAGCTTGATGAAGTGCAAGCAGCTGGCCGAGGCTGACGTCCAGAGACTGTGCGACAAGGTGAGCTGAACCCGATTTCCAGCGAGCCTTCAGCAGCCGTTGTCGGCCAGGGAGATCCGCTTCTCCGGAGGCAGCGCGTCCCGACCGTTTAGCCATGTTGGCACCAGCGAGCTCTTTGATGATCGCTGTTGCCCTCGCGTGACCGATAGGGATGGCCTGCTAACTTTTGTCCAAGGCGCGCGAGGTCCTACAGGAGGAATCCAACGTACAGCCCGTGGTATGTTAAGACATTGCCCATTTCCACACGCGTGATTGACGCTGACTATCCGAACCAGAAATGCCCAGTCACCGTCTGCGGTGACATCCACGGCCAATTCCATGATCTCATGGAGCTTTTCAAAATCGGCGGCCCCAACCCCGACACAAACTACCTCTTCATGGGTGAGGGCTCTTTGAATTGCTACGACGCAGATGCTTTCACTGCTGCTCGATGCTGATTGTCCCCTTAGGTGATTATGTCGACCGAGGCTACTACTCAGTGGAGACTGTTACTCTCCTTGTCGCCCTCAAAATCCGATACCCTCAACGCATCACCATCCTCCGAGGCAACCACGAATCTCGGCAGATCACACAAGTCTACGGTTTCTATGACGAGTGCCTCCGCAAATACGGCAATGCCAACGTCTGGAAATACTTCACTGACCTTTTCGATTACCTTCCCCTCACCGCCCTGATTGACAACCAGATCTTCTGTCTTCACGGCGGTCTATCTCCCAGCATCGACACTCTGGACAACATTAGGGCGTTGGATCGTATCCAAGAGGTGCCCCACGAGGGACCCATGTGCGACCTGTTGTGGTCTGATCCCGATGACCGATGCGGCTGGGGAATCTCCCCCCGTGGTGCTGGTTACACCTTTGGTCAGGACATCTCAGAAGCGTTCAACCACAACAACGGTTTGACGCTGATTGCCCGAGCCCATCAACTTGTGATGGAAGGTTACAACTGGTCTCAAGACCGAAACGTGGTCACCATCTTCTCTGGTAATTCATGCCGTTGTCACACAGATTGACTTGCCCGCTGACCTTTACTACAGCGCCCAACTACTGCTACCGATGCGGTAACCAGGCCGCCATAATGGAGATCGACGAGCATCTGAAATACACATTGTAAGCGGTGACACGAGCACGGGAGGTACTGGACGGTGATGGCTGACTATTACCAGCTTGCAATTCGACCCATGCCCAAGGGCAGGCGAACCAATGGTTTCGAGGCGTACGTATCCCTCCCTTGACTTGTGCAGTGCGCCATTCTAACTGAATCAGGGACCCCCGATTACTTCCTCTGATTTCAGGGTTCAGCGTAACATGTGATGAATCGTTTCTTCTCTGAGGGCCGCCCGCATAAGGTCTTGGAGGCACTGGTTGGAGCTGTCGGGTTGGGATCCTTCATAGCAAAGAACGTTATCTCACTCGCTGCTTCACCCGCATCGGTTTACAGCACAAGGCCGCACAGTGGTAGCCTGCGATGGGACGTGCTCACCTCGTACACCGGATGAGAGAGTATTGAATAGGTGGGCAGACCGAACAGACCTTCTCAATTCATGTACGCATTTAGAGTCAGCTACGCAAAAAGACCCGCGTCGTTTCCATAATCTGCTGCATTCCAATACTTAAGCTGTCTACTCTGTAAGTGTCAAGCTATTACGGCCTGGGATGAAACAATACAGTGGAATTCGCTTGAGGACTTGGGCCAGCAACCTGAGTGCACACGAGGATGATATTGAGTAGAAAATTTCGCTGTTGTTGCGACTCGACGACTATCGAGCTCAATGCTAATATGAGGAGTGACGACCTTGAAGGACCATTGGATATACCATCTACCCGCACACCGGACGCCGTTACATTGCCCATTGAACCCACCATGCCCTATTCAGTTTTCAGACACTTTTCCAAACCAGGATATTCCTATGTATACATATAGAAGCCCTCACACAAGACCCCTGACCAGGTCATTACGAAACTGCGCGACTCTCCAACTCCTGTTGAGCATTTGTTTCCCATTCCTGCTCCTTGCGACGCTCACCATCTGAGGCCTGGGGCCCTTCTGCATCGCCAAGGAATTCCTCGTCTGTGACATCTCGACGTGACCAGCCGAGCCCCTTTTCGCTGGACGTAGCACGCGAATAGTCCCCAAATGCGCTGCTTCCGTTTGGAATATGGTAACGTTGATCAAACCGAAGCGAGGCGTAAGTCAGAACGACTATAATCTCGATTGCAAAGTTGATGCAATAGAACAAGGCCTTGTGATGAAACCACGCGGGGTGGCTAATAGGTCGTTTCATGAACGCAATGCCGGCACGCCAGCTGGCGCCCAAGGCGAGTAGTGTTGTGGTGAAGAGGACAAGCACGACCTTGGTGCGCATGCGTCCCTTGCCGAAGTGGTCGACTGGCGTCGTCCGAGGAAGCAGGACAGCAAACATGGTGATGGGGATTGGGAGAAACGAGAGGATAGCCATATAGGTGACGGCGGTGAGCTGGATCTCGCGCATCTGGGTCTTGATGTGCGCGTCGAGCGTGTAAGCGTTGTACACAATGGCAGTGATGACCATGACCAAGCATATGGCAACGCCGGCATACAGGAAGATGAACAACCACTTCGCAGCCTTGCTCCAGCCGAGACGGGGTTGGTGTGCTCGTAGGATCCTCTGGGAAAGGATGAGGTTCGCGAGGAATAGCAGCAGGACACCGGCGTTGGTTAAGATGGACGCGGCCAGCGCGATGCGGACGTTGCGGGGATAGCAGGCCCAGACGATGCGCATGATGTTGGCGGTGAGTCGAGCCATGCAGAAGCCAAAGAAGACGCCGGACAGAAGAAACTTGTGGCCGCGAATCCTGTTGCGTTGCAAGATGGTCATGTTGAGGGCGGCGAGGCCGATGAAGATGGCGACAAGGACGGCACTGATGGGAACATCAACTGTGGTGGTCGGGAGCCCGCCGAGCTGGGCATCTTGGGAGGCATAGGGAGGACCCTGTGAATGATTCGACTTAGTTATGTACAACAGATGGAAGCATGTTAGAAGAGGCAAACCTGTTGTGGTTGTTGGCCGGGCTGGCCTTGGCTTGAGGAAGACATGGGGTTCTGACAATGCCGTGAAAGGTTGTAGGCTCTTGTAGAGTTTCCGCTGGTGACCGGCGCTTCCCACGATGGTGGCGATTGAGTCTGGGACAGGTAATAGATTGTTCTGCCAGTCTAGCTACGGACGTGCATACCAAAGATGGATTACCGGCAAGGATGATGTTGAGTTGTATGTACAGCTGTTGGGAAAATGTGATACACCACGACGAGAGCCAGCATGTTTAACGGTGGAGGATTGGTGCAAAGATAAATAACCCAGGCAATCTCACGAATCTCGGACATAACCTGATACCGCGGAGTTCCTCTCCATGCCGCAGCGTATTGCTAATCCCGCCAAACCCGCCGCCGTCGGTGCGGGCGGACGTACGCACGCACGAGCGCCAACACGGTGGCCAGGGATATGGGAACCAAAGGGAAGAAGAGCAGATTACGAAACGGGGCATGGAACGTCTGCCTACCCGAGCTGCGACAGCGAATGGGCCAATGACACGGGCTTCTGTAGCAGGACGAGCCGTGATTGATGACCCAGCAGCGCGGAACACGGGGATTGTGGGCGCCGTCATGTCGGAGGTCGGAGCTTATGGCTTGGCGAAAACCCGATACCCGGGACCCTGCCCAGTCAAATCAGAGCCTCATGACGGTAGCTACCCGGCCTCGCCACGAGAGTCGGTAGAGCACAGGGGCTGAGGAGAAAAAGGAAAACAGGAATTGATAAACCATGAGTCAATGCTGCTTTCGTCTTCTTTCGTCTCACGCTCTTCTTCGTTGAGATATGTCAGCGCATTTGCGTCACACCAAGGTCCAGAGGAGGAAACTGTGCATCAGTGATGCCTTTAGGTCCTGCTTAGTCATTCAAGGAGCGTTCGATGACAACACGATTTCGAGGTGAATGCAATACGATGCAAAGCTAACGTTTTCATCGCACATGCTCTGCAGGCGGCGGCAGCGGTAACGAATCATTATACTCTTAGCGAAATTTTGAATGCCAAACCTCGTGACAGATTTATTTGACCTGGCTTGCACTGGGTAAGGTAGCCAGTCGGCTCTCCAGCTACCGACGGGCTACAGGAGAAGGCCGAGGAAAATGGAAAGCAAAATGGGCAGATGCCCGCCAACAACACACCAGCCTGGTCGAGACCTTACCAATGGTTGATGCCCTCGTCGTTAGAACCACCTAGCGGTCTGGAATGTCGAACTAAGTTGAACCGCCCCCCATTTGTACAGACGGTGACATGATGGAGGATCAGACGAGTCAGGCATCTGACCAAGGACTAGAGGCGGTAGGTGTTGCTAGAGTGCTAGCAACAAGGGACGCATCCATAGATGCGGCGAACCTGGGCATTGCCATGCATGTCGCCAACGTAGACGGCGCCTGGGCATCATTTCGACTTCTGAACTCTAAGAGAACAATGTTTAAGGCTGTCCCCAAATTCAAGGGTTCTCAGAGCCGCGCCGATGCAAAACTGGGCACTTCAACAGCCGAAGATTTTGTGTGTCCGACGGTTTGGCGAACCCAATCGGTATTTCAGACCTTCGCAGTTAAACTCCACCTGTGACGCAAAGCTTGGTGGCCTGGCGCTGGTCGCATCGAAACCCAGAGGACGGTTCGATCGGCTTGGATCTGTGACTGGTTGCTCTGACGCTGAAAAGGACCCTTTTGCACGTCAGTGGTGGCTGCTTGCTTTTCCATTTAGCGAGGGATGACCGGAAGTTGGTGCGCCATATCATAGTACCATAGTAGTTGGAAAGTGGTTTGCCTAGTGGACCTTTAGAAGCGACGAAGAAGAAAAAAAAAAGACACCGGCCGAAAAACCGCGCCAACCCGGTGGGTTGAAACGTTTCTTGGCAATGTGAGTCGCGTACAAGTCTTCTGTTGTTATTTGCCAACGAATGGTGAGCTGCTGGTTTGTCTTGGGGTAGTCAGGAGATGGAACTACGTTGAGCGCACCCCCAGCCACGGTAATGCAAGGGACAAGTGGTGCGGCACCGCAGATGATAAGAAACAAAAGAACCTGATGTTTCCTCGGGAGCGCGGCTAAAATGATGTTTGATGTGTTGCGCTGCTGAGGCGAGTTTCAGCAGATGGTTTGGTTGTTTTGGCACGGAATCTCGCGGAGTCGGGCCCCTACAAAGTAAAGGGGCGTCAATGTGGCATGAGATCCAAGCACCTGTGGGAACGACGATAGGCTCGGACCAGACGTCGAAGGTCGAACTTGGCAGGGTGGGATTGTCGGTGATTGTCGTCACACTAAACTGGGGGATCGTCGAGGTGTGTGTGTGTGGTGATGCAATATGAAGAATTGCCATGTTGGGAATTTGGAGGCATCTGACTGGCGAGTAACGGGCGTGAACGCCTTTGATTACATTAGCGGATTAATTTAGAAAGGTCGTCTCAGCGAGATAGACCGGCAGAGAGAAAGACTGCCATTGTGCAGTACACCGCACTGGTCCGTACAGCAAAGAGTAGCAGCTCGCTCAAGGCGAGTATTCTCACATGTGTGTTCTTAGTTTGAGCACCTTATTGTGTGGGTAGGTATGCACAATGACTCTTCACAAGCTAGTGGCACATCGCAGTGCAGGATATGAGATTGCCGACGCCAGCTCTTGTGCAAGAGCTCTGTGCAAATGCCACCTGGGCCAATGGCGGTCAGTACCTTACAGGTTTGTCTTTGCGGTGCTCGTCAAAAGAGGACAAGGCATGCAAGGGCAGCCCCGGCCCGTATGCACCAGACCCCTGCTCTCCAAAATTACATGCGGACGACGATGCCAATTGGGGACGGACGCGCGCTGTGGCAGAAGTATCGCTCAGGGCACAAGACGCTGGCGATGGTACGGAAGTTCCTCCTTGACCCCCCCTGCAGGGTACAAAGCTCGCGCCAAAGCCACCGGGAGTGCTAAGGTACGGCAGACGCTAAGACCTACCCGGACCTTGCCCGATGCGCATTAGCGCAGCTGTCTTTTCGCCCGTTGTTTGCTTCTTGGGGCCCTTTAGCGGGAGGGGAGGGGTGTATGTGGGTTTGTGTCCAGGCACAATCCGACAGCTCGGGTTTTATCCCCCCTCCCACCTCCAGCCATTTATTTCCCTTCTGCTGTACTTTCTCCTGTCCGTTTGTCCACAAGTTTGGGGGGACAACGGGGTCCGCACACCCTCCCTGATGATCGTTTTTGTCCGTCTCTTGTGTGTGATGAATCTAAAAGAGTTCAACCACGTACTTTTGCCGCTGGTTCACTCCTGTGCTTAGTAGTGATTCCTTGACCTTGCTTGGGATCTTCAATGCCTCTGGCTGGGCGTCCTAACCACTCCCAGACCACCTTTTCTCGTGCGGCTGCCCATCCCAATCTGATCTCATGTTTCCCGCATCCACATGCACATCCACCTTGGACCTCAAGCTCATGGGCCTCGTCTCAACTGCCCGTCCAAAGCGGATCCACGCACCAGCTTAGATCCCTGTCCACTTCACGTTTTCTCGCTCTTGATACCCTCCCACCCCCTACAAGCCTACAAGCCGACCAGCACAGGCCCGGTCGCCTTTCTCTCGTCTCCTCCCAGCCAGTCCCTGGTAACCGCAGGCGCTAGAGCCCAAATTTACCGACCTTCTATTTGTTCCCCGGTCCTCGTTTCACGTCCCCTCCGGCCCCTTTGCCCTCCTAATCAGACTCTCCCTTTTGCCTCTCTCGTTCCTCCTCTTCCTCCTCAAGCCTTGCCGTAGCACAGCGAGCGAGCCAGCGAGCGAGCCAGTGCGCCCAGAGCCACACCCCAAGGCCCAGCGTCGACAACACCAGACACGCTCACGCTCACGCCCACGCTCACGCCCACGCTCACGCTCGGCTCTGCGTTGCATCTGCGTGGCCAGCATCGTGTCCGTCAACGTCGCAGCCTCAGCCACCTCGTATGTGCACGCACCCTCCACTCGACGCTCCTTCTCCCTCAAGCTCCTAGACTGGGCTGGCGGCATCCTTCACCACCAAATCCGAGGAGCCTTTTTGGAATCGACTCGACTTCCACGTCCGACCTCCAAACTCAACCTTCGACCTCGGGTTCGCCTTCTGCTGTCTGAAAGACTCTCGTCCTCGACTGCCTCTTTCCTCGCCTTGCCTTGCCTTCCCGCTTCTCTCGCACTTCCATTTCCGTACTTGTCTCTCCCTAATCAGATTCAGACTCCCCGTGTCTTGCCTTTGGATGCCACGCCTCGGGGTTTCGACCACTCGTTACACTTCCTTGTCTCATTGTCAAGTCACGTCTATCCTTTAATTCTTCGCGTTCGACTTCCAACGACGCCAGGTCCCAGTCCGTAATCGCCAAAAGCAACCGCACGCGGCTCTTCATTCCCTTCTTTTTGGTTACGAAACACTTCCGATAAGCATCACTCGGCCTCCCGCCTCCCACTCTCGTTTGGCGTGGCACACTCATTCCATTCTTCACGGCATTTCGATTCTTTCCGGCCTTCCTCGACCTGCATGACCTGCGAGCATTAATCGATAATTGGTTCTACCTTTCACCGTTTAGTTGCACCGGGACCACTCTAGAGCTGTCATCGGAAGCGCATGCGGCTGTGCCTGGGCTTGCACAGCTCCTCCCTCAACGTTGCCAGGCGCCGGCTTCTCGCATGGTCATGCTGTCATCAGTTCAAGATAGACGCGCAGCGCCTGCTAGGCACCGACAAACAGCCATGGGAAAGGTCGCCTTGACCCTCCTCCTGGCCTCGCCAGCACTTGTTGCTGCTCAAGCGGCGGGTGAATGTATCTCGTTGCAAGGCTCTACGGCATGCTCAGCTTTCCAGTCCGCCTCCGTGTCCACGAGCCAACAATTAATCAACCTCTTGTGCGCCTGACCCTGAGTCCCTCGTTCCTGTCAGTATGTCTTTCGTTGCTAACCTCCCTTGAAGCTCCTTCTTACGGTTCGTTTCGGATCGGCCCTCGTTCGATGAGCAGCTATCCGCCTACGTAAGGACAACCTATTTGCAGGAAAAGTAAGTGGTGTGGAGTCTTGCGGTCCGCTCCGCGACCCTCGGCTTACCGTGTTCCAGGTTTCAAAACACATTCCAGTGTGGCAATGTAAACTTCAACGGCTCTGACGAGCTCTACCCCCGCTTCACGACGTCGGTCATCTGTAATGCCATTGTGCAAAATTCGGTGGAAGCCTGCCACTTGTCTACTGATAACTCGCGACCTCTTTGCGCCGACGCCTGCGCCGACTTCGCCCAGAGCGAGGCTTACCTTACCGCAGACGACGGCCTCTGCTCCAATCCGCGCGGAGACCTCAATAATCTGATCAGGGCCGACTTCATCAATTGCCAGCTACCGGAGGGCTCCCTCAACCTGAGCAATTGTATACCCGGCATCGCCAACGAACCGACCAATTGCGGCTTCGCTTCCAGCACTATCGGTTTCTGCTCCTATTGTGCTGAGGGTGGTATCAACTCCACAGACACATGTTGCTACAATGCCAATGCTGAGCAGCGTTGCCAAGGCGTCGAACTGCCCGTCATCACCAACACCATTTCTCTGAGCACAGTAACCGCATCGCCAACTCCGACCAGCTCTGGAACGTCAGACGGTGCCAACGATGTCGAAGATGATGGAGGCAGCGCATTGAGTGGAGGCGCGATTGCTGGCATTGTCATTGGTGCACTCGCTGGTGTTGCCATCCTCGCTGCCCTGCTGTTCTTCTGCTGTAGAAGGATGAGGCGAAGACCAGGCAGCCAGCAGGGCAGCATCTTCAATCAACCCTCTCCGGCCCGGCAAGGCGCTTCCATGTCACAGCCCAAGGAAGCCACTCCTCAAGGCTACGAAGTACTTCCTGGTGGCCGTGTTGCCCGCATGTCCGCATTGGAGGGACACAACGGTGATGCGAACAATCATCACCACGGCTCAGCCTTGGCTGCTGGCGCCGCTGGAGCTGGAGCCGGTTACATGGCTGGCCGTAGAAAGAACGGTGACCGCTCCTCATCAGAGGACTATGCTTACACGCCCGTTATGGACACTCGCTCCGGCTTGGGCCAGGGCCCGCCTGCCACTTCTAGGAGGAACGGCTCGCTCTCGAGTAACTCCGTCCTTGGAAGCTCCGTGCCTCAATCACCAACGAGTGCTGGAGATTTCTCATCACCCCTACCGGTGGCCAGCCAACAATCTGAGCAACTCCCATTTTTCAAGGACTACTATTCCCAAGACGACATCCATCCCGGCGACCGCGTTGCCGTGCTTTGGGCCTATCAACCCCGTGCCCCCGACGAATTCTCGTTGGAGCGTGGCGACATGCTCAAGGTCGTTGGGATATGGGATGATGGTTGGGCGACTGGCATTTTATCTGACGAACGCGTCGAGGAATGGGAGGCTCGTCGCCAAGCTCAGAGAGACAGTGGTGTTTCCAATGCCTCTGGTCGCCGTGATGAATCCCCTGTTACTTCGGGCGAGATAAAGGCTTTTCCACTAGTGTGCGTCTGCATCCCCGACCACTGGAGGAAGACCATCGAGGGCGATGGCTCGACAGAAGCCGGATCTAGCGGCCATCACGGCCATTCGGCGCTCGCATAATGCACGTCTGAACATGCATCCATTGTTAAATCTTGAATACGGCCAAGTGCGGCACTTGCCCAGGCGTATTGGCTATGGCACTGCTTTTGTCTCCTCAGCATCAATCGGGCCTCTACGAAGCGGAGCCAACCCGCTTTAGTCTCATTCACAGACCGTCGTCGACCTTCACATAATCTCGGCGTATTAGTCACTCTTGTTGCTGGGTTAAGCGTTCTTCGGTCTCCTATTTGGACATTACATTTACGTCCGCTTTAATTGTTGACAGCGACAACATCAGCGGAATCACGATTCCGCTATGTTTTACTGTTCGAAGCCTCGACAGGCTACTGCGCGCACCACTGTTACGACATGAACGCCGAACGATTTCTTTCATAATGCACCATGCTCTTTTCTTGTCTATGCTTATTATTCTATATACCCAGTGTGGCGACCAGACGTTTTGATAGACGGAAGGACTTGGGACGGCTGATTCTGCCAACACTTCCAGTTTGTGCTGACATTGGCGGTAGTTGGCCGTCGAGGTGGCCCTGCCTGAAGGTTGGCGGAAACTTGAGTTGGGGAAATTCACCTACATATTCATCCGCAATTGCGGCCATACTTATGACGCTATAGTTAACATGGGTTTCCTCTACACAGGAGACTTAGCCCCCTATTTACTTTATCTTAGCTTAGAAAGAGACGTCTTGAAACAACCAGTGTCGGTGCTTCCATTATCTGCTATTAGTGACACGAAGAAAACGGAACTTCAATAACTCTGGAAAAATGATGGGCATCAATTAATCGTTTATTGTTTCATCATATCTAGATTCCTCCACAATTGGCATGACACACATGACTGGGCACCATCGGCACGACAACTGGCTGGCTAATGATCGACTACTGCCGTCAAGACAGGAGACAAACATGGGTATATATCAAACAATGGCACAACTGTCATCAGAAAAAGCCGAT
Source organism: Paramyrothecium sp. XJ0827 (assembly GCA_020881915.1). Taxonomy (NCBI): domain Eukaryota; kingdom Fungi; phylum Ascomycota; class Sordariomycetes; order Hypocreales; family Stachybotryaceae; genus Paramyrothecium; species Paramyrothecium sp. XJ0827. The sequence continues at coordinate 2,761,540 of JAJFPB010000005.1, read as the reverse complement.
CTAGAACACGCCGCCACCGAGAATGAACAGGCGCTCCTCCTCTCTCTTGACCCATTGTATAATTTTGTTAGCTGCTTGGGTCATTGCTGTCCTCGACATGTTAGGACCGGCGACGCAGTAGAACTCGAAGATGGGAGTGACCCAAGCCAAGGAGGTGCACTCGTCGCCAATGCAGTGCAGGACTTTGAGGTGCGCGTTCTTAACATGCACCGACGCGTGCAGGTTGTGGTACACTGACATGAGTCGACGTCGCTCCACAACGTCTGTGAATGCAGAATTTTTCAAGGAGGCCATGCAGAACTGCACATTAGGACGCGACTTGAAGAGAAAGTGGCTGATCTGGCTGCCTGGGACGATGTCGACCACTTTGGGACGACCGAGGCGCGAGGCGTCCCGGATGATGCTGAGGCTGCCGTTCTTGGCGAGCTGTTGCGCCACATTGTCCCGCATCTGCTTGAGATCGAAGAAGCTCTCGCGATCGGCGCTGATGAGTATCATGGCAATTTCCTCGTCTGTGGACTGACCCTGTGCGGCGGCAGGGGCAGCAGCTTGTTCGCCGCTGACGCCCTCAAAGAAGCTAACGTACATGTATAGATAACCTTGATTGTTGAAGGCTGGCAGGCACAAGGGGATCCAGTTCTCGCCGCCACCGGCTTTGATGCCATCAGACTCGAATAGCATGTTGAATATGAGCTGCAGATCGCTGGGGTGCAGCGAGTGACGGCGCGGCCGGATTACGCTCACAAGCTTTCCTCCAGCCACGATGAGGCCGTAGAGTAACTTGTCCGTCCTCAGCTTGAGAAAGGTGTTGTTTATGAAGGCGCGCTGGGACTTGCGGAGTTTGAGGCATTCGAGAGACCCAAGCAGCGCAGATGCAGACCCCTTGGTAAAGTTGTCGGCCAGGGACGACAGCAGCGATTCTGTTCCTTGCAGTGGCTTGCGGAGGTCGGTAGACGGCCGGTGGACAAAAATGTTCAGCAGAGTGGGCAGCGTCAGGGTCGAAAGGATTTGCATGTATAGAGCCTCCAGCTGGGCCCGCAGCTGCGCGTCGCTCTCGCCCAGCTTGCTGATGGCGACGAAGTAAAGGGGGCCTTGTATCGTTACAAGGAAGCGCGTGTCTCCCGCAGTGAACGCGTGCAGAGGGTTTTTGGCCCCCTCGAAAAAGGATATGATTGTCTGGATGACGCCAATGGATGAGTTGATGAGACTCAGGTCTCCGTGCCGGCTCCAGATGGGCTTGCCCGCCGAGGACAGAATCATGTAATGCTTCAACTTCGACTTCCAGGTAGCTAGGCTCTCCTCGTCGCCGTCCTCTTCGCCTGTAGATTCGGGCACTGTGTCGAACTCGCTGTCAAAATTGGCGAGGCGGTCCTGCGCTCGCCGCCGGGGCTTTTCGAACGGCTTCATGGTGGCCGACTGCGATCGCAGCAGGTTCCACGCGGGGCTCCTCCTGTTCAGTTCCCCGGCGAGCAGGCTCGCCATGTCCCCGGCCGGCCGCATGGTTGGGGCGAAGCTCATCACGCTGGCGGCATCGTCGGCGCCCTCGACCTCGGCGATGCTGGGCCGCCGGCTGGGCGTGGTGTGGCCGCTGCGAACGGGGGTCGACACGGACTGAGGGTCGGCCGACGAGAAGGTGCCGCGAGAGCCATCGGGGAAGGAGAGGGTTTGTATGTCTATTGGGGTTATCGCGGTCGTGGCCGGCGCCTGTAACGACTTGGCGTCGGTGGAGGCGGCTGTGGAGGGCCGAGGCGGCAACGGAGGACGTCGGTCCTCAGCCGGAGGAGATGCTGTCTCCGGTGCCATTGTATTGTATAAGGCGGAGCCGTTGCATTTCAGCGCGGCGCTGTAGTTGGAGTATTGGTACCAAGGATCTTGAAGGAGAACCTATAGATCAGAACCTGTCACTACAGCTTGACGAGGTGTCAAAAGTGCCATAGTCCAACCACCGAGCTTGGGCGGCCCAATTAAGGAGGGGGAGGGAATACGGAGTTGAGGTATATGGGAGTGTGGTGAGGTAATGTCTGACATTGCCATGAGAGGTCCTCATCGGTGTTCCGGTACGTACCTTCTTCAATCCTAGAGGACGCTGACGAACAGACCCTTGAGGTGTGTAAGTACCCCAGCTGCGCTAATCTTGTGCAAAGGTACATGCTGAAATAGACCACGTCCCTGCTGACGTCCCTGGTGGGCGACGCTTGAGACACCTGGTACTTACAGCTTCGAGGTGGCCGCCGTAGGTAACAACTCAAGGTAGGCAGGCATCTCAATGGCCTTCTCTCCCTCCTTCATTGCGCCGAACCCACATCCCGCACAACCGGCCGAGAGCAATGGTTGACGACTTACGAGATCGACGAATTATGTCCACGTGCCGTCTGTCCGCTACCTCAAACCACAAACATGGCGCTTGAGCCCGGATCGGGCAGACGATCGGTGTCCCCCGAGAGCTCCGGAAGGGATTCACCAATCCCGCGACAATGGAGGAACCGACTCGGCGGAGGTGGGCCATTCCATGCCGCTACAGTATCAATCGCAGGAGACATGCGCTGACGTTGAGGGGCCAGAGGACTCACCGACCAAAGACAAGACCTACCGCCGCTATGCAACCGGAGTTGAGAGGGTGCTGTCCCTCTTTGAGTCAGCCTTGGAGGAGTGGGCAGACTATATATCGTTCCTCAACAAGCTTCTCAAGGTATGGATCAGGGGATATACCGCTCCACAAAGGCAGTCGGCCAGGCTCTGACACTCTCTAGGCCCTGCAAGCTCGACCCTCGACGATAACCACGATACCAGCCCGGGCCACGGTTGCCAAACGGTTGGCGCAATGCCTCAATCCCGCCCTGCCCTCGGGCGTCCACCAGAAGACCTTGGAGGTATACAATTACGTATTCACAGTCATCGGCAGAGATGGACTGTCCCGCGACCTCCCGCTCTACCTGCCGGGCCTGGCGCCCACACTCTCCTTTGCCTCGCTCTCCGTGCGCTCGCCCTACCTGGACCTTCTGGAGCAGCACTTCCTGGCCGTGGATCCGAAATCCTTGCGCCCAGCCATGAAATCTATAATACTGGCCCTACTCCCAGGCTTGGAAGAGGAGACGAGCGAGGACTTTGACCGCACCTTGCGTCTTGTTGCTGGCTTTAAGGAGGCTATTCGACCGGCGGGAAGCGAAGAGTTAACCCCGCAGCATTCATCTGGAGATGACTACTTTTGGCAGTGCTTCTTTCTTGCCTCCATCACGAGTCACAGTCGTCGTTCAGGAGCTCTAGCTTATCTGGTGCGGTACCTTCCAGCATTGGAACCAAAGAAGCCAGTTGATCCGTCAAAGACTGGTGACGAGGAGCAGGAAGCGTTGAAGAAGAAAATTTCGTTGATAGTCACTTCTCCTGAACCAGGCTTGCTCGTCCGTTGTTTCGCCAGCGGCCTGGGCGACGAGCAATTGTTGATCCAGCGCGGATTTCTGGATCTGCTAGTCACCCACCTACCCCTCAACTCCCACGTTTTGCAGACTAGGGTGAAATCTGGTGATTTGGAAATTCTACTCAAAGCAGCTGCGGGAGTCGTGACGAGGCGTGACATGAGCCTGAACAGGCGACTTTGGGCATGGCTGCTTGGTCCTGAACCGACCCCTGTGGAGGGGGAGACATCACCAGAGGCGAACAAAGACGAGCAAACCTACCTCACATCCAAAACTAGCTATTTCGAAGAGTATGGCCTACAGCCCTTGACGCGAGCCCTGCTCGACTTGATCGAGGGACCAGCGCACGCCAGTGTAACTGAGCGGGCTCGACCTTTCAGGATATGTTTGTCCTTGATGGACAGGTGGGAGATAGGAGGGCTCATTGTCCCAGAAGTCTTCCTCCCGGTTATTGAAAGCGTGCGTCAGTTCAAGGACCAGGCGTCTTCCAAGTCTGAATATACCGATGTCCTGCGTAGCGCAAGTGTCTTTTTCGATGGTATAGAAAGCGGTCTCATCTACGGCGAGCTCGTAGGGCTGCTAGCCCAGGCCATGAGCCCCGGGGCCAGTTCGGTCGACAGCCGGCTAGACAAGTTGAATCTTGTCAACTTCATCTTGTCCAACTTTAATGTGCGCGAAGAGGAAATGATAACCATCCACGCCCCGCTTGCATGTCTTGCGGCTTTATCAATGCTTGAAGATTCGACAGGCCGGCAGTCTACTGGCGATGCGTCTAATCAGTTGTCGGAGAACGTGCTTGATATCGTCACTTCACTTCTAGATCTAGTCCCGGAGCGCGCGTTTCGGGACAGCGAGGCGGCGAAAGCCAACGCTGCAACCGAGCTGCCCAACATTGAGGTATTGAAACGAATCAAAGCCTTTTATGTCACTGAACAAGGCAACATTGAAGCTTCACCGCCCCCGTTCAATCCACATGAGTTTGGGCTGTTGCTTCTGCAAAAGGCTCTCAATTTCATTTGTAGCAATGATAAACCGAACTTGCTTGGGGACTGGAGCCTTCGGGTCCGAGTCCTGAGCCTGGGACTCCTCAAGACTCCAGCAGCATACCGTCTGGATACGCAACGACTATTGGACTTCCTTCACCGCCAACTCGGCCAAAAAATCCACCTTCCATTCTCCCATTTCTCCTCAATCATGCATCTTTCCACACAGCTCTATGCTACTGAGAGAATTGACGCAGCTGAGCTGTCCGCACTTGTACCACTCTTGGTGCGGCATGCGTGGTCGTACCTCTCGGCTTCTGAGCCGAGATACCACGTGGAATCTGTCCGCTGTCTCTGGCATCTTCAAACAGCTCTTTCGCCGTCGAGTAGAGATGTCGAAGCTGCCATTTCGACAATTCTGGTCGAATCAGGGGTTGCTACGAACGACAACTGCGCAGCGGCGGATCTTGGCCGTAGCTTCGGTGTCCTCTGGTCACACACGCTCCAAGATAATCAGTCGGATCGTCGCGGTTCGAAGACGCCCATGTTCGAACAAAGGCATACTGCGAGGCTCTCGGGCATGGACAATTATGAACTTATGCTCACGCAGCCGTTATTCCTTGTTCTAGATGCCTTGGTCGACGACAGAACTCAACTTCACATGGCGGTGAAGTCTTGGCTTAACAGTATGGTTGGAATAGACAGGTATGATCAATGTTAGCACGAGACTGGCCCATACTAAGCAAGCTGCAGGCTCCTTCTCGTATTCGTCAATAAACTGTCCGAATTACCTTTCCTCAAGGACACGGCTCAAAGTGGCAGTAGAACTGCTCTTCCAGAACAAGCGATACTTTTCTCTGAAGAAGACGACCTCGATCTATGTCTTTATTACTTGCGCACCCTGCACCATGTTCTACGTCATTCTGGAGGCGTTTCTTGGGCAATTCTAGCCTCAAAGCATCTTCTTATTTCTGCTAATGATGTACAAATAAGCGGTACGTTCAAGCCGAAGGCCCCTTTGTCGCAGCCTGCTCACAGTTGTTCCAGTTGGTGGCGAAGAAGATGAAATGACTCTACAAGAGTTCTTCGTGCGCATATGCATGCGATGTGTCACGGCCATCCTTTCTCCTACGGCAAGTAAAGATTTGGTCGAAAGGGCTTCTCAACTCTGCCGCTTCGCCCTTACCATCCTGCATCAGTTCCTCCTCAGCCAATACGCTAGCCCCTTATCAGCATTCCACTTGGAAGACATCCTCCTTGGGCGACTTCTGCGATCCATCAACGGCCCAGATCCCTATATCCAGATTCTTCTGCTGGACGTTGTCTATGACTGCCTCCGACTCCGGGACACGCCTGCTGTGGAATTACCAACGTCTCCAGGCTTCGAGAAGAAGGGATTCGGATTGGACAATGTGCACACTTCCAGACAGTCGTTGACCTTGAGCGACACTCGGCCAACAGCTGCCTCACCACCGCCGCAACTATTGAAATGCTTACAGGCCGGTTTGAGTTCGCCACACAGCCGTCCCGTCTTGGAAAACTGGGTGGCCTTCTTTACCGAATGCTTGCCATTCTATTCTGAATCCGTCTTCCAAGTCCTCATCCCTTTGGTAGAGACGTTATGCAGACAAGTTGGACTGACATTCTCAAACCTACGCAATACCTTCGTTGGGAAATCTCCCTCCCTAACGGAAGACACCGCTATCCCCGAATCAACGTTGATACATTTACTTAATGGCTTAGAGCAAATTCTGGCGCGGGCGCACGACCAAATCTTGCTGGAGGAAGCACGCGCGCAGTTGGCCAAGGGCCCTGACCAACCTCAATCACTCTTCGGGAGCATGGTGTCTGGCGTCTTCCAAGCCGACGCACCCCATTCTCGCAGCGCTACAGCCAATGACCGGTTGACAGTTCACCTAGCTTTTCAAGATGCAGTCCGCATATGTTTCAAAATCTGGTCGTGGGGACAAGGAGACGAGGCTACCCAGCAGGACCCAACATCTCTGGCCTCTTTTGGTTATACGTCACTCAGGATGAGAAATCGAGCAAGGAGGCTTCTTGAGCATCTCTTCACTGCCGAGACGCTAGAATGCTTGGAGACGATCATCGAGGCGTGGAAGAAGTCAAAAGCCACCACGGAGCGTGCTATTGTCTTCAAATTCCTGTCCTCCTTGGACGCGTCACGGCCAAGACATACGATACCGGCTCTATTCAATGCGATTTATAGCCGGGCAAATCCCACTGCCCTGGACCCGTCACGAAAATCGACAATGACAATATCCTTGACCGACTCCGACCTCGTTGTTTTCCTTGTGGAGTACGCTCGTTCGCTTGACGACGACGCCATGGATGAGATTTGGCAAGACTACATGACTTTCCTGAAAGATTTGCTTAGCAACCCCTTCCCTCACCGGCACACATTACCGAGTCTATTGGAATTTGCGGCAATACTCGGCGAAAAGGTTGACAACACCAATTTTGGCGAACAGAGGAGGATGCGGCGCGAACTAGGGGTATGCTACATGATAGTGAACGTGAGGTTTTGCGATTATCCGGCTAACACTTTGATAGGATATCTTCCTCCGCCTCCTTACCGCACTCTTCACTGCTCGCCCAATCTCTTTTACCGAGTCAGCCGCGTCAAATGGATTGTCCGAGAAGTCCTTGAAAGGAGAACTTAACCGCAGAAATACTCTAGCTAGCTCTAGCGACGGGGCAGATGATGTGGTCTATATCTTGTCCTCCGTCGTCCCCGCCCTATCAAAGATCTTGCTGGAGCCTGATCGGGTTCTTTCAGCGGCTAACACCATTTCATCTAACGTGATTGGACCAACCGTCCGCTCAAAAGCATTCCCGGATACGGTCACTCGGAGTACAATGAGACTTCTTCACGAGTTGACCAGGCTGCAGAATAATCAGAAGACATGGAAGAAGGATGTGGGGGACGCCTTCAACGACCCAAGGTTCTTTGGCATGAACCTTTCGCTAGTAAAGGACGACTGGCTGCCACTACTTAGCCAGTGGGTTTTGGCCGACAAAGAAAGGATGACAGAGATAGTCGGCCGAATCAACGCACCAACCACAGCCGGAATTGTATTTGGTGTGGGTGCAACGTCTGCACGCCTGGAAGCGGATCGAAAGACACAGTTATCTTTACGAAGAATAGCTACGCTCATCCTGGCGTCTGCCGAGGATGCCTTTGTCAGCGACCTGGGCCTTATATCTGATAAGCTGGTGGAGCTGTTGGCGGCAACCTCGACGTCGTCTCCGTCGTCGACAACGAGAGCAGATGTGTACATGGTTGTACGAGCCCTGGTGCTCAAGACCAGCGCCATCCATCTGGCCCCGCTGTGGCCTGTAGTCAACGCAGAACTACATGCTGCAATTTCCTCGGTCACCGCCCCAGACAACAGCACGGCATCCGACGTGTACACCAACGCAGGTGTTTTGCAGGCCTGCAAGCTCCTAGACCTGCTCATATGCGTGGCGCCAGACGACTTTCAGTTGCATGAATGGCTTTTCATCACCGACACTATTGACGCAGTCTACCGGTCCTCATCGAGCCAGCCGGTGGCCCTTGTGGACGAGCTATCGGAGGAGCTCGGCAACGCATCGCTCCACCAAACGCCACAGGTAGCGGACTCGGTGGCGCACCTGGTGGCCTCGAGCTCGCGACGGCATCCGCTCCTCGGGCCGGGGGGGATAAGCGACGAGGTCAGCCTCGATCGGAGGGATGAGGTCATTGCCAAGGTTCTGAGACCCTTCTTTGGGCAGCTGAGCATCTTCGCATTTGAATCTACGTACGCTATGGGGGGGCTAGAGTGGGATGTATGCACGCAGGCGCTGCTCAGGGATGTGTTTGACGAGCGCAGCATTGTCAAGGCACTATAAGCCGTCGACCAGGGGAGATAGAACGCCTTGAGCATGAAGCTTGTTTAGAACAATAGATTTCTCGTAGGTGGTATAGACATTTGCTTGGAGGTTCCCCGTCTTGACATCTCTTGTGCTTGGCAGTAGTTAAGGGGAGGTAGAAGGCAGACATGGAGTTGCAGCACGACAGGCGAACGGAATCTTTCATCTCGGTAAACCAGAGCCATCAATTTCTTCCAGAGGTTCTTTTGAGTAGGTGCCACAAATTCGGCTTCTCGATAACTTTTCTTGGTCGTGTTTTAGCCCGCGAGGGAGAGCCTCCAACATCCCAGCATAGCCCAGCCCCTATCGACACACCCGCGACAACGGAGGGTGACACCAGAGCCTGCCGCCGCCGTACCACCACGCCAATCGCTCTTCGTCTGGGCGGTACACATGATTTCAACACTGGCCCGGTAGCGTGGGTGATTCCTCATGGTCTTGCGTTACCATGCTGAGGTCCTTGGCGGGTGAATCATAACCGTCGTCAATTGCTGCTTGATTGAGCGTAGCTGATTCCAAATAGCGCCTTGGGGTAAGACAGCCGGCGGGCCAATGGGATCGGCCTGAAACGACCGGTTGAGCAGAGTCTCCTAGTTGCCGTTATCCTGCAATTTTGTTATGCATGTTAATGAAATTGGCGATGGATTGGTGTAATCATTGTGAATGCGCCGTCCACGACTGCATTCCCGTAATTGATTTGCGTACAACGCCGGGACGGACACCGGCATAATTCATCATCTTCCTATGCTTGACAGCAACACTGCCGAGTGTCTCCGTGCTCGCGATAGCCCTATTTTGTAGCCAAGGAAAAACATCGCTCGTTCGACCAGATAAACCATGAATAGTTCGTTACGCTACATCGAGACCAATATTCAAGCCGCCTCAGCTCCTATAAAGGCCATATGCTCATTATGCAAAAGTCGGGCCGGATACAGCAGACACTGAGCCCAGTACGCGGTCAACAGCCATCTCAAATGCATCCCTTTCCATGACAGCACCATAGTACACGCAGCGCACTACGCTTTTTAGCTCACGCTTCAGCGAGGCCATAATGTGAGGGTCCACCAGCAAGGTTACCGGGTAACGCCTTGCAAGCTCAAACCAGGCCTGTACGGGGGTAATCTCAACATCGGCGTTGGTGATGGACAGGGCAAGTCCATGAAGCGTACTTAGGCTGATGCCTTGGCCCGGCCATTGCAACGTTGGCGGACTGTCGGGTTGTGTGTTAAAATTGTCAAGTTCCGAAAAGACAGAATCGGGAGCTTGTGCCATGCAATATGCACTAGCCATCAGCGTGTGTCCCAAGGCACCCTCAAGCTCTTTCTCCACATCAATCATGTGCTCTTCGGAGAAGTGGTCCCAGCATACGTGCTCCAGCCTAGAATAGCAGTCAGAAACCATCATTATTGCAAATTACCTGGAGTTGGAGAGGTCAAGCGTAAAAGTGCAGGCACTGGGGTGATCTGAACTTACGCAAGGATGAAATTAACAGCCATCTGCTCCTGCGCAGGTGTGAGCTGCTGGTTGACGTCGAGTTCGCTCTCGGCTGGGCTGGTGGCGCTGTAGTTGCTAGACCCCGAAGATACAGAGCTGACGTTGAAGCAAGGCGTTCCCAAGGTCTCGTCTACGCTCAGCGTAACCGTAAGGGCTCCAACGTCAATATTTCCAAAAAGTTCATTGGAAGGTTCAGCAACAGGTTCGCCGGCGCAGTCCTGCAGTAATTGGGCCTCAAACTGTTTGCTTAGAAGGTCTGGATCCGGGTTCAGGGGAATGGCAGACTGGCCAATTGGGGGTGGCAGGGATTGCTGCTGCTGTTGTTGTTCGGCTTGTTGGTGACTCCATGCTGTCGCTCGTGACACGGCGTGGCTGGATACCGCCTGTGCCAGCTTCTCCTTGAAGAATTCGTTCTCTTTGCTCAAGAACTGTGAGTGGCGCTCGGCGCGATTGATGAGCTCTCTGTAATTTGCCACATCCTCTTCGAGCTTGTTAATGTACTCGGCTTTACGTTGACGATGTTGAACCTGGGCCCGTCGGACTTGGGCACGGCGAAGCTGTGCCTTGTCCAGTGATGTGCTTTGATCGGCCGAAGCATCGCTGCTTTCCTTGGGAGCTAGTATCCGTTTAGCATGCATGCCTTCTCCTTAGGCGCGAGTGGTAGAGCGTATGGAAGCGCGAGGATGAACATGACCATGTCCGTTGCCGCGCAATCTCAAACTTTTGATTCTGCAGGATGGACCGGAGCCTTAGGCATGAGTCGGCCCATGACCGAGAATGGGGATGGATTGCAGACACATAGACTGCCTTGTGTGACGGCCTGTATGGAATCACTAGGCGCCACATGGTTGGTGTCCAGGGTTTGCCCAAACCGAGCCATTGGAACGGACTGACAAATCCGGGGGAGGCGGCTGATCAACAAGGGACGGCGCCGTCACAGCGAACGAGCGGGCGCAGAAAGCGGGCAGGACGATGCAGTGGTGCATTGCAATGTAGCATGGCAGAATATACGGTTCAAGATTCGCATGCTGCAGGCCGGATATTGAGGATCCTGGCGAACGGGAGAAAGGGAAAGAGTTGTGAGGTGAGGTAAGGGAGGTCACTTGTCCTCAAGGTGGTGTAGTAGGCAGGGTATTTTGTCATATCCCCAACTATGTGAAATGTACTTTACTTCTCACAGACGTTCGCACGTGCGACGGCAACGGAACGAGCAGTGAAAATAATCAGGCAGGTGCGGCCGAGAAGAGACAGATGGAAAGGGAAAAGAGGAGGCAGTGACGATACAGAGAACCAATTCACAACGAAGGACACTCTTCGCGACTTACAAGTGCTCTCCTGCTTGGGCGCAGGGGTGTTCACAAACGCAATCTGCGTGTCTCGGCTTTTCTGCTTGCCCTCCTTCCAAAACGACTCAAAGGTCGGTCGGTCTGCCTCTGCATCGGCCATGGTTGACACGAGTGGCCTTGGCGGCCAACGGGAAGCTGTAAGTAAGCCCACGCCCCGAGAGCGACGACCGGTGAGGCCCGGATTGCGATGTCCTTTGCTCGTCCCAACCTGTTCCGCGTTGCGTTGCGCTGCGTTGCGCTGCGTTGTGAGGCAAGGCGAGGCCAGGCGAGGCGGGAGAGCTGCAGAGCGGTCGCTGCAGGATCCTCCTGCCCTGGTCCTGTCCGCCCGGACGAACGCAAAACACACAGGCAGCGACGTAACCCCACGCGGTGGAAGGCCCTTGGCGGGGTTGTTCCGGCAGGGAACGGCAGGGCGGTGGTGTTATCCCCAAGGGTACGGCGTCTATGGCAGCAGATCGTGCAACGTTGGGTCCGGATCTGCGAGATAACGTAATGGGCGCTGGCGCATTCGAATACGCCGGGTCGCAAATGGATGAGAGATGGAAGGGGGGGGGCTCCGGAGGGGGCAAGAAGAGGAAACGACAAGTGTAATCGCCCGACTACTTCAGCCTTCTAAATGATTGGAGGCAGGGATGGGACCCTCGGGGCTCGCGGTGCGACAATGCGAGTAAGAGCGGGCATTTTTGGCGGATGTGCCCAGGATATTATCCCATTTTCCCCTGGTCCGCTGGTCGGTTAGAAGAGGCCAGAAGGCTTACATAGACTACATCCGCGCCCTGTTCGCTCATCGGGGTAATCCGTCCCAATTCGGCCACCTCTGGGACGCCGCGGGCAACCTCCCATTGCGACCTCCGGATTTTTATTCTACTCCAGTCGCGCCACTTACACGCTCTCACGGCGGGACCTCAGGCGCCCTCGGCATGTAAGGTACACGGCTACTGGCACGTAGCGTAACGGGAACCAATCGTCATAGGGCTGAGGACAGCGGGCACATGCGCTGGTGAGCCACTGAGCTGGCAATGGCACCGGACTTGAGCACTCTTGGAATCCATCGTATTAATTACGAAAAACGCCGTTCAATCATGGTACTTTTTGTAAACCAGACCTTTTTCCAAACTCCACGCTCATGCCATACATGTAAAACACCAAATCAAATCCCAGATGTGTCATGAAGAGGATGCTCCAACGAAGGGCCCAACTCGACGCCAAGAGCCGAGGAGAAACGGATCCATCATTCGTCGTCCTCGCCCTCGCTATCAGTTGCGGTTCCTTCTTCGAGCTCCTCATCGCCATCGTCATCTTCCATGTCATCACTGTCATCTTCATCTTCCGCATTCAAACCCGGAATTGCTTTCCAGTGCACATAATCTCCGACCAGCCAGCGCTTGCTAATGGGTAGCTGGTATGGATCAAACGGAAAGTAAGGATCCAGCTGGTGGAAGCTCTCGTCCTGAGCTTCGTAGCCCGCGTCCCGCAAAGCACCACCCGTGGAGTATGTTGCAGAGAGGTACTGGGTGAGACGGACGCGCTTGTTGGACTCCACCAGAGGATAAACGTACATGAAGTTGAGCCGGTGTGCTAGGCGGGAGAATTCTTCCACGATGACTGGCGCACAGACTTTGAGCGGATTCAGCTTGCCGAATATATGGATTGACAGATCCTTCCTACAAGATCCGATCCAATCTAGGTCTTGGCCAATATAGGATGCTGGGTCTTCGGGATCAACCACCTCAGGCGCCGACAAAACTAGGTCTTGCCAACGGAAGCAGAAGATATAGAGGGTGGCCTGGAGCAGGCTGTAGTACGGGTGGAACCGTTTTAGGTCAGGCCCGCGGCAGACGGGCTCGTATTTCTTGCGGTATTGCTCAAGATGGTGGATGAGCAGGAGGAAAATCGTGCGCACAAGGCTGCGTGGAACGTGCGCGCCACGTGCAACGAAGCTCGCCAGGTAAGCCGCAGCAGCTTGCTTTAGCACATTGGGTGTGTTTCCTTGGAAAGCTGTCGCAATCAGCTGGCCGCAGAAAGCGTCGGTAAGCCGCTCGTGTAGCTGTGCGAAGTGAAAGATGAGGAACTGTGTGTGGCGAGATTTATAAGTCGGCAAAACCATGTGGTCGAACTCGCGGAGAATGATGGTGAATACGTCGAATGCCTTGTCCGAGCCGGGATTCAAGAAATGGGGCGTGTACACTTTGAACAGCGTATCCAGAACAGCGTCCATCTTCTCGACGCTCTCTTTGACCGTCTTGATCCTGGCCGCCTCTTGATCAAAGTCAGGGTCATCGCTGTCGACCGACTCCGTATCGCTATCGTCCAGCTCATCATCCTCCCAGTCTGATGATTCTCGGGCCGTTTCTCGAAGGGCAAACATGACCGCCGTCGTTACGTCGTCATCCATGTCTTCCAGATCTACCTGCATTTGCGAATCGATCTTGACAACGCGGTTTAGTATCAGATCTAGGACCTCGTCTTGCAAGTCCGAAACGTAATCTTTGACTCGTAAAATGTTGTGAATGTAGGCCATGTGTGTGCGCAAGGACTCGTCGGGAAACGGGAACTTGGTGTTGAGGAGGTTCTCCAGCACTGTTCTAGCAGCGGGGAACATTTGAAGTAGATATTGAAGAGTCGAGTGCAGCCTGTCTCGCATCGTATCGCGGCTCACTTCGGGGAAATCGGGCACCGACCAGGTAGACGGACGGCTGTCGTAGAACTTCTCTACCATCATGCCCAAAACAGACATGAGATAGGAGCCCTGTGCGCTTACCAAAGCAGCCAAGAAATGCGTATACACTTTGACGAACTTCTCATCGCGGCCAAGCCAGGAACACTTCAAAATGGTCCTGACCAGTCCGTTGCACTCCTTGTCCTTCAAAATGGGGATGCAGCTCGTCAAGGCCATGACATAAACCTGAAGCTCATGCGGCTTCAGCGTGTCGTCTTCTTCGCCCACTACGGGGGGTAGATAGCGTTGCTTATCGTTGGCAAATAGTTCCTTCAAGGTGTCGTAAGGTCCGTCGTTCCCACGCAAGTGATCCTCCAGCGCCGACCGTACCTCCATCTTGACCTCCTCCATTGTCCGGCGGCCGACCTCATACGTCACGTTGCGGATATCGTCGAAGAAGACTTTGCGTCGCTTACTTGGGTTTTCCGTGGGATCAGGTGTGTCATCATCCTGCGCCTTCCTCCTACCAAGCACCGAGGCGGGTTTGAGAATCGACTTGATCGGGGTCACGGTGTTGGTGACAGTACTGGACATCGTCTTCGCCATGGGAGTGAAGGGTCGCATAGAGTGCGGGGGAAAAGTCTTCTTGTTGTTGCTGTGCTGTTGCTGCTGCGACCGCAGGTTGGTAGGTGGCGGTGGCGGCGTCGCTCAATGCGGCTGCTCGTTCAAGGTGTAATCATAAGCTCGTCGTTGCGCTGCGTGAAGATTGACAGGCTTTTGTATTGCATGTTCAGAAATGGAGACGGCGCTATTAACAGCAATCTCGAGGCCCACGTCGAGTCGCGATGGCAAGAAGCACGGTGGATTGGTGTTGAGAACAGCCCGATGATGATGGTGGTGGTGGTCAAGGCGGGACTCAGGCAACCACTGAAACCTCTAGCCGCTAAGCTGTATTTTTTTTTTTCCTTTGTCTTTTTAGTGCCAATCAATATTGATAACAGTGGGGTCGCACACGTGCCTTGCATCCCTCTTTGTTCACCGCCCCATTTACCTACGAGCGGCAGCCCGCTTCAAGTTCGGTTAACGTGATTTGAACGTGGTGCACGGAGTAAGGTATCTTGGGCCCGTTTTAAGGTAGGACGACGAGGTATGCAGTGACGAATCCATAAATACCATCTCAAAGTGCAGTGACGCAAGTATATCTAGAATAAAAGCCTAGGACACCAATATAAAATTCTTGAGCGATACATTTGAGAACGTAACCCGCTGCAATAATATAATCGAAAGCTCATGAGCTTCATATCTTATGCATTGCCGGAGACGTCTCACCCTTTGGTCTGCAATGTCAGTAATCTGTATTGTGCAGTTGCCCCGTTGCAACTCCGCCTTTGTTTCTCAAACCAAGTTGTTGAATAACCCAACCCCAATAAGGAGTACATCGTCAAGATTAAATCCTCGAGAACACCAACATCCATCCCATCACGTCCCGCACATTCATACCCATGTTATCATATACAGCTGATCCTTGCTCAAGTTAGAGCTACGTTGCGGAGAGCCCGAATGTCAATTTTTGTACATGCTGGACTTTTCCCATCCATATCCATGGATGCCGCACCATGAAGTGCAAGGGAGTGTGATCCGGTGTTCTTGGAAGCAGGAGACTCTTGTGCAAGACAAGTCCATGATCCTCCGTGAGACAAGGTTCACTCACTCTCATGCTCGGATGCCACTTCCTAGTAGCCGTCACCGGCAGCGGCACCATTGTGGCCAGCTTGAGAGCCGTACATGTAATTCGGGTCAGCCCCTCCTTCGACACTGTTGGGACCCTCGCCAGGGGGGAAGTCTCCGACGGGCGCGCCAGCATCAGGCTTATCTCCCGACATCATTGAATTGGACCAGCCACTGTTCTCCATGACGCGATCTCGATTTGATTGGTTTTGTTGCTATCACTCGTGTCAGTATTCAATACTCCGGTCATGGCTGAATGTGGTGCCTCAGATACCTCGCGATATTTCGACAGGTAGACCTTGAGAGCCTCGGAGTAGTTCTCAAAACCGAGCGAAGTCATAGCGAATAGGATGTCCTCGCCATTGACCGTCTTGCGTTTTTCTTGTTGGCATTTTTCCGAAGCTATCAGCACGGCATCAGTAAATTGTGGGCTGGAGCAAACTTGGGGGTCGACGCTAGCAGTTTGTTGGAAGCTTCAAACGACATGGTTTGAATGCATGGGCATAAGTGCATCGTGGCAAAGGGCTAGTTGAATAGTGCCAGTAACTAACCTTCGCTGGTAATAAAGCTGATGAACTCGCTAACACATTCCTGCATGCACTCCTTGGCTTCTTTCGCAATCTTGGCGTTATCGGGCAGTGCATTCTTCATAATTCGAGCAACTGGTGCAAAGTTGCGAATGTTAGCATCGAATTCATCTGCTTTTTCACCTCTGGAAGAGGATGATGGGATCAACGGAGCGCCAGGAACGCCTCCCGAGGCCATGGGCGAATCGTGAGCCATGATCGGATCAAGTATGCGAGGCTACGAAGATGAGCAGCACGCATGGCTTGACGAACAAATCACGGAGAGCCCAGCAACGGGGGGGCGCCCGGAGGCGACGAGTAAGCACATACCATTGGCTATAGGCAACCACCTATCTTGCTCCTTAACCCCCTCAAACTCATAGCCAGCGAGCTCGTTAGACTGTGGGTCTTGCTGTTCATTCATTTGTCCTTCTTCGTCGGGTGACTGTGCACCATTGTCGACATCCTTTGGAGGAGATTGGGGGGAGTCGGACATATTTGGCTACCTGCAGCGGGTGCTAGCGTCCCTAGTTAATCCGCGCTCGGGTTGGTACAGCTAGGGTGTCTGGCGATGATGTGTTCACCTTGGCCACGTCGCAGATAGTAGGGCTAGCAAGGTTTGGGGTGGCGGGTTCCAGCTGCAGAGATGCGTCAGCCGGGGATTGACGGTTCCTGACCTGATCGCGCTCACACCGTCCGTCCCTGGCCCGGGGCTCCGGGGCTATGACGCCTTGCTCCAGGGCCCTCTAATGGAAGGGGAGTGAGGGTGGGTTGGGACGATAGGCGGGAGCCCGATGGGAAGAGAAGGAGAAGATGGGATGGGGAAGGGGGGTGGGCCCGCAACTGCAGCAATCCACAGCTTGCGACCTACCTAACCGTGTGCGCCGACTAGAGCTTCTGGGCGATGAAGGTATTGACAAGGCCGAGTCCAGCGGGGCGTGCGCGGGATGCTAAGCGTCGATTCTTGTCGAGCAGGTTGGGATAGGCTCTGGGAATGAGCGCGACTTGCGTTGGACGATACACAGGAAAGCGCTGGGCTGCAACAAGGCTACGGAAGATATGGCCGTGCAGGAAGCGGCAGAGCGCAGACGGGAGGCGTCGCGCTTGTCGACGGGGCGCCGGGAACGCAACCGTGATGCGATGTTACACGAGGGGGCCGGATCTCGAAGGGTCTGGATGCTCAATTCGCTGTCAATCCGCGTCAGTAAGTATACGGGATGGGCGTCGCGACACGAACAAGCCGGGGGTGGGAAGGAGCAAGGAAACAGAGCCAAGAATAGGCGAAGATGGAGGGGCGTCTGGGGATTGAGGCTGGTCTTGCCCGTACCTTTTCTTGCGGAAGAGGGTGTCTGAGTTGTCTCGCGTCCTAGGTCGCAGCAGCTAGGTGCATATGGTGGAGAGCAAAGAATGGACGTGGGGTAGCTATTCTTGCAGGATGCGAGGATGAAGCCCAACGTGCGGTCAACAAAGAACGACCGGGATGTCATCGGTGGGAATAACAAATGCTAAAAATGGGGCCCAAGCTCCATGTTCCCCCTCGTAGGTGCTTACTGCTTGCGGGTATCCGGACGGGTGCGTCACTTCAAGATACTTGGACCTGTTACGTGTTGTGGCACTGCTACGAGTCCCCCACTAACAGGCTTTGTGTACAACTCCAGTTCTTCCCACTCCTCCAGCAGCCACAAAGACCAGCGGTACGTTGCCATACTTGAGGCCCTCCCCGGGTTTTCAACGCCTTACCTTGTACTTGTACCTCAGCACGGTGAGGTACTATAGGTATTTCACATTTGGAGTGATTGAAAAGGTAAGGAGAATGGAAGGCGTACGCCTGCATGAGCTTGACTTCTCTACTTTACCCATAGATAGTCAAACGGATGAAGGAGTTGAAACGAAGTCTGGTGAAGTACCGTGCATACTACCTGCGGTAAGCTCGGCGCAGCATGGGATATAGCACATGACGAAGGGGTGATAAAAGAGCAGCCATGGGTTAGATGCATTACCATCCCATATCAAGCCAAGAGCAAGCGGGCTCGTTCCTTTCGCGACGAGGCGGTGAGACGCAACGGAGCCTTCTACGGCGTCCAAGATTTCAGCCAAATACCAATCCTTGTTCATTTGAAGGGCGGCAAGATTCGCGAAACCTGGCCGCGGGCGAAGGATTTGGGGTCCTTCCCTCCCCCCTCCCTCAAGGATCCCCAGGTGGCATCGGGAGGATGTGCGGTGCGGTACCGTGCCGTCTGCCTTATGGTACCTGGCCTTGGGTTGCTGGCGAGTAGAAACGCTGCCCAATGCGATGGAACTGGCTGAAATGGTGGGTGATGATGCCCGGCCATTTGACAATGGCCCGTTCCCGAGAACAGGTCAAGACACTAGTCCTGTCTGATGCTGATGCCTCCTTGGCCATGTCACTTTTGGCCCAAGCCTGAACCAACGACCTATCCGGTTCCGATTTCCTGACGTACAGGAGGGTCCAAGTGAAGTGGTGGAGGCTCAAGCAAGGTAGATCGAGCCTAACTCCTGCAAGAAACAAGCAGCCAATTGGGCCTTGGTCAACTTTTAAGTGCCTGCGTCGTTGGTGCATACCGGCCGTCTCATCAGGATCCGGGTCTAGACAACGCACTCCATCAAAAGGCAGTCAAGGGAAGTCCCGCATCCCCTGGCAAGTCAAGAGCACTATCGCGGCCGTAGATTGACTACCCAATCCACGATGAATGGAGCCGGTGTGGGAGAATGCAACCCTACCGTGTGCACGGAATTCCAGGCCTGCAGGATAATGCATTACTTGCTTGCTGAGCTGGCGCTAATGTTCGGTAGATCCGGAGCTGACTTGAAAGCAAGGCCAGTCGCGAATTGCAAATCTTGACGAGGGCCCAAAGAGGCTGTGCGATGCCGTGAATGCAAGGTTTCAAACTCACGAGCGCATTTTGCGTCGGGCACGACCAACGCATGCTACATTGAAAGGATATACAACTTGACAATAAGGGCTACGAGCTCTTCCAAGGGTCCCGCAGATATAAATCATTTATCTCTAAACCATCTCAAAAGATGTTCATCGGGATGGTGGGCTCTGCCGTTGGGTAACTGAAAATGTTTGCGCCAAGATCCCATGGCCGTCTGGATTGCGGAACTGATATTGTATTCCGGTCAAGACCACACCATCTACGCTGAAACAGCCTTGTTGTCCATGAATAAAATGATCACGTATCATGACGGCCCTGTAGTTGAAAGTCGTTGGGCATTGAGGCGTCTCACTGCCCGGGTTGCGTCGCATCCAATTGTACAACGCACGCACACACCCACACCACACACCTCGACTCTGCCCCGCGCCGGGCTGCCCTGCAGCAGCATCCTGAGTTTGAGCCTGGTTTGAAGGCCTCGTCAACGGGCACAGATACGACGCATAACATGACGTCTTTGGCGGAAGCAAGGAAGCACCGTGAATTTCGGCCTTGTGCGCCAGAAGCTGTCACAATATCCAGAAACCCCACAGCCACGAGATATCCTTTCAAAAACTCGCACATTCAAGCACGAGGAAGGTCAATATTCTAAGCAGTCTCTGCACAATGAATGGACTGGTTAGAATTGCATTTGAAGTTTTTTTCTGGCTTTCTTGATATATTCTTTATCTGATTGTAGCTATTGCTGTACAACCTGCACGTTGTTCTTCTTCTATAATTCGTATTCAAGTCAGTCATGGTCTGGTTATGGAGAGCCGCACAGGAGAGATTGGGTCCACGTACCTTCCACTTGTCCAACTCGTCCTGTTTTGACTTGTACTGTTTGACCAGATCGTCGAGCACCTTTTTCAGACCGTCTTGGTTCGTCTTCAGGGCGGGGACTACCTCTTCGACAGTCCTCTCCACGAGCACTCCATTTATCAGGCGGAAGCACTTGCGGTCTGCTGATAGCGGCTCGAGGGTTTCTAGGACCAGTCTGTGGATATATGTTAGCGCTATACCCATAGTAAAGGAATGAGACGAGTGCCGGTGATGGTTCAAGCATAGAGCTTTGAAAAGCGAGTGGTGGGCTTGGAGACTGGGTGCAGTGTGCCTCCTGCTTCACGAAGGCACCTACTTATGTTCTTCCGCCTCTTGCTCAATGTCACCAATCTTCTGAGCTATTTGCTGAAGGGTGTTTTTGTAGTTACTGTAGGTGACTTGGAGATCTAGGTAACATTCAGTGAGCTGCGATGAATATCGACAGAGGCTGAAAAGCGCACCTTGCTGCTTCTTAGCAGGCAGCTGAGCCTGAGAGGCCATGGTGCTAAAGACTTGCAGAAAAAAGCAAGGTCGAGGGAATCTTCCGATGTGTGATCTCGCAGGACAAGATCTTCTACTGTGTGTCAAGTGATGGAGGCCGTTATGCTCACACGCTCACTCAACGCGATATCGTGAGGAGAATGAGTGGATGCGAATTGTCTGATGCTCTGGTACCTACCTTAGGTACCCTGAGCGCATAATCAGAAGCAACATGTACCTCTCGTCCACTACTGGAATATTTCAAGGTGGGTCCCGAGCCGACACCACCATTGAGCAGTAGGTCCATGGCAATTGCACTGGAAAATGGGCTTTAGTTCGGTAGATCCGCCCGACCCATTCGATCCTGGAAACCTTCGAATTCGATATCCTGTTACCCATTCTTCGACACCAGAGAAGCGCCAACAATGCATCCCCATCTACATACCAAGAATGCCCTGGGTATGTCGCCTTTTGTGCCGCCTCCGTCAGGACTTGCTAACCCTTCGTCCTAGCCTGCCAGGAAGTAATTTCTGCCCTCGAAGAATGTCATGCCAAAGGCTTCCTCCACAAAGCCTCCGGGGGCTGCAACGACGCCAAAGAGATGGTGAATCAGTGCCTACGGGCGGAGCGCGCCAAGGCACAGGCAGACAACCGAGCGGCTGCCCGCGAGCGAAGGGATAAGATCAAGCAACAGGAGAAGGATCTTGGCCTGTGAAGATTGCGTCTACGCCTAGCAGTTTTGGCGTGGCGACCGAAACCGCCGATTACACGATCGAACTTTTCTGACAACTCAAGTCAACAATGTACATCAATGCCGTTATGGAATTTGGCGTTGAAGCGGGTGGTTCTTCTGGGATTTAGATTTGACTGGCGCAGGTCGTTGTACGATGTACGAGAATCATTGTACGAGAATTTAACGAGAACTTTCAACTCCATCAACTAAGACGTAACCTATCGATCGATCTACTGATTGACCTTTTGTCCATTGCAGCGCACATAACCTCGACAAGTGTAACTCCGTCTCCTACAGCGACTGTCGGAAAGCGTTGCCAAACGTCAGCAATCCAAAGGTGGACAGCAGGCTGAGAACAATCGGAACGGGCTTCCTGAGGCGGATCGCTCGTGGAATGGAAGCGCCTCCCAGAATAATCGAGGCGAGCAAGCTCAACTCGATGCCATAGGGTTGACGGTTCTGCTGGCGGTAGCCACCGAGGCCATCTAGAAACGTGTGTTGGTTAGCTCTACCAGGCCAGGTAGCCGAAGAGGGACGGGGAACTCGCACAGAGAATGCCAACCGCACCACCGGCAATCAAAGAAGGGACCGATCGACCCTTGATGTAGCCCATAAGGCCGCCGCCGGCAGTCAGGGCGGCGAGGATGAAGGAGGCGTACTCGAGCTGTTGGTTGGCAGCCTAGTATGGGTTAGTCGCAGAGCCTCGACCTTGACGATTCGGCAGCTTGGGCAATGCGCGAGCGGGACTTGCCATTGTAACTTTAATTCGATTGAAGAGGAATCTCTTGTTTTCTGTGTAGG
The DNA here is from genome assembly GCA_020881915.1 of Paramyrothecium sp. XJ0827. Taxonomy (NCBI): domain Eukaryota; kingdom Fungi; phylum Ascomycota; class Sordariomycetes; order Hypocreales; family Stachybotryaceae; genus Paramyrothecium; species Paramyrothecium sp. XJ0827. Next base: position 2,739,667 of record JAJFPB010000005.1, on the reverse strand, counting down.
TAGATGACGCGATTGCAACCTGGGCCCTCTTCTTTCGGTAGAAGTATGATTGGAAGGTAATGGTTCTTGTAAGCTCCGAGCTTCCTCGGTAGCATCGGGGTCGTTAATGGCTGCGGGTGTCTGACGGAATGGGTGGGGCGCCACAGAATCCGGAGTAGAGCAAGCTCATGACAAAAAAAAGCTACCTTACAAAATGAAGAAAAAAGGTACTCTCACCCTAGAACCCTTCTTGATTCTTAAAAGGCAAGACCTGTCAAAGCGACAAAAACTAGTCCAATTCGAACAAAAGAATAATAATAACTCTTGTTCCTCAAGAAGACAAGTTTTAAGACAAATCAAATACTCTCATGAGTTCTTCCTATTTACATGTGTACTTAAGTCAAGGGTAATGGCATGGTCTTTTTTGTCACCCGCCTGCTGAGGTACCTATCGTTCGACCAATCACACTGCAGCCTGGAGCTTTCGTGGCCACAGTCGTCCAAAGCTCACTGTAAGTGGAGGGGGACGTATTGTAAACTGGCATCACCAGCAACACCACGACGCCCGAGCTCAACCCCAGTCCCGCGACCGTCAACCAGCCATTTCTCAGGCCATCCGACCAACACTTCTTCACGATGGCCAAGAAAAGCGCCCGCGACCCCGCCCCTCCTACCGCAGCCACCACGCAGGCGGCACCCACGACCCCGACGGCCACCGCGCCTCCGTTAGCTCCCACCTCGGTTCAACCAAAGCCTCTCCCCGTGAAGACCGGCGCTGCGAACTGGGATCAGGTCCTGCAGAATGTGTACAACTACTACATGAAGGAAACGCCGCAGCGAACGAAGTTGATCGATGTGTTCCTGGCCTTCCTCGCTGTGGTCGGCGGCCTGCAGTTCCTCTACTGCATCCTTGCTGGCAACTACGTATGTTTCCGACGAATTGGATCCATCTTCACCAGCTACAAGCTAGCTAACAGTTATAATAACAGCCCTTCAACGCCTTCTTGTCAGGCTTCTGTGCTACCGTTGGGCAGTTTGTCCTAACAGGTGGGTGGCCGCGCGGTGTAAACCGAAGTGATCACGAGCATTGACGTTCAAACAGTTTCCCTCCGCATCCAATCGACCGAGGCCAACAAGAGCGAGTTTCCTTCAGTTTCACCAGAGCGGTACGGCCCCTCCCCTCAATGGGCTCCTATCTTTGGAATGCTGCTAACTCGGCCCTTTCAGAGCGTTTGCCGATTTTGTCTTCTGCAGCCTTATCCTGCACTTCTTCTGCGTCAACTTCATAAACTAAGGAGGGCGCCATGGGATGGATCGGAGACGAAACTGGGCAGGACGTATCTCGAAGCAGATGTGTTTATTGTATCATAAGCGGCTGTCATCAGAAGAGCTCACCAAAAAAGAGAAAAGGGCTCTCCGGTCCGTTACACTTGGGAAATCAAATCACAAGGCTCTTCTAAACAAGTCTGACTGCAAATCATCCTACGCTATAATCACCCGGCTTTCGGTGGGCCACCAGCTGCTTTAGGTGGTGGCGGCACATCGGAGCCCTTGCCCTTGGGTGCATTGTCTGCTTCACGGCTCTTCTGCTCCTCTTCCTTGAAGTAATCGTCCATCAACACATTTGAGCTGTGCCCACGCTTTTCCTTCTTCTTCCCACTCCGCGGAGGAGCGGCCGTCGACGTCGAATCGACCATTTGTGCGGGGACAAGGTAATCAGCTCCTGAGGGTGGTGGTGGGGGAGTTGCAGTAGCGGGTATGAAGGCGCCTTCGTTCTTTTCGTTCGTGTCTCCTCCATCAAACATGGTCTCGCCTGGCGCATTGACGGGTTCACTTAGAGGGGGTGGTAAGCGGTGCAGCGCACCATATCCTAGAACACAGCCAAGCGCTCCTTCGCCGCCCCAGCCGCGACTGGGTTGTATTGTGACCTCCCTGGTGACGTTGTACTCGTTATTGTAAACATATAGTCGCAGCGGTCGGCCGATGTGGTCTTCCACCAATTCCCCCAACGCGCTCTCGCCGTGAAGCACGCCCTCGGGGCTGCCGAGAATGTAGTCGCTGTAGGGCAGCAGCGCGGCGTTATCGGCAGGGGAGTTGGGTGCGACATCGAGGACGTGCCAGATGTTGGCCGCAACCGAGATTGGAGTGAACTGAAGCGACAGGCCTATGGATGCGGTGTCCGCTGGCACAGGCACGTGCATCTCGCGCGTACGTTGGCCCTATGAGATAAGGTCAGCCCTGAAGCCTGTGAGGAAGCCTCCCACCCGAATGAAGTCGAAGAAGCAAGCAGTACCTTGGCATTCCATAGTCCCAATGTAACAGTGCCGCCGGCGCAGTTGCGCACTTCCTGGGCGAAGAGTTGCGGATCGGGGTTGTCCTGCAATGGTGTTAGGAATTGTTTGAAACCGGGTTGCAATCCAAGTCATACTATAGGCCTTCCATTGATTCCCACGATAAAGTCAAACCACGGCTCGACCGCCAGCTCGAGATTGGTGTTTCGCAGAACCTGGAAACCAAAGGAACCAAAGTCCTGTTGCCGCTGCTGCGGGACATCGCCGTCGAGGCGGGAGATGAATCGATTCAGTGCGTTAAACATGGTTGTGGAAGCTCGCGGGAGCTGCGATTGCGCTGCGGGGCTTGTATCGATCGCATACAAGTTGAAGCTGGGCTGAGATGGTGTCTGTTCGATTATCGTAGAGGACGGGAGCTTCAAGTCAGCCAAGTAAGTCAAGGTACCTGTAGCCACGGCAAGCTGTCCCCAGTCCAGCCTTGCAGAGAGTCTACGAGTGCCAAGACACTAGTGCTCCCTATCCAATCACTGTGGGTCCCAAAAGATGCAGCCTCGTCTACAAACAAGTGCACATCCACCCAAGTTGCAAGTTATCTTGAGTTCCTTTTCTTCTTCCATCTTGAAAGAAGACAGAAATCTTGAGGGCTGGGGAAGGAATCTGCGACTTGCGTGACAGGCCTCATAAATATTCAGACTTTTTATGTGACTCCCTGTTGTCAGTCTACAAGAGCTTCAACCCAAAAGTCTGGCCGGTCTGTTGCAATGGAGCCAGCCGATCAGCTTCCTCTCACAGAGGAATGCCACCATTATCAAGGAAAACATGAAGTTCCCTGGGACATCCAAAAGTAAGTTTCTCTGTGCCAATCCCTGGTGGTTCTTCGTTGACAATCATCCCAAGGTACTTTTCCCAGCGATATTCGATCTTCTCATTGTACGATGAGGGCGTATGCATGACTGATGATGCATGGTTTGGCGTCACCCCAGAACCCGTAGCAAAGTACAATCTCTTCGCCTACACATGCGTCTATTCCTTCTAATCCGTCTCTAGTCAAGTTGCCCATGACATTTTCAGTTCAACTACAGGCAAGACAATCCTTATTGATGCGTTCGCAGGAGCAGGGGGGAACTCTATCGCCTTCGCCCTCTCCTCACGTTGGGACCGCATCATTTCTATCGAGCGTGACGCTTCTACTCTTGCGTGTGCACAAAATAATGCCAACGTTTATGGCGTGGAGCCCGGGTCTATCACATGGGTGCATGGGGACAGCTTCGAGTACCTAGATGCGCTCGTCAATCATCCAGAGAAGCTGCATCCGGATCTCAAAGTCGACCTAGACTCAACCATCGTCTTTGCTAGCCCGCCATGGGGCGGCCCAGGCTACCGCACAGACGAGGTATTCGACTTGAGCACGATGCAGCCTTACAACCTCAATCAACTGCACCAAGCCTATCAGCCCATGGATCATGCTCTCTTCCTACCCCGTACAAGTGACATTCGCCAAGTCGCAAAACTAATCCCGAAAGGAGACAAGATTGATGTTGTCCAGTATTGCATGGAGGGCGCGAGCAAAGCGATGGTAGCTTACATACCAGGGAACTCGCAGCACAGGTAATTGGAGCTCAATGGATCCGGCTCCGCAAAAGTTGTCGCCTCGGGACTCTTCCAATGGAGTTGGAATTGCCAGCAATCACATCCAAAATGCACACCGGCAATGCGCCAGTTACAACGTCCTAGAGATTACATAGGCACCAGCTAGGTCCCGCAAGCAGACCTCATCCCGCCTCTCGTCAAGGTCCTTCATTCCCATACATCGATCAAGGTTAGGGTCCAGCATCTGAACACGACTAGCCTGCAAAGCTTGACTAGCAGCAATTTAATCAATTCAAGGTCGGGTCTGAGCCCGCCCTATGGCGAAAGAGCTGATTACATGATTGATCATAACGATTCTCACCATTCTTTGGCGCAGTGAATACGAACCGCCAGCATACAGATTCTCAGCTCTACTCACATCTCAGGATGGTAGTATCACGGGTAATTAAATTTGAAGCTCGTTACTTGCATCAGCAACGGAGTGGGCACAAGGGATTCGAAACAGGCGTTAGCCGAAGCCTGGCCGGTCACCCGGTTTAGATATTCAATGCATACATCTCACTACTTTTCTCGCCAATAAACTCATGGATGTATTATTGCAAGCATATTTCTCTTTGAAAAGGTAGACATGAATCAGGATATTGTCAGGGAAATCAAGTACCATGCCTCAAGGTAACGTAGGTTGGTCTGGTTGTAATAACCGTCGTACAGTGGAGGGGCGAAATACAGTCTCTCAAAATATTTGGCACTGTGGATTTGCCAGCGAATTTTTGACTCGACAAGACAAGTCCTCAGGTCAGTAGGTGACCCATCCGCCGCCGACAACAATTTTCCACTGTGGGTTATTCGAAGCAGAACAGTCGTCTCGTTCCGCAAATTGCTGAATATCGAGAATGGCCAAGGACAAGAAGAAGAACGCAGACGCCAAGAAGGCGAAAAAGGTCAGCTCAGACTAGGCTCTTATACATCTCATAGACTGACACCACCTGGACAGGCTGAGAAGGCCGCCAAACAGGCCAGCAAGGGCGACAAGAAGGCAAAGTCCAAGGCTGCCAAGATCGAGGGCAGTGACGCTGAAGACGTGGACCTGGATGCCGTCCTGGAAGAATATCGCCGTCAACAGGAGCAGTTTCTCCAAATTACAGAGACTGTCTGCGAGGCCCCGCCCAAGGCTCGAGCGGCCTCGACGTTCATTGCCTCACCTCATGATAGCAACACTCTACTACTCTTTGGAGGTGAATACTTCAACGGCTCCCTTGCGCAGTTCTTCGGTGATTTGAACATTTACAACATCAACCGCGACGAGTGGCGGTCCGTTACTTCTCCCAACGCCCCTCTGCCACGCTCCGGCCATGCCTGGACAAGATCTTCCAACCCAAACTTCGTCTACCTCTTTGGCGGCGAGTTCTCCTCGCCTAAGCAAGGGACCTTCCATCACTACTCGGATTTCTGGAGGTTGGAGCCGGCCACTAGAGAGTGGTCCAAGATTGAGGTCAAGGGCAAGGACAAGAGCCCCCCGGCCAGGAGCGGCCACCGAATGACCTATTGGAAACAGTACATCATCCTATTCGGCGGCTTCCAAGACACTTCGAACCAAACCAGATACCTTGCCGACTTGTGGATCTTCGACACGGTCAACTACGTGTGGCACAGTCCAGCTTTGCCTCAAGCCCAACTCAAGCCCGATGCACGATCTTCGTTCACCCTGCTCCCACACGAGCAGGGAGCGGTGCTCTACGGAGGATACTCCCGTGTCAAGGCAACTGTAGGAGTCAAGCAGAAGGGTGGCAAGGGAGTGACACAAGCTCAACGAAATGTCCTGATTCCCAAGGTCCATGAGGATTGTTTCTTCCTACGCATGGCGCAGCCTGCGGATGAGTCGAATCCAAATGCCCCTCCTGTGGTGCGTTGGGAAAGAAGGAAGAAACCTGCCAACACTCCCAGTCCATCTCGTGCTGGAGCGACCATGAGTTGGCACAAGGGTCGTGGTATCATGTTTGGTGGCGTGCACGATGTGGAGCAGAGCGAGGATGGCATGGATAGCGAGTTCTTCAACCAGTTGTTTGCATGGAACATTGAGCGCAACCGCTTCATGCCTCTTGCCCTGCGCAAACCTCGACAGCAGAAGAAGGTTGCTGTGGAGCAACGTGGTGGTCGTCGTGGCCGCGCTCAGGCGAATGAAGATGAGCTGCTTCGGCAACTGGCCGCACTGGAAACTGGCAAGTCCTTGGATGATGCGGACGACATCCAACTGGACAAGAAGGAAGAGGAGCCGGACGAGAACGACAAGCCGGCACGGGAAATGCCAGTCAGCATGGAGCCTCCCCATGTGAGATTCAACGCGCAGCTTGCCATCCAGGACGATGTGCTCTACATTTACGGTGGCACATTTGAGAAGGGCGATCGTGAGTTCACATTCGACGATTTATACGCCATTGATCTCGGCAAGCTGGACGGTTGTAAAGAAATTCACAACAGACCTGTGGACGACTGGATTGTAAGTGTCCCGAAACATGTTCTCAAGATTTCGAAATTAACAGGATCGTTGCAGGAATCCGAAGATGAGGATGAGGATGACGAGTACGAGGACGAAGACGAGGATGATGAGGAGGAAGAGGAGGATGATGAGATGCAAGAGGCAGAGCCCAACCAGCATGCTCACACGCCCAGCAAGCGGAAGAAGGTGCAAGACGAGGCATCGGAGACGTCCACGGACTCGCCAGCTACGCCTTCGACGGAGGAGGAAGAAGAGGCGGACACGTCCGCGACCTCTGTGGATGACGGGCTGCCTCACCCTCGCGTAAGTTTTTGTCGTCCTGTCCTATCTCATGATACCGAGTCAGCCAAGAGCTCCGCTAACCAAACCTGCTCGGCAGCCATTCGAGTCGCGCCGCGAGTTCTTCGTGCGCACCTCGGCGGAGTGGCAGGAAATCCTCATGACGAGCCTGCGCTGGAAGAACATCCAGCCCGAGACGCTGACGATCAAGGAGATCAAGGCCCGGGCGTTCGAGCTCAGCGAGGAGAAGTGGTGGGACTGCCGCGAGGAGATCACGGCGCTGGAGGAGGAGCAGGAGGCGGCGGGCATCCAGGAGGTGGTCAGCCTGGCGGAGAGGGGCGACGCCGGGGCCGCGGGAGGCGCCCGAAGGAGGTAGTGGACGTCCGCTGTCGCGGTTGGGAAGGGAAGGGCGTTGTCGGCCTGGGGTCTGGATGGTATGTTGCACAGCCAGCATCTTATAGAGTCATTGCTTGGAACCATTTGGATAGACAAATTCGAAACGCCATTTCATCATCCTCTTCTTCTACTTCTACTTCGTTACAACTACATTGTATCGGAAGGGCCTGGCTCAAGTTCTCTTCTCCAGGAAATGAGAAGCCTTCCTTAGCGATGACTACCTCAAGCCTACGGCTGCTTAGCCATAGGAGGGTACTGCTGCCCGTTGCCCTCAACCTTGGGCTCGCAGGTGCAGCGCTCCTCGGCCGGGATGTTGTCCATGACCATGGCGACGTGAGCACCGCATCCCCACCACGTGGACTTTTCTGTGGCCAGGCGCAAGAGTTGCAGCATGTCAGTCTCGCCGCGTCCAGGGAGGAGAGGGCGGGGGGGAGCGGAGTTGCTCCTGAGGGCAAGACTCACTGCACGTATCGCAGGCGGCCTTTCTGCACATGGTTGCAAGGACGGGGGTGTTCACTTTCTGATTGCTGGGATGTTTTTGTGCGACGTGCAGCTCTGGGCGGCAGTTGTCGAAGGAGTTGCGTGGTGATGCGCTGACGTCAAGATAAAGAGCCGAGGTGTGTAAGTGTAGGTGTAGTAAGGTATGTCACGGTAAGGAAATATCGCATGGAAGCGTTATCGGTGGTTTTTTTAGCCTCCTCGCTGTTCGGGCGTAGCACAACTGGAGAGCTACTGGTGGACCACAAAACGGAATGTGGATTATTTCCCATTTATCAAGCCACTGGTCGGGAGCTGGTGGCCATTTTATGATTCGAATCGGTTGCTCAGTCTCATTGATGGCGTCGACTACCATCTCACGTCGAATGTTGAATGATTTGCTTTCACTAACACAAAGGTCCAAGACACAAAGCCACAACAATCAACTACTGCTTGGGCAACAAAAACTCGTGTAAATCACTTGTGTTCAATTTTGCCAACAATTCACCCAAAAGCGCTAGACGGCAAGTATATATAGGTAAGAAATCAGTCCATCCAGGACAACCAACCACGACGGGTTGTGTTCTTGTCGCATCTACTCGTGGCGCCGGGATCCTCTAGAGCTCGCCGGCGGCGCTGCACTTGTCCTTCTGCCTCCTCTCGGCGAGCACCTCGCTCTCGACGATTGACCGAATCAGGTTGGTCGCCAGCTCGCGCCCCGTTGCCACGGCGCCCTCGGACGCATCTGCCGGGACGTGGAGGAACAGGACCTTCCTGGGCCGCTGCTGCTTCCAGAGGTGCGCCAGCGACGAGTAGTAGATGAAGTCGCAGAGGTAGCGGCCGGGGTCGTCTGATATGCGAAGGTCGAGGTTTTTCTGCAGGGGAGCACAGAAGTCAGCTTGCGAATCTAGCCAGGCAATAGAAGACGCCATCCTCATCCTAAACGTACCGCGCTGTGCTGCCGCCACCGAGCCAAAATGTCCGGCATGTCCAGGTCCGTCTCCAGCTCGTCCGGCAGGCCGTACCAGATCCAATCCGGGCCGTGGCTCGTCTGCTCGTCCCCGCACTCGTCCGCGAGCTTCTCGCCGTCGACGTCGGGCGACTTGTAGCCGGTGCGGTGGCCCCGGCGCTCGATCTGGTAGACGGGCCGCTCGCCAGCCATGCCGATGTGAACCACGACATCCACGTCCCGCGGCGCGGCGCCCGTGTCCTCGTCGCCGCCGTGCTTCGAGTCCCACAGCGTCGGCACGAGCTCCCTGACGACCTTGTAGTTGACGCGGACCGGGCCCGGGTGCACCAGGATGCGCACCCCGGGGGTGGTGCCGGGGGCTTGTCGCGCGCCGGGGTCCTTGGCTCGGAGAGGGGGCAGATGCGACGGCAGGCCTCGCGCAATCTCCCACGACGGATTCACAGGGTAGTGCTCCCGAAAGGGCTACAAACAACGGGCGCAGCAGTCAGCATTTCAGCAAAGCAAAGCATCGGGCGCACGTGCGTGTGAGCCAAGCGCCGGGAGGACGGCGGCGGGCCACATGGGCATGGGGAGATCAGGTCAGATCAGATCAATACGTACACCGAAGCCGGTGACGAGCACCGTGATTTCGTCTCGTGCTTCAGCTTGTGAACCCATTGCCGCGACAATCGGCGCTTTTCTAGCGTGTGAGGTTGAGCGAAGAGCCAGGAAGGGGAACCGGGATCCCCTCTTCGCATCAATGACCCAATTACCCCACACGTACGGCAGACGCAGGTCAGCCGCTGGCTTCGCCGTAAGCTTCGCAACGACAGCTGCCGCCAGAATATGTAAGTGGTTTCTCAATCCTCGGTTAGCAGCACCAGGGCCATGTATGCTCCCTCGCTGGATGGATATTGCACATCGCCCGCTGCACGACGGCCAAGGCAACAGTTGACCTGTCACTGGCAAGGTTTTACCTACGTGGTACATCCACGCGATGGGGTGGGCTGTCCCGGGGCATGTTTTCCATCGGGGCCGAGGCCAGTTTGCGAATGCCCGATAGACCAGTTGACCTTGGAAATACAGTTTACGCCATACTCCCTGTGGTCGGTTGTGGACTGTTTGTCCGGGTGTCTCTACTTTACTCTGCCCTCGATACGCCAATGTGTTCCTTGAGGATTTACAATCGATGCCGAACAATCTACAACAACAAACATGTAACCTTCAGTGCCTCCCCGCTCATTCTGTGAGCAACATGAAGAGCGACCGGAATCCGGAACAAAAGTCCTGGGGCGGCCGGGGTCTCGGATCGGACGCTAACCCGAATCTAGACAGTCCGCCCACCCCGGGCGGAATTCCCATGTATGGGCTGTCAACAAACCGGCGCAAGTGGCATCTTCATTCTTCTCAGCACGGCGTGAAGAGTCATTGGCCCGGGCCGCCACCGCAAGCAAGAAGATTTCTCATCTCATCTTCGCAAAGGGCTTTCATTTAAATAGATACTCTGAACCCGACCTCCCTTGGCGTTTGGAGCCAAGCCAGCAAAGACATCTTCACCTCGCCTCAAAAATCAACACCTAACCTATACCCATTCCATCCGCTGTATCCCCAGGTCACAATGGGATCGCAACCAGAGTATAGCTCGCCGCCGCAGCAGGTTGCCTTTGATGGCTTCCTCTTTGATATGGACGGCACAATCATCGATTCTACCCCGGCGATCGTCAAGCACTGGCACAAGTAGGCCCGCTCCTCCCATTACCCCTGAACGAGTGTCATTAACGAATAGCCCAACAGCATCGGCAAGGAGATTGGCGTCGAAGGAGCGGTGATCCTAGAGACCTCTCACGGTCGAAGGAGTATCGATGTCCTGAAGATCTTGGCACCGGAGAAGGCTACGTGGGACTGTAAGTCACGACCAGCTCTGTTGAACATGCATCAAGCTTGTTCAAAGAAACGACAAACTCAAAAACTCATATCTAACCTCAATGACTCTAGACGTCCGCCACATGGAGGGCCTGCTACCCAAGTTGTACGGCGAGGACGCCATAGAGATCCCCGGCGCAAGGTCTCTGCTCGACACGCTCGTCTCCGGCGGCAGCCCCTGGGCCATTGTCACGTCCGGCACGGAGCCGCTCGTCACCGGCTGGCTGGAGCGCCTGAAGCTCGCCACACCCGAGCACCTGGTCACGGCCGAGTCGGTGCAGGACGGCAAGCCGGACCCGACCTGCTACCTGATGGGCCGCGCCAAGCTCGGCCTTGAGGATGCCTCGAAGCAGATCCTGGTCCTCGAGGATAGCCCCGCGGGCATCAAGGCCGGCAAGGCCGCAGGGTGCAAGGTCCTTGGACTGGTGACGAGCCACACGGCCGAGCAGGTCGTCGCCGCTGGGCCCGACTGGGTGGTGAAGGATCTGGATTCGGTGAAGGTGATCAGTCAAGCGAGTGGCAAGGTGGTTCTGGAAATCTCAAATGCGCTGCCCCAACCCCTTGCATAGGCCGCGGATGAGTTGTCTTCGAATATTCCTGTATCGTTACTGCCTCAGAGCGGCATAGACAAGCAAGTAATCCCATAGAATGGTTCGTAATTACCCTCCCAACCATCTTGCGTTGTCCGACCATGCTACCAGATGAACGGAGGTTTCCTTAGTGCGCAAACCCAGTGCGAATAGTCGATGGTCAGGTGGCGAGCAGCAAATTGTTGCCTACGATCTGATTCAGGTTATGGACTGAGACCTCCGTGACTGGACGCAATCTCGTCAAAGTTGCTTTCTTTTCCCAACTCACACGCACCCGAGACATTTCGCTGGAGCACCCAGACAGAAGAGATCTGTTCCATGCAGGCCCATGCATGTCTCGCCACAGGCGACGATGCTCCGGCTGGCTGGGCGATACGAAGTGGTTGCAGAAGAAGCCCAGCTGTTGTGACCTGCTCACGAGCCTGGTAAGACAGTCTAGGCTGCGGCTATCGCCTAGTGGCGCTCGTAAGCAAAAAGAAAGGGAAAAAGGAAGACCAATGGCGGTATTTCTAAAGCCACGCAGTGTTTATCTCTAGTCCGGCTAGAGATTAAGCAACTCAATCCAATCTCGAGATATATTGTATTAGGCGCCAGCAAGATAATGATGACCCGTGGGATATCCCAATAGGACACTTATATTATAGACGATCGCGAGCCATAGTTCCTTCGTTACTACATTGGGCATTGCTACAATGCATGCCGAAGAAACCCACAACAACATGCCCAGAGCCTAGATCGATGAGAACTTCAGTTACTACATTATTATATAGCGTTGCTAGGTAATGGACACCGATCTGCCCACTTTATCCGACTCTGGACATTTACTGGAATCCAGGTAGAGAGTCAGCAGCCTATGGATGTCTACCAAGCAAGCAACTATAACTGGCCAATAGCTTGGACAAAAATATGAAAACTATTATTCTGCGAAGCTTTCTGGACGCACTACGGGTTCTGGAGAGATAACCCAGGAAATGGAGTGCTGGATCGATATCCTGCCCACGTTTTATATACCTAAGAACAAGCTCTTTACTAAGATTGAGATCGCAGACCAGGGCATGAGACACCCTTTTGCATATAGTGAACGGGCAAGGGATGAGGAACCTGCTAGTCGCCTTGCATTCCGAGGCAGATGGGAGGATCCTTTAGGTATAGAAGTTCTACATTACTTTACCTATTCTGGTGTTGCCTTGCTATATCGCGTTGACTCGTTTGTCGATATTCTAATCGACAACAGGCCGTTTCATACGCTCCTGGAAACACCCAGGTATTACGTATGAAATAGCTGGATAGATGACAGACTGCACTATACTAGTAACCTCGAAGAATGAATATATTGAATAGAATGAATGATGAGGTACACATTAGTACCTGCTTTTCGTATTGATTAGCTGCGTCCATCATGCCTTTAGTCTTTCCCAGCACTACGAACATCGCCGCCTGGGATTGTTCGCGATGGGCCACCTGGCAATTCTTCACGATACGACTAGGACGTGCACGCGTGGACAGTTGCGGAGGTCTAGCTGATGCATCCACAAACCAATCACCGCATGCCTCTGCTGGTTGCCGTGCACGAACGCCAACGGAAAGCCCTGGACGCACAGAGAAAGAGCCGTACCTGAACCATCGCCTTGTCCTGCGTCGCACAGCAGCTCGGGACCTGGCATTACGAAGCTCAAATCCGGAAATATCCTCATCGACCACGAGACACGACCAACACGCGAAGTGAGGATCTCCATCAAGGTGGCGCGGCACACCTCCGGCGATGCCAAATTCGCCTTCGGCGAGCATTACATACCACCGCGGACGCTACGGCTGTGGTGCTAGGGGGCCGAGAGCGTCCACCATCATGTGCTCGAGGACGGACGCCCCCCCCCGTGCTATGTGGCTCCCAACAGCCGGAAAAGCGATGTGTCTCATGCAAGGTCCCGTGAAGATGTAGCACCAGCTGATGGCGTTGTGGCATCGATATGGCCAAGCCCATCAGACGCGGGCGCACAGCTCATCTCCCTCACCGGGCCCGGCGCTGGGAGACATAGGAGGGGGGCCACGGTAGCCATTGACGCAAGATGAACAAAAAAGGCCGCAAGATAGAGCGGCGGCGCTCTGCATAGCACCTAGATGAAAGAATTGGCCGAGCGAGAAAGCAGGCTTGTCCTCCAAGATAAGCGTCATCGCGGGACGGAACGAGGGCGAATGCCTGCCGTCGGATCCAATAGCCTGAATGGCCAAACTCCTCTTGGGCGAACCGCAGCCCTTCCCGGTGGTGCCGGGCGCGCTCGACATGCCCACGGCCGCTCAAGCCCATCGCTGGCATGGGACGTCGATTCATCCACACCTTATTGTTAAACGAGTGGCCGGGCGCGCCAGGACAGGCAAGAGGCCAACCTGTGCTGCAGGAACAAGGAGATTCCCGAGGGCCGTATGGGCTTCCCCATGGCTGCGCATCGTAATAGTCAAAACGGTGAGATCTCTTGGGTGGTCACGATAATGGCGCCAAGGATGTGCAGGTCGCAGAAGAGGAACAGGGAAAAGGCACAGGTAGGCAGGGGGAGTGGGAAGAGGCCGCTGATGGCCCCGGCGCCTTCCGTTGACCGGGCTGGGCGTCCAGAGGCGCTGCTGCGCGTAGCCATCGCGAATCACCCGGCAGCGAGCTGCGACGGTCACGGTGGGAATTGGCTCGCAAATTGCACATGCGCGTTGTCGCCGAACTATCGTGAGCCCGGCCAGCCGGAGGGTGTGGGGGTGTTCCTTTACTTTTCGTCCGACCTACCTTACCTTGCATACCGAGTAAGGTATGGGAGTGCTACTGTACGGTAATTCCCACGAGCGCTTCGTAGGCGCCCCGCCCCTTTTTTTCTTCTTCTTCTTCTTCTTCTTCTCTTTCTCTTTCTCTTCCTTTGCTTGCCCGTCGTCCCCTGACGGCTGCGTTGCATGCCCCCCTGGACGACCCGCCAGCGTTCAGAAATCAGCCCAGATCTCTTCGAAGGGGGTCACGATGCGTGCTGTGCATTTGTGACTTAGACAGGCGCGCGCGCACGGGTGCTGCCGTCTGACTCGAGGTGGATGCACGCACCTACCGAATGCCTGCCATCGAGGTGGAAAGGAGAAGAAGGCCTTTTTTTTTTTCTTTCTTTTTCATTTCTTTTTTCCCGCCTTCCTACAGTACAGTACTCCCTTTCTCATGCACAGTTTCATTCGCGCTTCGCGTAAACGAGCGAGGGTTCCTTGCTGGAAGCGAGACGGCTGCATGAGAGAGACGCCGGACAGCGGTGCGAAAGGGGCGCGCCCGCAGAACGCCGCTTGTGCCTGCTCTCAGGTTTGAGGCTCAATAAAACAAAGGCACAGGCACGGCAGGAATAATCACGTCCAAGGTGACGGTGGCGCACCCATCAAGCTGAGATCAGAGATGAGTAAGGCGTTGTGATGTGTGATATCGCAGTTGGGTGGTGTTGAGGTTGTGCTGCACGTGTGACTTGTCCACCCTCTGGAGCGGCTACACGTCGTGGAATAGCACTCGCCAGAAGAAGCGCTCGCCGTGTCAGCCAAACTGGTTTTATTGACCATGGATCCCTCGCAAGGCATTCTCTGCTGCATATCATGTCACTCCGGAAAAAGGGGTGCATGCAACCGGCTTCCACGGGGATGAATGCCCCCTGTACCTGCTTGTCAGGCACTACGGTCCCCCAGATCTCAGGACAAGGCCTCGCTCACACAATAGGGCTGGACAGCCAGCGTGATTCGTGGGAAAGGCAGTCATGTCAAGATACTGTGCCTTGGCAATGTGACAGGTCGTATTTCCCTCTCCGGGTTACTGGCAGTGTACAGTGTGCAGTGTCCAGTGTGCAGCAAGAAGTGGCCTGGACTTACAGTAGATGCGTAGTAACCGCCGGCTGTTTCGCCATGCCTCTCTGCATCCACATACTTGCGCAAATGATCGAGTCCAGAGCTAGCAAAAGCTTGGGATCGAAGGCAGACAAAAGCTCGCGTCGATGGGGCCTTGCTGGGGGGTACTGAGACATTATAGCGGGACTGTGCATCGGCGGGCAAGAACAAAGCAGTTAGCACGTCGTCCCTCCCGGGAGCGTAGCGTCCAGATTGAAGTACTTTGTACAATATAGTGGTTTGTGTCTGCTTCGGGGGGTGTCTCTCAATCTCCCAACAGCACCTGGACCCTCTTCTTTTATTGAATTAAGCTTCCGGGTTGCGTTGCGTTGCGATACGCAACCCGTCCGCCAACTGAAGGGGCCCGCAAAAACCCTTTTCCTTTTCCTCTTCCTCTCCCTCCCTGTTCTTCGCCCAATAAACAATACACATCAACATCGTAGGGTACAGGACAGGACAGCACAGGACAGAACAGGATAAAAATTACCTGTGAGATAAGGCAGGGCGAGGTACCTGCATGACATCGGCCGGCCATGTACCTTCATTTGTCCCGCCCACCGTCATATTGCCTGTAAGGAAATTTCCATAAGCCTTCTTTCGCCTGTTTTTGTTTCCTTCTCCCCCTTTTCATGATTGTTTTTTTCAGCTACCGGGAATCTCGACCGTCCCCTTTGGCGCCTGCCAAGGCGTCGGGAAATGCCATGTGGTAGATTGAGGAATGTAAATGACCGACCACACCCCTCACCCCCCCCATCTCGCTCCACTTCTACTCGCATGTCCGAGTGCTGCGAATGGGATGAGGAGGAAATCGGGCGCGATGCCGGTGGCTTCCCGCCATGTTTACATGGCACTAGTAGCACTGTAGCTATGAGGACGGTCCTGTACTAGAGCATGTACGTACGTACGCACCGCAAAAGATGTAAAAAGATGGAGGTGAGCCACCAGACCCATCACACACGTGGCCGTCCGGGACCGACTGGAGCTAATCTCGCCCGTCCCCCCAATCCTGGCCCCTGCTCCACACCAGATTCCCATTTCCAGACTCTGCTATACCCCCCCCTTCCTCGTCTCAATCCAATATGACCAGAGTTAAGGCTACCTATTTTAAAGCCACGACTAGCGTTCTAGTACGGCGAATTACCGTTTCCTCTCCCCAGTGACGGCGACGGAGAAGCTCGACTTTGCCTGGCAAACGCTAAGCTGGGAGGGAGACAACCCCATTCCGATAACGTTGCGCCTTCCAAAACGTACGCCATCTCTGGCTGGATCACATACTAGTAAATGCTTTCAAAGCACGTTCACGGCCGTAAACTTCAACTCGGCCCCAAGGTCGTGCACCTCTGGCTCGTCGGTAACCCAGCCACGAAGCGGATCATAATTGGGCCTGGTCGACCTGTTCCGTGCCTGACGGCAGCTGCATTGCTGCTCCGGCAGCCAACCGAGCCTGGCGACCCAGGTGACGCTGGCAGGACGCAAGCCTCCAGCGCCTCTTTTCCTTGCGGCCTGGCTCAGAGTACGGAGTATGCTGTGCAGGACCCGAATTGGCGCCTTGCCATCGCTCGCACCAGTTGGAGCAAGGCACATGGGGTGAGCGTAGCTGTATATTCAAGCGTGCACAGAGAGAAACGAACGCCTCTAGAGCATTCGTTGTTTTGCTCTGGACGTGACAAAAAAAATCAACTTTTTGTTGTGTTGTCCACCGTTCTATCGTGCAAGCCAGGGTGACCCTTGCTCATCAGCGCCGAAGCCAAGTTGCGAGCGTCGCTTGCCCGTCGATCAGGTAGGTCTGCTGGGGCCGACCCACTACTGGCCGTCATTTGAAGTACGGTAGCTGTTTACCCGGAGCAATCCGACGGGCTCTAGAAGTTCTTGGGAAGCTGAATTCAGATCATGCCAGGGGTATGATTGAATTGTTGCTGCGCGGCCGAGTCAAGTCAGCCTTGAGCATCACATCTCCGGCGTCACTATGCATGTGGGAAATCGCAACGAGAAGCATCACCTCAGGCCAACCCCTGCCCTCGAGCCCTCGTCCTGCCTTGATTTTGCGTCCCAGTTGCTATGTATGAGCGCCAGGTTGAGCACATATGCCTTTCTTCAGCAACCAGGGCCTCGCGGCAGTGCGCGCCCGCAGAAATCTGGTATACCGTGCAGGGGGGACCGCGCTCAGCTCCCCTTTGCGAAGCCTTGTTCAGCCCGTCTCCCTGGACGGCTCTCACGCCTCGCTCACTTTGTGAGAAGGGACGGGCTCCCCACAATGCCACCCGGACGGTTGGTATGCCTCCCGGCACGATGCGCTAGACGACTCCGTCGTACGATTGTCGACGGAAAAGCTTGGTTCGTAAATTGTCCAATCAGCAGGCCTAACGGCAGAGCAAAGAGCTTAGACGAACATTTTCCTAAAGTCGAATCGCTCTGGCTAGTTCATGTGTTAGTGTTTGTTGTACGGCCGATGCCACACGTTAAGTTAGTAAGATAATTAATTAGCTGCTCCCATGTACCTGGGCCACGGTCCAGAGCCGGAACGTACAGAGCCCTTGGCGCTACACCGCTAGCTTGGCGGCGCCGTTCCACTGCCCTCATCACCTCACGATCATGTCCCAAGCTTCATGTCTGAGCCGACGTGGAAAAGGGGGTGGGGGAGATGCACCGGGAGTGGAGCAAATGATTGGGAGTGCGGCATGCATCTCGAGACGGCCAGTTGGTGGAGTGAGACAGGCCCGGTAGTTGAAGCTACACTCGGCCATGGGTTCCAAAACGGTCAGTACTCTCCTGGCTGCAAATGTCAGGCCACGGTCCATGTAACCTCCGTCAGCTGGGCTCGCAAGCTAGCCCGCCAAAAAAAAAAAAAAAAAAAAAAAAAAAAAAAAAAAAAAAAAAAAAGATGGATGCCTGCCTCGCAGATTGGGTCGTGGTTGGTCTTGCCATGCTTCCACATCGGGATGGACATGGAGGGTAGCTTAAGTTTCGGATTGCCTATCTGGGGCGTGAGAGTCGGCTGTAGCGTTGAAGCATCTTTTGGCTGCCTCGGACGGCCAAGCCCAGCGCCTCCCTCGTCCCACGCGTAACAACCTTAGCCGCCCATGATCGAGAACCGACAAATGGTTCGGTCACGATGCCGGGAGAGCTTAGACTTTTGCTTCTTGCTCTCCTCGGGGTAAGGTACCTTATTCCACTCTTCCCGAACTTGTGTTCTCGCCTCATGGTGCGGCGGCCCCATGTTCAGTCCAACTCTGCTCAAGGTGAGGCGGTAAGCATTTCCTGCCTCGTGGCTCTAGGTTCGAGTCTAGACCCCTCTAAGCCATCGAACAGTAAACGGCGCCGCCGTGAACTGACAAATGCCTGCCAAAGGCGGTACAGAACCGTTCAATGGTGGTGAAACCGTCCGCGCAAGCTTGCGGACTCCTCAGGGTTTTTCATGGCTCAAACCAACCCTTTTCTGCTAAAGTTTACCATTGCGTGGGCGGGTTGACGTGAGGCGTCGCAAGAAGTACATGGACGAGGCCCGTGACCAAGTCGCTTCGCCAGCTCGCTTGGTGTTGGTGTTGTCGGCAATTTTCCCCACCCAATTGGCACTAAGATCTCCCCAGAATGATCGACCGCAAAATTTCCGAATATGCCTCAACCACACTTCAATGCTAGCTTCTCGCCCAAAAGCCCTCCCGTGCTGCCCAGTCTCAATCTCAGGGCTCGAGCCGGTGTCTAGATCTGGAACATCCCGCTATCATCCATCATACGGCCTCTACTTTGTGCCCATTTGTCTTTACGGACAGATCGCGCTGCCGAGTCCGACGTAGGGAGTTCCCACTTTTGGTCTGGCGGCACGCGACGAAAACCCAAGCCGCCTGCTAGTATCCAGCATCAAAACACGACCCGAGGTGGAGCATACCTCGCCTCTTGTCGTCCCATTACTTTCAACAGGCTCTGAGGCCACCGCCATCGCCAATACAGTGTTGCTCCGCTGAACAGTGGCGAACACGCAATTCTCAACTGGGTGGCTCCTACAGGACTAACGGAAGTGTATCAATGCTTTCATCGTCACCGATTCACTCCGCGCGCTCCTCACCCCTGCCCTTCTGGCTCACTAAACGAGAAGAGAGAGAGTCCCTCTAGCTTAGCGCCTTGGTTGTCTTACCGTGCTGCTGGCTTCTCTGCCCCGAACTAGGCAACCAGCCCGGTCACCATTGCGTCTTATCGGCTCCGAGCAGGAACTGTCTTTGGGACTCTTCTAGGTCTGGTGACGCAAGACGTAAAAAAGTCGATCCTTGCATTGTTTCGGCCACGGATCACAGGGGCCTCTTTGCACGCTTAGGCTGATCTACGAGATCTGCCATGACCGTCGCTCGGGACCTAGCGTCTCCGGAAAATCTTGCACAGTATTTTCAAACGGAGCTGGAAATCCAGTAAGCCAATCCATGCCTAGGCTGGATGGCGATTACCGCATGCAGATGCTCAGGGATTAACCTCGTAGACTCCTTTTCAGCACCGCCGTCCTAACGGTGCTAGAACGCCGACAGTCTCCAATGTGCATGCACATTCATCCTCCCCAAGCCTGTTTCCGGTCCCAACGCTTAACACACAATGCATGTTGCTGTGAGACTACTACGGCAATTGTCGTGGTGCTGGATAAACATCGACACAGACTTATCAATTCGAGAAGTTCGTTCTCTTCCACTGGGATTGGGATCCACACGCCGCGCCACGGGAATGACCTGGCTGATGCTCAATGACACTGGCATTGGCTGAGCTCCTCTTTTGTCCCTTCCCTGCCTAACATATTGTCATCCCAGACTTGTTTCGGAACGGCATACTCTTGCGAGGTTGTGCACACCAAGGCCACCGGCTCTATGTGATTAGTACGACCAGACTCCTGGATCCGCATGTGGCCATTTGATCTCCTTGCCATGCCTCGCGACGAGGAAGAACTTGGCAGGTGCCGAGTTCTCAGCCCTGGAAGACTTTGGTGCCAGAGCATCCTTTTCTGCAAGCCACGTCGCCATCAGGACAAGGCACTGCGTAAGTTAGAGCCCGGAACGTTGTATCGTGGTCATCAGCCAGCCAGAACCTGCTAAGTCTTGCCATGCGCAGGCGCCGGTCAGATGCGTCTCCACATGGCAATGACGAGGATGCATTTACCAACACAGGCGCCCAAGGGACTGCACAATTTGATACGGGCTAACCCGGAATTGCTGCCTATCCAGCAAATGTCCCCTTCGCGCTCCAGGAATTAGAAACCTCAGGGGCTGTGCTGTATGCTCATTCTTGAACGCTTTGTATACAAGCAGCCTCGTGGCTCCTCACACGACTAGAAAAAGCAATAGACTTGCCAACTTTTTCATGACTTCGACAGGAGAAGAGGCGGTTAAACATGCAGATACTACGTGTTGTACACCCTGGCTCAAACAAGAGAGAACATGCTTCGCAACACTTGTCCAATTGGGCACGGGATCCTCGAGGTAACCAAGGCAAGTCCCCTCTCCTGCAGGCAGTTCCAGGCATCATCATCGTGCACCAGTATTCCGGTCTTTCGATGACGGACAACGTCCTGCCACGTGGGGTGGTGTAGCGGAGGAAGTGACGCATTAGGTAGCTTGACCGTTCTCATATCGACCTGTGCGCGGTCCAGATTGCGTTATCCAATGCAGGTCCAGAGTGGTTCTATTGTCTTCTGATACTGCCGGTCGTTGTGCAGGCGATTCCGGACCACAGGCGAACCCACTTATCTAGTCGGGGTCGGTCCGTTCGTCATCCTGGATGCGAATAGCGATCCCATGTCCTGCATTGCTTTGGGCGTGGGTTTGCCCTTTGGATGTTTATTGCCATTCCACCAAATGGTCTTCAGTGGGAAGATGACCAGCAACACACTGTCTGGTCTCTTGTCTTAGAAGCCTACAACAGGCTATAAAGTCAGAGCGAGCGCTTTAGTTGGTCTAATTCTGTTGACGCCCGTTGCTTGACACGACTCCAGGGGTGTTGCTCTTCTGAGTCCTCTTGGTGGGCTGAGGAGACTTCAAGAGTTTGTGCGATCAAATCTCAAATCTCATCTGCCAAATTCTCGAATATTTACACCCACTCAAAAGGGAGACACACCGCCGAATTTGGACACTACGTCCCAAATGATGTCCTGCAAAAACCCTTGTCTATCGTTGGAGCCAATCAATCGTGCTTGACTCGGCGTCGGATACCACAAGCGGGAAAGGTGCTGTTCCTCGATTGGGATGATAGGCTTGTCCAGGTCGAGGCTGTGATGTAGTGTGATTGGATGAAGCAGCGCAGAGCAGCTCGATGGGGAATCGACTGCGTGGTTCAGGTGGAACCAGCTGGGTGGCCTGGGGAGGTCGCGATATTACTGGGCGATGGGGCACCAGGAGACGGAGACGCCGAGAGGAGGCCCGTTTTGTAGAGAACCGTACACGCCAACACACCTGCGCAAAATTGGACAATTGCTACCATCAGCGTGTACGGAACCGTGCCTTAGTACGGATTGGGAATTCGTCACACCCTCCTGTTCTGCTTTCGGGGACATGAGCGTCGACATGGAGGCGAGAGCTTTCCCCGTCTTTGACGCTGCAGGTGGCTCTAGCACCCCGACGACAAAGACGGTGTGCAGGGCGCCAGGGGCGACGATGCAACGATTAGGATGAGACCCTCCTTGCCAAGCAAGGATTTTGAGCACGCGGGCTGACGAACGGCAGCAAGGTAGTTCAGGTACTCACGAAGACATGCATCCCATGAGTCTGCGGGGCAAGCCCCGAAGCAAGCATTCCAGAGCAATTCGAAACGAAGGAACTGTTGACAGTCCTAGTGCAGTAGCAGTAGTGTAACGTTGAGATCGTGAAGTTGCTGTGGTATGTTCGTCCCTCACGCTAGAGGACTTTGTTGGAATATTCCATGCACTGTTCAGAAAGGTGCCTGCCAAAGGAACAGCATCGGTGCCATTACAGAGAGATGCCGTAGTCTAGATGTGGTGTGGTGACCCTACGGGACCAAAGGTAGATTGGAGGCGGAGAATTCCCTTAGGTGGTACGGCAGGTTCGGCGTTGGCGCACGGCATACTACTCTGTGCCCTTGTCAACCGTATTTTAGCAATGCGTCACAGCGGCAAGGAATACAACCAAGCGAAGTTCGGGAGATTCGCACCCGTCAGCTAGCGCATCACAATGCAGTGAACCCGCGGTGCCCATTGGCAGCATCGGTTGTCCCACGCGGCATCGAGAACCAAAGAACGGCTGAAAGGCACACGTAAAGGGTGTGTTGATGCCCCGTCAACCAAGAACTATGCAAACGGCACTTGATAGGTGGACAAACGGCTCGCTTAAGCATCATGGGAAGCATTGCAGTTCTTACCTTAAGGTATGGAAGAGCACGAGAAAGTAGCAAACGGTCCAGAGCACCCTGCAAAGTATTGGGAGAGGAGGAAAAGGTTGCCGGATAGCATCCCGTCCAGTCGAGTGAGACCAGAGAGAGGGGGAAAGGGAGGGGACGTACTCTATAGGTACTTGCCTCGGTCTGGTCTGCCAACCCTACTACCCTATCTGTATTGAAGGGACGGGAATGTTATCTGAGCAGGAGGAGCAGGAGCGGCAGGAAGGGGTGGGCAGCCGTGCTGGGCTTCCGTCAGGAGCGCGATACGGAAGTGCTTGACACCCATTTGGACATCTCGCCACCATTCTGCTCGCTTACTGTGCATGTAGCATGTAGTAGGGTGCTAGCAAACGTCTGCAGCCTGCGTAGCTGAGAACCAAAGTTTGCATGTTTGATTGCATCGAGCAGTGCCTTGTTTCTAAGTGTGGACTGACACCACCACCAAAGCGTTTCTCGTTCAGGTGCTTACAGCCAAGAGCAACTTCCGATGCGGCTACCTTTGCTCTGGAAACTGATGCACACCTCCGCATCATCCGCAAAGACAAGACAGAATACGATTTCCCCATACACAACAAGATAGGGGGGAAATTGAAACAAAACATAAAGACACCAATCAAGAGATTGTTAAGCAGCTCAACAATTCCTCCCACCGTGACAGTATTTACTGGCTGCTCCTAGTCATGCCAACGTCCGTTACGGAGTGGCTACCTCAAAATCAGCAGGGCTCGTGCTTGGGGACCCGTTAGAATCGCCTTGGCTGGTGCCCAGTGCGCCTGAGATCCCTCGTCCTCAAGAGGAAGCTGCGCCAACAGGGTACACATCCGTACGGTGGAGGCATCGTTAGGTCACGCCATTCGGTGCATCTACAGCATGGAAGTTGTGTGGAGGCCGGCCCTTCTCAGGGCTCAGTGAGACGCACTCTGGTAGGTGAAGATGCGGGCCTGTGAACCTCCCTGGTTGCAACCGGGGAGCCATCCAGTAACCAGGGACCCCAGTCTGACCGGGCCATTTTCCCACGAGGGCCATGTGCCATTCATGTGCAGGGAGAGCCGGGGTGCTAGGGACGACTGAGATGGCGCAGACCCCGAGCTTTTTTGAGGGCGTCAAGGTCGGCGGTCCAGTTATGTAAGTCCTATCCACTGGAAGTTTGGCGAGGATTTCCATTCACGTTTGCTGCTGCCAAGCGCCGTAACTTAGGATGGGTGGATAGATAGATAGATGAATGAACAGCGCTTCGACGGTGTGTTTTAGCTTGAGTACTCGAGGGCGCGGTTCTTCACCACCTACGTGGTCTCGGTTCTCGAACACAAAGCGACTCACTCTGCTGTCGAAACCCTTGTCTCTGTTCCACGCTGTAAGTTTTTCTGCATGCTACTCTCTCGACTTGCCTCCCCCGCCCCTCTCCCTCGCTATCTATCGCCTGTTCGACGTCCCCCCTCCAAGCTCATCTCGTTTGTCGCTTGGCCTCCACTTCACAGGGGGTTCATGGGTGACGTGAACAAGTGGAGCCCCGGAAAGCATCACGGGCGAGAAGAAGGAGATGGGCTACTGTGCAAAAATAGAGTGCGTTCTGGCGATTCCAGTGCCGCAGCACCCTACAAGCAGGAGTGACCACAACACGTACGTCAAGAGTCAACCGAGACGGGATCAGCAAGTAGGGCGTTCCACTAAACGATTTGCAACCGGCTCGGGCCACATTTTGAATGCACATCTTTACCTCAGGGCCAGGGCGCTGAGCAATGGAAGAATAACGAAGCTTTGGTCATGGTAGTCTTCACGCAACGCTCCGTGCATCTGTATCGTCCTCTGTTGTTTGTCGAGCACCTCCCCCATGTAACCAATCCGCAATCAGCTGCCTCGACATGAGGTACGCACGACGTGCAGCACACCGGACGCAAGTAAAAGTCCGAGAAGAAGGGGGTCAAGCAGCAGCTTACAGGGGCACAATTCTGCTTGGGGTGAAGGCTAGGAGAGGGTGAGTGGGCCATGAAGCTTGGACGAATGGGGTAAGTAAAGCATTGCACGTACAGTACCTCCAGGCGCGGGAGGCACTCTCGCTGGCCTTGCGTCTGTCTGCCAGACCTCACATGCCCCCATCCAGCGAGGCCGAGTGGCCTGGCTCGCATACAAGCGGATCCAGTACCGGCTACGCAGGGTGCCCAGAGGCCTCGAGAAGCACTGCAGACTGTGGTGTACCTCAGCTGGCCGTACCCATGCCCGCCGCTTCGGTTCCATGGCCCCACCCATGTGTCCTCCACTGCAAACCCCCAGCGCAAAGGCAAGACCTCAAGACCTCACCCCCCACCCAAGTGAATGCCAGGCAAGGTACGTACCTCGCCTTACCTCACACTTACCTGAGCAGCATCCCTCCCACGTTCCGTTGTTCTTCGCGCCCTCGCGGATGCTTTGTCGCTTTTCCCCTTTCGCCGCCCCTGCAGTTGCTTTGTCGCACTCCACTCATGGGCAGCCTTCACTCGCTGTCCGTCCCTTGGTTGTACTGTACGGCAACTGTGCGCGACGCTGGGGATCGGGAACACCAAGAGAGACCCCTGAGGTCATCGTGGTCATAACCCGGACGAACTAGCATTCCAGCCCTGCCCTCTTCCTCCCATTTTCCCCAGGGCGTCCGTACTCTCGCTTGATCGCCCACTCTTTCTCACTCGTCCCGACATCTCCTGTACGTACGGACAGGGACCGTCTTCATCCTGCCGCGGTCGGTGCGGTGGGATGGTGCTATGTACGGATATCCTCCGCCCTTCCACGAGGGAGTGGACGGACCCATTTCGCCCAGGGAACTCCACGGCGACATGACCCTACGGCTAATGGACCTGGCGCCGCCACCCACCACCCTCCGCTAGGCTGCATCCAGCACACCCTCCACTGGCTTCGTCCTTGCGCTGCCGCTTCGCTCCGCTTGGCCGCCACTGCCCTTAGGCTGCCCATTGCCTACCGGCCGCCTGTGACCTAATGGGTTCTGGGCGTGACCAAGAAGCCAGCGGGTAAAAAAACTGCAGCAGGGTCAAAGGGAGGCTGCACAGTTTCTCGCTCTCGTGCAAACTGAATTGCTCTGGCAACAGAATGAAGACACACAGCCGCCTGAATCATCAAGAGAGTCTATCCCCCAAATGGCCTCTGGATCCGACCTGGTGGCCAATTTGGGGAAAGTAGGAAGAGGAGCACCAGTCTTCCCGCCTGGGCACCTTACGCCCATCGCACCACGATCTCCGATGCTCCACACCCCGAAGTTATCTCATCGACCTGAGGTACCTGGGCTGCGGAGACCTGGATGTACCCACCGGCTTGAGGCTGCAGGCTAAGGTAGGCACACAAGGCGAGGTAACCAGCCATGATCCCCTCGCACAAGGCCCAGGGGTCTGGTCTAGCTGCGCTTCCGTCACCCCGGTCTGCATGGTGAACCCACACGCCTCTCACAGACCACAATGACGGGTCGAGGCGCTGGGCAATCCCGTCAGGCCCTTTCCCTGTCAAGCAGCCAGACCCAGAGGGACTGTGCTGCAAATCCCGTCTCCCCTCGTCCCTCCAACCCTTCATCTACCTCCGACGCCCTCCAGTCAACTCGTCCCTCGTTTCCCTGTCCCTTTGCTTTCCGATTGTTTCCTACTCTTATTAGGACGATCATCCCCTCTGTGAACCACGTTCTTGAGGGCAGACTTTAGTGACTATTTGTCTCACCTTCCTGTACCCTTCCTCGCTTCCTTCCAATACATCTGACCATCTACTCGACATCCACTCCCTTCTTGTGGAACCAACATCTCCAGATAGGCGACCGGATCCAAGGTCTTTGGGTTATTAAGAAGAATCAACTCTCCCCATCACTGGTACAAATCAGACTTTTGTCGACCAATTCGCTCTTCAACACCGCCATTCGTTTCTGGAAGGCCCCATCACTAGGCTTGACCTCCTTCGCACTTCTTTCACTCATTACTTATGTACACTCGCTCTTGAGCCGCTCATTATCTCGAATTCCGGGCTTACCTTGGACAACCATTAATAACTTTGACCCATTGGAATTGTCTTACTCTCGTCTACAATAATCTGCATTGCACTCCATACGGTGTAAAGACAGATGGAGTCCTTTACACAGTCGCAATGGCCAGCATGGACCTACTCTGGGCTTGATCCCTTTTCTGGGTACAACCAGGTGCAGACCTACCCGACATACCTCGCCGACTCCATTGAAGCCGCCTACCAATCCCACCAACAACATCTGGTTCATCATCATCAAATGTCCAGGACTACTGAGTCAAAACCTCGCTTGTCGAAGGAGGAAGTAGAGATCCTCGAGGCCGAATTCCAAAAGAACCACAAACCAAACAGCAGTACTAAGAAGGCTCTCGCAGAGTCAATGAGGGTCGATAATGCCCGCATCAACGTAACTCAACACCTCCTTGCAAACGCGTCCCCCAAGATGCTAACTAGACACTAGAATTGGTTTCAGAACAGACGTGCTCGAGAGAAGAAGGAGAACAACATCCGGGCCTACGAAGCAAGGCAAAGAATGGAGAAGGAGAAGACGGACGCATCATCCGGCAACGAATCTGGAGAGGACGTTCATCGTGACTCGGTTGCTTCAAGTGCACCATTTCCCGAGCCACGCAAACAATCACGCCTAGCAAACATCTCTTCCGAGCCCTCCCCACACAACTCAAACTCCGACACCTACAGCGAAGTCGGTCCCGGCACAGCCGATGAACACGATAGCACTACGTCTCAGATCTCCGCCTCTGATCCTCTTACAGATGACTTGGGCGCATCTGACAGCGATTGCCTTTCGCCGAAGCTTGAGGAGCACTCTAGCAACAGTGGCAGCCAGATTGGCGCTTACCTCGCCAGCACATCTCCCGTGCAGGCCTCAGATGTTTCTCTGCAGTCCTTCGATTCACTTGATCACATGCAAGCCAAGTGTTCTGAGTATCTGTTAGACACCTACCAGCCACTCGTTGGGAACGATACTGAGACACTTGCTTCCTCGTTCTCGTCTCAATCTTTCGCCAGTGAGCAGACCTTCCTTGAAGGCTCACTGTTGCGGGAAACCCCACATCTCCAAGGACCTCATGAGCAGGGCCACGATTTTTCCGAGTCAGAAATTAGCCCTGCTATGCACCTCAAGACCCCTCCCGCCATTGATATTGCGTCGAGACGCAACCGCCGACCACCGCCCCTGTCCATTAATGGCTCACGTAGCTACTCCTACAACATTCCGAAGACAGCAGTTGATCTGTCCAAACGCGGACAATTCGGTAATACGATGCGCCGTGTTGCATCTGTGAATGGTATGGGGCGCATCGCCAAACCATGCTCAGGAACACCTCGCAGTCCCTTCAGCGAGCGCAAAGCAGAGGGTCTTCTGCAACTAAACCGGCCCCCGAACATGAACTTGACAAAGGGGTCCATCGCGCCACCGACACCAAACACCCCCGTTGTTGCACAACACCTCTCCGTAGATGAAGCACTTGCATCCGGAACCTTTTCACTTGACGATAAGTCGCCGTTCTCCAGCATGGTCGTCCAGGACCCTACATTGCGAACTCCGCCTACCACGCCTGGCATCATGGACCAATTCTTCAGCCTCAACGCCGCCTACGACTCCTCCATGCCTGACGAGCCCCTGGCCACGCCAGGTTTGGGGCGCTTCCCCGGAGAGTTTGAAATTCCGGATATGTCGACAGCGGTGCCTAGCTACCTCACTCAAGATTGTACAAGTCAGCCAGAAACTCCGCTGTACGCGCCTCACATGGGCCCTGCGTACTTCGGATACAGTGGGGGAAATGCTGAATACAATTGGTCTGAAGTATCCTCTTCGGCCAAGTCCTCTCCTGGCCAAAACTCGCAGCGGGTTCAGTTCATGAACATGACTGCATCCAACTTTTCCTAAAATAGGAAGCAACTTGTTCTTAAAGAGCATTCGACAGTTCACATAACTCCATCGTTCATTTTGTCATTTCAAATATGCTAGCGTTGCCAACGAAGCGGCCTACTCTACACGGTAGCTGTCATATCCTGCATTTCATAGCGAATTTCCACTCGGCAGTTATGCCCTGTAACATAAGCAACATTATGTTTTCTCATTTCAATCAAAACTGGCGATCAAAAGCGTTGATCTATGTCTTTTCTTCTTTTTTTTATTTTATTACTTTGGCTCATCTTCTTGAGAAAGGTTTCCGCGGAGGTGAGGAATCATGGCGGGTCTGACACGGTTTAATGTAATTTGGAACGTCACCATTCTGGTCGCAAAGGCGTACGGCAATTGGGGAGAGCGGAATCATCAGGGCCCGTGTATGAGCAAGAGCAACACAATTGAACCGGTTACGGAGGCATCACAAGTGGTTTGAGGTACTGAATTGGACTACACGAAGGATGGGTTGTACATGACGGATGATGATGGGGCAACAACCAGCAAACAAGCCCCGACAGGCAGCGTACGGATCAGCCAATAGCAAAATAGAGAAGTTTGAAAGCATGTGGTATACCTTTTCCCAGAGAACGAACGTGACGTGATTAGCATATGTGGTTTAGGTGACGGTGATTAGCGCCCTTGAAACCCAGCGAGTGGAGATGACGTTGATCTTGGTCGACAACGGGGAACAAGCTCCGGCTAGTCGCCAGTGTTGAGCGTGGTGCTTGCCTGATTGAGGACAGCCACTGGATGGGTGCTCCAGAGTAGGTCAGTTGGGTCGTGGCGCCCAGGGCTGAAAAGCGTTGAATTGCTCGTGGAAGACCTGGGGATGCCGGTGAGCTATGCGCCGTCAAAGGTCGAGGCCCAGACCCTTCTAGGCGGAACAGATGACACTTGGTCCCCTAAAAACCGAACGTTACGTCGTGCCATTCATGCTCGGCGCTAACTGTGGTCGAGGGCGACAAGCAGATTTGGCGCGGGACGCCTGGGGTTTGCTGACATCTTGAAGCCATCAAGCGCTGAATTGTTGTTTGGGAAAACCCCCCCCCTTTTTCCTAACCAGAAGCGAAGCCGCCCAACGCCACCATTCCAGCTGCCGAAGCAAGGTTTCCTCTCCCGGGGGCTGCGGGAAGGCAAACTCAAAGCCACCTAGTCCGCTTTTTCCCTTTGGGCCCAATTGTTCCAGCTCGATGGCGGGGTCTCGAGACCCGGGTTCCGGGAAACGTGGACCAGCAAGCCGGTAACGTAAGGTTTTTTTTCCATACGACGGGTATGCGGTTCGCCGAAGGTGACTGGAATGTGGAAAAGGACCCTCAAGGCGGCAAGGTTGACGACCCCTACGATGTCACTGCGAAGAGAACAAAAGAAGAAGAAGGGGGGGAAAGGGAAGAGCGCTATTCCCGAAATGCGATAAGATCAAAACAAATGAATGCGAACGTCGCAGCCAACCACCAAGCCTCAGCTCAACATGCGTCCTGTGCGCATCCAATTCGGGCGTCAGTCACCCTCGCCGTCCAGCCTAACCATCCTTCCTCCAACCCCACCAATATCTAAGTCGAGGCCGAAAAGAGAAAGCCCACGCAGATGGATGGGGGGTCGTTGCTGATCCGATGGGCAACCAGCCAGTGCTAATGACGGCCGCATCCGCGGTACATTCCCAAAGAGGCAAGCAAGTACCCCGATCGAGACCAGTTCCACTGTCGATCATTTGCCGTGTTGAAGAGCTCCCCGTCTTTTGCTTCCTTGCAGCCGGGTCCTTTTGCGCTGCACGCAGGTACCATGGCCCTCTGTCGGGAGGACGAAAAGGCAAAGCGACGTGAGGCCGTGACGCCAAAGTTAAGGTCCAGGCTCGCCAGGGCAGCGCATCCCGTTTTTACTTCATGGTCCATGCGTGTCCCATTTCCATGGCACCGGCGACGCTGGGGTTTTGTTTTACCTTACCGACCACCATCCTTTAACTCCGCGCTACCTGCGTCCACCTGAAGCGGCGGGACGTGCCAAGGTTCTGTGTTGAGGGGAAATAACTTAGGTTCCTCGAGAGTTGGATCGTCGGCTTGCGTAGCCGTACAGGTCTTCATGTGCACTGTAAAAGCGGTGCGGGCAGGGATCCTTCCGGAGCCTTTCGACGCCCGCAATCAGGAAGGATGGGAGGCAAAAGGCCGATCCATACGTACTCAGGCCAGCAAGAAACTATCCGCACTTGTGACTCGGGTTCGGTGCTGTAATCTCAATTCCCCTTCTCTTTTGCTCGCTCACTTGCTCGTGTTCTCCTTCTCGTTCAAGGCACGTCGGGCCGAAAGTCAATCCCAGTGGAGGATGCAAATGCGCATGTGCTTGCGTGTTGCGATGATTTTAGGTTGGGCATTCGGCCACTCTTGGCTCGGCTTGTGCAGCCCAAGTCAGAACTAAGCAGACTTCTGACCACCTTTTTGGTTGACACAACGTCGGCTTGGTGCATCACTCTATGCACGAGTGAGTTCAAGCGGCGTGGGATGGTGGTGTTCGACTGTGGCTGTGGCTGTGGCTGTGCTGGAAAGCCAAAGTCGCGGTCTGCCACGCCCCAGAGGTTCAATGCCATCATTTACGCGTTCTGCGGAAGACCCACACTCCAGAACAATTTGTGGTACACGGTGCTGAAGCCCGCATGTCGTATGCTCAAGGTCGACTGCCGCTTTGTATGTATCGACGATAGACTCGCTGTCCTGTATGGCCTGCTCTACAATCGCCCCATGATATATGCTTCATTTGCGGCATCATGACACGCCTCGAGTGAACGAATTCTCCTCATTCATGTCCTCTTCTGCTCCGCTCGACGCAGACGCGTCGCGTCCGAGATCCGGCATCCTAACACCTAGCTCGGAGGGTAGCTTGAATCGTCATGATGTTGCCCTACCGTTGGACACTCGTAAGCGGAAGCGGGCTGACTCGATAGCCCTGGAGCATCTATTGAAGCCTTCAATCGCCATCAAGGTAGAATCTTATCTCGAGCTGCCGAGGCTGTCGCGTATCACTAACAGCGAAGCAAAGCCGCACCCTCCCAACTTGCAAACTCAACCTCGAATATTGCTCCCTTTGATGTTATTACCTCGAAAGTATCTCCCCTTGGCATACATAGACTTCGCCGCCGGAACCTCGGACTACTCGGGCCGTGTTGTCGAATCGCACATCAAGATCCTGGATTTGGAAAGCCGAGTCGGCTCTACTTCCAGTGTCCTCATCGCCCGATACGATCCACGCGGGACCATCTACGCACTCGAGAGACACGAGCACGGCCTCTATATTGTGTGCCAGCTTGGCGCATGGGTCGATCTTCAAGACTTGAAGCAGCATGCCACGGCTGTCTCGCCTGACCGAGTCCAACATGTGAAGCTGGAAACCTTGGACCGGCCCGTCTCCGCAGCCGCAATCACGACTCCCCAACTCCACAAAGAACAGAACAAGAAGCAAGCCGCAATTGAAGCCTTGCAGTCGCTCGTTAAGAAGCGGGCACGGTCAGAATCCATATCCATATTCAATGAGTCCGCCAGGTTGCAAGCCATCCCCGACGTCAAGGAAGCTTTTGTGAAACTTCCCTCCTCTGATTTCGGAGATGTCAAAAAAATTCATCAACCTACGATCCAACCTACGCAACCTTTTGAGCCAGATGCTAAGCTGGAAACCTCTCTGGAAGAACCGCAGTACACCGCCGAAAGCATATTTGACAACATAAGGACTCAATATTTCGAAGCTTTATACAAATCAATGGTAAGTTTCGTGAACGCAGCTTGTTTAAATCCGGTATGCTGATCGGTCCAGGGCTCATTGGCGTACTTTGCCAAAGGACCGCTCTCCCGCGCTCGGTCTGCTTTTCATCTTGATCTTGAGGCAAACCTAAACATGGGAGATCTGTTGGAGTTTCTGAAGAGCCTGGTTCTCACAACGGTCCAAATTGATCAGAAATATCGTCAAGCAGTACCCGACATCATCACCAATATCAAGGCTCTTGTCGAAAGTTCCGATGAAGGTCGGCGACGGAGGAGAAAGCCCAAAAAGATGAAGCTTGGTAGAGACGGCCTCTACCCTCTGGAAGACGAACACATCCGAGCGTGGTGGACTGCGAACCAACCCGAGTTAAAGGATGGCGAGCCAGGCAATACGCCTAGCCTCATCAGATCACACACATCTCTGCTTCGAACGAGGGAGACTCAGCTTCAAATGATCCTAATCTTGGAAATCCTAGCCCTAGAACCACTGAGAGCCGTAGAGGAGGCAACCGAAGCCAATCTCCCAACCCTTCCTGGGACAGAGGAGTTTAAGGAGTCGCCTGGCCCTGCCACTACAAAACGTCGAAACAAGCATAACCTACCAGTCTTACTCGACGTCCATGCGGATCGTCTCACTATCTGGCAGTCCATTGCCAGCGACGAGCAACTCATATTGGAAGATTCCCAGGCATTGAATGCCTCGTTCGGTGGTCAACCACAGCAAAAGGCCTCATCTGAACCTCTCAAGGACTTTTGTGTTGATGTCATTATTCCATTGTATGTCATGCTAGCCCCGTGCTCTTTCTCTCCCTCTGACCAATCCTCAGTTTCTCGGCTCGCTTGCCGACAGTTTGTGACTCCATTAATCGCAAGCTTGGCGGCCCCGTCATTGCCCCCTCAAAGTCAAAATCGCGTAGTCGTCAATCTTCGAGACGAGATCAGAAGCCTGGGACATTGACGAAGCGTTTACCTGCGCTAAATGCGCCTCGAACGCTGCAGCGCGCCTTGTCAACGGAGCAGCAACACCGGCGCAGTGTCTCAAGGGGACCAAGCAACATGATTGCCCTTATGCGATCTGCGACATCAACAACGATACCGAGCTTCAAGCGGGAAGGCAGCGAGTTGATAAATACAAGAGCTACTCCATCCGCAGAACAAAAGGAATCTGTGGCCCGCGAAGGGCTTCCACGAAGTAACAGCATGGCGAGCCTGGATGACGTCAAGGCGCGAAAGAAGGCCATGGTGGAAGCAGAATTGAAGGACGCGATTTCGGCCTTGAGGAAACCAAACAGGGATGTTGTTGGCAAGGCTTTGGCAGAAGCCGCAGAACGTCGAGCCACAACAACCTCTTCGGCTAAGAGTGAGACCATTTCATTTCATTGTCAAATTCCACGACCCCCGCTGACTCTGCATAGAAACAAAGAGGCCGGCGCGTTCAACCACGTCTGCGATCCAAGTGAAGGCAACACCAGCAAACAAACGCTTCAAGGACATGCTAGGCATGTCTACCGGGCCAGTGATAAATGCCTTGGGAAGCATGGAGGAGCTTATTCCTCCTTCCAGTATCAGTACACTTATACCATCAACTGCACCCCGTCGAACCCACTGGGACGCCATGCCAAGGGACGACTCTCCGTCAAGGGATGCTATAGCAAGCACGCCAATGAAAACTACAAGACATTCAGAGTTTCCGGAACAATCTAGGAGCGTGGAGCCTGCAGTTCCGCTCTCGTCGCCAGACATGGGTCAGAACGGAGCCTCGCCCAACCGACCTTCGAACACGGCTACTGCAATGCCGCCACTTAGACGACTGGACTTTACCTCTTCTCGGAGTACCATCATCTTCGAGGATTCGGTTCAGGGTGCTATGACGGAGCATGACCTTGTACAGGCAAGAGACAGCCAAAAACCCAGTGAAGGATCAGTCTCGATCTACCAACAATTGGGCTGGGATGATGAATTGGATGACATGTAATGAAACTACAGACATAACGTTTACGGAGTAAGACGGTGACGGAGCATTTATCATTATTCTCATTTCGGATGGCGGGGCTCCGGTAAGCATTGCATTAGGCGGCGTCGAGATGATAACGTTTGTTTTCAATATCTATAGGCATCCGCTTTGACAGCCTGTCGCTAAAGTGAAACGAGTAAATATCAGTCACCGTGAGTACGTAGTCCGCTCCTTTAGGCCGCAGCTGCTTGCACCATGACTGTGGGCAAATCCCGAATATCAACGTGCTCTTGTGATGAGAGATCCACGATACGGATGGCCTCGACTCCCACAAGCCCCTCCTGTAAGGCCATGAATTGCAATTCAACAACATGGCACGCGCCAGTTCCCAAAGGGCCAATGCGTGTATCTGCGCTAAGACAGACGACGTCCGGAGAATCAACCAGGGAGCTTCTGTGCATTGCGTGCAACAAATTTTCATCCACGAACGCGTCGGCGATTTCTGTTTCTCCACGCCTTCTCGAGGCTGTCGACGGGGGCCGCATGGGACGCACCTCGTTTCGCCTGCGCTTGGGTATAGCGACGAGTGCGAGTTTTCGAGGAGGCCGGGTGCTATTGTCCGTTGAGCGGTTCACAACATATATGGTCCAGGAGAAGACTTCGCCCAGAAGGACTGTTTCCCGTGGTCCGGAGAAGGACATGGTGATTCCAAGGTCTGGAATCTTGACCTCGGTATCGGATGTGGCCGCCTCGAGCGCAGGAAGTGCATCTGGGCGAGTCACGGAGGGGGATTTGAGCGGTGTGATCGCTTGAGGACCACTGATGGATAACTGTGATGGGCGATGAGACCGTTGTATGCCTGAGCCAGCCGCTGGACCGAAACCGGGGTTCACAGGCGTCGTAAAGTCGAGGGTAGTAGTCCATGACATATTCAGACGAGGGGTGCATACGCCTGGTGTAACCTGGACAGCGGCGGAGATGGATATGCTGAGTTCTCGAGTAGGGTTCTTTGGTGTAACGTCGAGTTCATGAGGTTTGATGTGGTACAAGAACGTGACGTGGTCGTGGGAAACGCATGAGAGCGGGAGTTCCATGGCTGCGGCATCATTTAAATTATGAATGACGCAGTCCGGTACAGCGAGGTCAATCTTATCCAGAAGAACTTCGCAGTCAACGTGGGGAGTAAAGTCTACTTCCAGTAGGGCAACTATCGATGAGCTGGGCGGAGCAGCATTTGGGCGAGAAAAGCGAATGCGAGTATGAACCACGGCGAAGATGGTGAGCTGTAGTTGCTGCTGCGCCCGCAGGTGTCTGATCAGGTCCTGCTGCTGTGTAACGGGTGCGACCCTCGAGACGCGCAAGGCGGAAAGCCGTGGTTTCACGCCGTGCAGGCCCGGATCATTGCCAAAAGACTCGAGCAAGTTAAGCCCGGCGGGAAGGCCGCTCTGCAGGTAGCCGCGGCCTCGAGGGTTGAGCTCTGCCGTGACCTCTGGCTTCAGCCCAGCAAAGGCGGAAAAGACAATTGCCGGGTTGAGCAGTCGGACGCGCGGCCGGGATAGAGTGACGGGAACCTTCCACACGGCGTGGATCTGAGGCTCCGGTCCAGCCTCGCCCTCGCCGCCCTGCTCGTTCACAATGATGAGCGGATCGCCGACATCCTGAACGTTCCCCACGAAGATGGTGTCGCTTGTGGAGGCGTTGCTACGGTCCGTAGGACTGCTGTTCACGATCTGAGCTTCCAACGAGATGACCAGGCGGCTTAGATGGGAACGGAGGATATGGTCCTCTAGCCATGGTGATTTCAGGATGAGCAGAACATCGACGGTCTCATCTAGTTGTCGCGTCAGATCAGTTCTGCACAAATGAACTTCGTATTCAGTTTCGTGGGCAATAACGTACCGAAGAACAGAAAGTCCCGCTGCGGTATCGACTCAATCGAAGTCTTGCCTTGCTCAATGCGCTCCAGCGCCGTCTCGAGTTTTATATCCGTTTCTGCAGGGACGCAGTAGCTCAGATATGCCTGGTCGGCGAAGAGGGTGCTCGGGTCCTGTTCTATATGAGCTGCGGACAGCTCCTCCGGCGTCCCTCCATCGTCCTTGTGCATGGTTATTTGCCGAGAGCCGTTGCTGCCACTACAGCTGAAATTCGAGAGGGCCAAGTTCACCACGGCTTGTTCATTTCCAAATTTAAATGAATGCCCACGTTGGTATTCGCTGATGATCCAGGGGGTTTGCACCAAAGCTGCCTACTACCTCCTGAACTGGCAAGGTTACGTACCTTACCGTAGGTATCTTCCCCGCCAAGTGCCAACGGTGCGGTACCTTGCTTGTTAAGCCACCGGGCAGCTGGCCGTGCCTTTTTTGCCTCGCTTAAGTGCATAAGGTAAGGATTTACACAGTGCGCCAGCCAAGGTGCCAAAAAAATGCCCGTTTGCAAAATCACCACACCACTGCACTCCCAGCCATCAAGCATTGCGAGCACCAGCACACCTGTAGCCTGGTTCTTCAAGCTGGTCGCGAATCGAGAGAAATGCTTTGAACAGGGCCGCGACATCGAGATACGACGCGACGCGACGCCAAGATGAACGGCTTCGCAAGCCCGTACGGCCAGCCGGCCTCAACCTGGCAGGAGCATCAAACTCCAGAGGGACGAACCTACTATTACAACAGTGCTACCAAGGTCACGCAATGGACAAAGCCAGAGGAGATGATGACGCCAGCAGAGGTAGGTCTGCCGGCTCAAATACACTTGGGTTCTCGTGACTGACCAATCTTTGCTCTCCAGCGCGCTCTTGCGAACCAGCCATGGAAGGAATACACGGCTGATGGCGGACGGAAATACTGGTACAACACCGAGACAAAGCAGAGCTCATGGGAGATGCCAGATGCCTACAAGTCGGCGCTCGGTGCCTCTGCCGCGCCAAATGCG
Source organism: Paramyrothecium sp. XJ0827 (assembly GCA_020881915.1). Taxonomy (NCBI): domain Eukaryota; kingdom Fungi; phylum Ascomycota; class Sordariomycetes; order Hypocreales; family Stachybotryaceae; genus Paramyrothecium; species Paramyrothecium sp. XJ0827. Next base: position 2,702,911 of record JAJFPB010000005.1, on the reverse strand, counting down.
TCGTTCCCTCAGCACGCACAAGCCCCATCTTCTGGCTCTGCCAATGCAGCATACGACCAGCAACGAGATTATCGCGACCGTGACCGCGACCGGGATCGGGGCTACGACCGTGATAGGGGCTATGATCGTGATCGGGGTTATGACCGTGATCGAGGCTATGACCGTGATCGCGACCGCGAGTTCATCCCCGAGTCGCGTCAGCTGGCATATTCGGTAGATCCGAAGGTCCAAGCTTTCGTGCCTGCAACGAACGAACCTGATTATGCCACGCCCGAAGAAGCTGAGGCCGCGTTTGTCAAGCTTCTCAAGCGAAGCGGGGTGCAGTCCGACTGGACTTGGGAACAAACCATCCGTGCTGTTGCTAGAGATCCCCAGTTCCGTTCCATCAAGGATCCAAAGGACAGACGGATCGCTTTCGAGAAGTATTGCCAGGACATGGTTGTGCAAGACAAAGAGCGTGCCAAAGAGAGGCTTACAAAATTGCGCGCCGATTTCGAAACCATGCTGAAGCGCCATCCTGAAATCACACATTACACCCGCTGGAAGACGGCTCGCCCTATGATCGAGGGTGAGACCATCTTTCGTTCCACCAACAACGAGAATGAGCGACGACAACTTTTTGAAGAGTACATCATTGGGCTGAAGAAGGCCCATTCCGAGAAACAAACCTCCATGCGTAAAAATGCCATGGACAGCCTAATCGAGCTTCTTCCAAAACTCAACCTGGAGCCATATACACGCTGGTCTGACGCGCAAGAACTTATCTCCAACACATCTCCTCCCCAAACAGCCGAAAAGCTCAAGGCTCTCACTCAATTTGATATTTTGACTGCCTTTCAGAATCATATGAAATCCCTCGAACGTGCTTTTATCGATTCGAAGCAGGAGGAGAAGAACAAAAAGTATCGCATCGAGCGCAAGAACAGGGATGCGTTCAAAGCTCTTCTGGACGAGCTTCGCCGTGATGGCAAGATCAATGCTGGTACGAAATGGTCCCAATTCTTACCTCTAATCGAGAAGGACGAGCGCTATACGAACATGGCCGGCCAGCCTGGCTCAACCCCTCAGGAGCTGTTCTGGGATGTCGTTGAAGAAGAGGAGCGTGGATTACGCGGTCCTAGGAATGATGTTCTTGATGTGCTCGAAGTAAGTTTCGGTAACTTGAAACAGGGTTTGCTCTGTACTGACCATGGAAACAGGACAAGCGGTTTGAGTTGACTCCCACAAGTGACTTGGATGAGTTCCTGGCTCTCATGAAAGACGATCGGCGCACTGCTAACCTGAGTCGTGATCTTCTCAAAATCATTTTCGAGCGGGTTAGTTCCGAGCCCTTTCCACCACCCTACCAATCCACCTAACAAAACGCATAGCTCCGCGAGAAGCGCGCTGCAAAGCGCGAGGACGAGAAGTTGCCTGACCGTCATCAGCGCCGTGCTATTGATGATCTTCGCGCTTACATCAAGCGCCTTGAACCCCCCGTCACTCCCAGTGACACGTATGACAAGGTACGACCACGATTACTCAAGTCAGAAGAGTTTCAGGCAGTTTCCTCCGATGAATTCCGCCGCAGCGCGTTTGATAAGCATATTCGCCGTTTGAAGGAGAAAGAGGAAGAGGCCGAACGCAACCATAGGCGACGTGACCATGGTTCGAGCGATTATGACACACTTCGCCGTGACAGGGACCGTTCCAGAGGTGAGCGATCACACCGTGGTAGTGGGCGCGGCACACGACGCAGCCGCACTCCTGAAATCGACCCATATGAGGCAGATAGACGCAAAGCCATTGCAGAGCGAGAGCGCAACCACCGCAAATCGACAATGGCAGAAAATCTGTTGACTAGCGAGCGTGGCCGACTTTCACCACCGCCGCCACGACGGGAACGGGAACGTGAAAGGGACCGTGACCGTGAGCGCGAACGGGACCGTGATCGTGATCGTGATCGGGAAAGAGACTACGACCGCCGAGCTCGATCTCGACGTGACGATGATGGCTACTACGATCGAGAACGCCGGGACAGGGAGGAGGAGCGAGAACGGCTCTACCGTCGTCGCACTGATCGAGGTTCGTACGATGAACTCCCTTACGGGGATGAGCGCCCGTCAGGCTCCCGACGTCGCCGCCCTGATGATGAAGATGACTACTCTCGAAAGGACTCCAGGGACTCCAAGGTATGTCAAGCCCTCCTTTGCATGTTTTAAGCTTGAATCCATCGACTAATAATAAATTTACAGAGAGTCAAGAAAGAAAGATCTCGCGAGCGCACGCCACAACAAGATGCTCCTCGTCGTGCCAAGTCCTCGCCCCCACCCCCGCCCCAGCAGCAACAACAGCCGGCTCAGTCACAGCCGCAGCAGCCGCAAGAGCCCCTTGCTAGAGACGTGAGAAGCGGCAGCGAAGAGGGTGAAATTGAGGAAGAGGACTAGGCGCCCGTGAACTCGACAACTTTCAGGTACTGTCCATGCGTTGCAACTTCAGCTGGCTTTCCACGACTCATCCAACCCCTAGTATGTACTAGCAGAGCTCTATCCATGCACATCTGGTGGGCATGATGACTCCATTTGAGTACAGGCACTCCTTCGAGTTACCCACCTTCGCACCATGAGATACACATTGAGTGTTCTATTTCTCCGCGCACTTTCAAGTCATCGACTTTGGCACTACGAGTGCCCACGACTGGTTACGTTTCTCCAGCACCGTCTCGAACTCGCCCGCGGCGTCCGTTTAAGCTTACGAAGCTAGTATGATGTATCTTTATGATGATAATCCCAGTTGACGCAGAGCAGAACCCGTTGTCGCAGTAGAGTACGCATTTGTAAGGAATCCTGTAATATATAAAATTTAAGCTAGAAAAAAATCATTTTTTCCCCAAGGGGAGAAAAACCAAATCACTTCCTACTACGTGACGAACGAAATGGATTCGCCTCGGATGTTTCTTGTAATCACCCATACACAAATTGACGACAGTCATCCTGCTTGATCCATTGTCCCTCAATCTGCGGAAGCTCCTTTTGCAACGGCTCAAGACGCCTTGAACCACCGCAATACGAACTTCGCCGCAGGACCAGACAACAGGGGATAGGCTGTCGTCGCCGGTGTTAGCCTTCCGGGCCGTCTTCATCTGCAGGTGGGCCTTCCTCGAGGCTCAACCCGCAGCCATGTCCGCCGTCCGTACGCTTACCAAATAGATTCCCATTTTGAACGCCTTGAACGCCGTGGTATGCACTATGAACTTCTGGGGAGAATTTATGCTCGTGGTTGCCCTCTTCAAGAGCTCTTGTCTGTGTTATCCTCAAGGAAGAACTGTAGCGGGAGTATTAGCATCATCGAAACACAATATAGGGCATCTTTGACTTACGTAGTTGCCGCCCAACTTCTGTTCCTGATCGAGCTGAGAGCCAAGCTTGTTAATACGAGGGCGGTAGTTGGTGGGATCACGGCGGAATGTGACGTCGAGGTTCTTCAGGAACTTGTTGCAGCCAGTGAGGAGGGACTCAGGCTTGTTGGCGTGGGCGTCGAGACCGGGTTGGCCGTCGAAGACGATGACGCGGTCGGCGAGGTAGGTGGCCATGATGAAATCGTGCTCGACGATGAAGGCGGTCTTCTTAGAGTGCATGATGAATCGCTTAATGACACGCGAGGCGATAATACGCTGCTCGGAGTCAAGGTAGGCCGAGGGCTCGTCAATGAGGTAGATATCGGCGGGAATGCCCAGGGCCAGGACAATGGCAACACGCTGCAATTCACCACCGGACAGGTTCTTGACTTCCTGGTCGATGAAGTCATCGAGCTTCAAGGGCTTGACGACATCGGTCTGGAACTGGGGAGACAGGAAGGACTGCTTGATCTTCTTGAAGAAGAGCTGTCGAACAGTACCATCGAACTTGGGGGTGATGGTCTGAGGCTTCATGCTGATCTTCATCTCAGGGACGCCAGCCTTGGTGTCGGGCTTCAGGGCACCAGCGAGGAGACGACAGAACGTGGTCTTTCCAGTTCCGTTCTCGCCCATCATGACAATGATTTCGGAGTCAGTGAAATCGCCGCTGTCGATGCGAAGCTTGAAGTTGCCGAGCTGCTTCTCCATCTTGGGGTACTTGAAAGCGCGAGACTTGTCAATGGCAAACTCGTCAGCGGTCTCGACCATGCGGAAGGTAAGCGATTCGTCACGGAATCGCAGGTTCTCGGTAGGAATGTGACCGTCGAGGAAGATGTTGATACCCTCACGAACGGAATAGGGGAGGGTCACAACACCGTAAACGGCGGGTTTACCATAGAGAACGCAGATGTAGTCCGAGAGGTAATCGAGGACAGACAAATCGTGCTCGACGACAATGACGTAGTCGTCATCACGGAGCAGGGAGCGGATGATTCGAGCAGCGCTCAATCTCTGCTTAACATCAAGGTACGAAGAGGGCTCGTCGAACATGTACACATCGGCTTTCTGGACGCAGACGGTACCGATAGCGAAACGCTGAAGCTCACCACCGGAAAGCAGGGTGATATCACGGTCCATAATGTGGTTCAGCTCAAGAACATCGCCAACCTCCTTGGCGTTGCCGAGGGTGTTTCGGCTCTCGATCAGATGACGGACACTCTTGTCCGTTCCGCGAACGGCCTTGGGGATTTGGTCGACATACTGAGGCTTGACGACGGCCTTCAGATCATCCTCCAAGAGCTTGGTGAAGTAGTCTGCGGTAGGGCTGGTTAGCGCATTTCTTCTAATATTAGGTGTCGGGCATCTTACTCTGCAGCTCGGAGCCACGGAAGTACTTGATGACGTCCTCCCAGTCGGGGGGGTTGTCGTGACGACCAAGGTTGGGCTTGAGCTTTCCGCTCAAAATCTTGAGAGCGGTACTCTTGCCAATACCGTTGGTTCCGACGAGACCGAGGACCTGTCCGGGCCTGGGCATGGGCAGACGATGGAGCTTGAAGCTGTTGGGGCCATAGCGGTGGGTGACCTGGCTCTCGAGGTTGGTGGGCAGGTTGATGATTGTGATGGCGTCGAAGGGGCACTTCTTAGGGCAGATACCGCAACCGATACAGAGCGACTCGGAGATGAAGGCGAGACGCGACTCGGGGGAGACTTCGATGCAAAGCTTGCCACTACGGACGACAGGGCAGGATTTCTTGCATTCTTGACGACACTTGCGCGGACGACACTGCAAGCGAAACGAAATCAGTACGGGGTTTGACGTTCGTGGGCGGGAAAGTTGTGATGGTGGGGCTGAGAGGGGTCGCGGGGCAGTTTTTGACATACTTTGTCGTCGTTGACAATGGCGATACTAATCACACGCGCCGTGTCAGCTAGGAGGTTCCAAAAACGTATAATAACTCAATGCGAGCGCAGGAATAGAGCATATCTCGAGACCTACCGAGTAAGCTTGTCAGACATTGCGGCGACTTGGGATAGGCCTGTCGTCAATCTAGGGTAGCCTCGGCAGGGGGTGAGCTGCAAGTCTGAGTCTGAGTCGAATGGCACAGAAATGAGCGAAGTACAGAAGTCGGCCAAGGACAAAAACCTCACACGTAGGAGGAGGGACCGAGATCTGCGAGGGTCGCGCGTGTAGTCCTGATCCAGTCGAGGGAGGAGGGGTTGGTACGCGAAGGAGGGGGAAAAAATATCACGGAGGAAAAATGGTGGTGTCGTTAGGTGACGGTATCCGGTGAGTTACCCAGTTGGGATTTGGTGCGGGTGGTCATCGATTTTTCGCGGCCTCTGAATCGTCAGTTTGGCGGGGCAGGGCAAGCAGCCAGCAGTGCGCAGACTTCTCGTGGAGGCGGTAGGCGGGGTGCCCTTGGCACTGGATCTGCCCAACCTGCCATGTTCTGGTGACCCAATCAGGTATGTGAGGTACCTCTTTCAACGGGTGACTAAAACAAAAACGCAGGCACAACTTCATCGTTCGCTACCTCTACCTCTCTTCTGGTACTACAGGCCCAAGAAGGCCTTGGTAAATCCTTAAGAACCACTCAAATATATTTTTCGTTTAGAATAATTCATTAACATCCTTGTTATTATGATTTGCCCCGGGGAATGATACTATATAATTTCTACAGGAGACATCCGTTGGACTACTTTTTACTAGCCGCTCGCTCTCCTCTGAACTAACAGCGTCGGACGACCCCTAAGTAGACGGGTATTCATGTACCAAGGTTTGAAGTTTGTTTGCCTCCATGCTCAAGGACTAGACAGAAATCAAGGGGAACGGAAACCTGAGTGAGTCATCTCAAGGAATCTTACTGTTCGGCGTGGCCGATAGCTAGGCGTTAGACACGTATTTGGAAATACTTAGCTGACACCGTTCCATTGCTGGCCGGTAAGGTCTGTAAGGAAAGTGTCCAAAGAAAAGACCTGGACAATAGGAGGAATCAATTTGGATGAAAAGATGGTTTCAGTTTCTGCGACATTATTTCAGGTCGTTGTGCATTATCATCAAGGTTGCGTGATCAAACTTATAATCTTTTGTGTGTACCTTAGTGTTTACTGGGAGTAGCTCATATTGCAACTAGCCTGATTCAGACTCTCGCTCAATCCCTTTTGAAGAGGGAAAAACCTTGGGGGGAACGTGTGCTTGTGACCTGAAGGTTTAATCATTCAGACGAAGCGTGTAAGCTCAACCTGGTGTGGTGTTGCCAGAGAGCCTGGCAGAAGGCGCCTTGCTTGTGGCTAACATACAATGGAACCTGGTGTTGGTCCAGTTTCCAGATAATTGAGCCAGCCGTGAACCCCCCCCAGCTAATTCTTCGAGAAACACGATTCGTTCAATCCATCAGTAAGAGTCAAGTTCATCCAATAACCACCAGAGGTTGTCCATTTTATGTGTTTGCCCGATCATTAGGCTGTAATTAGACGGGCGAAGCAAGAAGGCCGTAGTCAAATTCACGTGACCAGCCCAACCTCGATGAGGTACGTACCTCGATGAGATGCTCGAACGTGACTGGCTGCTAGCAAGAACAGCCAATCACAGCAACGATACAGCGCCGGTGTGGGGAGCGCGACAACCTAATACCTAAAAAGGTGAGGTTACTGTGCGGCCGGTGCCTTCGGGGGACCCCTTGGCCACGCCCCGGACAAGTAGGTGCACATCAGTCCAATTCTTCTTACCGTATTCCTGCCTCTCCACCCACCCGTGCATTTTTGTGACATTTCCGCCGTCTCTTGCCATAGAACCTCATCCTCGCACCCCCCGGCCTCCGCAACACCACCGCCTAGACGCGTTTCGCGACGTCTTCTTTCTTTTGGTTCGGATGCTACCAGCTGCCTGGAAGTCATTCATTAATGACTTGTAAGTCGCCTCTTCCCCCTTACCCTGCTACTGTGACCCGGCGGCCAACGACCTGCCGTCCCCCATCAACCCGGCCTCGCCTCGGCCCGTTGCATCGTCATCCTGTCCCGAATACATGTTCTTTTGAGGTTCAGAGCCATTTGCTTGATGGAGATTGATTCGAACTGATGCTGCGGACGCGACTGGGGCTTCTCTGTCCCGTGCGCTGCCGCGGCGCCTTCTCAATGGCACTTCTCAGTCTCCAGCCTCGCCCATCTTACACAAAGCCTTATGCCTCGATCACAGCTGCTTGCTTCCCATTGCCAGGCTTTTTTAGTTTCTGTTTTCGCGTCGATGGGTCGCAACTATGTACTGCCTGAAATCGCGTTCTCGTTAATCTCGCACGAGCTCAATGGCACCAGCTAACAAGACATCGTCGTCTTTAGCAGGCAGCCTTGCCTAGGCCTACCATGATGTCCACCCCAGTTGTAGGGGCTCCCTCGAATGGGCACTTGTCGCCAGATATATCGATGGAGTCGCCGGCTGTCGACCATGCCTCCCCCAGCGATAGCAATGTCTCGAACCACATGGACGAACCTGCCAACGAATCGTCGCCGACGCCGTCTTACGAGAGGAACGAGGCCTCAAACCACGATCCCGATGATGAACATTTATCGGACAGTGATGCCCCGTCGCCCGACAATGTTTCAGAAGACGCCGATTTCGATATGCAAGATAGTCCCGCGTCGCAGCATGACGACGACGTTTTGGATCACCGTGCCAGCTCTACCGACTCAAACCGAGCGGCTAAGCGCAAGGCTCCTGTAGAAGAGGACGAATTCATCAAGGCGAATCCGACGCTCTATGGTCTTCGTAGAAGTGTATGCCTGTGAAAATTTTTTCCTTTAACCGCCGAAACAAATGGCTGACAAGATCTTACCCAGACGCGACCAAGGGAGCAGAGAAAGATCGTAAGTCATCACCAGTTGGTATGAATTGCACAAGAACAGTAACTCATTGACTTGTCAGGTCGAGTCTGATGAATCGGACTCTGATGTGGCGCCCACAAACCGTCGTAATGTCAAGCGACGTCGTGTAGAAGCCTCAAGTGCCTGTAAGTCCTCGCGCTCCTGGTGGCTGCATCCAATCGACACATCTGACTCTTCCCTTAGCTTCAAAACGAGGCACTCCTGTACTCCAACCCTCTCCCAACGACTCAGATTCCGACTCTGATACCTACGGTGGTGCGCGCGCGAGAAGTTTGCAGAAGAAGGCTCGCCAGCAACGTGAGGCGCAACCATCGGTTGCTCTCGCGGAGAAGCGATGGTCGAGTCGGCGCGCAGCGCAACAGGTGCAACAAGGTGCCTACGAAGAAAGTGACTTTGAGGAGGACGAGGACGAGGCCGAGATCACCTCTGCTTACTACGTGGCTGACTATGTGGACGACTCACCATACATCGAAAAAGTTGTGCGCCACCGCTTGCGCGAGGGTTTGGAACTCACTTACGATGCAACTCGCTACGACTTCGAATACTTCATCAAGTGGCAGGGCAAATCCCATCTTCATGACACGTGGGAGACTATTGAAGGCCTTCGAAGTGTTCGTGGCTTTCGAAAGGTTGAGAACTACCACCGGAAGTTCGTCGAACAGGAGCTCGATATCCGGTTTGGGTATGATATTCCTCCAGAAACCAAGGAGCAATTTTTTCTGGACCGAGAGCGGGATGAAGAAGCTTTTGAAGACTATACCAAAGTCGAAAGAGTTGTTGCTGTCAGAGACGGGGACGAGGAAACTGAATATTTTGTCAAGTGGAAAGGTCTCACTTATGACGAGTCAACTTGGGAAGCTGCGTCTGAAATCAGCGCTGACTTCCAGGACAAAATTGATCAATACCTTGACCGAGCTTCGAGATCTTGGCAATCCGATCGCAAGGAGTCCAACCCCCAGACCCGGTCAAGAATGGTCAAGCTAGAAAAACAGCCTGACTACATCCAGGGTGGAGAGCTTCGATCATTTCAGCTTCGTGGTCTGAACTTCCTCTGTCTAAACTGGACGAGGTCCAACAACGTCATTCTTGCAGACGAGATGGGCTTGGGCAAGACGGTTCAGACTGTCTCGTTTCTGAGCTGGTTACGCAATGACCGACGACAAGAGGGCCCATCGCTTGTGGTGGCTCCTCTTAGTGTCATCCCTGCATGGTGTGATACTTTCAACAACTGGTCTCCCGATCTGAACTATGTTGTGTACCTTGGCCCCGAAGATGCTCGAAACATCATTCGAGAACACGAACTAATTGTCGATGGCAATCCCAAGAAGCCCAAGTTCAATGTACTAGTCACCTCATATGAGTTCATCCTGCAGGACTGGCAATTTTTGCAAACTATCAAGTGGCAGACACTGGCCGTTGATGAGGCCCACCGTCTCAAGAATAGCGAGTCTCAGCTCTATGCACGTCTCCTTGGTTTTGGCGTCCCATGCAAGGTTCTGATTACTGGCACACCGATTCAGAACAACTTGGCTGAGCTTTCCGCCCTGCTGGACTTCTTGAACCCTGGAAAGGTCAATATCGACGAAGATCTTGATTCTCTGTCAGCTGTGGACGCACAAGAAAAGTTGCAAGATCTCCATAAGGCCATTGCGCCTTACATTCTCCGGAGAACGAAGGAAACAGTTGAGTCAGATCTTCCACCTAAAACCGAGAAAATCATTCGCGTCGAGCTTTCAGACGTCCAGCTCGAGTACTATCGTAACATCCTGACGCGAAACTATACCGCCTTGTGTGATGCCACTAATGGTCACAAAAACTCTCTGCTCAACATCATGATGGAACTCAAGAAGGTTAGCAACCATCCATACATGTTCCCAGGCGTGGAGGAGAGAGTGCTAGGTGGAAGTACGCGCCGCGAGGACCAGATTAAGGGCCTCATTGCAAGCAGTGGCAAAATGATGCTGCTTGATCAACTGCTCTCCAAATTGAAGAAGGACGGCCACCGCGTGTTGATCTTCAGCCAGATGGTCAAGATGCTCGACATTCTAGGTGACTACCTGTCACTACGAGGATACAAGTTTCAACGCTTAGACGGAACGATTGCTGCGGGACCGAGACGCATGGCCATCAACCATTTCAACGCAGAAGACAGTGACGATTTTTGTTTCCTGTTGTCTACTCGCGCTGGTGGATTGGGCATCAATTTGATGACAGCTGATACTGTGGTGATCTTTGACTCGGATTGGAACCCCCAGGCTGATTTACAGGCCATGGCACGAGCACATCGAATCGGGCAAAAGAAGCCAGTGAACATTTACCGTCTTGTCTCCAAAGAGACTGTCGAAGAAGAAGTCTTAGAACGAGCCAGGAACAAGCTGTTGCTTGAATATTTGACCATCCAGGCTGGCGTTACTGATGATGGCAAAGCCACTTTCAAGGAGGAGCTTAAGAAGAAGGGCTTGAAAGTTGACGGGCCTTCATCATCCGAAGATATTCAAATGGTCCTCAAGATGCGTTCCTCCAAAATGTTTGAACAAAGCGGCAATCAAGAACGTCTGGAACAGCTCGACATTGATTCCATCCTTGAGAATGCAGAAATCACCAAGACAAAGGTGGACGACAAGATCAACCTTAGCAGCGGCGGCATAGACTGGGATAACTTCATGCAAATCACAGACGTCAAGGTTGATGACATCAACCTCGACTGGGACCAGATTATCCCAGCTGAAAAACTCGCCGAAATCAAGGTTGAGGAAGAAAAGAAACAACACGAGGACTATCTCGCACAGGTCGCAGCGGAGAGCGCTCCACGCAGGGCCACCATTAAGAACCGCAATAGGGAGACGGATCGTGCGGATCGCCTGAAGAAAAGACAGCGAGAACAGCAACAGGAGGAAGAAGAGCGTCGCGCCCTTCTGTCCGATCCCAAACGTCCGCTGAACGACAAGGAACAACGCAATCTTATCAAAGCATTCTTTAAATTCGGCTCAATGGATGATCGTGCTGAAGACATCATCAAGGATGCTAAGCTCGTCGAGAGAGACGTCGATTTTGTCAAATCGGTGCTTGACGATTTCATCAAGGTTGCTCAGCATGCCGTGGACGACAATAATAACAAACTTGCGGATGAAGAAAAGAAAATGGGCAAGACCTTGACGAAGAAGGATAGGAAAGCGGTTCTCATTGACTTCGGTGAATTGAAAAAGGTCAACGCCGAGACGGCCATAGAGCGACCCCGGCAGTTGCAGCTCCTTCGACAAGCCATCAAATCCCAGGCCGAGTGGAGATCGTTCCGCCTTTCCGATGCTACCAAGGCTGCCAACTACAGCTGTCCGTGGGGAGCCAAGGAGGATGCCATGCTTCTCGTCGGTATCGACAAGCACGGTTTCGGCGCGTGGGTTCAAATTCGGGATGATCCTGAACTGGACATGAGCGACAAACTATTCCTTGAGGAGCACCGTGTCGGGAAAAAGGAGGAACGGAGCAAAGGCAATGACAAGATGAAGGCACCGGGAGCGGTTCATCTTGTGCGCCGCTCGGAATACCTCTTGTCTGTGCTCCAGTCGAAATACTCTGGCGATCGTGCTGTTCAGCGCAGTGTAGAAAATCATCACCGAAACAACAAAAAGGGACATCTGGCCAACGGTCACCGAGGCAGTGTTTCTGGATCGCCACTGTCACAGCCAAAGAAGCACCGCGAGAGGGAGCGCGATTCCGGACACGGGGAGCACCAGCGTTCAAAAAGTCATGCAGATGAACGCGGTACCCCGCGGCCAGAGTATAAACGCAAGCATGCTTCTCATGAGGGCAACCGCAGTCCCAAGAATCGTCGAAGCGACGAGCCGCGTCGCTCGAGCAAGCAGATGGATGACCGTGACAGGTCCGAGAGACGCCATGGTCGTGACGAGGATGAGCGGCGCCATGACAGACACCGCCATCGGGATGACCACAGCAGAAGGGACGATCGCCGAGATGAGAGGCGTGACGAGAGGCGTGACGAGAGGCGTGACGAGAGGCGTGACGAGAGGCGCGATGAGAGGCGCGACGACAGGCGTGACGAGCGACGTGACGAGCGACGTGACGAGCGACGTGATGACCGCGATCGAGATGCTGGAGCGCGACATCAAGATGAGCGCCGAGCAAAGGCTCTCCGGCGGTTGGATGAGCTCCGGCGGATTGGAGACAATAAGGACCAGAGAGACAAAGATAACGACGCTATGATCTGGTTCCTGCTGAAGCCCGTCCGCGAAAATTTCGAGAAGATTCTCTCCACCACCAAGGAGAAAGTCAAGTCCAGCAAAGAGCGAGCTTCCATCTTCGCGGTGGAGCTGGTGGTTATCGGAACATTTCTGGACGAGAAGCTGGCCGCCACCGCTGCCGATGAGGGGCTCAAGAACAACTTTTGGTAAGTAGGCGACGCGAGCCAGAACCACTCTGTTTGGGAGGGCGATGCTAACCCAGATGAACAGGGACTTTTTGGCAGCGCTCTGGCCGGTGGATGATACCAGCAAAAGCGTGACGGGAAAGCGACTGAGTAACATGTATCGCACGCTTCATGCCCGCAACGGCGGGTCAAGTGGGCGGTCGGCCGGGACCAACGGCGCCTAGAGTTCCGATAGACGAGCGCAGAGGTGGCAGTGGAGTTCCAGCGGGGAATTGTATTGATGACTTGTAGTTGACGACTGGCCATTTCTTGTCTTGTGTGGTTGCATCGTCACGGCGTTTTATGTTGCATAGGTTGTTGGCATTGATACTACTTGTGGCGTGGATCTTTCGTCGGAAAACAACATACCCGGAATTTACATGATACAGGAGGCTGAAGCGTCAAGCGGAGCAGGAGTTAGCTACAGCCGAAACTGATCGATACGATGAGTCCCGCCTCTGGCCATACATAATTGTCTAGAAATAATACGGTTGTTGCATGGGTTCATCAGCCTTTGTACCAATCATGATGCGTTTTGCATGGATTTACTGATGATTGACTGGAATTTAAGACAAACAAGCGTCCATATAGAAGATGATTCATGTCCACATACTGCCATTGCGAACAGATGTACAGGGGTACGAACCGGACTCTGCGTATCGATCGGAATGTTGTGGAAATGAGGGTTTTGTGATAAACACGACTACTGAAGTTGTGGCTTCGCGTTAGTAGGGATCACAGATAGTGCTACAGCGAGGCACACTCGATGCTTTTCTCGGTGTTGTCGATGAGGGTCTTGGCGGTTAGTCCTTGGTGCATATAACACCGCGAAACAAGGGTAAGATGCTCATCTGCCCCTACTTCTGCCTCGGGCGTCAAAGCTACTGAAGGATAGGCGTTGTCAAGCCCGTGCAGCATGTATTGCTGCCTAAAGCTGAGTTGTGGGTTGGTGGAATGGAGAGGGCCGTCAAAGGGTTTCCCCCTCTCTCATCAGATGGGTGTTGATGACATGACATGGCATTGTCTGGCGGACGATGATGATGGTCATGGGCTAAGGTAAGCTGGGTTGTGACGAGGGATGAGAAGTACTTCTCGTCTATGCCGTCAGCTGGCTTCGCTGCTTCGTATAGGGCAGCCCCCGAGCCAAGTGACTGCGAAGGGATGGGGTCTAAGTCCCTGACTCCTTGGGCCGTCAGATGATGGGGAGATGGCGGCCTCAAGCGGCGGTGATGCTGGGACACGGCGGGCACACAACGACGGCGCGTGGGTTCGAGAGAGAGCGAGAGCGAGACAGGCCTCCGGAAGAGGGAATAGAATCACAGCATAAGCGCTGTGCCCGAGGGACGTGTGTAAGTCCATGGGATTAGGCCACCTGCACCATGTAGGTAGCTGAGTGAGGTACTTGGTGCCGGTGCCGGTGCCGCAGCCGCAGGGCTGGCGGGAAGGGGAAAGGTTTCGGGTAAATGGCCACGTGCTCTTTCGGTGCGCTTTTTCCTATTTCCCATCTATTACCCATACGTCGATGGACTAACTTACCGAAAATGTGCCTTGCGGCGACGCCTGACGACACCCCGTTCCAGGGGGTTGGGGGCTACCTTACAACGGCGGCCGTAGTGGCAGTTACACGCGGGCAAGCAGCGCCACGTACAGCCAGCGTAAACCTGGGTGGCCATGGCAAAAACGCACACAGCCACTGCGTGGTAGTCTTTTACTCTTTTCGTGTGCTGTGCTCGCTTTTCATCAGTAAGGATGACAAGGAAAGGGGGGGGAATGCGTATGAGAGTGGGTGTGGCTTTTGGACCCTTGGAGGAGATACCCGTTACAGGGCAGTACTATGGTGTTTTTTTCTTCTTCTTCTTCCTTTTTTGAAGAGAAAGAAAGAGAGAGATAGGGGTAGAGAGGAGGAAAAAGAAGACCGAAAAGAAAGGAAAAGAAAACAGAAATTCAAGCCCCAGTGATAGTGTCCCTGTGATGCAGGTACCTGACCCAGCCCTGCAAGGTGATGCCGAAGGTACCCCTGCACCAGGCGGCAGTGACTCAAGTACACGAGACAGCAAGCCACCAGTACCTGCGCCTTCCAACCTCGCCTCTGCTTTTAGACGTGCTAACCACTGTAAGGTATCATTCTCATTCTAAGCTTTTTGTTTTTTTTAATCTCGTTATCCGAACGAGGGCCTAAGAGGCCATCGTCAACTTTCTGATTCACGCTTTAACTACCATATATGTCCCCCCAATATTCTCATTCCCTCTTCCTTACTTCTTCACTTTTACATCCCTCTCACTCTCCTCTCTCCCTGCATCTTACTTGCAAACTCATCGTTGTCCGCATGAGCCATCTTCATTAATCCACTCTTCTTATACGGCACATAAGGAATCTCACGAACTCTAGTGCCGTGCTGTCGCATCTAGAGCGAACATCAAGTCATCGTTTGTTTCACGAAGGCCAACTTCTTCCTGTTCACTCTCCGTCGGACTGCGTGTCTCGAAGGATATATCTATAAGCATACACGCAGAAAGAGCCAAAAATCCAAGCAACCCTCTTACTCCCCTTTACCAGAGACGGCTTCGCAGCACAAACTCCAATGACCGCACCGGCGCCTCGCCTCCTCCGGGGGGAGCGCGCCATCGCCGAGCTCGCCGTCCTGCGCGCTTGCGTCCTCACGAAGCGGGTCCTCGCCGCCGTCGACGAGATCTCCAAGACGGACTCGTCCCCCGTCACCGTCGCCGACTTCGCCGCCCAGGCCCTCATCATCAGCGCCATCCGCCATGTCTTCCCCGACGACGGCCTCGTCGGCGAGGAGGACGCCTCAGCCCTCCGCGCCGACCCCGCCCTCACCGACCGCGTCTACGAGCTCGTCAGCTCCGTCCAGCACGCCGACGGCCTCTCGCCGGAGCTGGCCGCCATCCCTGGGCCCTCGTCCGTCGAGGAGATGATCAGCATGATCGACATGGGCGCCAGCGGCCAGGGCGGGCGCTCAGGTCGCTTCTGGTGCATGGATCCCGTCGACGGCACCAGGGCCTTCCTCCGCGGCGAGCAGTACGCCGTGTCGCTGGCTCTCGTCGAGGATGGCCGGGAGCTCGTGGGCGTCTTGGGCTGCCCCAACGTCAAGCTCACCAGCCGGGGGAGGATAGAGGAGACGAGCGTCGACACCGAGGGCTTGGGCGTCCTCCTGACCGCCGTCCGCGGCCAAGGCTCCACCATCCGTCAAATCACCTCGTCCGGCAGCCTGACCACCGCCCGCAGGCTTGAGCCGCTGACGGTGCCTTCCCGCCTGGAGGACCTGCATGTCGTCGACTGCCTGCTGAGCAAGGCCTACCGCCACGACATTGTGCGCGACGTCGCGGAGCGCCTCGGCGCCCCCTACCCCGGTACCGAGGTCTGGTCTTCCCACGTGAGGTACGCCGCCCTCATCATCGGTGGCGGCGACTTTCAGTTGCGCGTCCCCGCCACCGCGAAGACGAGGATGTGCGTGTGGGACCACGCCGGGGCGCAGCTCATCTTCACCGAGCTTGGCGGCAAGGTCACCGACCTGGACGGGAGGCCGATAGATTTTGGCGCGGGCAGGGACCTGAACCAAAATCGCGGCATGGTGGCCGCCAAGGAGGGCATACACGGTCAAATACTAGCATTGGTGAGGGACTTGCTGGGTGAACAGCCGCTGCATGATACGTTATGATATGACATGATATGATACGATAGACATAAAGAGACATGAATCATTCCTCGTTAGCTCATCATCCGTTACTCATACCACTTCTTCTTCCTTGACCGCATTCTTCTTCCTTAGCCGTCCCATGCTTTCAAGAGCAACTCTGCTGAAGCTCCACGTTGATGCCTCCCGTGGCAGCGGGGGCGGCCTTACTCCTCCGCTTCGCGGCATCATGTTCCCCGAACTCACGCGTCTATTGATCTCCGTGAGCCTCCTCATTGTCGCCCGCTTCTCCATCTGCATGTGCATAGCCCTCTGTTTATTCTTGAGCGCCGCTGACGTGTAGCCCAGTTTCCTGTTGCGCAGACCCAAACGCTCCTCAAAGAACGCGTATGCTAGGCTGCCGCATACACTGAGGGCTGTGCGTATCCAGCCGCTGAACGCAAGGGCCAGCGCGATGACGGTGACGACCGACGAGATACCAACTAGATGATACTCTGTCAGCATAATTTTCTACCACAGAAACCCAACAAGATAAGCAAGCTAGCAAGGGGTACATACACATAAATTTCAGCTGGACACTCAGGTCCATATTGCCGTCTGTGCTGAACTCCCTGGCGTTCATTCCAAAAAGACTAGTCACGAAAGACAGGGGTAGCTATTAACTTGAGTTAGAGTTTGTGTCCACAAGTAGCTGTTGTCGAAGATCCTAGCATGACTTGATCAAGCAAGAGGCCACTTACAAAGAAGATGGTTACGACGGTGAAGACGACAATGGATCGTCCTTGAAGCACGCTCTCGTCGGCACGCGCGATGGCTGCCTTCGCTTCGATAATGTTGGCTTGCTGCTGCTTCATGTCGAGCAGTTCTCGAAGCTTTTCAAGACCAGTGGTTAGCCCCTGTGCAAGGTAGCCCAGACCTAACTGCAAATAGGGGGCTGTGTTGCTCACCTGAGCCCTTGTCTTCGTTTGGAGCTCCTCCATGCTCTTCAATTCGTCCCTTCGCTGCTCCATATCCGCCACGAGGCCAGAAAGCCTGTCTAGGGCCGTCCGCTGCCTCAGCGTAGCGGCGTCCTCGGCGCTCTCTGAATCATCTTCTCTCTTGTAAGAGACAGCAAGCCAGTCGACACGCTTCAAGTCCTTTTCCAAATCGGTCATGGCTGTGATTTGTTGCGAGAAGATGCCTTGAAGAATCTGCAGCTCATCAATGACCTGCTGGGCTTCCACAAGGGTCGCCCACTCGAAGCCAATGTTGAGCGATCTGCGGACCATTTGCTCGGCGATCTCGAGCCTGTCAACAGTCATTTTGCTGACTGCATTTCCGAAGTCTTCATATGCCGATGTTTTCTTCTCGGCCTGGTCATACATCAGCATGTTGTGAAGAACGAATAGAAATAACGCTGACCTACAATGTTAGAGATGGCAGAACTGAATAGATCCACTACTTCAGGACGTTGATCGAGTGGGGTCGTCCGGTCGAAGAAGACTTTGGAGCACTCATCAATGACGATGAAGGCTAGGTCATAAACAGAATGAATCTGATCGCGTCCTAGCTCACCCAATCGATCCCGGATTCCGCGATGCACAGCAGAGGGGTCGGGTTTGTTCCGGCCCCATCTACGTGGGAAGCTGCTGATCACGGTGTCTAGGAAGTCATGTTGTCAGCTTCATAATCACACAACAGTGCACGAATCGGACATAAATGTGAAGCCTTACTGTCGTCCAAGATCCACAGCCATAATTGATCAACCATGACAAGTCTCGCTGCCGATTCCGGATCCTCAGTTTGGGTGCGTGTCAGCCGGCACACCACCTGGTCACCATCCCTCCGTGTTGTGTCCGTGGCTGTCCAGTAATAGTACTGTTCAAGAGTACGTCTCATATGCAGAGGTGGGTCTGTAAACAGGTGATCTTCGATAAGTCGACCGTCGGCGGCCTCGTCAATGATCTGGTAAAGCTTGGCGACGTGCCAGATATACTTGGCTAGAGGGCTCTGTGGCCTCCATGAAGAGCGAGTTCTAGGATCCGTTTCATAGGCAGTCTTGGGACGTGCCGGGTTCATCGACTCTAACCGGGCAAGGTCGACCACCTTGCCCTTGATCCGACTGGTACTTGCTCTGCGGAGTCTTTCAGCATGCTCGTTGTGGGATTTAGCGACCTGTATGAACTGGCCCATCCGATGCAGCCGCTTCTCCACCTCCCAATGCAGGTAAGGCATCTGCGTACGGTCAGCTAGAACAAGTGAAGGCACAAAGGCGTCGTGGGTCATGGCTGATAGCTTACAAAGAGTGCAATGTCCCTGCCGGGAGGCTTTTTCGAGCATTTCCCGGTCGGATGTGGAGCTGAGGGTATTGATGCACAGCGTGCACCCATTTGACGCGAATGCGGAGGGAGATGGGAACCTCCACGCTGATGACCTCTCCACAAGTCGTATCTCAACAGACGCTGTGCGTTGGACCTGACATTGAGAACTCGCTTCCCGTCAAACTCGACGTTGTCCTCGTCGTAGTATCTAGAAATCGCGTCCTAATCGATTCCAAGGTTAGGGCTGAGATGTGGCCAAGATTGTCAACTGAAACTTACCTCTACCCATTTCATGCTGTTAGCCGGCAAATGGAAATAGCGGAATTGCTTGGAGTCTGCGTCGCGCTTGAGGGGCGTCTCTGCTTTGTTATAGAGCAATTGCTGCATAGCAATTTTTTGATGTGGGAATTTGCCGTGAATGAGGGGATGGTTCACAGTGACGCCGCCCTTGTCTTGTTCCCAGGCGATGAGCCAACCATTGTAGCCGTAGTTGGACTCTCTCGGGTTGTCTTCACTGTGATCAGCACCAGACTCCAGGTCGAACATGTAGCTGTCCGGCGCCAAGTCGTCTTGCCAAATGGGGTAGTCTTTGTCGCGCCACCGCTGCACCATGCGAAGGACATTGCGGTTGCGGGAGCGCCTCGCATCCTCGCCATTTCTGTCAATATCCTTCTGCAGTTTGGCCAGCTCGTCAGGAGCACGCCTATGAGCCAGGTCTCTCCATCTCGTGCGGGAATCCTCCAGCAGCGCTACCAGGGGAAGGCGGTCCTTGGGTGAGATGCGATAGTCTTTGAAATGGTCCCGGAAGTACCTGATGCGGCGGACTTCTTTTCGTATCTGCTCCTGGTCTGAAGGTTTCAAGCGATTGTAAAGAGCCTCTCGTTTGGCATATCTCACGTCGAGGTAATCGGCCCAGAGGTCCAATGGTGGTTCCAGGTTCTTGCGAAGATCATCGACCTTGTATACTTCGCTGTACTTGGAGGTCGAAACATCCATCCCGGCTAAGTTCAAGGTAGGATTCTCACTTGATCCAGGTAGACTGGGGAAGGGGGGACCACTGATAGCTAGCCAAAATTGCAACGGTCCTTGAAGCCGAGGCCGTTGTCCATTGGGGGTTCTGTCACGCAGAGTGTGGGCCTAAACCAATATACAAAAATTTGCAATGGAATATGGAAGTAGGATTCTCACAAATCCTCAACTAAATCAGTTGCCTAGATGGAAGAGAAGGTGGTCGGTCAGACAATGCAAGGCAAGGTAGGTAGGCAAGTAAGACAGTTGGAAGGAAAAAAGAAGAGGCAGGATTCCAATCGGGATTGGGGTCATGAACGGGACCACGGCCACGACCACGACCAGGGTGTGGGGGAAGGATGGAACTTGTGGGCACGCCGCCTGCCTTGCTTCTTTTGTGTTCCCGGTGTCATCCACCTTCACCTTCCCTTACCTACAGGTACCTTCCCTTACCTACCTACCTACCTACTTGCATACCTACTAGTACCTACCTACCTACCTTACTTGCCTGACGTTAGCTCTGCCACGCACCAATAAATTGCCAAAATGTACTTCCTGCTGCATCTCACCTTACCCTGGCTGGGTACTATCTTTCGGTTCTGGCGCCGTGCATGTACAGACTCTTGGTTTAGAACCTGCTGCCTTGCACGTACCCCCCGCCTCAACCTCAAAATACCCCGGGCGGCTCACCGTCGAAGGCTGGGACAAATGGGTTCGTGGCTGCAGGCAGTTACCCTCAGGTACTCAGTCCCGCACTGTCCTGCGGCTGCAACACTCACTTACATGAACACAAAGGCTGCCGACGTACCTTGTCAGCTATAGTCGGGCGCAGACTCGCCCCTACACGTGCACATGGTAGGACGGGCTCTTTGCGCTCGTGTTCGTCCAGACTTCCTCTGCCTGCGCTACGCCTCTTGGCACAATAGGCTTGGAGGCTTAGCGACGGACCACCCCGGTCGGTCCCGTAAGCTTGAGCGGCCACCCAAATAGCCTTAATTGGACCTCACGCCACTCCAAGTGGGCCCCTGAAGAAACGGTTCGGAGCCGTTTTGTGGGAAGACACTCCGCATTGAGGGCGGTTACCCACTTGACTAAATTGCTTGACTCTACGATTGTTGCATCTGCCAGGCTTGAAATACTGTACATATTGCTTATCTACTGTGGGTAGTGCTGCAGGTCTTCCTCATACAGGCTCAGTCTATATGGTATAGACCTCGACCTTACCAGTCCATAACCGGGCATGCGCAACCGGACCCCCAACACAATCCGTTCACATCAGGCTACTCCTGCCGCCAACTTCCATGCTTCCCTGGCCATCCTTGAGCTGTCCACTTCTTCCCACCACGAATTCTCGATATATGCGCTGTAGGCGGGTCTTCTCCTCGGAGCTGATGCTGGCTCTGGTGTTGCTAAGAGCTTTGGTCAGATGCGGCCATCCAATAACCACCTCTGTCTGCTCTCTCAAAGCTCGCTCTTCTCTGTCCTCGGCCTGCGGCCCTCTGTGAACCTGCTTGGCTCTCTTCCGTGCCAGTTTAATTTGTTCCAGCTTGGCCAGAATCGCTGCATTTTCGATGACCGAGGCCGACTTACTCTGCGCAAGTGCTTGGCTAGACGAGCTAGCTTCGGCCCCGTAGCGAAACTGCACGAAACTAGGAATGCTGCCAGAACCGCCTACATCTGCGCCGTTGGTGCGACGTGGCCCTGCTACCGGCCCGTTGACGTCAAGGACGTCATGAATGGCTTCCAGTTGCGCGTTTGACACAAGAGCCTGGAGGTCCGCTCCGGAAAAGCCTTCCGTTTGCCGAGCAATATCCGCCAGAGCCTCGTCTGAACTGGTCAGTTCCTCGGATAGCCTGACCTTCTGAAATAGAGCTTTGAGGATGTCGAGTCGGTCATCAAGGGAAGGAAGGTCGCACAGTAATGACTTATCCAGTCGACCCGGTCGTAGCAATGCAGGATCGATCAGATCAGGCCGAGACGTCGCTGCCAGCACGTAGACGCCAGATAAACCCTCCGCGCCGTCCATTTGTGTAAGGAGCTGGTTGACAACACGATCCGTAACGCCCGTGGAATCGTGACCTCTTTTAGGAGCAATGGAATCGAACTCGTCGAAGAAGAGCACACAGGGCTTTGCCGCCTGCGCGCGGTCGAACAGGTCTCGGACGCTTTTTTCGGATGCACCGATGTATTTGTTCAAGATCTCTGGCCCCTTGACGCTGATGAAGTTGAGACCGCACTCTCCTGCCACGGCGCTGGCCAACAGTGTCTTGCCACAACCGGGATAGCCGTAAAGTAAAAGTCCTGAGCGCAGCCTCAGTGGACACTGGGCAAAGATGGGAGCATACTTGGTCGGATACTGCAAAGTTTCAAGAAGCACACGTCTTGTCTCCACCAGTCCGCCAATGGCACTGAAGGTCGTTGTAGAACTCTGGAGCGAGACATTACGCAAGCTTGCTGGCGTGAATCCCTCCAAAGCCTTGTCAAAGTCTGCTCGACAGAGACGAACAAGCTCTGAATCATGGCCGGGTGTGGAGGAGCCAAGAGTCCTCATAATGGCTTCGTTTTTAGCCCTTGAAACGAGGACCGTAAGGTCACCGGGCATATATCCGTCGGTAGAACCGGCTATGTCGAGGAAGTCTAGATCTGAGTCTAGGACGAAGCCTCCTTCTGGGCCTTGACGCCCACGACTGGATTGGCTTGCGCCATCCATCCAGGCACCACTATCGCCACCAAGGCTACCATCTGCGGTAGTCGGCCGGCTGCCATTGCTCGCTTGCTCCTGCAAGTCCCCTGCTGCGACGGCATTTTGCTTAGCGATTGCCTCCATGACTCTCCGCCTCGCTTCCTTGTCCGGGGCTTTGAGCTCAACTATTTCTTGTACAATATGTCCACTAACGACGACATTGTTGAGAGTATCCTTGCCTTCTGCAGTGGCTAGCAAAACAACTCCGCTATCCCGTGTGCAATATTGCCTAACAATAGAGCAAAGGCATTCGCTAATTTGGCGGCTTCGCTCATTATCGTTTCCAACTTGAAGTTCTGTTTCCGTCGGGCACAGCTTATCCAAATCATCGAGGATGACGACAGCCTTGCCACCCAGTCTTGCACCCCAGCTGGCAGACATGAATGTGCGATCTAAGGCCTCTTTCACGGTCGCGGTCCGTGCCTCATCGTTGACCAACTTGCGACAGGGCAAATAGATAGTGTGGAAAAGATAATCTTCGCGAAGTTTTTGGGCGAGGAACTTTGCTATGGAAGATTTCCCCGATCCCATGGCACCCGTAAGTAAGGCTGACGACATATTCACAAGTTGTCCTTGAATTGAGTCGAGTAGTTTGTCGACTCTGACCAACAATGAGTCATGGGTTGGCTGTATATCGGCAATGTCAGTGGATGACGATATCCACGCAGGTCGTGGGGTTGGTTGCTGGAACTCAATCGGTATCTTGGCATCGAGGCCTAGCACCCATGACGTTGAATCTTTGTTGTGCTCGTTTGAATTGAGGTCTGACGCATATTCAAACTTCACTATACCACCGTCCCATCCCTGGGGGAACTCAAGGCCATCCCAAGTGCCCAAGACAGACCCATCGGTGAGAGGCCCTTGCAAAATATTGTCAGAGCCAGCTGAGCCTGAATAGATATGTTTGAACTGCTTCGTAGCCTCCTCTTTTTCGGCTTTGGATTCGCTGCCAAAGCGAAGCCCTTCGGTGGCTTTTGAGCTGGTGGCAAATGGAAAGACCTTGATTCGACGCACCGCGTTAAGTGGTAGTTGTTGTGGTGCAGCCTGTATCTTTACAATACCGCCTACATTACCGGAAAATCCAAGTGCCGCCGAAAGTGCTGGGGAAAGGGCAACGGACTGGCCGTTGGGAGGGTCGTCCCATGGCCTGAGATGAGCGACGAGCCTGGACGAGGCAATGGAGGGCCCCGGATTAGCACCGTCTTCGGGTTGGGCCTTCTGAAGGCCAGATGGTCGGATAATATCCACTACGACGTAGTTGATACCTCTCCATGTATTAGAAAAGAGTCGATCTCGGTCCACCCAGACACTAAGATCACCGGTGAACGTAGCATCGTCGAACCAGTCAGCAACCGTAATTCTGTCCAATCCTCGCAAGAACATGGTTGGCCTGCGCTCATCTCTAGCGCTCCGCCTTCGCGCCGTACTGGCTGCACTGCGTTTCGATTTCGTGGTGCTCGCAACGCTCCCTTGGTCTCCAACACCTGCAGATGTCTTCGCCCTCGTTTTCGGCGCAACAATTACCTCTGCATTAGGAGAGAGCTTGACGAATGCAGTGTCTGTAGCTGGCGCTGGCTCAATGGATGTAATGCGGACATTGGCGGTGGAGGTTGGTGAGAGGTGTAGCGTCAAAGCATGTGAAGGAGCAACCGTTCCATCAGCAAACACATGTGCCGGGTTTGGCAGCGCTCGGATCTGAGATTGCATGTTGATCTCGAGGAAAGTAGCGTGTAGCTCAATGATCTCCCAATCTTCTGGAGTCAAAGGCTCGATGTTGATGGTGTGCGCCAGCGGAGGGTCAACGTGTATGGTAGCCATGACTTTTTGCGCCTCGGACAGCTCCAACACCCTCGCTAGAGTGGCGTCAATCTCAACAGCTTGTGCTTCCTGGTCGCGAGAGAATCCTCGACCCCCCGTTGTGCCGTCTCGCCCCAAAGGCGCTGCTGCGCGCCTCTTGCTCGGCATTCCAGTCCATCCTAGGTATATCGAGCGTTGCTGGTTCTTCGTGGTCGTCTGCGTGTTTGGCGGCGCACGGTAGCTGAGTTCGACAACGACATTTTGAGCGGGCTAGAGAGGTCCTGTTAGTGTGTTCGGAAAGCGTCAGAGATGTAAACGAACGGCTTACAGTGTTGATATTGACTAGCAATGATACAAGACTGGGCGGAAGGTTCACCAAGCAGCTCTTGAGGTGGACTAGTGAGAGCTCGGCGGGAACGGACTGCGCATTCTTTCTTGATGCCATTGCAACGCGCTCTACTCGTTGTTCGTAAGCTCTAGAAAAGAATCCGACAATGCGCAGGGAGTGAATTGACTCCGGATACTGGATGGCGAAGCTTCCACGCCCAGGTGCCGGTGGTTATGGACAGCCGAGGTCAACCGCACATGCATTCCCACCTCAAGGGACCGACAGCAAGTGGGTCGCTCTACCATTCTCTCCGATCCCGAGGCAAGCATCAGCCACAGCCATGCGAGGCGCAGCCGAGTTAAAGTGTGGCCGTGCGCGACGCGACACGAAAAAGACGCGTCTTGCTCCCCATTGCTCATGCAAGATGGTTGAAATGACCCCTGTTCACCCCCAGCCCATCAATTTGTGCAATCCACAACTGCAACACGCCGCGTCGCATTGCATCGCATCGCTCACTTCGTGGACATCATCTACTCGGACGTCTGTTCTTGGACGCCTCCTGGCTATCGCGAGTCGCTCTTCGATCCAAGGCTGCACAGAAATCCTCCACGATGGCGCTCCGCGAATTCAAAGCTCCCGTTAACTACGAGAGCCAGCAAAGTCAGTCCGCAAGTCGAAGTGTCGGTGGAGCAGCTTGACTGACAAAGTGCAGATGCGCTGCAGTTGTTCCTAACGGATTTCAAGACGTCGCCGGAGCAGACAATCACAACGGCAATGGGAAAGATTACAATTGATGAAGATGATCTGAGCGACGAATATGATTTCATGGACGAGGATGACCAGGCGGGCCAACGCCGTCGTCAAGAGAAAGAACGACAACAAACACCACAATACAAGTACAAGAACCTGCTACAACAACTAGCAGACCGGGAAATCGACGAAATGAGAATTGATTTGGACGACCTGGCATCGGTAGGCCGCAGCCGTCTAACGCTTCACTATGCAACAGCTGACAGAAGATGCAGTGGGAAAGCACGGCTGGCGACGAGAACCTCAAGCTTGTGGAATCTATTGAGATGAATACAAAGCATTACGTTGAAATCATGTCTAGGGCTGTTGACGACGCTCTGCCACAGCCCAACTCGGAAATCTCGTATGTTATGCGCCCTTGGTTCTCTAGGCTCTGACTGACGCCGATTTTGCAGGTTCAAAGATGATGTCCTTGATGTCTTGATGGCGAGGCGACATGCCCGCAATCGCGAGCTACAGGAAGCTGCGGAGCGGGATCCTACGGCTGCGGAGGACAAGTTTCCTGCCGAACTTATCAGACGGTATACCCTCGTCTTCAAGCCCCGCTCAGGCTCCCAAGATCACCCCGCAAAGGCTATGGCTGTCAGGCATGTTCGAGGTGAGCATCTTGGTCATCTTATCACAATTCGAGCGATCGCCACCCGCGTGTCAGACGTGAAGCCGATCGTCCAGGTCAGCGCCTATACCTGTGATCGTTGTGGTTGCGAAATCTTCCAGCCAGTGTCGGACAGGCAATACGGACCGTTGACAATGTGCCCATCATCCGACTGCAAGCTGAATCAAGCCAATGGTCAGCTCAACCCGTCAACTCGTGCTTCCAAGTTCCTGCCTTTCCAGGAGGTAAAGGTTCAGGAGTTGGCGGAGCAAGTGCCGATTGGCCAGATTCCTCGCAGTCTTACTGTACTCTGCTACGGCAGCCTTGTTCGTAAGGTGAGCCCTGGCGACGTGGTAGATATTTCGGGCATCTTTTTGCCTACGCCTTACACAGGCTTCAAGGCGATCAAAGCCGGTCTCTTGACGGATACCTATCTTGAGGCACACCACATCTTGCAGCACAAAAAGGCGTACAGCGAGATGATTGTTGACCCGCTTTTGGTTCGAAGAATCGACAAGTACCGCCAATCGGGTCAAGTCTACGAGCTCCTTGCGAAATCGATTGCCCCGGAGATTTTCGGTCATCTGGATGTGAAGAAGGCTTTGCTGTTGCTGCTCATCGGTGGTGTGACGAAGGAGATGGGAGACGGCATGAAGATCCGAGGTGACATCAACATCTGCTTGATGGGTGATCCCGGTGTTGCCAAGTCTCAGCTTCTGAAGTATATCTCCAAGGTTGCTCCTCGAGGAGTCTACACCTCCGGTCGCGGAAGCAGTGGCGTTGGTCTTACGGCTGCGGTCATGCGTGATCCCGTCACGGACGAAATGGTTCTGGAGGGTGGTGCTTTAGTTCTTGCCGACAACGGTATCTGCTGCATCGATGAATTTGATAAGATGGACGACAACGACCGTACGGCCATTCACGAAGTCATGGAACAGCAAACCATCTCCATTTCCAAGGCGGGCATCTCCACGACTCTCAACGCTCGCACTTCTATCCTTGCAGCCGCCAACCCTATTTATGGACGCTACAATCCTCGCATCTCTCCCGTCGAGAACATTAACCTTCCCGCCGCTCTTTTGTCTCGTTTCGACATCCTATTCTTACTTCTTGATACCCCTACTCGCGAAACAGATGAGCAGCTGGCAAAGCATGTCGCCTTTGTGCACATGAATAACCGACACCCTGATCTCGGCACAGACAACGTAGTCTTCACACCTCACGAGGTCCGCTCATACGTCGCCCAAGCTCGAACTTACCGACCCGTTGTTCCCGAGTCCGTCTCAGAATACATGATCAAGACATATGTCCGCATGCGAGATCAGCAACAGCGTGCCGAGAAGAAGGGCAAGCAGTTCACGCATACGACACCCCGTACACTTCTCGGTGTCGTACGTCTTGCTCAGGCTCTTGCGCGCCTGCGATTCAGCAACGAGGTGTCGCAGGATGACGTCGACGAGGCTTTGCGTCTCGTCGAGGCTAGCAAGGATAGCCTAAACACCGAACAGGGCACCAGCCGCCGCGGCGTCCCTGCCGCCAGCAGGATATTCAACCTTGTGAAAGCGCTTGCTGATTCTGGCGCTTGCCGTGCAGACGACGTGGATGAGGATGACGAGCTCGGCATTGAGCTGAGCATGAGGAAGGTAAAAGAACGAGTCATCGCCAAGGGGTTCACAGAGGATCAATGGCTCAATGCTTTGGAGGAGTACGCCGGTCTGGACGTAAGTGCTCTTGTTGATGACGTGGTTTAACGTGCCAAGTGCTAACATTTCCCTGATAGGTCTGGCAAACGGCCGGAAACGGTACAAGATTAGTGTTCGTGACGACAGAAAGCAATGACCGTGAGGATGATATGGATGTCTAAGTTAGGCTCTCTAAGGCGGAGGAATGGCATCGCGGGTGGTTAATGACTTCTGGCGTTGTGGATATATGACGGATGCTTTACGAGATTTCTCTGGTAGATTAAAGAAACCTTGAATTAATGCGGCACGAATGATGCTCCCAACCCCTAATTTTGTGACTCGCGCGCTTACAACGTCGCTGGTAGATGGCGAGGGTTGGACATTTCGCAACAGATACTACCCAGTTCAACTTAACGTGGTATTGACACTCCACATTTTACTATATAGTACAAGACCCTAATATCACAGATCAGACAGATATTTTACATTCTCATGGTCATGAGAGTAGCTCTCTCCATCTCGCCCACGATTCCATGCCCACCCAGTGCCCACTTCTCGGCCACGGCACGCGCGTCAACGGCGACCCTGGCCATGCCACTCGCGCCCCAGTATTCCATCAGCACGCGACCCTCATCCTTGGAGACGCCTTCCAGGCGGAGGACGCGGCTGTTCTTCAGCGCGTCGTACACGCGGTTGTCGTACTTCCGCTCGTACGGGTCCGGCTTGGGAATCTCGCGGCCAGCCTGGCCGGCCTCGAGCTGCGCCAGGACCAGCTGTTGCGAGACTGGATAGATGACGTTGCTCTCGGAGGTGGCAGCGAGGATGGCGCCACCATTGGGAAGCTTCGTCTTGCCTGACAAGGCGTCGAGAAACATGCGGACGAGCGTGAGTTCATGCGCGTGAACCTGCTTGTACGAAGGGTCCTTGTACGCGCTCATCTTGTTGATATGTGCAAGGCCATCGAGACCGAACAGTACGGGAGGTCGGCCAGGGAGAGTCAACTCGGTCCAGAGTGCGTCCAGTGTAGGCCAAGCGTATTCGCTCTCCTTGCAGCTCAAGAGCAGATCAATCAATGTCGCCCCTTGCTTCAAGCTCGTCAGACGAGACCAGTCCTTCTGGACCTGAAGAGCCCCTAGCACATCCTTGTTGGCCTTGAGGATAGTTTGTATCAACTTCAGGCTGTAGCTAGGCTGAGCAAACTGCATGGGGTTCGTGTTAGGGACGGGGCTGTAATCTGTGTTTCCGTTGGTGAGATCCTGTGCTATGAGGGAGTTAGCCTTTGAAGAAGAAGAAAAAAAGTCGAAATTGCGTGGTGACCAACCCTCTGGAATATGGATGACAACCCATTTGTTCAGCAAGGCGTGCGACATTGCCTGAAGAAGGGCCATGCTCTTTCCCGAGTTGCGACTTCCAGTCAACACACATGAGAACGTCGACTTGTTCGTGCTCGCATTTTGCAGTTCCTTCATCAGAGCAACGCTTTCCTCCCGTACAAGGAAATGAGGCCGGCGGAAGAGTCCCCATGACTGGGTGGGCTTGAAGGCCTCGAGGGTTCGCAGCTGGTCGACCAGCTGGTCGGGCAGGGCGACCATGGTGCAGGCATTGCTGGGATTTGCCAGAGTATCCGCTTCGAGGGTCGCCGGGCCGGAGACGGGCAGAGCGCTGTTGTTGCTGAGCTGGATTCGCTTTCGGAAGGCCTTGCGTTCGCCGGGGTTCGGTTTCTTGACAGCCACGATTTGCGTCTTCTTCTTGAACGTCTTCTTGATCTGCTTGGGGAGCTCTCTCCGGCTCTTCACCGCAGGAGGGGCCGAGGCGGCGAGCGACGAGCTGGTCGAGAAGGACGCCGCGGAGAGGACGACGGGTTGGATGCGGGTTGCGATCGTGATGTTGGGCCTCACGAGGCAGCGCAGAGACTGCGCCGAAGCCATTGTGCGAAGGATGTGCCGCGGCGGCGCAGGCGTGGCTCTTGCAAAAGCTGCACAAAGAATTGAGGTTGGTAGAGTCGGCTGCCAACCTCTTTCTCCGAATGGCCTCTAACGCTCACGCCTCGAAGCTGCAATTGCGGAAAATTATCGACGACCTAGACACGCCTTTTTCGTACCAGGAGCTACTTGCAGGGGAACAGCGCGTCCGCCATTGGCCTGCTGGGACAAGGCCGGAAAAAATGCAGGCACCATTGATCCGGGCCAACTCTCGACTCTCTTATCGCTTATCGACCAAAATCTTTTGGAGAAAAAAATACTCTTTGTCGCATTACACGGTACGATCTCAAGCGTCCGTCCGACGATACCACTTCTGCACAGATTCTGTCAAATTGGGGTTTATAATTTTTCTCTCCGTGCATTAAATATCTCGACCAAGAAATCCTTCACAATGTCTGTTCTCAACTCGAAACCAAAGCTCCCTGTCATCGTCGACAAGCCGACGCCTTACACCTTTGACCTGGGCCTACTACTTGCCGAGGATCCCAATCCCGTCACCATCGACCGCGAGGCCCTGGAGCAGTCGCTCGCCGAGGTCGCTCGCGACGGCGCCCAATCCCTCATCAACCAGCTTCTCACGACATGCCAGCTCACATCCACCAAGGAGGGTGTCCTCCTTACCCTACCGCAGCCCTCAACCCGCCTGCCCCGCGAGAAGCCCCTCCCGCAAGCCAAGCCACCGACCAAGTGGGAGCGCTTCGCCGAGAAGAAGGGCATCAAGCCCAAGACGAGGGAGCAGCGCCGGAACCTGGCCTACGACGAGGAGTCGGGCGAGTGGAAGAGGAAGTGGGGCTACAAGGGTCTGAACAAGAAGGGCGAGGACGACTGGCTCGTCGAGGTTGACATGAAGAAGGAACGCGAGCGCAAGGAGGGGACCAGCATCCGCGGCGATGGCCGGAGGGAGCGAAAGAAAAAGATCCGGCGCAACGAGAGGAAGATGAGGAAAAACGCCAAGGACGCAACGGACAAGTCGAGGAAGAGTGCTTAATGTTCTGGACTCGGTCAAGGGGTGATCAGGAGCATGGCTACGGCGTTCGGTTTCATGGCGTTCAAAATTGTCTTGAAATTTCAGACACGAATTCAATTATTCGCGGACGGGTTGCGATTCTCCCTCCATACCTATAATCCACCGGTTCTTGACTCTTCCTTACGTACTTTCCGATATGCCCAACTCGTGACTAGATCCATGCACATTATCCCCATCGTATTATACATAGGCCTTCTTCCATGCCTTCTTTACATCCTCAAGTTTGTACACTACACGCTCATTGCGTCGGCGCACTCGACTCGCCTTCCTTCCTTCCTTCCTTTGATAAGTCTATTTTGGCACCGCCGAAGGGATACATCACGGACTTTCGTCCTGACTCGCACAGGTTCTGTCTTCAGGGTGGCACGAGCGTCCCAGAAGAACAAAATTAGCAAGCTGCCCCGATCGTCCGAAGGGAACAGAGAGATTCGTGGCTCTCCTCCATAAACGGCCTTTATTTTGGCGCTGGGTATTTGTAATTGCAGACATCGCTGGCTTAATCGGCATGCATAAAAAATAACCCAATCCGCGCAAAGCACGGTCCTGATATTAAATCCACCGAGGCGCAAGCATGGGGGATCAGAGCCGAAGCAACTTGTGAAGCGGCCATAGCCACGTCGTGGTACGCTCGCCAAGGCTTCGCATATAGCATCGACCTTGAGACGGCTCAAACCACAAGGCCTCGTAGTATTTGGGTTTTCAAGATAGAAAATTGTTGAAACCTCAACCGGGAAATCTTCATAAGCCCAAAGGGGAGAGTGGCTTAATGGGTGACAGAGGGCGCAGACTGTCGGGGACTTCGCGATCGCCATTGAGACCGTACTTGGACGCTCCTGATGATTTCTTCGACCCGGCAACTGTGCTTGCGTCCAAAAGTGCCGCGGGCTTCTTCTTGGGGGTAACTTTGGCATCGGCGCCAAAATCAGATTGCTTTGCGCGATCTGTTTGTTTGGCAGAAGCGGCCTGGGCCGTGTTTTCCACAGGACTAGCTTGGTCTTGACGCTTTCCGTCCGCAGATGGCTCACGGCTCTGCTCGCGTGACCCGGATTTCGTAACCTGGTGTGGTTGTTGCGGCTCTGTCAGCCCTCGGGGTGGCGGTTGAGCAAAGAGCATATATTCCTCTTCGATGAACCTGGCCTCATTCTTGCAGCCCTGCCAGCAATCCCTCCAGTCGCAAACCAGGAACTTGAAGCAAAATGCATCAATCTTCATGCAAGGCTGGAAGCAGATACACAGGTTCCTGAAATCCATCTTGTTCTTATCAGAGTGTGCAAGGAGGAGGCTGAGGTGGCATGTGATGGCGAACAGAAGATAGTAGTTGAAGGGTGAAAGGTTTGAGAGCTCATCGATCAGCAACTGCGGTACCTTGTCAGCACCAGCACATTCTCGAGCAATGCGTTCCTGGGCTTCTTTGGGAAACAGTTCGTCCGGCAGCTCGCGTAACCACGCCTTCAACATAGATCCAATAATATTGATGTCGTAAAGGTCGTCCTCCTCAAAGAGGTTAACGTCGTGTTCTATAATCTTGTTAACCAAACGGAATCTCGAGGTTTAACCTATAGAAACAGTAGACATACGCTCGTCAAATTTCCTCTGCCATTTCTTGACCTGCGGTCCACTTCCTGGAACACGATAAAGTCCTTCGACATCGCATCCCTTGTAGTTGAGATAGTCGATGGCTCGCCATGGAAACGCCGGCATCCAGAACTCGGTCTTATCCCTCGACTGCTCCAGTCGTTTGGAAATCCGAGTCAAGCGAGTTTGTTCCACCAACGGTAAGTTGATAACTTTGAGCACATAGTGTTCATCATCAACCACAGGCTCCCTCTCGGCGGCGGGGGAAATACGTGTGCTTCTGCCAAAGAAGCCTTTGCTGAGAATGCCCGCGGCCCTGGTTGACGAATCTCTCAAACCACTCAAGAATGTCGATCCGCTACCATTCTCTTTCAGTGAGGAAGGCTGGGTCTTGTGGTCCCTGTCTCGGTGAGAAGTGTCCCTGAACCCTTCTCTGGACGGTGCCCGGTCTTCAGAACGGTTGCGGTACGTGGAGCCCATCATCTCCCGGAATGATCGATCCTGAGCGACGGGCGCTGTCCTAGGCGGCGCCGAGGTCGCGTGGAGATCGGGATTCGCGGAGGGGGCCGGCATAGGGAGGTGCGCCTCGCTTGGGCTGCCGTTGTCCCTCTCCCTGTCCCTCTCCTTTTCTCTTTCTTTGTCTCGCATGGATCTCGTTCGGCCGAGTATGCCGAATGGTTTCGGCTTCGTCTTCTTTGCAGAGGATGGGGTTACGATTGGTTCGCGGTCACCGGTAGAGGACTGTGAGATGTCGGTTCGCGAAGAAGCAGAAGTCGCAAGTTTCAGGGGCGGTTGTTCTGCTGCAGCAGGAGCGGGGTGATCTAGATTGCGAACAGGGTGGTTAGCTCCAGCTTGCGCATTTATCGCACACAAGGGAAAAAAACGTGCGATTGCCGAGGGCACAAAATGAGGGAAATTATGAGAACGACGCGAAGTCGCGACAAGCCAAGTATGCAGTCGCGGGTGCTTGGAGGGTGGCTGACAAACTAAGGCCTTACCTCCTTTCTTGGTTGTAGGCGAATCGTCGGATTCGTTTGTGGAAGTGGACGTCGACGTGGGACCGGGTTCTTGATGATTGTTTTGGGTGGAATCAATCAGATGGTTGGAGGATTTAGAAGCCTTGCTGAAGTGGAAGAAACCAGTCTTTGTTGGTTTACGTGCGGCGGCCGTGTCGTTTGGCGGAGCGTGGGAATGGGTGGTGTCTGCGGAGGGACCAGATCGTGGCTCTAGGGCCGCGGTGATAGAAGGATAGGGTTGTTGTGCATCAGCGTCATGGGCGTCGTGATGAGGCAGAGAGGGACGACGAAAATGTTGCTGGCTGCGATCGGGTGTCTTTTGGGGTGCAAGTCTTGCGCTCAAGGGTGGTGACCGTGGGGACCGGGGAGACTTGGTGTTGGACGTAGCAGGCGACACGACAGAGCGCGGCGTTTCAGCGGAAGAAATGGCCGGCGGGTCACCATCACGGTCCGAGGCATTGGAGCCGGCCAACATCAGTGGCTGCGGTGCTGGCTTACGTCCCATCTTTGGGATTCGCTTTTCAACCCCTGGCTAAGGTAGGTAGGTGTCTGGGCTCTGGAGCAAAGGCGGTTGTTTCGTGCTTTGCCGCAGGAGCGCCTTGCCCAGGTCTCAGGCACGTCCTGGCCGTGAATGGCTGTGATGAACTGCGGGTTTTGGTAGGCCCAGGCTAAGCGTTAGATCTCGGGCTAGGTTGGGCAGCCCGAATTCCTGCGATCAAAGCAGAGCGCCCGGATAGTGGGTTGAGGTGCAAGTGCGCTTTTCTCGACCCTGCGGAAACGTCCCGTGCGCTGCTACGACCGGTGCCGGTGCTGGTGCTGTTGCTGGTGTTGCTTGGTTTGGATGCAGGAACAATGATTCGGGAGGCGATGGTAAGGGGAGGGAAAGTGGGGGTCCGACGAGACGCCCTGCTCCTCCTCATCTACCGTGCCTGTTGCTTGTGAAGGCTGGAAGTTGGGAAGTGATCGTATGGGCTGATGGAGAGTCGCGAGACGCAGACCGGAGGTGGCACGTCCGACGCTTACCTCATGTTGGAGGGATCTCCTCGAATAACGTAAGACAGGTGATGAAAGTACGAAGCATCGAAGTCAAAGAAGGTAGGCCAAGCGGAAAGGCAGCAGGGAATATACAGCCATGATGGGGGAATACTCTACTATATCAGACTGTCCACCCAGGACATTTTCCTGGGCTCATTTCGCCTCTCCTGGCTCCTGCTCGTACGCTCCTATTCCTCCATCTCCGTCACATAATTCATTTTGTACCTACATAAGCTACCTTACTCAGGTGTCTACCTGTCGGGCGTGATAAACAGCTCTCGCAAGGCCAGCGTTGGTCCTCCGTTCGCCGGGCATTTACACGGCCTTGCCAGCATGTCTGCCGTGCTTGTTGCCGTTACAAGTATCCTTGCAAGCATGGAAACAATCGCATTTATTCCATACGTTGCCTGTACCTGACTTATGTCGCAAGGGTCTCCATAGGAAGCCAAGCATTTGCATCCACATTCGTTCTGCTCAGGGGTGTTCTTCCGTGGTGCAGGTCAAGGAGGTAGGTACCGGTACCAGCACCACGAAGGTGCCTCAGCGCCGTTGCCGAGCCGCTGTGCATCGCACCCTGGCTCTACAGAGGTACAGTTGCCTGATTGATCTCTCTGAGGCGCCGCACTGCCTCGCCCAACCTAAAGTAAATTACCTGGCGTAGTCCCTTTCTTGGGGCAACTCGAGGTATGGGAGTGTGTTGGGCCCTTTTCTCATAAGGAGTTAGGTGTCTACCTTACCATAGAAGTATCATTCACTGTTCAGCAAGCTCGATCTCGCATTTACTCGGGGTAAGAGTGTGGAATGCAAGACCAGGTACCTACCTTATCTTAGGTAAAGGGGGAAGTCTGACTCTGGTGGGTGGTCCGAAGCGCTGGGACACCCGCACATGCGTACCTCGAACTGCCACGGACAACATCTGAAACATGCTGTCGCACTAGGCTTGAACGCTAGTTGGCCCTCAACGTTAATTAATACGGGTTTGGGGGATTTCCTGGTCCCTCGCTTGGCGGCGGCGTTGACCAGCTCAGGGGTGTGGCTTTTTTTCTTCTTTTTTCCCTTGCTAACTTCTGGCCGGACCTCAAGAGATCTGCTGGCCTTGACCCACGTCCACCCAACAGGTATTGTGGGGAAGCCCGTTTGTCCAAAAGTACAGGTACAGGCATTACCTTGCTGGCCCAGCAAGGGTATCTGGTTTCCAGATGCCATGCACTCTGCACGGCAATGTTCGAGAAAGCCATCCTGACACGCCGAGGGCTGACGGGAGGGAGCGGTTTGTTCTTAGAATCACTAGGTACTTTCGGTAGGTAATTGTACGAGTGAGTTAGGCACACCTCGCCATCTGGTTCCGTCCTTCTCTAACACCTCAGCTGTCTTGATCTCTTCCCCATCACAGAGCCACTTGGCAATGGCTCCGAGGCAAGCATACAGCTAAGAATAGGCCCTTCGCAGGACACTTTCCAGTCTTTGACGAATCATTCGTTTCGTGGTTTGCTGATCGGTCCCGCACCCGACTAAACATGATCATGAATGATGTGTTGTGTCGCACATGCTTACTGGATGAGCACCGCCATGTCATCGGAACAATCCTTGTCACAGTGTCGCATTTATAAATTAGGGTACGAGAGTGACGCGGCAGTACGTCAGTTGTGTTTATCAGCCCCCAAGCGAAGATTCATTTCGTGTGAAATCTCACGTTGCATTTGCAAGAACACGTGTATGAGCACGGCCACAGCCATGTCGATGGTGAGCTGCGTCTTGAGACGTTCTATTCTTGCCTCTTCGTCTTGTGACACGATTCATAGGCGGAAATGGTAAGCTCAAAATAGACCTGGTCCGCTCAACTGCGGCGGATGCCCGTGTTGCTCAGGGCCGATTCAACAGACGCGAAGAAAAGCCTGCCTGGTTGCCTGGCTTTTCAGCTTAAAGCTTCATTAACTCAATGCGTTGGTGTAATTATGATATGAAGGGGTCGTTGTAGGTCAAGTCCGGAGAAGGTATATTGGTTGCTCATCATCGAAATAACGGCCTGGTATCGCGCTTCTTAACAAACCCAGTGTTGGTCACTTCTTGGTCCCTAAAAGCAACCCAAAATTGAGGGAGCAAGACGCAATAGAAAATAGAGGCTAAAGAGGTAATTAGATAAAAATTAAACCGATCTCCTCTTATGATAACCATAAGTACAATGGCTTTGAGAATTTGCTTTGCATTTTGCGATGCTTATATAATCACATGTCCACCTTTGGAACTGTCGCCCACCTGGATGAGGGCCATCAACGACCTCAGCTTCAACCGGCTCCATGTTAACAACAAGTGCGATTTGGAGCATTCAAAAGCATGGCCCAGACCGATAAATCGCCGGTGGATCCGAAACTCCTTACGGATCTTCATGTTAAATACATTCAGAGCCTTGACACCAGGAAGGATCAGCTAGATTATTGGCTGACGGAACACTTACGCCTCAATGGCATTTACTGGGGTTTGACTGCGTTACACCTCCTTGGCCGGCCCGACGCTCTTCCTCGCCAGGAAACTATCGATTTCGTCCTTTCATGTCAGCATGGAAATGGAGGTTTTGGAGCTGCCCCTGGTCATGATGCCCATATGCTTTCCACTGTGAGTGCGGTGCAGATTCTCGGTATGGTCGACGGCTTCGATGAGTTGGAGACTCGCGGCAAGGGCAAAGGACAAGTGGCGAGATGTAAGTGCCCCCGTGCGCTTTCTCAATAGTCGACGAAGACCCTGTTCTAATAGATCGGCTAGACATCGCGGAACTTCAGAACAAGGAGACGGGCACATTTCAAGGTGACGAGTGGGGCGAGGAAGATACCCGCTTCTTGTATGGTGCCCTAAATGCTCTGTCCCTGCTTGGTCTCTTGTCTGTGATCGACCTCGACAAGGCTGTTGAATACGTCGTGTCTTGTGCCAACTTTGACGGTGGCTACGGCGTCAGGCCTGGCGCTGAATCACACTCGGGTCAAGTTCTCACCTGCGTCGCGGCACTTGCCATTGCCGGCCGGCTAGACCTTATTGATAAAGAAAAATTGGGGCGTTGGCTAAGTGAAAGACAAACACCTGGAGGAGGCCTCAATGGTCGACCCGAGAAGAAGGAGGACGTGTGCTATAGTTGGTGGGTGTTCAGCAGCCTACACATCATCGGCCGTGGTCACTGGATTGACCGGGATGCTTTAACCAACTTCATCCTAGGATGCCAAGATCCTGAGACGGGTGGCATCTCGGACAGGCCTGGTGACATGGTCGACGTGTGGCACACTTGCTTTGGCATCGCTGGTCTGAGTCTTCTCGGCTATCCTGGTCTGGAGGCTGTCGATCCAGTCTATTGCATGCCGAAAGTGGCCACAGCCCGTCTCTTGAAACAATAATCACGATTTCATCAATACGGTGACTGTATAATAGCGATGAGATGTAAGAAGGTCATCCAGACATAATACCCTGAGCGCGGGATGAGGAATGGCTTACTTCCGCGTCAGTGGTTCCAACAAGTCGGTGAATACGAAATTTAAAAGAAAATTACGAAAGGAACTAATAAATTGCATTTTCCATCGAACAGCATTTTTCTGAGTCTTGAGGTTTCTGGAGCTTCATGTTGATCATGGTATCGTCTCCGCAATCAGTGAAAGCAGGCTTCAATTCGCACTCTCAGCCAATGCCGTTTCGGCAGGTTAGGCCAGAAGACAATGAATAAGTGTACCTCATCTATGAGCTTCGAAAGAGGCCCTTGCCAAGTGCCTGCCACTTCCATGCGGTCGTCTGTGTAACACGGCGCTCCTCCAGGCACGAGTTGAGGTGCTTAAGCTTAATCTAGGGCAAATTCAACCAGCTTTATCGTTTCTTTCGCCGGCTTTCACCCAACACCACGGATTGAAATGCCGGAGTGTGAAATTTCGGAACAGTGGATTATCGCATGCGTCGATACAAGACACCACAGTTCGAGAGTGTGGTAAGATACGCCCCATGATGAGGTTTGAATTCGGAGCATGAATCCCAGAATGAGATGCACAAGTCTGGCTTGAAAATAGATTGCTCTATTGCAAGCACTTCCTGAAGAGGAATAATCAGATATATGTCTGGATCGTGGTAAACGAGATAAGGTAAGCTACGATAACTACTATGGATAGCTACCATAGGAAAAGTGGCTGACAGTGACGTCGAGTCTGGCAGTCCTAAGCGAAAGGAACTCCTTCGAGAAGCCGCGGCCACGACTTCTATCTCTGCCATTACTCACCGATTCCCTCAGGTACTAAGTTAAGGCAAGGTACTAGGCAAGTTCCCTACATCAACCTCCAGTTCTCGGCAAAGCCCAATGTACCTCGTCAACAGCCTTATCTGCGCGATAGACGAGGTACCTGCCGCATTCACCTGCGGCATGAGCATGGACATGCGGATGGGAAGGAGCGAAATACTGCCGGATTGCCCTCTCCCTTGTCTCTCACCCCCACACTACCTTATCCTGTCCCTTATTCATCTGATGATGCTGTTTACTAGGTACAGATGGCGTGGACCATCGTTCAGTTTCTGAGAAACCTGTTACAGTGAAAAGTGCCCTGGATCCTTCAGCCTCCAAGTCCCTTCCTGTCCTTTAAGCTGCCGCCTCTTCCACCCACATACGTGAAGCAAGAAGTTCAAGATCAGTTGGGCCATGGCTGAAGATAAAAGCTTCCTATTTCGCCTCACGGCACCGCAGACGGTCCTTCCGTTTCCATTGGCATATCGGATCCAGGTAAGTTTGTTTCGTCCCTTGGGACATCTTCCGTACTTTTCCGTTTCTTACTCGCTGTCCTCTCTTTCTCTTCCTCACCCCGAGTTGGCTACGTCCCCCGAGTGGCTCTTTTCAATTTTCAATACTTTGCTTCACGCCGGCCTCGCATCCCTCAAGCGGTGTTAGCTTGTTGCTCCTCTCCTGCCCAGACTCACGCCCAACCTCTCATCGACCACGTTCGCTGTTACGAACGGTATGGATGCTCCAACGCAGCTTCGCATTTCTTCAATTTGAGGGGCTCTTTTGTCTTTATTGCATACCTAGGTAATGGCTGACAGGCAAAAATCCAGGCAATAGCAATGGCTTCTGCTGCTCCTCCTGGGTCCGCCATACCCTCGTCTACTAGCAGAGGCATCCCTCTGCATTGCACCGTTTGCCCAGAAACGCCGCATTTCTCCGACGTGTCCCACTTGTTAACCCACATAGCATCCAAGGGTCATCTACACCATGAGACACAGACGAGACTCAGATCTCATCAAGATTTATCCGCTTCTCTGGCTCTACAGCAGTACGAGCACTGGTACAAGGAAAATGGCATTGAGACGCTCCTCGTCGACAGATTGGCCGCGAAGCAAATGAAGGAAGCTGCCCGACGCAGACGGACTCGGCCGAGCGGGTCGGTGGCATCACCTAAGGTTCGCCTCTTCCCTGAATTGATGGATGGGTTTCTAACTTTTGCGTAGCCAATCAAGAGGAAAGCAAAACGATCGACAGACGCCATTATCAAGGAGGCAGACCCCAAGGAAGAACAAGACATCTTCGCAGACCTACCTTCACTCCCTCCGTTGCTTCACTCACCAGACAACTACGCAGACGACTTCTGTCTTGGAAGCGACGTTCTCTCCTTGAAGGGACAAATATGGCCTGGTATGGGCAAAATGGATCTCGCCAATGAAGAGATGAAACGTACTCGTAATCAGAGGAAACCAAAATCTGTCATTGACAAAATGAGGCGAACATCAGAGGGTATTGAACCGACACAAGTTATCATGACCCCTAAACTAGAAGTTCAAAGGGTCAAAGATGTCTATGACGAGGCCTCATCACCCGTGTCTGGAAAGGAAGAAGCAGTGTGTTCCATTGATCTTTGCCATCACTGCAATCAAAGCTAATACGGTGCAGACACCTCCTCGGAAGTTGGTGAAGCCCAAGCGCAAGAAAGCAGAACCGC
Source organism: Paramyrothecium sp. XJ0827 (assembly GCA_020881915.1). Lineage (NCBI taxonomy): Eukaryota > Fungi > Ascomycota > Sordariomycetes > Hypocreales > Stachybotryaceae > Paramyrothecium > Paramyrothecium sp. XJ0827. Next base: position 2,662,735 of record JAJFPB010000005.1, on the reverse strand, counting down.
TCACCGAGATCTCCGTGAACGTCAAGAGAGGGGCGAAATTACGAGACACTCACAATCGTACCACACATAACAAAAAACCTTCCAAGCCAAGAGTTTTGACTGATCATGACGATGAAACTACTCCCGGCCTCATGGCTTCATGGGACACCCTTCAACGAGGTCAAGCATTGTTGCCGAACGATGATGCGGTGTCGTGTAAGTAATTCAACCCCCAAACAAGTACCGTACTAATGGAAACAGCCCCTTTCGACGACCCGATTTTCAGTACTCCAAAACATCGAGACTACAAGTCAGTTGGAGAGCAAGGTGGATTTCTCGCTGGGATTGTTAACGACTCTAGATTGGGCATCCAAGAGCGACTAGGCATTCATACTCTTAACCCGATTGCGCGATCCAATCTTGCCTCGCCAGGAAAGACTTCGAAAGTAGCACACGGGCATGACTCCTCGGAACTTCCTCGTCGGGAAAGAGTCCAGACACATCTTTTCGGGAACCAAAGTTCTCTTGGTAAGCAAATCCTTGAGATGGGTTATTCCCAGATATTTGCGTTGTAGTCAAAGCCACTGACAAGATTAAAGGTTCGCTTGGGCACGATGAAAGTGCCTTTTCGATCAATGACGAGCCAATCTACAACACCTCCAGTCGTATCCCACACACTTTTGGGGGCTCGTTCAACGGTTTAAATCACGAGCACTTCCATGGACTACCAGTCGACCATGCCCAGGTTAAACAGGAGGGCTACGGACGAACACTGAACAATGACGCTTTTTCCCATCCAACACAACCATACTTGAACATCTCAGGAGGAAATCCCCTGCTCCCCCAAGGCCGCGGGTTTCTTGACGCGTATGATCAAAGCACTTCAAGTACACAATTTCCTTGTCTCGGCTTTACTCCCATCAATCGTGACAACCAAAAATTCTCCCACGGACGTGATCAGAAACTGAGCGTAAGTACACACGATGATCATCGTCTGACAAAGGACTGCTTTGAAACCACCGATACGGTTGATACCTTCACGAAAAGGGAGCCTGGTTACCCTTCTTTAGGTCTTTGGACGTCCGAATCTCCACAAGACGACCTTGGTGCGTCAGACTAAGCCGATCATCGGTTGGGCGAATACATTCTGTGGACAGAATATTGCATTACTGACGGCACCCATTCACCTTCATATATTGATTTATTTGGGCCGGTTTTTTCCGTGCTTTGTTTGTTCTACCAATGCCTTCTGATCAACATGCATAAGTGCTCAGGCAAGCGGCCAGCCTCTTTTTGAGAGACCAGTTGCGCGTCAATTGATCTGCCAGAGCACCATCGAAGTCTTCATGTCGATCTGTCGACTACCCACAACATGGGGAATACGAATCCGTTACTCTGATGGAGCAAGAATGGCGTTGAGATAGGGAACGCATATACCTTTTTTTTCTGCTTTCAATTTTTCCCTGGGTCCGCAACAACTGTTTTGTCCGCCTGGGTGAAGAGCAGATGTTTTTCCGTTCTTGTCTTATATCATCCACATACTTATACTTTACATCGGACATATTGGAGCTGATGGGATATGGGTAGGTGCACGGCGAGGGAGGGGCTTGATCGAAATAGCCGATGGGCTGTTGCTGTGGAATGGGAGACGAATGATTATTTGTCACGACGCAATGATGGAAATCAATATTCGGGGGCAGTTATTGTACTTCAGTCAATGGGGTGTCTTTCCATCATTAATAATTTGATAATATACATTGCTGTCTAATACATGGGTATTTCTGGTAAATCATAATTGTTCAATGCTGGTGACCAGCTGTTCCAATTGAACATCAAGGTCGCCAGCTTCAGTCATGATGTCCGCCAGCAAGGTCGAAACACCGTGTAATCGCCGAATCCGCATGTCTGATTCCATCTGTGCAGACTTTTGGGCTGCAACATCAATGACTTTTCGTGGAATCCGAGCCAACCGAGCGACGTTCAAGCCATAGGATCTATGAGCAACACCCTCACCGACCTCATACAAGAACGTGATCTCCTCTTCCCCATCAGAATTTGTTTCTGCCTCAAACTTCATATGTACATTTCTTACCCCCGGGAGCCCATCCACTACGCGTGCGAGGTTCTGATAGTGGGTGATGAAAAGCGTGAGGCAACGGGTTTCCGTGACGACATGCTGCAGAACAGCCTGTGCAATGGCCGCACCGTCGTGAGTGCTGGTGCCTCGACCGAGCTCATCGAGGATGACGAGGCTCCGCGGAGTTGCTGATCGAAGAATGCGAGCAGTTTCGGTAACCTCGACCATGAAGGTTGACTCGCCGGCGAAGAGGTTATCGCGCGCGCCCGTGCGGGTATGTATGGCATCGCAGAGGGTGAGGGTGAGTGAATCGGCGGGGACAAAGGAGCCGATTTGAGAGAGCAGAACGATGAGGGCCAGAGCTCGTACAAACGATGATTTTCCGCCCATGTTGGGTCCAGTAATGAGGTGAGCTAGTGGCGAAGGATGTGCCAGCGTGGTGGAAAATGGTATGTAGCCGCCATCTAGGGTGTGCTCGGCTATGGGATGACGACCCTGTGAGATTGAGATGGACGGCTCGGCGGAGGAGGGTAAGAATGTGGGCTTTGTGTAGCCTGGTTGGGCGGCAACTTTGGATAGGGATAGAAGGCAGTCCAGAGCAGCGAGAGCCGATACAGCATCACGCAGCGGCTGATAATCCTCTGAGATGGAGGTAAGCAGGTCTCTGAAGGCCTTGTCACAGGCGGCAGCCAGTGCCTCTCTATGTTGATCTCGCTCACTGATCAGTTGCAGCACCTCTGGGGTATGGAAGCGAGAGAGCTTCTTGGTTCCTGAGATCTTGCTCCAGGAAGCGGGGACGTGCTTTATGTCGGTGTTGGGTACTTCAATGAGAAACTCAATCCCGGCCACGGTGACATAGTCAACCTTCTTCTTCTTGATCTTCTGCGCCGCCACGGCACGATGGGAATCCAGTTCTTGCTGGACGTGGGCGATGCCGAACTGGTGTTCTTCAATGTCCTCGGTCTGAAACTCCTCGCGGAAGAATCCATATTTATCGTCCTTGCGAGCAGCTTCGAGGTTAATCTTCTCCAGATATGAGACGACGGAGTCCAGTATTCGAGGCAAACTGCAAATGGCATCGCTAAGAAGAGGCGATTCAAATGAAGTCCCTGCCGCTGATTTCACCGTAGAGTATTGGGTTGCAATCTTTTGGAGGGTTTGTAGTACGGACAATAGCTCCGGCCGCGTACATTTGCCATAGTAGATCCGGATGAGGCTCCGTTCGAGGTCCGTTCTGGTGCTCGCAAGAAGCCTTTCGAGCTGGTTGACGGGGGCAGTTGATTGCTTGTCCACGAGTTCCTGCACCGCCGCTAAACGGTCCTGCAGGAGCTGGGCGTCAAGAAGGGGCCGACCAACCCACTTACGCAACAGTCGCCGACCGAAGCGTGTCATGGTTTTGTCCAGAGCCCAGAACAGACTGCCTCTCTCGGAGTGGTCAGTGGAGTTGCGGTAGACTTCCAGGCTCTCCAGAGTCGTGCCGTTGATGAGCATGTGCGAGCGGGTGCTGAAGCTTTGGAAGTACTTGGTGAGATCGAAAATATGCTCCAAACCATAGTCCTTAAGATGGTTGATCATGGCAGACAGGCAGATGGTGACGGCTTCCGGTAGCTTCAGCACTTTGTCTAGAAGAGCGCTGGCTGCCTCATTTTGGGAAGCGTCCTTGAGCTTGTCGGCGTAGAATTTGGCGACATGAGAATATGCTTCGGCGGCCATGGTCTTACTCTTTGGTACGCGCTCTACTCTGCTCCGATCGCCAAACACATTGGTGCTGCTCCCTGATAGGTGCTGCACCAGCTTGTCGGTGCCTTTGGTCAGGTCTCCAACTATGAGAAACTCACAAGGAGAAATATGCAACAATCTGGTCTCAATCTCACTGCGCATGAAACCATCCTCAAAGTTGTCGTAAATGATGTCCCCTGTGGCAGGTTGAACAGCGAGAATCCCGACATCAACCTTTTCGTCAGTGCCCCAGCCGTTGGCCTTGGTCTCGGTAATGCAGAGGAGATAGCCACCAGCAGGCGAACCTCCGCTGGTTTCCTGGTCCAGCTCTCCATTCTCGTCGATGTAGGTGCCTTTGGTGTAGAGGTTGGTGAGTTTTCGAGTGAACGGTGCGTTGCGGTTGTCGCCAACTTTTTTGAGCGCGGCTGTTTCAATCTGGCGGACGACACCGACCTTGTGGCCGGCAGCGACAAGGCGCTTCGCGTGGACGGGCAGTCGGTGGACGGGAATACTAGCAGAGGCAAATCGATCTAGATGTGCCTCTGAAGGATCTATAGATGGGTAAGACATTGTTGCAGTGCGAGCAGGAAATTGGAAACGTACGCTCATCGTATCTCATCTTTCCCGGGATGCATACTATGCTCAGCTCTTTGGCTGCGATACGCGCGTCTTCGCCGAAGAAGCGAAACTTGTATCCGACCTCAACAATGAGAATGGTGTCGAGGTGCTTCCTCTTGATCTCTAGGAACTGCAGTTCCATCGGAGTCAGCTTCCCAGTCTTCGATCCCTTCTTCTTTGATTTTGACGGCGGCGGGATGTCTTCTTCCTCAGCGTCGTTGTCTGGGTCGTCTTCTTCGGCAACCAGGCTTTCCTCCTGGACACCTCGACGACGCCATGCCAGGGCATCCGGATGGCCCAGTTTCTTGACGAACTTCTTGTGAAGCTCTTGCAACCTGCGCTTTTCTTGAGCGTCATCTACGCCATCATTATCATCTTTGGGAGCGGGTCTTCGAGGGCTGGAGTCGTCGTATCGATACCGCTCCGCTCGAGCCGACGCCTGTCTCCCATCTTGTGCATCGGCGGCACCAGCGACCGAAGGGGGGGAGAAGAAACTGCTCTTGGCTTCGCCGCTGGCATCGTTCTTCGTCCGCTTGGGGGTGTGTTGGGGTCCTTCATTGCCATTATCGGTGTCATCCTGCAGCGGTCGTTTGTGGGACGAAGAAGCCGTGTTTCGTGCAGCAGGCTGGTCAGAGGATTTTTTCGAAGAGCTGCTGTTCGACTTGGGTTGGAAGAAAGAGGTCAGAGACTTCTGCTTCAGGCCCGCCGGCCTTGGAGACGGAGTCATGCTGATGCTGACATGGGCTTGTTGGCAAATGCGTTGTGTGCGAGTTGCTACCAAGCAGACAATTATCGACGTAACTGTCACTCGAGATTTCCCGACCGCGTCTTGACGCGTTGAGAGGTGCAAGCAGGTGGGTCAGGTACCTTGGTACCTACGTCTTTGGGAACGTACATACAGGTAGTAAGGTAAGGTACCTGAGTAAGGTAAGGTACCTGAGTAAGGGGGAGGGTACCTTAAATGTGGTACCTTAAATGGTACTACCTGCAACGTCCTGTAAGGTACTGCAGACATACCGCAGCTCTCATTTGTCATAATTTGGAGGGCGGTACCTGAGTCGCTGTGCGTCCTACAATCAAAAGTCAGGTACCTGGTAGTTATTACCTTCCTCTTGAACATCTAAATTCACGCCTTGTTCTTCATAAGGTAAGGTAGAACCTGACGCAAGCAACTCAGTCCTCTACCTCTACGTGTTCATGACAACACGTCTTACTGGATTTAGCTTAGGACTGGAATAGTTGTCCGGCTTATGTGCGTTTCTATTTCATTGGTTTTCCCAGCGTGGCTGGTGTACTTCTATTTCCTTCGACAACACTTTGCCAGCCTCGAGGGAACCTGGTGGCAGTGTCCGACACCGAACTGACTTGCGCCCCCTGCTCTCTAGGCTGTTTGTACGTCACGGCACTTCTCTGAATTCCAACTGGCCACCTTCAACTGGCTACCTCAAACAAATGGCACGGTATATTCCCAAGGTCTTGTAGATCGATGCCTTTGGTACGCTCGACTGGGCTCGAACAGGAAAAGATAAAAATAAGCGCCCTCGGGAGTTCCCGTCACTTGCCGGCCCACAGCTCTTGTAGCTCAGGCCCGAAAGCCATCAATCACGTTACGGTCGACCGTGGGCCTTTGAGTGCATTACACCATGCCCACAAAGCCTCGTCACATCGGACACCAACACCAGGCACGATGTGAGTAACATGACGAGGCCACCTCCTGCACAGCACGGCAAGAGATGTCGTACGCTGCCCTGCCCGATGGAGGCACTGGCGTCCCCGTTTTCGCTGCAAGACGTTCTTGGCTCGCACAGGTCGGCGCTTCAGTCTTGGCGGCCCAGCTCGATTCGAGACCCGGGCGCTTACACGACACGAAGCTCTCAACCCTTGCAGCCAATCATCAAGCTTGGAAAATGCCTGTGGCAGCTCCAGAATCATGCGACCTACACGGGGGCCATGGTCTTGTTCGACACGCCTGCCGCCCACTCCCCTCTGTGACCCTCCTTTGCGGCAACCCATGTCCAGGAAAGTTGTCTGCTCTCCCAAGTCCCGCCTGGGGGTCCACCCTAAACCCTGGTCTATTGAGGCCATTCGCGTTGTCCAATGTCCGCACCTAGCCTGGGGATGCTGGATTGGGCGTTCGCTCATTGCTTTATTGCTTGCCGCCCAGCACGAGAGAGAAGTTTGATACGCGGCCTTCCAGGCATGGTTTGAGTCTGTGACTGCTGCCCAGGACCAGCTTGTCATTACCATCCTCGCCCTTTTATCTCGAGCTCGGCCCGTCGTCCGGCACTCTCTCGCAACTTACCATCTGCATCTCCAAGCCTCTCATCGATCTCTCGGGACGGAGGCCCATTCTGCGGCCAGCGGTAGTTCGCAGCCCCGCCACCCCAGCTCCCAAAATCGCCCCTCCCCCTCCCACCCTGCCTACGCACCCCTCCTCCTATCAGGCTATCATACGCAAGCCGCTCTCGTCTAGCAAAATCTGTGAGAACAGGTGTCTGTCATCATTTTGCTCACTTGCGCGTCTTCTGATTTCATCGACTTGTCGGTCAGCTTTCGGTCGCACAGCACTGCGTGCGCACAATAGTCGCGACTCGGTATTGCATCGCAAAGCAAAGTGTGAGAGACATGGAGCGCAGTCGCGGCGTTCCGGACCAGGAGCTGTTCCTCAGCAGACCTGCTCCGGCCGAAGGCGAAGACAGTCCGACAGTCGAACCATTACGGATATTCAAACCCCAGAGTCCTGGCCCGTATGACGGCGTGTCGTCCTCCTCGTCCTCTGCTTTCCGGTACCCTGCGCCGCCCTCAGCATCTTCTACGCCCTCCAACCGCAAGCCGTCATTTCCTCTGCCACCAGGCGCCTCAAGCTCTGCCGCGCCATTGACATTCCCAGACGACGATGAGGTTCGAAGACCTTCCCCAGTCTCTCCTTATGGTTCTGCCTACAACGACACAACTCCGCGCATCGACACGAGTCCTATTGAGAAGAAACCCGGCCTGGCCGAGCGAAGAGGCGCTGCCCCAAAACTCATCAACTCTCCCTCTAGCCCTGACCCTGATGCTGGACTGTTTGCGAGACCTTTGCAGCAACAGCCAGAACAGCCCCGACCCGGTTCATCTACCACAAACTATCCTCAGTTCCAGCAGAAGACTTACTACCCTCCCCCAGGCGGGAGCTCCTCATCGACTCCTGCGCCTTCAAATCCACAGCTTTTAAAACCAAGCGAACATGGTGTGACTCGATTTGACTCGGTCTCCACGACAAAGGCAAGCCGGGGATCACCGCCGCCTCCCGAGACACCCATCGCCGAACCCGGACAAGTACCCGGCGGTGGAATCGAAGCCCGTTACGCTGCGTCCGGTATCTCTGGAACAGCAACGCTCACAAGTCTGCAAGCTCAGCAGGCACAGAGCGCTGCGGCAGCGCAGAGGATGGCTCAATATGGCAATCAACCGCCACAACCTCAACGACCTTGGACGCCCACCGAAACGCCTGGCCAGGCACCCTCCGGGCCGCCAACGGTCTACCAAGGTACGAACGCTGTTTCGAGCCCTCCGCCTCAGCAAACAACCTTCAATCCCGCAGTTCAACAGCCGCCCCAGAACCAAAATAATGGACAAGTACAAGTCAGTGTCCTGGAGCAGGACTTCCAACGATTGAGCACCAAAACTCCCCCTCCAGCCTATTCCAGCGTCAATCCCGGTGGTTCTTCGGCCTATCCGAACGAGAAACAACGACCTCAACAAGGTGGTCAGGGGCCTTCAAGCAGCCAACAGCCTACCGCATCAAGCACTTCCTCACCAGCCAAGAAACCTGTAGTGGTCGCTGATACTGCTGCAAGCGCCGGGCTTGCATCTCCTGCCCTCCAGCATCCTGGCCACCCTGCCTTTGCCAACGAGCCCCGGCCTGAGCAAAATGGACAGAGTTCACAGGCTATACCCGCAACGCCCTCCATTCAGGTACCTAACCCGACTTCTCCACCACCTCTACCTGAGGGTTGGATAGCGCATCTGGACCAGAATTCGGGACAATATTATTACATCCATCTCGCTAGCCAGGCCACTCAATGGGAGTTTCCCAAGGGTCCCAATCCCATGTCACATGAGCAAGCACCTCTCTCTCCCACGGCATCAACTTACGGCAATCCGCTCGTCTCGCCCATGTTCGGCAAACAGTCATTGGCATCTCCCTTATTTCCACCTCACACTCCTGGTTATGCAGAAAGCATCATGAGCGTTGCTGCTTCGCAGACCCCTAGCGCTGCCGGATTTACAGGGCCGCCTCCCAGTGCCGGCGTTGACATGTACCGAATCCAACCAACAAATGGCGTGTACTTCGGTCCTTACTTGAGATATGTCAACATGGATCTTGAAAGGGGTACGTGGCTCGGAAGCATACTCATTGTCACCGACGCACCTCAGCCCCCTACTATCCACCTGCATCTCAGTCAAGATCTATCCCCAAATCCGAGGCAACTCCAGCCTCATGTTATCTATACGCACCAAAGGTGGAGCTTCTATAAGTACAGCCTCGACCTCCCCATGGGTGAAGGCGGTACTGAGCGATGGACATATGCAGTAACCTCGCATTTGGGTTGCACACGTTATGAGTTTGTCGTGGCTGGCAGGCACGAAACAGGCTGGCGATTTATCGCACATTCCGGGAATGATTTTGCTCCTGCTACCTCTCAAAATGAACGTGCCAGGTTAGGAGGCACTGGATTCATGTGGAAAGACGTTCTTCAAAAGAACGTGGAATGCGGTGGCTTCCACGTTCAGCTCGGCCTCGGCGACCAGATTTACGGCGATCGGCTGTGGAAAGAGGTTCCCTTGTTGAAGCAATGGCTGGCTCTCAGCGGTAGGGACAATAAGAAGAATGTTCAGTGGACGGCACGGCACGAGGAAGATGTGTCCCATGCCTATTTCCACTATTATACTAGCCACTTCGATCAGCCATTCTTGCGAGAAGCCTTTGCGCAGATTCCTCACGTTTTACAGATCGACGACCATGACATGTAAGGAGAAGAGGTCATGTATCAGTTTGAAAACGGTGGCTGACATCCTGAGCAGTTTCGATGGCTACGGCTCTTATCCCGAATACATGCAATCATCCCCCATCTTCAAAAACATCGGTCGCGTCGCCACGGACATGTATCTTCTGTTCCAGCATCACACTACTGTAGAGATAATGCGAAACGTGAGCACAGACCACGACATATTCACCATTACTGGCACCGGCTGGCATTTCGTTAAGTTCTTGGGTCCTGCAATGGCAGTCATCGGACCAGACTGTCGATCAGAAAGATCACAGGCGCGAGTGATGGCGGGGCCGACGTATCAAGGCATCTTCCCAAAGGTCGCCACCCTACCGCCAAGTGTCCAACACGTTATATGGATGGTTTCGGTGCCTCTAGTATATCCACGTCTTGATGCTGTGGAGAGCATCGCCAACACGGTTGCAGCTGGAAAGAAGGCTGTCAACACCACTTACAACATTCTGGGCAGGGTGACCAGCTCAGTAGCAGGAGTGGTAGGTGGTAAGGATGTTGTCGCTCAAGGGTTTTCCCAAGTTAAGAAAGCGGTCGGTAAGACGGGATTGATGGGGAATGTCCTCAACCAATTCGGAGAGTTGGATATTCAGGAGGTGCTCAAGGATTTGTGGACGCATGATACGAAAGATCTTGAGAGGACCTATCTGATCCGAACCCTTCAAGGTATTTCTCAGCAGAAAGGCATCCGCATGACGTTCCTTTCGGGAGGTGAGTGCAGCTCCAGTGGCCCCTAGGTTTTTGATGAGACTGACATGATGACCACAGATGTCAATGCTGCAGGAGCTGGCCTGGTTCACGATCCCACCCATCCTGGCGACCACAAGACCATGTATCAAGTCATCACATCACCCATCGTTGCCGCACCCCAGAGCAGCTACGTGTTGAAAATGCTGCACAACCAAAAGACGCTCTATGTGCCTCAAAACGGGCACAAGTCGAACCACGAGGTGTCTGATACCAAGGAGGACATGATGGAGATCTTCCACACTGACGCCAGCGGGTCTGTGCGTGAGCTGAAGAAACTAATGGGGAGGAGGAATTATGTTACCTTCGTGGCTTATGATCATGAGGCTCTCGCACAGACGCAGGCTGGCTTCGGTCCCAACCCTGCGCTGAACACGCAACAGCAGCAGCAAGGGCTGTCTAAGCTCAGTTTAGCGGTGGACTTTGTCGTCCAGGGTGACGGAGCCTATACGGCTACGACAAAGTATGGGCCTGTGATTGTTCCACACCTGGAATTTGGACGATGAGTTGCTGTGGCGAGGAATGATCTGTTGGAAACATAGGCTAGGAGTGGGTGTGATGGCACAGTGATTTCCTTGTAAATATTTGCCGTGATACCTTACTTGTTATTTGCCATTATATTAGCACATCACCCTTTATTTTGTTCCGATTTGAGTGTGTAGCAATGTGATCCCTGCGTATGCGCCCATACGCGCCGTCTTGTCGTCGCATTTAGCAATGCTCATGCTCCCAGCGCCGCAAACTAGAAGACCCTGGTACGTTGACGTCCGCAACGCAGGTTTCGTTGGGACTAACAAACAAACCGACTGTCAAAAAGTTCCTTTTTATTTCCACTAGTATTTGTGTGTGTCGTAACTCAATCCCTAAACGCTAATTATGATGGCTCAGCTCCGCTTGGTTTCCCCTCCCCCGTCTATAGGTCGAACAAGTCTCTAAGAATTTGCATAGTCTCATCGGGGTTTTTGACAGAGTGGCCAATGGTCCGTGGGTCGTTGTAGATTTCCCAGTCGTTGCCGCCCTCGAAGGTCTTGTCGCCGAAGAAATGAATGGTCTTGTAAGCGATGCCGCCGGGCTTCTTAGCCTCGTTTTCGAGGTGCTGTAGGCAGTACGTCTTATCCCAGCCGGTGGGGAAGACGTCAAAGGAGATTTGACCGCCGATGGAGAACCTGCGGTGGTGAGAAAAGAAGGATGTTAGCCTGCAACATTTCCGTGGATTATATCAGGCAATAGGGGAGATGCCCGTGGCGTGGTCAGGAAGGGTAGGTCGAAACGTACGTGAGTCCCAGATGACCGAAGCGCTCCCTGAGCTTGCTGACGAAGGTTTCGCGGACCTTGGCGTCCTTGTCATAGTCTTGGAAATCAAGACGCTCCTGCGTGCTGGCGTTACGACCGATGGGGCTGACGTTGATCATGCCATTGCGGAACTCGACAAACGTTCCGCGCTTGATGGGGATATCGAGGTCGGCAATGTAGTGGAGGCAGAAGTTGACGAGCTCCTTGTACTGCTCCTCGCCGATCCATTGGATGAAGCTGTTGGAGGGAAGGGCCTGGCCGAGCTTGAAGGCGGTGAGGCCGTTCTCGGCGAAGCAGAAGTCGAAGAGGGTGGTGACAGGGACGCCGGCCGGCTGGCCGAGCTGCTCCTCCTGCTTGACGAGGTTCGAGCCGCCGACGAAGCCAATTGCGCATTTGTTTCGAAGGGCCTTGAGGAGGGCGAGCATCTCCGGGGTGGCGGACTACGAAGACGTGGTGTTAGCGTCTGTCTGGGGCAGGAGGACGAGCAGCACCACCGGGACTGAGCAGCCGCGTGATGCTCAGTCAGGACGAAGAGTGTCCCGTCCAGATCTGGGGTTTTTTGGAACGTATGGATGCTTTTTGTCGCCGGTGCTAGGGGGCGGCCGTTGTATTTACCTGACGGGCGAGACTCAGGGTTCCATCGACATCGAAGAGACAGATGGTGTCCTTGAGAGGGCGGTCCTCGAGGGGAGAGAACTGGGGCGGCGTGATGTCCATGGTGATGGCGGGGTATCAAAGAGGGAACCACGAGAAAGTTTGGTGGTGAATTGGGGATTGGGAAAAAGAAGCAAATAACGGCAGTGTGGTGATCGGAGACGAGTTGATTGAGGAATGTCGCACAGGACCGAGAGACAAAGGCAAGGGGGGAAAGGCGGAGCGTCTGGAACTGATGGGAAGTCCAAATAGGTTGGAGGCCAGGAGGTGGTGTTGGTGAAGGTGATGTACTTGGAGCTCCATGCAGGCAGGCAAATGGCGGGGCGGTGTCAGACTACCTCAACAGAGTTATGTATCCTACATTGTGCAGGTACCTCAGGTACTTGGCTTTCTACACTGGGAACGTGTCCCTCCCATCCCGCCTGCTGGCAACGGCCTCTCTCGCGCGCTCTCCATGTTGTAAACGCGAGGCAAGACAATCTGTCCTTAACATCAATTGCTAACCTGTTTGCTTCTTTGGACCTATGACTCAATCGCAAGGACATTATGAGCGTCCCTTTGTAAGTTATCTAGGTGTCCTTTCCCTCCCTTGTATAAGGTTAGCCTTTCCCGGGTCCCGGCGCCTCGGCCCAGGCAAGGTACCTAAGGTACTGAAGCAAGCTGGTAAGGTGCCTCGGGTAGCTGCTGCTTCGGCGTGCCCAGAGAAACTTCCCTAGTACCTAGGTACCTAAGGTACCTCACCATTCAGCTGCAGCCACAAGGGTCTTCGCTTCTGATGCTTCATGTTTGGCGGGGTTCAATCGATTGGTCTGGGACCTCGTTTTACCCCTCCATTGTTGGTCCAAGCTCCTACCCCAAACTCCAAATTGGCATTCAGTCCACAAGGGCTGGTGGATGTTGCCGACTCGACCATGGTCTGTTCCTGGTGTAGCTACCAAAACGACTTCACTCCCGACTGTCCCATCACAGATATGTACATCAAATCGTATTTCTGTTTTCTACGGACTGCGCAGGAACTTAGGTAACTTACATAGGGGCTGAAGAAATGTTACACGTGCCACGGCACACAACAACACGGGGTATCTCCTCTCTCAACCAGACCCTATCCAAAAGCCTAGATCCAACGTATTCCTGGATTTCGGCGTCCATTCCTCTCTCTCCCCTGCCTCCGTCACATCCATATATCATCCTATTCTTTTTCTCATATTTCTCCCCAAGCTCCTGTCACCTCGACAATCACGTTAACCACCGTGCTCACCCCCCAAATTATGATTGTCGCCCAGCCAATCTTCCTGCTGAGCACCCATTTGTTTGCCGGGACGGCAAACAGCAAGCCAACTAGTGTAGTGACCAATGTTATGGCACTGATGACGAGCGTCCCGCTGACTTGCGCTTGGAAAGGTTGGTATTCAAGTGGCTGATCTGGGTGCTTCCGATGGTGATGGTTCGCCTTTTGGATCATCACCAATGCTCCGCCGATGCCGATGCCTAGGAGGATATTAAGCATTGGCCCACCAAAGCAAGCAGATCTGTAGTAGCCATTGTCAGTCAAGTTTCACGTATCCAACAAGAATTGAAAGCATTGGCATGTAACTTACAGCGCCATCACAGGGTATCCGAGACGGGCCACGGTAATATCCGCAATCAGATCTCCAATACTGTTTCCAGCAGCAAAAATGGTTAAACCAAGTAGTGCCTCCGATATCCCCAGAACCACCCCGAACGTCTTCAGCACCCCAACCACTTCGCCCGCAATGGTAGAGATCCACGCAATGCTAATGACGAAGCCCATGAAGCAGAGTAGGTACTGATACTTTGGCCGCTTGTGCTCCGAGGTGAGACCCATCAACGCAAGAAGGACTATCAACGATCCCAGGAGCGTCCAGAGGATCATGGTCAGGAGCGCCTTGCCTGGGTTTTCCCAATCGTCCGACATGTTGGCCCAGAGAACCACGGCAGCAAAAAGAGGGCCGGTGAAGACTTGGACGAAGACGAGCCATCTGTTCCAGACGGGGCCCTCATCGTTGGCGTTGCTGACTGAGCGCGGTTCCGATGCTGGTTTTAGCGACGCATGCAATGAGCGCATGTTTTCCTGCCCAAGTACTTCCACAGCTGTCTCCTCCGTGTCCTCTGCCTCCAGTCGCGGGGCGCCAGGGAAATCCTCAACGGATCTGTGGCTGCTATTGCTCCGGCTAAGTGTACTTCTCCGATATCGTTGCCATTCCGTTTCCGGCTCTATTGCTGAATGCTCCACAGCTACCGCGACTGCGCTATGGCCCAAGGTCGGATGTTCTAGGCCATCTATCATGGTGTCGTCTATAGACGTGCCCTCGGTTGTCTCAGATTCAACCACAGGGAGCGTGATGACGAGGAGGAAAATACTAGGCACAGAAATGAGGCTGACAAATTTGTCCCAATATGCCTTTTCCTTCCACCCTTGAAGTGTTGGGAAAAGTGTGGCCAGCAACACGTGCGGTGCAGGCAAGACAGAGTATGGCCACCAGTTCACCGGGCGTGGCTGTTCCATGGGAACTTGAAGGTCTGCAAAGTGGCTATCCTGCCGCGATGCAGCGGGCGGTAGCATGAACTCTGTACGCTCCGACTGTGCATTGGGCGTCATGGCTAATGGAGAGTCCGTGTAATGAGGGAATGGTGTACTCGGTGATGATCGCTCGCTGTAGCTACTGCGACGACTTGGAATGTCGAGGTGAAGCCCTCCCTCCGGCACAAGTGTGTTAGGAGAGATGCCAGGTGTGCCTGCAGAGGGTGCTGGTTGCGACGCTGGCGGAGGGGCTAGATTACCCCCAATAGTGTACGTGGGAGTAGGGCTGGGCGTCCTCGCATGGGCCGGGATAAGTGGTTGCGGAAGGGAGAGGTTTGAGGTCGCTCTGTGTCGTCGGCCATCATTCCTGCGTGGATGGTCCGGTGAAGCAGGCATGCTTCCCGATGAAATGGCGCGTTCTCTACCTGTTGAGTGTTCTTCCAGATTTGCGATAGAGTGCCGGAGAGGCGCGTTCGATCCAAAAGCGTTCGTCGACCGGCTTCGACCTCTAGCTTCTCTTGGAATAATGTTCTCGGAATAGCTTCGCCCGTGCATATGAGATAGTTGAAGATTGCTCTCTCGCTGGAGGTGGGCCAAAGCAGATCTAAACTCCAAGGCACCGACCAAGCTAGGCCGGATGGGCGTGATCGTGTTGCTACGCTTTCCCCGTGTTCGTAGAACTCGCATGCTACTGGCAACTTCAGCTGCCACCATCTTGTTATGCTCAACGTTAGTTTCGTCGTCATCGTCGTCTTCGTCCATGGCCCCGCTTCGAATGAGGCCTTCTTCGAGTAGATTCGCAGGTTGTCCATCAACTTCAACCCTTGGTCCGCCTTCAAGCACAGAGAAGTCACTCGCTGAGGCACTCGCCGACGGGCGACCATGAGCAGCATCTATATCATCTGGATCATCTCGATATGGTTCTCCAGCTAGTTCTTCCCCAGTATGGCTGACCGCCCCGTATACGTGGCTCCGCGCTTCACCTTCCCGCCGTAAGCGTGATCTTCTCCTGGTTGTGTACCAGTGCCAACACACCACGGTGATGACATACAGCGCATAGTATCCAACCATGACACAACATTCCCAAAGGTAGAGCTTCCCATCGACCAAGAAAACCATGGTAAAGCCGACTGCAACAATGAAGAAGCAAATGTCTCGGGCGTAGGTCTTCTTGTCCACTTTGAACTCCCGAACAAGAGCCATGGAGCCTGCCACAACGCCAGTGATAAAGCTGGCAGCGCCGATGAGCTCGCCGTATGCCATGCTCGCACTATTGGAGCCCATGGCAGCAAAGGTGCTGAACACATCGGGAGAGCCGTTACCGAAGGCGAGGAACGTTACACCAGCCAAGCTCTCGCTGAGTCCCAGGATAGTGGCGATGGTGCTCAGGTTGACGCTGAAAAAGTCGCTGGCCGCAATGCCAATGGTGGTGAAGAGCATGCCTAGCCAAGAGACCAGGATCACGAATGCCACGGATTGCGCATGATGCAGGTTGCAGTAGTAGAGTCTCAGGTACGGGATGAGCCCGGCGTCTTCATCTTCGCAATACTGCTTAACGAACGCACACTGGTCGACAGCACTGTGCACTTCGCGACATTCGTGCCTCGCTTTGCGCTTGAAGATGGATAGGCCCTCAGCTGGTCCCGGCGCGGTATATCTGGTGTTCGCAAGAAACGAGTACGCCGTCAATACGGAGAGAAGTAGCACAGTTGTGTAGAAGGGGCGAGAGCTTAAGCGGCCGCCTCTCGCTCCTCGGGGTCGAGATGTGCCCGCCATGGTTCCTGCGTGGTCATATCCCATGACTATCCCTCATGCTACCGCGAGCCTGGTCTCTCTCTATCTCTCTCTCTCGCAAGAGTCGCTTGCGGCTGGGTATCGAGATGAGTTCCGATATCAAGACTTCATTGCTGAGAGCACTTCCAAGCCCGCGAGACTCATTCAAGAGCGACGATGGCGAAATCAGATTAGGAGCAAATTGGCTTGGGAGTCGTTGCGGCCAATGTCGGAATCAGCCACTTGTGGTTTATTACGTACGTCACTTGGCGGCAATTCAGATGCCAAGGCAAGTCAAGCGTGGCTGTGCAGCGTTGGAGGCCGCACGTGCAGATTAGATATCGGTACTTAGATAAGGTACTAGGGACTTAGTCCATCGAAGAGTGGGGGACGAATCAGGTACCGCACCGTACGACGGCCAATGAGATCCATGGGCCTCGGGCTCCTTTATTTTGTTTACTTTGTTGTGCTAGTTGCAGGGGCCAACAACACTCAAAGAGGGACGCGACAAGGCCTTGGCCATAGCAAAACGCTGCTCATCACGCCTTCACAAGTGCGCCAAAACATCATCCAGATGCCTCGGGTCGCGCAAGTCCCACGCCCAAGCGGCGTCAGATCGACTTCTGGCTCTATGGCCGCTTCGCCGTTCAAGGCATCACCAGTCAAGTAAGTTGTGCCCTCGCATCATCAAAGACCCCTCCGCTTCCCACAGAGGTGCAAGTAAGCAAAGCATGCTCACGCCCCCTCCAGGATCCCTCTCAACGACGATGCAGTAGAAAAGGGCAAACGCTTGAACTCACGGAGAGCACTTCACGAAAAGCAAATCAACGAAATCAAGGCTGCGGCTACGCCGCGCAAGGCAAGCGTCAGGCTGGAGGACATCGAAAATGCGTCGCCCGGGTCCGACCCGCGGACCCCCCGGAGAGGCCGTCCTGGAGACTTGATTGATGACGATGTAGTGGTCGGCGGCGCGGCGGTCACGCCTATGAAGCGTGTCCCCATCCTGGCCAATTTCGAGGAGTGGATGAAGATGGCAACCGACAATAAAATCAATGCGACGAACTCGTGGAACTTTGCCCTCATCGACTACTTTCACGATATGTCGCTACTCAAGGAAGGCGACGGAGTCAATTTTCAAAAGGCCAGCTGCACTCTAGATGGATGTGTCAAGATTTATACCAATCGAGTTGACAGCGTTGCTACCGAAACGGGCAAGCTGCTTAGCGGTCTGGCGGATAGCAACAACGCCAAGAAAAAGGACCGAGAAGGCGAAGATGGAGAAGAAAGTGAAGAGGAAGTCGATGAGGATGGCAACGTCAAGCCCAAGGCCAAGAAGAAGGTGAGCTTCAGATCATCTGACATGTATTTGCGTGCTACAGTGCTAAAAGCTATCAGACACAGCGATCATCCGAGGCTACGCTTGCCCCTTCCTTCAACTCTCTACAACTCAAGAAGTTCGAGTTGGAGTTTGCCGTTGATCCGCTGTTCAAAAAAGCCTCGGCCGACTTTGACGAGGGTGGTGCTAAGGGATTACTCCTGAACCACTTAATGATAGATTCGGAGGGACGGATCGTTTTTGACAGCAGTGACGACGCAACTCATGAGCCTGGATTGAAAGACAACACGAATGGTTCCGAAGCTGAGGAGGGTGCTGGCGAGGAAGACGTGTCACGAATCCAAGAAGCTGATCATGACGAGGAGCAAAAGCCAGATACCGAAGAGGATCAGTCAAATGTGGAGATTGACCTTGCCAGTCTAGGCCAACGGTTCTTTGCGGATCTGAACGCGTTGGATGAATTGGACGTCTGTCCATCACTGAAGAACTTCGACCTCGGCAATCAATCTGGATCATTAGATATCCCATTCCTCAAGGCCCCAGAGGACTGGAGGCAAGATCAAGACAAAGACAAGAGCTCGGCGGCACTTGGAGACAAATCGGGCATGTTTATTGATGACGAGGCCCCCCCTGGGTTCGACGACGATGATCTCGGCCTCGGCACTTTCGACCTTGGTCCTGATGTTGCATTCGGAGAAGGTGGTGAGGCTTGGGCACGTGAGGCAGCACTGGAGCCTCAAATGCGCGTTTTCGATGCTGGGCTCGGCGATGAAGGCGTCGAGGGCGAAGGCCTCGACGATAATGGCGAGTATGTGGTCAGCATGACCAAGGCTCAGCAAGCCGACAAGATGCATGAGGACATCCTGGGATTCTTCGACCAGGCTTTGCAGAAGAATTGGACAAGCGCAGAACACTGGAGGATACGAAAAGTCAAGGACGTCAACAAGCCGACAGGGGAAACGAAGAAGCGGAAGGAAAAAGAGCCGTTTCAAATTGACTTTGCCTCGCCTTTGGATCCAGCACTCGCTGACACCATCTTCACTCAAGCTTCCAGCAACTCGGCTATCTCAATGCCCAAGAAGGACTGGCTTTCGAAGTCTCGCAACCTCCTTCCAGATGACAAACATTTCAATTCGAAGTCCTTGCTGAGTCTCTTCCTCAAACCCAAGGCTCGGCTGGGTCGCCGGCGAACTGATTTCGGCAGCCGAGGTGCCTTTGGAAATGCGGCGCAGGAGAACCGGCCAGAGGGTGAGATGGATGAAGCTTTCTGGGCTCAGCAGAAGGCGCCGATGCACGGCTCGGAGGAGACAGCGTTGCAGGGCGGCGACTATGACGCCAACTTCTTCCAGGACGACGGCCTACCCTTCCAGGCCGGGGACGACGATGACGACGACCTGGAGTTTGCCGATGCGCGTGAGCACTTCTCGCCCACGGCCGAAGGCGACGGCGGCATGACAGAAGGCGGGGGCTTGACCAGGCTGCTGGGCGGGGACACGGTGACGAACACCATGGGCGGTGCGTTTGGAACGACACTTGTGACGCAGACGAGGCGCGTTCGTCCAGAGTACGTGCAGTATGCCCGGGTAGCAAAGAAGGTGGATGTCCGACGACTCAAGGAAGAGATATGGAAGGGCATGGACTTGGAAAGCTTGGAGGTAAGTGCTTTTTTCCTACACAGGCAAACGAGCGGCATGCGCATGTTCGTGCGCATGTCGCCGATTTAACACACGAGTGCTGACCATCCACCTGCAGAACCCTCTAGACAAGGGCCCGGCCGCTGGGTCAGACGCAGAGGCCTCGTCCGCGCCGCAAAGCGAGGAGCCGCTGAAGTTCACCTCGGTCATGAACGATCTGCAGTCCGTGTACCCGAAGCCCATCATGGACGACATCTCGACCTCGTTCTGCTTCATATGCCTGCTCCACCTGGCCAACGAAAAGGGTCTCGTCATCGAAAAGACGCCCGACCTGACGGAGCTAAACATCCGCAAGGACTGGACCGCCGAAATACCAGAGGGGGCCGGGGAGTGAAGCGGTGTCGCGGGGTGGCATCGGAGAAAAGAACGAGAGGTGCGCGCGGCGGAGGGTGGCTTTAGGGGTGGGCTGCTGATTTACCACGTCTGTAACTTGGAAGGATACCTGTTGCTCGTGATGATAAACGTGGAATGACATTTAGGACATGTATGCAGAGAGATGGGGTAAACATGGGGCTGCGTCAATGACTGTCCCTTTTCATGCCGCTGGGTTTTTGTTCTCAGACCGGTAACGGCTACCCCTTGGGACATGGGCCACGGGCTTCGTGGGAGCAAAGCATGCAAAGCGCGTGTTAATCGATGCTTCAGGTGAACCATGTTTAAATTCATTTCCGTATTTGATGTGCATTGCCAATCTATGCACCATTGATTTTCCTAGTCCATACACAAGCCTCGTTTTCCCTCCTTCAGGCCGAAAACACGCTTGTCAAATTTGAGCACGATCCCATGCCCAGTCCTCCCCATGCAAGAAATGTCTAATGACAGAACATCCAGATGCAAACGGCGCGGTGCTAATGAAAACACATGCGCAAAGGTATACAAGTACAAGCCAACCCCGTTCATGTTCGGCTTGTAGAAGATAAGTCCAGAAATCTCGCCCGTTATCATATTCCAATTGGAGGGAACGAGATGCGGGAGAAAAAACAAAAAAAAATCATGTGCTTTGGAGATAACCTATTCGTCCTTTTTGCTGTCGTAAACCAGGCACAAAAGTGGTATTAGATAATAATTGCCTTTGCGAAATCGTTGCCCCTAGGAAATGATTGATATATACGGTAATGGAGAGAATATGACGTCGTTAAGTCGTTTAAAAGATGAATAAGGGATGAGCTTCGATCAGGTAGCCTCGTCAACAGGGCGTAAAGAGTTGTGAAGTGCCCCGAAGAACAAGCGGTCTGATATTGGCGCTGCCTTTTGCAGGTAGGTATGCTTCCGCTTAGCCACGGTCGTGGCGGCCAACGATTTCTCCGGCTCGTAGTAATGCATCCATGCCTCCAAATTGAGCTTTGTTTGGAGCAATTTCTACGCTGGGCGAGGAATCGTCGGTTGTCATCACGACGTCACCATCGCCAGCAATTTCTGTTTTCATGTGCTGGAACGCTGATGAGCCTGATTGGAAGCCTTGACAAACAATCTCAGTTAGCTTACGCCACACCAGATCTCATTCGTAGGGGTAGGGACGGTACCGTATCCCCTGGGACCACCAGAATGGCCAAGGGTTGGTTTGCCCTGGTCACCAGGGCTTCTGGACCCTCCTATAGATGAAGCTGGGCTAGTTTCGTATGTCGTCGTCGTATTTGAGGGCACTCCGCGACCAGACAACAGTGCATGAATTGGTAAAGGGCCTTCGCCTGGTGCTCGGCTGAAACTGGCCCCGGAACTGCCAGACAAATTACTGCCACTGGATGAAGGTTCATGGTGGAGCATGGGTACGGGTGCTGCTTGCCGTGCCGGTGGACCGTCAGGAACTCGTCGCCGTTGGTTGGCTGCAACAAACCCCGAGGTGTACGCATTGCCGTCGATTCCACCGGAACTTATCCCCATGTTGCTGTCGTCAAGCATGTCTGACAAGGACGGTAGGTGAGTCGTTGGTGCTTCGCTTCGTCCATAATCCCTCCACGACGAATTTTGGCGGCTATGGCTTTGACCAGATTCGCGGTGAGCTTTCTCGAAATGTGTCGTTCGTGGAGACGGGCCTGGTTCCTCGAAAGAATTCCGATGTGACATGGGAGTGGGTGCTGTCGATGAGTGGTGTGATTCTGTCAAAGACGCTGTAGAGTTTCCCCGTCGCTGTCGTGTCTGTGGCGGTTCACAGCTGCCTCGCCGCCTCTCGCTTCCGCTTCCATTCCCACTGCCGGTTGACGCGCTGCCGGCAGGTGTAGCACTACTGCTTGTGCTTCCGTGTCGTAATCGCGTCGGCTCCAGCTTAGCTCGCTTTGTTGAGTCATGGGCTAGGACAGAGGAATATGTGTTAGTCAAATCGAGTGCCGCAATTCAAGCTGATCAAAGGAAATGTTCAAGACAAACCTAAGTTCTGCTTTGCTTGCCTCTCTTTGAACTCTTGCAAATACTGCGAGTATTTCCTGTACTCGGTCGTTTTCTTGTACTCGGCCAAGTCTTGGTGGTACTTGTCCTTGGCAGCGTTCGCTTGGCTCTCATAGATTTCCTTCTCCGCTGGGTCCAGATTCTGCCAGTGTTCGCCAACCAGTTTTGCAATTTCTGTAAAGGTCAAATTTTGGCTTTTCAAATCCTCTCTCATTTCTATAGCCGCGTTAGTACGGGTGGTCGTAGAAAAACTAGCCGGTCGAGCAAAATCCACATACTGTTAGAGAACAAGACGTAAGCTGAGGGAGGCCTCTCTGGCGCATTCTCATCAGGCTAAAAGGGTGTTAAAGACAAACCAGAACACCTTTGCAATGAAGGGAAACGCACCTTTGGGTGTCGCCGGTATTTTCGTTTGGTCACACCGTTTCCGTGGTCATGATTAGGTTCCGACCGGGGTTGTTCTGGACGCGTACCATTCTCCTGCTTTCTCTCTTCAGACGGTTGCCTTACAGGAGATGGTAGAGAGACACCAGGGGCAATGCCTCTTGCGTTGGCGATTCGCCTTTGAAGTTTCTATAGAATGAATTAGAAAACCCCCTAAACGAAAGAGTTTCAAATTGAGCATACCCTGCGATGACCTAGTTTTACGCCGAGAGCGTCCCTGTATGTCGTGTGAGAAGGCGCATTGTCAATGTGGCATGGTTAACCTACAAATCCGACTCCTGGATGTCAAGGATAGTGTCCCATGCATCGAAACCTTGGTCGAGAAAGGCGTCGAGGTACTGGGTGAGTCCCAACTCCCTAAAAATGCTTTCTAGATCTTGCGTCATCCCGCCGGAGGGAACGGGGCTGGATAAAGTCTGTCTTGGCGCAGGTATTTGTGTTGGTATACAGCTATGAGAACGGACTTGCTGGCATCGATGATAGGATTGAGGCGATGGAGCAAGCCTGCTTCCGCAGATGGGAGATGGCGTCAGGAACTCTGGAATCTCGAAAGATAGATTGTTCAGGTAAGTAGGACTGTTGATAAGGTGGAGGTCCCTGTATCTGAAGCCTTAGGACGCCTCTCGGATGAAGCTGGAATGTGATGTTGCAGGTACTATCTGAGCTATGATGCTCAGAAGATGCGGATGTTGATAGAACCAGTGAGTGCCAAAGGATAGGTCCGATGATGTCCAGAGGTAGTGGAAGTCTTTTCAATGAGGCGGAAGGCAAGTCAGTAACAAGCAATCGGTTTGACTAAGGGGTTCGGTGGTGATAGTGGGAGGGAATAGATCAAGTGCCTTCACTAAGCCAGGGGTTCAACGAGAGGACATGTAAACAAGCCTGCCGGTTGAGGGCGAAGAAGGAGGTGATATGACATATAGCCCAATCACAAGCTAGGAATGGCTCCGAAATATGGGGAAACATGAGAAATTCTGGGCTAGGGGAGATCTGTAACAAAATTTGGATGAAGGCTAGGAAGAGTGTGAGTACAATGGAGAATGGAAGTGAGAAACTTACAAATGGAAGAGTGGGTTTTGGAGCGTGTGCGTAGGAAGAAGAGATCGATCGATAAGTGTGAATGAAATCAGAGTGAGATTTCAGGCGTAGAGGTGAGACCACGAGTCTGGCATTTGATGGTGCTGGAGTAAGGCTGGGAAGCACGAGGTGCAGTTCAAATCTGCCGATACCAGCACACCCCAGGGTCTGGCGAGCACCGATCTCCTTTCGATTGCCTCTCGAGGGGCCAGCGGGCTTTTTTACGGGCCAGAGGTCGGGTCAGGTTGAGCAGGCCGATTCGAATTTGGCCGCCAGATCCAAGCGACAGAAGCGACAGGGTGGCGGAGTAGCGCGTCCAACGTAATGGAAAATGCAGAAGAGTAAGAACGGTAGTTCTGAAGGTTGAAGGCGGAGTACTGGGGTTCGATAGCCTGAGGGGAAAAAGGTTTGGCGTCGACAGGAGCGGATGTGTCGACGGTGACCCGGAGATTGGCGTCCGAATCTGCTGGCTTCGATAGACTGGAAATGATGGCCAGGTGAGTAAGAGCGATGTAAGGTGCGGGTAGGTCTGTTGACGTTCAGTGCTGGGGGAGGGTTCGTCTGAGCAGGTCCAGCAAAGCAGGCCGAGGCGGTAAGGCGTGAGTGGTGAATCGCAATGTCGTGCCGTGCACTGCTCGACGAAGAGCTGACGAGCGTGTGTAAGTGTTTCAC
Organism: Paramyrothecium sp. XJ0827; assembly: GCA_020881915.1. Lineage (NCBI taxonomy): Eukaryota > Fungi > Ascomycota > Sordariomycetes > Hypocreales > Stachybotryaceae > Paramyrothecium > Paramyrothecium sp. XJ0827. The sequence goes on along the minus strand of JAJFPB010000005.1, from coordinate 2,638,683 downwards.
AAGCCGGAGAAGCCGATGGCAAGTTGGGAGAGGGAGGAGGGTGAAGAAATGAGAACGGGGAGCAGAGGGAAGGTGAAGACGAGAGGAGAAGGCAGCGAAGGGGTGGTGGGAGTGGAGGTGGAGGAAAGCTTTGGGCGTGCGAAGCAGGTTGAAGCCAATATGCAAGCAACGGTGATGCCTCAAGGAGCAAGAAAGCAGTGCGGGAGTGGGCGCCAAAAGGTAAAAAGCTCGGTGGACAAGGGTATGAATGTATGGGAAGCGCAATGTACGCCAGAGTCGTGGTGGGATTTGCGGCGAGTTCGAGCAATTCGTATTTGCGAAAGGAAAAAACAGAGGCACAGACACGGGTTTCGTCAGGCCAAGGTGATGGATGGCAAGCTAGAAAATGGCCATTTGGAACCTTGGCTTGGGCGAGTCGAGAAGAATCAGTGAGGTCAAGGCCAGGCAAGGAACAGGCACAAGTAGTGGGATGTACCTGTCCCAAGGCGGACTAGGGCCACCAGAGGTGTCACTAAGGTACCCGTACCTGCACCATGAGGGAGGATGGGATAGGTCGGGCGACGGACAGGGATGTATGTGAGTGGATGCAGGGCGTGCGCATCCAGACGTTTCTCCTCAGACCTCTTCCATTGCGCTACACCCCTCCCCCTTTCCACTTCCCCCCTTCCAAAAGACTCCAAGATCCTGAGCTTGTTCGTCGCTCGGCACTAAACAATGCGGCATGGAAGGGGGGGGGGGATGGGGAGTGGGAGAGTGGCAGGACAGTGCCGTGCCTGTTCAACCACTACGCACATTGTGCTTTCGCGATCAGAGCTGACGCATTTCTGGGGCCAATGCGACGCGCGAGACCTGGGACTTGCATCGAAGAGCTCCGTTTGGGCGATGAGACCCATTCGCTGGATCTCTCTACCTTTATCGGGTCTCGCTTGCCACGAAACAGGAGAAGCCAATCGGCATCATATCGACAGCTCCCGAATCCGTGCATGAAATAGTCACTGTGTCCTACGGCTACCTCCGCGAGCACTTCGCAGCGCAAACCCGGCAATCAAGGGCCTCGTTGGAAATCATGGTCTCAGAAAGAACAGCAAACTAGTCGCGGAACAGGGTCAACCGCTCTGGCCCGTGTTGAAATATGATGTCACGGCCACCGGGCGGGTTACCTACAACACTAGGGTGAGCTGAGGGGGGACACCGAGAACGAAGCCTGTGCTCGTGGTTCTGGCTCACTCCACATGCCTAGAGAATGCAAGGACGGGCTTCACTACATAGGCGAATGGTGGGTGGAACCTCTGCCAGGACTGTGGAAGCACGATTACGCCAGAGCTACCTTGTTCATGTTTGAATGGAAAAGAAATCGAGATACGGGCTATCAGACGTAGATCCAGGATCCCCCTCCGATGCAAAAAGAGATAGGCAAGGGAATGGCGGGGGCAATGGCGAATTCGTACACAAACGGACAGTGATGAACGGTAGACGACCATAGTATTCGCTGTTTTCCCGCTTGTTGAGGAACTGGAAACACCATTGGCAGCAGGCGCCCGACAACGGACTCGATGTGATGGCAAACGCGGACACCACAAAAGCTCGAGCCCATGTCATAGTCGCTAGCTCTGAGATCGTAAACCGCCCGATTGCGCACGAGATGCGAGGACAATCAGCGAGGGCTTGTGGCCCATGGACATGATCGTGGGAGATGGGTGGCATGTCATCGTTGAGGATGGACCTCGATGACAAGCCGCTCGATGGTGCAAGCCAAATCGCGATGATGGGAAACGCAAGCGACGAACATGATTGGATGACGGTTCGGCGCTGGGTGCGCGGCGCCGAAGCCCGATGATTGGCCAGTCTTTCAAGTGGGTGTGCAGCAAGAAGAGATGGACAGGGAAAGGGGAGATGTGTGCGGAAATGGTTGTTTCGCAGATATGAGGAATGTGTGCCTCCAACAAACAGAGCTTGTGAGAAACGAGTCCAAGAAGCAGAAGGGGGGCAAGGGACATGAAGGACGATGAAGCCTAGAAATTTGATCTCGCCGTAACTTAAGATACCTTAGTCCGTGGTATGGTTGGGGGTGTGAAGAATGGGCTTTGATAAGTTGCTCGCGAAGACGCGGATGATGTACTCTGGGGTACCGCATGGGGGTCGGGAATAGCAGCAAATCGCGGCGTGCTGAATTGTTACAGGTTGAAAGCGCCAGCCATGGCATTGCAAGATCTCGATGTGGACCACACCACACCCAAGAAGTCGCCCACACTTTACATACTATGGTATTACTGTGTCAACACACACACACACACACACACACACACACACACACACACACATTCACGATTCCGCACGAGGGCATAGCGCATGATTTTTGGTTGACGTGGGTAAGGTGCGGCGGTAATGCGAAAAGGAAGGGAAAAGAAAGAGAAGAAGAAAAAAAAAGGAAAATGCTGCAAAACAGTAACTAAGGTAGGACCCCAGGAACCGCGGCGTGAGCGAGACGGGGGTTGTTGATCCTAGACGTGCCCCGGGTGTGGCTGCACCGATCCCGAATGGCCATTTCGATGGCCAGCCGTTTTTCCCATGGCGGGAATCGAAGTTTGGCTCGTGAATCGCTCCCGAGGAGGTGGGCGGGTGAAAATAGCCACATGCTGGTCGCAAGGCATAATGAGGTCAAACAGTAAACGGTACAGTCTATGTACGGTACTACACAAGCCATTTGCACCGTTAGGCTAGGATGGAAGACGCGAGCTAATGTCCGCCCCATGTATCATGAGGTAAGGTGCCTTAAGGTTGAGCGCGAAACAGCACAGCACAAGCACAAGCACCAGCAGGAAGGTTAGCACGCGTAGGCAGCCATTCCCGTTCCGACTCTTACCTAAACCGAGTTGCTATCCTCGACCTTTTTCACTGCGCGTGGAGTTTGATGTCTCTCCACATTGATGGGCGGGCTGCCTTGTTTCGGCCTCTTTCGCGAAATCTCACCTGCGTTAGCCGTCCGTCCCTATGCCTTGGTTTGAGCAGACCCAGACCGTCTTGTCCCTCGGCTGGCGCTGGGGTGATGCCCATCGTGGGACACAAGCACTGCGCGAGAGCGACACCAACCCGTTACTTATGGACATCTCGATCCGTGGCGCCATACGCGGGTAAACTGCCTAGCGGCTCGCAGGCACGACTACACAGCTGCGGCCTCCCAAACGGACGACCAAGACAACGGGAAACCAGAGATGTACTATAGAAACTCACGATCCAGGAGATGCATGTCCGCTTCCCCGGTGTCGCCCACCGTTTGCCATGACGAACAGCCCATCCAGTCACCGTAATGCGGCCGCGAGCTCTCGCGGGCCTGGTTCATGCCGGACAAGGGGGGGGTTGGTGCAAATCCTCCCATGGCATTCGCGCGATGATGTCGATAGCGTTGGTAGCAGCGGCACCCATGGTGGTTTGGTGGCGATCAATTGCCTTTTACGGTTGCGGTCCGAGGTCGAAATAATGGAACCAGTGACGGCACAAGGCTGAGGAAGATTTGGATTAGGGGCGGAGGAATGACACGCATCGAATTTTGTTCGATTGGGGGTGAGGTGGGCTTTGGCAGCTTACACACCGGGCCATTCAGAGCCCGTCGAGGAAGCGTATCGAGCAGCGATGAGGATCCATCTTTGCGTCTGGCATGATGCGAAGGGCCGCGCGACGACGTAACCTCCCCTCCACCGGCCCTGTCAACTCGGGTACACAACAATGCATGCGGTCGATTACCAGGTGGGACACCAGTGGCAGCATCGCAGTCGCGGAGGCAAAGAGGCAAGGCAAGGCAAGGCCACGCGCGGGCGCAAAACTCCGCAATGCCCATCCCACACAACCAGAGTCACTTATGACTGGTGGTTGAGGAGGTGGATGGCGCGTGCTCAATGGGAATCCTGTTAAGAAATCCGCCTCAGTTAACACCGGGAATCTCGATTTCGCGGCAGCAAACAATCAATCAGCGTCGTTGAACCCTAAAATGGCTTTGCCGCTGATCCCCACTCTGTCGTTCGCCGATGCTTCTGTGCGCCATGCCGTGCAATGCCATCCCAAGCCATTCGCAGGACCGTGGGCAGCATTGCCGTGCACTTCCCGAACACCCCTAATCATGCGACCTTGCTCCTGCGGTCCCCCCACTCATTCTCCTAAATATTTCATATTGAACACACCCCGGTAGATCCCATGGAGGTCTTTGCCATGGGGACTCGAGGTGAGCTGATTGTTTCCCCGTTGTAGACAGAAGCTTCGAGCTCGGCCCTTGTTTTCTCCGACACTCCATCCAAAACGTCATTTGCCTGCATGTGCCGTCCAAGCTCTGGGTCGTTGCCCCGTCTGCATATTGTGTAGCCAAGGTGGGAACAGTAGATGACTTTACGCAGTACTTCCTGGTAGATCGTACGAGGCTTCCTTAGTCAAAACCCGACGGTGCGTTTGCACGCATTTCTTGGGCTCTTTTTGCCAGCGGCTTCCACACAAGTGTCAGGGCACAATGCCGAGGTAGTAGTTTTGTCTTCATCGAGTATTGGCTTTCTCGGCTCACCTAGGACTAATTCACGATGCGGCTTAGACCATCGGTCAAGCATGAAGCGGTCCGGGGTCAGGCGCCTCTTCACCCATCCCCACCCCACCACCTGCGTCGTGAGCATTATAACTGGTCTGGTCCGTGAACAAGAAAGCAGACCATTATGATACAGGTTGGAGGAGCTCAAAAGGGGGGGAGAAACGGTCTAGACCGCCGCACCTTGCATGACGGGCGGCTCGTGCCTCCACGCCCTGGATGTACTGTAGGTACCAGAGACGGCGACGGAGACGGTACGTTTGCCGGGTGAAGAGGTGGGCGGTGGGCGGTGGGCCATGGTGGGGGTGCGGGTAACCACACAGTGCCCATCCCATCCAGGCAAACAATATCGAGAAATCGGGCTTTTCCCAACACAAACCTCCGGAGATTTCCACTTAAAAGCCCCATGGTGGATGGCATGCCAATCTGCGGTTTCGGTTCGATAATCCCATGGGTTCCCTTCCCTATTTTGCAAGACGTCCGCATTGAGGGGGTACAGGTTCTGCAAAGGAGATCTTACTCCCGGTTCGTAACCCGGCCCTCGCCAGAGACCACGGTCGACCCTTGTCTGTCTGTCAAGATCAATTGGACGACGGGCAGGCTCGCCACATCTCGATGCAATCAGGTGCCCTCCAGCGGAAATGGTACGATGTCTCGTAGCAGATTTTTGTCGGCGTGTGCCAGAGAGGTGTCACCCAGTTTTCTCCGCGATGATTTCAGTGGCCCGCAATGGTGACTCCTCGACATCCCGTGGTTCAGGGTCTGAAACAAGCCCGGTTCCGCTCATGAGACTGGTGCATCCTGCCACGCCCACGTCCCACAGCACACAGCCTGTCCGTTCTTTGCAGCAGAAAGAAATTGTCGGTCAGGCTGGGTAGGAGGAGCTGCTTTTTGCATGAGAGCCAACACCTTGCCCCACGATTTAACAACTCCCTCCCCGCCTTGCACTATAGGGTAGGTGCGACAGAAACGGGAACGGGACATGGAAAAGACAACATCGGTGGAAGTGACTCCTCTTTTTCGTCAATGCTTGTCATGAGGTTCTCTGGGAGCTTGTATAACTGGTACTACTCATGCACTGCTCCTGCGGCTAAGGACGCTCAACCATGGAGGGCTTGTCAAGACCCGTGTCTACGCCTGCAACCAATATGAAATTATCCTACACTGTTTACACCAGATACCTATCATACCTTACTTTACCTCACCTTCTCTAGTAACACACCCAGGTACTAGTCTAGGTACTGTTAAGGGAAGTGTGTGTGGCTATGCAGCATACGGCGAGGTAAGTAGTGTATCTCGACATGGGGTTGCTGGAAAGAAGAGTAAAAAAAGTCCATACAATTCGAGGGCAAATTCTTGAAATACGTCAGGTTTTGGCGGCAGGTGCAGTGCAGCGTTTTGGCCTTCCTCCCGCCCACCTACCTAATTAGTCCCCAGCGGCATTTCCAAAGTCGTCACTTATCGTCTTTTCACTTTCGACCCCAGAAACCCCATCAACCTCACACTCCCTCGAGAGAATCTAGGCCTTGACCTCTTCGCCTACCACGTTTTTCTCCCGATCCTCTCGTTACCCCACCCAGATCCTTGCCGCCCCGGAGTTTTGTTCCGGCCACCAAGCATACGCTTAACTTTCCTTAGCATCTGGCCAGAATCCCTGGTGACCTCGTCAGCTCCAGTCCCCCGGCGCCTCCCGCCTCATCGTCAAGTTCTGCCTGCGCTCGACAGGATCCCCTTTCGACCAGAAAGAAGAAGGAAAGGCCTTGGCACGGTTGGCTGCTCCCTGTACTCCAGTGTAACGTCTCACGCTCACGCGACAAGTTAGCGACGGTTATTTTTTTGCACTCCCACCCCTGCGCCAGAGCGTCCACCGCGAGGTTCTAGACCCTGAACCACCCCCAAGACTCCCTCCGCGCTTCCGCCGTCGGGTCGATCGCGCTATCGGAAAGTGCGGTCTTTACGTTTCATTGGGAACATCGACATCTCCGAACATTCCCATACGAGACAGTAGTTTCCGTGGTCCCCTGCTGCACCCTTCTCGTACCCCTATCCGACCTCATCGGCCATCTGGTTTCTCTCGCATTTGCCAGCCTCGCTCCTCCTACCTTACAGCAATGTCTCCCTCCCAGCACCCAACACCACCCGCGGCTCCTAAGACCGACGATGCTGCGGACTTAGCCCAGGTACGTCGGACCTTATCCCCTCATCCCCTTCAAACCGGGAGTTCTTGAGTGTACTGGGCCTTGGTCACACCCATGGCTCGGCGTCTCTTCTCCAGACAGCTCGCCCAGACAGACCCGCCCCTGCCGCACACCTTGCTTGGAAACGGTGCATGGCACATGCGTCTGCTGGTTCAGCCTTAGTATGGTAGCCATGAGTCTAGGCCCTACTCCAAAGAGTGCAAACCACGCTTGCCTCCTTCTCCATCTCATTTATCCTCTCACCGACTGCGTCCCCTGCACCGAACGCACCATGTCATGTCACTTACAAATTTGCAACGCTCGCTGACTGACGTTCTAGGCCTATAAAGACCTTCTTAGGTATCACTGCTCCGCCTCTATTATTGTCTACACCCCTCTGGCATCACGTCGTCTTGCCCACAATTCCACGACGCCTGAAAGCCCTCCCCGCCTCATGGTTGTCACTTGCTCCCCTGTCCGAATCATGCGTCGCCTGACGAGGAATCTCCGCGCCGGACAAGTTCCCCGGTGATCCAGAGATATGCCCCGTAAATGGGTCGTGGAGCGTTTGATCAGCAAACAAGATCTAGCATTGTGCTGAGTGCAATCTGGTATTGCTTTAAGAGCACTTGCGATGACAAGAGCACCTTAACCAGTACCGCTGATATGCTGACTCTAGTGAGCCTGGCAATTGTCCCATCCAATATCAACATGATCAATATGGCTCTCGAAACGTCAGCTGTGCACGAGCGGTAGATGGTCACATCTCCGAAAATAATTCACCCAAACCCCCTTTCTCCTTCCCCTAGACTTAGTCCCTTTGATGGACGACCTGCTCACGTGTTCTTCAAAGTTGTGCCCCCCCACTGGCTTGGCTGGCCATGCACTGTTACCTATCCTTTATCGTCTTTTCTTCCACCGTGTTTAGAGCAAAAGCTGATTGTCGTCTCTCTTGTACAGGGGAGAACAGGCAGCTACGGCCCTAGAGGCTAACCTGTCGAACCTGGAGAGCAGGCTCGATGCTTTGCTTGCCGCATTCGATGCCAAGAATTCCGAACAGCCAGAAAACCAGGCCAAGGAAAAGTCTGTTGACACTAAGTCGTCAGAGACGAAAGCCTCCAAGGACAGTTAGGAGTGTAAATTATCTTCGCCACTAGAAACGAGTATCGGGAGACGCTCTCATTCCGCCTATTCGTACAACATCGCCTGATCTAGCATGGCCGATTACCAATATGAAGCATTTCATCCACATGAATACATAAACGTAGACATCGAATGTGATGACGAGGCAAACAGTCCTGATGACTGACACTCGAATCGGCCAAGGCTCATCATCCTCATCACATACAATGTTGGCGTACTCAGTGTCTATAGGTATGTCCGCATCAAGTAGTTGCATTTTCAAGCTCATCATACTATGCCTATGACTTTCTGCCTTCCAAGTAACCTCCCCCTCACCCTCAATAGCATTCGGATTATTCCAAATGCCATGCAGGGGAAAGGAAGGGAAGAAGAAACAGATGCTAAATATCGAAAACGGCCAGCCACCCATAGAACACCCTTGACTTCGTCGTTATGCCATACCATTCGGCAAACATAAGCTTCAAACAGTAAACAAGCATGGGTGAGAAAAATAATATGGAAAAAAGCCAAAACCCCGTTATGAAACCCACTTAAGCAGAAGGGCCTGCAGCATGCGACGATGTCAAGAAAAAAAAGTCGGCAGACTCCTTTTGGCCACACATGGTGCCAAAAAGGATATTATGAACAGGATGTACCCCAGGAACAGTATAACAATGGTGATGCTCAGTTCCTGGATACACGAAGCGCTGTAGGCCCAAGGATGAAGTAAACCAAGCAAAGTGCCAGTTGAGTTCATCCTCCGAAAGACGCTACAGCCATTGGCTATATTGCGCTGTAGCTGATGCGCGATATGTTGCATGTGTCTAAAAACACAGACCGCGCTTCCAAGCTACACCATCAACAGTGCCATGCCGTGAATCTAAACCACGTATATCTATATCAGGCTAGATAATATTTTGGCGAAAGTGACATCGGGACAAGCAGTGGGCTATATGGATGTGGTGATGTCGACGGTCCTAAAGCAGCAGTAGCAGCAGCGACATGCTTCAACATTCCTGCCGAGAGGTCTGATCTCATCGGAGGATATGACGTTCGAGGAAGCCTCATGCATGCCGTTCGAACAACCAACACGGAGCGTTGCCTTGCCATGAATCAGGGTGCAGCATGTGCCATGAGCTTTTAGCTCGACATACTTCGCATGTCAGAAAGATCCTGGCGCACCCTGTTCATAGGGTCATCGTCATCTGCAGTAACGAGAGCTGGGCTGGCCAAGCTACCGCCAGTCATTGGTTCCTGGGTCGTGAAGGACCGCCCCTCAAGCCCCGGCCGCAACATGCCATAGGCGCCCTCTTTGTGGACGGAAGACTTTGCAAAGGCCTGCGAAGCAAGCTCCCGCTGGCGGTTCTTCTCCAAGAGGGGGCCTCCAAGGGTAGCACATTTTAGGATGGTTTGAATTAAATGGTTTGGCTGGAGAGGTTTGGACAGGTATTCGTCCATCTCGGCTTGGATGCACTTCTCGCGATCACCCATCATGGCGTGAGCGGTCAGCGCAATGATTGGTGTTCTGTGGGCGCCCTTGCCGCGTTCGTACTCACGAATCTTGCGAGTCGCTTCGAAACCACCCTTGATTTAAAAAAAATTAGTGAGCTGTTCAGGTGCATTGCATGAGACAATGTCGAATACTTACCATAATAGGCATTTGAACATCCATAAGGATCACGTCAAACTTCTTTGCCTTCACAGCTTCCACAGCCTCCCAACCATTGCCAACAACGGTTACGACGTGGTGGTACTTCTCAAGAATTTTGACGGCGAGCTTCTGATTAACGGTGTTATCTTCTGCGAGCAGAATCTCAAAGGACTTGGTGTTATCCGCAAGAGACGGTGTAGCCCTGTTTTCCAAGGCGGGGATGATGCCGTTGCCCAAGTCAATCAACTTGCAGGGAGTCGTCATGTAAGACGTGATTCCAAGGTCGAGGCATGATTTCAGGTTGACATGGACGACAGGCGCCAACAGCACTATAGGGAGATACTTAAAGTCGTCTACAGCTCTTAGTCTCCTGGCTGTCTCGATCGAGTCCACCAGTATTGCGTCATATGGCAGTGCACTGCCAGCTTTGAGACGAGCAAGGGCTGAGCTGTTTTCAGAATCCACCACGACAGGGTGCAGACCGATAGCTTCGAGCATGTCTGGAATTTCGCCGCCTGAGCTTGACTGTGCCTTGTCGACGAACAAAACTTGGTGGCCTCGGTAAGGTCGGAGTTGCTTCTCGATCGTGTCGGTGTCATCTTCGGCTAGCCTCACCCGGCAAGTGAAGTGGAACTCGCTGCCCTTGCCGGATTCACTGTTGACCCAGAGATCACCACCCATTAGGTTGACCAGGCGCTTCGAGATGGAGAGACCTAATCCCGTACCGCCGAACTTGCGCGTCATTGAACCGTCTGCCTGTCGGAAGGTGTCGAAGATGAGGTCAAGCTTGTCCTTGGCAATGCCAATGCCGGTATCTTCCACCACAAATTCGACGGCGTATTCGCCTAGCTCGGTATGTTGCTGCTCTGCGCTCTCCTTGATGGTCAAGCTCACCTCGCCATGCTCCGTGAACTTAATGGCATTTCCAACGAGATTAAGAATAATCTGTCTCAGACGGAAAGAGTCGCCGATAACGTGATCAGGTACAGAGCTATCGACCTTGTAGGTGAGATCCAGGAATTTCTCGTTAGCCTTGACAGCCAGAGTCTTTAGGGCATTGAAGACTGTCCCTCGGAGTGTGTAGGGAATTTCCTCAATGACCATCTTCTTTGCTTCAATCTTTGAGAGATCCAAAATATCGTCAATGATGGTGAGAAGGCTGTTGGCCAAGTCGTTGACAATGTTCAACATTTCCCGCTGATACTGCGTCAGATCGGTGTCTAGAGTTAATTGAGTCATTCCTATAATGCCGTTCATGGGTGTTCGAATCTCGTGTGACATGTTTGCCAAGAACTCCGATTTCGTCTGGTTGGCTTGTTCAGCAGCAGCTCGTGCCTGGGTGTTTCTGTGGATACTATCTCGGAGATTGGATATCATCTGGTTGATTTTTCGCTTGAGTTCGTCCATTTCTCCCGATGCTTCCACGTCCACCAGTTTGGTGAAATCCCCGTCCGTTGCTAAGTTGGTGATATCCGAGAAGGCACGTACTTGCGTCGTCTGACAACAAAGTTAGCTCAAGTTGTTCCAGGATGACCGCAGCGAATAGAGGCGGAAAGGGAAGGTCTTACCAGGTTGCTCGCCATTGTGTTGACGTCAGTGGTAATCTCTTTCCACCGGCCCTTCAGACCAGCCACATCTGCTTGAGCTCCCATTTTGCCGTCCACGCCGACATCTTTGGCGACTCGTTGCACCTCGTAACAGAAACTGGACAAGCGTCCCACCATGTTGTTGATCGTCTCCTTCAGGACCTGGATCTCACCATTGGCTTCTACATCAATAGTTTGGCTCATGTCTCCGTTTGCGATGGCCTGGGTGACTGCTGAGATGCTTCTCACTTGGACCGTCAGATTTGAGGCCATTGTGTTGACGTTTTCCGTTAAATCCTTCCATTTACCCTCCACGTTTGCGACTTGAGCTTGGCCACCAAGGGTACCATCTGTGCCGACTTCTCGTGCAACCTTGCTCACCTCCACGGCAAAGGTGCCTAAGCGATCCACCATCTGGTTGATGGTGTTCTTCAGCTCCAGAATTTCTCCCTTGACCGGTACACCGATTTTCTTGGTCAAGTCACCCTTGGCTACGGCCGTTGTAACCTTGGCGATTTCTCGCACCTGGGTTGTCAAATTCATGGCCATGCCGTTGACATTTTCAGTTAAATCTCTCCAGGTTCCCTCCACGTCGTGCACAGTTGCCTGGCCACCCAGACGACCTTCCGTTCCGACTTCTCTGGCTATCTTCGTCACTTCACGTGCAAACTGCTGGAGTTGGTCGACCATGGAGTTGATAGTGGATTTGAGTTCGAGGATTTCACCGCGGCAGCTCGCCTGGACTTTCTGTGTGAGGTCTCCCTTGGCGACAGCCGTGGTGACCTTGATAATGTCGCGCACCTGGGTCGTCAAATTGTTGGCCATGGCATTCACATTGACAGTCAAATCGTTCCACATGCCCTGCACCCCCCCAACATCGGCCTGTCCGCCTAATATACCCTCTGTGCCGACATCTCTGGCGACGCGCGTTACTTCTGATGCAAATGTTCGGAGTTGGTCCACCATGGTATTGATAGTCTGTTGAAGTTGCAAGATTTCGCCTCTTGCTGGCCGCTCAATCTTCTTGGTCAAGTCACCGTGGGCGACGGCCGTGGTCACGGAAGCAATTTCTCGCACTAATTTCATAGATGTTAGAGCTCCAATGGCAGATACTAGATTCTAGGATGAGTGCTCGTAAAAATACCTTGATCAGTCAGGTTCTGGGCCATGACGTTTACTAAAGAGATTACAAGTCAGCGGATTTGTTGTTGTAGTAGAAGGGGCCATAACTGTGACAATACCGTTATCTGTAAGTTCTTTCCAAACTCCATCGACACCGCCGATGCGAGCCTGGCCGCCGAGTAGACCTTCGGTACCTACTTCGCGGGCGACACGTGAGACCTCGCTCGCGAAAACTTGCAGCTGGTCCATCATGGCGTTGATGGTACGTTTGAAGGTCGTAATCTCAGGGTCCATCTCGACGGTATTCATGCGAACCTTCATGGTCAAGTCGCCGCGAGCAACAGCTGTGACGATCTCACCAATCTCTCGGAGTGCCTTTTGGAAGGCCTCGTTGGCCTTCTGGTGCTTCCATAGCTCCCTCTCTAGCGTCGCGACACGTTCCTGCTCGAGTACTTGAAGAGCACGTTCCTGCAGCTGCTTTTGCTCAAGCAGCTGAGCGTTGACGCCGGCAAGCTCTTGGCGTTGATTGTCGAGGATTTTGGACTGGTCGTCCACGTGGTCCCGGAGCCCTTCCAGTGCTTCCTTGGTCAGCTGGCGGGGGAAATCATTTGGACTGTCCAAGCTACCTTGATGAACCGGGGGGGATGCGAGCCGTGGGCGGAGAGAAGCGGCACGGCTGCTAGCATGGGAGGAGGCCACGCCGCCATCCTCACCAAAGAGCGACTCGTTGATCTCGTTGGGTGTCTCGGGGAGGACGGAGGTTGTGGACGCTCGACTTTCGAGACGCGAGACACGAAGGGCGAGTTTTTGCAGTTCAAGCTCGAGATTGCGCTTCGCGGGAGTTTCGCGGCCGGGGAGCCTGATCTTGGAGCCGAGCTCTGCGTGAATCGAGGTGGGAGACTTGTTGTCGACAGCAAGAGAGGCGACGACTTCGGCAGCCGCAGCCAGAGCAGAATCGTCGACCATTCTGCCGGGCAGAGAGACTGCTCAGCGCAGTCAGGCTCTAAAAGATGGCAAATAGATCGAGGGAAGAAGACGATGGGTTGAGCAACTTTGGAGGAGGTTTCGAAGGGAGGAGTACGCTGAAGCGAGCCGGGGGCGAATGAGACGCAGAAACGGGATTGGGGATGGTGAAGCTCCTGGTCTCCTCTGTTCTGGACTCGGCGGACAAGGGTGCTTGCCGACCAACGAGGAGGAAGACACAGAGATGGGGGAGAGAGGGGCTTGTACCGCTCGAGCTCGTCCCAGGCAGGGCCAGGAAGATCAACAGGGCAGAATCAGCTGTTCCAGCATCATCTAGCCGTACGGAGGAGGGGGAGCGAGCAGCCGGTCAAACGAGAAACGTCGGGACGCCAACAAGACAAAGCGAATATATGTTGTGTACAGTCCACTTGCGACAACCAGCTCCCGAGTCGAAGATTGGAAGATCGCACCAAAGAGTACGATGGCCGAAAGAGGGATTGCTTTGCTGCAGCAAGACGACTGGGGGGTTGATGAAAGAGGGCAGGGCGGGAGGAGGAAGGAAAAGGCTGGCACAGAACGGCTACCTCTGGGAAGGAAAAAAGGTACTTCTAGAAGAGATATTACTTGATGTACCATTGACCTCCTTTCAATCGCGATCTGTTGTACGAGCAAGAGTAGTAGCTACCGCTTCTCTTCCCCTGTCCCACCATGAATGACCCTAACTCAGAGGTACCTCGTACTTAATGATAGGACGCGACAGGGCGGGATGAGATAAGGCGGGCACCACAAGAATACAGCCTCCCCTCTACCGTCAATGGGATTTTAGCACAACCGCCGGTTGGGCCTTGGCTCTTGCGCCGTAGCACGTACAGTGGAATTTTTGCGGACCGAGACGGTCCATTTACTCCGCATTGAACAGGGGGTGGGGAGTTGGAGGGGGGCCACCCGTGGTGGCGTGTGTGTGCAAGACAGGGCGAAGGGAGGGATGGACGAGTTGTGAAGAGGAGAGGAGAGGAAAGGGGCGAGGGGAGAGAATAGAAAACTGGATAACCGAGAGGCGAGGGAGGGGTCCGAGAGTACACTGTTTCTTGACCTTCTGGTCTGCGAAGGCTTGCGGCGACTCACTCTGGGTTTGATGAGAGGACAGCAGACAGGACCCGAGTCCCACCAGGCTTCCGCCACGGACATGAGACCTCGTTACGCCTCGTACATGACTTGGGATCTCGCGATGTGCCTCTCACCTACTTAATTACGGCAAACCCAAGCTCAGATGGAATGCTGTTTGCAGGGAGAAGCAAAAGCAAAGAGAAAGAATTGTTACCGTAGTACTACTACCCAGTACGGTACCGTACAGTATGGTAGCACTGCACCGTATCAGCGTTTTAGTTTTGGATAGTCTAGCTAGTGAGAGGCAAGATTGAAGATGGTCCGGGTCCAAGTCATTGGTCAGTCGGTCTGGTTGCGATACTGGCACAGCCATGGCCTCCATGTCAAGCCCCAGAAGCGAGGCTGATCGATCGACATTGCCAAAACCACTACCGTACAGTATTCACACATGCTCATTGAGCCGTCGTATCATCCCTTGTCGATTTTCTTTTTCTCTTTCAAATGTTGTTGCCTCTCCCGAGGCGCACCTAACGTAGAGGTGCCCCTAGAGGCTGCGGACCGGCACCAGGAGCATGGGCTAGGCAAACGGCCTCGGTTGAGCCGTCCTGGTCGAAGGAGAAGTCTTATTGCGATGCGCAGAAATGGCAAATTTGCGTACCCCCTTCTGGCTGAAAGTAGCCCCGTTTACAAACAGAATCACGATGGTGAGGTGACAGCTCGCACTTTATGCCCGCTCTGTTTGGATGACAAGACGATCACATGGGTTGGTTCCTTCCCCCACACTCGAGTTCTCTCTTCCGCATGGCAGGCAACCCTGGTAAAACGGCACGTGGGGGCTTATTATTTGGTTTCGTCCAATTCGAACACCCTGCCACAAGTGTGAAAGAACAATGCATGGGTTACTTTGTTGCGCCCGCCAATTGGCGACTGGTGCTGTGAAATTCGCTTGTCTGCCATATCACATTGCCATTGTCAGAGCATCGAACGATGTGACTCAGGAAAATCGCTTACAAGTCATGCTTGACCTTGGGCAATCCCACCTACAGTGCTCTGTAAGGTAGATTGCGGATCAACAAGGAAGAGCATAATACAACTGCCTAAGCCTAACATAGTGTATACCATCGACAGAAAACCGCTAAAGGTCAGGCTTCTCAGCAAAGCAATAACAAGAGCATGACGGATTTTACCGAGTTTCCCGCCCACAACCCCCTTTTCGTCGGCTTATCGATCGGCAGGACGCTAAAGCTGAGACGAAGGAGGGATGGGGAGAAGTTCGCGCCTGGTTTTTCTCCATTTCTCAGTTGTCCGAATCCTTGGCACCTCGGGCCATGCTGCGACCTGGCAGGCAAAATGGCAGAGCCGGAATGCGCTTCATCGTACCGCTCTTCGGGAAAGGCGAGAGACCGTTTCGGTTGTGGGGAAAGCCATGACGGCATCCGCATCCACACAATGCGGCCGGGAATCACGACTGAGATTCTTCAAAGAAGCACTTTCCCCCTGTTTCGCCTTAGTGGCTGCGTCTAGTGCTTTAGGGCCAGCATTGACAGATCTCGTTTGGGCTGGCGCGGTCCTGGTGAGATTACGGTTCGGAGCCAGAGCGAGATCAAATTCCAACCGGCATGATAGTCTATTCTTGAACCGCAACGCCCAGGTGGAGGCACTAGACAGCGAGTGCGTGTGCGGCGGCGAGGGTCATGCAAAGAGCCAATCTAGTGCGCGAAACCGTTTTCAGAGGCTTAAATGCTCTGGCCCCCTACGTCCCTGCGAAGTAAATTTGATGCGACATGCGGGCCCTTGCCTACCTGTGTACGGCTTTGCTGCGGTCTCTCAGATTACGCCGCTCTGGGCTGCCGATGCGCTTTACGAACCACGACACCTCGAGCAACCTCGATGGACCATCGGTCGAGGAGCTATCGCGACCCTAAAAATTTCGTCTGCAACAATGTCTTGGGTGCTCCCGTGGCATACTCTTCCTCCTCCCTTTGTCTGCCGAACTGATCCGACCTTGGCGTGGCAAGTGCTGCATTGCAACCCCAGCTCCCGTCGCTGGAGAACGCGAACGCGGTTCTGTCGGGCAATTGCCGGACAGGAAGTGGTGGCGCTAGTCCTTGTGGTCCACTTGTTCAGCTGCAGCCTTGAAGTCATTGCCTTGGTAGGGTTGGCGGTCGCTTGACAAGGCAGAAGCGGGTTTTCCTATGAAAATTGAACACCTCCTGCGCATTGCACCCGTTTCCTGGTGCTTTACTTCGTGCCAAACCCTCTTGCCGACAGCCGTTCATGGTTGGTAGTCTAGCCAGGTCGCACAGGGAAAAAAGCACTCCATCTCCAACATGCCCCTGAGCTTGATTGCGCCACGGCTGCGCAATGTGTATGCAGGATGTTGTCGATCCATCGGGTGGCCGCGCAGAGGTACCAATTGATAAGAGATCGGATCAGGGTATCTGTCCAGTTATCGACCCCCCTTTTGAAAGACAAAGAAGTCCAACCTGAGGTTGGGTCCGTTTGATGAGAGGCTTCAAATAAAGAGGACCCTGAAAAAGCGCTTCCTCGTGTTGGACGAAGCGCCCAGCCGCTGACGTCACTCGTCGCTCCGCCACCTCTCACCCAATGAGGCGGAAGTGAGGCGCCGCTTCCGAAGACTGGAGCGCCTCTGGATTCCTTTAATTCCTATGGATTTTAGTCGTTCTCTACAGAGTAAGTATTCAGACTTCGTTGCCGCGCTACGGATCGCTGCAGCTATCCGAAACGGGACTGTTGTTCTCAGAAGGGGAGGCCATGCGACACAGTGGCGAGGAGCACTGTACAGCGACTTGCCGCCATTCTCGCGCCAGAGGTTGTTTATCCATAAAAATGCTCCATGTCTGCTTTTACCCAGTCGAGCTCACCGCACCTCACCTCCCTAAATCGCTTGCTAGCAGAGGCAGTCTAGGACCCACAGCAACCTGATTTGTTCGTCCCTACAGCGCGACTCGCGGTGATTGAGACGTGATGCCGATACCCACTGAATCCCGCTCTCCCAGCCCTTGGATCAGCGCATTGCCCCTGGAGCGAGCTTCGAAAGCCAGACTTGGTGCCCTTTCCCACTCTCTCGTCCGACATGTAGTGAGCTTCCCGCTGCACTAGTCTACGGTAGCCACCGTGCTGGCTCAATGCCATGGAACATCGATATCATTGTCCACGTCGCCTCACCGTATCGTTGGTTCAGATGTTGATCCGTATGCACCGCCGATCGCCGCCGTGCTCCCGAGTTTCACAGTCACAGGAGTCCTCAGAATCTGCTCTTGGCCCCCGCATATCACAGCCTGGGTTGGCATAGCCGTAGCTTGAAACCGGCCACTTTTTTCTTCTTCTCTTCCCTGCCCCTCTCCTTGACAATGTCCCATGCAAGGGCAGACTAACTTCAAATGGCTTTGTCGACGTGTACGCGGGAAACTTACGAGGAACAGGGTGATCTGTTTTGTTTTGGTTTGTTTTGAATGAATACTGTAGGTCACACAGCCACGGGACAAAATCTCGAGAAGCCTCGGGAAAAAGAACTCTAGTGGACGAGGCCAGAGATGCTACCCCCGATTCATCGCCTTTTGCAAGGCTGTTCCGTGCTTGCGTGCACTAGAATCTGCGCCAAGCCGCAGAGTCCGTATGACTGAAGAAGGTGGGTTCTCCGGCTACAGTACGGGCACGCCGCTCGTACCCACGTAACAACGTGAACTGGGAGTATTCTCTCTTCTCTTTTGCTAGACGAGAAGAGCAGAATCCACAAGCCCCGTCGAGGGAAGACAAGAGTGGAAAGTACGAGGGTAAGTGGTGCTGTACTAAGGCCGCTTCGTTGTGGGCTTGGGTATGTCCGAACGTTGGAAGTGGAGATGGACATGCTCGGCGGCCTAGCCGCGTCCCACAATTTCATGAAGGAGATGCTGTTACGAGAAAGATAACTGGATAACTTCACCTTGAGCTACCGTTTTCACGGCGCGAACGCCAAGCCTCCTTTTTCAGGGTCTCTGTTGGCGTCCCGCAGTACAGGACCCTGATGGCAGGGAAAGCCGGGCGCATAGCCTCAAGGCAACGCCGCTCACACGCAGATCTGGCAAACCCATGATTCGCCATGGAATGCCATGCTACCAGCCAATCCGCCCGAGAACCAAACACAGACCTCTCTCATCCACATTTGTTGCTTCGTCTGCCGCTTTTGCCGTCAAGCAGGGCACCGCAAAGCTTCAATTTACTTCCATAATAATAATTTCTCCCTCTTTATTATTAATATTTAATTTTTATCGTTTATTTTTTTAATGCTCAGAAGATGTAATATATTAAGATTAAAATACAAAACGATTTGTCATTGCTAGTCAGTTTCCTGTTGTGCAGGGCCCCCTTTTTTTCTTTCTTTTTTTTGGTAACCGCTTGACCGTACTCCCTGCCCTCTTATTCCTCACCGTGTTGGTCATCGTGTTGGTCATCGTGTTGGTCATCGTGTTGGTCATCGTGTTGGTCATCGTGTTGGGATCTTGGAAGAAGGGGGCCTTGGAAGAGGAATTCTGAAGGAGTAATGGCATTGCTAGGTCTGTGCTGGTAATGAAGGAGGGGCTCCATATCATGACAAGAAACTTCCGTGGCCACTTGCAGGGAAAAAGAAACCTCGGCAAAGTCTACTCCATGAACCACAAAGCATTAGGTGCCTAATTATAATAATTCAAACTCATACGCTACATTCTAGATGACCTCCAACGCGCTTCGAACTAGTCCATGGTGACAAACCACTGAAGTACCATTGACACACATGCTTTGGGGGTATCTAGTGCCTTTCTAAAGATCGATTCACCATCCATAACCTTGTGCTGCCCGTTACCCATTATGCCGTTGGTTTCATGAAATTTGTTAAAGGGGAAAAGATGAAAGCACATTGTCTACCCTTGAAAACTTCCCTCTGTTGTACTTCATCGTCTGGGAAGTGGCATGGGCGGCATGTTGGCGCTCTTCCGCGGAATGCTGTTGCTCGCATTCCACCCTTGAGAAACGCTATTCTTGACGATCAAGGCGGCAGCGGCCGTAGCCGCCTGGCGCTCCTTTTGTCTATGCCTCTCCTTGAGATAATGGACTGCCTCCGGCCGCATGCGCAAGATGCGTAGAATCATGTCGTCGCTCGGGTCCGCCTGAGCCTCTCTGCGCTTTGCTTCCTTGGCCTTGCGCATAGTGCCCAGGTTGCGACTCATCATGATGCTCTTGCCGCGGCGAATCGTGCCCATGCTGGCAAAGGCGCCTGCGCTTCCTAGGTTTGCGCCAAGCGACGCTTGTCCAGCCGCGCGCCCCTGCGACTGTTGCTGGCCATGCTCCAGCAACGCATGCTGTGCCCGCTGCACCGTTGCCGCAGCCATACGTTCCGACTCTCGTATTAGGCTGTTTGTATCCTCAAAGTAAAAGAAATTGAGAGACGCCAAGTCATGCCACTTAGGCGATTTCAACACTTCAGCACGGACACCAAGCTGCTCCCCAGACTGCTCGTCTTTAGCATTGAAGAAGGTGAAGAGCATTTCTAACCAATGGTAGACAATGTCCAGTTCCTTGCGTGTGAGCGGCTTCTGAGTCGACGGCTTCTCAGACAAAGGCGGCACTAGGAGATTCTCAATCGTAATCAGTACCTCCTTCCACAGTCGTGTCATGACCGCGATCATTGTGGCGTCCGTCAACGTCTGTTTCATGATGGCGAAGTTTTCATCGAAGTAAGCAAAAAGCGGTGCCAGAGCGCCCTCTATTTGGCTTGGAGTCACAACCACGGCTGTCGATGCCCGTTTCTTCCAAAGGCTTGTGACTGAAGCTCCAATGCCACTCAAGCCCAGAAGGCCTCGCAATGTTTCATGCGATAATGTCGCATTGATTTGCGTGGTAAGCTGCAACAAAATGAGTGAGCAATTCTGAACTCGGCAGGGACTAGAAAGCTTACCTTGTCCGTGATCTTCCGAACCATGTCCCTTTCGGTACGTTTGAGGTGACGGAAAGCCTTGCCAAAGTGAAATTGGATATCATCCCGTTCTCCTTCCATGCTCACTCGGATCAAAAGACGCCCCTGGGAGTCCAAGTCGAGCCAGAATTCACGGGGGAGGTAATCGCTGAAGTGCAGAGGATCCAGTTTCAGTGATGTTCGACCTACATAGTCATGGTCACCGAACGTATCGTAGTCCCAAATTGTTGCAATGATGTTGACTGCACTCTGAACCGTGATGTCAAAAGATTCGTCCCACCGCGGACACAATGACCGATAAATAATACGAGTTTTGTGTAGTCGCTTCTGGTATTCGTCGCCGAACACGACATATGGATCGCTGTACCCGCTGGCGTCGCAAGCTTTGAGGTCTTCAGCCTCAATAACCTTGATCGTAAATGTGTACTTGCTGGGTTTGCGAGTTTTCTTCTTGGGCCCATCGATTTTCTCGAGCAGGGCGGCGCACAGATCTGAGTTCATGTTCTTTTCGAGTTTGTCAAGCTCCTGCATGGCATATTCGATATTGTTAAGCTTGACAAAGGACTATGTCTAAGTTAGCACTTACTCGCGGCAATAGGGCATGGTGAATTGACCTCTGGGTAGAACTGGAATGGCTCTAGCTTCTCCTTATTGTTCCATGCATCCTTAGCATATTGCATCCATTTTTCTTGGGTCGTCCTTGTGTGAGCAGCTGCATCTTCCGCAGATGGGCGGTCCATCTCCTTGGCAAACCGTTGGTCAACAATCTCGCAGTAGCGTCCGATCCCAGAAGAAAAGCTGCGAGCCAAAGCGGTCATGAACCGAGCATGATGCTCCGGGTTGTCCCAGTCGAGCTGGGAAACTTGATCAACAGTTTGATTAAAGAGCATGAACAAGTCAATAATGGAAACACTATGGCGCTCAGAGTCAAGCGGGATTTGGTCAGGGTGCTCCGTGCGGACCTGGAACTGATCCTGTTTTATGGCCTGCTCGACAAACTCGTCCATCCGTGACTCTGCAGCGCTGATCCAACGCCAAACGAACTCAACCAACAGATCTTCAATGCTAAACACAAATCTTCGATCCGGTAGAGACTCGCCGTGTATACGCCGGATCTCGACCAGCTCCTTGTATAGGTCGAAGCCATCCTGGATAGCAATCTCTTCCTCCCCCTCTTGAGCCGTCTGCAATATCGATTGAATAATCGCATTTGCATCCTCTTCGAAACTGGGGAAAATTTCTTCCACCAGAATGGCGAAGGGATCAACACCCCGAATGACTGGGGAGTTTTTGTATCTTTTTTTTATCCTGTCGCAAAGCTTGATCACCGACTTTCCCAACTTTACAACGTGACCAAACTCCCAGTCCTCCTTGTGAGCTGGAATTTCTTTTTCCATATACTGACGATACAATTCAGCGGCCCTTTGACGGAGCTCCTGAGTCAGGTGCTCGGCAAATTCCGTGGCTGCATCGGCTCTTGCAGAGAAGCGAGGATCGTTTTCTATGTGGTTTTCAAGCACGAACATAATCGGGCCAATTTTTGGCGGTTTGGTGTCGTAGCAACTCTCCATAAGAGTATAAAGCTCTCGGAGGAGGGCATCATACAGAGTGTGGAGGGCACCCTGATACAGGGCGAAGTCGTGAATCGTCCAGCGACTTGGGTCAATATCGGGTAGAGGGGTAGAGTGTTGATGGATATGTGGAGGTTTCTTCGCCTCTGGCAAAGGGGACTTAACAAAGTCAAAGACCGCATCCAGCTCCTCGGGCAGTATCTCCTGATCAGAAAACTTGCGTGCAGCAACCTCGATCAGGGCGATGAGACGACTGGCTTGCGGCAAGCGCCACCGTACACAGAGTTCAGTGAGTAGGTCCATGGACCGCTTAGACAACGGCTGGTATTCCAGGTTGGGGTCAGCATGAAGCTGATCAAATGTCATGGCTTGCTGAAGGATGTACTTGTAGAAGGCTCTGGGATTGGGCGGGATAAAGGTGTAAATTGTTTCTTCCACTGCCCTAATCGTGTTGGAATCTCCCAACGTCATAGAAGCCATCATGGCGGATGGGTCAATGTTGAACGCGCCATCACCCGCATCCGCGAGGGCTCGACTGATGTCCGCCCAGGCTTGGTCTTTGACTAGTAGAGATGCTGGCCTATTTGGCAACGCTGACCGATCTGATGCATCCACAGGACTCTTGGCCAGCTCCGGCTTGGCAGTCATGATGTCCAAGAGCATCTGAGATAAATGCGATGCTTCTGACTTCTTCCATTCGACAAAAGCGTCCTCCACATCAAAATCTTGGCTTCCTAAAGCACCTGGTCGGTTGGAAGTCAATCTCAACTGATACGCCTTGAGATCTCGTAGAGCAGCATCCTCCGTCCAGGTTTGCCGGTTTTCGTTAATTTCGGCCTGAACGTCTGCGAGATTCAGGCCAAATATTTGAGCCACCACCTGCACCATAGGCATATCCTTGACCTCGTGGCTCAAGGGAACAATGACTTCCACAGTGACACCAGCGCCGTCCGCCCCCCCTGCGACGAGGTTCTGGTCGTTGGTCAAAAGTTTGCTCTCAAGCGAGTGCAACCTAGACATAAGCTCCACCCTGTCCTTATCATGGCCATGATCACGGAGGACATTGGCCGTAAGCCGCACGAACAAGGCCAGATGACGATCTGGCAGAAATTTCCACGAATCGTCTTCAGGGGCCCGCCCCTTTTGCGCAGCTTTGCTAGCCGCGGAATAGAAGATGAGGACAAGCGGCTCAAACTTCCTTTCCTTGTCTATGGATTTGCGAAAGTTGCTTTCGGAGAACGCGGTGTAGGCTTCGGCAAAGCTTCTCTTGACGGCGGGGTCGTTGAAGCCCGGTAAACGTTCACTGCCTCGGACGACGCGACCAACCCGCTCGAGCAACGGGCCTGCGAAGTTATGGGGCAGCTTCAAGCTGGTCGTACTGCCAGAAACATACTCTTGTACCAGCTGTCCGACGCTGGTATTGGATCGCGGCGGCGGTTTCTTGGCAGGGACATATTGTTTGCGCCTAGCCTTGGGCTGGAGGAGATAGTGGAGGTATGCGGTCCGGACGGCGAAGCTTCGGGCATCCTCGTGCTCGACAGCGACGTTGGTGGGCCGCATAGACGACCTGCGGCTGCTGACATCGACGCTCCGATGGTTGAGCCGGCGCCTAGACGAGTAGGACTGGCGTGATGCCGTGGACATGTCGTCGTCTTGCCGTGATCGTTGTGCAGGGAGCGATGTGCTGCTCAGCAGGCCTGGTGATGCCCAAATGTGCAGTGAGGGCTCGGGCACGGGACCATGCTCAGCCAAAGGTCGCTTGGCTGATGACGACGAGCTCGGTACTTGCAATGAAGACGGTGGGGTTCGACTCGCCGGAGAGGAAAAGAGGGCGACAAGGCGTGGCGAGGAAGACGAAGGCGACCGGCGCAAGGGAAGGTTGCGGCAACGACTAAAATTATTATGACGGTGTTCAAAGCAAGCAGCGGAGAAGGTGTTGTCTCATTGATGTTTGGTTTAGCTACGGGGTACACAAGGCTGGCTACTAGCAGGTCGAGTGCGAACAGGTACTGTTTCTTTAGGTAAGGCATACAGTCAGTCAAAGTAAGGTACCTACCTACCTTACCTTGCCTCACCTCCTCACCCATCCATCCGCAACGTCGGGGCGCCAGCGGCAACGATGAATGGCTGGCGCACCCTCGCCGCACGGGCGGGAAATGTCTGTTCAGTGTTCTGTCTGGTGCATCATACTTTGCCTTAGGCGGGAGGGTCCAGACGTCATTCAGGGCACCACCACACGGCGAAACACCCATAGCATGGCCCGCCGGGGCAAGGCTAATCAGCAGGCCTGACTCGCCTATCAGAGCTGGATGGGCTTGTTGGTTTCAAGGGCTTGGGGAACCGCCAAGTCATTGGACGTGGGGCAGGCACAGGAAATGCTCTTCCAAGTAACGCGCCTTGCGCGCCTCCTTGGATGTCCGTATCTCCCACCTCTCCCACCCTGCAGACAGGGATCGTAGGTGAGCAGTGGAATCCCCTCCATTAAAGCCACCTATCAAGCCTTGCGTGCTTCATCCGATACGGGGTTTCGTCCTCGAAATAGAACGCTGGTCTCGTCACGAGACTCTGGCTCAACCTCACGAGCTGCTTGAAGCCTCTGACCTCGGCACTGCATACGAGCCAAAACGAGATGCATGAACCTCCTTCAGTCAGATTTACTTTGCATTAGTTTTTCACTTCGGGTATAGAACCTCGGGTGCTATACTGCACCCAATCACGTGTCTCCTGGTGATGGTTATGCAGATGGCCGTTCTCGACAGCTGCCTCAGTTCGGGGACTTCAGGTCCCTGCATGAACCACATAACGCAAGGTAGATAACAAACGATGTCTCTGCCCACCTTGCCTGGTTTACCTCAGGTAATGAGCCAACGCTAGATGAAGTAGGCAGGGCCTCCAGCTTCAAGGCACAGCTCACCTATGGGGTTCAGCCAAAGTGTGCTATACCATGTGTCCCCGGCGCATCCTGCTTTCCTGTTGGTGGTGGCCGCCGCATTGCAGTGCGACGATCGCAAGGGCTAGCATATGCACCTGCAAATGAAGACCACCACTCGAACCAATCCAACGTCTCCAGCGAAATGAAACCAGGCGATGTTCGCATAACAGCAAGCAAGAAAAAAAACGCTTGTCAAAGATTAGCGCCGGCGCACCCAAGGGGTCCCGCCTCCCAAAATAGGTGGAGGTGGCGCACTCTGGTTATCTGGAATCTCGGTTCAAGTGGTTCCAGGCTAAGGTAGCGATCCGGCGCCGTCGCAGCAACGGACAAACTGTGCCCGCAGCGGTTCTTTGCGCGAGCGTTGTTGGCGGCATGGCTGACGCTGCTTGCGACGTGCTTCCGCAACCGCTGCGATCGTGACAACGTCACCAGCGCAAAGCCCCCCGTTCCTCTTCCCCATGATCCCTTGATAACCACGCCAACCGCCTTGTCTGCGCCTCACGCTGAAAGCCCAAGTACGCTTCCCTACAAGCAAGGCACTCTATCTTACCTACAAATTGCAGCTGAGCCGTTGTTGGGGGCCGTCTGAGACTGCTGCATGTTACGCAGCAAATCAGTCAACTTGTCAGCCTTGGGCAATTTCCTGTTACGGAGCATGAGCCACACACGCTGCGTCTGATGCTGAGTGTCCCAGCTGTGCGTTGAGTCGGGTGGTTGCTCGATGGAAAGAGACTAAGGTACAGCTTAAATTCAGGTACCTGATCTTAAGGTACGGCAAGGTCACAGAGGTGCAGGAGTTCGTTGAAACAAGATCAGGTTGTGCAACAGCTACTGCAACATGGTGGTGGGTGCTCCTGTAGACGGTGCAGTCAAAGCCCGGTAAAATAAGGTAAGGTAAGGTACTCTGCCGGGTGAAATGACCTTGGATCGCAATCTGGTCCAGATTGCAGTACCCTTCTAATACCTGCCCCGCAAGCAGCTCTCCACCCGTGGCCCTGTATCATGCTCGTAAATCCTCGGGGGCGCGTGGTCTTTTTTGGCAGGCAGACACTTGCGCCCTTTGCCTCTTCTCTTCCGTTGTTGATCGCAGCCCTCGAGCAACCGGCCTCGTTTCCTGGTCTCCTTTCACTTCTCCCCGTCTCTCTTCCACACGTCTTCTTGTTCCCGTCGTCTTTTTACAGTACCATTTTTGTACCATCACAAGTTGCGCATAGTCTTCGTCTTCCATTGCTATTCGCCACGAGCCCTGTTTAGTACACGCGGGTCATTCAGATTGCCTCAGCGGCACTGGCACTGGCAGTGGCACTGGCCCTGAGCCCCGCGCCGCCGCCATCCCCAGGTTATCGAGAGTATCTGCCTCTCGGCCCTCCTCGCCGACTCCCATCCTCCAACATTCCAGTGGCCTGCCATGGGCAACGTCAGTAGCAGGCCCGATGACGGGGCAGCTCTTTATCTCAAAGATCAAAATCGTCGTTCGTCTCTCCCAGCCGCTCGTGCTGCTCTTCTCAAACACGATTCCCGCGACTGACCTGGCGCTCTCCCTCCGTAGTAACCATATCCTCACTTTCAATCACCAGCCCGCGCAAGCGCAGCACAGTCAACATAGTTCCGAATGCATACCCAGCAAGCAGGTTATCAGCGTCGCGCCCATTGGGCGAGACTTCCGCCATAGAATACATCCAGGTTCGGCGCACAAAGCCACCCTTCTCCTACCCCTTCCACCTTCACGCACTTACCATGGATTAGGACTCCGAGCTGAATAGTCCAAATGGCACTCCGAATTTCCTACTCAAACTCACTTCCGATGACGAGCTTATCTTCACCTTTACGTTTATCCTGCGACAGTCTTCACAGTCTTTGTTACCCGGTTCCAGCGCTACCGATGCCCAGTCTACATCCACAGACACCAACATCTCCGGCCTGACATTCGTATACGCTTCCACGCCCCGAGAAGTGGAGAATCTTGTTACAAGAGAGTTCCACGCCGACCCCAACTTGCACAAAAACGCCAATGTCGAGCTCGTCGGCGACTATGCGACAGGTGGCAGTCCATCGGTAACCTTCGAGTGGACCTGGAAGTGGAAGCCCCCCAAGAACCAGGAGGATAAGGGCGGTGGCTGGCGAAACTCTTGCAGCGTACGGTATCTCGATCCGCATTACTTAGCCTAGGTTCACTGACGCCTGTCCAGTTTGTCGAGTACGATTCACGAGCTCATCGATTGATTACCCTTGCAAGCTTCTCGTATTGGGTGGCTAGTACGCTCCCCCGTCCACTCACCTGTGATAGTGATGCTAATACGACATCGCAGCAGTCCCTTTCCCGATGAGCAACCCTAGCTCGCCGTCTCCTACCTTCCTCCTGGCGTCCCCTCCCAAGATTCGTGTCGCCTCCTCACAGTCAGTTGATTCACGACTTACTGCCGAATATGAAGAGCCAATGTCTCCGCTGCCAGTCCCTCAAGACTCCACCATCGCAGTTGTGACCAGTCCACCAAAGGAGCCAGTAAAGGTCGATCTCCAATGTCCCAAGCCTGGTGATGACGCCACCGTCTCCGAGGATGGCCCGGTCTTCAGAGCTACACTCAAGGCGTTGGAACAGAAAACCGGGAATATGCGCACGCAGATGAAGAAGGTCTTGAAAAGAGCCGAGCAGGCCCATGCAGCGCAAATTGAAGCAAATGACGCATTCAGCGCCTTTGTCGAGGCTCTCCGGGAGGCATCATCGACAAACGCCAATGCCATTCAGCCGGCTCTCGAACACTACTTTGACAAGATTGCCCGCGAAATACTAAACTATGAGAGACAGAACGTGGCCAACCTTCAGAGGATAATAATCGACCCTGTCACCAAGCTATATCAACTTGACATTAAGCAGGCCGAATACAAGAAGCGAGATTTTGAAGAGGAGAGCAAAGACTACTATGCTTTCGTATCGCGCTATCTAGGTCAACGTCAAGACTCGGTCAAGGCTAAGAAGCTGGCCGAAAGTGACTCAAAGTACCAAAGCAAGCGACGGAACTTCGAGCTGAAGCGCTTTGATTACTCGAGTTTTGTCCAAGACCTTCATGGTGGCCGCAAAGAACAAGAAGTCCTGTCTCACCTCACAAAGTATGCCGAGCTTCAAACGAAAACTTTCCTGTCGACAGCAAAGAAAATCGACGACTTCCTCCCGCAGCTCGAGGCCCTCTCAGCCGAAGTCCAAGACACTGACAAGGAATACCAATACCAGAGGCGTGAGCGTGAAGAGAAGAGGCGCCTTCTCGAAAAGAGCAATGTTCCTTATGTTGAGCCGGAGCAAGCCAGCCTAAGCAGCTCTACCCCCCTGAACTCAAACCTCAATGGCAATGCAAGCAATAGCTCTGATACGGAGCTTGGGCGAGCCGACAGTACAGGCTCACAGCTCAGGAGCACAGCACCAGGCAGTACAGGCGCCGGAGGCGTAGGCTCAGCCTCTGAGTTGTCAAGATCGCCAGGAAGCCTCGGCCAGTCATCACTCGCAAGTCCAGCCCAAGGCGCGAAATTCAAGGGCATACGCGACCTTGAAGAACGGGATTCCTCTCAGACCAATGTGACACAAAGGAAAGAGGGCTTGCTTTGGTCGTTAAATCGTCCTGGCGGTCATGTTGATCCGCGCAATCTGAACAAGCAAGGCTGGCACAAGTGAGAACCTATACCCAGAATGGCCCAAAAACAATCACTAACATTTTGATAGGTTTTGGATTGTCTTGGATCAAGGCAAGCTATCAGAGTATAGCAATTGGAAGCAGAAACTTGATCTCCACATGGATCCTATCGACCTCCGCATGGCCTCGGTGCGGGAAGCAAGGAACGCAGAGCGAAGATTCTGTTTCGAAGTCATTACACCAAACTACAAGCGCGTCTACCAGGCCACCTCTGAGGAAGATATGAATAGTTGGATTGTGGCCATTAACAACGCTTTACAGAGCGCCATGGAAGGTCGGCCATTTAAAGAGAAGCCCGACGAAGGCAGGGCGACTGGGGAAACTTTTGGGAAGAGAGACATTGGGTCTATTTTGACAGGGAAGACGCAGTCGCTCGGCCACAGCGCTCAGAACCCACATGCACACTCTAGCTCAGGAAGCGGTATTCCCGCCCGCAGGATCACGGTTGGCGCGCGACCTAGCGCCGTGCGCACGTCGAGCTCAGGCTACGATGAGAATCCAGATAAGCTTTTGCAAACGGTTCGGAACAACGATCAAGGCAACTGCTGGTGCGCCGACTGTGGCTCAGGTTCAAAGGTAGAGTGGGTGTCTATCAACCTGGGCATCATTTTATGCATTGAATGCAGCGGCATCCACCGCTCCCTGGGCACGCATATCAGCAAAGTGCGGTCGTTGACACTTGACATCAAATCATTCACCATCGATATCGTCGAGCTACTCCTTCTCATCGGAAACCGGGTATCGAACATGATTTGGGAGGCGAAACTCGATCCCGAACTGAAACCAGGACCCCAGGCGACCCGAGAACAGAGACTCAGGTTCATAACGGCCAAATATGTGGACAAGGCTTTTGTCGAACCCCTCTCGCCGACGCTGTCGAGGTATGGCACGGCCGACGAGACTCTCTTGGCGGCCATCAAGAGGAACGAGATCCAGCAAGTACTCTATGCATTGGCGCTGAAAGCGAACCCGAACGTCACAGACAAGATGAGAGGGACGCACGCGGTATGGTTAGCTCTTGCGGCAGCTGACCCAGCCGCGCCTTCGCCATCACCGGGTCAGGCCTCTAGTGATGCAGACGGTAAGGTGGTACCGTTTCCCGTGGCGGAGCTTCTCGTACAGAACGGTGCCGAGATACCGTCAGTCCTACCTGCATTCCCGCTGGGACGGTTAGCACAGCTATACGTCGAGCAGAAGCGCGGTAGAAGCACCCCCTTGGACACAGTTCCGTCTTTGCCGTACGTCTCCAGTCCCAACGACAAGTTGCAGCGGGAGAAGGAAGCACGTTTACAGAAACGGGTCAGCGCGGGTGGCAGACTAGCAAAGTCGCCGATTCCCGAGAAATAGGAGCCCAACCTTTGGGAGCGCTTGGCGGGCTTGACGCTATGCTATCACCCGTACCAGATACCTTGGCTGAAGAGCGTCGAAACGGAGGGGAGTGATGATACATGTTATTGATGATGACGAAACCGAGCTTTTGTATCCAAGAGCGAATGGCTGGATGTTACACACAAATAATGGCGTTTCAAACGGCGTTGTGATGGGAGACTCGGTTTAATGTACTTGGCTGAATATTACGAACGTGCGGGTTTGGAGTCGGGCGAGCAATGCGCTCATGCAGTAGCCACCAGGGTGCTCGGTCAGGCTTGGAAGGGGAATTGGAAACGAAACATAGACGCTGCGTTAGGTATGGATAGGCAGTAGTTGCTAATGCTAATACAACTGGCAATGGTTATCAGTGGACTTCTGGCCCTTGCATCAATATCGTAGGACTACACTGTTGAGTCATGTGGCTGCATGGTGGTAGCATGGTCTTGGTGCACCGGGGACAGAGGAGGGAGGAAGAAAAGGACATCGCAATGCGGAACCTCACAACTGCGCGCCGGAGTCTGTGGATATCAAGGACGTCCCTTGTGGGGCCTGCCGCATGACACATAGCAAGGTGCTCTGTCGTGTGCGCCATTGGCTCATGACGAGATTTGGGAAGCATGACTCCCAAGGTGTGGCTGATGACTAGGTCAAGGCACGGGAGGCGGAAGAGAGACTGTTTGTTCCCAGCGAGGAAAGGAAGAAATCACCTGCGTATCAGTAAGTCCAAGTGTGAATCCGACTCGTGCTAAAGTAGGATCAGAGCACATCATTTCAAGACTCTGTCGAGGTTGTGAAAACGGTTAATTGTGCAGCAGCATGCCCCCCAAAGGCGGTATCAGGTGGCCTAGGCACCTCGAGGGACCTTACCTCGATACAGGTGCGGCAGAGCCTCCATTTGGTGACATCAGCGGTGGAACCAGTAAGGTACCTTTCCTAACGCAGGCACTTCGAGTGTGGCTAAGTCTATGTTGTTCAGGACATCGGGACGCCTCGACTTGCGGGCCAACCCGTGCGAGTACTGCTGCAAGGCCACAGGTACCTACCAAAAGGGGGAGTGACTCTGCTTTCTCAATGTGTACGGCAGGCCTCTCCCCTTCCCCAGTCATCCCGAGGTACCGGACCCAGTAAGTCCCCATCGGCTAGGTACCTTACCTGGGACCTGCGCCGCAGCACCGCCCAGCCCCAATGACAGTAGACCATGACCTGTTGACCCCAGTCAGCTCTGGAGCCTGGCATCCGGTGTGCACGACATCACGCTGAACCAAACTCGAGCTCCCTCCGGGCCCGTTGCTTTTCTCTCTTCCGTCCGATATATTATTCACGAACGGAAATTGCGTGCCTCGCTCACCCTGATCCACGCCTTCATCCACCACCCCATCCCGCCCTTGGTCTTGGCGCAGCTCCAGCTACCGGCCTTCCGACCCATCTACGAGATGGCTCCCCGCACCGAGAAAAGCCAATTGAAGCGAACTCGGGTGAGTCTCGTCGTGCAAACATCTTTCTTCCGTCTCGGCTGACCATATTTTTCCAGGGTTCTTTGCCAGACGATGAGACCGACAACAAGAAGCCGCGCCGGTCGGAGCGCTTGTCCCACGCCCCAGAAAAGACACCCGTCTCACACAAGCAGCATCTCCCATCGCCGATGACGCACCTCACCACCGAAGAGTCGAGCGAACTTTACAAGGAGCCTACAGTCACGCCACCCAGGAGAAACTCGGAGGATGCGACGCCTCGTAAAACAGACGAAGCCTTTCCCCAGGGACAGGTTTTATCATCACCGCCGCAGGACACCCAACCCCTCAGCCAATATGTTGACCGCCACCCTGCCCTGTCCGAGGAGGTGGAGGACGAGGTAAAGGAGGGTGTTTGGGGATATCTGGTTCCTCTTGAGCCCAAGTACGGCGACAAGCCTGTCGTTCTGAAGAGGCGAAGCGCGTGCCCTTTGCCAGAGACGGTCGGCAAGACCATCAAAGGCAAGGAATCCCGCCGCGACAACGACAAACCCGGCCCTTTGAAGGACGAAGAGGAATATGAAAACTCCAAAGTAAAGGGTGTGGCATCGGGAGGCTATTTGATCGGGCGTCATCCCGAGTGTGGTAGGTTAACCTGTTGCCGGATGCGACTTGGCTAAGCGCAAATCTGACATTTTGCTTCAGACATCGTGGTCAGCGATGGCATTGTCTCGAACAGACATTGCCTCATCTTCAACGAGAATAAGGGCACAGATTCAGTCGCAATCGTAGAGGACCTTTCAAGTAACGGCACCTACGTCAACGAGGCCATCGTTGGTCGCAACCAACGACGCGAGCTGGAAGACCAAGATGAGATTGCGGTCCACGGCAAAGCTCGATTCATCTTTCGATACCCCCAGAGCCGGCAAACGAGCGGATTCCTTCAGCAGTACACACTTTTGGAAAAGCTTGGAAAGGGCCATTTTGCCGAGGTATATCTCTGTGTAGAAAAATCATCTGGCCAACGCTATGCCGTCAAGATCTTCACGAAGCACCCCGGCATGGAGGAGCGGTCCAAGACCGAAGGTTTGCAGCAGGAGATTGGGGTCTTGATGAGTGTGAGCCACCCGAACGTGCTCTGTCTGAAAGACACATTCAACGAGCGAGACCGTGTTTACTTGGTCCTGGAGCTGGCAGCCGAGGGCGAGCTCTTCAACTACATCGTCATGAAGCAGAAGCTGAGCGAGGATGAGTGTCGTAAGCTGTTTACCCAGCTGTTCCAAGGCATTAAATATCTGGTAAGTGGAAACAAAATCACACCAGAGCCCACCTTTTCGGTTCTGCTGCATGAATGAAGAGGCTGACACTTTCTTCAAAGCACGAGAGGAACATTGTCCACCGCGACATCAAGCCCGAGAACATTCTCATGGTGGACAAAGAGTTGCACGTCAAGCTCGCCGATTTCGGATTGGCCAAGATCATTGGGGAAGAGTCATTCACCACAACACTCTGCGGAACGCCTAGCTACGTCGCCCCCGAGATCCTGGCGGATTCGAAGCAGCGCAAATACACAAAGGCTGTAGATGTATGGTCGCTCGGCGTCGTGCTATACATCTGCCTTTGCGGCTTCCCACCGTTCTCAGATGAGCTGTACTCTCGCGACTTTCCCTTCACGCTTTCGCAACAGATCAAGAGCGGTCGTTTTGATTATCCGTCGCCTTATTGGGACTCGGTGGGCGATCCTGCACGTAAGACTTGCCATTTCGCTCTGCATTGACTTGCCCAGTTATCTGCATCAGTAATGGCAGACGCTAATCGAAACTAGTTGACCTGATTGATTCAATGTTGGTGGTTGATCCTGAGCGAAGGTTTACGATAGATCAGTGCTTAGCACACCCGTGGTTGTCACAGTCTGCACCCGCTGTTAATGACAGTACTGGTGGCCTAGTAGGTGGCATTGCCGGCTTGGAGGTCAATCGCCGCGCCCCTGTGCGGGAGCGAACCCTGCTCTCCTCCCTCAACTCCGTCTCGGTCGCCGCGCACGTCCGAGTTGGAGATAACCAGGACCCGGTCAAGGTGTTTGCCAAGAACAAAAACCGCGTCACCAACACGCGCAAGGAAGCCGGGCCGGCTTCTGAGCGAGCACCGGCAGAGTTCATCGAGATGGGTGGCAAAGGTGATCAAGAACTATTTGCCAACGACGATTCAAGTATTTATCCCACCGCAGATGCAACGAAGATCACGACTAAAGGTAAGTAGAGCGGGCATGATGGAGCCCTATATGCTCGTGCCTTGGTTGCACGACGAACGGTACTGGGTGTGTCATTTTGTAAATTTGTTTGTATCTTCTGCGAATCCTTACGTATGGCTGGTTATATGACAGTTCAGGTGTCGGATGCGAGGTCAGGTTTATTGATACAGACGGATACTTCTTGGGGTTTGAACTAGGGGGCTTTCAAAGATACGGCGTGATAAACGACTTCTTGGAGTTCCAAACCTACGCCTTTTGGCCTAGGGCGCTCCTTATGCGAATAATATACGTTATTAATATAGCATCCTTGCAATGCAACTCGGAAGTGCGATGGGCTCGTGGGCGTATAGGTTCCTCAAGACTCTCACGTCTCAATAACAGCTCACAACCCAGTACATGCTCGCACGTGACTCGTCACATGAGCCAGTCGAGCGTCGGCCGCAGGATCTTCCGACGTCACCGCCCTCGCTTAGCTCCCACAGAATAACAGCGGCAGAAAATTTGGCGGGGTGCAAGGCCCAAGCCCCACCACAAGGGCTTTTCGGGCGTCGACCCTGTCCAACGGCAGTGTCTGAACACCACAGATTGTGCTCACCGAAGTCTCAGACGATCCCGCTTTCTGGCCCCCTCCCCCCCCTTTCCCTCCGCGCCGAAAAATCTCCAGAACGCCTCTCCACCCGGTGCAAAGCAAGGAGAGTCCCCCCAGATACACGACGTCGAACGATCAATTCGAGAGAGCCCCCTTCCCTCGCAAATATGGCTGCCACCAAGAAGAACCAGGCGCCGCCCCAGCTCCTCTTCGTCGATGGATCCTTCGAGGAGCTGGCTGCCGAGATGGCCGACTACCTGAAGGCAGAGGATGCTAAGCAGCTGCTGGCCAAGGGCGACCAGGCGCCCAAGGAGGAGGTCCTGTCGAAGCTGGTTGCCGCGTCCCAGGCCCTCGCCACCGTTTCCGAGAAGGAATACACCGCTGCTTCGAATTTGATGATCCACCTCGTGCTCCAAGCCGCCGACCCAAAGAAGTACCTCCAGAGCCTTTGCAGCACCTTCTCGAAGCCCCTGGCCAACTCTCCCGTACACGGCCCCGGCCTGTCGCTCAACGCTCTGACCACCGTCTTCAACCTGGTGGATGCTGCCGACCCCGTCCGAGCTCGCGTCTTCATGGAGATCCTCAAGGTTGTCAAGACCAATGGCATGTACGACAGCCTGCGTCCCTACATGGACAAGCTATCTACCTGGATAGAGGACTGGGAGGACGTTGGAGAGGAGTACCAGAGGAAGCTGTACGAGGAGGTTGCCGAGGTTGCGCTGGACGCTGATGAGCAAGAGTAAGTTCTAGCCTCTCTACGATTTCTCGTGGGCGTTTGCACTCTGGGGGTGTCGCCCACGAAATCGCGTTGCTTTCTGCATGCTAACACAGACTTGCAGACAAGGCTACGAGTATATCCTCAAGGCCCTGCGATCTTTTGATGCCGACGATAAGGAGGAGGTCGCGTCAGAGGACGCTCAAAGGCTCTCGATCCGTGCTATCAGGATGGCTCTCCTCTCAAACAACCACTTCCTCTTCCAAGACCTGCGCGCCATCCCTAGCGTCCAGGCCCTCAGCGATTCCCAACCCGTGTACTCGCAGCTTCTCGACATCTTTGCCGAGCAGGACCTCGAGGACTACAACGACTTCAACGACGAGCACAAGGGCTGGGTAGACGAACAGAAGCTCGACCACGAGAAGCTGCACCGCAAGATGCGACTGCTCACCTTTGCAAGCCTAGCGGCCGCCACGCCCAGCCGCGAGCTTGAGTACGCCAAGATCATCAAGGCCCTTCAGATTTCCGAGGACGAGGTCGAGCGATGGGTCATCGACGTCATCCGCGCCGGACTGGTCGAGGGCAAGCTCTCGCAGCAGCGCAGCATGTTCCTTGTCCACAAGGTGACGTACCGCGTGTTCGGACAGAAGCAGTACCGGGAGCTCTCGGCTCGTGTGGACCACTGGAGGGCCACTCTCCAGAACGTCCTCGGCGTCCTGCGCCAGGAGCAGTCCAACGCCAAGGCGCAGAAGGACCGGGAGGTGCAGGAGCTCGAGCGCAAGCTCGCTAACGCCGGCTTGGGTGGCCAGGGCGGCCCCGGCAACCAGGGACGGCGCCAGCAGCGTGAGCGAACGGACAACGACGACTAGAAAGGGAACGTGATGAAAAATAAAGCGATGAATAGGGTCACGAAAACGGGAGGGGGCGGATTGGTTGCTTCTGCAGAAGGGGAAAAAAGCGCGGCAAGACCAATGTGTTGAAGGTTTTTTTGATACCGCTTTTTCTTGTGTTTTTAATACATCGTTAGGGGACATGATCTCACGAAACGAGGGTTTGCGAAATGGCGTCGCCGGTTTAGCATCAGGTACTCTGCTTCCAGCATGAAAAGGAGTAGAAGGACAAGCTCTCAAAGACAAATAGAGTAGTAACATAAACCCAGGCCCAGAAGCAAAGCTGGCGGGGCGCCTGGTGGTTTATACCTACGCCCGTTGCTTGAGGATGATGTGCGACTCCTGGAACATATTGATCAAGTTTTATTTTACTAGAGACATAATCATGCTTTGACATTTGTACTTGGAACAGTGATAGTCTCGCAGGAACGAAGACCAGTGGCCCTCGCCGTACATCTCTCCACATCCGTCCGATTTCTAATTACAATGTTTCTTTCTATAGGCTAACAGCTGGGCAATGGAGAAGTGCGCGTCGACGCGG
Organism: Paramyrothecium sp. XJ0827; assembly: GCA_020881915.1. Classification (NCBI taxonomy): domain Eukaryota; kingdom Fungi; phylum Ascomycota; class Sordariomycetes; order Hypocreales; family Stachybotryaceae; genus Paramyrothecium; species Paramyrothecium sp. XJ0827. The sequence goes on along the minus strand of JAJFPB010000005.1, from coordinate 2,602,444 downwards.
AAAGGGGAATGCCCACAACGTCTAGAAGTCGGAGCCAAGCGTCTCCTTCAGGCGCTTCTGGGTAGTCTTGAAGACGTCGACCGGGGAAGGGGTGGCGTCAATCTTGACAACCTTACCCTGCTTCTCGAACTCGTCCACCACGGGCATGCTCGTCTCGATGAAGGTCTTGAAGCGCTTGCGGATGCTGTCGGCGTTGTCATCGGCGCGGCCGCTGGTCTTGCCGCGCTCGAGGAGGCGGCTCTCCATGACCTGCTCCGGGCAGTCGTAGAAGAGGACGAGCTTGGCGGGGCAGACGGCCTCCTCGAACTTGTGTGCCTGGTCGAGCTTGCGGGGGAAGCCGTCGATGAGGAAGCGGCCCTTCTTGGAACCGCTCTTCTCGAGGGCCTCGGTCATGGCGTTCTCGAGCAGCTGGATGGTGACCTCCATGGGGACGATGAGGCCGTTCTTGATGTAGTCGCGGATGAGGTCGCCGAACTGGGAGCCTGGGCGTTCTTGCTCGGCGCGCAGCAGGTCGCCGGCGGAGAGGTGGATGAAGCCATACTGGGAGACGAGGTTGGCGCACTGGGTGCCCTTGCCGGCGCCGGGACCACCCAGGACGAAGACGACGGTGACGTCGTTGGGGGAGAAGGCGGGCACGGGTTTGGCGGGTGCGGCGAGCTCACCCGCCGACTCGGGCTTGTTGACAGCAGGGCTCATGTCTGGAAGAATGCCGTGTTAGTCAATTGGCACAATTGAAAGCCCGAGGAGGCCCTGCTGCGAATAGGCAAGGCGACATAGCTGATGTGCAGGCCGTCCGGGCGCAGACCATAGAGGTATTTACAGGGTGATGATGGAGGGGCAGGGGGAGGCTCGACGTACCGATGCGACGCTTGACCAGCTGCAGGTATCCGACAGTTCCAAGACCGACAATGACAAGGAAGGGCCAGAACTTGACCTGGTTCGTGTTGCGGGGAGGCTGCGAGGAGATGAGGCGGTGCTGGCGGAAAGCTCGACCGGCGAATGGTGACGATGGCGGCGTGGCAGCGGAATGACGATTGAAGCGGGAGGCAAGGCGGCGCCAGGAGCTGGAGAAGGGCGTGCGGGAGGCCATGCTGAAACGTGCTTTCGAAGCGCTGTAATTTAGTGGTTGCGACAGGGGTTGTCTGAAGGGGTGCAGGGTGGGTGGATGGGCTGCTTTGGTTGCTGGCAACCCAGGGCTTGTTGTTGGTGGATTTGGATTAGGGGGGGGGAGGGAAGTGGAAAAGAGCAAAAAGTACGAAGAAATATAGGTATATGCCCGGACCAAGGTAAGGTTGTTTTTGTAGAAAAGAGCGGAAGAATGTAGCAATTGATGTCAAGGAGTGTATGCAAGCGAGTGTATGGACGAAAGATGACGCTGTGGTCTGGAGCAGCAGCAGCAGCAGCAGCAGCAGAGGCGAAGAAGAAGGTGAAATTGGTGAGATGGGTGCAAGCGACGATCGGGTGGAAAAGAAATTGTGTCGTGGTCGGTCGACCAAGAGATGCGCAAGCTGGCGGCCAGCGGAGCCGCCATCGCGAAGGGGGGGGACGGCCAGGGGGTCCCGGATCCGGGGGTACGCGGTGTCACGTGCACCAATTTATACTGTGATGTTATAGTTGGCGGGCGTTGGCGGGCGATGGCACATGTTGCCTCAGTTTATATTTTGTCCATGCTGGCTGTGCTCATACGCATAGACCCTGAATTACATCGTGAATTATAAATGGTTATTGAGTTTTTTCTTGTGTCAACTAGACAACACATGAAAATAATATTGGTTGGAGAAAAGGTTGGGTAGTGAACCCCGCAACTAAGAAGTAATTAATTAGAGAACACGAAACAAAGGACAAAATAGTTTTCTTTACATTGCTTTCTTACAAAATGTATGCCTGATGTTATATAGCAGTGAGATGAAGGCCCTGTTTTTCTTGCTCATTTTATACTTGGAGGATGTGAAAGAAGCGAACTGTTGCAAATCGTTGTTTCGTTCCAATGGTACACTATAAATGGCCAATACAACCTGCAAGACTCGAAAGGAGAAAATATTCATGACGTGATGCAAATCATGGAGACTATAGAGTTTTGTCTTAAGAGGAAGAAGAGCGTTTGGTTTATTTTACCTGTTTGTTTACGATCCTGAGAATGCAAAGCTCTTTTGGTTATGCGTTACTATGTTAGGCCTGCTTCTGTACATAGGGTGCAGGTTCAGCAGAACATTTGCGCCAGAGGACAACACTGGTTAATGACCAACCCATGGAGTGCGCAGAGCGGAAGCCCTGGATGCAACAATTCCGTGGTTGGACATGCGGGCGGCTGTATGTCTTGGCCCAAGCAACGGCAAGGCAGCTTTTGGGCTGTTCCCAGCCACCCCCAATTCCAGGCCAAGCGCCCAGAGGCTCTCGCTTCCCCTACACTTACAGACGTATATCACCCAGTAGCTCCCGCTGCGGCGCGTCCCTCTGCTCCCCGCTTGAACTTGCGCCCGGTCCCGTCCCGTCCTCACCACCCGTCTTGCTCGATTCTCGCTCCGTCTGAATCATGGCCGCGACATCTCCCCGAGCTAACAACCACACCGCAGCGCCCGAGACGCCAAAGCCGTCCAGGAAACGCCGTAACGGTCTTTGGTCAGACGGCACCTGGTGGTGTAAGTGCTGCTTCCAGAGCCCCGCCTTGTAATCTCGGCTGCTGCATGTAAATCCGAAACCCACTGACATTCCACGCCTGGTGTAGGCAATTGTGATCCGCCTAGAAAAGCAGTCCTGCGCGAGGTCGTCAAAAACTCACCCAACAAAGGGAAGTTCTTCTGGACTTGCCAGGCCTATCCGTTCTGTAAATTCTTCCTCTGGAGGGACGCTGCGAGAGCCCGTGAGACCGGCCCGGCCTCCTCCCAAGCGCCGCCGGACCCTCCGCAGCCCAAGACGCCAACGTTGGCGCAGCGGACCCTGACGTCCTTTGGCTATCCCGTCACCCCCAGGAGGCGGCTGAGCAATGCAGATACTGCCTCCACCGAGTCAGGTTCGGACAGCGACTCAGCCGAGGACGAAATGAGCCAGGAGGCACGGAGAGCCATCATGGAGCCGGCCCACACTCCGCAGTCAACCAAGAGGAAGCAGGATGATCTCGACGACGACTTCTTCGACAACCTCGACTCCGACGGAGAGCGCGAGCTGGCCGGCTTGTTGAGCAGCAAACCCGCCAGCGCCAGTAGCCAAGCCGGTGCCCGGGGGTCGACCAACCCGTACACTACCCCAAGCACGACCCGCACGGTCGACATGGTTGCTGGTCTCCCTACTCCCTCCGTCACCCGCACTCTTTTTCCCGGCTCCACCAGCAAGAGGCACAAGACGGTCGCGTTTGAGGAACCGGCCGAGGACGCCGCTTCCTCCGCGACAGTCACGCCTACTTCGACGCGGACGCAGCCGCCGCCAACCAGCAGCCCGGGCGAGGCCGGCTGCGACGTCACCCAGGAGGTTATGGACCTGCTTCGTGGCCAGCAGGTAGACGCCTCGGCGCTCAAGGCCGTCCGCGACCTGCTGCAGACGTCGGCCCGCAAGTCCAAGGGCATCGCCATGGGCAGGGACTCGGCCCGCGACGCGCTGAGGGACAAGGACGAGCGGATCGCTCGGCTACAGGACCGGGTGGCGGCGTTGGAGAACAGGGAGAAGATGCTAAATTCGCAGCTAACTAATGCAAAGGCGGGCTTGATGCGGATGTACCAGGACATGTGAACATACTAACTACTTGTCTTACATCTTGGGCTCCGATGAGCCGAATGATCCCCCCGCCACAAATACCTCCTCACATAACATAGGTGGACAAGTACCATGAAAGCCGCCGAGAGAGGAAAGATCTCGGGCCAGCATCAAACCGATGGGTTGGCATGGCCGTTTGCGAGCCGATGGCCCCGGGGGGAAGAACCCGGCAGCATCGGCCAGCCCATCACCGACGCCAGCTTTTTCCAGCTCGTCCACGCCCGGTCCGCGTGCTCCCAAATCGTCGCCTCCCCAGCCACCCCCGTCGAGCGGGAGAAGACCTCCATGCTCACCCAGCCGGACCACCCGGTGCGGATGACGGCCTCCGTCGCCGAGACCACGGGGAGGTAGCCGCGCTCTTCAAAGGGAAACAGCCGCGCGTTGCGGCTCCAGGCCATCTTGGCGTTGGTGCAGCCACCCATCCAGGGGTGGTCGGCCGATATGGGCCGGTCCATGAGCTCGGCGTCAGCCACCTGCAGGAAGGATATGCTCCGGCCCGGTATGGTTTCGGCGAGCCGCTCCAGGGACTTCCCCAGCCTCCGCTCCCCCTTCGGAGCCTTGCCGCCGGGCGCGGAAGGGTCGGCGAAGTCAACAGCGCAGAGGTTGAACGTGTCGGCCAGGAAGCTTATGTTGGCTGCGTCCCCGGCGCGCGTGGCCGCCTCCCAGGCCCGCGGCCAGCTCTGCGTGTGCGCCGCGAAGCACAGGTTCTCGTAGGCGATGCGGATGCTGTAGGGCCGGGCCAGCTCCGCAAGTTCCGCCAGGTCTCGCGCGATGACCTCCATGTCGCCTGTGTGCGTTGCCGGGTTTGGTTGGATCGTTGCGGGCACGCCGATGAATTCAGCCTGGAGCTCCTGCGCAACCAGAAGCCAGACCTTGAACTCGTCGATTCGTTCCCTGCGAAGGTCCGCGTCGATGAGTCCGTCGAAGTTGCGGAACGGCTGGACGGAGATGACGCTGAGATTCAGGTCGTCGCAGAGCCGTCGTATCTTCCGCGATGCCGAGACCATGTGCAGAAGGCCAGCCTGGCCCTCAGGCCCAACCTCTTCTGCCTGCAGCGTACCGGCATAGGCCTCAAGATCGTCCCAAAAGAGCTCGACACCCTGGAAGCCCTTGGCGGCAGCGGCCTCTAGCTTCGTGGTCAGGGAATGTAGCCCATGTTTCCCAAGGGACATGGTTGCTATCGCCGGTAGGAAACGCTTCCTCCCGGCTTCGGCGAGCCGGCGCGCGTCCCGCTCCTGGGTGCTTGTCAGGACCATGGTGAGGAGCGGTTGTGGTCGTCCGGAAAGCGTGTTGTTGGTTACGGAGCGGCTGCAAGGAGGTCAGATAGGAGAGTGTTGATAGAATGAGAAGAGAGCCAACAACTTTCGCAAACGTATGACAATGTGCGCCCTCACACTAAGTCACTGCAGCAATTGTCGGTCACAAGTGTATCCTTTATATACACACGACTATTGGGAATGATCGTAGCCGGTAAGAGTCACTTCGTAGACAAGCTCGATAAAAGCTAGGTTTGCAGCTGAGGTTTCCCGCATGGAAACATGGTAAATAACCAGCCCAAGAGACCCGGACTGCATCATGCTTAGCGCCCATTCACAGCCGGGCCCGGGCAGTGCGTCACGCATGCAATTTGCTGTTCTGTATTGTTGCACTGACGAGCACGGCCAACGGCTCTTCGAGAATGCTTCCGCGGCGGGTCTTCAATGGTTTGCGGCTTGCGGGAGCTTGCATTGGGAGCGGACGGGGAAACATTCCGGGCTGCTGCTTCCCCGTGAATCTTTTCTTTCTTCTCTATTCTTCTTTTTCCTCCTCTCTGATAGTCAGTCAGACCCCAGGATAGACTGAGGCGAACGACGTGGCCGGCAAATAGACATTCAGGCATGGTGTCGTCTCTGACGAAAGAAAAGGTGTGGACAGAAAGAAGGGAAAAGGAAAGAGAAAAAAGGGAGAACCGAAGCAAAAGTTGCTCGTTCCGTCCTCCCGGTTCGGCCGGTTGCTCCTCGTGGCGCTCCCGTTCGTTTGCTTCCCACGTTTTATCCTTGTCCTCCGCCCAACGGGCCGGTTCCCGAGATACGTTACTTTGCTTTTCAAGGTCTAGCATGCAACACGAGACAACAATCAGAGTTGGTAAACAGTCAGGGAGGACTCTCAGGGAGTTGTTTTGAACGTGGAAAAATTTTCTTTCACTGCCACATCTTCAGGACTACGAGGAGTCCGTCGGGTAACTATACAGCATCCGCAAACTCGTCTGCTCCATCTACCCTCGCCGTATGGAACACCGGATATCAAAGCATCGCACACACCCGTCCCCCACTCTTTTTCCTTGCAAACCTACATTCTCCAAACACATTCTTGCTGCTGAACATCTATAAGGGGATAGCTGAGGTTTGTTATCTTAGTATACACGCTTGAAGGGAGGCACGGGCTTGCACTCGGCCTCGTCCAGGGTGGTGCCGATGACGCGACGGTACGACAGGTCGACCTTGCCGTGAGGGGTCTTCTGGAAGCTGAGAGTGTGCTTCATCCAGTTATCGTCGTCACGGTCGGGGTAGTCCTCACGTGCGTGGGCACCACGAGACTCCTTACGAGCGGCGGCGCTAGTGGCGGTTTGAGTACTAGGAGCGAGTGTCAGCAAATGAAACAAAACCACCAAAAATTTGATCAAACAAAAGGATGACTTACGCGCAAGTGAGCAGGTTCCTCAGCTCAAGAGTCTCAACAAGATCCGAGTTCCAGATCATGCTGCGGTCCTTGATACCAACCTGGTCGAAAGTACCGTCGATCTCAATCATCTTGCGAACACCCTCGTCCAAGCTCTCCTGGGTACGGAAGACGCTGACATCCGTTTGCATGGCCTTCTGCATGGACAGGCGGATCTCAGCAGTGCTCTTAGGGCCATCCGAGTTGCGGACCTTGTCGAGAACCTCAATGTGCTCAGCGCCAGCATCGGCAGCAATGGGCTTGAGCTTGTCGCCGGGGTTGAAGTTGTCACGGATAGTGTGCGAGACGGCACGACCGAAGACAACAAGATCCAGAAGAGAGTTGGCTCCCAGACGGTTGGCGCCGTGCACAGACACGCAAGCAGCCTCACCACAGGCGAACAGACCAGGAACAACCTTGTCGTTACCGTTCTCATCCACCGTGAGGACCTCACCGGTGTAACGGGTGGGGATACCACCCATGTTGTAGTGGACAGTAGGCAGGACGGGAATGGGCTGCTTTCGAACATCGACACCGGCGAAGATACCAGCCGTCTCAGAGATACCAGGCAGGCGTTCAGCCAGAATCTCGGCGGGCAAGTGGCTGAGCTGGAGGTAGATGTGGTCCTTCTCGGCGCCAACACCACGACCCTCGCGGATCTCCATGGTCATGGATCGGGAGACAACGTCACGGGAGGCGAGATCCTTGGCGGTAGGAGCGTAGCGCTCCATGAAACGCTCACCCTCCGAGTTGAGAAGGTAGCCACCCTCTCCACGGGAACCCTCAGTGATCAGGCAGCCGGCACCGTAGATACCAGTAGGGTGGAACTGAACGAACTCGAGATCCTGGTTAGGAAGGCCAGCACGGGCAACCATAGCCATGCCGTCACCAGTGCAGGTGTGGGCGGAGGTGCAGCTGAAGTAGGCACGGCCGTATCCACCAGTGGCGAGGACGGTGTGGTTAGCCAGGAAACGGTGCAGGGTACCGTCCTCCTGGTTGTAGGCCAGGACACCACGGCACTCGCCGTCCTGCATGATCAGGTCGAGAGCGAAGTACTCAATGAAGTAGTTGGTGTTGTGACGCAGAGACTGGCCGTAGAGAGTGTGAAGAAGAGCGTGTCCGGTTCGGTCGGCGGCGGCGCAGCATCGGTAGGCCTGGCCACCCTTGCCATACTTCTGGGACTGACCACCGAAGGCTCGCTGGTAACTAAAATGAGAGAAAAAAGGCATGTCAGTAAATCCAGGTCTCCACAGCTTCGATTCATGCTTGCGCGGTTTCTCACATCTTGCCGTCCTCGGTACGCGAGAAGGGGCAGCCGTAGTGCTCGAGCTCGATAATGGAAGCAGGAGCCTCGCGAGTCATGTAGTGAATAGCATCCTGGTCACCCAGCCAGTCGGAACCCTTGACGGTATCGTACATGTGCCATCGCCAATCGTCCTCGTGCATGTTGCCAAGAGCGGCGTTGATGCCACCCTGGGCAGCGACAGTGTGGGATCGGGTAGGGAAAAGCTTTGAGATACAGGCAGTGTTGAAGCCAGCCTCAGCCAGACCGAAGGCGGCTCGCAGGCCAGCGCCACCGGCGCCTACGACGAGGGCATCGTACTCGTGGTCCTGTGGAAGAGACGAGGAATGTCAGCGGGAAACAGTCTGGAATCGCGATTTGTGGTAATCCGGTGGGAAGAGGCTGCATACAATGACTGGGTACTTGTTGCTAACGAAGGGTGATGCCTCCTTGGCCCTCAGAGGGCCGTTGGCGAAAACTCGGGCTGCGTCACAAGCTCGCGTTAGTATTTTGAGCAGTATCGGGACATGCGACGGTTCGGGTCATGCACTCACCAACCGATCGTGTAGAGGAGAAAGCTCGCGTCTGGTGCGTCGCTAGTCGTGAGAACTGCCTGCTGTCAGTGATGCTTCATGCTTTGCCTTACTCCCGCGTGCTCGGAGGGACCTCGAAAGAGGCGCAGACGATGCAGCAAAAGGGAGCAGGGCGAAGGAGGCCCCCGGGGGAAGGGCAAAGAGTCCTTACAGCAGAGCCAGAGGCCAGTCTCCTCAGAGCCATAGAAGAAGCCATCGTCAGCGAAAACCAATGTCACCAAGCTGCATTCGCTGAGAGGAGGACAAAGAATTGGGGGCTGGCTGAAGGCGCGGGTTTGTGGGTGTGGCCAATTGATGGGTAAATGGATGATGATGGGTTGGATTTTTAGGCCTGTAGTTGCTCGTTGCTCCGGGGGGCGGCATGCGCCTCCCAAGTCGGGACAGCGGCCTCGGCTTCCTCGGCTTAACTGGCCAATCACAGCCTGCTTATTCACAAATGAATTACACCACCACAAAACTTCGCGATAACTACAGCCGCCACCTCGTGCTTGCATCGGACCCTCAAAGCTGCTCATCATGTAGACAATAATTGCATGAGCATATATAAAAGAACTTTTTTTGGTCCACACCACTTATGCACGCTTGGCTCGGGAAGACACATATTTTAAAATACTTGGGTGTCCTAGAAATTTGAGCAACTAAAAGGTGGGAGAAAAGATGAATGTGTTGCATTCCTGATTTACGCCTTAAGGATTTTTAAAAGCATACGCAGCTCACCTACCGAGCCATTTGTCGCTGCGATGAAGATGTCCACCAAGCTGTCCTTTCGACAGCCTACTTTATCACATGGCTATCGCTAGTGCACTATTTTAGCCCTCAACTCTATACCAAAATATATGCCATGATTGAAACTATCATCCGTACAATGTATACGATGAATCGCTCGCATTATTTTAGGGATGCATCTTCAATTGCACTCGTGACGAGGTTTAATCTGTCATCTTGTTTATTCCGCTTTTCGTGCCAAGTCTTCTAATCCATATTCTCACTCCCATCTAAGGGTCTACAGACCCCATCCTCATTACCACCCGTACCACATCCTTGGCCCAACTGTTGTTGCTATTGCTCTGTCCACCAACCCAAATAGATGTCTACAGCGGCTTCCGTCTACCGACTCGTATCTAATCCGACAAAACATCTCGCAGCATAACCAAAAAGTTGTCCTTCAGCTTGTGCACCTCAGACACAGGCGGCTTCGCAGGTTCACCTGCGGACCGCCGCAGACGATCCTGTTGCTTCGCCCTCCGCCGCCTCTCGGCCTCGATAGGGTCCAGTTCGTCCTCTTCTTCCGCCTCGGCCTCTTCCTCCGATCCGTCGTCATAAGTCATATCTTCCAAATCGGCATTATCGAGTCCAAAGTCTGACGAGGAAAATCCCAGTCCAGTAGGCATCGTGTCGCCTCCGGCGTGTCCCTCGGCCGCCATCTTTTGACGGGTCTTGTCGTTATGCCACTTCTTTCTTGCTTCTTGCCAAGCAATCAAGGAGTCGATTTCCTTCATTGCCTTCTCCTTGTCCAAGACTCCGCTATCAACGCCACCCTCGAATAATGCGTTGACGTTCAGGGTGCCATTCTTGGGACCCTTGCGCAAAAACTCGAGGATTCCTTCAATCCACCCCATAAGTTGCGTAAACAATCCATTGTCGTGCGTGTGCACCTCGTGCACAAATTTATAAAAATTGTGCTCATGTCTTTGGCACAAGTCTATGAATGCCTGAACCGTCTGGTTGGGGTCCGCAGAGGCATCTTGCTCCCTGCATTTGTCAACCACCTGTACAAAGTTTGTTAGTTTTCTGCATTTTCGGTAAAAGGGTGCTTTCAGTGGTGTATAGTTACCTGTATCATATCATCGAAGAATACGGCGAAGTCAGTCACACTGTTGTACACGTTAGCCGACTTGTAAACCCTGACCAATGGCTCGTAGAAGATGGTGAACAAATCGCGGAATAGTTGAAGAGTGACAGGTTCTTCAATCAGCTCGAGCATCATTCTCTTATCTCGTTGTCTGATGTAAAGCTTCAGTAGCTGTTTCAAGTATGAGAACAGCTGTGCTCCCTGCTTGAGCTCCTCGTCAATGTTCTCAACCGCGTTGTTGAATGCAACGTAAGCATTGAACAGCCTCTGGATTTGTTCGCCTGTCAACTCAGGCTCAAGCAAGTCCGATCGCAATATCACGACAATAAGGTCGATCTTTTCGGCTTCGGCCTCCTCGTGTAGACTCAGTTTGATATCGTCTTCGGCATCGATGTACTGCTTGAGCTTGTCTGTGAACACTGGATCATTGATCTTGTCTGTGAGTGAATCGATGGACTTCTGGAAGCTCTTGATCCCGTCATTGAGAGTAAGAGAGAAGATCCTTTGCATGAGAGATCTGGTGCCGAATGGCTGCGCTAGGAAAATGTCCAGAATACCAGACATGACGGCTGCCGGGTTGGCGATTCGAATGACGTTTTTTATGACGGAGTAAGGGATGAGAGAATGGATCCGCTTCGCCTGTGCGAACATCTCGGGCGAATTGTCCTCAGCCAAGAACAAATGGTAGATGACAGCGGCAATCTCGATACGCAACCATTCAGCAAACTTTCGATACTGAATGCTGAGGTCCTGGATCGTTTCCTTCTCTTTAATTTCTTTGAAGAGCATGGTAAGTCCGTTTCGGTCGACGATGTCCCTCCGAAATCTAGTAGCAGTTAGTTCTTCTGTTCCCGTCACTATAGAGAAGGTCAAATGGGGTGGCCTACTGCTCCATATATTCATCGAGCTCTGCCGCACGTTTTCGCGCAATTTCGTAGAATTTCTTCTGCTCGTCAATGCGCTTCTCATCGATTGCCTTCCTGCGCACGATATCGTCGACATCCTCATCGGTGGGCGTAATGGGGTTGCTTGACAGGAACTCTTGCATAGCCTTCGTGTTGGCTATTTGCGGGTTGTGGAGCAGTGACCGCAGGAAAGAGCGTAGAGAAATTCGCTGTGTTTCGCGCCAAAGAACGATGGTCTGTTTCAATCGTCAGGATAAGTCAATCGACGTCAAATTGATAAGTCTTACATCTTCTGCGCCGTCAGCAGCTCCCTGTGGTGGAATGCGTCGGGAGCGCGAAGAAACTGCAGATCGTATTGATGTCCCCTTGCTGGGCCCTTCACACGACTTTAGCAAATAGGAAAGCGAGGGAAGGGGGGGAGGCACATACTAGCTGGTGCTAATGTCGAGGCCGACGTATCTGGGGTGTGTGACAGGCCCGTCACCTGAGAAGATCGGGAAGATAACGACGAAACATCGGAGCCATTGCCACCGCTGCCGGCACCTGTCCAAGATGCCAGAAACCCGGAGGTGGTGGTATCAGACTTGTTCTTCTTGGGTAAATCTGGCAGGACTCGGCCGGGCAGCTCTGTTCGCAGCCTGCGATGCAAGCGGGCAAAGTCACCGTACCTGCGACCGATGAACGTCTCGAGCTCTCCTTTCCTCTTGACTCGGAGCAGGAACTCTGCATGTTTGTGCTGTCGAATATTGCGTCGTACCGAAGTAACACGAACACCGGCCACGTTGATGTCCCAGCCATTGATGTAGTTGCCCTCGGGTAGCGTATGCATCACACCAGTATCGATGGCATTGCTGTCGACGATCTCAATCTCGGAGAACCTGATGCGCTCCTCGAAACCTGAAGCGGTCTGGATTCCGGAGACCATCATAAGCTCTACCAGCTTATGGGCCTTGATGGCCAGCTTCCTGCGCTTGGTCTCCTCCAGACGATCCTCGGAGGACGAGATCTGCTTGGTTGCGAACGACTCCAAAAACTATTCACCCAGCACCAGTGTCAGCGTCAGCGCCTGCGGCGGGGTATCGAGCTTGGCGCAAAGCCAACGCACCACTTGAAGCTTATCTTGCCAGAACTCCTTCTCGCGGGCCTTGTCGAGAAAAGGAAAGTCCCGAATGTGGTGAACGAAGATGTATCGCAAAATCGGGAGCTCCGATTCCTGCGGAGAGACCTCGCCATGTTCCGATCTGAAGGGCGCACCGAATCGTTGCAGGGCCGTGGGGGAGTTGAGCTCGTTGATCTCGAACTTGACCTGGGTGGACATAAGCTCGCGCTTGAGGTCTGGAAAATCGTCAGTCAACGCGTCACAGCTTCGCAAAGTGTCGCTGGTGGTTTGGGCTCACAGTGCTCCTGCTTGCCGGTCAGCGTCTGCGAGGAAGACGACGACGACGACAGCGATGCGGCATTCTTGGTGCGGATGGGCAGCTGGGAGGTGCTGCTGCCATCATCGCCCTTCTCTCCAACTTCGGCGACCATATCGAAAGAAGGCAGCGCTTCGCGGGGTAAGTGCTACTTAATTGACCGAAAGAGAAATTGTCTCAGATGCCCTTTTTCCTTCGCTCTGTCGAAACAGAGACACTGACGGAGGAGCGGGAGCGGGAGCTGCAGTACATAACCTCCCTTACGCTGTCGTCTCTTTAAGTGAAAGCGGACGTCACCTGGGGCTGGCGGTGGTGGGGCTGCAGCGTCTGGCGCGGGGGTACCGATACTGGCGCGATACCTCGTGCGCCCGCCAAGACGCACCTGCGAGGCCCCTGTGAGCAAGTACCTCCCACTTGTGGCTCAACTGAATAATGGCCCTGGCGCAGGTAAGGCAGAGGCTGCCGTAGGTGCAGCATGATGCGAGGAAATGGGCAAAAACGCGTATAAGTCATGTTTCACTCACCACCAAAACCAGTAGTGACGCGTACGTTTTTACTTGACCCAGAGCCCTGTTTGAGCGCTCATCTAGTCTACCATCATGTTTTTCTCATAAGAGAGACACAGTCGACGTGGCGTGGGTTGGGAAAAATTCGGTCGGCACGGCACGTAAGCCGAATGTCACAAAGCAGATGGATCTCCCAGGCGTCGAGGCTCACTTTGGTACAGGCCTGTTTTGGCAACTATCGTGAAATACGTGACACGTGAAACGCCCCAAGGACGCAACACATCGCAACATCTATTGTTTTCACGCTGACGCCATATCGGGGCACCTGCTCATCAACCAGCGCCCACTGCTTCCGTTACAAGTTTGTTCCATGGTGTTTCCCTGCCGTCACCAACAAGTCAACAGAATTAAAATGTTGCCTCACAACGGCAATCGGCACCAAGCCCAGCAAGGCCAAGACCGAGCTTACTGCTTACACCGTTAGTGACTGGGCGAGGCTGATGGGAAAGCCCCAAGCTGCCACGTAACGTACGCATACATGCCAATTTTAGCCAAGCTCATTAGGCTCTTCAGTGGAGCCAAGGAGAAGAATGGAAGTTCTCCGGGAGCCACCGCCACAGCCAAGGAGAGCCTGTGCTCCCGTTACCATGCGTGCTTCCATGTATGTGCCGTTCCAAGCTTTCTTTCATCGAGACTTCCCACTTTAAGCAAATGAGAGCTTGTCATGCCCCGTCGTCGTTTTACTTTTTTTTGGTCGATGATCATTAGCTCGGAGCTTTTTGCTTTTTTCCTTTCCAAGGGCTGCCAGTTTCTCCAAAGGATGTCTTGGCACGGCATCTGGGTCAAGATCTAGACCACATCACAACCAAGTCGTACTGTGAACCGCCATACTTTGTTATTGTGGCCAGCGCCATCTGATCTTGTGAACCGTGTCCTAGTGGGGCAGATCGCAGCGTTGTTTGAATCGTGACACACATGTAGATCAAAATGTTTGGGTATCATTGCTGGCCTGCTACAAATCTGATACCTCGGCAATGCCAAGGATGCTACAACTCATCAAATGCCCTGAGGCGCTCGCCATCATCTGCACGCTTTCCCCACGGCAGCGACCGACTAGATCCCGTCTCATCGTCTGGTAGGACCCTTCCCGGCCGTGAGGCATTCAACATTTCAGCCAACGGCACAGCCCGCGTAGCCCCTGAGGACGCTTCAGGCCCCCGATGCCATTCGGGCTGAGAGGTCAGGCGGATACCTAGGAGTAGGCACACAACCGCCAGGAAAACGGCCGACATGACGGTCCAAATCACCCGTAGCCTTTTTCGTGTTCGTTCCTGCCACTCTCTATCGGCTCGTTCCCAGGTTTCCATGCGTCTTCCAACAAGATCGACCCTATCACTGAGGGACTTGATCTTAGCACGCCCTCCATGTATTCTGGCCTGTAGAGCTTCGATTCTTCTTTGTTGGTTCTCAAACCGACCAACGGCACCCAGCTGAGAAACGATTTCGCTTTCGAGGCCGCGGGCGCTCTTATCAAAGCCCTCATGAATGTCGCGCGACGTGTCCGCCAAGTCCTTAAGCGCGGCTACCGTGCTTTGTAACGTGCTCATCTTCTCCAAAACGGCGAAATACGTGTCGTCCAGCCTCTTGCTGGCTGTCGTAGAGAAGGTGTTCAGATCGACGAGAGACTGCTTCAGACTCCTAGCAACGTTCCATCAGTATTCCAGCCCGAGAGATCACAAGCGCAGATTGATTCCTACTCGGCCCGAACGGTTGCCTTCTCCTGCTCCTGGCGATTCCTCTCCTCCTTATCCTCTCGCAATGCCGGATTTCCATCTTCTTCCGGCGCTATCATGACACTAGCTCGTCGACTGTGGTTTGGGGTGATCAAGGGTGTGACTCCTTCCGACCTCGATACGTCAAATGAGCGACGCGCAGCAACAGCTGGGTTCGCGTAGTAAGATTCCCTTTCGTCGTGATGGCGGTCTTTACGATGGTGATGGCGGTGCAGCCTTACGGGAGAGGTTAGCTCCGAGATGGATCGTTTGATTTGGTGACGTCCTCCCGACCGGCCGGGAGGTGTTGGCTTTGAAACATCTGGTGGCTGCAGACCCGACATGGTGTGCTGCCTTTGCGGAATGCGGCCGTTGGCGTGGCATTGACCGCCCGGCTAAGGGGAAGAATGAGGTCACAATGGAATGCTAAAGTCCACGCACCGGGGCAGCTGGGAGGGTGGGGCGTCTCCATATCCCAGCCGCATTTTCACGTGCTACCTGCGCAATTGCTACGATACGATGAGATCCCAGGGCCGTCCAGCGAGACTACGCGTTGCGAGATGCTGATAAGATAATTCATGCTTTCCCAAAAACAAACCAAAAAAAACTGCAAGCTTATGTTGGATTCAAACTACTGCACATTATGGTATGTATTGTAGGTATTTGCTCACGCCGAGGCGAGACAGTGAGGTCCTTTAAGGGCTTGAGACAACGTGAACCCGCCCCTCCGAATTGGAAGCGATTTGGCTTCGAACCTGTGCGCAACTTGCAATCCGTGTGTCGCTGTCTTGGCTAGGTGAAAAAGAGATAGCCTGCGACTGCCTTCTAGCCTTCACGCAAGGCTGCTTCGCTGCGGACATGGCTAACCTGCGTTTCCAATCATGCCACCTAGTTCTCGTCGCTTGCCTCGGATGATGAAGTCGTGTCGTCGCTCGTTAATCAACTCGTAGATGCCACCATCGGTCCGCCGCCGCACTCAGGAATTGATAAGCTTATTCCTCTTCTCCTTCCGCTTCAACCGCTCCACCCGCTTGCGGTGCATCTTCTCGGCCATCTTCTCGTAGCGCTCATTCTCCTCCTTCTTCTGTCTCTTCTCTCGGAGGGCCTGGATACGACGCTGCAAGACAACCGTCAGTAAGATGCGATTGGCGACACCTATTGCCCACGGCGATGATGCCTACCTGACGTTCTTCCTCCTTCTCGTCCTTCATCTCTTTCTCCTTTGCCTTCATCTGCGCCATAGCAGCACGCTCTTTGGCTCTTTTCTCGAACGTCGACAGGCCAGAGGTAGGCCTGAAAGCCTTCTTTGGTGGGTGCCATTGTTTGCCTTGATTGAGGGTTGCTTGTCAGTTGCCGATGGCAAGGGGTACTAAGCAGTAGAATGGTGGCACAAACCGTTCTTGCGCATCCCAAGTTGTTTCTCGGTGCGCTCAGGCGCAGGCGCGCTCAGTGCCGTCTCTGTGGTCATTTTGTCGATATCAAGGGCGTCGATACCTCAATCGTTGAGAGGCTGCAGCATCCAATATTAGGAACCACGAAATTTTCTGCCATATCTTATCGCGTTGTGTGGGGCAGAAATCTGAAGGCGGTGTGGGCTCTCCATGAGATCCTGCCATTGTACCTTGTACCTCTACCCCACGTTGGATAGAGGCCCTTCAGGGTCCTTTGATCTGCATTGCTAAATAAAGGGGGGGAGGCGGGAATAAGGGGCAACCTGTTGTCATCTCCAATCTTTCACCGTTCAGATTAAAAGATGTCCCATGCCAATGTTTGCTCATTTCCTGTGCAGCAGACATGCCCAAGTACAGAATTGCATGAAGGATTGCCAAGTATTTTTTGTCGCAATCGCTACCCATATCGGATATCTGCTGATCAGCCAGTGGTACTGATGAGATAAATCTCTGTCGTTTACCTGGTGCGAACATGTGCATGTACGCTTGAGAGTAGTCACCTACCAGGACGGAAAGATGCGGATGCCTCATGTATAAGATAATTAGCGATACATAGAACAGACCGTTATTCAACGGAATAGCTGGATGCCTGCAAGCGGACGGCAATTCAAGATTATGGTGTCGGCCGCTCGGGAAGGCCGACATGGGGTCTTCGACCCAGAACGGCTATTATTGTCAGGTACTGCAGTCATGGTTCCTGGAAGATGCATCGAAAGGATTTTCTCCGAGTCGTCAACAGCTACCTATGCACGGATCGTGGGTTGGCTGTGAAGTTTCACGGTGCAGGACTCCGAAGATTTCAGCATAGACGATCAAGCGGGTATGACTGAGCGCCGAGTTCTCGTATTGTGTTGAGGATAGGGTGCACTGAGAATCAGACACCGCCTCACTGACAGGGATAATACGCTCAGCCTCCCTCGCCCATCAGCTTCTTGCTCGGACCGGAATGATGGGATGAGTGGATCGTCAAAAATCAACGGTTCAACCGCGTACCCGTATCCCGGACGTATGACGATATCTAGGGGCTTCTAGTTTTTAGAGTATTCGGAATTCCAGATGAAGTGGGACTAGCATATCACAAACCCCCAGCTCATCCGAGGCTGATTCACGAGGCATACATCCCGAAGGGCCCTTCGTCGTTTGTTCATGTCCGAAAACACGAGCAATGTCACGAGAAGCAAGCCTTACTATCACTGGTAGAATTGACAACGGTGTAGAAGGATTAATATGTTCATGCACACTATCATTTCCCCTAGAATGCGAATGTAACAGTGGCAAGATTGCAAATAAGAAAAGGAATTGTTGCGATACACCGTTTCAACCTTCAATTGATGAGCTGCAAAGGGTTTTGTTCACTCGTGCAATGTGAATGGACAGCAGGCAGCTCGGTAATTTCAAGGATTTTCATTACCAAGAGCGACTTCAGGTAGCAGGCCTTGGCAACAGCATTAAGTGGATCGAGAAACTTCACGACGCGGAACTGATGTGCCGTCTCTACGAGGCTCTTTGAGAAACGAAACAATGGTTCATTAGTGATGGAGAAGATGCTCGTCATCAACCGCTATTGCTCGAGTAAATATTGGTGATCTGACACCTTGGCACGCCAAGGTTCATGTAGGTGATCTGAACCCCCTGGTTTGGATGCTTCCTCGAACGGTTTAGCACTGTATGACCAACTGTCTCCATCAATAGGGGTTTGGACCACTGATACCCTGGTAACTCGCTCTTTGGAGACTGGTTGGACGGCCAACGATCTAACATGTCGTACCGATTATTGCAAGTCAAACAAGATGTTCATCGAGTTGTGTCGGCATCATTGAGGCGCAGCCATAATAAGAATGCTGGGAACAGCACGCTTGGTAACAATAGTTTGGAGCAATCACCAGTGATTCGAATTATGTTAGCCGGTGCATACATGTTTGAAGTGTGCTTCCGGCATTTAACCCACTCATCACAGCATCGACTCGTGGAAGGGAGGCTAGCCGTGCCAAGTTATTCAGCATGTCAAGGCTTTGAGAGGTAGATGTATCAGTAGTCGCACACCTCGTATTGCTCTACTCGTGCCCATAAAATTAGGAAAAGCTACACTACCTACGTGAGAGTAGAAATGGATCAAAAAATTCCTACAGTATGAAAAAATGAAAAAGAAACCAGTAGAAAAAATCGGAGCGGTAATTGCCACAATCTTGTGAGATTACTTGGGAGATGAAAGTGCCCCAAGCCGAGCGCGACAGAGCCTTTTTCATGACGACCATCACTGGCGAATGAGGAGATTGCATTCTCGAGCTCTTGGTGCGTAGGCCCCGTTGCATGAATATGAGAAAAACGAGAAGCCAAAAATACATCAACCGAGGCTGAAACATGCAGCATTGAAAGAGATCGTGGAGCCACTGAAGCAGACGTGCAGGAATCATCATCTCAAATCCCTGGTTGACACCGACTTGACGGTCAAACACCTGGAACCCTGTCTCGGGCAGTACAGCAGCTGCGGAGCAATTACGTCCACAAGACCAAGGATAGGAATTCGGTGGTGCCGCCGACGGAATACGGTTCGATTGTGATCTGCCGCCCCTTCACATGGATGCCCAGGATCCCTCACCTACGAGGCTTTGAAGGCCGACTCGGGCTCATGGGCTTAGGCGCACACTGTACTGCAATACGGCAACGCCAATCAAAGAATGTGGATTGTGCCGATATTGCGCTGATGCACCTCGTCTGGACCAGGCGGTACAAGTTTGCTCGAATTAATGTAAAGGGGTCGCGCTAATCGTGGGAGGAAAAATCCCATCGGATCCGCATTGGCAATGTCATGTGTGGAGGCCTGTTTCTGGCATCGGTGCTGGGGATTTTCTGGGCGGAGCTAAGGCATCTGATTTGCCCGTCATCTCATCTTTCGGGGCCCGCCAACGCCCGTGCGCCCCCTTGTCAGGTTTAAGTGGCCGTGTGCCTGCAGCCGCAATCCTGGACTGCACATCTGTTCAGCATTGCAGTATCAGGACTCAGCTGCATCCTGCAGCACCTAGTGCATATCCCGTGACCGGTTTTAGTAGTCGCAGGGGACGGGGGAAATGCTTTTGGACCGGGGTCGCCATTTGAGGACCGAGTCGAAAACAACGACTGCGTGCGGTCCAGGTCGGCGCACGCAGGACCAGGCGGTGAACCAGGCGGTACAGCACCAAAAGGCAACTGTCTGTTCCTTCAACCGCTACAGCACACCGTCAAGACATAAAAGCGGATCCTCGATTTCGAGGCCGACAATAAATAGCGTCAGCGGGCTGTTCGGTGTCTGGGAGCCAGGGTCCCCCACGTTCAATCAATATGCGGTCGTCACGTCTCCAGGGGACAAACGCAAGGCCAAGGGGGGGCCCATTGTTAGTGTGCTCCACTCAGCGCTACAGCCTATAGGTACCTGCTCGCCAGAGGGACGAACCCGAGCTTGGGTCGCTCGCGCTGGACAGCGAGGTACATGCAAGCGATGTACCGCTGCTGTAGTTTGCAGCCGAAACTTTTGGTGATGGCTTCGAGGACTGCTCTCCAAGAGAAAGTGAGGTGCCGTCCTGGATCGAGGGCGTAGTGGTGCATCGCAGGCCTCGGTTGCCAGATTTTCGATGTAGGAACTTCGTCCCATATTGTTGTATCAGATTCTTGAGACGCCTCTGTACTGTAACAGGATTAGCAAAACACCGTCGAGGTAGGTGCGAAACATGCGATGTCTCCCCTTCCAGGTCTTTCATGGGCACCCGGAAGTGGACGACAGAAAAGGCGTGACTGCAAGACATCCACGGTTCCAATGTCCTTAGAATGCATACTTGAGATAGACTGAGAGAGGATGGCTTTGATACAGTCATTGCGTGGAATATGACGACCATATTATATTCTTGCCTGCTCACTATCGTACATGTCGCTAAAGGCAGGGAAACAACAAAGGGACAAGAAACTCTAGAATCATTCACTATGCAGTCTCGCTTTTTCTGTCACCCACTTGGCACCATGTCTCGTGAAACCCTCGTCACCGTTTCTGCCATGGAACTCCTCAAAAACCCACAGTCGGCAGCTCGCTGGTTGCTCCAGCCGGGGTGTGTTGCCCAGGTCACCATTCTGATCCTTTGTTCCGGCGGTTGCAAGTCTGCGAGCAGCCCTGTCTCACTGCGCCTACAGGCACCTATAGTGTGGCCTCACATTATCACGTCCTTCCTAAATCAAGGTATCCATAAGTTACCTCCCTAACATAGGTAGTAGGCAGAGGGTATAGTACCGCAAAATTAGTCTCCCGGGCGCGTTGCCTACCTTAGACTCGCAATTAGACCGCCGCCTCGTGCCAAAGGGAGCAGGTATGAGCCCGAACAGACAACGTCAAGGGTCGAATCAGGACCATCCGTCGTTACATGCAGTACAATGGCCTTGGTATTCCCACTGGTGGCTGCATCCTCGAATCCCGGCTTCCAGCTAAACTGCTAGCGCCGTCAATATTTCCGTCCCTACCGGAGGGGAGCAGGTAAGGTAGTGGGAGTACGCCTAGTTGTAATGTAAGTCCTCGTGGATGCCCCAGAAGAAGAGGAAGAGCGGATGATACCTGAAGGCTACAGCATGGAGCAGTATTGGGTTAGGCAAATGATCACAGGTACGAGCGCTTGTAATGCAGGTACCTGGGCGACGGGGTCGCTTTTTGGCACCGTTGTGCAGCGCAAGGTATCGGCGCAACCCAGGGCGCTCGAGGTAGGGAGGTACCTTGATCAGTGTGCTGGGCAACCGGTACGTACCTTATCTCGACTACGGATTCCCACGCTAAGCCTGAACCAGGCCCAGACCCAGACCCAACTCAATTTTACCTTTTCCTCGTCCAGTCTCGAGCATCTCTTCTCCCCTCTTCTCCATTCACGCGCCTACACTCTGTTGCGAGTCCCTCTCCATCCTCTCTCCCCCCTTCCACAATCCTCCTGGTACGATTCCGGCTTCAATCTCATCTCGAGTTGTTGCTGGTCTTGACCGTCCACTCATTATTCAATTTTGGAGCCTGGCTTTGTATTCATCAGCATCTGCATTTACCATTTCTGCCAGGTTGGTGTTCCCTAGCCGTTTCCCGATCGAACCGGTGGCCTGCCGACGAGGCTGGTTGCTTTGCTGGCCAACTTCGATCACCAATTCCACAACCATCATTTCCCACCCCTTTCTACAGTACAGGGCTCACTACAATACTTCACAATTACCGCAGGCTCTTGTGCTAATTCAAAGTCATTCATTTAGATTTTAATTCGGGATCAACAGCCTTTGTTTGTCCCCTCGACGATAGATTTGCATTTAGAAGCACAAGGACCGACAAAACACACCGAAACTACCACCCTTGGTAGTAGCAGAACGGTACACCTATGTCCTCCTAAACCTTGCAAATACAGAGTATTGTTCCTTGCCGCCGCGCGGCTCGAGGGAAAATGGCAGCCGCTTATGGCCCCGAGCCGGCCGCCGATGCCTCGAATATGAACATGCCCTCCCACATAAGCGATCCCTACGATGGCCCGGCCGACGCATCGTCTGTCCCCCGGACACAGGATCCTCATCTTCCTCCGCCGAACCCACATTTCGTCTTTCCCGCTCGGCTTGACTCGACTCCTTCCCTCCCTCCCTCTCAGCCACGAGCAGCTGCACGACGACCAATGTCTGCGATTGAGCCACAGCATAAACTTCCGAGCCCAAAAGCTGAGAACGCTGAGAGGCCTCGAAGGGCAGGCAGCGTGGCTCTACCAGACTTCACCTTCAATCCGGGCGCCTCGCTCCCACCCGACCCCAATACGCCGCTTTTGCTCAGTCCTCCTACATCGCCTTACTCGCCAAAGAACGACTTGCCCTCGCCCGCCCGGCCAGCAGGTCACGGTCACAGGAGAGGCGGGAGCGAGTTTGTGGGTGGTCGTCTCCGAGAAGGGAATTCAATCGCGGTGATGAGTACCAGCCCAACCAGATCCGAGAGTGGTTTTGCTTCGCCTACCTTTCAGCCACCCAAGAGAGGGCATCGCCGGGGAATGTCAAGCGCAGCAATCTCAATCAACGACCTGCCAAATCTCAGTCCTCCGTTCGACCGCTCGATGCTGAAAGGCAGCAGTGCTCCCACCAGTCCGACAAACTTCGAGCACACCATGGATACCCTTAACATCCAAGCGGAATCACCGAAAGATCTGGAATCGTTTCGGTTTCCCATGGAACCGTTGGAG
Organism: Paramyrothecium sp. XJ0827; assembly: GCA_020881915.1. NCBI lineage: Eukaryota > Fungi > Ascomycota > Sordariomycetes > Hypocreales > Stachybotryaceae > Paramyrothecium > Paramyrothecium sp. XJ0827. Next base: position 2,580,021 of record JAJFPB010000005.1, on the reverse strand, counting down.
ACCGAGACCTCTGTTGAGACGCCTTCCCCTACCGAAAGTGACGGGCAAGCACCAAAGCCTGCGAGAGCTCGAGTCGGATTCTCCGACACTCTGGAATTTATCCCTCGACCATTGTCAATGGTGTCGAGCGATACTTCTAGCGTGGCGACCGCCCGGCCAGGACATTCTGTTTCTGGGAGCATCTCTTCTGTTGTGTCGGCGGCCTCCCCAAGCGGGCGTGAAAGCCCGGCTCCGTTGTCACGAAGTCCAACTAAAGATTTGAATGAGTCGAGGCCGAGCACGGCCGGCGCCATCCTAGAAAGGACCCAGGAGCCTGCGATTCATGGCACCCAGACCGCATCCCCCAAGCGACGAAACTCGATTCCTGCTCTCCTGGACGTGTCTGAAGCTTCGGCAGTCACTCCCACGACTCCTAGCCCCTCGAAGTCGTTCAAGCGCTGGTCCTTCTTTGGTCTGGAACCTTTCACGGCTTCTGGATCACCGACAAAGATTCGGCCTTCCAGTTCCAGCTCATCAAGCTCCACACCCCGAGCCGTCTCGGTAGGCTCGTCCTCTGAGCATGGTTCAGAGTCTGCCGTAGATGGAACAGACGACGGACAGGCCAAGACAAAAGCCAAGAAACAAAAGAAGAAGACCAAAAAGAACAAGTCAAAGTCAAAGGGTTGGACTGGCTCTATTCTTCCTCGCAAATCGAAAAGCCAGAAACAATATGACGTTGCTGACCGTCCACCCACGCCTCCAGCTCCCGCGTTATCCCTTGAGGACGATGAAGAGAAGATGGAGGCTTCCTCTGTGCATAGTCCCGTGACGACCACTCCTACGGTTACCATCACGGCATCAGCAACACCGCCGCGAACCTCTGACGGCTCAAAGCGTCGCGGAGAAGACAGCACACTCCCAATGATCGACTTGGACGCCGCCCTCGGTCCCTTCAACACTCCATTGCCGCACAACCCGGAATGGGAAGCAGCTCAACGCGCTGCGGGTAATGTCGGAAAACGGCGGCTCCACAGTGCTCAGGGTCTCAAGGGTTTCAGCGGACCAGGTATGCACTACCACCGGCGTGCTGAGTCCGCTCCCGATCTGCCACCTTTTGACGCCGGAAGGTCGGCGCTTCATCGCTTTGGGAGCAGTTCAACCATGGCGGACGTGTTTGAAGAGGATGAGGAGGACGATGAGTCCGCTGCCGATGCAAGGAACAGGCGGGCCGCCCGGCACGCCGAGAGAGACGACCATTCTGATGGTGATGTAACTCCGCCAGCCGTACCACAAAAGGAGTTTATCATCGACAACCAAGACACTCCACTTGCTGTCAGAAGACAGGGTTCCAGTCTGAGCGACAAGGATCAGTCAAGCGCCCACTCGATTCGGGCGGAGCGTTCAAGAACGTCGCTGCAAGAGAACCCGATCACTGAGGAGCCCTCGTCAACTCGTGCCAACTTGTCGCATGGCAACGCAGAGCCGGCAGATCATACAATCCTACCCCTAACGAAGCAGGATTCATCATCGGCTGAGTCCGGCCCCCGAAATGGCAACCCAGCCACGATCCCAATCAGCCCATACTCTATGAGCCACGCATCTTCTTTTCCATCGCCGAGGTCTCCGGTCTCCATCGACGCACAAAGGATTTCGACAGCGCCGTCATCCGTTGCTGACGAAACGAATTTCCAGTCACTACTCTTGGGAGAACCAGGCCCAGAAGTCAGGTTGTCGGTGGATTACGACATCCCCTCACTGACATCAAGCAACTCGACAATGACCCGGGATAGCGCCTACACACCGAACCTGCGGATGCCACGGCCTGCCCTTCGCGAACAGCGGCCAGTGTCGGTCTCTTCAGCTTTTGGGCGCAGACGTTCAAGCCTTGCCAGCCTCAGTCGGCTCATCAGCAGCTCACACGGTGAGAGAAGCAAGCTATCCATGGAGGTCCCGATGAGCGATGAAGCAGAGAGAACAAAATCCAAGACCAGCAGGACGAAGCGACTGAGCAAACTAATGCAGTTCTGGAAGTCGAATAAAGAAGGCACACCAAGCTAGAGGTCAAGAATACAACGAACAGTTGACCACTGAGGGGAACCCTATCTTCAATGACCTAAATATGGTTCACGATTGTATATGCTCATATTATATTGCACATTTTTTATTTATGCATATTGGCCCCAGCCATTTCGCAAGAAGATTCTTACCTACTTGGCGTTGGGTCTCGTCAACAAATTGTCAGAGCTACAGAAGATATCGGAGATTGCAGGGCATGGGCCACGTGTAGGAGCCGTTGGCGGAAGAAATCATTTGGCATTAGGGGGAGGTAAGCGGAAATCGAGGCATTATTCCGACACATTTTTTCTGAAGGAAACGGGGTTCGGCGTTCAAGAAGGGGACATGACAGGCTTTGCGAAATGCATCAGCGCGCCCATGTTGCCAGACCATCCGGTTGGCGCTGCAGGAGCGGAGCCAGGACACTGGCTTGTTTTGCTTTCCTGCTGTTCTTCCAAGCATTGCTTTAGGGGAAGCCGACGAGACTATCTACCAGTCTTTGTAGGGCATAGTTCTTAGTACAACTCTGGGTTGTGGCAGCAGGTCAAGCCTAGAGTATGAGGGTAGCTTTTAAAGCTATCTAATAATGAAATGTGTGCTGACTACCTCATGCTACAAAAGAGTGGAAGAATGCATCGTGCTCACTAATTCCATGTACTTGTTCACCTCTATGTGGACCGCTACTTCCGGACATGACTCAGGGGTTTAGGTCATCGTAAAAAACTATTCATTCAGTTCTGAGAACTGCCATCTAACTAGCTTGAGGCAGGTTGAAAGGTAACCGCGCGTTCTAGGGAAAAGAGAAAATGCCTTACAAGAGTCGTCGTACCCGGCGAGATGCCGAGAGAGAATTTGCCCCAAACGCCGCCAGGACAGCGCAAACATAACGCTACCCATACACTAATTCATGCCCAGAGGGGCGGAGGAAGAAATAGTTGCCAGATGGGTCCTCTAGGAGAACATCTTGGCCACGCCGCTAAGACTGCCAAACAGATCGCCGGAACCAGACTTGCCTGAGGACGACGAGCCGCCAAAATCGCCAGCCATGCGGACTGCGTCGTTGACGAGGCCGAAGTGATCGCCCGATGCGGCGCGAGAAGCCATGCCAAGCATGCGATCGAGGGACGGAGGCATGCGTAGGCCGAAGCGGGCCAGAAGAGCCGTGAGGGCGCCGCCTGTGACGAGAGGCATGATGACAAGGAAGAAGACCTTCCATGGGTGCCGCTTGGCGTAGTGCACGAGATTACGGATGATCTTCTTGAGCTGCTTCCAGGCGCGGTGCATGAACCCGGATCGAGGCTGGCGCTTGTAGTACGAGGAGCGGTCTAGAAGTGGGAGAACAGACGGTTAGGGCTCGGCGATGCAAGTAGCAAGTGGGGACATGACGGGAGAACGATGGGAGCAACGGCGCTATGACTTTGAGAGCCGGAGGGGAAAGGAAAGACTCACTCTGGCCGAAGAAGCTCGAGCGGCTGCCATTGCCGCCGAGACCGAAGAATGAGGCGCGGGACGAGTTGTGCTTGTGATGATGGTGGCTGTTGTGGCTGTCGCCGAAGCCGAAGATCTGAGAGAGGCTGGTGCCGCGGTTGCGGGAGCTGGATCGAGAGCGCGAGCGCGAGCGGTGCTTCTTATGGTGGTGACGGGTGCGTGAGCGCGAGCGGTGACGGCGATGGTGTCCGCCGCCCGAGATGACGGAGAGGTTCTCGGTGCCGGCGAGGGCGTCGAGGAAGCCCATGGTTTCGATGTTGTGGGGGTTGTTTGGGGGAAGTTGGAGAGACGGATGGGGTTATCGCCAGTCAATGGGCAATTCACGAATGGGTCGTCTTTGTCCTGGCAATTGGTGCAGATGGGAGAGTTGCGGCTCTTGTTCTTGTCCGGTCAGGCAACTGTTGGTCTGCCCGGTACTGAGTGGTTGAGGCTGCTGTCTCACGTTGTCGCAGGCGAGGTATACTTGGCGATAAGTGCGCAGTGTGAGGGAAGCAAGCTACAATCAAAGTCGCAACAAAAGTCCACAAAGTTCAATCCGCGTACGCTTCGCGCTCGCAATCTCAACGACAGTATAGCCGCGCTGACTGGGACTTTCCACGGGCAAGGAGGGAGGTTTTGTCAGGGAAAAGTTCGTGCAGCTGGGAAAGCCGGTGCTAAGACATGCAAATGCAGGGTCGGGGGCCGGATGAGTTGCAGCAGCATCAGCAGCAGAGAGGAGTCCTCTCTATCGGCCTCTATTCAGCCAGTGAGGATTGAGAGGGGGGTTGGGGGGGTAAGCCGTCCTGGGTGGATTGGCTTCCAGCCCGCTCCGCTGATCCCCGTCCCATCTAATCCTTCACCGTAAATTCAAGTGGCTGGACGGCAAAGGCGAGTGAGAGAACGTTGCTGCCCAGGGGTCTATTTTGTGCTGAGAGGGGCTTCATGTGGGTTCGTTCCGGGGTAGCCTGAAGGACGCTACGGCAGGAGAGAAGTCTTAGCTCAAAGATGGGTCCCCCAATATGAATTGCTCAGAGGTGTTCTCTAGTGCTTGTGTAGGGTAGGACAAGTATAAAGATGAGTATCGAAAACATCGTATTGAGACAGAAAGACGAAGAGATGAATACTTTGTGGATGATGGTTGAGCCTTTTGAAGTCAGTGTTGCACTTAATACTCCGTAAAGCCCGAGATGGTTTGGGTAAACCTTGCCTAATGTAAGTGCACAGAAACTCATGACAGGTTATGGCCTATCTGCCGAATACACCGTGAGTGCTTCAGAGACAAACAGTTGGAAATGCTCATTAAGTTGGCAACAAGACAAGCGAGGGAGAGATTCAAAGGCACCAACCTGCCAGTCTCTCGTAATCGAGATATTTCATGGTGTGACAAAGTAAGTCGCTTCTAAGACTTTATGGCAGATATGCTGACCACCATTTGCTTTCGAAGCTTCGAGCAAAATCAGTTAAGCAATATATACTAAAATTTGTCACTCAACTTCCAACGCATCAAAGCAATTTGGCGCAGTGGAAGCGCGGTATGTTATCACCGATCCTTCTGGATCCACAACAATGACGCTAATTCATTCATCAGCCGGGCTCATAACCCGGAGGTCGCACGATCGAAACGTGCAATTGCTAGCACAAATCTTTTTTTTGGGAGTTGATTGTTTTTCCTTTTTTTCCCCGTCATCTTGTCCCTTTATCTACCTTTAATCAAAGCCCGAACTTGATAAACCGATTGATTTATTATTATTCTATTATTCTTAAAATATCGTGGATTGTTAAATACAAAACTCAGTATTTTTCCTACGACCAACCCCGTAATCCTTGCCCAATATTATAATTAATGAAGGAATTTATAATTCTTTTTCTTATTTTCTTTAACAAAGCGCACATTTAAGTTTAAAAGCACCTTCGCCAAGATTGGCAGAGGCGTCCACTTTAGCACAGAACATATTCAGTTTAGATATGACACGAGTTGATGGGAGGCTATTCGAGTCAGACCAAAGCCGCATGCGCATCATTGATTTTATTGATTTCAAACCAGTCAAGCTTGGAAAGGAGACACAGAGCTACACGCAAAGTTGAGTCAAAGAGGATGTCGGCACCTACATCCCCTTTGAGCGATGTGTCTTTTCGTTGCAGTGGCGAGCAACCAGGTGCTGATGCTTGCTCTAGACCGCAGAAAAAGGGCTAGCGGGGCCTTTCTCCCTCCATTTCCCCCCCTTGCTCTGGCAATATGGGTACCACAGGCAGGTAGTCCAATCCCAATTGCGCATGGTAGGTAGGTACATGCATACGGCAACCCCTGGACCAAATATTCTCTGTCTGGAACGCAAGGGTACTTGGACCCCGGGTTGCGACAAAGTGGCCACGATAAGTTATTTCTTTCGTCCCTCCACGGCCGACTTTTCTCCTTGCTGCCGACACGACAATTCGACATTGAGGTTCGTCCCAGGGAACTTCAGATCGCGCTGGTTATCCCTTTGGGAACTTGACTTGGGCCTTAGTGGGATTACCTTAGTATTCTCCGGGCGCCTTAGACCACCTGGCCTCAAAGCGCTCCTGGGAAACCACCCGGACGTGGTTTGCAAGCACGCTTTGAACACCACCAGAGCACCATCATGAAGTTCGCGCATCTCTCCATTGGCCTACTGGCCTGCCTGAGCCCGCTGACCGCGGCTTGGAGCAAGGAAGGTACGTTATGTTGCTTCCCCGTTCGCCCAGCCCTGATCGCATGGCACACATTGCCTCCCTGCCCAAGCATCAATGGTTATTCTAACGATACGGGACTAGATCGAGAGATTTTCCGGATCCGCGATGAGATCTCCGCCCACGAGACGAACCCAGAGGCTACCTTTTACGACATCCTTGGGATTGCGCACTCCGCCTCGCAGGACGAGATTAACAAGGCGTACCGCCTGAAGAGTCGATCGTTGCATCCTGATAAAGTGACCCAACAGCTTCGCAAGGACCACGCCAAGGGCTCCAAGGATGGTAAGAAGGCTGCGGCCAAGCCACCCTCGCAGTCGGAGATCAAGGCTGCCGTGAAGAAGGCCTCCGACCGCCAGGCTCGCCTGGGTCTCATTGCGAACATCTTGCGCGGACCGGGACGTGAGCGTTATGACCACTTCCTGTCCAACGGCTTCCCTCTCTGGAAGGGCACGGACTACTACTACAACCGCTACCGCCCGGGTCTCGGTACGGTTCTGGCGGGCCTGTTCCTGGTTGGTGGCGGAGCGATTCATTACCTGATTCTCTACATGAACTGGAAGCGACAGAGGGAGTTCGTGGAGCGCTACGTCAAGTTTGCTCGCGACAAGGCCTGGGGTGGAAACTTTGGCATTCCCATTGCCGAGCCTGCCCCTGCCCCGGCTCCGGCTGCTGAACCTGCCGAAGGTGACGACTCGGAGCCTCCCATGCCGATGAACCGTAGACAGCGCCGCATGCAGGAGAAGGAGTCGAAGCGCGAGGGCAGCAGCCGCAGCGGCTCCAAGAAGCCTCGCAAGGTGCAGTCTCAGACCGCGACACCCCCATCTGGCGCGACTGCTGGACCTACTGGCGCTCGCAAGAGAGTCGTTGCCGAGAACGGAAAGATCCTCGTCGTTGACTCGCTCGGCGATGTCTACCTGGAGGATGAGGATGGAGAGGGCAACGTGCACGAGTTTCTTCTTGACGTGAGTTTCACCTTCACCCCCACAGGCGAATCTGCCTTCTCTGTGCTAGCCCCCAAACTAACAAGGTGCAGCCCAACGAGATTGCGCAGCCCACTTTCAAGGATACGGCTGTCGTACAGGCACCCTTCTGGCTCTTCCGCACCACCGTTGGTCGATTCCTCGGTAGCAAGCCTGAGGAGGAGTACCAGGATGACGAGCTCGAGTACGAAGACTCGGACGTCCAGCAGCCCACGCCTAGCAGCGACTCGGCGGGCGAGGACTTCGAACTGCTTGACCAGAGCACGGATTCTCTCAGCAAGGCCAAGGCAAGCGGCGTTCAGCAGGGCAAGTCAAACAAGCGCAAGAACAAGAAGCGATAAAGCCGCAACCCCCTCACGCGAGCGCTTAAAGAGCCGGGATAGTTGCAGCAGAGGTGGAGGTGGGCTATTTCACAGTGGGGGTTCACAAGACGTTGAAACCATACATGGTGTTTCATTGAGCTAGGAGCGGGCCGGAGAGGTGAGGGGACGGAGTCTCGAACAGAGGAGTTGAAGCGTCTAAGGCAGGCAGGCATGCGAGCATTACGGTCCCACTCCCTTTCAGGAAACATGGGCGGCTGTAGAAAAAAACCGAAAGCGAAGGGAGGCGAAGGAATGACCCATAGATGCCCAGATTTGCGTACAGTACAGTAAAATGAAATGACATACACGGGCAAACTGAGATGACATGGCATTCTTCCTGGAACCGGGTTCGGGTACCTTGCGTTACGCCGCACGTGATGGCCCGAAAGCAGAAACTATGGCGTCAGAGCCGCCTGGGGTCCGCCGGCCGCGGCACGAGCACGAGGACGAAGACGAGGGAGGAAACGGTGACGACGGCATCGCGAACGGGCCCCCATGCCCCCTTCCCCCTCCCGAGAGACCCTTTGGGCCCTTGCGTCCTGAGTCCGGGGTGGATTTGATGCCCACACGATCTCTTGCCCCTCTTGTTTGCCCCGATGCAGAGCGATGGACGCCGCCCGCCCCCGCCCTACCCGCTTGGCCTTTTATCATACTTTTCGCTGCTTCGCTCGGGAGGAGAAAATGGCGCGGGGGGGAGCCATCTGACGACATGACCTTCTCTTAGCGTGATAGCGCAGCGAGGGCCGCGCTGGGCCATGTGTCTCTCGACATGCCTCGTCGGTAAGCTTTCTCTCCCAAGCGCCGTCCCGTTTTTGGCGACGGCGCCGGCCCTCTTCGGTGCCGGCATTGTCGCAGTTCGTTTTTAGTTTCCCTTCCTCTGACGTATTCTGATTCTCGGGCACTCTTCTGTCGTCCTCGTGCTCACCAAACCTCTGCTCATATTTATGGCCTCGTCTCGCTCGCGTGCTTTCTTTCACACTTGATGCCTCACGTTTCCTAAGACTTACTCGTTCACCACAAACACACGTACTTACTTACATACCTAGCCCGAAGCAGATTTTGATCCTGGGGGGACCACTTCTCCTTCACTGAACTGTCCGCTACATCCGACCTGTTCATGTATTGCTAGCCGGACCTCTTTTCCTGGTGGTGACGCTTTTTCTCAATATGGATCTCAAGACGCCCTTCGCCATGAACCATGCGCTGGTGACGCATGTCAAAGACGCCGACGTTGAGGTGCTGCGGCACAAGAACCACGACGAGCAACGGGATGTGGTCTCGGCCACGACGGTGACGGCCAAGTTGCTGCTGTCCATCGACAAGGTCCCGGAGTGGTACGGCGGCAACCCCTTCATCCTCTCTGGCTACCGGCCCGTCTCCGCCGCCGTGACGCCGTGCTTCGGCAGCTGGTTCTACCTGCACAACCAGACGGCCAACATCTACACCCACCTGATCCCGGGGCTGGCGGCCCTCGGCCTCAACCTCGTCTTCGGCCGCTGGTTCTCGCAGCACTACCCGGACGCCTCGCTGGCCGACCAGGCCGTCTTTTACATCTACCTGACGGCGTGCGCCCTGTGCTTCGGCGTCTCGGCCACGTACCACACCATGCTGTGCCACTCGCGCGAGCAGGCCGACTTCTGGATCCGCGCCGACTTCTCGTGCATTACCCTGCTCATAGTTGGCTCCTTCGTGCCGCAGCTCTACATGTGCTTCTACTGCGAGCCGGCGCTGCAGAAGGCATATCTGTCATTGGTGAGTGGGTGCTTGTCTTGCATGGTATTAAAAAAACCGTAGCTGCACGTAGGCCGTTGTGGCCGTTTCTTCATATTTGGTGGCGGTTTGTTAACTGGAGGTTTTTCGCTTTCTGGCGTGTAGTTCGGCATCGTGGCTGCTCTCAATATTTACTCGTCCATGAACGAACGCAACGGCTCCGCGGATTGGATCATGACCCGCCTCGTGCCCTCGGTTGCCATGGGGTTTGGCGCCGCCATCCCCACCCTGCACGCCGCCACCGTTTTTCCGTACGAACAGCTGGTGAAGCAGTCCGGGCTCAACTTCTACTATGCCGAAGGCGTTCTTATGCTTATCGGGGTGGTGCTACTCGCAGTAGGTTTTCCTGGCGTCCTCTACTGGTCAATGCAGAAGACGGTGATCTCGGACCCGTAAACTGACATGAGACACCCAAGACCAAGTTTCCTGAGTGCTATTTCCCTGGAAAGTTTGACTACCTAGGGTCTCGTGAGTTCGCCATTTCTCCTTCCCTTTGGTGATCCTCTAACCGTTGAGCGCAGATTCTTTGATGCATCTGTTCATAGTTGCTGGCGTGGTAAGCCACTTCTTGGGCATATTATCAGCTTTCGACTGGAACTACGGCCAACAGCGCTGCTTGACAACGATTATTTGAGTGAGTTTGGGCCAAAAGGAACACTTTTCATTCGGGGACCATCAAATTCAGCGCAGACACTTCTGCTCTGTGTCGACATGAAGTTGGCCATTGGCTGTCGCCCCTTGGCATCCGCTGCAATCATGACGCGGACTGTCGCATGGGATGCGACATCGTTACCTCCGAGGCCCCATCATCGAAAGACCTGCTGCGAAAGTCTATACTGTCTGCTTGATAGAAGAGACTTCGCGTCATTTTCTGCGAGAGCTCAGCCCTCAACTCTGAGACAACGCAGACTGCGGTCCTTCCGTGCGAAGAGCACGGCATCCAATTTGGATTATGATTATGAATTGTAGCAAGCGACAAGCGACATGAGCTCAAGTTTATTGAAGCAATTTTAGACATAGACGAACAGGAGAGTTCGCGCTCGAGGTGTTCACATACATATGATGCAATTTAGAAGCTTGGTTCATCATCTGGCTCATAAGCAATCTACGCTTTTTAAATACTTATTGATTTGCACGAACAAGGGATGCGACTTTGACTGGTAGTAGTTGACGAGTAAATTTATGTCCTCATTATTGTGGAACAATTATCTTTTTATATGCGCTGTCTCAATGGAATGGCCAGAACAAAACAATCATGACGCTACCTAGAAACGCCGTCTCAGATGTCTCAAACCAAATGACATCATGCAGATCCGTGAACTCCCGCTATATCCATTTACCAACAACCTTATCATAAGGTTTCAAAAAACTAATTGGGTATCGCAATTGACGCTGATATGCACATATTACACAATATCGGCCGGTTGGTGGCGCAACGCATGGGTCTCATCAATATCGAGAGACCGATCTCTTGTATGGTAGCCTCGGTAGGTCTGGGCCACGGGTGGAGCAAGGTTGTACGAAGTTGGTCGGGACTCGCGGTCAAGACCGTTGGAAAGATCGTTGGCCGACTGGTAGCCGGTCACAACGTAGACCTGGTGCTTGCGGGTGCGGCGAAGGAAGAAGATGTCGTAGGCGCCAATCGCCGAAAGAATGAGATGGGCGACACTGGGAGGTTTGAGCAACTGGTTGACCATACGCTGGGTTCATGTAAGTTGCAACTTACGTCAGAAAAGTAGCCGACAAGACGCAGCCACGGGCAAAGTAACGGGCGGAGAACAAGTCGATGCCCTTATCGTTGAAGGCGTGACTGAAAAGACCACTGGCGCCATAATATATGGTGACGCACGTGAAGACGAGGAACAAGAATGTGTCGAAGACGAGGACGATGTACGGGTGGAGGCCTCTATGATCCGCTCCAACCAAAACGAAGATGAAATGCGGAAGATGATAGCAAAAGGCAAGGGCAGCCTGGGCTGGTTAGTAAATGGTCCTGGAGCAATGGGAAAAGCGTGAAGGAGGCTTACGGCAGCGGCGAGCACGATGCCAAGCGCAATTGAGAGCTTTGTCATTGACACGGCCGCGATGAAGCAGACGGAGGTGATAATGGCTATGAGGGTCACGAGAGTCGTGATGCCATGCAGGATGAGCCTCCCCAGCCAGAAGGGCGAATCGACGTCGGAGTCAACTTTGAACTTCAACATGATGGAGATGGAATGGAGGAAATGGTATCGTTGGGCTGGAGGAAGACGCGATGCGATTGTACGTCTCCAGGTAAGCGGAAGCCGTCCCTATAAGGCGGCCATGCCTACCTGTCTACCGTGCACGGCAAACCAACATCAACATCAACATGGACATGGACAACGTGTCAAAGCACTATTTTTGTGAGCTGCAGATGCGTGGGTGCTTCTCCACATAGCCACCTACGGAGAACCTTACTGCCTGGGCCCTGTGCGCATCTCGGCCGTTGCTGATTTCAGAGAGCGCATCCCCCACATGTCAGATTCCCTTCTACCAGTAGGATGACGGGGCGACTCTTGAAACGAGAGCCAAGGGCGCCGCAGCCGCCCGTCCGTTTGCCTGAACCCTGGGACAGCCACGCTTCTGGAAACGACGCACGGGGTCGGAAGCACCAGCTGTGCAGCACTGCAGCCTTTACTTGGTTTCTGCCAGAACGCTGCGCCGGCAGGCCATGCGGGTGGCCTGAAACTGAGAATGGGGCTTCATGTTCCTTGGCTCGTGGTATGAGAGGTCTCCTAGGGATGTATGAATGGATTAGTGGTTGAGCGGTATTATCAAGGATGACGGTATGGCATGGCCCTTCTCCGAGCTCATTCAAGATCGAATATAAAGTGTTTAATTTTGAGATTGGAGCAATCGGACAGGGGAACATTCTCGACAACGGCGCTGCATCGTGAACGGAAATAAAACGGTTGCTTCGGGGGGAGGAGGATTGTGTGGATCCCTTCCCCGAAAGGGCTGGAATGCAGGGGGTGTGGGGTGGCGGTGACGCCTGCCTTAGCCAATCTAAAAATGGACAACCAATCAGCTGCACCTGGCCAAGACTTTCACCCAACTTCAACTCAACCAACTACAGAAACTCATTTCGCTAACATCCAAACCATGTGCGGCTCAACACTCGATCGGGGAGACGGGACTCACGGTGGCTGACCGCGCCTAGCTTACGAGGGGGATGAGCCGCCATTTTTTCACATATCGCAGATGCTTCATAAGTTGCCTTTTCTCTATCTGATTTCAGTCCACTTTGTGGGAGCAAACGCGAGCTATCTCACAGCTACCGTCTCCAGGAGCATAAGCTCCAACGTCCTAGAACTTAGCTTCTGCCCCAGCTAAAATTGCATGGCCAACTGAACCACCATCGCGCAAAGCCCAAGATATGCCTATTCAGTAATCAGGAAACTCCGGCCAACCATCGGCCACTTCAAGAATTTTGAGCACCAATAGGCTTCACCGCCACCTTCATCTCCAACCCGTGTTTGGTAAAGCCATCCTGACGATGAACGTGTAAAGCAGAGTGCTTCCATACCAGGAAGCTTCCTCTAGTTCCTCTTTCTCCAGAGTCCCACCCCACGGGACATGGTGTTCGTCTTCCCTTCAAACAACCCGCTTCCGCCTTGTGATGCCTCGCTTGCCTCGTCAAAGCTGACAGAGACATTTTGCGAAGCCATCCGCTTTCCTTGGTGGTAGATCGCAAAGTCAAGTGATCCGCCATCATACGTCATCTTGACATCGTAGCAGACCTGGCGGAAAGATTGTCCTTGCTTGTTCGTCCAGAGGGGCAGAGATGCAAACTCTGGGACTTTGGACCACCTGATCTTGCACAAGTCGAGGACCGAGGGAGTGCATCGCGAAGGGGGACTATTGTCGGTGCATTTGACAAGTTGTGTGACGATCTCGTCCTCGTGCTTCTCGAAGTCCTGCCAGAAGGTGTAAGAAACTGGCTTTCCTTCGGTAATCACCTCGTCCTGGTGCATCGCTGCTTAGTTTTGCTTACGTCAAGGGATGTTTGACTTATAGCTTACCATTCGAAGGAACCACTGCACTTGGTCGACTGCTAGAAACTCTTGCTGGATTGGACACCAGCTTTTGTCTTTGGGATCGTGATCCATTGCACTCCAAGGGAGAATGTTGAGGACCGTGCCGTAGCTTTCCCGTGAAACTCGTGATTTAATGGCCAAAGACGCAGCAGAATTCTCCCGTGTGAGGCCATTGATCACGGCGCCGCGGCATATAGAACTCCATCTTGCCAAACCGTCAGTCACTTGTTTGGTTGAAAGTCAAAAACGATGAACTTACGGCCTATCCCCTTGACTTTGAAGAATCTCGATTCCATGAGGCACAAACTTCTCCAAGGATTCGTAAAGATAGTTGGATTTGCCAAAGCCTCCGACGAGAACGATGCACTATTTTCTCTATCAGACCTTGGCTGATAGAACTGAGACGAGCCTTCACTTACTTTGGGCTGTCTCTTACGGATCTTCTTCAGACCATTGAGTTGGTTGTCCACCAGGGCTTGGATCTGTAGCATAATCGGCTGGAAAATGCTTCTAATGTCCGACCTTGAAGATTGATCAGCGTACGAAGCTCTAACAAAAGTGTCGGTACCTGGGAACAGACCCTCCAAAGACGATTTCTGGAACCTCAAAGTCGTTCTCAGCGGTTCCAGTAAATGGAAGCGGAATGCGATGCTCCTTTTTGTCCAAGGCAGAGTCGGCTTTGATGCCGTGCTCCCAGTGATAGTTTATGAGGCGAGCAACGCCTTCATCTCCAAGCCTCTGCCAAAGGTCTGGCCTAATCTTCTGCTTGAGGAGTTTGTGAAATGCTTCATCTAGAAAGATGGCACCACAAAGCGCTCCTATACCGAGATCAGATACCGATTTGAATCAAGCGTTCACAGATCCAGCTTACCGTCGCCACGGATGCTTTCTTCTACAACCAGGGGGTTGGCTTTCTTAATGGTGTAGGTGATAATGTCCTAGGCTCTCAAGTTAGGAAGCCCAAGTTCGTTTAACGGAATGCCACCTACGACAGTGCCACCGCCGGCATCGCACACGATGAAACTGTCACCTTGCTATCATTATGTTGAGCGAAAGGAACTTCGAGATTCTCGCAGGAGTAACATACCTTGATGTTGGGCCGATTGGCCAAATCTTCCATGGTGGCCAGAGCGGCTGCCTCTGGCTCACTGATGAACCTCAGGACAGTTTCACCAGCCCTACGTTCATCAAGTATCCCAGCTAGCATGATGGCTTCCTTCATTCTGCCCTTCGCATATCCTGGCCAGATGGCGGGGAGTGTAACACAAACAACAAGCTTTAAATGTTCGTAGATTTCTTTCCCTATGGAGCGGGTTATAAGGACGAGACTGTGAGCCCATAGCTCCCGCAAGTAGTCCGCAATGACCTCAACAGCTGTCTTGTTGAGGCTGGCAAGCTGGGCCCGAGCGGACTGGATGTGCGCGGAAGCCTGTAGGTTCGGTTGAAGGTCCTTCTCGTCGATGAGCAAGAGTTTGAACCATTGTAGTGTACGAGCATCTCTTATTGGGACTGCGTAGCCCCAACTTGGCTTCTGGGGAGATTCGTGATACTGGATGGCACTAGGAGCCTTTGCTTTATCATTGTTGTTCGGCCCACTCGATATCCAGTTCATGACGGTCTCAATGTCCTTGGGATTGGTCGAAATGGCAAAGGCCACTCCAGAATAGCTTGCATGCATGTTAGTATATCACCAAGGGTATGGAGGTGAAGCTTCACTGACGTCGTTCCAAAGTCAATCCCCACAACAACCTTGGGAACAGCTTTGCGACTCATCTTGTGAGCAGAACCGGTAAACTTTTGCCTTTATCAAGCCGAGGGTGTTTGTAACGGGAAGATTTAACGATAAAAGTAAGGAATGGATGCAAGAGTAGGTTGGTGGTAGGATGGTTGGAGAAGGAATGTAGGATGGAGGGGCCGGAGTGAGCAGCAGGTGAGGAGGTATATCTTGCCTGAGATCCCTTAGGCAAGATATGTATGTGAGATCAGAGTGAGCCAAGTCAGTCAGTTGAGGCAGAAACTTGGCCAGCTGGCAGCTGTGACAGGCTTGAAGCCTTGAGAAGCTTGTGGCCCACGGCCTTTCCAACACATACTTCACTTGCAACTCACATTGCATTCTGCACCATTTCTTTGCATCTCCTGACAACAACAGTTCATAAGCTTACATCGAACACGTCTCTTGTAGCCTGAGATAGCCTCGAGATACCATCGACTCGTGGTTCTATCTAGTCTGCCGCCGATTCCTTACGCAAAGATAGAAGGCATACGAAACGCAACCATGTCCTCTTCTTCAGGGGGAGCCAATCGATCGAAGAGAATCAAAACTCCCAGCAAGAACAACCAGGATAGGGGACGTAGCGCAAAATTGAACAAGACTGCTCGCAACCCGCTTACAGTAGATGGTGAGGCCTCGATCGAAGTTAGTGGCGCCGAAGAAGAGTCAGCCGATGATATGAATGACGGCACATTTGAACCGGAAACACCTTACCCCAAGAAGAAAACAATCAAGATCGTTAAGCCCCCGGAGAAGCGTGGCAAGCAAGAACATGACGAAGTGCAAAGGCCACCCGCGAAGAGAGCACGACTTGAAACGAGCCAGAGCAATGCATCCAAATCTGAAGAGCAAACCCGACCCAGTCCGCCCATGGTGCTTCAGCAATTCAAAATTGCCACTCAATCCCTCATATCGTAACATAAAGATGACCAAGCAATGGTTGAGAGACTCCAGAACGAACTCCGGTTGCTGAAGTCAAAGCTTGAGGAGAAAGATGAGAAAATTGAGGAGCTGCAGGCCCGTAACAGAGAGCTCAGGGCGATCGGGGTCGAGCTGAACAGAGAAATTGCCAACTTACAAGGCAGAAACTCACAAGCAGAGGCTACCATTGAAGCCAATAGCGGTAGAATTGTACAGTTGTTGCAGCAAGCCAAAACAGACAAGTCTGGTTTAACCAAAGTTGACGATGAGACAATCGACGGGATGTGGCACAAAATGATGTTCAAAATCCAGGGTTTGGTTGCCAGGGCCCTTCAGAATCCCATCGCGCAGCATGCAAAGAACTATGGTCCCGAAGTTCCCCCCCTGCTCCTGTCTCTTTGCTCCCAGTCACCTCGTATGAGGAACTCCTATATTCAAGCGCACATATGGAAGTGGCTCCTGAGCTGCATATTTCGGGCCAGGGAAGGGATATGGGCAGGTGAAGTTGGTCAATATCTTGCCACCTTCGAGCAATCTGTGAAGCGTAAGTACTACCACAAATGATGCTTCTCCAGCGGCTTCCAGGACTCTCACATACTGACTAAGTCAAGGTGCATTCACCGTTTCCGTTGATGATGCCAAACTCTTGGGTCATCTGAGCTTGAGCATAGCCCAAGCGGCCAGCAAACTGGACAAGGAAAAAGGTACTAGTGAGGAAGCACTCAAGGCGGCAGTTGAGATGTTGGAGCGAGAACTCCATCCTTTCATTTTACCCACTGCCTTCTCTGTCTTTCGAAAGGATGTCCTAATTATGTTGAAAGATGCGCTAGCACTTCAAATCATCTTCCTGAAGTCTAGAGCTGTCTTCAAAATCACTTTGGCCCCATTGAGCGGCCTCAAAGTTCCAATGGAGCCTGACAACGAAAGGATGGAGATGGCCCTTACATCAGCCGATCTGCCAGACCACGAACTTACCGTCGACTTTGTGGTATCACCAGCCCTGGAGAAGTTTGGCAACGCAGACGGAGAGAACTTTCACCTCAGGACAATACTATGCAAAGCACACTACGTGGCAAAGGCTAGAGACGGACCAGGAGTGGAAGCCGAGCCGACACAAGCTCCTACGACGTCTGATACACCTGGCCAGACAGAAACGCAACTGGAGGTTACCGATCCGGGTCGCAGTTCAGCTGGGACTCACGATCCAGAAACCTGTGCACAAGGGCAGCACAAATCGGTCGATGATCAGACCAACGCTCCATCCCGCAAGACTTGCGGACGAACCCAGGATAGGGGGAGGCCTCGCCCTTTTGCGCCGGTTCAATCTCAAAATGAAGATGCTCAGGCATCTAGAGACCACAAGGTGACCAAAAAGCAGAACTCTACGGTGGTAGTGAGTGGTGGCGACCCTGTCGAGGACGAGCTCCAGAATGACAGCTCCTCCACAACGACCACCGTCGGCAAGGGATGCTCCGGCGCCGCTTGAACCAAAGAATAGGATCACGCTCCGCGTCCATGATAGCTCTGGTTTGCTTTATTGAACATTGTGATCGAGTCAATGGATCGAGAAGTAGCTACATGCAATGGTTTAGTTAGTTGGAATTTAGACAAAAATGCTGCTTTCTATTTGTGATATCTCATCAATGTTTCAGCGCCCACTTGGTGCATCCACTCCTCCAACTCGCCGGCTGGAATTGTTTTGCAACGTGCTCAACCTGTGTTGGAGATCCTGAAGCTCGTCTCGAGAGCATTGCCAAGCATAAGTTCAAAAATGTACTTGCACAAACCACGACATATTGGGTGACTGGCAAATGGTGACCGAGGCCCTCAATAGGTATGAAAGAGTCGTAAGGGCGTCATACAGCATCCTTCACAGAAGACTATATGAAGCAAGTTGGCCCAAGGGATATCACACTGGGGACGGGAGGTGTTCCTCTCTATCAATTGGTCTCACAGGTCAAGTACGATCATGGGGGTATTATACAGTTTCTCCGACTCCAGAATCAGTCATGATCTTCCTCCGTAATCCCTGGACACCCATCCATCTCGCTGTCCGGATAAGCCATCTTACACCAGAAGCAGTAGTTGTACTTCTCCCTCAGATACACGAGCAGCTGTCGCAGCCGCTCCCCGATGTCGAGGGCGTTGAACTGGTCCAGCTCCTCGTCCTCCTCGTCCAAGTCCTCCGCCGTGACGTACACCGTCTTCGTCTTGCCCAGCGCCATCTTGTCCAGCTCGTCCTCGTTGTCGCTCTCGTACGTCGGCAGCCGGGAGAGCGACTGCTCGAGGTCGGAGCGCATCTTGCGGTCGCGCTCCTTTTCGTCGCGGTACCGGACGAGGCCGCGATACAGGACCGGTATTGATTTCAAGAGGCGGCCTGCTATGGGTCTTGGTTTGGCTTCCGCGTTTGGCTCTTCTGAGCCTACTTTCTCCCCTCGGGGCCGTGGGTCTGACTGTTCGTCGTCCATGCTCTCTGCAAGGCGTTGAGCGGCGTGGAATTGCTTCTCCAGTCTTGCCTCCTCACGCTCCTTGCGAACCCTCTCTCGGTACTCGTCTGGGTCTAGCTTGACTGCTTTGCTGGCCTGCTCCTCAACCGCTTCGCGCAGCTTCCTCTTCTTCTCACTGTCCAGGCCAATGCCGCCGCGGTCGTCCTTCTTGCTGATGGCGATTGGTTCCGTCCTTCCGGGAGCCTCGCCGTCTTCTGTCTTTTTACCAAGACCGCCGCCGGAGAAGCCCATCTTGGCCATCATGGCGAATCCTTTGCTCTTCTTGGCGCGCGCATCGTCCAGCATGGATGTGGCGAGGGCCTTTTCGCGCGCGGCTTCCTCCTCGTCGGCGATTTGCGCTTTGGATTTGACGACTCCACGAGCGCGAGACTCGCGCTTGAGCCGCTGTGATCGTTGAAAGGAGGTCTCCTTGGCGGGCGTGGGATCCTCGAAAGTCATGTTCATGTAGTCATCGTCCTCATCGTCTGGTGGCACGGTTGTGCCAGTTTCTTGCCGTGCCATTGTGCAGGACGTAGAGCTTCGCAGGCAAAGCACACCAGCGTCTCAATTCGATTCTAAAAGACCAATGCAAAACCACAAGGACCTGCCAAGGTCTCTTGCCATAAGTCACCGAAGGTTACGTATTGAAAGAGATGAATTTGAGGAATTCATTGTCGTTCGAACTAGGACAATGTTGGTGGAGCTTTAGGGTAGCCAGCCGGCCTGGAGCCGAGTTTGAGTAGGTGAACTGCACTGCTTGACACACAGCTTTCAAGAAAAACAGTAGATCCCGCAAAGCTCTGTAATGAAATGAAGAACAAACTTCATGACGAAAATCTTAGTACATGCAAAATGTCGCTTTCATTTGTACTATTCAAGTAGAAGATGTATGGCCCTCCTCCGTCAACATTGTATAGGACAGCTTATAGAATGGGAACGAAGGCAGCTGAGTCCACTACACCAGATCCTAGCCCACGTCCATTGACCAGTACGGCCTGCACTTGGCTTTGGCCTTATATTCATCACTTCACAAGTATATGTGATATGGCATGACCGTGGGGATAGTTTGAAGCACGTCACAAGGCTCTTGCAATAGTCATGTTGTTTGGCTCGAATGGAAGTCATGTTAACTCCTAGAATATGCACGAAAGAGAGGCTTAGGAACAGGACTACCTGTCTCTGTCCCGCTTCCTCGCCGCCTTTTCTCTTTCGTAGGCGTTCGCCTCCCGGCCTTCCTCGCTCTGGATCTCGGCAATCAGACGCTTGTACTTCTTCTCGTACGCCTCGTCCTTGGCCTTCTTCAGCTTCAGCTTCTCCCTCGCCATGAAGTTGGCGTCCTTGCGCAACTCGCGCATCGCGCCCTTGCGCTCCTTCTTGTGTTCGGCCCTGAGCTTCGCCAGCTCTGTCCTCTCGCGGTCTGGGTCGTAGTGCTTGTTCGGGTCGAACGTCTCCTCGAACTTGGGCACGAACGTCTTGATGGCTAGGGGTCGGTGGTGATGCAGTTCAAGAGGCCGGCGTGATAGCTGCGAGAGTCTGAGCATGCGTTCCAACTTGGCATGCAGCTTTTCTACCCGATCATTTGATTGTTTTGGTAGCTGTGACCGGGAGGTCTTCCCTTGAAGATGTTTTAGAAGATCCAGCACTTGGTCAAACGTCTCAATAAATGACTCCTTTCCTGCCCATGTATCTGCGGCTGCATCTAGTACCTGAAGGGTTGTGTCCAGGATAGCGACTTTGATACCCTTTGCGCGCTTGCCTTCGGAGTAGTCTGCCAAGCAGTCGGCAAACGTCAACCGCCTGGGGGTCTCCCCGCTTGCCTTAGCAATGCGGAGGTGAGCAGGAGATTGATGCAAAGGGAATCGACCGAGTGATGCCGGTACTGCCGTGGGGGCCAAAGCGCAAGCCGTGTTCAAGGCAAAGTTGAGAATTTCGGGCACGAATCGCTTGGACAATTGCTGATAATGTAGTGAGAGGATTGTCAGATATGTACCGACAGCGTACTCTGCCAAGGCTTGTGGCACCTTCTGACCTAGATAGCGTGCCATCGTCAACATCGAAGGGGTGACAACCTGATGGAAGTGATCGGAAGTGGGGAATATTGTTCCCACGGCCGTCAACATGACCAAATCGCCCGGCTGAAGCGCCAGAAACCGTTCGTTGCTGGCCTCCTCAATGTGCACTCGGAACTGGTTGCTGATTTCGACGGGGAACATCTTGGCGAGCGAGTGGATGTGACGAACAAGGCTTTCGAGGATTGAGAAAGGTGGTGATGTCTCTGGATCCCAAGGTGAAGAGATGAAGCTGACCAAAGCGGCAGAGAACTTGGCGAGACGCTCCTTGTTCTTGCTGTCGAGCTTGGGGTGGTATAAAGCTCTGATTCTTTGGACGATGGTAGGGAGGTTGCTGGGAGGGTATGGTGCTGTGACGGCTCGGAACTCGTCGCATGACTGAGGGCAAGGGAACGTGAATGGCAGGCCATGCTCATCGCTCTTCCCAGAGGCGGATGCTTTTATTGACGAATCTGCATCAAAGATGGGGTTCCTTGCTTCTTCCTCATTCAGCAGTCCTTTGGTGAACTCATCATCGTCCTCTTCGTCTTCCTCGCCGCTTTCGGCATCGTCCTCTCCGTCTTCGTCTCCCTCGTCGTCGCCATCAAACGACTCAATGTCGGATCCACTGGCAACTAGGTCATCGTCGATGATAAAATCGTCCTCGTCGTCAAAGCCAAGTTCGGCAGCAGTTGGTTTCGTCTTGATACCATGACCCAAACCAAAATCATCATCATCATCCTCAGCCTCATCGTCATCGGACGCAGCAGGACCCGTCTTGGCTGCGTCATCATCATCCTCGCTATCGGTGACCTCTTCGCCCCTCATACGTCTCTGGCGCTTGTCCTCGAGTTCTTTGAGTCTTTTTGACTCATCCTCTGCAAGTTCTTCCTCCGTCTTGGTCCTGTTGCTCGGCTGCGCTCTCTTGTCTTGGGCTAGCCGCTTCACTTCAAGATCGAAGTTCTTCTCCAAGACGTTTCTGTCGATACCTGTACCTCTTACCGGCTCACTCTCCTCAACAGGGCGACGCTTGCCACCTTTCAAGTTTGATGAGAGGAGCATCTGAATGTTGGGAAGCTCCTTGTCCAGCTCGACGCGTAGATCAGCATCTTCCTCCTTCGCCGCTTGCCGCTCGTACTTGTGCAGCTTTGACTTGGCGATAATCTCTTCCATCACCTCCTTCTTCGTCTTTTTGCGCTCCGGCTCGTCGGTCTCTTCGCCCTCGTTATCGGCTGCTGCAAGTGCACGAAGGCGTTTGAGCCTTTGCTGCCCACGGTCGGAGTTATCGCTGTCTTCGCCACTAAGGTCGTCCTCGTCGAAGTCGTCTACTGGCTCCTCATCGAATGTCAAGGATTTACCACCGTGTGTAAGTCCTTCCATAGGTTCACCGTCATCCTCCAGATCGAACATGGAGCTGTTTTTGTGACTCCTTTGCTTCTCCCGCGCGAATCGTTCCAGCATTTTTTCCTCCGGCGTCATCGTAGGATCGTCCTCACCAAATCGTCGATCCATGATGCCTCCGACTTTATTGCGACGTTGCATGTCAACAAGCAAAGTTTGGCGACGCTGAACAGATTGTCAATGAAGCACATGGTAGTATGTGGAATGCCCTTTTGCTCACCCTCTCCTCGCCCACGGCCTTTGCCTGGCCAGGGCGTCCGGCAATTCCTTGCGCGGCATTGCCTGTGGGAATACGATTGCTGGTGACCTCGAATTTGGGTTTCGCCGCGTGTTTCAGATCGAAGGGGTTGAATTGTTCGCGGATGCCTTCCAGCACCGCACCTCTCTTGAGCCGCTTTTCGTTACGGGCCCGCTCATCCTGGGCGAGTTGGCGCTTTTGTTTCTTGCTTTGCTGGGGTCCAGTTATGCCCTGCTCTCGAAGAGACGCCTTGAGGCGCTTGAGCTGGGAGCCAGCCATGGTTGAGTTGTACGGCTGGGTTTCGACCAGTGGCCAAAGGTTCCCAATATCGCTGGTGGGCTGCTTGAAGATTCGAGGTTCTGTTACCACGAAATTTTTTGAGACGCTGTCGTATCGATAAGATAAACGATGCACTGATTGTGGATCGGCGGGGGCACTTGCCTGCCTGCGCTAGGAGCTATGCCCAATACAGAAGTCTAGCAGGCGGTTAAGCACCTCTGAAGCTCACTTCGTAACTAACTAAGGTACCTTTTCGAATCGGCATTCAACCTGAAGAAGACAACATTTTATTGCTTCAGCTTCAGCATCACACTTTCACCACACTGACCTTAGTCATGTCGTAGCCTTCGAAATCATCATGGGCTGGACAAGCAGCCTATTATCTTTTGCCCGCGATGAGCGGGTCATCTTGCTCAGCATAGGGCTCGCGACGTTCGGTATCGTCACTACCATGATTACGACACTTACGATCATTCGTGATCTGAACGAGATCCAGCCGACCGAACCAAAAACACAATACATCACTCAGGATACCGAAGATGCGCTTCAGCTCGACACGCTAGCCAAGTTGATTGACCATCCGAATTACTCTATCAGAGAGGTTGCCGTCAAAATCCTTTGCGACAGAGCCATCAACGACCCCGAAACAACGCACGCCCTACTCTATGGCATCACGAGACCAGACTATGAAGAGCGAATGAGATGCCTCCGGGCTCTTGCCCTACTCACGGGGCAGACTCTTGGTACATCACATCTAGACCGTGCTGATGGATAGGTAGCTGACAGGCAACAGGGCTCGATGGGCTGGCCAAACTCAACAACCAGAAGGCATACTCGGCGCTCGTACGATCCTTAGAATTGAGCATGGATGATGTCGAGTCCCCTACACTCAACGACGAGCATTGGGACGAATACTATCTTAGAGACATGGCCGAGAGATTTTGCCTAATGTTCATCCTTGAGTTGGTCAACAAATACGGCGTCGATCTGCTCATCAAGGCAAAATTCGTCGAGAAATGGCTTGCGAAACAAGACTGGGGCACATCGGTTGAAGACCGACGCCGCAATTTCAGGAATTACATCGACCTGAAAAACAATCGCATTGTAGACATCATCAAGCGGATCATGGAGTCTCGCCGTGGCATGCGTGCACTGGAGAAAGCCGAACTCGTCGAAAGGGACCATTTCACACGGAACGCTGAGAGGCTTCTGATCATGGAGTTTAGGGAGGAGCCAGCACCACCTGATCATGGAGCCGAGCGACAGGTTCCACGTACCCGAGAGCATTCCGCAGAGGAACAAAGGCTTCGCCGCCAACATCGCGAAGCCATGGTTCTTAATGATGGTACACGACCATTGGGACGTGACGATATCATCGAGCGCGACTATAGCCCTCCGACGCTTTGAACAAGGTTAATTGAGCAGCAGCATGCGGCAACGTGAACACGATTTGTACATGGTTCATATTGTATATTATGGCGCAACCGGCGGATGGACGGGCTTGAGTTCGTCTTGCTTTTTGTAGTTTTAGACGGGCACTTCCATTTTACTTGATTAGACGAGATCAAGTGATGTTCCTCGTTTGATCACTTGAAAATCTAAGCTATCTCAAGTGAATCATTCGTAATTGAAAAATGAGTATTAATAGAGTTAAAGCAGAGCTACTGTACAACCTATAATACTTGTATTATTTTCTTGCAAGAATATCCTCAGATACTTAAGACTAATATTCTCTTTGTTCTAAATACAGAGCTCAAAGTAATCTTCCCAATTACGTTAAACTCTACAGGGCTGAATCTATCCTGTTTCGGGGAAGGGTAAGTGCGCATCTCAACAAGTAGGGTGCGCATTTGAACCCTCGTCGTTTTAAGTCCTGGTTTGCGGAGGGAGCAGCTCCCACGTCTGCAGACTCCATGTTGGTGACGCGATGATAGTGGGCATATCGCCCGAACTGGTCAGCGCTGGACCAGGTGAGACGGGGGTTTGGTGGCTTTTGCAGGGTTTATGGCTGGGTTTTGTCCAATGATGTATGTGCGTAGCAGTGCCATCTACAAAGGCAATGCGGTGAAGAGCTCCGCCGCCAGCTGGACAAGTCAGAGATGCAGGCTCATGTAAACAAATAACAACAGACCTCATGCAGGGGAAAAAGGGAAACCGGTGGGGGCAGCGCATATGCAGTCAAGGTAATGTAAGGTAGATAGTCACCTTAGTTGCAGCATGTAGAGCATGGTATCCTCCGGCGAAAGCGCAGCGGCTGCGCCAGGCGCATGTTTGGAGGAGGGAAGCGGACAGAGTATAATCTCTGCGTGACCCTCGCTTCTTTCTCACTCGTTTCCCTCTCCCTCTCTTACTCCCCTCGATGCAACTTGTCTCTCGCTTTTATTTTCCTTGAATTCTTGTCATATGCCTGCATTATATGTTACCCACGCGTCCATTGGCCCATTGCGTGCATGAATGAATGTCTCGCGCTCCCTTGGCTTCTCCCGCTCGAGACCCCCCTTGACTTTTCTCGTTCCGACGACTACTTCTCTTTGTTCTTTCCCAACTTGACAAAATCGGACCTCGAAAGCCCCTCCGTTTCATCATCTCAAATTTTACCACCAGCAACTGTTGCGGAACCGGCCGAGCAGCTGCCGACAGCTACGACGAACGACGACTTACAACTCTGCCCATAGCAACCCCTCCACGCAGGCGGTGACGGTTGTCAACAAGGGCTATATTTTTGGCCGACCGAGGCGAAGCGGCTTGGAAAACGTTGTTGCTCTCTTCTTGAAGCTTGCGGCAACATTCGAGTTCTTTCATCAAACTGTTCTGCGACAAAACCGTGCTGCTCCTGGTGGCATTGGACGTCTCGGTGCTCATTCTTTCTACGACGATTGAACTACCTTAAGGTTTGGTGCCGAGCCGGGTAGCTTAGCTTCCCGCAAGGTACCTCCCTACCTGCTGTACGGATACCTAAGGTACCTTACCTTGCCGTCGATTTACTTGACAGCTCCTCCAAGGTCCCTTACTCCGGACTCTCGTCTTTGAGCCACTGCCTCAGCAACAAGCTGCTTTGGTGCCCAACCGCTTCCTAGTGTTGCAGTGGGATTCATCCAATCGGGTCACCGGCTTCCTCTGGCAAATTTCGAAGATCCAATCTGCTCCTCGCTTTCTCCTTGGCTGTCACATTTGGGTTTTATTGGTGGTTGTGGGTTGGGCCAGCAGGGGTGCATCCGAGAGTCGAGGTACAGCCGAGCTACACACCCTTTCCCGACCCTCCCGCGCAACCGCAGTGGCAGGGTACCTGACAAGACCAGACCAAACCAGACCAGACCAGATTGGCGCCATTTGAGTTGGAGCTCTGCCAGTACCCTGCCATATTACAGTGGGCAGAGCAGAAAAAAGGCCCAAAGCGGTTCGCGCCATGGCCTCCGTTACCACCACAACAACAACGGCGACGACTATTCGCCAGAGTCGACAAACGCCGTCGCGCTCCTTGCGCAAGCCGGTTTCCACTGCCTCCACGCCCAACCTCAACTCTGCCTACCTCTCTCACGCCCATTCACGACATACGCCGAGGACCCTGGGTCTGTCGCGCAAGTCATCCTTTGCCGCCCTGACCGCCAGCACGCTCGCCAGCATCCCCGATGTTAGTGACAACTACGCCTTCGAGACTGCTCTGACCGACACCATCCACAACATGCCCCCCGGTACCCCTGGGAGGGCGACAGCCGACGAGGTCGTCGTTGGCGATCTCGTCGACGTCCCTGGCGGCATGCTCGGCACCGTCCGCTTTGTTGGCACCGTCCAGGGGAAGAAGGGTACTTTTGCTGGCGTCGAGCTGGACCCTGATTTTGCAAATAGAGGCAAAAACAATGGCGATGTGGACGGGTAAGCATATTTTGCTATGACTGGCCTCCCCTTTCAGCCTAATCCCGAGGCTTTCGATATGTGCATCCTCAGATCTGTTCGGGCTAACCCACGTCGTCTTGCAGTATTTCCTACTTCCAAACCTCAACGCCCGGTGCGGGTATCTTTCTTCCAATTACAAAGGCTGTCCGACATGAAACATCCTTTGGCGCGTCTCGAGGATACCCCATGACCCCCACCGCCAGCGTCTCTGGCGGTTTACGAGCGGGCAATCAGAATTCAACCAACTTTACCCCTCCGACGCCCGCATTACCCAAATTCAGTGCCTCTGTTGGCCCCGGTGCCAGGGCACCTAGCCCTCAGGGCAAGCGGCCAAGGACCTCGCTCCCTCGCCCAGATTCCCCCGTACGTCGCCTGCAGATGACCCCGGGACCGCGACCATCAATTGGAACACCAGCCAAGGTCCCATCAAGATACGGTAGTCCAACCAACAATCGGTTTGCGCAAAGTGTTCGCGGAACAGCTGGAGACCCTAACAAGAAGATCTCCCGACTAGAGCGTATGCCTAGCCTGGGTCCTCGAAGTGCCTCGGCCTTGGGCTCAGCATCTGGTCTCGATGATGATGCGACTCCCGTCGTGCCTCAGCACCCGAAAACAAATGGCAGCATAGGCTCTGTATCGTCCTTCAGCAACAAAGTTCGGCCCCTTTCTCGAGCCAACACTGCGAATGATGAAGAAGTCGAGCGCCTGAGAGCACAACTGGAAGACCGTGACAGGCAGCTCAGAGAACAGGCGTCTACACTAGCAGACATGGAGGGCAGCCTGACGGAGCTGCAGACATTGATAGAAAACTCCAACGGGCCTGGAATGGGAGGTACGGGATTCGAGGATAAGGATTCGAACCAGCTCCGCCAAATGCTGCGCGAGAAGAACGAGAAAATCGCCATGCTTACTGCTGAGTTTGATGCACATCGGGCAGACTTCCGCAGCACCATCGACACACTTGAGATGGCCAGCACTGAAACCGAGCGCGTTTACGAGAAGCGGATAGAGGAACTGATGGCTGATATCCGTGAATTGGAGTCAAGAAACCTTGATGTCGACTCCGTGGCCAGCCAGTTGAAGCAGCTGGAGGAACTGGTGCAGGAGCTTGAAGAAGGCCTTGAAGATGCTCGCCGAGGTGAGGCGGAAGCCCGCGGCGAGGTCGAGTTCCTTCGAGGGGAGGTCGAGAGGACCCGGACTGAGCTCCGCCGCGAACGTGAAAAGCCAATTTCTAGCCCCCCGGCCAATGCTGGAGGTAATGTCTCTTCCAAAGAGCTGGAGCAGAAAGAGGATGAGATTAGGGGTCTGAAGGCCATCATTCACTCCCTCAGCAGAGACTCGATACCGGGCACACCTACTAGGCGAATGAGCGCCTTTATGATGAATGGCGAGGCCGTCGAGAATAAGATTGCTCGTGACAACCTGGAAAGACAGGTGGCCGAGCTGCAATCAATCCTTGACAAGAAAACATCGCGAGAAGAAGAATTGGAACAGGAGGTCACCACCCTCCGAAGGAATTCCAATTCTACCCAGCGCAACTCGGTTCCCAACCATCGGTCTTCTTTAAGGGACTCTCGTGACACCGTTATCATGGCTCGGGCTGTCGAAGCGCGTGCTGCGGAGAACCAAACCCACAAGCGGGCAAACACTCTGGATACTATGCTCGAAAGCGACAGCTATTCTAATGCCACAGAGAATAGCACTCTCTGGTGCGAGATTTGCGAGACTGGTGGACATGATATTCTCACTTGCACCAACGTTTTCGGCCCAGAGGGAGGGAAGGCTCAAGGAGACGCCAACACAACGAAGGCCATGGAGAAGGACAGCCTGCAATTGCCGACGCCCCTTGACGACGCCCACCCGGCGCCCCTGTCCCCGGTCAGGTCGCGAACGCCACAGCCTCCAACACCTTCTAGCGTAAGAGTCATGCCCAACCCGATGGAGTCCGGTCCGGTCGCTGGCAAGGAGAGCGGCATAATGGATCCGGAAAAGTGGTGCGCTGTGTGCGAACGAGATGGCCACGACAGCGTCGACTGCCCATTCGAGGATGCCTTCTAAACGAAGCGTGTTTACCTACGATGTATAATGATGTGGAAAGATGAATGGTTCGCGGCAGGTTGCGAAAAGAGCTATGCTGGCTTGGTGTACTATGGCGTGACGAAACCGCCCATGCTTTGGCTTCCTACTTGGGATTGCCTAGAAGGAAGTTGTATGTGTTTGGCTGGGCACTTCTAGTGATACCAAGATCCCCTTCTGTTCTATTATTTTATGTGGAGACATGGGCATGATCCGTTCAGCTTTTGATCGTGCCCTCATTCAATTATGTTATACCCAAGAGGACTATGGCTTCACGAAATCTTCACCCACGGCTGTAGACATTCAGTTACACTCGAAGTAGTAAAAACATTCAAACAGATAAAGTCATCCGCGCAACGTATCCACGCGGTCGGGTATCTTGAGTCCGCCAAGGAGAGTGCTATGTGAGGAGCTTTTGCCCTCTCGCGTTGTGCCACCATCGAGCACCCTTCCACATGTCGTCATCCCATCCACCGACCAACGACCGATACTTCTTCAGAAACCACACCGCCGGCTCCCAGCTTCGCATATCCCAAGGAACGCCGGCCTCCATGCCCATGCTGTTCTGCTGCGCCCCCCAACAGATGAGCCCACCTGTGCAGATATCCCGGCATAGTTGCTCTTCATCAAGCATGGGAGGATCCTGCTGAAGGGCTTGCAGAGCTCTCTCGCGGAAAATCCTCCATGGTATAATGTCCTTTTCGGGGAGAAGTCAGCATAGTAAGGAAAGAAACTGATTGAAGGAAATTAGGTTGAGATGAAAACCCGAACATTGCATACCAAATATGGATGATGAGCAAACGTCATCTGAATGTCGCATGGCTGCAGATCGGTCGTGAGGTTACTGAACCTCGCCCGCACGAAGGAGAGCTGGGAAACATTGTAACCGGATTCCGGCCCGGGACAGAAAACACTGACGCCCTCGTCGACCATGAGGGGCTCTACGTCATTCATCCCTAGGGCGTAGCAGTTCGCGAAGAGGGCTCCAAACAAGCCCGACTCGGCGGCGTAGATCCTCGATAGGTGTGCGGGACTGACGGCACCAGCCGAGTGCTGGTTGATGAAGGCCGCGAAACGCCTGGCTTCGAGCTGCAGGCGTGTCTGCGTTGGGCCCTGTCGTGGATGGTGGGATACCCAGTTTCCAGAGCTCCGGGGAAGCGGCATGGTGAAGGTTGCCGAGGGCTGCTCTACATCAGCCTGGAGATGCCGCATCAACTCCATCTTCTGACTGTGGGAGAGATGTTTGATGGTGTCTAGTATGGCTAGAACACTACCGTCCAAATCGCTCGTTGTATGCATTCCTGACTCTGTATCAATGAGCGGATGAGACAGACCCGTACGCTCAATTGTGACGTGATGTAGCTGCCCATCCCAAGCACGCGAGGAACTGATAGAATGGTCGGATTCACCCGTGAAGGCTGGTCCAGACGCGGATTGTGAAGGCAACAGGCTTAGAAGCGACGGGTTCACAACGCTTGTTTCGACTGACCCGGACAAGGACGCATTCTTGGCCAGAGTAGCTGGCGTTGTGCCAGTTGGCTCTTGCGTGCTGCCATTGTCGTCGTCTCCGCCCTCGAGTAGCTGATTGAGTAGATCCAGCCTCTGCTTGAGTTTATCGCCTGGTATGGCTCGTCAGTAAGCCTGTATACAACCACACATCTATAGAACTTATGCAAACGACGGGACACGGGATTGGACCAAACAGACGGTATGTACGACTTGCAATGCGATTTTGCTCTCGGCGAGCTTCGGCATTGCGTCTGAGGGGCGGTTTTCTCTTCTTCTTGCTTGGTTCGGAACTCATCTGCACATTAAAGGTTCAGCATGGGCCTACGGGATTCGCGGTTTGCTGACTGCCCAGCTAGGTACCCTATGATGCAAATATGCACGGCACTGGTAAGACGGTTGGAAGTGGGGACACAAACATCGTCATACCTTGGCCAAGATTTGTTTATAGTAGTGCACCAACAATACGATGTATCATTCAGACGCTGCGTAACGACAGACACACGCCAACAGCCGAGAGTGATTTTGAAGGAGGTTGTATTCATCTCACATTTGGAACTATTCCCTTTGCGCCCAGTAATGGCCTAGATGTGTCGGAGAACGCATCCAGTCATATGGAGTTGACACAAAGAGATGTATGAGAATACAGTTGCTTATAATTAGTACGGTAGGTGCCTGCACTGCAGTAAGTCGATACTACAAATCCACCTTATGAGGATAGAATAGTAGGAAGATTGCTATTAAAGACCTAAACTTTGAAGCTTCTGAAGTCTTTTAACAGAGGCATCCTCGGAGACATCATGGTTAGGAACGCTATAGCTACAAAAAGGGAACTTATGCAACGGATGTCTGTTGCTGACCGCTTGGATGAGCTGAGCAGTAGGCTTGTGTGGCGGCCGAGGAAAGGGAAACTTGTAGAAAGTGCTAGGCTGTGTGTATTGCATTGCAGTATTCCGGAAGTCCGGGAGTCTGGCTGGGTCCAGCGAGGAAATGAGACGCTGAAATCAGCACTTGCTGATAAATAGATTATACAGCGACGTTGCCTTGGCTAACCATCGTGGAAACCGGTGAGCTGACCAAGGCCTGGACTAGCAAATAAGCCGAGCCAATGCGAGGAAAGAGTGTTAGAGCCTTGTGGCGTGTTAGTCCCCAGAGCATAGAATCGCATTTGGCGTTGGGGGAACCAAAAGATGTTGGCAGCTGTTTGGGCAGGCATACAAGTACTTCTGATTAAAAAGAGATAAAAAAAAAAAACTATAAAAACATTGATCCCATGTTAACCTCGGATGTATTTTCCGAATAAGGACCAGGACCAGTCGTCTTCAGGTTTTTTTAGTACAGAACCTGACTGAACTGGTTCATGGAAGAGAAGATTCTTTTTCGCCTCCGACTGTGGAGGAGGGTGGGGAGAGAATGGACCCCCTTCCGGACTTTGAAGTAAGGAAACCCGGCGGGCTTCTCCCCAGTTTTGTTAGGCGAGAACTCGCCTGCAGCGACCAAGGCAAGGCTCTCCGGGAGGTACCTTCAGCCGCCCTTTGCTGGGATTGGAGCCTGGTGTAGCGCCAAGGTACAGTACCTCGCAGCCGACGAGGTCAAGGTACGCAACGCCCGTTAGCTGCACAAGCGGCAGCGGGCGAGAAATTATGCCTAGACACAAGTCATGCATCGGCTAACAGTACTTCCCTTGGGTACCTGATTCACGGTTTCCGGGACCCAGGTCCTCCACTAGCAACACCGCCACACCATCGACTTTCTTCTATACAATTCCATGAGGCGCACGCCCTTCTCCTTCGGGCGACCCTGCAGCTTTCCTTCATATGTGCCCGCGAGCCGCTTCTTGAACAATCAAAGACTCGATCTCCCTCCCTCGAGATAATTCCATCCTCAAACCCGTTGGCTTGCTGCTCTCGATCCCGTCTCGAGTACGACAACAATAAACGTCACCACCTGCTGCTTCCACAGGGACCTCGATCGGTAAAATATCTCGACTCGGCCCAGATCCACACCCCCGAAATCCACCGGCCAACAACTGTCAGGTACCTACCTACTTCACCCACGGTACCCTACCTAGTAGGACATCCCTCCCTCCCTCCCGTCCTGGTGGAAATTCTCTCCCACAGCCCCGCCATCACCAACTCCGAGATAAAGGCAAAAGGTACGCCCGCCTTGTTTTCCCCCTGCTTTTGCGCCAAAACAAACCACAAACCTGCAGTCAAGAGTCGCACCCTGGTTTCTCGTCCTCGAGTTGCTCTGTCGTCCTGACCGTCATTGTGGCACCGATCGGCCGCTCGCTGTGATTCCTGTTTCAGCCCTGACTAATATTGTTGCAGCCTTTTTCCTGTCGCTCTCTTACATTGTCATTCTGTAAAGCGATCGCTGTTTTCACTTCGACGTCAATACACTCTTCCTACTTCATCCGTCGCCTCATACCCGTGTCGCCAACATGGTTAAGGAAACCAAGTTCTATGACACCCTCGGTGTAGGTTCTTGCCCTCAGACTGCGCCGGGATAGTCTGGCAACGCGGCTGCAGAAGGCTAACACGATTTCAGGTCTCTCCCACAGCTACCGAAGCGGAGCTGAAGAAGGCTTACAAGACTGGTGCCTTGAAGTACCACCCTGGTATGTTGCGCCATGAACAAATGCCATGAAAATAGTCCACTGACAATCTCCTCAGACAAGAACGCGCACAACCCCAGTGCCGAGGAGAAGTTCAAGGAGATCTCCCACGCCTACGAAATCCTCTCCGACTCCCAGAAGCGACAGTTGTACGATCAATATGGAGAGGCTGGTCTTGAGGGCGGTGCCGGTGGCGGCGGCATGGCCGCCGAGGATCTGTTCGCTCAGTTCTTCGGCGGCGGCAGCTTCGGAGGCATGGGCGGTATGTTTGGTGGCATGAACAACCGTGGGCCCCCTAAGGCTCGCACCATCCACCACACCCACAAGGTATCGCTCGAGGATGTCTACCGTGGCAAGATTTCCAAGCTTGCTCTGCAACGGTCCATCATCTGCCCCAAGTGCGAAGGTCTTGGTGGTAAGGAGGGCGCTGTTCGCAGGTGCTCTGGCTGCGACGGTCATGGTATGAAGACCATGATGCGCCAGATGGGACCCATGATTCAGCGCTTCCAGACTGTCTGCCCCGACTGTAACGGTGAGGGTGAGATTATCAAGGAGAAGGATCGCTGCAAGCAGTGCAACGGCAAGAAGACCATCGTCGACCGAAAGGTCCTCCATGTCCACGTCGATAGGGGTGTCCGCAACGGCACCAAGGTCGAATTCCGTGGCGAAGGTGACCAGGCTCCCGGTGTGCAGGCCGGCGACGTCGTCTTCGAGATTGAGCAGAAGCCCCACCCACGCTTTGTCCGCAAAGAAGATGACCTGCTCTACAAGTGCGACATTGAGCTCGTCACCGCCCTGGCTGGTGGCACCATCTTCATTGAGCACCTCGATGAGCGCTGGTTGAGCATCGACATTCTGCCTGGCGAGGCTATTTCTCAAGGTATGTACTAACAAGATATTTCTCCAACTGATGTCGCTAACTCGCTGCAGATGCTGTTCGAATGGTTCGCGGCCAAGGAATGCCTTCCCCCCGACACCACGATTTCGGAAACCTGTATATCCACTTCAACGTCAAGTTCCCCGAGAAGAACTGGACCGACGATGCCGCCGCGTTCGAGGCTCTCCGAAAGTTGCTTCCCTCGCCCTCGCTGCAGAACGTTCCTCCTGCCGAGGCTATGACGGAGCCTGCTGATCTCGAGGAGATGGACAGCTCCTCCCAGGGCCGTGTCTTTGGCAATGGTGGCGGTGCCATGGACGAGGATGATGAGGATGGTCACCCTGGTGGTGAGCGTGTGCAGTGCGCTTCGCAGTAAGCTGGCATTGTTTGCGCTCTGTTGTGATGGCAGGTGTCCTGGTAGGGAACATTGAGCGGTGGCCCAACTTCCCTGCTACAGGGCCCCTGCCATTCCAGATTAATGAGTTTGTGGATTCTCCAAGGAAATGGGGGCTTCTTCAATGGGACATGGATTGCAATGCGGCCTATTTCCTACAGCGCCTATATTTCTTTTATACGTCTTGATTGATACCAAACAGGGGAGGAATTGCATCCTTCTCCCCTAGCCCATGGATGGACAATTGATGAGAGCGGATGCATGATGGGGGTTGGTGGACGGGAGATAATGCCTACCTTGGTCGCCATTTTTATTTGGTGGCGGTTGATTATTCGATCTGGCCCGTCAGGCGTTTAGAGGATATAGACGATTCAATGAGTTTTCTGTTAAGACCCTAGATCACGCACATGAAATGAAATTTTGGCATCTGTTAAATCCAATCGGATACCCGTGAAGTTACTGTTGCCCAGACGACATGAAACTTGTAGTATTCTCATTATTACGTGCACTCGGTCAGTTTAGACCACCCCTATGCTGCCTCCGATGGCGTAGCTGGGGTTTCGTCGTCCTCTGCTTCTGCATCTGCTTCTGAAGTATGCTTACGCAGACCTTCTGTCGTGTAGACGAGGCTCCGTACAATGTCCTCCGTCACTTCCGGCTCCTCAGTCTCTAGCGCATCGTCACGAACCGTAGAATCCGTGTCGACGGCGATGCGGCCTTCCGTTTGCGTAAGGCGGAGGACATGCAGACTCTTGGCCTTGACGCCCTCCCCAGGGTCTACGGCTGCGAGAATGGTTGGCGCAGTCCCGCTCGGCGTGTAGAGCTCAAGGTGGAGCGGGTTTCCAGGCAGTTGAATGACGCTGGGATGGTTCAGGTGGTTGTCAGGCGTGAGCTGCCATGAGAAGATGGCTTTGATTCTATTGGCACGTTAGCATGTGGAAACACGGTTGACGTGCGATCTTCTCACCCTTCGCAGATGGCTAGAATATAAGTCAGTGTCTCCGAATCGGTGGTATAAGTCAAGGAAGAAAGCCCAGAGACGGCGACCTTGGTGGTCTCGGGCACAATTTCTTGAGCGAGGGCCAGAATGCTCTTTTTTGAAGATACACTGCCGGCTTTCCAATCCCACACAAAAATTTCTTCATCTCCGCCGCCAGAAATCAAAACCTCCGGCCTGCTCGACGGGATCGTGATATCGGCAACGAATTCCTTGTGGCCGAGGCAGAATCCTTCGATGATGTGAGCCTGGGGCATGTAACGCGACAGCCTGATGTGCTCGTCTCGATCCGCTGTGATGATGTACTTCCGGTTGTCGCTCACGCCCACCGTTACAGCCGTAAGCATGGAAACGTGGCCGAGTTGAAGGGTGAGCTCGAAGTTTGGGCCCTCGCTCTTCTCCTCCGCCTCGCTCTTCGACCTGGTCGCCAGCTCGAGCTCTTTCTGCTGGTTCACGAGAGCCTCCAGGTTGCGCTTCGAGTGGACGGTGAAGGTGTTGGCGGCGATCTTGGCCCGCGCCTTGGCCACGGCTTGGGGCGTGGACGATCGCGGCGTGCCTGATGCGTCGGACTGCGAGTAGAGTGTGCCGAGGAGGGGGAGGGAGTAGACATCGCCGAACTTGTCGGCGGTCAGTATTTGGCCATCAGGGGTAACATATACGGCACTGGGACGCTTTGGCATAGCTCTATCGGACCAGTTAGAAACTTCATAGCACTTAAGAACGAGTTGCATTTTAGTTCGTACCTCTGGCTGTATTGAGTCAAATTGCCTTTACCATCATGGCTGAAAACCCAGATAGTCTTGTCGTGACCGCTGACCACGAGGATATGGCCCCTGTCCTCCGTGCTCGCCAAATGCGTAATGACAGGCCTATCTGGCACACGGGGCGCCTGAGCCTGCTCATCACTCTTCTTCTTCTTGCTCTTCTTGCCCTTTCCTTTCCTTATGGAGGAAGTGGTGGTCTCGGGAGCACCTTCGACTGGTTCTGGAGCTGCAGAAGATTCCTTTTCAGTTGAGAGGGCGTCCTCTGCAACTTTCTGCCTCTTAGCTGGGGGTTCATCTTCGCCAGCTGCGGGAGCAATACTCGGATCTACGGAAGAGGCATCTTCTATGCGGACACCCTCCTCAATGGCCTTGATGGCCTCGGCTACCTTGGCGACGTCTGGGTGCTGCCACGTTGAGATGTGTGTGCCGTCTTGGAGGCTGAATGAGTGAAGATTGCCTCCACGAGCAGCAAAGACGACGTCTCCGCAGACGAGGAGTCTATTGTAAGGAAACTTCATCTTCCTTCACACACTGAAGCTAGTGGGAATTGTCAGCGCTCATCCACAGGTAGAAAGTGTCGGGCTGTCTAAGCTGGGTTGAGTGAGACTTACCTATGTTATAGTTCGTCGAGATGAAAATTATCGAATAAGTCCTGTCCAATGAACTAATACCAATCCATCTGCGTGGTGGCTCATAGTGGCAGGAAAAAAGGTACTTTACGGATGTACTGCGCTTCAAGCCTTAGGGCCAATCATAAAAGCGCAACCCAACCATCCCCACATATTCAAAGATGAAGCGGCACTAGCACAAGTCGAGGCTAGCGCAAGCAAGCCCTAAGCGGGAGCCAGGGAAATTCCAAGCACACATTTCCGGTCGCTCAAATCCCGAAATTTCGCCCGCGTAAACTCTTCTCGTGAACACTCTCTCCAACAACAACGAGATATACCAATATACCCTGCCCTTAAATAACCTGCCTTCAAAAATAAGAAGATATGGGGGGCAGCAAGAACAAGGCCGGCTACTTCGACAAGCTCAAGGGCTTGTTGCAAGATTATAAGTCCGTTTTCATCGTCACCGTCGACAATGTCAGCTCTCAGCAGATGCACGAGATCCGACACTCCCTCCGTGGTGAGGGTGTCGTCCTGATGGGCAAGAACACCATGGTATGCCGAATGCCCTGACTCCGATTTGCAGCAAGGGAGAACCGTCGCCTAACTCTGTCTTTCCAGGTTCGTCGTGCCCTCAGGACCTTCATTCTCGACACTCCTGAGTACGAGCGCCTCCTGCCCTTCGTCAGGGGCAACGTCGGTTTCGTTTTCACCAACGCCGACCTGAAGGACGTCCGTGACAAGATCCTGGCCAACCGTGTCGCCGCCCCTGCCCGTGCTGGTGCCCTCGCTCCCGCCGACGTCTGGGTCCCCGCTGGCAACACCGGTATGGAGCCTGGTAAGACCTCTTTCTTCCAGGCTCTCGGTGTCCCCACCAAGATCGCCCGTGGTACCATTGAAATTACCACCGACCTCAAGCTCGTTGAGGCCGGCAACAAGGTCGGCCCCTCCGAGGCTACCCTGCTCAACATGCTGAACATCTCTCCCTTCACCTACGGTATGGGTATCGCCCAGGTCTACGATGAGGGTCAGGCTTTCGCCCCCGAGGTCCTCGACATCGGCGAGGAGCAGCTCCTGAAGACCCTGAGCCAGGCTATCACCACCATTGCCACCATCTCCCTGGCCATCAGCTTCCCCACCCTGCCTTCCGTCCTCCACTCTCTTGTCAACTCGTACAAGAAGGTCATCTCTGTTGCCATTGAGACCGACTTCAGCTGGCCCGAGATCGATGAGCTCAAGGACCGCATTGCCAACCCCGAGGCTTACGCTGCTGCTGCTCCTGCCGCCGCCGCCTCCGGTGGTGACGCCGCTGCTCCCGCTGCTGAGGAGAAGAAGGAGGAGGAGGAAGAGGAGGAGGACGATGACATGGGCTTCGGTCTCTTGTATGTGCCCCTTCCAAACTGTATTTTCGAAGTCAAGCTAACATTCTTTGCAGCGACTAAACGGTGTAACTTGATCACGGTCCCGGGTCGTGTTTCAGGGTTTCGGTTACTGGGTTTGCGATTCATGGATCTAAAAGAATTGGTACATAGGTCGCCTGCTCATCGATTGAGCTCATGGCAGCGATCAAATGCAACGACGACTGATGATGAAACTCTTGTTCCTCCGACGTGACAATCGACTTGACAAATTCTGCGACTCTTCTGCCGCACTGGCCTTTGACGTAAGTTATTTTTGCTTTTTTTGTCCTTTTCGCACCCGAATGATTATACAAAATATCAAGAGCTTTTTAACCCTGAAATCTTCTGTTGAGACACATATCATTTTCCTATGACTCCATTCCCTTCTTCCGCTTTTATACTGCAGTTTCCTTCTGGGTATCAATGCTAACTAAGTCGGAAGGTCTCACAGATATGGCATTGCCAATCGTATCGTACATGTTTCCATTCATCCACCAACTGCAATCTGTGTTGTTGAAGTCACCACCCCTTGGCCCAAAACCTGCTCCGCCTTCGTAATCGCATGCTGAGGCAGACCAGCCAGCCTCGCTACCTTGAGCGCATGGCTTTGGCGATTGATGCCCCTCTTAAGTTTGTGAATGTAGACAAACCCGCCCCTGCCATCCTCTTCGACGTTTGTGCAATACGTTTGCACGCTGCCCCCTTCAGGCGTGCAAAGACCTTCCGCTGCGGCAAGATCTGCCACCTGGTGGAAGTGAGTTGCGAACAGTGTCCGGCATTGGTTCACGGTGACCAAGTGATGTAAGCAGGCGAAAGAGACAGCCGTCCCATCTTCCGGCGTGGTCCCTCGCCCAATCTCGTCCATGATAACGAAAGATCGAGGGGTTGCATGCTTGAGAATGTGCGCCGTCTCAAGCATTTCCACCATAAACGTGCTCTGGTCACGGTATAGGTTGTCCGCAGAGCCAACACGGCTGAAGATGGCATCGACGATACCAATCTCGGCAAAGGATGCTGGCACGAAGCATCCGATCTGTGCAAGAATGGTTATCAGAGCATTTTGCCGCAGGAACGTACTCTTGCCGGCCATGTTCGGGCCTGTGATCAGCCAAAGCCGGCCGTCAGAGGGGGAGCCAACCAAGCAGTCGTTTCTGACAAAAGTACGTCCCTGCTCATAGAGACCACCTTCCACGGTCGGATGTCGTCCGCCGATGATCTTGTGGCTCGTCGACGTATTGAGCTGGGGCCGAATGAGGTTCTGTTCGATAGCGAGCTTGGCGAATGACGTCGAGATATCGAGTTCATCCAACACGGCCGAGTTCCGCCGCAGCTTGACGAGGTTTCGAACAACCTGTTCCCGCAATGATTGAAAGACGCGCTGCTCCTCGGCGCGGATTTGACAGCGGACCTGGTCCAAACGCTGACCAAGAGACGACCACTCAGGCAGATGAAAAGAGCGAGTGCTTCGACTTGAGGACAGCGCCCTGTACTCTGTAACATTTTTCATGTCCTTGCCTCTGATGTGCGCGATGTGGCCAAGCCCTGGCGTCCAGCGCAGCGTGAGGCTCGATGCTCCGAGACGCTCACGCAACGTATCGCACAAATCTGATTTCTCCCTTAGTAGAGCTGCATGCTCGTCATGCAACTTCTGGAGTGTTGGACTAGCGGCAGGCTTCATGACCCAAGCTTCATTATCCTCTGCGTAGTAGGCCTTTATAGACGTCGGGGCCCGAGTCCGCTTCCCTTTCGGCAGGACTGAGGCATCCTCTTGCGAGCCTTCAGAACTCACAATGTCTTGTGCGAGGGCAATCATTTGGCTGGCTTCAGAGTCCTCGACCTCGTGCTGGTGAATGATGCCCTCCTCATCTATGGCGTCCCTAATTCGATGAGCCAGCTTCATGGGTTCTGTCAAGCTCACCCGCGTAGCCAAATCTAACAGACAGTCAGGGGAACTGGACAAAGCACCTGATGCAGACGCATCTTTGAGATGGGTAACGATGTCGCTAGTTGCGCGGATAGTGCTGGCAAGACCTAGGAGGTCATCCGCATCGCCTCGACCAAGGGCAAACTTTTGCACCAGCCGCTGTGAATCATGGGAACGTCTGAGCAATTGTATAATAGCATCACAAAGATCCCCGTCGCCTATGAAGCGATCTACGAGGTTTTGTCTAGCATTTATAACTTCGATGGATGTGGAGGGGGAGCTGAGCCACTCGTTGAGCAACCTGGCACCGCTTTTAGTGACGGTGCGCCGGATAGCATGGAGCAAACTGCCTCGGAAAAAGCCGTCACGGATGGTCTGCTTGATCTCAAGGGCCCTCAAGCTATTCTTATCAATATTCATGATGTTCATGTTTTCATGGCGCATGGGAGGCTGAAGTTTCATGCTCATGCCCAGCAACCGCTCCTTGACATACTTGAGCACCAGACCGCCGGCAAGGACTTCTTCTTCGGAAAAGCTGTTCCCTGTCGCTGGAGGAACTTCAGACTCCAATAGCGGCGTCCACTCAGATAAGCTGGTCAGCTCGCCAGGTGGGGAATACGTGATGAGGTGCTTATCCTCTGCCAGGACGGCAAAGATGTCATGATCCTGCTGCACTTCGAGACCCTGATCGAGCACAACCTCGCGCGGGCAGACGCGTGAGAGAATGGACGAGAGTGATGCCAGATCTGTGGACTGCGTGAAGAAATGGCCTGTGGATAAGTCGAGCCATGCTAGACCGAGCTGCGTGGGATCGCTGGGTGGCGGAAGAGTGGCCTGATCGGGGTGAGCGAGGGGTGCTGGGGCATCGTTGGTGCTTCCAGCTCGGTCAACATGGATGGCCATGACGTAGTTATTGGCGTAAGGATCCATAAAATTCTCATCAATGAGTGTGCCTGGTGTGATGATGCGCGAGACGCGGCGGTCGTGCAGCAGACCTCCGGATTTGATCTTGTCTGCAGCATCGTTTGGGAACTCCTCCGCAATGGCCACATAGCGATTCAGATCCTGTACCAAGACCTTGAGAAAGCGATCAAGTTGGAAGAATGGGAACCCGGACTGCGTATCAACATGTGAGCTCAAAGACGGGAAGAAAAAGCATTGAGAATTGGCCATACCATTGGCACTGGGCCAGCATTGGTCTTCTTGGAAGCTACCTTGAGATTCAACAAGGGGCCAAACTCATCGGCATGTTCAAAGTACAACTCGTAGAAGCCACCAACACGGGTAAGAAGCACACAGTTGTGGAACTTTTGCATGTTCCGACGCGCTTGCAGCAGGACTGTCGGATACGCTGGCTCATCCCGCTCCTCCTCGATGGGCTGAAGGGGTGCGCGAATGGGTCCTTGGGGCAGCTCGGATAGCTTGACCGTGGTCTTGGTCTTCTTACCCCTGGCCTGTGCAGCCACAACCAGAGGCGCCGGCCATTTTGAAGGCCTGTTGGATGCACCGATACTATGGCGCAAGTGGTGAGGTGATGTTGGCAAACAGATGCGTCGGTGAGACAGGGCAGCGGATATGGTGCGGAAACCGGTTGGCCGAAGCATAAAGAGAGCCCGTTTGGGAAGCTATGAGGCCACGAAGGTGAGTAGATGAGTTAAGGCGCGGCGCTAGCTTTGGGATGTTCATGCAGGATGGGCTGCGAGTTGCTCCGTTTGGCTTGAATGGATCCTTTGGGTCGTGATGTTTGCGCGATGCTTGTCGGGACCAAATTTGGCAATCCAGAAATTATCCTATTCAGGGACGATCAAAGAGTACCTTGGCGAGGACCCTAGGTACAGGGGATGCCTGGGGTGGCATGCGGTCAGCAGAGGTACTGCATCCCCACCACCACGTATCTGCCTAAGGTATCAGCAGGGGTCCGGTCCGGACGGCCGATTCCAGGAACCCGGGATGCTCAGCTGTTCAAGCCTCGACTGGGAACTAACATCTGGCCAAAGGCTTCGATGGGGCTTCAACACCATGAACAGACGGTGGGCTGGTGTACGGCAAAGGGTGACATCACATCACAACACGAGACGACGGCGCCTCACGCTGCAACCGGTGTTGTCCCGTTTGTCCGGGCATCGCTGAGGTGGCCAAAGCCTGGACCTGCCAGTGTGGGCCGATGTTGCTGAGCGCCTCACGCCATTCTGGATCCGCCGCGGCACTGCATCAGCAGACGGGCGTCGCCCATGGGCCAGGACCATCATGGGCAACGTGTAATCTGTATATATCCTGCGGGGACCATACAAGGGCACACGCCTGCAGTCGGATCCATTTGGAAACCTGCCATCTTGCTCTACGCCGTCTGCACTGCAACTTACACCTGCAAGCGTGCGCCTCAGCTTACACGCCTGGATGCTCGTCGTTACCACATCTGCGCATATAACCCTGCTTTGCGACAGTCGATCACATCAAGCGCGAATATCAAGACTTTGCCAGAAGAGCCACATTACTATCTGCTTGACCGCAACTGATACCGATGGCCCGCCTGATGGAACAGACGACGACCCTCCCACCTATATCTAATCCCGACCTCCCCAAGTTCCCTATTTCAGAGAGCCCCTTTTTTACACGCTCGTCATCCACCTATACGGGCAAAGACAACTCAAGAGCCAAGCCGACCGCTCAACAGAACCCCTTTCAGACAGGAGCTGCACCACCCTCACCTTCGACCCCGAACACTCCGCATTTCCCGCCCCTGGCCGGCGTCAACGTAGATCCAAAGCTATACCCATACATCGCCCGGATCGCCGCATACTACCAGCATCGATGTGAGGCCATAGTGGGCTTCCAACAGCAGCGCTGTGTGGCCTGGGCCAACATCCAACGTCAGAGATACCTCGATATGATGCACGGCTCGAAGCTGGTCGTAGCTTGGTACATTCGGGACCGAATCCAACGCAAGAGGCGGCAGCAGAAGCGCAAGTTTCACTCCGGGCTGAAGGAGCGAGCGTCCAAGCCCAAAACGACGCGGAAGGATGCCATCGCTCGCTGGGTGTCGCAGATCTCTGAGGACTCGACGCCCCCCGACAAGGCAGTAACCGAACGCTTCCTGGACAGTGATGAGATTGACTTCACCGTCGGTGCAGCCAAGCCCCTGGACCCGGAGTCGAAGATGCTTCAGACGGTGGACACGCTGATCAGGAGCCAGACGAGGAAGGTCGAGCTCCCGGTGCTGGGTGTCCTGGACTTTAGCGAGAGTGACCATGAAAGTGAAGACATGAGTGACCAGGGCGATGACTGCTCCATGGATTTTGATGATACCACGGGTGAAGATATTTATGACTTCTCAGACGACGATGCCGACCAGGAGATTGTGACATCCACCAGGAAGACCAGCCTTCCCTTCCAAGGTGAAGCAAAGGGCGCAGAGGAAGCGGGAGCGCCCAGCGATGAACACACTAAGCATGGGCATGGTTAAGGCGTTTATGGAGGGTTATCTGACGGCGTTCCGGGGATCTTGTTGCACGCGATTGGTCTATATAGTATTGCAAGAAATATGATACATCTTTTCCGTTTTGCTTCACCGCCGTTGTCTTGACCACTTGGCGTAAACAAAAGCAAATTGTGCCCTTTTTACATGTAATGCTGCAGCACCAAGACAGGTTGTGTAAGAGGCCTTTGCAGCGTTCGACCGTATGGTTTACTTATACTCACTCACGCAGCGGTGTTTGAGCCATCGTGGTGATGCTTGGGCCCCAACTCAAACATGGAAGCGCAAGGAATCAAGGTCTTTCCAGATGATCAAAATACAGATATCGTGCAAGTAAGTATCTCTATTATCACCCCCATCAAGTCCTGCCTTCTTTATTTTGTAATTAAATAATTTGTACATTAGTCATTATTTATTTGTTAAAATTCTTTTGGCGCCACTAACGCAAGCCAGGCTCCAGGACAACGGCATCTTGTTGACCTGAAAGACTGGTTGCGTAATACACGGAGTAAAAAGGCACAACAAGATATAAAATCATGCTTACATTATTTGTATAATTAGATATATATATAAACCTAGTACCACAGTACTTGAGTAAAAAGCTTTATAAAATCTAAGAACAAAGAATAAGTAACTTAAGTTAATTTGCCTAAGTTCCAACAGTAGGCGTGTTAACGTGTTGTCTAAAGAGCGAGAACATTCTCACGTCTGGTGTTGATAGGGTACATGGGGCCATCTATGACAACTTGAGCGGTACCTCGGGTACCGCGCCTATCATTGCTGGTACTACCCTTAGCATCAAGGGTACGTTGAATTGTAACAGGTTTCAAGCTGGCACCCGCAGCTCCGCTAATATAGATTGAGACTGGAGGTACGGCTACTTCCAATCCATCAAGTGACAAAATCGGAGTGCAGCCGAATTTACGTGCTCTGACTTATGGTGGTTATCTGAACCAAGGGTAGTATCATTGCATGAATTTCACAATTTGCGTGTTCCAACCCATTCACTAAGAAGTATAAAAACTACCGAGTATTGTCCACCGACCCTCCAACGCATCCAATGTTCGTTGATCGTGCTGATCACCGAAGAAGCCGTTTGCTCACTGGGCGACCCCTATGCACATGGTCTCAGTAGAGCCGGCACCCGTCACTGGCTTTTGGCGCGGGATCTTCTCATCACTATAGTCCAAAGCCCATTGACGATAAACAGGTAACAAAAAGCCAAAATGATCAGAGCGATGGAGCTAACCGGTCCCAGAATTGAGAAGACGGCAAACTTGTAGGACACATCTTGAAATGTCTTGTTCTTGCCCAGGAAGTCAGTTGCTAACCCGACCTGTAAGGCGCTCAACACGACAACAATGTACACCGTTGTGGCAGTAACCCACGCCAAGTTATCCCGAAAGAAGTCGGAGTATTGGTTCCATAGAGACATGTAACCGGTAAGTGGAGTCTGCCAGAGGCGGTAGATCTTATTGAGGCGACCTAGACGTAGCTCGCCATAGAAGAACCTCTCGTCAAAGTT
This sequence comes from Paramyrothecium sp. XJ0827, assembly GCA_020881915.1. NCBI lineage: Eukaryota > Fungi > Ascomycota > Sordariomycetes > Hypocreales > Stachybotryaceae > Paramyrothecium > Paramyrothecium sp. XJ0827. The sequence goes on along the minus strand of JAJFPB010000005.1, from coordinate 2,535,437 downwards.
AGCCATCTTATAAGCTTTAGTATCCTTGAACTCCGTGGCCAGCTCTGCGGTCAATTCCGTCCACGCAGTCCAATCCTCCACGTTCGAAGGAAGCAGATGATTCTCTTTGGCGATGAGAAAGTCACTCTCATAGGAAATCAATGCGGTGTAAGTGAATAGAAAACCCAAGGCACACTTGCGGAGGTACAAAGGATCTTTATTGTCATCTGTGTCGGGCACAGGCGCAGCAAGATACGTCTCCCAGAATGCCGGCTCAAGGAGGTATCGAGGTATGGGCTTAATGAAAGATTCGACCTTTGGTCCATACAAGATGCATGTCCAGGTGTTCTGTGACAAGGATTTCTCGATTCAGCCGGAGCTGATAGTGAAGCGGTCGCGGTGCCATGGGTGCTCCGACCATCCACATCCATCGACGGATATCACCAAGTCGCTTAAGATCAAGATCGTGCTTGATAAACTCAACAACACTATCTTTCGTGCGCAACACATCCTTTCCGCGGCGATACGATCCTGGCAAGAGTCGCAAAAGCGGATCATTCTGGGGATGCTGCGTGTTGTTTGCCGAATCGGGCGTAAGGAGACAGGTTGAAAAGGGTGGTAACTGTTTATGATGTTAGCATGGCAAGATGATAACACCGTCGAGTGATTAGTCGTACCTGCCGCATGTGATTTCCACCCTCGGGGTCAGAAGTCATTGTCGCTTTCGGGTCGTCAGGTTCTGTGAAGAGGAGGTGAAAGGTAAAGCAATATGGCGTGATTCTCGCGTGTCGTTGGTTGGCGACCAGAGTAAGTCTAGTTGAATCAAGGTCTTGAGGAAGGAAAAGGGAGCCTGGGCCGATAGTTACTGCAAGACATGAGAAAAGAGCACGCTTGCTCTTAAAAGCAGTACCACAAACCCCAGCATTAGTCGAAGCAGCTGGAGTGGGAAAAAGGAGTAACGTCGAAATGGTTTCCGAAACCTGGCACTGGTTTACCGCCGTGGCGCAATGCTGTACCACCCAAATCGCCAGCCAAGCTGGCTGCCTTTGCTTCTTCTCTGCACCTCTCCCCAGCAGGCTGTCATAACATCGGCTGGCATCCTCTTACCTGCCAACAATGAGGAGCTGGATCGACATCGTATGTACCTGGAGATACCAGCGGCCGAACAGGGAGGGGCACCCATCTTCCCTCGACTTACACCGAGGAGCGGATTGCTGGCGATGAATGCTCACCTGACAAGCCACGAATGTTTCATGTCTTTTGCAGAAGATTGATTGCTCAGCCATTGCAGCGTATCGTAAATCCAGCTTGTTGCCAATGCAAGTCACGAGGCATCCATTCACATTCACGACAACTCCAGGACCTGGTCTGGCTCGTCTCGATTGGGCAAGTGATAATCTCCGGGAAGGCTACGCGGTCGGCAAGCCGCATATGCATTGTATCTGATAGGGCAGGTGGGAAAATAAGGCTCTGGAGATCGCCATCGGTCCACTATCAGTGGCGTTGATTCTGACCGGTCATGTTAGCCGAGACCACGGTCCTGGCGCCCTAGTTGGTCAAAGTCTGGTTGCACTCCCGACATCCGACCTCTGGTGCTCGACCCGGAGGCGGTAGGAAGCATAAACAAGGTCATTCAGCTGCAGTTGCGGCAAAGCCTCTTTTACGCCCAGCTGATTTTGATTGGAAGATACACTGGTGGAATCAGCCACCAAGCATGAGCAGTTTAGAAAGTTGGACGACCAAGGATGAAAGTGAGGCTGCTGAAGCGCCCTTCAAACAGTAATCTGGAGGATGGCACCAGGAGCGAAGCTGAGCGGCTCGGATTATTCGCAAAAAAAAGAAATTTCTGTCGAGTGGCTTACCGATTGACCGGTCAGAACCCCAACCAAGCCCGGCTACAGGATGTCAGCAGAGCACACTTGGAAGACGCTTCATTCAGGCCAGACAAAAGCAAATACACATGCAGTCATCGTTTGCTTGTTGATGTGCTAGCCTATGAAAGCCGCTCCTAACCACCAATGCAATGCAATACGGGGTTGGTTGCCCATTTCCCCGTCCATACACTGCCTTGACGATGCTCTTTGTGGCGTCGAAGGTGGTTACAACAGCAGGCAGCACTGCCCTCAGTCTGAACAACGAGGTTTCATTCCCAGGAGTAGTCAAGTGCACGGCCCGAGGGTGGGAATCTCTTTACCAATTCGTGTTCGGCCACATCTTGAGCTTTCAGCATGTCATTGGTCTTTTGGAGTTGGCCGCGCCATCAGTCCCGGGGGGGGCTTAATTTAGAAACAAATGTTGCTCAGTATATCCTACCTTATATTGGGCAATCTAGGTGAACAAGACTCTTGGAACTTGATAAATAGCAGCCGTTCAGGAGCTATCCTCGCAGCTCTGTAATATCTTTCAAATTGTTCAGCTACATCGAATCGAAGCCCCTTACTCAACTCCCCTCTCCAAACTCCCACGAAGCGACGCACGACATTTCCGACTATGTTCGCCACCCAACAACAATCCATGACAGCCGAGGCGCAGGTTGCAAGCGCTACTGGCAAGAAGAAAACAACTTACGACAACGTGAAACAGGGCATGAAAGTTCTGTATCCGTTGGAGAAGCACAATGTGGTGCCCGACCTTGAGTAAGATTGAACATAGTCCAGCAAGGAAACAATAGAATTGACCATTGCATTTCAGCATTGTCTTTGTCCCTGGGCTGGGAACTAATCCAGAGGAATGCTGGAAACGAGACGACGGGGATTGGGATTGGACCACTTACCCTGACGGACTCCAACGAGATTTCCCTCGAGCACGTTTCCTATTGTACATGTACGAGTCAGCTTGGACGGGCGGTCTCAAGGTGAATCAGCACATGGACAATGTGGCGATGGGGCTTATGGATGCTCTGAAGGATAAAAGAGAGGTAGGAGTTGGCACTCCACGTTTATCATGATATGGAACTTGACTAAATTTCTTACAAGGCATGCGGAGGACGACCTGTCATCTTTATCGGGCATAGCATGGGGGGGATAGTGATTGCAAAAGCCATCACGTTGGCTGATATTCGCCGCGACCTATTCTCCGACATGTTCGAAGCTACAAGCGCATGCATATTTTTCGGTACACCTTTTGGCGGTGCGCCTGTTGCTTCTGTCGCAGCCATGTTCGCTTATGTCGCGCAGAAGTTCGACGCTGCGATTTCGTCCAAGCTCTTGGATCTTATGAAACCAGAAGATGAATACCTCCGAGAACTCAAAAACGAGTTCATGCGTTTGGTCTCAAAGATCTATCCGAAGATCGATCTTTTATGCTTCTATGAGGAGCAGAGGACCGACTTCGCTAAGAAGATTCAACTCCCCGGGCTCTATGGACAGGCCAAGAAGCTGATACCAAAGAATCTAGCGGAATTCGTAAGCCGCGACTCTGCCACTCTGACAGGCGTAGATCAAATTGGTCTCGCTTGCGACCACCAGAACTTGGTCAGGTTCCGTGACGCTACAGATCTTCGATGGGCGAAGGTTCGCTGTCGCATCAAAGATGTCATTCAACGCGCTCATAATGCAGTGAAAAACCGTCTGAATGCTGTGCGCAACATCGACAGAACCATGATTAGCAACATCATGAAGGTTCTTGACGGTGCCCATCCACACATAAAGCGGAGAAATCTGTCGCAATCCTTTTCACCATCAACATGGATATCCGAGGCGACAGAATACACGAATTGGCTTGCTTCGGATGATCTGAAAAAGGTGGCTTCTACTGGTGATACAGACTGTCTATACATTCACGGCAAGGAAGGCCGAGGGAAGACAAGTGCGGCTCTGGCCGCCTTAATCAATATTGAGAAGCTGATTCAGGGGTCCGAAGACCCTGAGGACCAGAAGGACCATAACGGTGGAGACAATATGATCCTCTTGGTTTATTTCTTTTGCGATACAACGGATGACCATTCGACCGCCGAAGATGTACTGAAATCCATCCTTTGTCAGCTCATTGCTCAGCAAGAAATGCTGGCTAGTTGTGCAAAGATTTTCATCAAACAAAAGCAGCAAGACCGCTCAGGAGCACCGAAACCTCCTGCTTCAACAACTGTCGAGAACTTGTGCCAGGCCATTCGGGAGATGCTTGTGGATGACTTCATCGGAAGAAGAGTTTATTTTGTAATCAACAATGTTCATGTTCTACCTTCTGCCGCCGAGTCCACTCGCAAGTTTCTTGAGTTTATTCGGGAAGAAACAAATCGCGCAAGCAAAGCACATTCCAAACGCACGTCCACCCGTTGGCTCATCACAAGTCGGAAGGATAACCGCGAAGTGAGCGATGCCTTCAAGAAAAACGGAGCTCATATGATCGACCTTGAAGATGCCAAGTACGAAGATCATGTTCAAGCCGAGCTGCGCAAGCACGCCAAGAAGATGGTTTCCGCACTTAGCGATGAGAAGAAATACAACAAGGCATTAAAGTACCTCGCTACAAGCCTAGTAGAGAAGAGAGCACAGAATACGCAGTGGGTTGATATTACTTGCGGCCACCTAGGAGAACTCGAAGGTACCGAGAGTGAACAGGGCATACGTAGGCTCCTCGAAAATTTGCCTGAAGACCTCAAAGGTCTGCTTGATCACGCATGGAACCAGAAGTTTCAGAGTGATGAAGTTGAAGTCGAGAAGCTTAAGGCAATGCTTCGTAGCCTTGTTCTTACTTTCGAAGATCCCACAGAGGCAGAACTCGTTGTCCTCGCAGGATTGGCAGCTAACAAAGGTGCCAGGGAAGAGTTGGGAAGTCTAGTGGACCATTGCAAACCACTCCTATCAAGGAAACGTGTCGGCAGGTCGCAGTTTTCCGTGTGTTTTATGAATAACGTGGTCAAGACCCATCTCAGAGATAACGCAGAAGAGTTGTTGGGTCTTTCTCCAGAAGCTAGAAAGTGGCAACACGGAATGCTCGCGTGGCGTTGTTTCTCTTACATCGAACAAGAGTTCGGCAAAGATGTACGGAGGAACTCGGACAGCTTCTCGGACGATATTTCCGTTGATGGAGAAGAAGAAATCGTCGGGGATGCTACTGCTGATGGAAATGAAAGCGCCGAGGACTCTGTCGATTGGGAGGGTGCCGCTGAGTCGGAAGAGTACCAGTCTTACGCAGAAGGTCTCAAGACTTTTGGAGTCGGCCCACCGACAAACAAAGCCCTGGGATATATCGTGAAGCACTGGTTACATCACGCAAGCAAGTCCACCCCGGAAATGGCCGATGAACTGAGTACCAGTGGCGACTTCTGGAAGCCTGATTCTCCCGTCAGACACGGCTGGATGCAAGAATTTGAGCGGCTGACGACAACATTTGACGAGTTTGAAGAATTCGTTGACTTGGATACCGAGAACCTCACTGGTCTGCACGTCGCTGCATCGGTTGGCTTCCGTGAACTTGTTGCGAAACTCATCCAGAATGGGCATAAAGAAGAGGTCAAGGAACATGATTCCTATTACAACAGCCCGGTAAGTCACTTTCAAACTGCTAGGAAATTGCCAGGCCTTCTCATATCATTACTAGCTACACTTCGCCGCAGTCCTTGGTCGGCCAAACATTGTTCAGGAGCTTCTCGAAAATGGGGCTGACATCAACGACGGTGCCGAGAGAGATCAACAGACCCCCCTCCATATGGCAGCATTTGGAGGCCATGTTCATGTCATGGAGAAATTACTTCATGAAGGAGCGGGGCCTGACAACATTGCCGATGGCATCGGCCCAGTGGTGAATGCTGCCATTGTATCTGGCAATCGAGTTGCAGTGGAGCTGCTTGTCAAGAAGGGTGCAGTTATATCCGTTGGAGAATCCCTTGGAGATTTTCTGTGCCCGCTGGCCTTAGCAGCACTTGTGGCGGATTACTCCATGTTCGAGTACCTGATTGATAACCACGCGAAGGAAATTTCACAAGACGAGTACGGCTTGGCATTGTTTTTTGCGGCCGCAGCGGGCAAGCTTGAAGTTCTCGAGAGGCTCTTGAAACTTGATCCCGAAGACGAAACTCTCCAAGGAGCACTAGATATGGCTGCCGAGGAGTGGAACTGGGACATCGCAGATGTCCTCTTGAGCAAATGCCACGGCCTGAACGTCAATCGTCTCTTTTACGAAGCAGCGACGTGCAGCCAGCAACAAGACAAGGCCCTCCAGCGAGCCTGGACCTACGCGAATGGTTCAATCGACCAGAGCCTGGTTGACGACGCTCTTTATGAAGCTACCGACAGAGAAAAGGAGACAACTGTTAAGCTTCTTTTAGGAAGCTGTGGGGCAAACCCGAATGCCACTGGTGAGGGATATGGTAATGCGTTAACAGCAGCTGCTTTCGATGGTATTGAGGGGATAGTGCAAGTGTTGCTCGATTTCGAAGCAGACGTAAATGCTCCTGAAGGTTGGGCGCTCCAGACAGCAGCCGCGGAAGGTCACAAGTCTATCGTGGAGATGCTTTTGAAGCACGGGGCAAACGTCAACGCACGTACCGCCAGTCACAAATTTCCAGCAGGTACTGCCCTCCAAGCAGCTTGCGAGTCAGGCAAGGTCGATATTGTGAAACTGCTGCTAGAGAATGGGGCGGATCCAAATATCGGCGATGGCATAGATCGTCCACCAGTGGTGGCTGCTGCGCGTCGAGGAGAAGCCGAAATTTTGGGTATGCTCGTTGATGCCGGAGCCAACCTTAATGTTTTTGGTGGTCCAGATATGTCGACTCCTCTCATCAATGCCGCCATTTACCTCCCTAAGGAATCTCTTAAGAAACTCCTTGACGGAAAAGCGGACATCAACCTTCCCGATGCGGATGGCGATACCGCGCTGATCTGGGCTGCTGCTCGTGGTGAGGTGAAAGCACTTGAACTGCTTCTTGATGAAGGGGCAGACTTTCTGCACTACAATAATAAAGGTCTGAACGCACTGCAGATGGCCTTCAACTATTACGCAGGGGAATCAAAATTGGCGGATGGGTTTATCAGCTCCCCTGAAGACCGAAAGGAGTGTCTTCGCATTCTCGTGAAGCAGAGCACGACGATGTTGAACGCCGTAAAAAAAGAGGTGGATAACGGCAACTCTGCCATGGCGAATGTCGTCAAAGAAATAAATTCCGGCAGGTCCCGCTCACCATCAGAACTTCGATAATCCATGGCTCGGAGCGGACACTGAGCTCTTCTGGGGAGAACGCTCCACTCAGAGATGAGGTTTTCGGCGGGGATGATGACCTCGACACGAAAGAGAGGCCTAGAAGGGCGGAGTATCATAAGATGGACACAGATTTTATTGCCCACGACCAAAAGAAACAAAGAAAAAAAAAGACGGATATCTATACATTGAGGGGTGCTTGAGAGACTAGAGTTGCGGGATAGAGGAGACCTGGGCCACCATTAGCCGTGATGTAAGAGTCAGTGGAAGTCAACAAGAGCCGCATACTGCTCCCCATCGAGACTTGGAATCCATCCACATGGGATCTGCACCCAAATGCTGCTTCCCAACCTTCTTGTACAGGCCCTGGTCACCCAGTGTCCTCATATCAACAGTCTCTGACTCCTGGGCCTCAGACTTCTTGGACTTAGACGCAGTCAGGGCCTCAAATGCGCAGCAAGCGAGTCAAACGTTATACGTAATCACCAAGAGCTCCATGGTGAAAAGGCGCTACAGCGCGAGCAGCCATTGAGCTCATCACGTCAAGACTCACAGTCTGAGGGGAGAGATGATTCATTTAATATAAAGGTGATGCTCACCGGGCAAGGTGGATCAAAACCCGAGTAAAAGCGGCGAGGCCGACCAACAAAGGTCAGGACGCGGGTCGCCCAGTTTTCGTGGCAGCTTTCTAGTCAGGTAAGTATCCGGCGAACGAAACAGCAAAGCTTCATTCCCTAGTGTTGCTTATGATTCGACTTGGAATTTGTTTCAAGGTGTTGCGGGAAGACTTTAACTATTGAAAGGCATGAGAGAGGAAGAAGTTGCTTATTAGATTAAGTGTATGAGTAGGGAGAGGCTACAATATGTTTGTGTATTCCCAGCCACTTAATGGGGCAGACCCCATATTCCAACATTCGCCTGGGAAACATTTGTAACCCATGTTTTGGTTGCAAAAAGATGCTCGGCTCAAGTATGTCCTTCTTTTCACTACCGTTGAGGTAGGTTAAGTTAAGGTACTTTAAAGCGAGCAATTCTTACGCCAAGGTGTTTATCAGGCAGGCGAAGCATGTCTTTCTGGCCAGTACCTGCCGTCCTCAACTCTGTGGTTCGTTACAAATGTGCTGGCTATGTTCTTCTTCTCTCTCCTCAAGCTCATACTCTTCAACGCTTTATCTAGACTTCGAGCGATGTCCAACCCCTGAAATGCATCCTATCACTTAAAATACGCCTTCTTCTCTTCGCCGATTGTGCTGGCTATTCCTTCGTCTAGTGGAACCTCGTTTCGGACCACCTGTACCAATCAGCAGTGGTCGCCCAGCCATTACTATTATTCGACACTCTCACCTAGGGCGCTCATCTACGATTCTTGGATAATAGCTACTACATGAACATTCACAATGAGGTACGATGAGCTTCCTTCAGACACACCCACGCCCCCTCAATTATCGTGGGTCACAACAGGACGATCGCTTGTGTCCAGCCAATTCCCCACAAGCCACCCCCTAGGGATGCCCACCCTTGCGCATCACGGGGCGGGGCAGCCACGCTCATTGGACGAAGCTGGACTCCCTTGTGTGGGGAGAGCTCGGAAGCCGCACCTGGAGCTCGAGGTGGAGGTGCAGCTGCAGGTGCAGGTGGAGGTGCCTGTGCTCTGTACTCTGTACCTGATGCGGAGATACCGCAGCCGACCAGACAAGCTGCGTCACCTGTCCCTCTACAACATCGTCCAGCCTTTCCATTTTCAAGTCTCTTATATCTTTTGGATTGGTTCCCACCGCTCACAAATCACACAGCAGCGATAGCAGTATTTCAATCCACCTTCTCTCTCCCCCTTCATCTTCCTGTGTTCAACGCCTTGGACCCCTCGGCGATTCCCACTCTCTTCCTGGCCAATCGCGCCGCCTATCGAATCGTTCAGCACCACCTGCTCCTGGATACAGCGACGAGCCGAGTTCAGCAATGGGTGGCGGCACTGACACCAGAGCTCCGAGCTCTTATCCTGTTTTTGTCGACAAGCCTGTGGGTGTCCCGAAATCGAGCATCCAGAAGGAACGCATCGAACTATTCTACAGATCAGGACAATACAACAAGGTCAACTTACTTGCGTATGTTTTGCCCTGTGATGAACATATCCTCATAGCGTGCTGATAAAATCTTAGAAATTTACACAATGCTTCATACTCTGGCAAGCCCCACGTCAAGCTGTCTGTCTGGAGCGCACCGAAGCTTGAACGCCCCACGTTCAAAGATGCCGTCTCTCACGAATTCAAGGAGACGCATGTTGGCGCGTCTTTCGGTCCCTCATGGTCAACACATTGGTTCAAGGTTGTCTTGACCGTCCCAGACAAGATCAAAGATGAAGAACTCGTCGAGCTGCACTGGGATGCTAACAACGAAGGCCTGGTATGGACAGAGGACGGAGTACCGCTTCAAGGCCTGACAGGCGGTGGCGAGCGTGTGGAGTGGATCATCCCCAAAGACTTTCGCGATGGCCAAGAGCACACCATCTACATCGAAATGGCATGCAATGGCATGTTCGGTAATGCCCCGGCTGGGCAAACTAGCATTGCGCCCCCAGATCCGAACAAGTACTTCACGCTGGCCAAGGCTGACATTGTGGCTGTGAACGTCCCTGCCCGCATGCTCTACTTTGATATGTGGGAGCTTGGTGATGCCGCTCGCGAGCTCCCAGAGAACTCGGCTGAGCAGAACCTGGCTCTCGCTACTGCCATGAAGATCATCAACACCTTCCAGGTCAACGATCAAGACTCAATTCTCAAATGCCGAGAGCTCGCAAAGGCCGTCATCGGGCCAGATGTTGATTCTCACCGTGTCTATGAGGTTGGCAAGGACCCTGTCGTTTTTGGCATCGGCCACTGCCATATAGACACATGCTGGCTTTGGCCCTTTGCCGAAACAAAGCGCAAAGTTTGTCGCTCGTGGTCTAGCCAGTGTGACCTGATGGATCGCTATCCGGAGGCGCATTTCGCCTGCTCACAAGCTCAGCAATTCAAATGGCTCAAGCAATACTATCCAAAGGCATTCGATCGGGTCAAGAAGAAGGTAAAGGAGGGACAATTCCATCCTATCGGCGGCAGCTGGGTTGAGCACGACACCAACCTTCCCAGCGGTGAGTCGCTCAGTCGACAGTTCTTCTATGGTCAACGATTCTTCGAGGCTGAGTTCGGCTCTCGCAGCCGGACATTCTGGCTACCTGATACCTTTGGCTACTCGAGCCAGTTGCCACAGCTCTGTCGACTCGCTGGTATGGATCGCTTCATGACCCAGAAGCTGAGCTGGAACAACATCAACAACTTCCCTCACACCACTTTTATGTGGGTGAGTCCAGACGGAAGCCAAGTCATTTGCCACATGCCACCATCCGAAACGTACACTGCAGAAGCCAATTTTGGAGACCTCAAAAGGAGCATCACGCAACACAAGACCATGCAAGTTGATAGTTCTTCATTGCTTGTCTTTGGTAAGGGTGACGGCGGAGGCGGTCCTACTTGGCAGCATTTCGAAAAGCTTCGTCGATGCGCCGGCATCAGCAACACCACCGGCGCCATCCCGAAGCTTAAGCTTGGCCTGACTGTGGACGACTTCTTCGACCGCCTAACGCCCAAGATCAGCGAGTTTCCTACATGGTACGGCGAGCTCTACTTTGAGCTCCACAGAGGAACCTATACCTCCCAGGCCAACAACAAGTACTACAACCGAAGAGCAGAGTTCATGCTGCGGGACATTGAGCAGCTTGCTACTTTTGCCTCCATCAGAAATAAGAGCTACAAATATCCCACAAAGGAGATTGATGATTTGTGGGAGCCTGTACTCCTCTGTCAGTTCCACGACTGCCTGCCTGGAAGCTGCATTGGCATGTGTTACGACGACACCGATAAAGTAAGCTGATTCTGGTCCGTTCTGGGGTTCCCAGTCGCTGTATGCTAATCTACCACTCAGATTTATGCCGAACTCTTCAAAAAGGGCAACAAGCTCCTTGAAGAGCTGTACAGCGTTTCTAATCTTTCCCAAAAGTCGTCAGATTCCGAACACGAGCAAGTTGCCCTCAACACTTTGCCCTGGCATCGAAAGGAGCTTGTCGACTTGTCCGACAGCCAGGTTGCGGTAGCGTGTGGCGACGGCCAGACGCTCACATTGCGTAGTTTCAAGGTGCAGGAAGACAAGCCAGCTGTCTCTGTCACCGAGACCAGCGAAGGCCAATTCGTCCTGGAAAACGACCATCTTCGTGTTGCGGTTCAGGGCGGCTGCATCACTTCACTCTATGACCGGTTAAACGACCGAGAGGTCATCGAGAAAGGAGGGCAGGCCAACAAATTTGTTCTTTTTGACGACATTCCCCTATTTTGGCAAGCCTGGGACGTCGAAGTCTATCATTTGGGTACCCGCAAGCAGCTGAAATATGGAAGCACCAGGATCTACGAAGCCCAGCCTCACCGCGTCACTCTTGTCACTGAGATTCAAATCAGCGAGCAAAGTTCTCTCAAAGCCTACATCAGCCTTTCAGCAGCACTGAAAGGTCAGGCTTCCCAGGTCGACTGCTCTGCCAGCGTTGACTGGCATGAGAACTGCAAATTCCTCAAGGTTGAATTCCCGGTCAACGTAGTAAATACCGAGGCTTCCTACGAAACAGCTTACAGCATCACAAAGCGCCCAACCCACTACAACACGAGCTGGGACATGGCCAAATTTGAAGTGTGCAGCCACAAGTTTGCGGACTTGTCCGAGCACAGCTACGGTGTTTCGATTCTGAACGATGGTAAATACGGGTTTGCTACTGCTGGCAAGCTGATGAGGCTCTCGCTGCTGCGTGCCCCCAAAGCTCCTGATGCACATGCCGATATGGGACACCATACAATTCGTTGGGCTATCCTGCCTCACAAAGGAGCTCTTTCGTCCACAACTGTGAAGGCAGCGTACGCTTTCAACAACCCCCTGAAGGTTGTGTCTAGCACAGGTGTCGGCTCGGAGACTCTCAAGAGCGCCCCCATCAAATTGGTGAGCGACGATGGATTCGATTCGATTGTGCTCGACACTATCAAGCGTGGTCATGATGACGAGGACGTTAGCCGACAGGAAGGTCTTCGAGTCAACAAGGGCCAGAGCATCATTGTACGAGTGTACGAAGCCTTGGGAGGCCAAAGCCGAGCCACCATCAAGTCGACGTTCGACATCACCAAGGTCACCAAGACAAATATTCTGGAAGATGACCTTGAAGACATCCCGACCGAGAATAACCGGTTCTCCATCAAGCTCCGGCCGTTCGAGGTAGCCACATACAAACTCCAGCTCTAGGATGGCGTCGAGTCAAAGTGCGGCTGTCAGGCACTCAGCTTCGTGTTGCCCTATGCTCCTTGAATTCTGGGAGAGATATGATACGGGTTAAATAAACCAAAGTAAAAAAAACTTGAAACATGAGACGGAATAGTATACAGCGATGGATTCGAGCGAAGGAACTTGTCATGATTTTGGACGACGTCGGGAACACCAAGAATGAGCAGGAACAAAACAGGATCAGCTAATCACAATAAAGCGTATTAACACCCTTCATGTTATTTCTTCACCAACTTGCGGATGGTTGGTTGATCCTTTGCCACGAATACATCAATTGCGTAAATGTTTGGAGTATCTATAAGTTTCCCAGTGAAATGTGACCTCAAACGCCTTTGCCTCCAATGAAATGACCAGCGTATAGCCATGGAAGTTGAAAATTCAAAACAGCTTGGCAGAAGGTTAATGGCAAGACCAACGCACAAGCGTACCAAAGCTTCCAAGCACAGTTTTGACAAAATATCCTACAGCATCATGAGAATTCCCCGATGGAATGAGCCCAGTCTACTCGGAGTCCTCGGGCAGCTCTCCGATGACATTCTCTACAAGGTCGATGAGTTCGCCGATGTCGGGACGCTCGGCAGGCTCGACCTTCAGGCACTGCCTGACGACCTCGCGGATGGGCTCGCTGATCTGGACGGCATCGGCGGCGCTCTCCTGGGCCTCGACGGCGGGCCTGGGCCGCATGCTGTTGGTGCGCTTGACGCCGGCGGGGCCCTCGTCGGGGAAGCGCCAGTCGCCGCCGAGAACGCAGAGGCTGAGGGTGCCGCCAGTCTCGTCGGAGCGCATCTCGAAGGGGGACTTGCCGACGAGGCAGGCGTAGAGCGTGCAGCCGAGGGACCAGATGTCCGTCTTGGTGTCGATGACTGAGCCGTTCCGGACGTCGAAGAGTTCTGGGGCTCGGTAGGGCATGGTGGAGTGCTCGGCGGCCGTGTCCTGGATCTGCAGGGCGAGGGATTGCGAGGTGACGGGGATGGGCGACGGGGCGACGGAGCCGAGATCCATAAGTATGGGCGCGGAGCCGGAGTCGTCGATCATGATGTTACCTGCGAAAGGGAGTACAGTTAGCAGACAAGTTTTTTCAGATGTCAATCAATTGGGATGTTGGAGAGAAGCATGGCCATACCCGGCTTGATGTCGCGATGCGCGTAGGACTGTATCTTCCGGCCATCGCTGACCTGATTCTCCGACTCCATCAGGGGACGCTCCTGCTCGCCCTGCTCCTCCTCCTCGGTCCTCTTGCCGCGGGTCCTCCCGGTGGGCTGGTCCTCCTCGCGGCCCATCTCCATCCTCTCGACGGGCGGGCGGTATTCGTGCATGGCGCGCAGGGACTTGCAGACGCCGAGGAAGAGAACCATGAGGCGGCGCTCGGGGAAGCGCGAGTGGTTGACGAGGTTGGCGTTGATCATGTCCTGCAGGTTGCCGCGGCGGAAGTAGGGCAGCAGGATGTAGACCGTCTTGGTGGACTCGTCGGCGCCTCGCTCGGTGGCAACGGAGTGGTCGTAGGCGGATATGATGGTGGGGACGTGTGCGAAGAGGCGGTAGGCGTCGACCTCGCGCATGGCCTGCTGGACGGACTCGGCGCCAAAGGGGCAGCGGATCTTCTTGAGTGCGAAGAGCTCATGGGTGGCGGTGTCCTCGACGAGGTAGACGTAGGAGAAGCCGCCCTGTGATTGAATGGTTAGAGAAGATGGTCGCTCGACGCGCAAGGGATCCAATCCGGGTTGGTTAACGCACCTCGCCCAGTAGCCGCAGGATCTTGAAGCTGCGGTTGTTGATCTTGAGGGTGGGCGAGCCCGGGAAGCAGTTGAGACAGTTCCCGAAGGAGTAGAACAGGTCGAGGAAGATCTGCGCCATCGCGGCGGTGAGTAGAAGGCGAAGAAGCGAGGAGGGCGGTAGGGAGGTTGAAATGCCAATTGGCGATGGAGGAAACGATGCGAAGGAGCTCGAATGGCTAGTCCGGGGAGAATGGATGAAGCACTGCGGTCGCCGCGCAGCAATTGGCAACGGGTTTGACGGAGATATTATGGCCAGTACGAAGCTGGGCTTTGGATTGACGTGATGTCGGTCTTCGTATTGGGCCTCGCTATCCTCGCGGGAGGCCAGGCGGATGTAAGTTTCGGGGGTGATGAAGGGAAGAAGTTGTATCAGCTTGAGGCTGATGTACCAAGGTAGTAAGTAGGCCCGCCACGCTGTAAGTGAGATGCCGTTTGTCCTGGCGACCACGCTACCTTACCAAACTGAAGGTAAAGGCACGCTAATTGCCGTACCGTTTTGAGGAGGAGGGGGGGGGAAGGGGAGGTGCCTTAGCTTGAGGTACTGTAGGTAAGGTACCTCTGTACCTTGGGCTTGTTGGCCAAGGGTTCCGGGAGGCTGCCACGTCACGCTAATGAGCCACAAGTTCCTGGAACCAGGGAATGGAGCTCGCGATGCGCGTCCCTCGGGACGAGACAAGAGCCCGTTGACTGGCTCGACTCCACTCCCGCTGGGCTCTCCAGGCGCATTCCCAAACGAACCCGAGACACTATGTTAGCCCTCGAAATGAAAAACGTGATATGCCTGCTGTGACTTTTTTTCCTTTCTTTTTTCTTATTCTGCTCATTAATACATTGCATTGCGATCTATATCCATGGAGGGGTTCTGATTTGAGCTACAACTGTTATATGGTGCCGGTAGCCATGTTGGCCCAACCTTAGAACACCCGCCTCATGCATTTCTAGACCCCTAAGATCTTTTTCTTCTGTTCCAGTCTCCTCTTCGTTCATATCGGGCAGCCCTGGTAGCAGTGCATTAAAATAAAATAAAAATATGTATACACATCGTAATCAATTTCGCAGAGTAAGTTGCTTGTCGGTGGAAATGAGTTGCGAGGCTCAGACTAATGTATACATCAGAAGTCTGCAGTAACTCCTATAAAGACCTTGGGGAAACACCATTCACAGATCAACTCAAAGTGCCAGCGTCGATGGAGTACAAGAGGGAATCCGTACATTATTTATTCCTGGTGCTGCTCTTCTACTTTTCCTCGGCTTTGCGTCCACTATTTCTTACATTTTTAGGTGTAAATTTACCGTGAACGCCGCACGACGAACTTATTTCGACCTCGAGTTTTTGAGCTACTTGAACCACCCCATCTGAGTGATTGGAGCCGTCGGAATAGCTAATCTTCACTTCCCACAATGGATCCCATGGCACACACTGTTCCTTGAAAAGCAATGAACCCCTGCAGTCCGTCGTCTTTTTTTTCTTCTCTCATTGCATTGAACATATTGTAGCCTCTTCAGCCCCAGGTGTCGCCCAAGACCGAAAGGAACCCCTCCGTCCCTTCGCCAGCCATGGCCTCCCACCAGAGGCGGCACCGCGCCCTGCCCAAGGAGCTCATGGAGCTCCAGCTCGGCCAGGTCGACCTGCTCATGGCCATGTACGCCTCCGACAACGCCGCCTCGGTCGATGACGCCTCGCTGAAGCTGCTGGATCGGCTGCGGTGCTGGTGCGAGGGCGATGAGGACGCCGCCCCGGAGATCGTCGACCCGGCCATATCGGTGCTCCTCACCCTCGATCTCGCGGACGCAGACGGCGCCTCCCCCGGCAGAGGCGAGTTGCTGGAGCTTGAGCTCTCCGTGCCGGTCGTGCAGGATCCCGAAGCTGCGCTTGAAGACGCAGACGCAGACACACCCACGGAACCACCGCAGGTCAAGGTCAGGGTGCGGCAGCCGCCGTGGATGAGCAGGGCAGAAGCCGCCTCGCTGACGGCCGACATGCCCCACGAGGATATGCTCACCACGATCGAGCTCGTCAGGGACGCCGCCTCCCGTCACCTGTCCAGCTCGCGGGACACTGGCCCCGCGACCTCGGCCTCGGCCGAGTCGTCCAGGTACGCCGGGGAACCGACGATCCGGGTCTGGTTCTACTTCCCCTCCATCAGCACGCGCTCCAAGCGCGACGACATCATCAACTACGCCCCGGGCTATGGCCTGACCGGCTTCCTGCTCGCCGGGAAGCCTGGCATCCTCTGCCTCGAGGGAGGCTCTCGGGCCATTGACGACTATATGAAGTTCATCAAGACGGAGAGCTGGGGTGACATCCCTCCCCAGCACAAGAAGGTCAGCGAGCGCTACCGGGAGACCGTCCCGGACTTGACGCGCGCCTTTGCCGGCATGCAGGAGATTACAGACATGGTAGGCGAAAGGCGGGGGGAGAGGGCCAATAGGGGCGATATGAAAGCGTTCGAAGCCTGGCTGAATGAGAATGGACTCGGGGAAGCATTTGGTAAGATCCTTGTATAAAGTGTCGGTAGATACTACGACAGATCCACTAGGGTACATTAAGATTTTGTCTTGTTTTTGCCTCTGCCTTTCTTTCCTGTTTCTTTCTCCTCTGCTCCGAGAACCTCACGTGAGTGTTCGACGATGCCCCTCCGCCCATCCCGCGGCATATGCTCAACTCAAACGAGGCCTTGGTGCAATCTAATACTCGCACCATCCAATGTCAACAGAACAGCTTGGGCCATAGGCGTACAATGCCTTTGGTGCAGCAGAATCTTTCGACACTCTTCTAACCGTAGCAATCCTTCCTCCACCGCAGCTTTGCCGCAAAACACCATGCTGACCTCCCAGAGAGGACGCTTCTAATAGTACAACAATGAAGGAAAAAGAGAGAAAAAATCTTGAGTATCCGCTTACATTGTGCCACAATCGTCCCACATCGGTGTAGATCCGCCACGGAGAGTCAATACAAGTGGAAAGGAAGATTCCATAACGCTAATCAGCAACACATCAACGTACTAAGCCAAGAAAGGAGAAACTTCAATAACCCGCCTCTCGGCATCTTAGGAGAGCAGATTCCGCAGCGAGGGACTAGCACTGGCCCCACTGGTTGGTCGGGTGTTCTCTGAAGCGCGCGAGGCCACTGTGCCTGTAGGTACTGGAGCGTCCCTGGCAGGTGGTGGTCCATTCCTTGACCCTGGCGGGCTTCCATGTGGGCCTGCATAAGCTGGCCTTTGGGTGTGAATGCCATGGGCATATGCATCAGGGCGCGGCGGTGGGACACCATTGGGGAGCCCATGCGGTGGTGCTCCCTGTCCCTGTACACCATAATGAGGCGGGACATATGGTGCTGGCGGGACTGGTCCGTTCAATCGTCGGGGGGATGAAGGTATTCCGTTGACATAGGGCTGGGTTGGCGGCGATTGCTGATGAGGGGCCAGGCCGGGCCCTACTGGTGAAGGGCCTGCCATTGCAGGTGGTCGGAGTGAGGTGAGACCGGTGACTGGAGGGCCATTTGGTGGGGGCCCGTTCAGTAGTCGAGGCGGAGAACCGTGTTGACTGCCGGGTCGATGGCCCCAATCACCATACGGTGGTCGAGTAGACAGTGCGGTTGGGCCGTATGGTTGCGCTACCGGAGCCGGTCGAGGCGCCATGGTGTGTGACGCGCCCGGAGGAGCTACCTGCACTGGGGCGGCTGCAGCAAGATGCGGTGCATGCTGAGGCCATGCGTGCCCGGGCGGCCGTCCATCTCTGGGTCCTTCCCGATAGTCAGATAGGGGTGGCAGTGATGGGCTCTGATGAGCTGATGCCGGCATTGCCAAATTTTGATCTGGTGCCGTGGGTCGTGGTCCTTCTTGAGTCGCATTCGCAGGCCAGGGGCGATGCACATGTGGTTGAGGAGCTCGTTGTGTCTTCTTGCACTTATGGCACTGGAATTTTCTCTGTTCCACAAATTTCTGTGCCTCTGAGCCGATTGCCCCGTGGTGACCATTCGTAAGCTCACGCGTTTGCGTGTTGTCAACGGGCCACCACTTGGCGCTGACGTCAATGCCACAGGTGATGCATACCTTTTCACCTGGTCGCTGTGCATTCGAGGCTCTGTCTGCGTCGTCCGCGTTATGTGTTGGTGCAGCCGTCCCGTTAGCTACCGTAGTAGCGGCTGCCGGTCCTGTTGACGGTGCTGCGACGGCCGGCGATTTGACATGTCCATTGTGTAGCGGCACACCTGACATCTTCGCCGCCATCATCATGAGGTTGGCTTTCCGGACTGTGCCAGTCAGCGTGAGGTCGGCCTGCTTGTAGTTTTGCACAAAAAGCTGTAACGCATTCAATCCTGAATCGTTGACCACATCGTGCATTTGGTGGGTAACGGATTTGGTGGGTACATGGTCTTTACACCAAATGGCGGCGGACATGGTCCCGCTCTCGCCGTTCAAAGTCACGATGTTGAATTGATCCCGCCTGGAACTCTTCACCGGCGTAACATCGAAACCGAGGACATGGCCCTGCTGTCGGGCGCATTCAACATGATCTGTGCAAATGTGAGTAACAGGGACCGCTCGATAAATCTCGGCAGACTTACATGGGACGCGACATTGATGGCAATACACGCATGCACCTTCCTTTTTCTGACAGATCTGGCAGATTTCGTCGTACCGCGACCGAGGGATGGAAGGGATGCCTTCAGAGGGTTCCATCACCTTGGCGTTGCCGAATTTGACTTCCGGCGTCCAGACTGCACAAGTTACGTGCACCCAATTGTTATCCGCGGTTCGCTTGAGCGGTTCTCGGGGGTTCACCGGACGGTTCATATCCTCTTGCTTCTTGCGGAAGTAGTCAGCCGCTTTCCGGGCCTGCTGAACCTCCAACTTTTCCCTCTCGCGATCCTTCTCCGACATCTTCTTCTTGTGATGTGTGAGTTTTGGCTGCTCGATGAAGTCATGCTCGGTATGCTCTACAGGACATAGAACACATTTGTAATGCTGCGAATGCGTCAGCAAAGTCTCATTGGGCAAATGTGGGATAACTTACAATGGAAACCTGCGGACTTTTATCGTTAGAACACATTTCACAGGTCCATTTCGCTTGGTTTCGGCTGTCCATAACTCCGTAACAGTTGCGGTGCACCGTCAGTCGGCATTCTCGGCACGACAAATGTTGATCTCCAAGAGGCTCCATCTGGTTGCAGATAGCACACGGTAGCATGCGTGGCTTTGGCATTTCCGGGACGTTGGGAGTTGCCTCCAGTGACTTCTCTTTCCTCTTGGATACCGTAGCACCAGAGGCACTTCCAGCATCTGAAGAACCATTGTCCGGCTCCTTCTCTGGAGCTCCTTTGAGTTTTTTCCTGGGCGGTTCCTGAAGGGTCGGGGTAGATGTGCTTGCGGGCGTTGAGGCTCGATCGGGTGTCATCAATCCCATCTCTTGAGCAGCCTGTAATTCCTTGAGAAGTTCCTCGTCCTGTTTACGCCTCCAAGCCCGCCCGGATTGTGTAAGCTTCTTGGAAACTTCCTCAATGTCCTCCCACCGGATGGCGTAGCGCCTCCAAAGTTCTGCACAGCGCCGGCAGAGTGCAACCACGTATTGGTTGCCCTTTTCCTTGCTGTTGGCCTTGGCACCGTTCTCGTTGATGAGGCTTTGCGCGGAATTCGGAGCACGCCTCCACTGTCTGGAGTGTGTAGTGGAACAGAACTGACAAATAAAAGATCGCTTTTTCTCGACAGCTTTCATGGTATCGAAGGCAGAATCGTCATCGTTGTCGGCGACATCATCGGCAAACTTGGTTGCCGCTGCCTCAGCTCTTTTGGCTTCTCTCTTCCCCTTTCGACCAGGAGCAGCGCCCCATACTTGTTTGCCGCGGTCGGTTTTCTTCCAGGTATAATAGTATCGCACCACCTCGCCAGGGCTCAGAGTTTTGACGTGTTTCATGACCAAATGTAGTTCAGAGCCATATTTAGAAATCGCTTCTTCGAACTTCTTCTGTTCGGTTGGCAACAAACTTGGCTCTTTGAAAATTATGCGATCAGTCTCTGATAGGCTCTCAAGAGCGCTCGTGGGCTGGAACTTGTTTCGACAAAGCGTTTCCATGGCAATGTCCTGCAGGTTCGTGGACCGCTCTGGCACGTTCAATTTCTTCCACATGTCTTTAGCGCTAGACATGTAATCGTTTATTTGCTCCGAAGAAATTGCCTCTGGCGCCGGCGGCTTCCAGAGGAGTGTTGCCGTGCAATTGGGATCAGATTCGTCGTAATCTTCGCCACGGGCGACATAACCTGGTGGCTGGTCTTGGACCCACGGTGGCCGCTGACCTCGACGAGCTTTCTCTGCCTCTTGCGCTGCTAGAGCCTCTTTTGACAGTTTGGGCTCCTTTTTCCCACCTCGCTTGGTCTCAAGTGGTTTTACGTACTGGACAGGTTGACCAGGCCAAGGGCCGACAGCAGCCTGATGCCTGGGCCCTATGCGGGTGCTAGCGCGGGGGTAGATTCGATCATCGTAATCAAGCGCATCCTCCGGTTTACAGTGCATGCCTAGGTAACGATACGGCCAAAGGCTGGCCTGGTAAATCTGCTCCGCCGTGCCTTGGTGGTGATTGTGGTCGTCCTCGGACGGGCTGGTCCGGCCAGTATTAGCGCCATGGCCATCGTCCTCCTCCTCGTCGAGAAGCTCGTCCTCTTCAACTTCATCGCCGTGGGGATCGACAACATTGGGAGTGTGTCGGGCCTCGAGCTTGCGCTCTTGTGCCCGACTGCAAGCTGCACACGACCACGCAAAGCCTCGCGAAGGTTTCTTGAGCAACGGCGGCCGGACACAGTTCATATGATAGGTATTGTGACAGACGGCACAATCAACCGAGTCATTGCTGCATCGTGTGTGCGACGGTTAGCCAGGTTCACTTCACACATGGGGGCTGCCGACCAGCAGAGTGGTTTGGCACCGAATTAGAAATCCAAGTAGTAAGCACCAATTGGAGGGCTGATGATGGTTGGTGTGGGGGGGATGCATGGTGTGGGGTGGGGTGGGGCGTGCTTTTAGAAATTTGTGGAACAAGAAGGGAAGAAAAAGGAAGTGGTAAAAAATGAGGGACCTGGAAAAAAAGGTCGGGACAGTGGACGAGGCGAAAGAAGAAAGCGGCGTACCTGGCGCAGTAATTGCTGCATCTCTTGCAGAGCTTAACGGCGCTAGTGAGCTCCTTGCCACGCCCCTGCTCAACCAAAACGTACTTCCAGCGCTCGTCCAACACCTTCTTGACCTTTTCGGGTACGTTGACAATGGCCGTCGTAGGGATTAAATCGTAATTCTTCTGGATGTAGCGGTCGTATAGTTTTTCGAACCAGAAGCTATCCGGCGTCTTGCGATACTCATCCATGCTTGGAATCTCAACACGGTGCCGAATATGGCATTTGCCGCGTAGAGCTGTCAGGGGGCTAATGTCAGAGTGCATCGTTGCAAAAACCATGCGCGTGTCGGGAGCTTTCCGCCCAATGTCCTTGGGTCGGTAGTACCAGTTGATACGCACGGCGTCCACAGGTCTCGCGCTGTCATTTTGGATGTGCAGGAATTCCATGATGCGGCCCAGATAGTAAGGCTCTCCTGGTGGCTCGCACACGAGGTACACATGATCTGCGATTTGGGTTAGTCCGGCCATTTCTGCTAAAATTGCGGATCTCACCCGTGGTGCTACCACTTACCATTCGGTTCCAGCACCGTGCCATCGTCGGCCACCATCCGCCCATTTTCAGGGCGGGCTTTGCAGTTGTCAAATGTGAGCATGTTTGACTCGGGCCACGCTGTTCCTGTGTTTTGCGCCGCATTTCCCGCTTTCTTGGTCGACGCGGTACCGCCACCACCTTGCTGGCCTGCCGCCTTGCGCTTCCGGGATGGCTGCACCGCGCCGGACGCCGCCTGTGTCGCCTGCGACGCATTGGTCGCACCACCGCCAGCATTCTGCTCCTTGGATCCATTTTGCGACGGCGGTCCAGGTTTGGCATCATCTGGTACTGGTTTGCGCGTGTTGGTGTTGCCACGCACTGCGTCGCTGTTGCCGCTTGCGCCCGACTGTCGCGATGTCTTCTTGGGCTCACTGTCCTTCTTGTCGTGGTAATAATCATACACGTCTGCGTCTATGTCCTTGTCCTCGGCATAGTTGGGACGAGGATTGCCGGTCCTATTCCGGGAACGAGTCCCATAGGGAGTGCCTGTGTCAAGCCCGGCGTCCTTGTCCCCATCATCTGGGCCTGTGGTAGTGCTCATTTGCTCACGCGCCGACTGCCCGTTGGGCTCAGCATGCGATGAATCCTGTGGTGAGTGTCAGACGCGAAGACGTGAGGAAGAGCGAAATTGGGTGTAAGCTGGCGAGTGGGAATTTTGAGGGAGCAATCGATAATTCAGCGAAAACATGCAAGGACGGGGCAAGATAGACGTACATTTTGCTGTGCCATGGCACCAACAAATCAGTCAGTCGCGCCGCGGTGAGATGAGGTAGGTGGTGTGTCGAGGCATGCCCATATGTAACCAGGTGGAACAGACGGGCAGCTCGGGGGACTTTGGGTGAAATGTTGGAATTGAAGTGTCGGTTCGCGTCACTGAAACTGAAACGAGATCGACTTCCCGAAGATTCAAGATGAGTGAAGGCGATGAGAAGAAGGGTCCGGAGACGTGAAGAGTGGGAACAAAGGTTGGAGGAAGAAGAAGTGCGTATGAGACCAGGCGCCGGGCGAAGAAGAAACGTTCTGGTTCTGGCACTGGCACTTGCACTGGCACCCCCGAGGCGGGCGCTGGTACCGGGGCAGGGGTGCGGCCCACCCTAGGCGCCAAGGTACTGGCAGAGTACACGCTAGCAGATGACAACACACCGCACTGCGCGCCACAGTGGCAGCCGCCTCGATCTGCGTTGCGGGAAACTTTATATGAACTTGGGTGCACCATGCTAATGCCACCATCCCGGCCACCAGCGGTCCCTCGCGGGATGGCCTAGAGGTGTCGACTCCATGCATGGCCCATTAAGTGCCTTGCCTCACAGCTAAGGTACCTTACCTTTGCCTTGCTTTGCCTTTAACTCTGACCTGACCTTACCTTTCCTTTGCCTCACCGGCTACCAGTGAAAAGGTATTATCTCAACACAATTGGGGTGGTAGATCTGCGAGTGCGTCTCCGGCACCCACACCACAAGCTCTCGAGTTTAACCTCATCCACGCGCCTCGCGAGCGGCTTGCCAGACCTGATTTTGGCCCTGGCACTATCTTGCTGTGTCAAAAGTACCCGATTGTCTCATGAAATGCTGCCTTCAAGGATATTTCGTTCACTTCTCCTGGAACCAACCCAACTTCGCCTGCGCCAAAACCAAGTCCCGCGCTATGTGCCGCCTAGCGAAACCTCCGCTCCATGGGGACATCCTCAGGTGTGTGTTGCGGCTTAACGGCGGGGTTCGCGAAGACGATGTGGTTTGGCACAGGTGTCACAAAACATGACCGACCATCAAGAAACCAGAGCAGGTCGAGGGGCAGCTGTGCAAGGCGATTGACAATCACACTGAGTAGGCGAGCGGAGCAGGGGAGGCGCCATACGCCACTGCGTGTGAGTGGATGAGGATCTAAGGAGCAATCCATACCTTACGACATGACGATTCGAACAAGTCTCCTGTGTCTCCGCTCGTCATCCCCATTGGCTGGTGGGCCCCCCTTCACTTCCAGTAATTACATCCACAACCTCCCCATGCAGCATATCGGCATTAAATAAATACTTTGAGCCGTACGAGATGGCCTGCTTGGGCCTGCACAGTCTGAACTCTTCCGCTCGAGACTTGGAGCCAGCGCGACGAAGATTTTAGCATGCGCTCATAACACTTTCAATGTCTTCATTGGATCGACCAAAGCCAGCACAGCACACATGACTGGTGGGCTTGGTTGCGATTGCAAATCGCGTCGGGGGAGTAAGACAGGCCTGGTCGCCCACGCCTTATGTAGCTGTTAAGGACGCAGTTAACTTGGAACGAAATAGCAGCTTGAGTGCTCGTAAGTAGCGCATCTCGTGTAGAGAACATTCGGTGAAGCTGCTCGCCAGCACTAGAGCACCCGAAGCCTTACCCTTTGACGGCCTGGCTTATCGCTTTGCCATTTCATTTTCGACTGTTTCTTTCCTTTTGCCAGGTTCTGTCTTGACTTTACTTGCTCAAGCGATGTACCGATCACGTCAGGCGGCAGCCTGGATGGCTTACTTCTACAAACATAACTTAGGTAGGCGTCGTCAAGATAAAGTTGATCCCGTGGCATCCCATTCGCATCCTCCGAGTTCAATCACGGCACCAACATACGGCACCAACCCACACAGTTTCGCGGATCATCTTTGTGTTGTGCGGTGAGAGCTCACTTGTATCGAGGGAAGGCGACTGAGTGTGTCCAGGCAACCATCAGTGGTAAGCACGGCCGGATTACCTGGGATTCTATTATGAAGAAATAGCGACAACGCTACCACAGTCTCAATCGGTAAGCAAATGAATAGAGACCGTAACCCTTCATTCTCTAGCATTGTTGGCAGGAAGATGTGTGAAAAAGAAAGAGAAATTCCATGAGATCTTCCTGAAAGGGTTCGAATTGTACAGCATTGAAATAGCGGCGGGCTGTCCCATTCAGTGGTGATTTCATTCGTAAATTTTAGCTATGTCGCTCTGTTTGTATGTCGCTTGAGTACCTACCCTCGGACACTGAACGCTTCAAGTATTCGGCGGGATTTTGTTTGAGAAATAACTTTGTCGCTCCACACGGCCAGGTAGGGGGCGTGTGATGCACGGTGGCATGCATCCAATTCGTTGCTGATGGAGCCGATCTCACCCTCCAAATAGTAATTGCAGACATGACTCTAGTGATGTCTCAGTCACCCACATTGACATTGCAAGTGACTCTTCGTAGCTTTCTCTCTTCCCGTCCAAATCGTGGTGGATATGGAACGCAAGCGCCAGCTACCCAGGCGAGTTGGGTCGATCCCATGTGTCTGGGACTGCAAATGATTTTCGCACGATCTAACGGTTCACTAGTCTGTCGGGCCACTGTTGATTGGCTCCCTTTAGTGCATCCAGGTGAGGTCGCCAAGAGATAAATAACGCCAATGCAGGAAGCTCTCGGACTTCTTCCCCTATTCCCGGTGTAAGGTATGGGATAACCCCCAAAAAGAAAAAAGAAAAAAGGGAGCAATCTTTAGGTCTGTTCGTTGCTTAACGTACCCAAGGTAGCATCTGACGTACTTGCTGTACAGTAGGCGATGGTAGCAATGACCCGCCTAAACCGTTATCCTCCGACGAAAGGATAAACTCAGGCCGCTTTGCCCTGCTAGTGGGCTCCCTCAGGTCTTTGAGTCTCAGGTGTGCAATGCCCGCTGGGGTACGGCCGGCTGGCCATAGCGGATTACACCTCTCAGGAGATGTGCCCAAATCACAGACCGAAAACGGCCTTTAAACCCAGTCATATAGTTGTGTGCTGGGTTACATGGTTCTTGGCTTTTTCTTGGAAACATTGGACCAGCTTGAGGGGTGCTGACATGGTGAAAATGGTTTCTACGAGCGTTTGAGCATTTTATAATCAAGCCGACCAGCGGTGGCGAGCCGTAGTATAACGCCCCTTTTGCACCTCTATCTCCCCATAACCCAGTTGTCAACGGAGGTAGATGAGCATTCTTCTAGTGCGAGACTTTTCATTGCATTTTCGTCAGCGTCCCACTACGGGCCCCTTTGCCTTCTAGGTACCTAGTAGAGGCACCTGCACTTCGTGATGCACACATGGTCAAAAGAGCAGGTATTATAGGGCATCCACTCACCTACCTACTTTAGATCGGGTTTTCTACGATCGGCGTTTACAAGCTTTGGTTACCAGATATCTGCAAGGGAATGGCCAAGACTCTGAAAAGTAGTACTTTCGAGAACCGAATAATGAAGAGGGGTGTTTCCGCAGAAGCTCAGCAGAGGGGAAAAAGTAAATATGCGCGGTCCCAGTATCGACCTGGCAAGGTGCCTGGTGGTTGGCTCAGATGTACGCTAACCTTTGGAGTGCATGGTGACCGATCCAACCCAACGGAAATGCCGGGATGCCACGGGGCCACACACTTTGGGCTTCACCCGTCCCCATCAAAACGCGCAGAGAATCTGGCTGACGAATGTAATAATAAATTTCTTTACCAGCAAGATGGCGTGTCACACTCGCACTTCGGACGCGAGATGTCCAGAGCAGAGCACTTTTCGAGGCCACCCGTCTCAGTGAGTTGTCGGGAAAATATCAGTCAACTCGCGGCTATCATAACCCAGCATGCACAATGCAACAATTGAGTACCATAGTTGACATGCTCTTTGCTCAGGGAGGCATCAATCAGGTCACTATGGTTGTAAATTCGCAGCCCTCCTTCCCTCTGGCTTCTGTACCCTTCAAACCCTCCATGGTAGGTGGATGCAAAGGAATAAGTACAGCCTTGACCAACCATTAGGTACTGTAAATATCAAGAGTCGCCTACACAATTCAAGTCTGACATGGCACCAGTCACGCAATGATACGGACCCTTGATAGTGGCCTCACTAGAAGTGATGTTGCCAAAAGAATGAAAATTGATTGTCATGGACAGACGTTCGCAGGAATGATACAGGGATAGTCGCGAGCCAATCAACAAGGGTGGGGCGACCCATCCAGCGAGCCCTTGCAGGTTCGGCCTGCAGCTGGAAGACTGATGCCAGGAACACCCCGCGTTCTAGTGGTGTCTCGACTAGCATCCTGTGGCTGAGGTATTAGTACAGTCTCCCTGCGCTTACCTTGGTCACTAACCACTAAGGTAAGCCTGATAAGGTACTTGATGTGCCTCAGGTCAAGTCCAGTGAAACCGAAAAACCGCCCCTCACGTGCCTTCGTGTTCCCCCACGAAACACTTAACGCGATTGAGGCTCCGCAAACGCGATCAGCATTTCCTGCCTATCTAATATATGGACCGCTCTCACAGAATCGTCAACGTCTTTCTGCATCGAGTCTGCGCAAGGACGGCAAGATACGTTGTAGCGGATACGGGAAAAGAGAGCATAAACAGATGCAGCACTGCGTCTAAGCAGATCTTTGCTCTCTCATCTCGAGCCGTCTGATAGAAGCTCCAGTCTACATTCATGCTGCAACCTCACATGGCTCATGATGAAGGGCATGCATGGCGTCTTTCACAAGACGAGCATGCAAGTCGCCCAAGAAAAAGCTGCCGCCGCCCATACCCATTCTGCCCCGATCACTGGCCAAAAGAGACCGTGGTCGAATCAAGACGGTGACGCAACTCTAGATTTCGTCGGATCTAAGCGTGGTTCGCAGATACAGAGAACCATCAGTCTTCCCAGTGGTGTCGCGCGTCTATTACCTAGCAAGATTGTATCTGCATCCGAAGCCTCTGATGTCTCAGAATACTCCCAGAGAGTACTCGTGCCTGCAACTCCCTCTGCTACTCAAGATCCTGAGCTACTTTTATCCCATCCAATCTACCAGCTTCCGTACCGGTTGGTTCAAAATTTCGCTTCGCTGGGAATTCGGCAAATATACCCTTGGCAGAAGAGCTGTCTCAAAGGACCTGGCCTGCTAGATGGCACGTCGAACCTCGTGTATTGCGCTCCCACGGGCGGCGGCAAGTCTCTTGTTGCAGACAGTAAGCGAGTGATGCATTGTAACATATCGTGGAACTGCTAATGCTTTCCAGTACTTATGCTGAAAAAGGTTCTTGCTGAACATGATACAAAGGCGCTGCTGGTTTTGCCCTACGTTGCTTTGGTCCAGGAGAAGGTCCGATGGTTACGAGCAGTGGTTGAGGGTTTGACACCCCCGGACAATCCTTCAGACTCGGACGAAAACAGACGCCTATGGAGGCGACGAGCCGATGAAAAAACAATAAGAGTCGTCGGTTTTTTCGGTGGTGGTAAAATTCGCGCAACCTGGGCCGACTTTGATATTGGCGTTTGCACGATTGAAAAAGTATGCCTGGACTCCGTTCGCTAATAGGCTTTGCGGTTTGCTGATATGTTGGCAGGCAAACGCTATGGTAAACAATGCCATTGATGATTGCACTATCTCCAACTTGAAAAGTGTGGTCTTGGATGAGTTGCATATGATTGATGATGCCCACCGTGGCTATCTTATGGAGTTTGTAGGGACAAAGTTGCTCAGCCTAGAAGACCCCGTGCAAATTGTCGGCATGAGTGCGACCCTACCGGTAAGTGACAATCGTACAGGCCATTCGGCGTCAGCTGAGCAAAATTCCAGAATATGCAACTACTCGCACAATGGCTCCAGGGGCATTCCTACGAAACACGGTATCGGCCGGTGCCCATCAAGGAGCATCTGGTGCACGATGGCAACATTTATCCCTCCGAGTTGACATACAGTCTTGCCAAGATGCCCTCACAATTAAGCCAAATTAAATCATCTTTGGACAGGGCATGTCCTTCGAGAAGGATTACGTCTTCTATTCATAAAGAGTTGGCAGATCCGGTGCTCAACGCTGTCATTTCTCTGGCATATGAGACTGCGCGGTCTGGCTACGGCGTCTTGGTCTTTGCGGGTAGTCGCAATTTGTGCGAGTCAGATGCTCGACTACTAAGTCGTGTCATGCCTGATGTCAATGAGCTCGACCCGACTATGGCAGACAGGAGACTCGACCTATTAAGTGATTTACGAAGTCTGAGCATGGGTATGGACCCAGTACTGGAGGAGACAGTCCCTTATGGCGTCGCCTTTCACCGTAAGCTATGAGAAATATGCCACCCACATGACACTAGCTAACAAGAACGTAGATGTAGGTTCTTATGCACAACACAGTTAACTAAGCTAATTTTTAGGCTGGCTTGACAAGCGAAGAAAGGGAACTTATCGCAACAGCATACGACAAAGGAACCCTGTTGATATGTGTTGCTACCTGCAGTCTGGCCGCTGGCATCAATCTGTAAGTGGACCCAGCTTCAGGCTTTCGGTCAAGACTAAGTGATGCAGTCCGGCGCGGAGGGTTATCCTGCATAATGCCCGGATGGGCCGAGAAATGGTTGGACCGTCTATGCTGCGGCAGATGAGAGGTCGGGCTGGCAGACGAGGCAGAACGCCCATAGGCGAGACCTTCCTTTGCTGCCGCGACAATGACTTAGAACAAGTCCTGGAGCTCATGCACGCGGAACTGCCGAACGTCTCGAGCTGCCTCGGACTTGACAACAGGCGCTTTCAACGGTATTATAGTCCTGTGCCTTCCCCGGGCATCGCGAAGATTCTAACGATCCAAAGGGCTACCTTAGAAGTTATTGCCATTCGTTTGGCAACCAGTCTTGAATCAATTGAGGAGTATTTCTCCAAGACGCTGCTGACTTACACAGAGAGTGCGGACATTTCCCAGAAAATCACTTCCAGTCTCGACGAGCTGCTAGCCATGGGTTTAGTTCAGCGTGATTCCTTCCACAATTACGAGCCGACCCAGCTCGGTAAGGCCGTCGTGGCCTCCGCATTAGATCCCGACGATGGCATGTTCATTTATCAAGAGCTAAGTCGGACTTTGAAAGCATTCGTTATGGATGGAGATATGCACATACTCTATACCTTTACGCCTATTCAAGACTTTGGGGTCAATGTGAACTGGCAGATATTCCGGGATGAGATGCAACTACTTGACGACAGTGGCATTCGAGTTCTTGGGTTTCTTGGGATTAAGCCGACAATAGTGATGAAGTTGTAAGTCAGGTCAGTGCTATGCTACGCGCTTAGGTACACTAACACAATCAAAGGGCCCAAGGTGCTAGCTTCAGTGACTTGCCGAAGGTTGATCGAGAGATATCGCGTGTGTATCGGCGATTTTACATGGCACTCCAACTACGGGACCTATGCAACGAAATGCCAATACACACAGTAGCACGAAAGTATGATGTGCCCCGTGGCATCGTTCAGAACTTGTCCCAAACGTGTCAAGGCTTCGCAGCTGGGATGATTAAATTCTGCGAGCAGATGGGATGGGGGTAATTTGTCCTACCTATTGTCGCCAGACAGTGGCCGATCTCAACACAGTACCGTACTGATTCAGGAAAATAGTGTTATGTCGGCTGCTCTTGATCATTTCTCTGAAAGATTGATGGCTGGCGCGAGGGCTGACCTACTTTGTTTAACAAAAATTCCTTTCATCAAGAGCCGAACAGCGTGGGTCATCTATCCCAGAGAATGCACACAATGCAGTAGTGTACAGTGTTGTACAGTCCCAGCTAAAACCATTGGCAGCCGAGTGTTTTGGGAGAACGGTTTTCGCACGGTTGCGTCTCTGGCAAACGCCACTGCAAAAGAGTTGCTCCCCATCCTAATGCAGGTGTGTGAAACTGGCCTGATTGCCGTGGCTGTCCACAGCTAACGAGCGCTTAGGCTCAACCGAATAAGCTGCGACTAAAGAGCAAGGACGGCGAAAAGCTTGAGGAAAAACTACTTGCTAAAGCTGATGTGATTTTAGCATCCGCGAATAGACTGTGGCGTAAGTTCAAGGTCTGCTCTCTCAAATTCGCGTGGCGCTGACAATAAGGGTAGAAATACAAATGCAAGAAGAGCTCGAATGAATACAAGCATCTACTTCGTGGTGAAGGTCCGGGATGATAGGCAATGCTAAATACTGAAGGATGCATGGATGTTATGCCCTCCTTCTCTTCCTTCACCCTTCGCGCTCATCACGATGCTAAAGGTGTTTGAAAACCGTTGTTCACCTTTTATTGGAAAGATTGCCATCACCACCCCCCCCCCCCCAGTTTCTTCCCGGCGAAAGTCACAGTCTTAGTGATTCAGGAAGCAGGTCCTAAAATCCAACCTGTTTGCCAAAGCCGTGCCCCTTGCTGGGGGTGGGATCCTTTACTCTGAGGGGCGTTTAATGGAAATCTCATCGAAGCTCTCGTCGCGAGGATCGTAGTACGTACAGCACGAATATGATACAGTACAATCCTATACGGTACAGTGCGCTACTCATTCAGAAGAAAGAAGTTAAAGTAGAGGAACGCAAAATGTGGCAGAATGGCTACGGCTGTTTTGTCCTGTTTAACAAGCACCAATCGCGTGTGGACACGGCCGGGATAAGCGCCGTCCTCTTTGATGCGCATCTGCGGTCTACTTTGGTTGGTTGTCCGTCGTACAAGGCGTGCTGGGCGAGCATGGATGCCTGGACAAAGGACTTGGGGCAATGCGTTTGACATGCATCCCTACTTGAGAGCCTCGCAGCTCAAGGTTCCACCCCTGTCTCGCCGTCCCTCTAAATTCGAGAAGCCGCCCGTGAGGCCGCACATCACGCCAAGTCCCTGGTTCTACAACCTGCCGCCTGGGAAAGGAAAAAAAAGAAGGACTGCGAATGCACCAATTTATTGCAGTGGCAAGACAAGGCGATTCAGCAACGACGAGTGTGAAGAATGGAAGAGCGTGGGGAGAGCAGCACTGCGCATACTCGTACCCTGTCGACGTCTCACCAGCCACCCGTTGTCGTCTTGGAGAGTGATTTCCGTGAAGAACTAGAGAAAGCCTTACCCGTACCAGATCCGGAAGAGGATCTTTGGCTCAGCACGGTAGATGGACGCTACAATTCATTCCCCATTCCTATACGGGTCGGTGGGTTCCACAACATCCAGACATTTCACGTACGTAAAGGCTCCGTTCCGTTGCGCTTCCATGGGGACCGTACCTGATGCGTTGATAGGTGCACCGTGATGTTCTCACCAGGTCTAAGTGGTTTCAGAAGGCTCTGCTGGGACAATTCAGGGAGGCAGCTGAGCAAGCCATAGACCTGCCCGAGGAGGATCCTGCCGTCTTTCACTTCGTGGTGGCCTTCCTCTACGAAAACCGCTTCAATCCTATCAAAAATGCTGCATCGGCACTTGGTAAGCCCAAGATGTCAGTCGTTAGGATGGCCTGGCTAAGCTAATGCGCTGTAGATCCGATCATCGACAAGGGTAAAGCCCGCGAGGTGCCAGATGACGATGGCCAAAACTCAGACTCCGGCTCGTCGTCATCCTCCTCTTCTTCATCCACAGGAAGCGGTAATAGCAGTGTTGCGCAAAGTCCGCACTTGGAAAAGCATCCAGGACAGCACCGTGGTGGATGTCGTTGTCCGCGATGCCTTCGGCCGCCCGGTCCGCCTTGTTGGAGCTGCGGGCGGCTTCCTCGCCTGCGCACAGTCGTTCGAGCTGCCCATGCAATGCCTCCCGTCCCTGATCGTGAGCACAACCGTCCCGACAGAGACGTTCTTATTCCAAACACTCAGGTGATACGAGAACCCCTTGCCCGCATCAAAGACGAGGATATGAGAACCTGGCTCATGACGTACGAGCTCAGCATAGATGTGTACATCTGCGCCAACCGCTACCTCCTTGACAGCCTTTGCACCGCCGTGATGCGGCACTGCATCGACATGCTGGAGGCAGCAGGGACAGACGCAGCGGTGCCCAAGGTGCTGCAGCTTTGCGGCAAGCTGTACGCCAGTCTTCCGGAGGCCGATCCCTTTCTGAAAATGGTTTTAGCTAGGGTTGGCTTTCTCCAACCACTGTTGTGGAAGCACACGCCAACAGAGACGAGCGACTTCTTGATTGGTAACCCGGAGGTGGCAGCGTCTATGCTGCGAGAGATGGCAATCAGACACGAGTTGGACATGGAATTGCAGAGCCTACCACCTATGGAGGGCTAGAGGGCGACTTTCCGGGCTTCCACGACAGCCTACTCTTGTCCAAAACCGTTCCTTTGTTGAGCTACTAATTTCAGAGGAAGCTAAGGAATTCTCGGGTCGACAAAGGTCATCGCACAGATCATTATGTGGCCGGGAACAAAGGACTGCAACCGTTTATTCATAAAAGGAAGGGCGGCATGCCTTCGCTCTGGCCATAAGCGACAGCAACATGCTGAGCCGAAGGTAGCAGGCGATTGTAACGAGGTGAAGCACAGGCAAATGATACAGCAGGATGGTTGAAACCCAGAGCAAGCTCTTTCGCATATCTTCATTAATCAATCACATCATCACGAAGGCTGAAGAGGTTTCGCAGGACCTCTTCTCCCTTTGCACGCAGCGCTGAATGATACATGACGTTCGTCTCAAACACTTTGGTGCCCTTGACGAGTCTAGCCGTGTCCCTCGCAAAATCGTAGTCGACGTACATGTCTTCCACGTACGAGGCAGCGTATACCGGTACCTCGTTGTTGCGCAACTGTTCCTTGTCGTATAGGGCTGGCCATTCATCAAACTGCGCGAGTTTCTCGGCGACATCTTTTAGGGATATAAGTTCGGGGTAGGTGTCGAAATGGAATGGGAACACCATCTCGCCGGAGAAGTACAATGGTGCTTTCGACGAGCCTGCTGTGTTAGAAGATAGCCAAGGGAACGCGTCAAGTGACTGTCCCACTCGAAAAGCGGCCCAGCTCGAGACCGAGCCTGGCCCGTCGCAGTAGATAGCTTCGTGAAGGATGGCGTAGATAATGTTGGCGTCAAAAGGGGTGAACGTCTCCACAGGAGCGAGAGCCGCCCGTGTGAGGAAGCCGAACTGATCTAGCGATGTTTTCAGGTGGAGGATGACTGCATGCACGTTATCGAAGCCACCATGGGCACCGAAGGAGATGCCTATGGTGAGCAGACGCGGGACGGTGAGCTTGCCCCCTGCTGGCAAAGGGACGGCGGCCCCGGGTTGGCTGTTTATAAATGCAGCGATCTGATGGACGGCGTCCACATCTTCCGGAAATTTGGTATAGTAAGCCTCGTTGCGGTGTTTGACTCTCCGCCAGGTTGCCTGGTAAACCTCATCGGCAGATCGGCCAACAGGGGCGAGACCTCCGGTAAGGAAGACCTCACGCAAGCCCTCGGGGTGCATGGACAGGTAGCTGAGGGAGACGAAGCCACCATACGACTGCCCAAAAAGGGACCATTTGGACTTGGCTTCGGGCCAGCCCTCCGTCAGGCATTTGCGAACGGCCTCGCAGTCTCGAACTGTATTGTCCTGGCGCATAAGCTTGAGGTAGTTGGCCTGGCCCTCGACGTCGCTGCTGACCATACGAAGCATGTCCGCAGACACGGGCGTGCTCAGCCCCACGCCACGGTGGTCGAGCAGCAGCACCTGGTAGCCACGGGCAATGGCAGGACGGGTCACGGTGTGATCCTGTGGCTCGCGGTTGCCGAAGCCCGGTCCGCCCTCGAGGTAAACCAGATAAGGCTTGGGCGGCGGGGGTTCATCTTGGGGGAACACGGGAACCTCGTGCTTGGTCGCACGACGGCCAAACAGGGTGATGGAGCCAGCGGTTGGGTCGGCGTAGTCCAGCGGAACCTGGAAGAAAAGCTCGGTGACGAGCAGCTGGCCCGGCACAACATAGCTCTTGCTACTGAGCAGCTTGGCTGGGGGGACTGCTGGGGACGACATGGTTGGGAGCCGCCAAACAATCATCTAGGAGTTGCGAAGGAGACCAGCAACCCTCGAGACTGCGCGAGCCTGCCGTCTATCAGCAAAGATAGGGCGGAAACGGTGGTCGTCGGGGGCCCTAGCCGGCGATATCTGTTAGAGCGAGTATAAGACTGGGGCCGCTCACTGATAGGATGGCACCCTGTTTTGGGCAGTCGAGGTGGGGATCGACGCCATCCGACGTGGGGGTTTTCAAGCCTTGCACTGGACCTCTACGGTACCCGTACCTGATGATCAGCTGCCCAGGGAACAATCAGCTCAACCGCACCACATGTCGACCATCCGCAAGCCGCGAATTGCCGAGCAAGAAGAATGGCTGCCCCGGGGACGACTTGGGACAAGCACATGTAAAAGATTAAACAAAAATGAATGGCAAAAAACATACAACAGCCGGTGTTCGCTGGTCGTCACCGACCCAACTACTAATCTGCCGCTTACTTGCTTAATTAAGGGAGAGCGGACGGGATCCCATGTTTTCAAGCAGCTATGGTCGTATGTGATGAATGGAGCAGTTCACAAAGTTTATGAACCTCTGCGTGCTCCAGCCCAGAATAGCTAATGCAGGGAATGCAAAAAGGAAAACACATACAACAGCCGGTGTTCGCTGGTCGTCTCCGACCCAACTACTGATCTGCCGCTTACGAGGTTATCTTTAGGGGAGCGGACGGGACCCTGAGCTCTCTCGTAGCTATGGTCGTATGTGCAGGTGCCCGGTGTTGCAAAGGCCCATGAAACCTCTGTGACCATGTAATTTAGGGGGAGCCCGAATCGTGTAATCGAGCGACTGCCTGGGGACCTTACTCTAATGCGCATCGACGACGGTGACAGGCCTCTCAATGTACGCTAAGATCGGTATTCGGCCATAGTTCAAAGTTGGCAGCAGATTGATAACCTAAAACGGCCCCTTCCTCTGCTCAAAAGCAACGCACATGCTGGTCGGAACAGCCGCGTATCACTGTTTGGTGCCTTGTTAGCTGTCCAAAGCCGGTTTCGCAGACCGAGGCGGCGGAGCCCCGTAGCCGCTAAGCCCGTCCGGTCGCGTTGAAGAACGTCGGGCTGTCGTTTGTCCGACGCCGGTTCCTTGGTCACCTGTACGACCCTCGCGACGATGGGGCGGCCTGCGCGGATCCAGGTGGGACTTTTCCACTGTTGAATTCCTCCTCAAAAACTCCTTCCATTCATTTTTTCCTCCCCTTCATCACCCTCTTACCCACGTCAACATCTCTTCACCTCACCCACATACTCCGTTTCCGCTGCTGGTTTGTCTCGTGTAGGGATGAGCCAAAACAGCCTTACGCAGACCTTGGCCGATGCTTTCAACGCTTTGGCTGATCAAGTCCAGGCTCTAGCTGATCACAAAACCGTGTTGGAGCACAAGTTGCGGTTCGCTCATGAACAGGTAAGCTTCTTCATGTACAGCCGTTGCGCACTCGATACCCTTGCCTCCCACCCTTTCATGATGAACACTTTAGCTCTAGATCACGAGCAGCCGATCCCACTGGATCTGACTGCCGAGACTGACATCATACCACTTCCTGACCTTTGCATCCTTGCTCCTCAACAACATCCTCACTCTGTTTGCTTGGTACCAGACGCTAACATGTTTTCTGGATTGCCAGTTCCAGTTCCTAGCCGACAAATATGCTCCGGCCAACTCAGAGATAGCAGAGACCTTGGCAAAGCTCCAACTCCCACCCCATAATTCTGTTTCTGTTGACGACAACTCGACGGTCCCGCTTCCTCATCGAGCCGTCCTGAATAATCCTCACGACGTCGCACTCATCATTCGAGACGGTCGTCGGGTAGCTAACCAGCTTGCCTCCCTTGTAGACGCCAGCAAGACCACTGGTTCTAGCAGAGAAACTGTATCCCGTGCCTTTTCTGATGAAACTTCCATGGCGACCACGTTAGAACACGACTTCACGATTGAGGGAAAGAAGGGTAACCTGCAATGTCCATTCTCCAAGATGGCCGCCGCCTCTGACGGCGACGCACCCGAGGTGACTCACCATGATGGAGTCCCAGACGGAACGCCTCATCATTCGTCTGATCCGATTTGCGCAGCCATGTATGAGGAGACGACATCTCAGCAGGCAGCTGCCCCCAATGGCGCTTCGTCGAGCAAGTGTCCTATCCGATACATGGACCAGCACTCGGCAGAGGAAATTGCCCATTACGTAGAAACACATAAACACGAGCTGCCGCGCAGCCATGAGGTCTGCCTGCGACGATACCAGCGCAATGAGGATGAGATCCGAAAACTTGATTCCAAGTACGGCAACCTCGTCAGCATGATTGAGGGACTCTCCCATATCCACCAACCCATGCTACCTGAGGCTGAAGCTGAGGCGGAAGAGCCACAACATCGAAGTGATGTCGAAAAGGCTTCGAATGAACGAGTGGAGAGTTGGGCCAAAGATGTCAGTGCAACCACAGACCCTGAAGAACCACAAGTCGCAGCTCCTGCAGATGACGACCGTCAAAGCCATTTCGACCGGCCACTCAAGGAGGTGCGCGTTGGTGAATCGCCAAGCCGTCCCTGGGGAATATCGGTTCCTGTCTATGAGCAATTCGACCATGATGACCACCACCAGCCTATGTCTCCACCGCCTGCTCCCGTACGGATGACAAGTCCTGTTCGCAGCACGCGTGCTCCCATCAAATCTGGTGGCAAATGCCCTTTTGACCACACCAAGCTATCTGCCTTTCCTACTCTTGAACCACAATCGAAACCTGAACCGAGTCACAGCCCTCGCCCTCCACGCCCACCACCTCATGCAGATGGCTTCCCAACTACACAGGACAAGCCTTCACCAAGTTCGGCTCAGAATGTGCAGCCCGCATTTATAAATCCTGAACTGCCCAAGGCTATTGGTGGCCCGCCGCAGATGATCTTTACGGGGCCAGTGTTTATCGGCTACCCCATGGAACAGGCTATCCAGTTTATGAACCAATACCGAGCCAGTCAGTGACTTCTCGGTGTCTCTACATATGATTATGACCACTGCGATTCGCACAGGCATCAGCGAAGGAGTTTCTTGCTTTGAAGCGTTTGTTTTATTGTTTGGTGCTTTGACACCTATCCTTATAACCTGGATTATTCATCGTGCTGGAATATTGAGGTGAGAAATAGGGAACAGGACGAAGTTACTGTATATTCTCCTGGGTCGCCTGAAGATACGAATATTTACGATTCTAGAGGATACCATAAAATATGACTCATACAATGGGGTTGCCTGTCCATTTGCACACCTCCGTTCGTGATGTAGTACCGAATGTCTTCCAGCAAGTGTTTCTAGGGTAGATGGCTGAGTACAGAATTTGAAAAGAGACCACCGCCAGATACTGCAAAAAGAAGCAAAAAAAGATTGGACAACATACAACAGCCGGTATTCGCTGGTCGTCACCGACCCAACTACTAATCTGCCCCTTACAAGCTTAATTACCGGAGAGCGAACGGGATCCGATGTTTTCTTGTAGGTATGGTCGTATGTACTGAAGTCGCGAGCACATGAGGTTTATAAAGACAGCATGGCTACTCTCCTACCGACGCAACCATAGTCGCCATGAACAGCACCTTGTGAGGAACCTCGGATGGAAAGGACAGAGAAGGAATACAAGTAATCAAGAAAAGGCGATGGTCGTATTTACTCGAAATGAAATCTAATGTACCTCATGTCTCATTTCTCTGGTGCGGTTGGATTCTTTCTGCGGCTTACAGTGGTGGTGCGTTATAAGGACCAGAAGAAGCATCAAGTCTCATTCATAATGCACTCTCTATGAAGTCACGCAGCCTCACGAAATTAGTCATTTCGACTCCTCTTGTGATCGTCATTCCTCTCATCAGAGCTGTGTCTGGACTCGTCCTCGTCCTCGTCCCGGTACGCACCGTCGGGCTGCGTCTCCCACAGCGAGACGTCGTCGTCCGACATGAGGGCAGCCGCGTCCTCGGGATCGAGCAGCGTGGCGTCGGCATCCTCGTAGCCGGCCTCACCGTCCTCGGCGGCAATGTTGGCGGAGTCCTCGCGCGCAATTTCGGCAGCGCGGGCCATGGTCCGTCGGTAGATGATCAGACCGGTGACGATGCCCACGGCGCTGCCGACGAAGATGCTGATGTAGTTGATGGCCTTGTCGCCAGCGGTCATCTTGTCACCTTGTTCAGCGAGGAGGGCGAGACGGCTGCCGATGAAAACGTGAACCAGCAGCTTCGGGCTATATCGCAGGTCAGCTTTCGACAATTCTGCAAGAGCCTCGAAAACGGTGTCAGATAACTCACGTTGACAAGGCCGTAGACAGAGCAAACGCCGTGGGTGAAATAGTTGGGATTGTGGCAAGAAAGCCATTGCTCAAGCTAAAAGGTAGCGGGCACAGCCTGATGGCGGTCAAATACAAGATGCCCTCCCTGCGTAGTACTTGACCCAGGGCCCTGAAGCGGTGGTCCTTGCCCACCATCCGGTCAACGTAGTTGCTCAACACAGTCCGGCTCGCGATGAAGGCAGCCAGGGCGCCCAGCGTGCAGGCAGACGCAACAATGGGCCAGCCCAGGGGGAAGCCGTAGACGAAGCCCGCGATGGTGTTGGCGGTGGAGTAGCCCATTATGGGTGGGAAGGCTGTGACGAAGACCATGGCGAAGACGATGAGCCAGCCGGCCGGGTGCTGGCGCCACGACTTGGTGTATGGCGCGAGCCAGGCGAAAAAGGAGTGTGAGTACAAAATGATGAGGATCAGGAGGACCCAGCCCAGGATGCATGCTGCGACAGCTAGTGCGCGCTGCGCGGGCGAAAGCCGCAGGAAGGTATTCACCACCTGCTGGCCGAGCTGGTTCCAGGAGCGCCAGACCTGGCGGAGCAGGGCCCTCGGCGACGACGGCGCGCTGGAGAAGGACGAGCCGCCGCGGCGGGCACTGGACAGGCGCCTGTTGGAGTCGCGGCGCCGCGACCATGGAGACGGGGAGGGCGACGCGCGATCCGGCGAGAGCGCCAGCGCCTGGGCCGTGGATTCGTAGTCGGCCGGCATTGTGGTCGGGCAAGATCTATAGACGTGGTGTTGGCGAAGGCCCGGGGACAGGACAAGTTGTTCCGCTTCGGGTGTGCTGAGACGACTCGGGAATTGGGCACGAGTATCGAGATTGGTCGGGTTGTTGCGCTCAGTTTGCCATGGTAACTGCTTCTGCGTACACGGGGGATTCTAGGGATGAGATGGGGCCAAGGCAAATATTATCCCGGAGTCCACGGAGGGTCGGTTTTAGACCCGTTCCGATTCCGGCCGTGGCAGCAGCGACGCTTGAGGTTTTTTGCCTTTTCCAAAAAGGAGAGAATAATACAATGGCAGTCAGGGGAACCGAGGCGACGAATTGAGTGCTCCGGATGCTCAGCAGCGCAAGTCACCAGCGATGTGATGTGATGACAGTTTCGTGTCGAAAGATGACAAGAGGGAGCGATGTACATTGCGCGTTACGAATAGTACGGGAAGCGTGGCCGGTGTGGCTAAACGGTTGGATGACGTTGACCCGCTCCCCCATCTCCTCAGCTGTACCGCCCAGGTTCCCTTTGCGTGGGAACTGACTGCTGCAATACCTGGAGCAACAGGCTCTTGCCGAAGTATGGCACTAACTTTACGGTAGGAACTTTACCGCTTGTGCCGTGAGACAGTGAAGAAGGTACCTTACTGTAGATCCAGCTGGACAAGCCGATACGCAAACGAAGTACGGGGAAAAGTCTCCAGCCTTCGCAGGGCCGCAAGGAACGGTACGACTCTGCAACATGTTCCTTCTGTAACGACTACGCGCGGCTTGCAGGAAGCGCAAAGTGCAACCCGCAACTAAGGCGGTTGTATCCGTAGGTTCCGGTGTAAGATGTCGATGGGGTTCGTGGCTGTGCGCTAATGTGCTAGGTACTGATCAGGTAAGGCAGGTACCGTACCTTAGGTAAGGTACGTATTGATGCTACCTAAAGTTCCTCCGTCTCTATCCGTTCCATGGAGCCGGTGCCAGCCCAGGACGCTCAGGTCTAAGTCCAGATCCCCGAGGCACGCTAGTGGCAGCGATCTCACACTAAGCCGAACGAGCATCAACTGCAGCTCACTCCGTGGAAACGTAGGTGCAGTAGCACCAATACTCTGGTGTCGTAGACGACAACACGAAGCAAGGTCTTCTCGTCTCTGGAATACAATCATTCGTGACGGGCCATTTGCAAGTTTTTGAATTGGATTTCTCGATTTTACTCATTTGAAGCGGACAGCTGCTTGTCACCGCCGTCCACTCGGGCCCTTTGGCGGATCTCGGACTAAAAGGCGTACCTTGCCATCACCGATTTCAACACCTTGGCTCAGGATATCAACGCTCCCACCATTCTTGCCCTCATCCACAGCTTCTTCGCGTGTTAATGATTTATCCCAGCTTCTGGCGTCGATTCCCAAGATGCCACCCATGTTGTTACGGTCTCCAGGCACAGAAAACTCTCGGTGCGCGTAGCGCCATTCGTTCAAAAAGTTCCTGATCGCCTTGCCCACCTTATCCTTGCCGTTCTTGCTGTGGTGGCCAGTTCCGGTAATCGCGTAAATGGGTCGGCTGTCCTTGCTGTTTTCCATCAACACCTTCTCCAGGTACTCCACCGCCTCCTCTGGGTGAAGGCCGTGGAGATCCACGTACACCTCTGTGCTGCTCGAGGTGTTCCTGTTGCGCTCCTCGTACAGCTCGCGCGCCGCCTCCCTGTGTGCCTTTCGCATCAAATCGTTCTCACTCTGTCCTCGGAGACTTAGCGCCTTCGCAGCTCTAGCATCGTTACGGTTCCAGGCTTGCGCGGCACTGTAGACGTTAGCATATATATTCGACAAGTTCTATAGGACAACTCCAACGACTTACCTTTGCAGAAACTTGTTCCGAAGACCGCCATGCTTGATGGCTTCCTGGCGCGCTTTGAGGTATGCCTTATTGGCTCGCTCTCCGGTCTCCAGCCAGGGGATATGTTTGGGGCTTGGAATAGCCTGAGCAGCAGCACTCCCTTCGCCGTTCTTCATCACTGTGGAGCTTCCGTTACGACTCAATTTCTTAGCCTCGAGTCGAGGTGAGCCAGGAGTGGGTGAAGGTGACATCTTCACAATATCAGCCAGTGAGCTAAGAGCCGAGGTTTCCTTGTGCCCATGGCCATGACCCCCACGCTTGCCATGGTGCTTTTTCCCGTGCTTCGCGGAGGCAGAGCCTAGAGAGGGGAAAGCCTCATTATCATCCAGGGCTGGCGCTGATATGCTCGTGTCCTTGACTTGTTGTCGGCTGCCAGGTCGAGACCTGGACCGCGGGCTATCAGTTCCGTGGAGGCCTCGTAATCCAGGCGGCGGAGTTATGCCAACTCCTGGATATTTTGGGCTTCCAGCAAAGCCGCCAAGTTGCTCCGGTGTCCCAGGCTGCTGCAACGAAGGAAACAAGTTTAAATCCTGGAGTTGCAGACCGGCTTGGCCCTTTGATGGTGGCGTACTGGTTCCATCTAATGCAAGTTTGTTGACTAGCATACTAGGGTCGTGCGAAAAGATGCAGGTTTCGCCGGCTAAGCAGTTCCCCATAACCCAATACCTATCAAAGTGTCAGAGGATGTCATCAGAAAGCGAAGCGCGATTATACTCCATAACTTACTTGCACAAATGATTACTGAGATCGTGGCTGAAACGACAATCTGCTCGGAGACACTGCCCAGTTGACATGTAAAACTTGCAGATAACTCCAGACTTCTGTTGGCCGACAGGGGTGGTTGGCCGTCCGTTGGCGGACATTGACTTTCCGATAAGAATATTATCAGGTTCCTCCAATTGCGCGGCGAGAAGAGAACCATCTTGACCTTGACTTTCCATGATGGAAACAATGGTTGCGCTGAGATCATAGCCGTGGTGCGCCAGAGCCGCTTCGATCTCCTCATCGGTTCGCGTCTGACCAAGTATGGATCGTAGCATATCGTAAGGAGACATGTCGGCTTGATGGGATGACATGGAAGAAAATTCGGGGGCAGCGGCGTTTAGCCCACTTGCAGTTCCCACTGACGACGAGACGCTGACTGCATCGTCGTTTACGAGCCACTCGACATTTTCGGACTGATAATCCCCGAGGATTTCTATCGCAGGTGTTGAGTCGCTCGCAAATTCGTAGGCGTTAAGATTCGGACTGTGGGGGATCACAGGGGTCGCGAGCGCCAGGCGTGGGGATGCTCGGGGCGAAGAGAAGGGCGAGGCAGTCGATGAGATCGCCCTGTTGAAAGAGGAGGGAACAAAGCCAGGAGGCGCGAGTGGGCTGACCCCTAGTCTGGGGGAACCTGAAAGAGGGGTGCCAGAGCTACGCCATGATGCTGGAGAAGGCCGCCTGAGGATGTTGTGTCGGATGGGCGGCGGTGAAGTGGAC
This sequence comes from Paramyrothecium sp. XJ0827, assembly GCA_020881915.1. Lineage (NCBI taxonomy): Eukaryota > Fungi > Ascomycota > Sordariomycetes > Hypocreales > Stachybotryaceae > Paramyrothecium > Paramyrothecium sp. XJ0827. Next base: position 2,492,395 of record JAJFPB010000005.1, on the reverse strand, counting down.
GTGCCACCCCCTTCACGATATCTCCACAATGCATCGAGAATCGCGTTGTCTAAGGAGGGACCTGTCAGATTCGTCTGTGTCCTGAACAGATCCTCCAGCTTGTCTGTCTTGTCTTCGTCCTCGAGGCTGACATCCTGTAGGATGGGTAAGCACATCTCGTAGTGCTCCTCGGAAACCATGTTGAACGTGACGTCGCGTCAGCAAACGCGACAGGGGAAGGCACAGGGCTAGGTATATGAGTAGATAAAATGCGAGTCGCCGAAATAAGAGAACAGAATAAATATGTGCTAGCAGCAGTTTCGCCCGGTTCGCAGCGCTTCGTAACGCTTCGTGAAAGCGAAAAGGTGGCCGTGTTCGAAGGGGAGGTCGGGTCGCGCCGCGGCGAAAGGGAGTGGGCCAGCTACAGAGCTCAGTTAGTATAGAGCAACGGCGTCATGCCAGCCAGCAAGGCAAGGCAGGGCAGGGTGGATGGAACGTACGGCCGAGGGATGCGGACCCGACGCTCGGGATGCGGTAGCAGACTGCGCGTGCAGACGGAGGTAGGAAGAGGTTTGAGGGGAGGAACAGCTACGGTACGAATCTCCGGTTGACGGATCGCATTGCGTAGAGTCCCCGCAGCCAACAGGGTGAACGCTGAACTGACGGGCGGCCGGGGATAAAGGTGGTCCAGGTACTGCCCAGTACTCTGTAGACGTAAGGTAGCTGAGCACAGCAGGTACCTTGTTGGGGAGGGAGCGGAGAGGCTTGGGGGTGGAAGCAACCCGGCCAGCACCTGACGAAAGCAAAAACGTGTTTATATCAAACAACAAAGAGATCCGCTTGGCTTCGGCAAGAAAAACATAAGAAGAGACGGTGGAGACCTTTGGGAGGAGCGGCGACGCCTTGATCACGACAGTGCCATGAATACAGCCTGACGCCGCAGAGTGGTCCAGGGAGCAGCGTGGGGTTACAGCGTGAGGTAGGATGATCCCGAACGCTGGGTTTCCCTTGGTCAGCGATGTTGATTGGCACCTGCGAGTGCGCCCAGGTAAGACAAGGGCAAGGTAAAGGTAAGGTGAGATGAAAGGGTGGTCCGGGTCCGTTCAGTGGATTCGAAGAGTAAGGTCGGCAGCTCGGGGTCGACACTGTAAGTTAATCCACGGGCCGTGCGGATGTTGCAGGGAGCTCTCTGCGCTAAGCGAGCGGCGTACACGTGGGTGGTTAGCCTGGCCAGTGCAGGGCCCGTAGGTCGGATGATCCCCAATGAGACAGATCCAAGTTCCCCGGTCTCTGGGATCTAGTGTGGTTGGAGAATGTAGTTGGATGTTTGCTCCCAGCAGTCTCCCTCTAAACTCCAGGAAGCGTCAAATAAAAAAGTGAGATGACTGAGTTTATGCACAAACTGCCTTGCCGATCAGGTAAGTAAGACATTAAATACAAGTCAGGTGATCCTTCACATAGCATGCCGGCTGACAGGTACCGTCCCGATAAGACCTCGCCAATGAAACATTCACAACACATAATATGCCCCGACTGACTTCGACCACGCCGAGATGTATCTTCACAGGTGGTGCCGATACATTGTCTGGTTGATGTATATTGTGACGAAAATAGGACAGTCATGTCGTTCAGATGCTCCGTGATATCGTTCAAACGCTCCGTGATGTCCATCTCTCCAGCTATGGAGGCTTGGAAAGCTCAAAATTTTTGTTCTAAACCCACTCCAAGGCCCTTTGGCCGTTTCACACCGGAACAACACTCTCATGGAATCTCATCTACGTCATCTCCTCCAAAGCCAAAACTAAACCCGCTGCTCTCTTCTTCATTCGTCGTGCCTCCTACAAGTGTTTCCCACTTTCGCTTCTTTCCCGTCTTTCTGTCCAGGATGTCGAGGGCACGTTGAAGCACATCGGGATACACTTCTTCTAACCTCCGAGTGAAGAGTCCGTAAGGGTCAACGATGTCGCCTTTGAAGCCAGAGACCTGATCCGCCTTGTCTCGTAGAAAGGACAGAACCTCTGAGAGGAGATGGAGACTCGGTGATTGGGGAACGAAATTCTGGGTCACAGCAATACCGTTTTCAAGATTGACTACAAGGTGCCACCACCCACTTGGCACATGCAGAATCTCGCCAGCGTTGCAGATACCCTCGATGCATTCCGGTAGTCGTCGTGCCTCTTCATGAAAGGTGAGCAGCCATTCCGCAATGCTCAAAGGGCTGGTGACTTCGCTACTGTCTTGGGAAACATAAACACCAGGCACCTGTGCTTTAGGAGGAAACATGATCCAATATTTCGAACCCTGAATCACGGCGTTCCAAGCGCTCGTTCCATTGGGGTCCTTATGGAAGGTCGAGCCGCTCCGCTCAGGCCCTACGATCAACCATCGGTGAGCAGGTCGCTCTGGGCCCAAAACCTCAAACAGGTCCGGCCCAAAACATTCTGGCCGCCAGTATGCTGCCCCGGGCTCTTTGCCGATCTTGATGCCGATCTTCTCTGCGAACTTGCGATCGAACAAGTACAGTGGACTCTCATCCTTGTTCTTGTTCATATACGCGCAGTAAGTGGAAAATGACCAATCCACAGCCTCCGCACGAAATTCGACATCTCCATATTGCTCGAGAAGTTTGTCGATTGTCCAATCACGGCATACAGGCCAATCTTGAATACAACGGGTCAGAATAAAAGGCTTTTCTGTCCATTGCTCGGCGTAAGCCTCGTAGGACAAGTTCTCAAACCGACGTATCTCGTTCGACCTCGGAATGTCGGACACGAATGCCGAAAGATTCACATTGCTGCACGCAAATGGTCGGTGCAAGATGTCGGAGAAGACATTGTTGCAATTTATGCGAATTTCCTGATTCTTTGGAAGGCCAAGCACAGTAGATCTCCAAGAGCCTTTCCATCTGACAGGCTTGCTACACTCTTTTCCTTCCCTATTTGCAGGTCAGTGTCATGATAACGTAACAATGACTCCAAACGGCTAAGGTGGTTAGTCACAGAGGTGGTTGATCAGAGGTGAGTCAAGTCGCGCAGCCACAAGGTAACGTCAAAAGAGCATTTCAAGGTGCAGGATTTTGGTAGAAAATTCCGCTATGCCGGCACGTGTGGAGTAAACCATGCCCGGGAAGCCCGAGTGATCAGATTTCAGGAGGTGTTGACTTACTGGAGGAACAACGCTTTCCAGAGTTCTTCGGAATAGCAGAATGCGAAGAAAAACTTGCAAGTGTAACCAAGATCTCGCAAACTAAGCCTATCAAATTGTTCCAGGATGATCATCAAAATCTCATCCGGACAAGATCTCCAGAGGCCGGTAGCATCTCGAGCAGGGCGGCCTGCATGGAAGTAAAGGTTGCCGAGCGGCTTGACTCCCAGTGGGTGTGAAGGAATTGCATCTGATGCCGGGTTGTGCTGCCCTTCCCGCGCCAGTGACTCACTGATGTCGTTTGACAAGCCGTCATCTTCGCGAACAGGCAGCCGTACGGCAGAGGGCATGACGGCTCTGTTTCGGTGGTTACAGTAATTAAACTGAAATGTTGGTTGTTGAAACACCAGATATCTTACGGAATCAAGGGAGTCAGCATTTCAGAGGAAATCATTTTATAGTCGCGGAAACGAAAAGACATACGATGGAGCTCAATCACTGTGAGAGCGAGATCAGGAGTAGACAGGATTGACCGCCCGCAGTTCTATCAGGGCAGGCATAGAACTCTCACCAGAAAATGTAGTAATAAAACCAGGTTACTGTCTGCCCAGCACTCTTTCTGTCTACAAAGGTACCTCGCTTGACCTTGAAGTACTGGGTAGCATTGGCCTGAAATGGTATCCTTGCTTGCTTCGACAAGGCAGGCGCGCGACTGATTTTTTTTTTCTCTTCCTTTTCCTTTCCCTTTCCCTTTCCCTTTCCCTTTCCCAAACGAAAAAAAAGTCCTTGCACCTATTACTGTGCTGAGCCACTTGTCTAAGCTCCTTCAGGAATAGCAGCGCAGAAGATTGTGCTGAGGGGTCAGGAACCTGTTCGCTATCGGATGGGTTGTGGGGAGGAAGGAGGGGCTCGAAAGGGGGGCCACCACAATCGTTGGAAGGAAAAGATACAGTGTGTGCGGCGGTCGCCAACAGGTGCTTACAGCACAGTCCGTCGCTGTGACGCACCCTAATGAAGTTGCCCCACCATGCCTATCCCCCCTCATGATTGGCTGCGTGTTTTTTGAGGCAAAAGAGCAAAAAAAAAATCTACAAGTCGTGGAACGCCCCTCAAGTCGACGAGATTTTCCTTTTCTTCCCACCTTCTACACGAAGCACCACGTCGCCGTATAAATCATCCACGTCCCTTCCTACGATTCCTGTCGGCTTTCGCATTTTTGTCGAAAGCGCATGAATCTAGTCCAACTCTACATCTTCTTCACGACAGTCACAGCCTTCTACGAGAAGCCTGTGAGCTCTAATCCCCGTCAACCCCACGCTTTCGCATTCATCTAGATCGAGCTGTGCTTGATCTAGATTTTTCAACCTTCACCAACCCGCAATCATGGCTACCGACAAGGGACTCGAGGACGTCCCCGAGGGTGAGTTCCCTTGTTACTTTCCCCTTCTCATGCAACACTCGTCTTATCGCACACTCTTCCTTCTTCCTGGGCGCGGGGTTCTTTGGGCTGGCTTGGTTGGGTGCGGATTTCAACTCCAAATCGATCACCGCCTTGGGAGGATCATGTACCCCTGCGATGCGCCCCTCGTCCAAACCACCATTTCATTTCCACGCGACGCATCCCAGCAATGACCGGTGACTGACTCCTCTCGCGCGATACAGGACAGATCGAGTCCAACTACGATGAGACCGTCGACTCCTTCGATGACATGAACCTCAAGTCCGAGCTCCTTCGTGGAGGTGAGTTTCACAACCCTCCTTTATGCGCAAGCCCAAGTCGCTGATGTGGCCACAAAAAGTCTACGCCTATGGTTTCGAGCGTCCCTCTGCTATTCAGCAGCGCGCCATCATGCCCGTCATCAAGGGTCACGATGTCATTGCTCAGGCTCAGTCCGGTACTGGAAAGACCGCTACCTTCTCCATCTCCGTCCTCCAGAAGATCGACCCCGCCGTCAAGCAGTGCCAGGCTCTTATCCTTGCTCCCACCCGTGAGCTTGCCCAGCAGATCCAGAAGGTCGTCGTTGCCATCGGTGACTTCATGAACGTTGAGTGCCATGCCTGCATTGGCGGAACCAGCGTTCGTGATGACATGAAGGCTCTCCAGGACGGCCCCCAGGTCGTCGTTGGTACTCCCGGCCGCGTCCAGGACATGATCCAGCGCCGCTTCCTCAAGACCGACGCCATGAAGATGTTCGTTCTTGACGAGGCCGATGAAATGCTTTCCGTAAGTTTCTAAAAACAGAGCCTCATCCACTTCACTCCATACTAACGTTGCATCTTCCAGCGCGGTTTCACCGATCAGATCTACGACATCTTCCAGCTGCTCCCCCAGTCCACCCAGGTTGTCCTTCTGTCCGCTACCATGCCCCAGGACGTTCTTGAGGTCACCACCAGGTTCATGCGCGACCCCGTCCGTATCCTGGTCAAGAAGGACGAGCTTACCCTGGAAGGTATCAAGCAGTTCTACATTGCCGTTGAGAAGGAGGAGTGGAAGCTCGACACCCTTTCCGACTTGTACGAGACTGTCACCATCACCCAGGCTGTCATCTTCTGCAACACCCGCAGAAAGGTCGACTGGCTCACCGACAAGCTCACCGCCCGTGACTTCACTGTCTCGGCCATGCACGGTGACATGGACCAGGCTCAGCGTGACCTGATTATGAAGGAGTTCCGTTCCGGTTCTTCTCGTGTCCTGATCGCCACTGACCTTCTGGCCCGTGGTATCGATGTCCAGCAGGTTTCTCTGGTCATCAACTACGACCTTCCCGCCAACCGCGAGAACTACATCCACCGTATCGGCCGTGGTGGTCGTTTCGGCCGAAAGGGTGTTGCCATCAACTTCGTCACTGCCGAGGATGTTCGCATGATGCGTGAGATTGAGCAGTTCTACAGCACCCAGATCGAGGAAATGCCCATGAACGTTGCTGATCTGATCTAAACCCATCATTGCTTACCCTTGTGCGCCCGCAGCTTCATCTCGCGAAGAAGCTTCGGGACGATAGTTTTGGCAACTGGAAACGAGTGTTTACGGTGAAAACGATTGCTGTTTGATAGATTCTCTTTTAGAGAGCCATCCGGGTGTGCTTCGACATTACACCTTGCGGTGTCTCAGGGAGGAGCGGTCGAGGCGGCAAAGTGAGGGAAGGCTTGGGAGGTCCTTTCGCACCTTAATATCTGAAGGTGTCGGTGGGATGGCCAAAAGTAATGCAATGGTTTCTACCATGCCTGAGATGTTGCGTCTGTATTTAGGGAGTCACTATCATGATTCAATTTTTCTTCATGCCTTTGTTACAACTGCAGTCGTGGCCAGTAATTTTCCGTGACAATATTCGCCATGATCGGATTCATCCCTCTGCCTATCTAACGAGCACTTGGGCGATCAGTCTCAGGTTTGCATCCTATAGTGAGCTGGGTGTCGTATGGTGTCGCCACTTTTCATTCAACGAGTCCTACCCTATAACTCCTTTTTAATGCATGTTGGCGGTGCCTCTCGAGTTTGTTGCAAATGTGTCTAGGAGATGAGGTATCAAGAAGCTAATCCATAGAAGATGCTGCTAATTTACAAAGTCGAGGGTTTGTGTCAAAATGGTATTACTTAGAATTAAGTCATCTTGTCTATGATGTTGCCTTCCCCTTCCTCGAACACTTTGACTACGCTTCAGGCCCCCCCAGTCTCTTCACAGCAACCCGACATATCCAGCATCGCACCAAGACAAACGAGCTACTATAAAGGCAGAAACACGAGGGCTTATTATTATCAGACCACTAAATAGACGAGGTCACGCTCACGACCCGGCAAACGATTGTTTCGTAGATGATCCTCAGATTCTCTTCATTCACACATCAGTTTATGATGCGTGTAGATACGAAATGAATATATACGGTAAATAAGAAATTTGACAAAAGAGATATCATCCATGCTCCCGAAACGCCCGTGGTATATAGTCCGAACCGTACAACATCTCATTGCAAGTCTAAAACAGCCTCTCTGGTACAGATGATCCTGTATTCATGGCTTAACGCGCCTGCCCAAACGACGTTTGGGTAGGTGGTGGGCTCTTGATGGCTTGACCAGCGTAAGCACCAGGGATGGGAACCGCATCGTATACCGGCTCATTTGCAGCTATGGGTGCGTGTTCTTGGACGTTCTCCTTGGGCGGTGAGGGCGCAGCCTCGGGTGAGAATGCGCTCTGGTTGAGCTTAGGCGTTGCGGAGGGAGCCTTGGCAGGCGGAGCTTGCAGCTTGAAGCTTGAAGTTGGTGACTGGGCGAACTGGGACTGAGGCTCAACAACCTGAGGGCCTGGAGTAAACGGTCCTTCCTCGATATCCGAAAGGTTGCGCCAGGCAGTGGGAGGGTGGCGAGGGGACATCGCATATTGGCTCAGAGCAGGCGACTTGGGTCCGAAGCCTGGTGTGTTGGGGGCAGACTGGGAACGGAGTTGAGCAAGATAAAGGTCTGATCGGGCGCGATCTCGGAGATCCATTGACTTGGTCAAGCGGCGCTTGGTGTAGTAACGGTAGAAGACAATGCTGTAAAGGCTGATGCAAATGACCTCGACGACGACCTCGATGATGATGCAGATCAGGACCCAGTTTTGCAGACGGCACACTAGTTGATAGTCGACCTTGTCGCCATAGACGGTAGAACGCGTGTTCTCGACACAAGACCAACCCCACATGTCCTTGTTGTTGGAGTTGTTGCGTGAGTGTTGGAATAGAGCAGCAGTGACAGCCCATAGGACCAGGCTGAGGATGAACTAGCAAAGTGTTAGAGACGCGCAATATCTCAAAAGTCATTTTCGCCCAAACTTACCCAGCCAATGGCGAACATGGTATAGTATGTGGCTACTTTCTCAGCCCGTCTGTGGCCTCCCCTGCAATAGGCGACGAACACGATGATACAGGCAAGCAGGGAGATACAGGCCATTGCGAGAACAAGCTTCTGAGGCCAGGTGTTGGTATCCTTGGCCCAGGCAGGCATCTTGCTTTGATCAGGGAGCAGCCTGGTGGCATTGAAGATAGCGAACGAGGCAGAAAGCATGGCAAGGATGATAAGGGAGCAGCTGAAGCTCACGCCGCGCAAGGCGAACTTGGCCATTCTGACACGAGTCTTGATTCTCTGCAAGCCAGTCAGTAATCCAGCCAGATACAGAAAGAATATTAGGAGGGACGTACCAGGTCTCGCCTCTGTTCCTTCTCCGTGTCGACCTCGCGCTTTTCTAAGATCTCCTCTTCACGGAAGGTGGGACTGAGAGGGTTGCTGAACTGCCTCGCCGGCGTACCGGGCACCTTCATGGCGCTCTTCAAGGGAGTCTTGGGAGTCATTGGAACGGCGATTGATTCACGCTTGTTGATATAGCCGAAGCCAATGTCGCCAGGCTGCGACTGGGCGACGTGGGAAGTGACGGGGTCGGCGAAGGGATTCTTGGCGTCGATAGGAGAGTGAATGGAAGTCGCCTCTGCAAACCGCGGCGTACGAGGACCTTTCAGAGACAGGGAGGACTCGGAGGATGAAGAGTCTGAGGAAGCAGACCGCTGAGGAGCGAGGTTCAACGCGGGTGGCCGCTTCTTGTCGTCAGCACCTGTATTAGTGTAAGTTGAAAGCTCTGACTGTGTCTGACAGGCATCTGCGCGCTGCGGGAACGGACCTTGCCGAGCCATTGTGACGATGATGGAAGAAGTGGACAATTAAGATGAGAATGAAAGAAAGACAGCATCAACTTGGACGTCCGTCGTAGAAGCCACAGAAGAGACAACACCTCAAGTGCTGCAAAACAAGTCTGATTTGGCAAATCGACGAAGACTTGAAAGACAATGTGGAGAGACCAGCTATCAGGGAGCAGAAAAGAGAGACTTCCGCCTGTCTGTCGCTCGAGGGAGAGCGGGAGTTTTGAGTCCGCCGGCAGTGCAGGAAAGCAGCGAGCTCATTCGACGAAAGTAGACGCCGACAGCTCGATGCGGTGGGGAAAATGGGAAGAGGGGAGAAACTGGAAATGGCCTTACATGCAACACGGGAAGACAAGGCACGCGAGGCTCCGATAGGTAGAGGCTCTTGGGTGGTGCACCAGTGACAGGTGATGAAGTTAGACGCCCGCGGTGATCAAGGATTGGCGCCTCGAGCTGGTTCCGTGGCTCTCGATGTTTATTGGCTTCGTGCGTACGATCCCGAAGGACGTCTGTGTTGCAAGCGCCACGAGGAGTACTAGCTGCCGTTCGAGGAACAGACCTCTGAAGCAGCAATCAGACGTTTCGCAAATAAGACGTTGTGGAACAACGAAACACAATGGAGAATGCTGCGCAAGCTCGCACACCAAGATGCAGGAAGCAGAGATGGGCAGGCCGGCGTGAGGAGAACGGAGAAGATCACGATTGCGAGGCGGTAATATGTAAGGTAGACCTAAGGTAGACCAGACCTCCAGTACGCCACCCGGCCAAGTTGCAACGGTACGCACGCACACCCCGGGGCGAAGGCTTCAAGCAGACATGACAATCGTAATCCTGGCAACCTCGTTTCCATGCCCGACCACTCAGCTTCGCTGGCTTCTGCCCCCAACGCCGCATCCCGGCATGTCGTTCCTCTGCAGGACACCCAGCGCTACCGAGTTTGGGGGTTGGGCGGCTAGAGTTGAGCGAGGTTGAGGATGCAGTGCATGGACGAAGTGGTTAGCCTGGACCCTAGCCGGGTCGTGGACACTGTCGTCTGCCGCCCTGACCCTGGTTCCACGGGCCGCGATAGGCTGCTTGAGAATGCAACCGCAGCAGGGGTGATGGTGATGGAGAGCCAATGGGATCGTGGAGAACCGTGATGGTCGTCCAGCCACCTGCAGCTGAGGGCGGCAATGCGGACCACGGGATTCGCTCCCGCTCATCGACAAGCTCAACGAAGCTCTTTCAAACCCAATTTTTCAGCGTGAAGCCAAGAAATTCGAGTGCACACAACACAGGCGTTGCCAGAGCGTGTGAGTGGCCTTCCTAAATCTGACATGCGGGCAAAAGCTGCACCTGCACCACGGTAAGGGCTTATTTTTCGGATACCTAAGCTCACCATCTTGGTGAAAGGGTAGCAGGTGGCTTTGGGGCCGAAGATGGGGTCCAAAAGCACTGTTTGATAAAAAGCTCCCTTCATCCCTGTGTCTGTCCGTCCAGCAGGATTCCTGAGACTTTGTTTGCCTTGGCTGCGCTCAGACGATCACGCATACACAATCGTGTTATTCTCTCTTCTTCGACAACCGAAGCCCATACTGGTGTTGAATTCCCGTTTCGTGGTCCAAGACCGAAATGGGGCGAGGGTGATATGCGCTGCAGTCAGCGCTAGACGATCTTTCGCAAGACATCCATTCGGGAGAGCTCGTCGGAGTGAGGTCTCGCTGAGGTTTGTGGGGATGCTATGCTCCGCGCTTTCCTGTACGCCATCACAAGGCGTCACCAACCTCCGCAGAGAGCGGCGCGTTCATTACAGAGGACCTAAAAATGGCAGTGGATGCGCCGCTGCGTGGTTGCACCTGTGATAGGTAAGGCATGGTATGGATAAATGAACTGATACTGACTGATGTTGCCGGGTTTTGGTTGCATTTCCCACTGTGGCGGCCACCAACTATCAACTGCCAAGCATGCAGCCAGTGCCTGCCATCACACCAAGGCCAACACAAGGTACCATCAAAAGGCCTCGTCGCCCCTCCCGCAGGCGCTGCCCATGGTGGGCTCAGAGGCTTGCACATGCCAAATGCGGCGGGACACCCCCAATATCACAGCAGCATTCAGGTCCCACAGCCCCGAACCCATCCCAAGTACCTACTATCGAATGTGCAGTTTCTGCTTTGCACAACACCGCTATGCTTCGCTCTACCCATCCACTAGAGCTGCTATTAATAGGCTTGGTCGTTTGTCTTCATGATACCACCACCATTACCAGCGACGGCATCAAATAAATCGTGCTAGCCAAATCGCCATCATTTTGGTTCTGCACTTTGGGCACTCTAGTTTCTTACGATGCCACCCATACGCTTCTAAATGACCTTAAAACAGGGAAAGAGCCTTTGAATTGATGCGGTCTGACAGAGCTTACATTCAGCCATTATATTACATGCAGTGCCAGCAACCTCCAGATGGTGTTGGTTCCGGTTACCATGTCTTGTGTTGGCTAGATTATCATGCGCGGGGAACTGGTGGTCAGGAGATGGTGCCTCAATAAGGAATCTGTTTGCAGGATACTCCACCAAGCTTTGGAGTCTCAGAATTCGAAATGAGAGCGAAGCAAGACGTATGCTCGAAAGATGTTGTGCAATCCAGCATTCATCAATGGTGACGGGACCACTTGAACAGCCGCATCTACTGATTAGTCACGGTATGAAGGGGCTAAGAAGGATAAGTGAGAAGGTTTGCAGAAATGTACATTAATCTCCAAAATGGTAAAGAGTTTAAAAAGAAACGATGAAAAAGCCACACATGATAACTCCCCCGTCTACAATCGGCAGTGTTCACTCAATGTACTTTAGGAAGCAATTGCTTCGGAGGCACCTCACGTCTGCTCAACGGCCAGACAGCACGCCCATCAGGTGCTGGCATCGAGGGGCATCGCCCGAAGTCTACCCGATGAGGGGCACAAAATTCTTATCATCTTATCAAGCCAAAACCGGCTTAGCTTCAGAGTCACAGTCCTGTCGATGACTGCACACGAGCAAAATTGCCAACTTGAAGGCGAAATCGTATTCACTTGCGTCTGGAGATCTTGAGGCCGCAGAACAGCTTCGCAAACGGGGTCCCAACAATCTTTAGAGGACTTCCAGATCACCTCCTCTCGATCGACACACCTAGAATTCGCGTCCCGCCTCCCTTCTTCCGAGAGCAGCCAAAGCAGATTTTGCCCCGCCTCCACCATGTCCGCCAACGGTGACCCCAGACTCGACGACATCGACTCCGAGTCCGATTCGGGCGAGTCGATCAACGACATCCAGAACGACGGCGGCGATGACTTCGACGAGAAGCCCCTCAAGCCGGCCCTGAAGAAGTCACACGCGCCCATCCCAGACCCTACCGTGCAAAGGCCGCCTCTGCCCCCGCAAACCGACCCCAAGGACCTCGACGTTGCCCAGCTCACTCCCTTGACGCCCGAAATTATCGCTCGCCAAGCGACCATCAACATCGGTACCATTGGCCACGTCGCCCACGGAAAGTCGACAGTCGTCAAGGCCATCTCCGGAGTTCAGACTGTTCGATTCAAGAACGAGCTGATCCGTAACATTACCATCAAGCTGGGTTACGCCAACGCCAAGATCTACAAGTGCGACAACAACGACTGCCCTCGTCCCGGCTGCTACAGGAGTTACAAGAGCGAGAAGGAGGTTGACCCCCCTTGTGAGCGTGATGGATGCAGCGGTACCTACCGACTATTGCGCCATGTCTCGTAAGTGTCCCACGATTGATGGAAATGCATCGTCCTTGAACCCCTGCTTACGGTTATAGCTTCGTGGATTGCCCCGGTCACGATATTCTCATGAGCACCATGTTGTCAGGAGCTGCAGTCATGGACGCTGCGCTGCTACTGATCGCAGGAAACGAATCTTGCCCTCAACCTCAAACCTCGGAGCATTTGGCCGCTATCGAGATTATGAAGCTGGACAAGATCATCATCCTACAGAACAAGGTCGACTTGATGAGGGAAGAGGCCGCCCAGCAGCACTACGAGTCGATCCTCAAGTTCATCCGTGGAACTGTCGCCGGCAAATCTCCCGTCATCCCCATCTCTGCCCAGCTCAAGTTCAACATCGATGCCGTCAACGAGGCCATCGTCAACACCATTCCTGTTCCCCCCCGTGACTTCAGCATCGACCCCCACATGATTGTCATTCGATCCTTTGACGTCAACAAGCCTGGTGCCGAGATCGACGACCTGAAGGGTGGTGTTGCTGGTGGCAGTATCCTGCACGGTGTTGTCAAGCTTGGCGACGAGATTGAGATCCGCCCCGGTATTGTGTCCCGAGATGACAACGGTGCGCTGAAGTGCACTCCCATCTTCAGCCGCGTCGTCTCCCTCAACTCCGAAGCCAACGATCTCAAGTATGCCGTTCCCGGTGGTCTGATCGGTGTCGGTACCCGCATCGACCCCACCCTCTGCCGAGCCGATCGTCTGGTTGGTTTCGTCCTGGGCTTGAAGGGCCGCCTGCCCGAGATTTACAGTGAGATCGAGGTCAACTTCTACCTTCTCCGCCGTCTGCTTGGTGTCCGAACTGCCGACGGCAAGCAGGCCAAGGTCGCCAAGCTGGCCAAGAACGAGGTCATCATGGTCAACATTGGCTCTACCTCGACCGGTGCCAAGGTCGCCGCCATCAAGAACGATGCCGCCAAGCTGGTTCTGACAAGCCCTGCCTGCACCAACATTGGTGAGAAGGTTGCCCTGAGTCGACGTATCGAGAAGCACTGGCGACTTATTGGTTGGGCCACCATCGCTGCGTAAGTGATTCCCTGGATCCCAATCTTTTCTACCGTGTCATTGACTAATGTACATGTAGTGGTGTGACGCTCGAGCCCAGCACGTCTTAAAGCATTGATGACCTAGACGAAGAAAAACAATGCTTCAGGCCGAGGAAGTCTCCTGCATCACGCTGACGCAAAACCAAAAACCGAAGCCGACTCAGGGTAGAAGTGCCTTCAGGAAGCATGTGAATATTAGACAGTTGCCGCAAGACGATTAGTTGTGTCTAGTTGAGCGGAAGAATTTGGTTGTTTATGGGATTGCTGCACCTCGTGCGGAAGAAGGGTATCTATGCTATGCTCACAAGATTCCAGAGGGCTATGAAATCTCATGAAAGTAAAAGGATGCAACAGGTAGACCAATCGGGTTGAATTATGATTACAGCAGACGAATGGACTATGTCCGGACCTTCCGTGCATGCTTCACTAAGTTTTCTATCACCCCCTCGAACGCCTCCCTGTCCCCGATCTTCTCGTCGGTTCGTTTTTGCCAATATTCTAGCACTTCCTTCGCTGTCCCTTGCATAGCCTCTAGTTTGGCAACGTGCTCCTTTAATTCGTCGTTCGTCATGCCGTCCAGTGCCTCATCCGTCGCCATGCACAGATGTCGAGCCGCAACCAAGTCCAGCTCCGGTTGTGGCGGGGGTCCTCTTCGCTTCCTGGAGGGGTTTGGCTTCCCTTGTGTATCTACTGAGGTTGATGAGACATTGCCTTCGCCTTGCCTCAGCCTAGAAACGGAGCGGGAATCGGTTGATGTTCTCGGCGAGGCAGATGGCAGGTTCAGCGAAGGCAGGACCAGTTTCTTTTGTTTCGATGCTGGTAGGATTTCGTCAAGATCTACTGGAACGCCGAGAGAGACAAGGAATAGACGGCGAGTGCGGGATCGGATCCAGTCTGGAGGCGCAAGAGGAGGCGGTGCAACAAGTTGTGACCAGAGAGAAGCGGAGCGGGGCGTTAGAAAGATGGATGAATCCTTCGACAGAGCCGGGAAGGCGGGTAGGTCAAGCTGCTCGGGAGGAAATAGGCCTGCTAGATAAGACTCTATCTCTGACATGGTATCGTCAGGACTCAGGCCATCAAAGTCGGGTATAGGCTAGGATAAAGAGATCAGTCTCTAGCCCATGGCTTGCGGAGGAGGAGAAGATGAGCTTACAAAAGGTAAAGTAGCTGCTTGGTTAAACCGTGCTGGCGCTGGCGTTGGCGGTGGTGAAGCGGGGGCGGGTTCTTGAAAACCATCCTCAAAATCATCAAAGTCGTCATCTTCTGCCCCTTCTGCAAAGTCGTCAAAATCATCATCTCCGCCATCCTCGTCTTGGCGACCAGAAGATGCGGAGCGCAACGACCTTGTGGATGACTTCCGCCCAAGTTTAGGGCTCGTGGGCGACAGGATCGCGGGTGAAGGGGTTTTATCTACGGAAAGAAACTCAAGTGTTAACAAGAAAAGTGTTCATAAAGCTCATTAGGATCTTGCTACGCCCGTACCAGTAGTGCCAGCACCGTTACTGCCCTCCTCCTCGCCATCAGGCTTCAGCACCACATCCGGAGCGGCATCCGCCTCGCGTTTGCTCTCAAACTCCTCGGTATGCTTCCCAGGCTGGCCACCTGGTGCCTCCTCTACCACTGTCACGGGAATCGGTACGGGAGTAGCAGAGTTTGATTCGGAGGGTTGTGTGTCGTGTTCGGGGATAATGGCAATCTCGTCGGGCTCGGCATCGCCCTCTCTCTTCTGATATGCTTGCGTGCCCGGAACCTCGCCGTAGGAAGGCTCGTTGTCAATTTTCTCAATACGGGTCTTGGGAATTGGCGATGTGATGCTGGGACTGATGGGATAAGACTGGGCATCCGTAAACTGGTCTTCTGAATCGGACGATTCCGCTACCGCCAGGTTAGCATCCATTTCCAAAGCCATCGACAAATGCTGGTCAGACGAACCAAGTTGGTGAGCACCGGGGTCGGCGATCTTTGTCTCCTGGGGAGGTTCCAGCTCATCCGCGGAAGCCATATTTGGAGATTGAGACGCTCGTGCAGCTGTGACTAGGCGAAGACGGACGGGAGACGAAGGTAGATCGTGGACGGGCAGCCGAATCGAGGGGTCAAGTTGCTTAGGTAGGCATAAAGATAGGATCGTCGATCCTCGGTATGTATGGCGCAACGAGACTTCTATCTAGGTCCGAAAGTCCCATGCAAACCAAGGAATACTGCTAAGAAGGACTGCTGCTGTGCTGGAAGCTATTCGACTAATTAGACCCATAGGAGAGCAAGGCACAATTATGGTTGAGAGAGACGTAATGGTCTCGACTATCGAGCATCACGTGTAGATAAACCGTACGAGGAAGCTACAAGTGGGCTGTCAGGGTCACTTGTCTGGCCGACCTTCAGTCATGTCGAGCGGTACGTACCTGTTCTTGTGGCACTGGTCCAATCAACGCGTGTGTTGACGAGCAGCCTTCGCCAATTGCTAGCTGCTCATCTTTTGCTGTTGCAGAAAAGCTTCAAAACAGCCAAGAGAGTGACCATTTGGCCAATCCTTTGCCCTTGCATCCACCAGTTACTGATAGCCAATCTACCCCGACTTTCGCGGCAGTTAAGACGCCATTTCGAATTATCGGTTTGATTCGGGATATGGTTGCTTCCTAAAAGAAGAACCTTTCGTCGCCCACGACGACCATTTCCCCAGTCTCGAGCAAGCTCAGCGACACAGAAACCATCATGGCATCTCCATTCACCTTCGGAACCCCGGCGTCATCGGCCGCAGCTTCGAGCAACACGACTGCCCCGGCACCTGCGCCGGGTGGTCTCTTTGGACAAGCGGCCGGCGCTCCCAAGTTCTCCTTCGGTTCAACCACGCCCGCGAGCAACACATCTTCCGGCGCGACTGGCGGTTTATTCGGACAAAACAGCGCTGCAAAGCCCGCTGCAGGAGCCGGTGCTACTCCTTCGAGTGGTACGCCCGCATCGCAAGCCCCAGCCGCCTCGAATCTATTTGGTGGTGCTACGGCGTCGCAAACCCCAGCTGCAGGTGGCCTTTTTGGCGCGAAGCCAGCAACCGCGGCACCTAGCACGGGAGCCGCTTCGGGAGCCGGACTTTTTGGGGGTGCAGGTTCGACTGCGTCTTCGACGGGCGGCAACTTGTTTGGAGGCGGTGGCGCCGCGGCGAACAAACCAACAAACAACCTCTTTGGAGGCGGTGGTGCAGCAACCCCAAGCGGTACCACTGGTGGTGGCCTTTTTGGACAAAACAACAACGCAAGCCAGACGCAAAATACGCCTAGCACCTCAGCTACTCCATCTCAAGGCCTTTTTGCTCAATCAGGTGCTGGGTTGTTTGGCAAGCCCGCGGGGACCTCAGCTGCCCAACCTACACCTTCAACTGCACCAGCGGCCACACCAGCAAAGCCTATGTTTTCCTTAGCATCTACGACGCCTGCGGGAGCTCCGCCTTCGGATGCGTCCAAACCGGCTGCCTCAGGACTATTTCAAACAGCTGGCGGCACACCTTCTTCTGGTCTCTTCGGAGGTGCTGCGCTAGCCAAGCCCGCAACCTCCACAGCCACGTCGACCTCGCAACCTGCGACGGCACCAGCGTCGTCGGGCCTGTTCGGCGGTGACAAGCAAGCCCCTGCGTCGTCAGGTCTATTTGGTGCTGCGAAGCCAGCGACGTCCTCTGCACCTGCAACCAACACCTTGTTCGGATCTACTGGGACTCCCACAGCTGCGGCACCGGCCGCTGCAAGCGGCTCGGATACTCCCAAGACGCTGTTTGGTGCTAAACCCGCCGCTGATAAACCTGCGGCGAACTTGTTCGGCGGAAGCAGCGCACCTGCAGCCACCCCTAGTACCGAAGCTGCGGCACCGAAGCCCGGTCTCTTTGGAGCTGCCCCTGCCACCACCTCTGCTGAGACTGCTGCCCCAAAGCCTGGATTGTTTGGCGCCGCTCAACCCGCCTCGGCTAGTGGAACAACTGCCGCGAAGCCTAGCCTCTTCGGCGGCGCCGCAGCAGCTTCGACGGCCGATGCCTCTGCGCCCAAGCCTGCTGGCCTTGCAGCACAGGCAACTCCGGCAACTACTACCGCCACTGGTGCAACGGGCCCTGGCACAGATAAGCCTGCGGCCGACAACTCCGCCAAGGCCGCTACACCTAATCTAGGAGCGTCTACAGCGGGACCCACGCCCCAGATGGCTCGACTCAAGAATAAGACTATGGAAGATATTGTTACCCGGTGGGCGTCAGATCTCTCCAAGTATCAGAAGGAGTTCAAAGATCAGGCCACGGTCGTGTCCAACTGGGACAGGAGCCTTGTCGACAATGGTGAAAAGATCCAGAAGCTTTATCTGGACACATTTGAAGCTGAAAGGGCGAGCCACGAGATCGAGCGCCAGCTGGCTGCAGTGGAAAGCCAGCAGGACGAACTTGAGGCTTGGCTGCAAAGATACGAAAATGAAATTCAGGATCTGTCTACCAAGCAGATGGGTCCTGGTGAGCAACTAGCTGGGCCAGACCAGGAGCGTGAGCAGACATATAAGCTGGCAGAAAAGCTGACGCAGCAATTGGAAGAGAAGTCAAGGGATCTTTCCAAGATGGTTAAAGAGATCAATGACATCTCCGGTACGTTGAGCAAGGGCGCCAAGCCTGAGGATCCGGTAAGTCAATCGTGTGAACTTCCTTCAAAAGCGGCAAGTAGCTAATATGTAACCGCAGCTGAGCCAGATTGTGCGTGTCCTGAACGGGCATCTTACGCAGCTGCAGTGGATCGACGCCAACGCATCAACTCTGCAGTCCAAGGTGGCAGCGGCACAGAAGTCAAGCAGCAACCTCGGCGGGCACTACTCAGGTTTGGAGAGCGATGCGGCGGAGAGTTTTTACAGGTCGTACATGGGCCGTAGGTGAAGATTGGCAAGTAATTGTGGGCTATATATAATGGAGTTTTGGAATGGTATCACGATGAGAAGGCATGAAGGTCAAGTAACACGGAGAGAGAGAAAGCTGCGTAGAAGCCGAAAGGAGATAAATTCTTCGAGCACTTTAACGTGCAACGCATATTTACTTGTACACTATCTTAGATTGTGGAACAGATAAAAGCTATCGAGAGCGGCTTTCCGGCCGGTCTGGGTCGGGAGTCTGTGATGCCCAAGGCCCTTGTCCAATGGAGTGGCGATGCTACCGAGCGATGGCGGGTGAAGTAGTGTGCTAGTCGACCGTCCTTAGTTCTGTTCGCCGCCCTGGTTCTTGGTGATCTCGTCGCTATGATCGATGTGTTAGCACGAATGTCATCAAAGGTTGAACGGTTCAGTACAGCGGGAAGACGAACATGTGGTCAGAAAGACGCTTGAGGTGCGCCTGCTGCTCATGGAGCTTCTGCTTGAGCTCAAGGAGCTTCTCCTTCTCGCGCTGACGGATGGCGTAGTCCTCGTTGGCCTTCTCGCGCTTCTGGAAAGCGTCACTGGAGGAAGAAGAACAATTGCATTAGCCGCGAATGTCTTTTTGGTGCATCTAGATGGTCCTCCCAATGCCGGGGAAAAGGACCTCGAGCGAGAGTCTGAGAAGTCCACTTACCCGCCGCCGTACTTGGGGGGAGCACCGGTGTCGCCGTCGGCCATGGCGCGGGCGGTGGTGGTGAAGGTGGCACGGAGGGGGCGGATGGCCGCCGTCTTGGTGAAGGTAGTGCGAAGCATTGCTGAAGACATTGTGGGATGTGAGGTTATCGTGGCTGACGTGTAAGGGAAAGGAGGATTGTTCAAGAAGGGAGGATGAATTTGTAGTGGAGGTGAAGAGGGCGATTGGAGAATTGGGAATGGGGTGACTTTGGCGAGCTGCTTCCGGGTTGTTCTGAACAAGCAGTTCGGCCAAACGAGCTTGCGGGAAGCTCCTCAGCAACCGGGGGCTGCGTCATAGATGGGTACCTTCCGTAGCCGCCCTCCTGGAGTGCCAGGAGTGGGTAACGGTGTAACTGACGGGAGGGGTGCCAGGATTGTCCTAAGCTTTCCCTAGCAAGTCCAGGTCAAGGTACGAGGTACCTTAGCTTCAGGTCTGAGATGATGTGAGGTGAGGTGACTCTTCAGCGGCTGATGCTGATGAGACGACAGGATGGTACGTACCGGGCGGTCCCGCCCCATTTGCACGACACACAACGGGCAACATGATGAGGCACTTCAAGTCACCTTGTGGTGAACAATTTCAATGCTCGTTACGAGCTGTCCAATCTGTTGAAGCGGAACAAGATTCTATATGGTCGGTGCATGATTGCAATTGACCTCAGCGCCGGCGACCTCAGCATAAGTACGCATCGCAAACGAACGGCCGAGTGAAAATCGTGACATATCGAACGAAGGTCTTGGGGGAATCCATGTGGATATAGCACTCCTCCATATATTCACCAATACTTCGGTGCATGTTATTTGTGCAGCCTTGCAGCTTGAAGCATCAACCAGGAAATAACTTATGGCTATGCCGAGGCTCATGATGCTGGAACGAATTGGGGGTGACCTATAGAAGGCGTTGGGTTTGCCGAAGCCTCCGGCGGCAGCCGGTCAATGTCGGCCGGGCTTGGGTTCGGCTCAGCAGAAACCAGTATTGGCCATGCGCACGTCACTGGTCTCATGAATTCAATCAAGGGTGTACATGCACTGCAGCGCGGCTATGCTTCCACAGATACTGAACAGCTGGCGCACGAGGATGGCGCCTGTGCAAACCAAACAACCATGATACCTGCTTGGACAATTACCGTCCATGAAGGGCGAACTTGGCATTCCCAGTAATGGTGGTTCGAACACGCACGCCGTCGCCGAGGGGCTTTACACACAGAAGTGTTCATATTAGCAGATTCGATCTGGCCGGAATAATTAGTTTGCCAAAGATCGTGCCTTTTGTGTTATTAGGGCAATAGTTCCAAAGACAATGAAGCAATGGCGACGCTGCTAGCCCCCGTAGAACGAAAGCAGCGTAGACAGGTAGCCGAGGCGCAGGGATGTTGTGATTGCTGGTCTTGGTAAAAGTGATTTGTCGAACACGTGTAATGTTGTGAGCTGAGGTGGCAGAATTTAGGAAGCACATTTACAATATTCGTCTTTGTTCATGAGCCTTTTTCGACAAGAGCTGAGCGTGTAGTACGGCACACGTTCGGTAACACAGCTGACAATACTATATGAAATGCTTCCTAGAGACCACATAACTCCGCAGCTGTGAAGAGGGGTAGGAGAAAAAGAAATTTCTTTGTTGGAGGCCGCCATCGTTACCAGCAAGTTGATCAAGCCCAGTTACTAACTTGCGGTAGGTCAGGTAGTACCTAGCTAAACTACCTACCTTAGTACCTTACTTAGTTCCACAAAAGAGTGCAGATGATTCCTTCGGGGTCATGCAGCTGTTAGTCTGGTTGTAGGGAGACTTCATCGGCACAACCCAAGCGACCGAATCTGCTGATGGGCGAAAATTGGCGAGACAGATACACTCCTCAAAAATGACACTAATCAGTGAGGCGACCAAGAATTTATCAGGTTACTTCTCTCCTTGCAGATGGAACAGGCGACGTCTTGGGCTGCAGTAATCTGGGCTCAATGGACACACTAACGGTCGATCCCGTATCTCCACGCGTTGGTCACCGAGCCGCACCCTCCCAGGACTGGCGGTGGTAAAACGAATCAGAATGATGGGATAGCCTACCTTATTTCAATTAAGGACATATCGGGAGGATCCTGACGAACTATCAGCGTAGAAGAAGAGCCTCTTCGGATTCGGGTGGCCGAAGCCGTCATACGATGACCACCGAATCAACCGATGTCTCTCGCCAAGTATGGCTTCATCTACCAGGTCATCCCTTGAGCAGTAGGACGGCAGCCATGTCTAGGATCCGTTGCTGGAGGGGCAGGAGGGGTTAACAAGACACACAGATCATGCACAGGTAATTGGGATGTGACACGAAACGCCAGCCTTGTCACTACAGTCCTGCAGAGATGAGGTGAAATTAATGTCAAGTGCCTAGATGCACGAATAACTTGGTCATGGCACTCGAATGAATAGATTCTTGCAGAGAAAACCTGGGTCCTGAAGTGAGTGCGTCCAACGACATGTGTCCCACGAAAGGTGTGAATGCCCTCGCAAACTGTAAAAACAAATCTTCTTGGCAACGATGAGCCCGATTAGCGTGCAGGTGTCCGGGTCGCACGCATCAGCAACAGCCTGCCTACGGAGGGATGGCCGTTGGGGGAGGGGGGAAGAGGGAGGGCACAGGAGGGGAGGCACCAAACCTCAAACGCCGTCATGCGGCAACCAGAGCCTTGTGACGTGATGCTCAGGGTTGGGAGGGGGGCCAGTTCCCAGCCAAAACGCACCGCCACTCTCCAAGTTTTATTACAGTACTGGGCTGTATCCGTTGCTGGCAGCTGGGGGCGGCAGGAGCTGCACCTTGATCAAGGTCAGTTACAGCTCAGCTCAGCACAGAGCACGCCGACGTAATGTCGGAAAACAGCACTGTACCTCGCTGTACCTGGAGAGGGCCGTAGCCACCTCCCTGCCTATTGTACCCTGGCACGATGGGGACTCGTACTTCGGAGGTACCGACCGTGTAGCGGTGGTCAGTGCTGGCGTCCCCAACCGCACCTAGAGCCTTGTGTCTCGCAACCTCTGCGCAACCTGCAACGGCACGTGAGACCCATCGAAACCTCATTCCTGGCAGGGGAAAATCACTGGCGATTGGGTGCTGGGGGGCATAACATGAGCACTAGAAACTTGTACTGCCATGGCATGGCCGCTGTCCCGAACCCCCTTCCCAATTTCCACCCACGTTTTCGCTCACGACCACCGAGTCCCAACAACCAAACCGCCGCTACCACTACTACTTCTCCTCCTCCTCCCGAAACCGTGCATCCTTCTGCTACATCCACACACATCTCGAACCTCGCCATACCGCATCACCAACGCCTTTCTTTCAACCTCCGCAACTCACTCTCCACCATCCGACTGCCTTCGCAATTCTGCAACCGTACACTGTAGGTTACCTGATACCTCATCCCACCAGCTATCGCCCTTCCCCCTCCCTCAACCACGCCTATCCCCTCCTCTCTGTCGTCATTGCCTAGGCGTCGCGCATCGGGCTTCCCTCGCTTGTCGCGTGCGCGCCCTTGCCATTGCGGATCATGGCCTGCATCTATGGCAATCTTTAGATGTACTCGATTCGACAACAAAGCGTCCTCCGACTTCATGTCGCGGCCCGCGTCTGCATCGAGTCGCTGTTCAACCCCACCAATGGCCAGAGGGGCGGGGTGGCTTCGTCGCCGCCTAAGCATCGCCTCATCTCTAGCTGCGACCTGCGCGCAGGCCGCGGCGTTCTGTGCAATCGAGCAGCGCGACATCTCAATACAGAATCCTCTGTGGTTGTCGTTGCCGCTTCTTTGGCTTTTATCAGAACTTCATGGGGCTAGAACCTCACTTTCCCTATCATCCAGGCTTCTATCCATCGCTTTTCACCACGCACTACCGCAAACAGGTACACTCGACTAACTGCTCTTTTTGTTAGTGAAACACCGCAACAATGGGTCACGAAGATGCTGTCTACCTCGCCAAGCTCGCTGAGCAGGCTGAGCGCTACGAGGGTAAGTGAAGCCTCTGCCTTCACAGGCCGTGTAGCGTGATGCGCTAACACCGCATCGCTTATAGAGATGGTCGAGAACATGAAGATTGTCGCCTCCGAGGACCGTGACTTGACCGTTGAGGAGCGCAACCTGCTCTCCGTCGCTTACAAGAACGTCATTGGTGCTCGCCGTGCGTCTTGGAGGATAGTCACTTCTATCGAGCAAAAGGAGGAGTCCAAGGGCAACTCGTCTCAGGTTCCTCTGATTAAGGAGTACCGCCAGAAGATCGAGAACGAGCTTGCCAAGATCTGCGACGATATCCTTGACGTCCTTGACCAGCACTTGATTCCTTCTGCCAAGTCTGGCGAGTCCAAGGTCTTCTACCACAAGATGTTAGTCATCCCCTTACTCCAATCTAACACCCAGCACATGTCGCTAAACGTTCAAACAGGAAGGGCGACTACCACCGCTACCTCGCCGAGTTCGCCATCGGTGACCGCCGCAAGGACTCTGCCGACAAGTCTCTCGAGGCCTACAAGGCTGCCACCGAGGTTGCCCAGACTGAGCTTCCTCCTACCCACCCCATCCGTCTGGGTCTCGCCCTCAACTTCTCCGTGTTCTACTACGAGATCCTGAACGCCCCCGACCAGGCCTGCCACCTTGCCAAGCAAGCCTTCGACGATGCTATTGCCGGTATGTTGGATTCGATGCCACACTCATTCCATGGCGTGCCTGACTAACCTGCGATGTTACAGAGCTCGACACCCTGAGCGAGGAGAGCTACAAGGACTCCACCCTCATCATGCAGCTCCTCCGCGACAACCTCGTATGTTCAAACACATGACGCTACGTTACTGCCGACTTCTTGCTGACCATATGCACAGACCCTGTGGACT
This sequence comes from Paramyrothecium sp. XJ0827, assembly GCA_020881915.1. NCBI lineage: Eukaryota > Fungi > Ascomycota > Sordariomycetes > Hypocreales > Stachybotryaceae > Paramyrothecium > Paramyrothecium sp. XJ0827. Next base: position 2,468,342 of record JAJFPB010000005.1, on the reverse strand, counting down.
TCGTCCGAGGCCGAAACCTCCGCCCCCGCCCAGGCTGAGGCTCCCAAGGAGCAGCCCAGCGGAAGCGCCGATGCTCCCGCTGCTGCCGAGGAGCCCAAGGCTGCCGAGTAAGCTAGCAGGATGTTTGAAGACGTTTGTTCTCGTTGGTATTGGGCTGGTTGGTGTCTCCGGAGTGGATGGAAGACTTTGTTTTTTTATCAAGAGCTTCGGCATCGTATAGGTAAACGCGCGCAAACTCAATGCTAGGGGTGATTTTTACCCAACGGACTGGCAAGGAGACCTAAAGAAGAGCATTTGGAGGTTCTGCTTTTAGACTCTCGTGCGTGGCCGTCTGGACAGATAAAAATAACTAAAATTGCTTTCGACAATCAGAAAAAGCTTATCTACATGGAAACCAACCTCGGTGTTCTCTTTGTGCTGTGAAATCTTCAAACGTAGGGGTGTATTGCTTGGTCAACTTTTGTTGTTATTCACTGTTGTTTCTGCCTCTGTAGCTACTTCTTCCTCCATTACGGCAAAGTGTACCCTCAACCATAGACTACAGTCCAAACACCCCACCATCAACTCACCCTCGTCGGCTGCTTCCTCAAGATCATCCTCACGGAACTGGTACCCACGGTCGTTGCCGCAACGACATGACCTGTGCCAGCTGCCGTCACTCTCATCAAACGGCAAATCGTCCAAGTCTACGTTTTCCACCCCAGTTTGAAATTGCGGCGAGCCTTTGACATCGCCAGCTCCGGGACGGCGTGATACCCGCAAGCTGGCATCGTAAGTGGCGCGCTGCCGAGGAGAGGATAATATGGTGAGGGCGTTGCTGATCTGGTCGATTGTGTAACCGCCGGTCTCCCTCACCAACGGCTGCGAGGCCTTGTCTGGGTGGTTGCGCAGCAGGGCTCGGTGGTACGCTCGCTTTATGAGCTTGGAGGGGTCTTGCTGGGCGTCGACGAGTGTAGGGGTGATGCCGAGGACTTCATAGTGGGTGGCCACACTAGAAAAACCAGCCGTTGGACCAGCCATGGTCTGAAGAGGATATGAATATGTTATTGAGTCTCTTCGAGTGGTAGCGAAGTTTTGGTACGGCAAGAACTTCACGTAAAGATTCTGAAGAGAAAGCGCTTCTGCGATCACGTGATCGTGATGATTTGATGGTGATTTGGGGTTTGAAAAAGGATTTGAAATTGAAGCCCGAAGCAGCTTCAAAAGAACTGGATCATTACGAAAAAATCACTGGAAATAGCGGACGAAGTGGCCTGGAACTTGATATGTATCTTTTCAAGTTTCATATTACAGCATCGTGATCCATACTGCTGGCCTGGAGGACGATGATTCCAAATCAACAGCAGTTGGACAAGTCTCGACATTGTCACCGGCCAAGAAGCACGTCGCGAATGGAAATGGAAATTGTTGAATCTTTCTTGTTTATAATTACATGGTAGATGTACAGTAGTTTGTGGGTGTGAAGATCCGGGCATCGGCGGCACTGCTTTATTTCGGGAACTTGGTCCAGTTCCTCTTTCCGATCTGTCCTTTGGTCAGTACGATAGTCCGAGAGAAAAGGGCCCGATGGAATCTTTGCATACCCTCTTCCAGGCCCTGATGAGCTTGGGCATCTCCAGCATAGCCTTTCTCCTCTGCTCCATCCTGAAACCCTAAGTCAGCGCGTCTCAGGAAATTCCTGCAGGCCAATATGACGTACCTGGCGATCATGTGTCGCTCGTGGATGTGACCCTTAACCTTCTGGCCAACACCCGTACCCTTGACCCTCAGGCCGTGCTCGACTCGGTGGGCAAGGCGGAACTCGGTGCCCTTCTTGGTCTCTGGCAGCAGCTCCTCCACGCCGTGCTCGCGCGCCATCTTGACAAGATCCGCCTGGCGCCGCTGGGAGTACACGGGGTCCTGCCATCGTCCCGTGACGGGGTGCTTGTAGAACTCAAACGGGTTCGGCCGTTCTTCCTGGAAGGGCGTCTTGGGATGGTTCTCGGGCGCAATGGCAGCGGGCGGCCATCTGGCGAAGAAGCGCTGCAGCGGCGCAGGCAGCGACTTGGCGAGCTGAATGTATCGCGCCGGCGAGCTCATGACGCCGGTTGTGCTGATCTTTCACCAGCGAGACGTCTGCCGCAGAAGGGAAAGGAGTGTTGAGAAATTGAGCTATTGAAGCTCGCTGTGGCTGGCCGGAAAGTCTGAACAAGGGTCAGATACCCGAGGCTGAGAATGCAACTTTTACGACCCATGCAACTCGGCAGCGTCCCACTGTGGAGGGCGATGCCTATTGGCCAGGATGTTAGTCTTCTGTCAGCCTTGTGACTGAACAGGCACGCTCCAGGCAATGAGAGGTGCTTGGATGATTAATTCATGCTTTTGAATCCCGTCATGATTGTTTAAGTAAATGTTTTCCTACTCATCAGACACTTTTTTCTAAGCAAAGGGATTCGGAAGTGGCCAGTCAGCAATATGGACACAACCATAGCGGCTATCACACTAAGGTTGGTAATTAGAGCTAGGTATGGGCACCAAAAGACTGCATTGGAACTTGACATCTTCCCCTCAAGCGTTCTACTTCTTAGATATATATAGAATGAGTGCTTTTCTGCTCAGTCTTCCCGAAATCACTGACTTGTTAGAAGCCCTGGGCAGCTAGTTGCAAGCTTCTGAACCGGCCCCAAGAGCTGGCACATAATAACTTACTAATAGGCTTCAGTCTTGCTATTCTTCGACGAAATTTATCATGCCATCTCTGAAAGAGAAAGAAAAAACTTGTGTTAGTTTATGTGAAAAGGAGATTATAAGTAGAACATTTTCCATGTATTTCCCTGTATTTCCTTGTAATTCTTTTTTGCGTTTGTAAGATCTACCTCAAAGGTCTCTACAGTCTCCATCCTAAAATATGGGTCTCTACAGCCGACACTCTATTATTTTACTGTACGCCTCAGCCTCGCCGACATCCGTAGGCATTGTTAGTGTGAGAACACTACCGGTTGGGCTTGAAGACCCCCAGCAGCTGCCTGAATTTGAATCATTCAGAGTTCGCAGTCGGTCGCTACATAAAGACGACTCGCTCCGTGGTTTTTGGTCAACGACAGCGGCAGCCCACTCAGGTACTTATCCAGGTACCTTAGTCACGGCCACCTGAACCCAACTTCAACCCTTTCCTTCACCACCGTCTCTGCCTTCGCTGTGTCATCGAAACAATATGGTTTTAGATATCGACAAACTTCTCGAGCAGCAGAAGGCTGCGAAAGCTGCCGCCTCCAAACCTCGATTCATCCCCAAGGCAGAGCGCGAAAGGCTTGCTGCCGAGCAAAGCAAGAAGGACGAGGAAGAGAAGAAGCGCAAAGCAGCAGAACTCGCACGCAAGCGTCGCGAGGATGACCGGAAGTGGGAGCTGGGTCAAGGAGCCAACGGATCGTCATCGACAAGCCGCGATCCTCGGAATGGGACGCATCAGGCTCCTACAGGGCCTCGAGCCATGAATCAGACGAACGGCCGCGGCCGTGGCGAGCCACGAGAACGAGACCGAGAGCGGGAAGGCAAGAAGTCAGACAAGGTGAATGCCGACAAGCGCACTGCAGAAGACATCGAGGCCTCGCTACTACGATCGAGATATTTGGGTCCTGAGGTGAACCAGCATTCCAAGTTTTCGGCTCAGAAGAAGCGCATGCGGACAACGGAAAAGAAGTTCAACTTTGGTTGGGATGATGACGAGGATACTTCGAGGCCCAACGATCCACTCTATACAACCCAAGTTGTAAATCGTGGCTTCTCGCTAGCCGGCATTGGTGGTGAATACGATGAGGAGGCAGAGGAGCGCGCCCGCAAACGCGCTCGCATGATAGTGCAGCACGACAAGGAAAACGGAAAAGCACGAGCCGATGAACTGATGGAAAGTTTCTACCGAGCACGAGATAAGGCGCGAGAACGGGCGGAGCGGACGGGTCTGGGCAGGCATTGGTCCGAAAAGGGACTGAATGAGATGCGGGAACGAGACTGGCGAATATTCAAGGAGGACTTCGGCATCGCCACCAAGGGTGGCTCCATCCCTAATCCAATGCGCAGCTGGAAGGAATCTGGGCTTCCACGTCGTCTGTTAGACATTGTCGACAAAGTCGGATACAAAGAACCTTCAGCCATTCAACGGGCTGCTATTCCCATCGCCTTGCAAGCCCGCGATCTCATCGGTGTTGCCGTAACCGGTTCCGGTAAAACGGCCGCCTTCCTACTCCCTCTGCTCGTCTACATCTCCGACCTCCCTCCTCTTACAGAAACCAACAAAAACGACGGTCCATATGCCCTCATTCTGGCCCCAACCCGAGAACTGGTGCAGCAGATTGAGTCAGAGGCCCGCAAATTCGCAGATCCCCTCGGTTTCCGATGTGTGAGCATCGTTGGTGGTCATTCACTGGAAGAGCAGGCCTTCGCTCTGCGCAATGGTGCGGAGATCGTGGTCGCAACGCCGGGCCGTTTGGTGGATTGTATCGAACGACGGCTACTCGTATTGTCACAGTGCTGTTACGTCATTATGGACGAAGCAGATCGCATGATTGATCTTGGATTTGAGGAATCAGTCAACAAAATTCTTGATGCGTTACCAGTAACGAACGAGAAGCCCGATACAGATGATGCCGAGAACGCTCAGCTCATGAATAGCTACGTCGGCGGCAAGGACCGCTATCGCCAGACCATGATGTACACAGCAACCATGCCGCCTCAGGTTGAGAAGATCGCCAAGAAGTACCTGCGCCGGCCCGCGATGGTCCTTATTGGTAACGTTGGCGAGGCAGTCGAAACGGTTGAACAGCGCGTCGAGTTTGTTCCTGGCGAAGATCGCCGCAAGAAACGCTTGCAAGAGATCTTGTCGTCCAACGCCTTCGCCCCTCCCATTATTGTCTTCGTCAATATCAAGCGCAACTGCGATGCTGTCGCTCGCGACATCAAGCATATGGGCTGGTCCGCCGTCACCTTGCACGGCTCTAAAACACAGGAGCAGCGAGAGGCCGCCCTGGCATCGGTGCGCTCCGGGCAAACTCAAGTTCTTGTTGCCACCGACTTGGCTGGTCGTGGTATCGATGTGCCTGACGTGTCACTCGTCGTCAACTTCAACATGGCCACGAACATCGAAAGCTACACCCATCGTATTGGACGTACCGGTCGTGCGGGCAAGAGTGGTGTGGCCATCACCTTCCTTGGCAACGAGGACGCAGATGTCATGTACGATCTCAAGCAAATGCTCAGTAAGAGTGCGATATCCAAGGTTCCGGATGAGTTGAAACGCCACGAGGCCGCGCAGTCGCGACCAGTACGTGGAGGAGCCAAGAGGGAGGAAGCGAGCGGACCCGGAGCCGGAGGGAAGGGGGGCTGGCAATGATTCGTGGATGTATGTACTAGTAGTGAAGGCATAGGAGATAAGCTCAATTTTCAAGATTCCACGAAGTCACATAGGGATGCGTAACTAGCTATCAGTGAGATGGATGCTACGGTCGCGGTCACAGTACTCACTGGTCACTCCGTGTGTAGTGCCATGCATTTGATACTAGTAAGAAAACACGAAATTAATACGAAGATAACGATATTCTAATCCATTTTTCAACGGCTAAGTAAGAGAAAGAGTATATGGAGTTCCAATTATTGGAAAAATTTGCTAGATCTCCACGGATTGCCTTGATTAATAAATATTTAATTCTCTTTATCATACATGATCATACACTTCCAAGTACAAAATGGTAACCTCACAGATTTTTAGAGAACCAGAGCCGCTGTTCCAGCATCAGCAACTAAGCCGCTGGCCCAGAACATTGACGAAACATCGGCGCCAGCCTGGTCCATGACATAGACACGGCAATGCGGCACGGTCAGCTTGGTCTCCACGGGACTCCCGTTGTGGGAAGCATCCTGAGATTCCGGCCCTGATAGGAATATGCCTTCATTTGACAGTGCCCCAAAGTGCTGGCCAATGAAGTGTTCTCCCCCTTGTGACCCGGCCGCGGCAGGCTCAACATCCCCTGGAACGCCAAATACTGCTCCGGGTTCAAAGTGGCCTTCGGCATCCGGAGCTTCTACAGAAGTGAGAAATTGGATGGTGGATCCAGGAGGCACGAAGCCAGAATCATTATCCATGGTTCGCATGAATCGCTCCATTTCTGCCTCTTCGGAGAGAGAAAAGTGCGTTTGCTGAGGGTCTAACGATAGGAGGCCCTTCTTGGCACCCCAACCGCCGCCACCGCTCACTAAATCAGAGGTTAGTGTTTATGTCACGAAGATAACGACGGCTGTGGGCAGTCATACAAATCTTATACAATCGTCCCCCTTGCTTGTACAAGGCTTGGAGCTCCTGGGCGGTCGATTCAGACAGCTTGTGGATATCCGTTCCTTCATCAAGAGCTAAAGGCGACTGCAACCCTGCTTGGCCCAATGGACCTTCTCGTGTGGTAGAGAACGATGTTGGCGCTACCAAGGCCCAGATGCCCACTGGCTTTGGTGACGATGAAGCAGCAGAGTTTCGCTGGTAGGCTGAGTTGACCGCATTCTCGAGCTCGGTCGACGCAGGAGTGTCCTCGCCATCGACTTCTATCGCTTTCACGATGTTACCGAAGCTTCCTGTGACTAGTCGAGGGCGCGTGACGGGAGCAAGCGGTGCGTACAATCCCAAATCGCCAACAGACTGCGCATACTTTGGCGAAGGGACTCTGACACGCTGTGAATGCTTCTCAATCTGCCGTATCACGCGTGATTTGGGACCACTTGTATCGATCAATCTGGATATAAGCGTGGATGGTCTGTTATTGATAAATGTGGTGCGAGTCAGGGGTAGAGTCACGGAGGGCCGTCCGAGCTCGAAAGCGATTGCAGCCACGGCATCAGCATCCTCCTTCGTCTTTGGAGGAGCCTCTGTCCATAACTCTGGTAAAATCTCATCGAGGTGGCCGCGAAGGGCAGATATGCCTGATAAAGGTCTTGGTGCACCCAGTAGTGGCGCTATATGGTCGACTACAGCAGCGAGCAGGTGGAATTCAGGATTTTTTGAAGAGCCGGACATCAATTGGGCAATACCACATATGAAGGCCTCATCGTCGAGGTGCTGAGCAAGGTCTGGCGTGACAAGGATGACAGCTGCATTGTGAGCGGCATGATTGGACAGGACTGCATGGCCCTTCAGCTTCTCGAAGAGTTCCTCATAACGGACCTGTCGCACAATCAGCCATTGCATTGTTTTTGGAGGGTGCTGAAAAATGAACCTTGGAGTTATGAGGTATAGCATAAGTGAATCGGGTTGAGCTGGCGGCGTTCTCAGTAGCGTATGTCCTTCGAGCATAGGAAAAGAGCTGGCGCCAAGGAGCCCTTCGTCCTGGCAACCATCGGGATGGACATGCAGCCATCAAGACAGCCGTTCAGGTGAGGAAGCCGAGTTCAATGTGCTCAGCGGCTGGAACTGAGGGGTAAGCTGCCCGATGAAGGGAAGATGATCCGAATTGGAGGGCAGGGCAGCTGTTTGAATCAAGGAATCTATGAAAGCTGCATGAGTTGTTGGAGGCGATGTGAGGCAAAGGTACCTTGAAAGCTGCGGTGTGGCTTGCCGCCATGGCTGAAGCTGCCGTTTTGGGGCTTCCACGGGCCACCAGCCACGCGGGACCACAGGAAACGGACCCCTCCTCCAGGTCCAACCGCTACCGCTACCGCATCAATCACCCCACCATCCATTCATTCATACAATCCGAAAATCGTTCTGAGTCAAGGTATTCGCCCAGGATCCGACTGCATAGACGAGCCCTCGTTTCGATTAGTTGGAGCTTTGCGGTGTTCCGATCGATCGCCGCGGTGACTCTCTTTCTCCTGCTCTTCCTTTCACCTCGACTATAAGCGTCCGAAGCCCCTGCGCAGTACGGGCTTCAGCCAGGAAAAAAAGATTTCCGGCACGACGTTTAGACTCGCAGTCCGAGCCCTGCGGGTGCGCTCCGTTTCCCCCAGACGACCCTTAACAACCACACGTGCCATCATGGCTACCAACAGCGGGCGCGGAAACAACAGTGAGTCAGACACGCCATCATGCGTTCATGCCTATCCTTGAGATTGTGCTGTGTCGCTAACCGTCCATTGTCTAGTTGGGGCGAGTGAGGGTGTTGAGGAGAGCGCCATCAACCCCCCTGCCGTCGCCGGCGAGACCAAGGCCGACATCGCCGCATCCTCCAAGTCCGGAACTCATGCTGCTGGCACCGACGCTGGAGCAGCCCCGGCTGCCCAGGGACCCCCCAAGGTCAAGACGGAGAAAGAGTGTACGAGCCAACCTTGCAGACGCCCGGAAGACTTACCCAGCACGCTGACCGTTTCGCTGCAGTAGAAAAGGAGCGCAAGAAGGCCGAGAAGGCCGCCAAGTTCGAAGCAAAGAAGGCAAAGGCCGCGTCCAGCCAACCGAACCCCGTCAAGGAAAAGAAGGTCAAGGAAAAGAAGCCCGAAGAGGAGCCGCTTCCCGCCTACGTCGAGGACACCCCCGAGGGTGAGAAGAAGCGCATCCGATCATTCGATGACCCTCACTTCAAGGCGTACAACCCACTCGCTGTCGAGTCCGCCTGGTACAGTTGGTGGGAGAAGGAGGGCTTCTTCAAGCCCGAGTTCAAGGCCGATGGCAACGTCAAGGATGAGGGCAAGTTTGTCATTGTCCACCCCCCGCCCAACGTTACCGGTGCCTTGCACATGGGTCACGCTCTCGGCGACTCGCTGCAGGATGTCCTGATCCGATGGAACCGCATGCAAGGGAAGACCACCCTTTGGGTCCCTGGTTGCGACCACGCCGGTATCTCCACCCAGAGCGTCGTGGAGAACATGCTCTGGCGCCGTGAGCAGAAGACCAGACATGACCTCGGCCGCACCAAGTTCATTGACACCGTCATGGACTGGAAGGACGAGTACCACAAGCGCATCAACACGGCACTGAAGACCCTCGGTGGATCGTTCGATTGGACCCGTGAAGCCTTCACCATGGATGCCAACCTTTCGGCAGCCGTGAGTGAGACCTTCGTCAAGCTCCACGAGGAAGGCATCATCTACCGCGCCAACAGACTGGTGAACTGGTGTACCAAGCTGAACACTGCCTTGTCAAACCTGGAGGTTGTCAACATGGAATTGGCTGGTCGTACACTTCTCGATGTCCCCGGCTACGACAAGAAGGTCGAGTTTGGTGTCATTGTTCACTTCAAGTATCCCATCGAAGGTTCTGATGAGACCATTGAGGTTGCCACCACTCGTATCGAGACGATGTTGGGCGATACCGGTATTGCTGTGCACCCCAAGGATGAGCGTTACAAGCACCTCGTCGGAAAGTCCGCTATCCACCCTTTCATTGAGGGTAGGAAGCTCCCTATTGTTGCTGATGAGTATGTCGAGATGGAGTTTGGAACTGGTGCTGTCAAGCTCACCCCTGCTCATGATCCTAACGATTTCACCTTGGGTCAGAGGCACGGTCTTGAGTTCATCAACATTCTCACAGATGACGGCGTCATGAATGAGAATGCAGGCCCCTACAAGGGCCAGAGGCGCTTTGATGTCCGCTACGCTGTTCAGCGTGACCTCCAGGAGAAGGGTCTCTACGTCGACAAGAAGGACAACCCCATGAAGGTGCCACTATGTGACAAGTCCAAGGATATCATTGAGCCAATCATGAAGCCCCAGTGGTGGGTGAGGATGAAGGAGCTCGCTGAGCCCGCTATTAAGGTTGTCAAGGAGGGCAAGGTCAAGATTCGACCTGAATCGGCTGAGAGAAACTACTACCACTGGCTTGAGGATATCAATGATTGGTGCATCAGCCGACAGCTCTGGTGGGGCCACCGCTGCCCCGTTTACTTCGCCAAGATTGAAGGCGGCTCCGGTGATATTCCTGAGGAGAAGCTCTGGTTCGCCGGACGAACGCAGGAGGAAGCAGAAAAGAAGGCACAAGCAGCGTTGCCTGGCAAGACATTTACGCTCGAGCAGGACGAAGACGTCCTTGACAGTGAGTTGAATAGGTCCCAGCACGTTGAATCGCAACTAACACGTGAAAACAGCTTGGTTCTCTTCTGGCTTGTGGCCCTTCAGCACTCTGGGCTGGCCCAAGCAGACCCAAGATCTTGAGAAGCTGTACCCCACCTCCGTCCTGGAAACTGGTTGGGATATTCTGTTCTTCTGGATTGCGCGAATGATCATGCTTGGACTGAAGATGACTGGCACGGTCCCCTTCACTGAGGTCTTCTGCCACACCCTTGTCCGAGATAACGAAGGACGCAAGATGAGTAAGAGTTTGGGTAACGTCATTGACCCTCTGGACGTCATCTACGGCATCAAGCTCGAGGACCTGCACCAGAAGCTCCAGGCGGGCAACCTGCACCCCAGCGAGGTCCAGAAGGCGACCAAGTTCCAGAAGGCCACTTTCCCCGATGGAATTCCTCAGTGTGGAGCTGACGCTCTGCGATTCACCATGGTCAACGCCACCACTGGTGGCTCAGATATCAACCTCGATGTCAAGGTGTAAGTTATTTGTTACATCATGTTTTGGGCCGGTTCTAACTAGATCACACAGGATCCACGGATACCGCAAATTCTGCAACAAAATTGTGAGTTTTAAACCATAGCCAGCGATCTCGGAAGTTGCTTCTAATTCTCTTTATAGTTCCAAGCCACCAAGTACGTCCTTGGTAGCCTGCCACAGGACTTTGCTCCCGCGGAGACTGCCCCCAAAACCGGCAAGACTCTTGCCGAGCGCTGGATCCTCCACAAGATGAACGAGGCGGCCAAGGAGATCAACGCCGCTCTCAACGACAGGGAGTTCTCAAAATCCACTCTTATCGTGTACCGTTACTGGTACAGCGAGCTGTGCGATGTCTACATCGAGAACTCCAAGGCCATCATTCGCGATGGTACCGAGGAGGAGCGCAACTCTGCTATCCAGACGTTGTACACGGCTCTTGAGGCGGCTCTGCTCATGATCCACCCTTACATGCCCTATCTGACGGAAGAGATGTGGCAGAGGATGCCTCGACGATCCGGTGACACGACCAAGTCCATCATGATTGCCAAGTACCCCGTGTACGAGTCTGCTCTCGATGACCCCAAGTCTGAGGCTGCATACGAGCTTGTCTTGGGCTGCACCAGGGCTGCTCGTTCGCTTATGGCTGAGTACTCTCTCAAGGATGAGGCAAATGGTAAGTGATTTATGCTCTGTCTCTTGATGGGAATTTCGTCCTGACCTAGGAAACAGTCATCATTCAAGCCTTCGACGAGTTCTCGCTCAAGACCTGCAAGGAGCAGGTGTCTTCCATCAAGTCGCTCAGCGGCAAGGCCGTCAAGGACATTGAGGTTTTGGGCCCCGACGCCGGCCGCCCCGCCGGCTGCGTTGCCTACCCCGTCTCCACGTCGGCCTCCGTCTTCTTGCACGTGAAGGGCCGCGTCGACATTGACGCCGAGATCGCAAAGGCGCAGAAGAAGCTCGACAAGGCCAAGTCGACCATCCAGAAGCAGGAGAAGATCCTCGTCGACCCGGGCTACAAGGAGAAGGTCTCGGCGGAGGTGCAGGAGCAGGACCAGAAGAAGCTGGCGGACGCCAAGCAGGAGATCCACAGCTTCGAGGAGACCATCAAGCAGTTCGAGCAGCTGAAGCTTGAGTAGAGTAGTTTGTCTAGAATACCTGCCCAACACGAGAAACATGTCAAGAGATTTGCTCAGTCCGTTTTCTTCCTTTTGCTCGCTAGCCCATCTGCCATGACCTCGACCACATCCTCGACGGTCGTGCCCCTGACCCTCTTGCCAATCTTCTCCCGGCCTAGGACCTCGTTCTCCACGACCGCCCTGTAGACGCCGGCGGCGCCGTCGAAGATGTCCCTCCCCCACCCGCCCTCCTCGCTCATCGTCGCCGCGATCTCCTCCATCTCACGGACCCAGCGGTACGCCTTGGGCGGCATGCCCACGACGCTCTCCTCCGCGAGGGCCAGGTGCGTCGGGAGGATGCGGCCCAACTCGAGCCTGAGGTCCCCGGCCACGCCGAGCGCGTGTGCCGTCGCGAAGGCTTGCGTCGCCACCGCGGTGAAGCCCTTGGACATGGCGGCGAAGCACATCTTGAGCCCGCTCGCGGCGCCGACGTCCGGCCCGACGTGGCGCAGGTTCAGGACGGACGCGAGACGGTCGCCGCCGGGGAGCCCGGCGAGCGGCCAGGGCCCGGAGACGGGGATCCTCGGCCGGCTCCAGTCGGCGTCGGATGCGTCGCTCGTGGAGACGTTGGTGCCTGGGTCGGCTACGGTCTTGAGCCTCGGCGGGCCGCCGACGATGCATCCATCGATGAAGCGGACCGGCACGCCGGCGCCTTCGAAGAGGGAGCCGATGCGCTTACATGTGGAGGGCGACACGGCGTTCAGGTCGCCGTAGTACAATGGCTCGTCGCGTGCCTGGGCCTTCAGTGCATCAATCACCCGCTGGGCAGTAGCCTCCGCATCCCGTGGGGGCACGACGGAGAAGACGACGCCGCACTGCTGAACAAGGTCGACGTCCGACGGCAGCTTCTCCACGCCGGCTTTCTCGGTTCTCTCAACGGTGTCCAGGCTGCGGGAGGGTTTGTTAGAGACTGGTACAGGTATCGGGAGCGCCACGGCTCGTGACGTACCTCCTGCCCTCGACGTTCGTCGCAACTAAGAAGCCGTGGGCCACCAGCAGCTTGGCGAGCCCTGCACCCATGTCTCCCATGGAAAGAATGCCTATCTTGACGGGTTTGCTGTCGGACGCCATGGCTACTAAAGACTCGAAATACAGAGTAGACGCGTGAACAAAGGCTTTCCGGGCTTATCAATAAATGCTGCTTTACTCGTGGAACTCCGTCGGCAAATTCGACAACAGTGCAGGGTAGCGTCGGTAGATCGGCATGTCACGCAATATCATGTATAAATGGTGGCTCTCTGCAGCAACCTTTCAACGATAAGAAAGCTGCAGGGTATACCTGAAAGGGCTGAATCATAGGCGCACTACTCTGCGCCGGCCCATCCTACATATTCCTTTATCACTTATGAAATTGCTCGACTATGCTTCACACAACCTGTCTGTACAAGGCTTACAGGCGTCCTGTCGCAGTTTTGCCCACAAAGAAGTGCAACCCATTTGGGGGATGAGGTCGCCAAGAAAAGTCTGGTGGCCGAAAGATGGCAAATTGGTTATAACCCGATCTCAGGTTGCTAAATAGAACTGGTTGCTGGGACTAGATGAGCGGTGTTTTTTCGATCGAGCCTTTGCCCAGTCATGGATCCGCCAATAGGTCGAGGGTGCACAGGAGGCAGACAACGATGCCCTCGCTACTCGATCATGTCGATATCATCACCTTGGGGTGCAGGTACAGCAGACGCAGCAGACGCAGCAGGCGCAGGGGCTTCCGCTGTCTCGGCTGGTGCTGACCCAGCAGCGTTGTTTCCACCAAAGTAGTCCTCCATTTCTGCGTCCAACTCTTCCTGTGTCTTCTTGCCGCGCGGGTTACCACGTCCTTCTCCCCGACCGCCTTCACGATCTCTGCCGCCACCGCCGCCGCCGCCGCCACCACCTTCACGTCGCGCACCAGGCCGGCGGCCACCACGCTGACGGGGCATGGGGCTCCTCGACCTGCTTGGCCCATCTGGGATGTACCTGTCGATGCCCTTGCGGCCGGCGTCATCCCTCCCATGTCTACGATGAGGGGAGAGGGAGCGCGACCTGCCGCCTGGGGCAGAAATCCGCTCTGAAAGCGGCTTTCCGGGTAGAACAGCAGTATCAAACGGGTTGCGGGACGGGCCGCTAGCCATCAGAGAGAGCCGAATTGGCTGACCTGAAGAGTTTGTTAGAGTTGCGTTTCTGGTTAGGCAACGGTCTAGATTCATACCATTGGCATTTGCACCGTCAAACTGTCGAATTGCCTCTGTTGCGTCATCTTTGCGCTCGTAAGTTACGAAAGCAGTGCCTTCTGACCGCCCCGCGCGGTCATATCGGAGCTGTAGCTTGGAAACCTTTCCAATCCTCCAGAAAAGTTCCTGGCATTTTGGTAAGCGATGGCTAGACAGAATTGGGTGCTCGCAGTCTTAAGTTTACCTCAAGGTCTTCCTCAGTAAGGTCGTAGTGGATGTTTTCGACACGAATCTTGGTACCCCGGGATTCTCTAAATGATGCTTGCTTAGTATGAGTAGAGAATCCAGGTCATCTGGAGGACAAACTGGTCGGGGGAATCTTCGCGGCGTCGTCGCGGAGCAGGCGCCCTTCGAGAATCTAGCTAACGATGAGTATGCGAGAACGGAAGGTGGCACGAAGCCGTCGCATGGGACTAACTGTTCTCTTCGTAGCGATCGTGAACCCATTCACTAAGGCGCAGCAGGTTAGCGAGCATGTTCATCGTGACGGATCGCGGGTTGGGGGCGCCTCACGTGTCTATACTGCGAGGTTCGTTGCGGAGAGACTGCACGTTCAACCGAGGGCTGGTTAGCCAGAGGAAATTTCACACCGTAAGTAATGCCATTGCCCCTCATCGCCAGGGATTTCGGGCATCGTTCGAGGTATTGCCAACACGGCTGAGGGGATCGAGCAGTTTACGGTCAGAGGGAGGGAATCTCAACCTATGATGTCGGCGTTAGCAGCGATTGAACACGGGGCAGGCAGAGAATCAATGCAGCTTGCCAACCTTTCTTACACCGTCTCGGGGATAGTCTTGTCGTTCACGGCGACGGCCGCCGCCGCGGCGGTTGCGAGTATCATTGCCTCGCTGTGGTAACGGTCAGCTTGATGCGACTTGCTGGTGAGCTCCAGCTCGAGCTGGAGCGCAGAGCGGCAGGGAAACGTCCGAGGGGTGAAAGACTCACGTTATCTGCAATGATCTCGTCAAGACCACGATCCATCTTGTCGGCCATGTTGTTGAGAAACAGAATGGACTGAAACCCTTCTGCGAATGGCGAGAGGGATTCGGGTGGTTGTTTGAGTCGCGGTCACTAGTTCGGGTCGGTAGCAGATGGATCGGGGAGAAGTTGCCATGATTGATCTCTGATGTCGCCCCAGACCAGAAAGGGATAGGCTGTACTTAGGATACCCTGCACAGGATGGTGGTCCAGTGAATGCTTAAGGCAGGAACCTGGCTTAGGCAAGAGACATCCGGGACCGTTCTGCGACGCATGAGGTACCTTACTTGGCGGTGCTAGGTACGTAAGGCAGGTACTTCGGTGCTGTTAAGTTGCAAGGCGTCTTCAGCTTCTTTCTTACCATCTACCAGGTTCAATTCGAACCTTGGTGGGTAACAATTCAATTATTGTCCATTCTACTGCATGCTGTCATACTGAAACATGCATGTCCTCTGTGAGTGATGGCTCTATGGCATTGATTTCCAACCCGTCAACAGAAACACGGTCATTCCAAGGGTGTCTTATTTTCCGCTACTTGACGATTCATTCCAGTGGGTTGTCGCACCTAAAGAGGATACCTTGCCTTACAGTGCTTTACCTTGCCTGGCATATGCTGGAACGATGAGAAGTACTACCTTACTTTAGATGCTTGAGTCTAAGGTAGAGAGGTAGGTACTTTAAGGTAGTTCGTGCTAGAAAGAAGGCTACATTATCTTGGCTTCGCGGATCGGCCAAGGCGTACGACTGGCAGTGCCATTGCCTGCATGGCGAGATCACAGCGATTCATCTCTTTTGAACATCACAATAATGTGTGCCCCGGTCCCCATTGGATACGAGCATCGAATCTTGTCTGCAGTAACTCTGCACTATACCTGACCTTACCAAGATTACGAACTGGAACACCATCCTCCCGGATCTGGAAGTACCGAGAGGGTCCCGTCCGCGCTAAAATCAGCCAGCAGTGGACCACAGTGTCTCGAAAGGTACCTACAAAGCAACCGTGAGCGGGTACCTATACTTTTGTGTCAGACTGCCTGCTGCTCCTGGTTGGATTTGTTCATCTGCACCCCTACTTCTACTCCTGGGCAGGCGCCACATATTCTGTATCGCAAACCATCCTCGACTCGATCCCCCTTCTTGGTTCCCGTGAGTGCCATTGCCAACGTCGCCTGTTCTTGGCGCCCGATCCATCATCTAACACGCTGACAGCCCACGCCCATGTAGGCGTCTCCTTTGAGGCAGCATCGATCAGCTACCCAGGTGGTCTGTGAACATCTCGTCGCATCGCAGCCGCCACAGCCTCCCTGCCTGGTCCGGTCCTCACAAAAAGCACATCCGTCTGCGCGGACGCTCGAGCGTCATTCGTACGCTCCATGGCTCGACCCATGGGGTCAGTACGTCTTAAAAAGACGAATCCGCTGACTCTTCTCCTCGGCACCGGCCTGTGCATCTTCATCCTCTACTTCCTCGTCTCCCCCTCAGGGCACTCGACATCGACCAGACCGCCTGTCGACACAGCCGACCACCATCTCTCGCCGCCTACGTCTCCGTACAAGAAGCCGACTTCGCGATCCGGCCAACAGCAACTTAAGCCCCCGCCCGTCAGGCGCTATAACCTCAACCATGTGACAATCACCCCGAGACCGATTGAGAATCGCGAGAATGTCCTTATCCTGACGCCCATGGCTCGCTTCTACCAGGAGTACTGGGATAACCTGCTCAAGCTCAACTATCCCCACGAGCTCATCACCCTTGGGTTCATCCTTCCAAAGAACAAGGAAGGTAGCCTGGCTACGGCTGCACTGCAGCAGGAAATCCACAAGACGCAAAACCATGGTCCAGAGAAGGAGCGGTTCAAGAGCATCATCATTCTACGACAAGATTTCGACCCTGCGCTGGAATCGCAGGATGAAAGCGAAAGGCACAAGATGCAGAAGCAGAAGGCGCGCCGTGAAGTCATGGCCAAGGCCCGCAACTCTCTCCTGTTCACAACCTTAGGACCGGCTACGTCGTGGGTGTTGTGGCTGGACGCCGACATTATCGAGACGCCACCATCACTCATTCAAGATCTTGCCGCCTTCGACAAGCCTCTGATCACACCCAACTGCTTCCAGCGATACTACGACGAAGAGAAGAAGAGCATGTCCGAGAGACCGTACGACTACAACAGCTGGCAGGATAGTGAGATTGCGCAGCAATTGGCGTCAAAGATGGGGCCTGACGACATTCTCCTTGAAGGGTATGCTGAGATGGCCACGTATCGCGCATTGATGGCATACATGGCGACAGATGGCGGTGACAGGGATCTGGTTGTGCCCCTGGACGGCGTTGGTGGCACAGCGCTTCTTGTTAAAGCCGACGTCCACCGAGACGGTGCCATGTTCCCTCCCTTCGCATTCTACCATTTGATTGAGACGGAAGGATTTGCAAAGATGTCCAAGCGGCTTGGATGGCAACCATATGGTTTGCCCAACTACAAGGTACGTGCGGCAAGGTTGATGTGATAGTGTTCTCGGCGGAAAAGGCCGATTCAGATTGGTTACTGACATGCGACGTTAGGTGTACCACTATAACGAATAAGGGACCGAAAGCCCTCATTTTATGCTCGATGATCATAAGGGAATCGGCAGAAGACCTCTCGAACGAAAGTCTTTGTATTTCATTTACATTGTGTGCGACTTGGTGAGTCAGGAGGAGCACGGCGTTTCTGCGACATAGCAAAGATGTCGTCCACCAGTGGCGCCGTCAGGCCTAAACAAACGGATTACAAAAACAGGGCCAAGAAAAAGGAGGGAAAAAGGCAGACAACACGGAGTAAGACCGAGGGCTTTTCCTGGACGCTTCGCATTTAGGAGGAGAATCGCAAAAGGCAGAGTTCTCCCGTTAGATATCTAGGTAGTCACTTTTCCTGGTTGGCCGCGAATGCCCGGCCCGGCTCGGCTTGGCCATGTCCTGTACGATATACCGGAGCTTTGACGAGGCAGATGGGCGGTCGATTAGATGGACGAGTCGGATTCACTATCAGCGCAGGTTTGGCATAGACGGGAACCCACGGACTGCATGTCATTGTTCTTGGGCGACGATGTTTCGGCGGTCGGACGACCGACAACTCTCGAATTGATAGAAATATTATGTTACTTTTGCATTGCGGCGACGAACAATGTGCCACAAAGTTTGGCGTGTTCATTCCAAGTGGTATCTTATTCTATATCATCATCCATAATCTGACGGTTCCCTTCGGCCCGATGCAATCTGGAGGACCAAACGACGTTCAACGTAATAACAAGCATCATGCCCAAACTCCGAATTAAAGCAGATACAAGCCCTCTCCCCAGCTGAGCCACGTCCTCCAACCATACACCTTGTTCCAGCGTCGGCGGACAAACGGGCTTCAAGGGCCATCATACCGCCCTCCGTCGTCTGCGCACCAGAACTCGACGAGTTTCCTCGTGCCGACGACGTCGCCACCTCTCAGAAGCGCAGCAACGTCGACGTTGAGGGGGCTATCGGTCTCCGGGCAACTGAGGAGCATGCGGACGGCGCGGACGCACTCGAGGACGCTGTAGGCGGGGGTCCAGGCCTCCTTGAGCAGGTCGAGGCAGATCTCGCCCGACTGTAGGGCGATGTTGGGGTGTACGATGGGTGTCTGGAAGCGCATCTTGGGCGGCTGCAAGGGGTACGAGGGCGGGATGGAGATGGCGATGAGCCAGCGGCCGGCTAGAGATGAATTAGCACTGGGCAATGGTGGATGGTCGATTTGGCAGGGGGGCGATAGACGTACCGTCGTAGCCACAGCCGACGTCCCTCCCGTTGATGACGGCCTCCCACTCAAACAGGTCCTCGTCGCCGACGGGGCCCAGGCGCTCGATGCCCTTTTCGTCCTTCTGCTCGCTGCGCCACGTCTCGAGCTCCTTGAGCAGCCTCTTGGCAGGGCTCCTCGATGACGAAGGGCCCGAGGCCGCTGAGCTGGACGACGACTTGACGCGGGATGACATCTGACAGAGGGTTGAGGAGTGCGCCCCTTTCCGTCTAGCTGCGCTGAAGGGTTACAGGTTCGGGGGCAAGGTCGGCGGGACGTGTGTTGGGGGTGCACGCCAACGTAGGGATCGCGGGAAGAAAAGCTGCCGCCTCGCGTAGATGGTGGGTTGCTAAGCTAAGCTCCTGCGAGATGAAGGTCTACTCAGTAGGACAATTAGAGAACGAATGCGATGAAGCGCGTTGGGCAGGCCTTGTGCGTGCCGAGGCAAGGCAGGGCAAGGGAAAGTTGCAAAGGGGAAAGTCTGATTGAGGCGCGCGTCACGAGATTGATTGGAGGAGCGGCATCATCGGCGGCTCGAGGTTCCTCCAATTCGATAACGGCTTATCCGAGGGTGGTGTGTGTTGTCGTACGTAAGGTAAGGTAACGCAAAGGGTAGCGCTCTTTGGTCCTCCAAAACCCGATGCGGTCGGGCTTCGACCCAAAAGGCAACGTCTGGGGAGCTTCGTGCATGGAGGAAGCGGAGAGCAGGGGTTCTGGCAGCGGATGCAGCCGAGGCTTCTTGGGCTCCCCGAGCCAGGGGGTTTGCTCGGCTCTGTACTGTATGCTCTTCCAATTCAATTCTGACACGACTGAATTATTACGTTACCTTAGGTACCTAGTAGTAAGGTACCCAGGTGAAGGGTCCAAACTACATATCCACCTAACAACCCAAGGCGTAGTATCGGATGGGCGATGACCTTGTAAGAGAATTGAAAGAAGAGAAACTCCCAAAAGACATCCCATCTCCGCACGGCCAAGGGCTCAATCGACAAGATCTTGAGAACTCCGAGCCTGAACAGAACAAGGACTGCGAATTCAATGTCACCACGCATCAGACAGCAAGCCACTGGAGCTCCTTGTTGATGATGTTTGACTGCAGCTGGCCATTGCCATAGCCGAAGAAGGCAACAGATCATCACGATGCACAAGGATTTCGTCGTACTCATCTGAACCTA
Organism: Paramyrothecium sp. XJ0827; assembly: GCA_020881915.1. Lineage (NCBI taxonomy): Eukaryota > Fungi > Ascomycota > Sordariomycetes > Hypocreales > Stachybotryaceae > Paramyrothecium > Paramyrothecium sp. XJ0827. Next base: position 2,448,516 of record JAJFPB010000005.1, on the reverse strand, counting down.
TGATCTAGAGACGCCCCGTCTGGGGCTCGGAGCATATTTACTTCTGAATCGGGTAATTTCGATTCTGGAAACAGGGTGCAGCCGTATGGCAGCCAAAGGAAGTGGCTCAGCTGCCACAACAGCAGATGCCGGGGTCTTGGTAGTAGTTTTATTGGCCATGAAGACGACGCATCATAGAGAGGATGTATGCGCCGGGGAGGCCATTCCATTTTTGAAGCCGTTATGAGGTGCTTCGCCTGGGCCAGCCTTCCATATAGAGCAGGATGTCACCATCATCAGCCAATATAGGGACACTTCAGCCGGGTGTCATGACGTAGGGGGCATCCCGCGATGACTGCAGCTGCCAGGGGTTTCTTGACTGTGATGTCGATAGATTCAATAGCTTCAGATGGCTCATGTATGAGCTGCATAATATATGTATCGTAACCCGTTAGACCACAGGTTGGTGGTTGCATGCGCCCCCGTCCCCGTCCTTGGTCACTGCCAAACCGGCAGTGATTCCCGACATCGGCTATGTAGCCACAAAAAGCCACACGCTGGGGGGGTGGTTTCGGTGGGTGCCATTGCGCTACGATGCCATATTAGTTGCCATCCCTTAGGTGCTCTCTAAGGCAAGGTACCTTATGCAGCGCCATGGAACGGGCAACGCGCGGGGCAGGTCGCGGCGCACTGGGCTGGGGCAGGGCCTGGGGCAGGGCGCGCCTGACGAATCTTAGCCCCGCCATCAGGTCAAGTTCGAGTCAAAAATGTTTGAGCGACGGCAACGCAAATGCCAATCCCTTGCAGCGCAGGACGCAACGGCCCCGCACTCGGAGCTGAAAAACGCTATTTCCAAGAAAACCGAACCGGCGAGCGGCAGCCGGGCGTGGGCCAAATTCTCTTTGAGTCGGGTCGGGTGACTCAACTCTCGACTCTCGACTTTTCTACCCGACACCCCCAGCCCTATAAAAGTAATCCGTTTTAACTTTCCTGCCCTGTTTTCTCGAATTGATCGGTTGTCATCATACTCGGCACCTCAATTCGAAGTTCCCTTCTGCTGGCCCGCGCGACTCTCGTCACCTGCATCGCCGGCATCACGCAACCCCGCAGTCCGCAGTCGCAGTCGCAGCCCAACATCTAAACCTACCGTCAACACTACAAGTACAATCGCAGCCTAGCGATTGTACGCCTGCTGTTCTCTCAAGATGCCCATGTAAGTCATTCTGCCTCCCACCGAACCGCTTTGCTGTCTCCCAAGGGCCCACGCTGACCCTGTCACCGCCGAACCCCAGGCTCAAAGAACCATGGAAGAAGTACAAGGCCTTCCCTCCTCTCAACCTTCCTGATCGCCAATGGCCCTCAAAAACAATTGAGAAAGCCCCTCGGTGGCTTGAGACTAGTCTCCGGGACGGAAACCAGAGCAACCCATCTCCAATGGTTCGTATCTCGCATCGCCGGCCCCCGGGAAGTCCTCTGGTCCTCCCGGGATCTTTGCCTCGTGTTTGAGCTGCTGGCTAACAACTCCTGCAACTTACAACAGAACGGAGAGGAGAAATGGCGCTTCTTCAAGATGCTCTGCGACATCGGCTTCAAGGAAATCGAAGTCTCCTTCCCCTCCGCTTCCCAGACCGACTTCGACTTCACAAGACTCCTCGTTGAGACGCCCGGTGCGATTCCTGACGATGTCGCCATTCAGGTCCTGTCGCCCTGCCGCCCTGACCTGATCAAGCGTACCGTCGAAGCCGTCAAGGGCGCCAAGAACGTCATCATCCACATCTACCTTGCTACGAGCGAGTGCTTCCGGAGAATCGTCTTCGACTACTCCGAGGAGGACACTCTGGAGCTCGCCGTGCGATGCGCAAAGGTCGTCAGGTCCCTGACCAAGGACGACCCCTCCCAGTCGGGTACCAACTGGCAGTTCGAGTTCAGCCCCGAGTGCTTCTCTGACACCTCCCCCGAGTATGCCGTCAAGGTCTGTGACGCTGTCAAGGCCGCCTGGGAACCCAGTGTCGAGACCCCTCTGATCGTCAACCTACCCGCTACAGTCGAGCTCGCGACCCCCAACATTTTCGCCGATCAAGTTGAGTACTTCTGCAGGAACATCTCGGAGCGCGAGAAGGTCTGCGTTAGCGTCCACAATCACAACGACAGAGGTACCGCCGCCGCAGCCGCAGAGTTGGCTCAGATGGCCGGCGCTGACCGCGTCGAGGGATGCCTTTTTGGAAACGGCGAACGTACCGGTAATGTTGACATTGTTACCTTGGCGCTGAACCTTTACACCCAAGGAGTGCCCCCCGCACTGGATTTCTCCGAGCTGAACAACATCATCGACGTTGTCGAGGACTGCAACAAAATCCCCATCCATCCTCGCGCTCCATATGCCGGCTCTTTGGTCGTGTGCGCCTTCTCGGGAAGCCACCAAGATGCTATCAAAAAGGTTGTGCCCTTTTCCCTGACTGCTTTGATGTTAAATGACGAAGCTAACGAGTCTTGTGACAGGGCATGCAAAACCGCCAGCGCCAGGGCAAAACGTACGAGGATTACTGGGAGATTCCATATCTGCCGCTGGATCCAGAGGATATCGGCCGCACATACGAGGCTATCATTCGTGTAAACTCGCAGAGCGGCAAGGGCGGCGCTGCTTGGATTATCCTGCGCAAGCTTCACCTCGATATCCCTCGTGGTCTGCAGGTCGCATTCTCCAGCATCGTCCAGAAGCAGGCCGACAGCCTCGGCCGCGAGCTTCTGCCTGAGGAAATCACCGACCTTTTCGAGACCACCTACTTCCTTCGCGAGAACCCGCGATTCTCCCTCATCGACTATTCCATCACCCCTGACCGTTCACGGTCCCCTGCGCCGCCTCTGCCCGGCAAGACGCAGGAGACGAAGAACCTTATGCGTGTCTTCGAGGGCGTTGTTTCAGTCGATGGTAAGGAGATCAACCTCCGCGGACGCGGTAACGGCCCGATCTCTAGCATGGCGAATGCTCTGAAGGACATTGGCGTCGACATGGACGTTCATGACTACAAGGAACATGCGATTGGTGAGGGCCGTGGCGTCAAGGCCGCATCGTACATCGAGTGCAAGATTGGTGACACTAAGCAGACGGTGTGGGGAATTGGCATCCACGAGGACGTGGTTCAGAGCTCTCTGATCGCGCTGCTGAGCGCTGCTAGCAATGTGAGTTGCCATGAATGTCGTTCAGAGCGACACCCCCCTATTTCTTCTTCATCCCCCTGGTCTACTAACACGTCTCTGTAGTTCATCACGAGCCGCCCCGGAAGCCCTGTTCTGAAGCCAATTGCGATCCGTTCAAAACCAGTGGACTCTAGCGATGCCAACGGTGTAGTGGCGGGGTCTGCTGGTCCTAAGGGAACCTCTGATATTATTTCTGCCCTGGAGGAGAAGGCGAATGGTATGTAGAATCGGGTATGAGGCGACACTGGCGGGCACGCTTCCCCCTTTCTCCTTGTTTTCTAATTTCTTTGGCATATGCGGACATGGGGGGTTCTTTCTTGATTGAGGAGATTTCGGACCAACAAAAAGGAGACCGAAAAAGCATTTCAGAGGCGAAGGTCTTGGAAAAGAGAATCTCGGGGCAATAGGCAGACAGATTCAACCAAAAAGCGACACATGATTTTCGTATGATTTTCGTTGTATTTTCCCTTTCTGAACCCGGCAAATGCAAAAGCTGAAAGCAAGATCGGCTGTGTGAAACCTGTCAGATAGGCGGGTAATAATGCAGCCGCCCTAAGAAACACTTGGACACGGACTCTAATGTGCATAGAGGAGTTGTTGAAACATTTGGGAGGTTCTCCAAGGATACTCACCAGGTTTCATGCTGCGAGGTAGTTCGTGTAGCGTTCTGATATCCTTCTGGCCACGTTCAAGATCATTCACGCTACAGGGTGAAGAAAGGGGGTTTGCACATACTTCTACAACTTCTTCTTGTGTGGTTGAAATCCTATCAATCCTGTAATAGATAGAAAGCGTGGAATTCTGATGTAGATCCTCAACCACTACACGATACATCGGGCCTCCGATACTAAGCAATCCTCTACCCATCGTCGAAAAGAATCTTGGAGCAAACAATCACGTAAAGACTTCTCCAGAACAGCTAACGCCGAAAAGGCATCGCCAAAAGGCTCTGCCGTGTAATTATGTGAATATGTATACAGACTATCAATGACGAAGAGTGATGGCGCCCGTCCGTTACCTCTTCTTTTTCTTCCCACTGCTGACTGGCTTCCGCTTGACCGGAGATGACCCTGATGACTTCTTCTTCGGTGGATCCGGCTGACGTTCAGGAGACTCTTCCACGACGATGGCGGCCGGCCTTCCTCTTGTGTGAGGTCGTATCTGCGCGCCGTTGCCCAGGTCATCGCTTGTGCTCTCCTCACTGCTCTCGCTCTCCTCCTCACTCGTTTCCTCGTCCGGGCTGGGCCGCCTCGAGCTGCGAAGACTCCTAGCTGCAGCAGGAGTAGGCGTGCCGCGCCGCGACGACGGAGCTGGTTCCGGAGGGCCCGACGCATGCCGTCTCGAGGCGGCCGCAGCGCCGGTAGGATACGGCGCGCGCGGACCCGCGGTCTGGAACATGAATGGGTCGGTTTGCCGGCCCGGCACCAACGAAGCCATATCTTCACCGTAGTAACCCCTCGATGACCGCGGCCGTGCCACGCCGTCGGAAACATGCCGACCAGCGGAAGATGAAGGCCGCTGCCCGTACTCGTACTCGAACGGGTCCACTCCGCTTAGTCGACTCGGTGGCCGCTGCGAGGCAGACGTGCTTGATCGTGGCCGCGAGCGAGCCCCAGAGGGTGGCGGGAAGTAACCCATGGGAGGGTAGACTTGCTGATTCGCAGCGTCCGGTAGGTTGCTGGCCGAGCCATGTCGAGGCAGCGACTCCTGACGCTGCTGGCCTGATTTCGACGACTTGCGGGAGCTGGAGCCGGCTCCGGGATCTAGCTGTGCCAAGGGAATAGAGACGCGGTTGTCCTTTTTCTTCTTGCGCTCGCTTCCGGCCTTGCGTTTCTTCTTCTCGGCCTCTTCCTCCAAACGCTTGCGTCTTCTTTCCAGCGCAGCCAACTCCTCCTTATTCAACCGAACATCTGTCCTGCCCATTTCCTGGGCACGCCTGATCCGCTGCATGGCGGACTGAACCATGAATTCTTCCTTTTGCCGTGGAGAGAGCCGTGCCAGCTCCTCCTCGTCGTAGCCGTCCTCATCTGTGTTCGAACTTCCCTCATCCGAATCTTCCTCCTCTCCGTCCGAGTCGTACGGTCGCCTCAGCGCAACGTCATTACTCCTGTCACCCAAGTCTGTACCAGTAAAACGAAGGGGGTCGCTGACAAACCGCGTGTTGCGCCCCGAAATCAAACCAACGCCCTGTGTATCTGTATCCTCGTCCCCTTCCGAAGCAACTTCCTCGATCCTGGGATCACCGCCCCAGTATCCGTGCTGCGCAGCACCACCGTCTCCTCTCCTCCGACTGCGCCGCGATGGTCTTCCCCATGGGGGCGCAAATTCGGGAGCTCGCGGCCGACCATCTAGACCGCCTCCCCGGAAAAAGCCTCGTCGATGGGTTTTTCCAAAAGTGCGGCGTGACCGAGGATGGTCACGCCCGATGCGCCAATCAGCCAGAGCAGGGTCGAGAAAGGCGAAGCAATCAGACCCAGGGGAATGGCGATGACAAGAAGACCAGTGTAGAGCTGGGAGGAGGTGGCCTTGAAGGTACCGATCTCGAGATCGCGACCATCGAGGCGACCGATAAGATACATGCCAGCAACAACGAGGATGATGTCGAAGAGGAGAAGCCAGTTGCTGAGGAGAGCGTAGATGCTCAGCATTGCGAAGACGACGGCATAGTTGCTGGAGTAGTGGCTCAGGTTGTAGTTGACACGCGACTGCATCTCGGTGAAGTTGGCTGGCTTAGACAGGCGCTTGAAGTCGAGGAACTCAGAGAGGGAGCGCAGGTTGGAGAAGCCGCCGCCCATGCTGTTGGAACGCAGGCTGCCGAAGCGCTCTGAGAGGTTCAGGCGGGACGTGATGACGTCCAGAGGGATCTGAATGCGAGCCATTGTGAAGGAGTTTGGTTTGGGTTGTGGAAGAGATGTGTTTGGTGGAGATGGTGGAGCTGATCAAGGCGTCGTGCAGCGAGTGCTTTTACGGTAGATCAAGTATCTGGCGAAGAAGTTGCCGTGCGATGGAAGCTCGTGGTGATGGTGACGTTGTAGTGGAGAGGAATGCGGGTTGCTGAATCTCTGTCGGGAAGAGCCTGAAGGGTCGAGTTCAGTACGTCAGCAAGGATGTGTCTGATGACGCGCTTCTGCGAAGATGACAATCTGTCCAAGACAAAACACAACGCGACGGGGCAAAGCGGGTGGGAAGGGAGGCAGTTAAAAAAGACAGTTTCAGGCTGCCGAGCGGGAGGTAAAGGGCGGGTCAGGTCAGGGTAAGCGGGAGGAAGATAAAGCAGCTGGCTGAAGGGGGTGGCCGTGCCGAAGCCAAATCCAAAGATAGACGAGGTACGGTATGCCAGAGATGGGGAGTGAGTTGAGTTGCGTGGCCGGATGGGCTTTGGGACTTACCGGATCCAGCAGGACGAGAAGGCTATCTCTGCAGCGAACGAATGCGTGAGTGTGTGTCGCGACGTAAATCGCCTGTCGATTGTTGGATTGTGGAAGATGAGAAGGTTGACGATGTGGTCCGTCAAACCGACTTTTTTTAATTACCCTTTTTCCTATTGTCCCTGATTTGGCCCTTGTCAGCGGATTTTTTTTTCTGGGTACCAACGAGTCGTAAATTTGGAAACAAACAGGCGAGGCTCGTCAGGGGTAGCAGGTTGGAAACAGCAGCGATGTGCACTGACCGCACTCGCGTGAGACCGAGGTCCAGGTACTGGTGCCGGTGCTGGTGCTGGTACCGTTACCGGGCACAAGGGGACGCACGAGGCACCGAAACTCTGCTGCCCAGGCACACCAACCGCATTGAATACGAAACGTGTGAGAGGCTGACGTACCGTACCGCACCGTAGCGTATACAAGTAAGTTCAGACGGATCTGGCTGACGCAAATGGGTCCAGGCCAAAGCGGGCCCAGTCGGTCGGTCCCTCGTCAGAGAGCTCTCCAGGTAGCTTAAGAAAGAAAGCAACCGGAACAGAGACAGACAAATGGCAGACGGGAATCTCGTCTTCTGCTTGCGGATTGCCAGAAGAGGGCGTCGAGGAGAAGGCAACGGAGCCTGCTCACCGACACCCTGTGGATATCCTGTTGCTGATATCCCCGGAAAGGTTCGTCTTTCTCGGTCAGTATCAACCGCGTCTTCTTCTTCTTCCTCCCCCACCACGTTCGTTTCCCTGTTCTCTCGCCTGCTCGTAAGTGGCCGACGCAAGGGCCAAAGTCCTCCGGGGACTGCAGCACAGGTTTGTAGGAGAAAGGGACAAAAAGGTAAGTGAACCGTAAGGAAATGTGAGGTATGGCGGATGTTTAAAGAGGAAGTGAGCAACCAAGGTAAGGTATGATAAGGTAGCCGGGCAGGAGCGGGCCGGCGAGAGAATGCGTCCTTGTCCTTGTCTGCAGACTTTTTTCTGCTTCTTCTTTCTTCTTCCTCCGAAATTCCCGCCGTTCGCTCCAATGGATTGATTGGATTGGATTGGACTCGAGAGAGAGCTGCGCAACCAACTCCCTTGCGTCCGAACGCTTGACCTACCATGCCATGCCATGCCATGCCCGGCTGCCTTAGCACCCAGCCAAGCGTGGGCACACAAGTGGACGGCCGTCCGTCCAGCAGCCAGTCTCAGCCCTCGACCGAACCACTTGTCATGCACCGCATCGCATGCGTTTTGCGCCGTCCAAAGTCCAAGCTTCGGGGCAAAGCGGGCCTCCGTCACCGCCTCTCCAGACAACGCACCCAAGTCCCGATCCGGCAGCACATCACGACGCAGTAGATGCATCTTGTGGGCTAGTACGGATACTTGGGTTGTAGCTCATGAGGCGACCGTAGCCACATCTCAGGTACCTTTCTTTTTTCTCTTGCCTCATTTCTCTTTCTGGGGGCAGCAAAGGCAAAGTCTCTGTGCGAGGAGCTCTTTGCTATAGGACCCTGAATTATAGCTCTTTTTCATATTCTACACCGCACAACCTCCACGCTCTCTTTCATCAATACGGCACGTAAACGCAAACAGGTCGCATCACAGCCTGCAGCTTCACAGTTCACAGCTCTCTATTTCATAGAGTCGTCGATTCTCGTAACCACGTTCCGCCATGCTCCAACTTTCTCCATCTCCGCCCTGTCTTTCCTGATTTGCATCATCGACCCGCTGTGGTACCCTCGTGTGCCCCAGACATTCTCCACTCCGGTCCCGGGTCAATCCCGGTCTCGCGAAAGCTCCCGAGCTCCAGCAAATGCTCCCGAGCTCCAGCAAATCTCATAGCTTGCCAGCCTGCAGGCCTTGCAGCTTCACGAGCTATATTCTGCGTACTCCCTCCTGCGTGAACGAGTCCTTCGATTACGTCGTCTATTATGGTAAAGAGAAGGCCCGTTCGTTAGGCATCTATCGCCCGCTCGAATCCGAGCGTGGCACGTCCGCAGCTTCTTGGGCTCTTGCGGCCTTATCACGGAGCAAGATGCTGTAAGATTGACCAAAAAAACAAAAACAAATAAACAATGCAAACACCGCTACGGTTCGATGTTACATCACAACACATCGTGCGCAATCACACCACGCCACACTGAGAAGTCGATAGCCATCACCAATCATGATACCAGGAATAAAAACCAACCATTCCAATCAAAGCTCGTGCGCCGTAATTCGCCCAGCTATGTAATCCCCGACCGGGGAGGGAGGGTATATAGTCGAAAACAGGAAAAGACAAACGCAAACAAGCTGTGGCCAAGATACAAAGCCAGCCTATCCAAAGGGGATCTCTATCTCCAGTCAAACGTCCCGCTCTGCGCCAACAATATTCTCTGCAACAATCCAGCATCATTACACCTCGAAGAAGTAGTCTTCATCCAGTCCCTCTCGGCTCGGGACTACGCCCGCCCCCGGCGGCGGCCCCTCAAATGCTGAATCCATTCGTACATTGAGCAACCGGATCTTCAACCCGTAGTCGCTTACCAGATTTATTAGTTTGTTGGTCTCCGCCGTGATTGGAGCTTGGTTCAGAAGCATGAGAAGCCCATCGAGCCACTCTGACGCAACACTGTGACTGACGGGCCGCAGCGTGAGCACTGGTTGTTCGTTGGGCTCGGCTCCCTCCTTCGTCTGCCCCGGCTTCACGTAACTGTATATTGTGATCTTGGTTGTCGTTTTGGGATGACTGGTGTTACTGTCCGTGCTTATGGCGTCCTCGTTCGGCGCCGAGACGTTCGAGACTACCGAGCTGATTGTGCTGAGGTCCACCTTTTCGGTCAGCACATCGAGACCGGGATCGTGTTCCGCCTTCTGGTCGAAATCGGCATAATGGAGATACCGACGATTATACGACAGCCTGATGAACCTCCAAGGGCTATCGCCTCGATCGTCACTTGTCTGTAACCCTAACTTGTTGAACCACGTTCCCTGTAAGAGGCACCGTATGCGTTGTTCCTTGACGAATTGCAACGCCTCCTGTTTCAGGTCCTCCCGCACTTGGTACAGGTGCTGGCCCCACGTATCCTCGAACGACATTTCCAGCAGCTCCATTTGGAGTTTGCGCAGTCGGCCAATATCAATTTCCTGCATCTCGTCCTCCACCTCCATGACGTCTTTGGTCCGTGTAGCTTGACCGACCACCTGCTCCACTAGGATGCGGACGAGCTCGGCCACTTTTTCGAAATCGCCCTGCTCAGCTCCCGTCGCCTTCCACACCCGGAAGAAACTGCGAAGGCCAGCGGTGTGAAGCCTCGACCACTGAAGGAGCAGTGGCCGAAATAGTGTATCGTGACTAGCTCTGTCCATGCTTTGGTGACCTTTGGTGTCTTCAAGTTCCATCTTATCGACCTCGAAGTGATCGTACAGAATCATGGTTACAGCCAAGCTAGCGTGGGCTATCGGACACCTCTCAGAAGCAGGGCCTGCTGCTTGCTCCAGCAATAGCTTCTGGAAGCCATCTTCGTGCTTCCGCACATAGTCGGTCAAGTCAATCATCCCCAGATATCCCGCTGTGTCGAAGTCGTGCGCCGGGCTCTCCGTCGCGAACCCGAGCCTCCTCCATTTCTCTGAATTGTGTCTTCGCGAATCCTTTTTGGCCGCCTCGGTAGCGTCATCCTTGGCATGGCCATTGATACCCGTTCTGTCCGGCGCGCTAGCGAGATGCAGGCTCTTGAGTGCCCGTCGGTGATCCGGCCTCTCAAGATCGACCCGAATTTCGCGCCACTTCCGAAGCAGCACCTTCGTCAGGGACTGGAACTCCAGCATGGGGTGTGCCAAATCTTGGAGCGCAGAGCTCTGCATGAGATTGTAGACTGCCTTTATAAGACCGAGGTCCTGCAACCGTTTGATGAGCTTCGGCCATTCCTCCGGAACCGAGACAATGTTGGCGGCGCCAGCTGGCTTCCCGCCCACGTTGGCGTCCTCCGCCGAGACCGCGTCGCGGATGAGAGCGTTGATCAGCATGAGCGCATTGGCGCACAGCGCATGGTCAGCGCTCTGCAGCTGGTGAATGACATGCTCGAAGAAGTGCGGATACACGGCCACGGCCGGCTTGAGGGCACGGAAGCCAAAGCTCCCCGGGGTGCGCTGCGCGGCCGGCTGGCCCCCGGACTGCGAGTGGTTCACAAGGGCGACTAGGATAGACATGGCGCCCCTAAGGATATTAACCAGCGGGTTGGTGACGATGAGCTCCACGATGCGCTCGACGAGATCGCTCGCCGTCGGGCCCTCGAAGATCTCCCAGCCCATGTCGACCTCGAGGAGGCGGGTGAGGCTCTGCAGCGCGTAGGCGAGCGTGTTTCCGCCGGCCGACATGATGAGGCGGCGCAGGACGACGAGGCCGCCGGAGGATATGAAGACATCGGCGAAGGAGGGGTCGTTGATGGAGCTCTGGAGCTTGAAGACGGCCATTTTGCGCGCGGCATCCTCGTCGCTAGCCAGGCGCGCAAGCAGCGCTGGGATGTCGGCTTGGTCCATTTTGTTTTTGGGGGGGTGATTGGGGCAAAATGGAAGCTGGTCAATCTTTAAGTCGGTAAACTCATCGTCAGCCGGGCCGTCAATGTCCCCGCGGGCTATTGGGCGCTGCGGAGGGGGCGAAGCATTCGATTCGTAAGGTTTTCAGGAGAACGAAGCTTCAGAGGGGGGAGGAGGAGGTTATCGATCTTGCTTTTCGAAGAAGGGGTCCCTGCGTGTTGCTATACATCCTGGTTAAGCCTAGTTTCCGCTTAGAGCGACTCCCAGCGAATCGGGCTTAGTGCCGTGGCAGCCCCATGACAATCCGGCTGGGGGGTTCACTGCACTAAAATGCTTTAGCAGCGACCTTGACTGCACACGTCGAAGCTAAGCACCATGCAAACGCCAAAACAACCAACCATCCGGTCATATTCTTCCTGACTATGGCCTCTGAGCTTGCCTTTTCCTCAATTTGCCGCATGCCCAATTCAAAAGCCTTCCTCCACAAAGTAAAAAGCACATGAAGTACTGATTTTGTTTACATCAGCAAAACGTCATGCAGGCAGACGCATCTGCTCTTGATAGCAATTGATCTCATCCTGCAATTTGGCGAGGAATCCTCGAAGCTGAGACAGTTTCGAGAAGCTTCAGTAGGACATGCGGCCATCGGATTTACAAATACTTTAGTAGAATAGAAAAGCATACACTATTCTACACGATTGGTCAATTCTTCTTGGCACACAGTAGAAGGCTCCAGATGATCTGTTTAGTTGACAAATCAGCCACACCACCACGTGACTCAGCCTCATCCTATCACACGCCTGTGGCGCAAGGCTAAGATACCTGCGTCAATCTCGGATCGGATACTCATCCAGATCTTTCCTCGTTGGAAGCTCATTTTGCGATAACAGTCAAACAGTCTCATCTGACTTCGGCTTTCCCTTCTCCCCATCCTCCATCACCGACCAATCTCTTCGCAAACATGGCCAACTTTCTGGCTTCAATTTTCGGTACCGAGCTCGACAAGGTCAACTGCTCCTTCTACTTCGTAAGTTTGAGACCCTCCTTTGCTTTCGCACGTCACGGAGACGGCCTTCCCCGGGGGCGCATGCCGAGAGGAAGATGCGTTGGCAATCATTGCCATCTCTTCGTGCGCGGCTGGAAGAAGAACTCTACTGACTCTGGAATCTCTTGTTTAGAAAATCGGCGCATGCCGCCACGGCGACCGCTGCTCACGAAAACATGTCAAGCCCTCGTACAGCCAGACCATCCTCATGCCCAACCTCTACCAGAACCCGGCCTACGACCCCAAGAACCGCATGAACCCGGCCCAGCTGCAGAACCACTTCGACGCTTTCTACGAGGACATCTGGTGCGAGCTGTGCAAGTACGGCGAGCTGGAGGAGCTTGTCGTATGCGACAACAACAATGACCGTACGTTCGATTGCCCGCCTCACTAACCAGGTTTTCGGCGCAAACACCGTCCGTGTGGCGATGGCCTGGTTTGTTTCATGAATGTTACTAACCCAACCTCCTAGATTTGATCGGAAACGTCTACGCCCGCTTCAAGTACGAAGAATCCGCCCAGAAGGCTTGTGACGCGCTCAACAGCCGCTGGTACGCTGCTCGCCCCATCTACTGCGAGCTCAGCCCCGTCACCGACTTCCGCGAAGCCTGCTGTCGTCTGAACTCGGGCGAGGGCTGCGTCCGCGGAGGCTTCTGCAACTTCATCCACCGCAAGAACCCCAGCGACGAGCTCGACCGTGAACTCACCAACAGCACCAAGAAGTGGCTCAAGATGCGTGGGCGCGATGAGCGGAGCGCCAGCCGATCACCGACTCCGGAACCTACACGCCGGCGGTTTTAGTTTCTATCCGGTCGACAAGCGTTTGTGTGATATGGCAAGGGTGTCAAAACGGAACTGGTTACTGGTTACGGCGTTCAGGAAGAGGGAACAGCTTGAGTTTGGCTCGAATGGAGCGTATTCTTGTGGTACTACCGATATGTACACAACATGAATTAAATCATGCATTACCTTTTGACAATGGTACCGGCTCAAAGGCGTGTGACTGCGTGATACGAGGGATGCTGACGTTTGCTGCTGATGCAAAATATCTTTATATGCTGGGGAGTCATTGGCTGTCTAGCCCGCCTTGATTCTCCTCCCGTCAAGTCATCAGCTCATTCCTTGCTACTGGCCGGGAGGTCCTTCTTCAAATCTTTAGCGAAATCAATCAGAGGTCCTTCAGCAGGTTTCCCCGTGGATGCTAACATGCTCTCGATTTCACTGGGCTGTTTGGATGGAGCGGGTGGTGGCTGTGCAGGTTCATCACCTTGACCGAAATCAATGAGATCGTCTTCCTTCGGCGCCTCGCGGCTTTCGGGCTCGGCGGTGGGTTTTGGTTCGTACTTCGGAATAGCGTTGTCTTGGTTCGGCTTCTGACCCTTTACAATGGGAAAGATACCCATAATGTGCTGTGCTTGTTGTTCGGGCGAAGCGGAGTAGTCACTACAACGGTATTAGAATCAGTCGCCACAAATGGAGGCGTGGGAACTTGCATGTCGGTATTGATGATCCATTCGAGGTCCTCTTCTCCCTCTTCAGCCACGTCTTGAGTGGGATTGACTCGACGGAACAAACGAGGATGCCAATCCATACCATCTTGTGCCCTGACTGCTGCTTCTTCACGCTGCCGGTCCTCAATCTTTGTCTTTTCGTCGGTGGCTAGCTCGTGGTTTCTCTCTTTTACCGCCTTGGCTGTTTTCTCCCAGAGGCGCTGTGACTCACGCTCCTCTTGATCCTCGATGGGCCGTACCAAAGGCGGACTTGGCTTGGCTGTATGCGCATTGAAGAACACCTCGCGATGGCCAGTCTAAATTGGTTCGTCAAGAAATCATTTCGAAAACGCATTGAGCAAGTCGACTTACCGTCACATCCTTGATGAACATTTCCTCACTCCACAAGCCGGAAAGCTCGTACAAGATCTCGCCCGTACTTGCTCTCTTCACTTGGCCTCCAATGGCGTTGTAGGTGCCACCCACCCATCCCTTGGTCTTGAAGTCGATATCGGCGACGAGATCAAGCTCTGGGCATCGAACGAAGCTATGATCGCCTAGCTCGTATTTCATCTTGCCGAATAGGATGCCCCTGGCGTACATGTTAGGCTGGGTAAGAATGCTGGTGGGGAAAAGGAAGAAGTTAGCAGTCTTGCCTTTCATTGGGGTATTGATTGCACAAGCAAGGACTTACTATCGCTCGCCCTTTGATGGATCGGTACCCCTGTTCAGAAGCGAAAGGAATGCTACGCCTTCCATGAGACTAGCAGCGGAATTTCCAAGAAACCTGCTTCGCGGTTTAAGAGTACCGTCGATACGAATGTGGTGATCCGGGGCCATATAGAAGTAGCTCGACTTGGGAGGATGGTGCGAAGTCTGCTCGGAGATATAATAGGCTCGTTTGTTGTCCGCAAAGTCCCAGTAGCAGGTGAAGATCTCTCCAAGGATAGGATTCAAAGGCTTCTTAACGCCACTTTGATGAGAAGTTAGTGATCAATTAGATGCATCTTGGGTCGGGGTGGCACGAACGGAGGGCGAATGTGCCAGCCGCTAAGGTAGAACTTCACGACGGATAGGAAGCGTTGAGTCGGGTCGTCGATGGTCGGAATGTGCAACAGCATCTCGGGGTGACACATGAAGCTATTGAAATGGTCAACAGACTGCGCATCAAAGCCTGTGCAGTTCTCGGCTGCATGCATACTTTGTGATCCTCTCCAGCATGCTGCGGGGCTCTAGGATAAAGGTGGGCAAGACGACGCGACTTAAATCAGCTCCGGGCCGCAGCTGCGAGATTATATGCGACAGAACTAGTAGCAGAGGTCAGCTAAAGTCTGCGCATTTCCCCAGCGATTTTGCAAAAAACGGCATCAAAGACTCACCGTTGCCCTGATCGGGCTCCATAACCTGGGTATCATCGTCGGTATCGGCCCTCGCTTCGTCGATGGACGAGCGGTTGCCTTCGGGTTGCGCAAACCAGCCAGTCAGCATCTCGAGTTCACGGTTGGTGGGTTTGAGAAAGGGAAAATGGGTTAGGAATCAGGGTATCAAGCCAACAGGCGAATCAAGGAGAAGGGACAAATAAGAGAAGCGTAGGCGCATGCGTCGAGAGCAGGAATATGGACATTGTCTAGCCCGCGGATGCCGGAGTCGCAAACTCGCGAAGAAAATGGACTTGGCGGGGGAATACGCGGATTCGTTGCAGCTGGAGGAGTGACGGAACGGACGTGTGGTAGGAGGCCATGATGGCACCTGGGGGTACTCACTGGCCGACGACGTCCTGCGACGCCCGTGTACCGATACCAGTCCCATGGTCGCGGCGCGGTGGTGCACAGAGGTATTGGGGACAAAGGAAGATTAAGGTGATGGTGACGGAGCCCCTCCCCCTCCAAGAGGCAGGGCTGGCCTGCTTTGCGTTGGCGCTTTTTGGCTTGGGTCGGCCTGCTGCTTTGAGTGCGGGGCTCAGTCTCCTCCGCTGGATCGCCCGCTCGCTCACCAGAGTTTAGAGTGCTGAAAGGCTCCGTTGGAGGGCAGTGCGACGGCGTGAGCCCGGGTTGTGGGAAATGACGAAATGGAAAACAGCAGCCGTTTTTTTTTTTTTTTTTTGGTTTGTTTTAAGAAGTGCGAAACCGGAGGGAGCTGAGCCAAGTCTGTTAGCGAGATGCAAAGAAGAACGAGATGCGCAATGCAGGTATAGATTGACGGGAACTGGATAAGAGGGAAACAAACGGGAACGTCGGTACGTAGGAGTGAGCTTCGTAGTCCAGAAATTCACGGCTTGGCGAGGTGGTTTCCGTCAGGCTTGGCTTGGTCAGAGAAGGTGACTCAGGGGTTGCCGAAGAGAGAGAAACGGAAACGGCTGACGGGAGAGTCGGTAGTGGCGACGATGAGCTGGTTTAAAAGGAGAGGCAAGACCAGGAATATGTAGAGGCAGGAGGAGGATTGTTTCCCACCGCCCGATGCATGTGCAATCATGGAACGAGAGCAACAGCAGTACGTACCTGAGGTAGCTACTTCGACTTATTTGGTAGTGTGTGCCGTCCCCGGTTCTCTCGGGAAGCTATTTGGACTCATTCTGTTTGCCTAGACTGGCCGGGAACAGGACCAGGGAGCAGCAGCTCCTCATTAGATCCTTGGCTGCCAGGCCAGTGACTACATCGAATCATTCACTCCGCGCACCCGTAGCTCAAGTCGAAGGGGCGCTCTGCCGGAAGCCTGCACGCTGCTGGCTGGCTGGCGTTTGAGTCAAACCCTCCCGCTCCGGACCTAAATGCAGGCAGGCA
This sequence comes from Paramyrothecium sp. XJ0827, assembly GCA_020881915.1. NCBI lineage: Eukaryota > Fungi > Ascomycota > Sordariomycetes > Hypocreales > Stachybotryaceae > Paramyrothecium > Paramyrothecium sp. XJ0827. The sequence goes on along the minus strand of JAJFPB010000005.1, from coordinate 2,432,115 downwards.
GGGTGTGCACAGCTTCCGGTAGCGTGCCACCAAGCTCGATGGTAGAGGCAGGCTGTTGGTAGATCGAATAAGCGTGAGCATGCATGCATGATGTAAGTGACAAGAGACGTGCGTTGTTGTGCACATCCCAACTAGCTCCGCTTGCTCCGTGCGTCAGCTACAGCTTTGTTCGGGCCGCCAAATGCCAAGGAGCGAACAAGAAACACAAGAAACAGACAACGGGGCTTGTGATTTCGTTCAAAGACCGCTATCGACACATTACATGCCTAAACTGTACAGTACTCGAATTGCATTACAGTACAATATACTGCTACACTGGAATAGTTTGATGGGGAAGCCTGACTCGAGGTATCATCACATATGTAGGCAGGACCTAGGACGTCATTGCTGCGGTCTGCTAGGCATTTCTTCTTCTTTTTTTTTTCTCCCTCTCTCTCTCTCTCTCTCTCTTTTCTTGAGACATGCATATAATCGGTTCCTGAAGATGCAGCACGAAAGTTCGTCAGTCTGAGACAAAACAGATGCATAGCTATAGTCCATGTATGTTAGCATTTAAACTAACTCACACACAACTAACCTGCCTGCATCACCATCAAGCACAGTAGGGTGTCTTTGAAAGTCCTTAGGAATGTGAGCCCTTCGTGAGCAAGTCCCCTTTAGCATTGGGCTACGAGGGGCATTTAGGAGAGTATAAGACCCCCCACTGATGACGTTGCTAGTGGTCCTTTTCGGGTGTAGAGGGGAACAAGGATCTGCAATTTTCTTTCTCCCAGTTAATTTGCTGCGAGCTATCATCAGCTTGTCTATTTTCGGCTCATTGTGCCTCCCACTTGGGTCTCATCCTACAGGTACGGGGCACTGTGTCGCCCCTTTTGAGCATGCCACCAGTCGTGGCATCCGGCTACGCTATTGTATGATAGATGTCTGGTCATCGATTCTCAAGTCAAATGTTGGGGATGGGTTCATCAACGCAGGCTGTTCAGGGCGAAGCCTAAAAAGAGGTATGAGGCAGCACTTGCAGGGCTTCGCCCAACGCATTTAATAGAATAAGTAAAGACCAACCACGCAATACCGCCAAACAGATTTGCGGCACCAGACTCGACTCAGTGTTCATGTTCTCATGCTGTGGTCCATCCATAAATAAATAAATAAACTCTCAACGCCACGTCGACCCGTCTTCTGATATCAATGCTGGCCGAACGGAATGCAGTCCCAATAGAACATTTTCTCCATCACGGTTTCGCCTCCACAGCTCCGCTATGCTCACACCCGCCGCCACTTTTGCATCTCTAGCTCCAATGATGGCTCGTCTTCAAAATGTTGACCATCATCACTGAACTCTCTTATGATCACATGGTCATTACTCAAGAGTTTCGGTTTCGCGTACATGTTCTCTAACAGTCTCCTTGGCGCCAACGGCCGAGCCCGCATCCGCCCGTCTTACTTATTTTAGTAACGACGACAGCTTTGCAGCTTCCTTTACTGGTGCTGGCAGACACTGTATAAGTCTTTCGCGGTCTATCAGGCGTAGGGTCAGTATCTGCTCGTAGTGTACAATGCTCATCTAGAGGTTGTTCACTCACCTGATTCCTTTTCGAACCAGATAGAAATGTCATCATGCTCGCCCGGCAAATCAGGGAGATCGAGACAGACGAAAGCCATGTCGTCAAAGTCCTGGTCTCTGTCTGCTGGTAACCGCGGCAGTGGAAATTTCGCATCCACAAATCTGATACCACTCTTTCCGCTTCGCGACAAGCTTTCATAATTATCTGTACCTTTCAGAACGAAATTCATGCAATGCCCATGGACGAAGTCTTCGAAGAAAGCCAGCAGTTGTAGCTGTTTATCCTCCTGCCTCACGACTTGGATCCGCGTATAGCCCGCCTCCCATTTCTTGTGAATGGGCACTACCATGCGTCGACGCGCGATTGCGAACGTGATAGCGAGCGCATCGAATATGACCTCAAATCCCGTGAGCGCAAATTGGAACGCGTGAAGATCCTGAATGTTGCCGAACTCCATGCTGCGAATCGTTTGGTGCGCCTGAATAAGCTGAAGAGCATCCGTCATGCTGCGTGGTACCTCCTTCGGCACCTGAGCCTCGGACACGGACATTGTAATGTCATGCTGTGGCTGACGGAGAACCCGTAGAAGCTTGGCATTTGATACCTCTAGACGCATTCGCAGTTCTCCAGGGGCAACGTTTACTCTGTCCGTGATGGTTCCATTCTGGTATTCGAAGACCACCTTGAGCCTGTCTGCCAACACGGTAGGAGGCAGATCCCCATTGCTGCTGAACTCATCATTGACAACTCTAGCTGCCTTCCAAGGCATGCGGCTGAATGGCGCCATTCCCGTCGGTTCTCGAAGACTCTGGGCTATCATGAAGCCCTTGAGCGGCACGTCTGCAAATATTTTCTCGTCGTGATCCAGTGCTGTTCCGGTGAGGGTAGAGTGGAATTTTATTCGCTCCTTCTCGTCAGCGAAACTCAGCACCATGCGGCCCTTTCGACGTCCGTCGTCGAACTTTAGTGAAAGGGCCGGCGTATCACCTTCGGCACGGAAAAAGCCAAACTGTACAGGCAGTTGAGGTGGGAATGAGTGATTAACTCCATTCAGCGTCCTCGTCCGTGGACCTGTAACAACAGCCACGCGGAATCCACGATGCCAGCTGCGTGGGCCCGAGGGTCCGTTCTCCTTGTGTATCCTTTCGAACAAGGCGACCTCGCAGTGCAAAACCGCCTCTTTGGGAAACACGCGAGATTGAGCGTCGCTATCTATGTATTGGAAGGACCTGAGTGCTGTCCGGACCACTACTTCCTCGTCGCTCCGCGGGAACAGTGTTGCGCGAGTTTTCGCGAAGAACTCGTACATGCTGTACGCCATTTTATAGTCCTGTTGCGAGAGTTGTATGACAAGCAGGAAGCCGCGAGGCAGGCGAATGTCCAGCGTGCAGGTTTCGCTGCGCCAGCGAACATCGTCCCAGACTGCGCCGCCACTCCTTGTCTCCTGTATGGGAAGCTGTATGCTGCCGTTTTGACTCGCAAGCACGAAAACGAGGCCAGTCAGTTTCTGAGGCCGAACCATCGACACTAAGCAAGGGAAGTAGATGCGCTGAGAGTCCCTGCCTTGTTCCATGAGATAAACGTCCGCGGCCACCCGTCCGTAGCAGAAGTTCTCGTTTGTGTCACCAATTGGAAAGGCGTCCAAGAGATGCAGACTTGATAGGGACGATTGCATTGCCGTCATGGTTGATCCCCAATTACCTGAAAGTAGAGCCATCATGTCTTGGCTGAGTGCTTGGTACTCCACCCAGATAGACTTGTCGATGGTCTGGGGCAGGAACGCTTCTTCGGGCGGCAGAAACCCATTGCGCTTCATCGACATGGCCAGCTTTCGTAGAGCCGAAACTAAACCCTGCGCCACCTCTGCGACCTCAGGATCAGGGGCCAACCCTTGTGCTTGCATGATAGCCGGTATGATTTCTTGGCAGAGCCAGTAGCCTTTCGCCAGATTGGTGTAAGCCTGTTGTCGGTCGAGCTCGTTATGCATCTGCGCCTGCGACGTTGTTGGCCGCTCACGAACAGCAGATTCCAGGCCCATCCTTCCCTTCAAGAACCACCATAACGCTGCGCGGGCACATGCTTGAGGCGGGCTACTTGATATGGGCTTTACAGACTCCGCGTGGAGTCTAAATAACTCGAACAAGTGACGCGTTCTTGCCACAAACAGGTTGAGAGCATCGTCACCGGCAGCAGTAACGACATCATGCAGCTTGAAGGAGGCAGCCCTGGCAGCCATTGGTGGAGGTTCGAGCTGAGATGCTACACTGGGTTGTCGAGTCATCCTAGGGTCTATTTGAGAGTTCTCCTTGGGAGAATACATGCTCGAGGAGTTGGACGCTAGGGACGCTACCGGGCTGTATGTAACAGCGGGAGGGGGAGGCGCACCGTTTGTGCTATTCATTGACAAAGGCCTTCGCGTAACTGCCGGCGGTGAATCTGATTCAGGTGGGAAGAATTGTTTACGGTCCTCCCAGTCGTGAGGGGATGCCGCGCTGGCCGTGCGGGCTGCTTTCGCGAAAGCTTGACCCTCCGCCTCTCGCATTTGAGCTTGGTGCACCTCTATGAAAGACCTCCTGTTCTCGTCGTGCCTACCACTGGTCTCCAGGTATGACGCCGAGGAAGTTTTACCAGGTAACACGGTGTTTTGAGGAGGAACTGGATTGAGGTGTTTGGAGCTAGATGTCGACGGGGGCCCTTGATCCGGGTCGGACTCGTAGATGGACGAGAAGCCTGTTTGGGTGCGCTTTAGTGCTTTGGGTTGGAAGTTGTCGTCTGCTCTCGCAGAGTTGTTCTGAGCAGTCGCCGTGGAAGATCGCCCGGGGGATGGTTGTGGTGAACGGTGTTGAGGGGGGCGGGGAGGGGGTGCGGCCGGCCTCCGTTTGGAGATCTCTATGGTTGGTATTTCGGACTCATCACCACCCTCGCCGATAATTTCGGGATACGAATCCACGAATCGAACGAGCAAGCCCTTCTTGTTCGGGCGCGGGACTCTGGAGGACACATTCGACTCGCGCCGGCCCGGAGCAACGGGGCGATTCAGCTGTGCCTGTTGATTGACTGCCAGAGCCTGGGGGTAACGGGATATACTCGTGTCCAGCTTCGCAAGCTTGGGAATGGCGGTTGAAGGGGGCGGCGGCGGCGGCGGCGCATGGAAGACGTCGAGGTTATCTGCGGCGCTGTGAAGAAAGGCATCCACGTTTGCTGCGTTATCAACTTCGGGCTTTCGTTCTCTGCCACCAAACAGCTTCCCCATCAAGCGGTTCCTCCTCGACGAGCGCCCCTCGTCCATGTAAGGCGACTCATTTTCCATGTTGTTGACGAGGGGGCAGCGTCATTGAAACCGGATTGCTGAGAGATGGCCACCAATTGTGTAGTCGGCTCGCTGAGACAAGACGAAGGTGTCGCGGGCGACGTTATAACCAGCGGTCGGCGACTTCGTTGGATAATGCGAGTGGGGTCAGTTGGTGGTCAGTTGGAACTGGGCTCGGACAGGAAGCGGCTTGACATGTGGGGGAGGACAGGGTCAGGGTAACGCTGGAGGGGAACAAAACCAACGAGCGTTGGCGTCGGTGGTGTTGGTCAGACCCGGTTCTCGCGACGGAAGTCAGAATGATCAATGTCGAGCCGTGAGATGGGGTCATCTGGAAGGGTGTCGACCCTGGGAGCGGGCGAGGTTGGGATACAAGACCAAGGGTTGACGGATCCTGAGGTTGGTTGGCTGGATGGTTGGCACTGGCATTGGTATTGGTAAGGTAGGGACGATAAAGAGAGGTAAAGTGGCATGGTCCAATGTGTACTGTACCTTGCCCGGGCCTGCCTCCCTTCAGCGCGCCAAAGTACCCTTCCTGCCCAAGGCACCATACCTTACTTGACCCTCCCGCTACCTCTTTTAGCTTCCCTTCACAGCGCCTTGCCTTGATCGGGCCAGGCTTTAAGGAGTTTCAGGGCCGCACCAAGGGGTCGTTGGCGACCCATAGACTATGCCACTGCCGCTAAGCAAACGCCCCTGCTGGACTCTGTACTTGGCCACCTCTACGAACTTGGTCGCCTTTGTTTCAACAGGACAATGCAGAAGCCCAGGACTTTTTCTGCGTCCGCTAACTGCTGATCATGAGGCAGACGATCCGGTGCTGAGAGACAAGGGAACATTGCTACTGTACTGTACCTTGCCTAAGGTACTGGTACTGGTAACGTCCCTAGGCCAGGAACAGAGTACAGCTACCACCAACACAACATGAGCCTCATGGAAGATAAGCCAGATGGCAGGTAGCGTGACCCCTCTCATCCCCTGGCCCCCTGGAGACCCCTCCACCCCACCCCTCTTTGCTTTGGCGCTCCCCATCCACACCCCTTCCCTCCTTTATTGGAAGTGGTGCTGATCAACGTTCAATGGCACCGGGCGCCAGGTACGAGTGCCGATTAGCTCCATGAGCAGGGCATTTCCTGAGAAAGCCTTCGTATCGTCCGAAACGGGAATAGCGAAGGGTGGGAAGGGTGGGAAGGGTTGCCTACACGAGGCTCACTGTCAAAGGGCAAATCGTGGGCCCGTTTCAAACCCCAAGTATCGTATGCGGCTACTGTTCTGTTCTCAAGCCAGAGGGTCAAGCCAGAGGGTCAAGCTAAAGGGTCTAGTCTGATCTAAGCCGACTGGCTGCTGGCTGGTGCCATGATGATGGCTGTTCCCGCCAACCTAGGCGTTGCCGCTAGTTAAATTTGGATCTGCTCGATGGGGCTACTTCGTAATCCCGTCTGCTGGGAGGGACCCAGGGGGGCGGGGGGATGGGCGGCTTCTGAGAGGTTTCGAACATGGCTTCTCGGCAACCTTCCATACGGAACAGAAACAAGAAAAATTACAGGGCGAAGCATATGTGAATCAACTACCCCCCCTCCCCGTCTTCCCAAAGAAGGGAGGCTGATTTGGTGTCGCGTGCTTCTGGGTGTGACAACATACGCTAGCGATCACGATCGGCCCCCTGCTTGGTTCATCTGAATTTGGAACGCAGTCGTGGTACTCTGTACTGTAGGTGGCATCATAGATGGATGATATTTCCGCACTTGGCCTCCGGCAGCAATCTCGCCTGCACTGCCGCACCTCAAACGCACAGCATCTCGGGGGCCATGTCTAGTCTTCCACTTCCGGAGAACTGGGCAAGCAGGAAAAGTGCCGGTGTTGGCTTGCCATTACCCTTGCCTGAGCCACTGGCTGAGGCTACCGAAATAGGACGTCAATCATCGTCTGCGCCTCTGTCCAAATTCCAATATTAGTTGCATCGGATCACAGGGATCAATGCACTTGAAGTGGCAAGATCATACATTGTGCCTGTTCACCAAGATTGGCATCTTCTGTCTGTCTGTCAGTTCTCATCTTCCGAATTGCTTGGAAGCAGGCTGTACGCGGTAATGAAGCCGACCTAATCAAATGCAAAATGGTGCTGAACCAACAGCCATATTCGAGGTTGCAGCGAACCGTTGCTACTCTACGCAAATGGTATCACACAATGACAAGGGAGAGAACAAGGTGGTATTTCGCGTACATGAGCCCCTTGGAACGAATTACCCCTTTCCGTCGCAATCCTGCCATGTCAAGTTCAAAGCAGGGTGGAAGTGCTTGGGCGCATCGAGTTTAGGCAAAGAGGTGAGCAAATCACCTCCAACCTCGACTGCAGTCATGTCAGACCTTGAGGCGCAGGACCATAGAAACATGCTCAACCTCCTGGAGAGAAGGTGAGAGGCCCAAGCTCTCTACTTCTATTCGTGAGTCTTGTGGTAGTAGCGCTAGGTAAGCATCAAGATATCTCAATGAATATCAAAATACTCAAGGCACCTGACAAAGAACAAAGGAACAAGAGATAGTCTCTGTGTTGTATTCGGGTGTCTCTACCCTCTTCTAAGCTAAGGTACCTGCATTCTGCGGCACGCTTATAGAAGGATGTTCAGACTGTCCACCTAAATCCACATCAAGAGTACTGTACCTTAGGAAATTAAAAGAAAAGATAAATAAAAGCATAAGAATCTAGAAATAATTTTGCCATTTATTTTTATATATATATTTTTAAACTATTTGTATTAGATAATTTATAGAGATTGGTTTCGCTGTCCGGGTTTTTTTTGCTAACCCGCTTAGCACCGTTGAGTCGGCAGGTGGGCCTCGGCCCGGCTTATCGATAAGACAAGTTTGCGCCAAACACAATTCTTTCCCTCCGCCCGCATCTCTCGATGCGCTTCGCCACTTCAGGGTGCTCGTTCATGAAGATTATGTTGTTTCGCACGCTGTTGAGGAGAAGTATGTCAACCGAAGTCAAGAAGGTTCCAATCCCCCCTCGCGGGGTCGACTATCGGGGCAAGGTTGTCCTGGCCCCCATGGTCCGCTCTGGAGAACTGCCGACGCGATTACTCTCCCTCCGATACGGTGCCGATCTAGTTTGGGGTACGTCTGGCGCGCAATACGATAATGCTAAGTGATTCGCTTTTCTAAGTGCTTTCATACAGGCCCAGAAACGGTCGATCGAGCTATGATAGGGACAATCAGGCGATATAACCCGGACACCAAAATCGTCGAGTGGTTCCGTATGTCGAGCAGCAATTCCAAGGAGCCCAAGGAAAGTGTCATCTACCGATCACACCTGGAGAAAGAAGGGACCCAGCATATATTCCAAATGGGCACCTCCGATCCGGACCGTGCGGTGCAGGCAGCCAGACTCGTCGCCGCCGACGTTGCTGGAATTGACGTCAATGCCGGCTGTCCGAAGCCCTTTAGCACCAGCGGTGGGATGGGCGCTGCACTTCTGCGTACGCCCGACAAGCTCTGTGCCATTCTGGAGGCACTGGTGAAGAACATCACGCCCGAATTCGAAATCGGCATCAGTGTCAAGATCCGCTTGCTGGAAACTGCCGCTGAGACGGAAGCGTTGGTCCGGAAACTGTGCGCCACGGGCATCACCGCTCTGACCATCCACTGCCGCACAACACCGATGAGACCACGTGAAAGGGCGCTCCGAGGGCAACTGCGCATGATTGCGTCTGTTTGCCACGAGCATGGAGTTGCTTGCCTTGTGAATGGAGATGTGGAGGACCGAGATCACGGGCTTCAGCTTGCCCAGGAGTTCGGCGCCGATGGAGCTATGATTGCGACTACTGCTGAAAAGAACCCTAGTGTGTTCCGGAGCAAAGCTGACGGGGGAAAGCTGCCCTGGAAAGAGGTGGTTGAGCAGTACATCAAGATTTCAATGGACGTCGACAACCGCTGGGGAAACACGAAGTACCTGCTGACACAAATGATCCCTGGCAAGGAGAAATATTATCAGAAGGTCAACCAAAGCAAGACGTACACTGACGTTTGCAAAGCGTTAGAGCTCGATGGCTTCTTGGACCAGGCCAAGGAGGTGGATGTGAGACGCGGACTTGACCAGCCTACCGGAAAAAAAACAGAGAAACGAAAGTCGGACACCGAGAATACCGATGTTGGGGAAACGAAGCGTACAAAGATGGGAGACTTTTCGCAGCCGGTGGCACAAGAGCCGTCTGGCTCCGAGAGGAGCATCCCGATGGAATCGGCGTCAAATACAGTTGCTCTGGCTAGCTCTGGCTGATGGCAGGTCAGCACGAAAGCATCCCTAGAGGATCTCAATGCAAAATATACTCACGACCATGGCATTACCGGAGTTCAAGGGCATCAAAGGGGGGCCTGGAGTTTTAGAAGGGGTTACTTCATTATCAAATAGAACGCGTCTGGAAGTTTAATCGGCTTAGGCCAGCCTAGGGTAGCACCTCTTATACAATGGTCCGTCATAGCTCATGGAGCCGTGAAACGGTGAATCAACTTGTACAAATGAATATTTTTCGTCCAGGATACTCTATTGATGATACAGCGGCTTCACATGTCCACGTCTATTTTCCCTGTGCTACCCAGCTCTCGACCGCCTCCCGGGCATTTGAGACCTTCTCGTCGACCATGCGCACGCCCAGGTCGCCGTGGACCTTGGCGAAGCGCAGGCTGTTCTGGATGCCCTCGCGGAGCCTGATGTGCGACTCGGCGATGACGGGGAACCTCTTCTCGTACTTCCATGCCAGGTCGGCCGTGTTCTGCATGGTGATGGGCAGGACGACCCAGCCAGCGCCGATTCCGACGGCCAGGGGGACGGTGGCGCGCAGCAGGACGTTGCGGTTCCGCGTGACGATGCTGCCGGCCATGGCGGCGACCAGCACGTAGATGGCGCCGGGCATCAGCTTCTCGCCGCTCTCCCGGGGAGGGGCCAGGGAGGCGATGGTGTTGGTGAAGGACTGCTCGAGGTGGAACGCCGAGTCGACCGTCTCGTTGACCTTGTCCTCGGCGAGCGCAGCGTACTTGTACAGGAACAGGCGGGCCTTGCCGATCTGCCCTGCTAGGCGGTCGGTTGGCGTAGGGCCTCGAGGCTTGTGCTCCTCGACGGGGGCCTCGACGATGGGCTTCGGGGCTGGGGGCAGTGCGGCATTTGGCGGGGTCACATCGACATCGTCGTAGATGGGCTTCCTCTGTTGAGAAGGTCAGCTGAGTGCCGCCGAGGCATGGTAACAGGCGACCGTACCTTCAGGTCGATGGGAGCTTCGGCCAAGAGGGTCGCTGGTGCAAATGCAATGCCGCCGAGGGCAAGCGTCGCCAAAGGCGCCAGGGCACGCTGCAGAGGCGGGTTAGCTTCCAATCATGGTCATCACGGGCGGTTCGGCCTGCGCACCTTTCGCAGCAGCACTCGTGCAGCCATTGTGCGCGCAATTGGCTAGCTAAATGAAGGACGTGGGCGTGGGCGTTGTGGAGGGCGTTTGACGATTGTTGGATGCCATCATCTGAAAGCAGACGGGCCCGGAAAAAAGGTCGGCGGAGGTTCCCGGCAGCTTCGCATGGTAGGTGCGCAAGTACAGAGGATGTAGCGCGACGCGCCAGCACCCTGTGCAGAGGTACAGCCAGTGGACTACGAGCCCGCCGCAGCGAGCATTTCCTGAGGTATACTCGGCGCCGTGAATCTCCGAACCAGGTAAAAAGCCAACAAGATCAACGCCTCTTCCTCCTCCCGAGTCGACAATTGCTGTCTTCATGTTCCTGTAGCGCTTTCCTGCGGGTCGACGACGGCTCAACTCATGTTTGCGACCCACATCACGATTTCACCATGCTGAGTTCCGGGGGCCGGCGCCTCTGGATATGCACTCGGTGCGTTCGTCGCGTGACCGGGCCTCAACGACGATGGGAATCAACCGCTGCCGCTGCCGCTGCCACTTCTCCCGCCGACAAGCCGGCAGCCATACCGACGAACCGCAGGCTCGGCGACCAACACGACGATGCCGTCCTACGGGAACTGTTCGACAGCCCATCGGGGAGGGCTTTTCCCAGATTCAGCCTCAAGAAGAGCCAGGGTCTTTTCAAGAACAGATACTTGACGAGCCCGGAAGGTTTCCTGCTCTTCGCCCAAAGGAATCTGCAGAAGGCGACCAGGATCGTCCAAAAAGTGATTGGCGCATCAACAGTCGAAGAATATAAAGTCATTGTCCGAGATCTAGATCGGTTGAGTGACCTCCTCTGCCGAGTGCTGGACCTGTCCGACTTTGTCCGCATGACACACCCCGATGCCCGGTTCCAGCAAGCCGCCACCGACGCCTGGTCGATGGTGTATCAGTACATGAACCAGCTCAACACCATGACGGGGTTGAACGACCAGTTGGCCAACGCACTCGCGCAGCCGGAGGTCACGTCCTCGTGGTCGGAGGAGGAGTTGACTGTTGCCGAGCTGCTGAAGCTTGACTTCATGAAGTCTGCCGTAAACCTACCGCAGAAGTCGCGGGACAGGTTCGTTGATTTATCCTCCAAGATTAGTGAGGTCGGCTCTATGTTCGTGCAGGGCATGCAGCCGGAGCGCAAGTCGATCACTCTTCCCTCGCATCGATTCTACGGCCTCTATCCCAGCCTCGCTGCGGCGCTCAAGATCCGCTCCCAGATCTCCGTACCCACCATGGGGTCCGAAGCAGCAGCAGCGCTGCAGAGCGTCCATGACGAGGATACCCGGAAAGAGCTCTATCTCGCCCAGCGCAAGGCATCCCGCGACACCATCAACCGCTTGGAGACGATGCTCAAGCTGAGGGCCGAGCTCTCCAGTCTCGCAGGTTTCCAAAGCCACGGCCACATGGCTTTGAAAGATCGCATGATGGCCAAGTCTCCCGCATCCGTGATGCAGTTCTTGTTGGCTTTGAGGGCGCACAACGCCCCGATCATCCAGGAGGAGCTTCGTGAGTTGACTCAACGGAAGCATGACAAATTCGGCATGCAGGATGCCGTGCTTCAGCCCTGGGACAAGGACTTTTACATGGAAAAGATCAGGGCGGAGCTGCGGTCTCGGGTCCGCCACGAGGATCAGCTGGCTGCATTCTTTTCCGTGGGGACCGTCATGCAAGGCTTATCTCGCCTGTTCGATCGTCTTTATGGCATCCGCTTTGTACCGCGAGAGACGCTGCCAGGAGAGACTTGGCATCCGGATGTCAAGAGGCTGGACGTCGTCTCGGACGACGGCAGACCAGTAGCCGTCCTCTACTGCGACCTCTTCTACCGACCTCAAAAGTCGCCCAACCCAGCTCACTTTACCGTCAGGTGCTCGCGGGAGATTCTCCGCACCGAGATTGAAGAAGCCAGCTCTGATGTTGGCCCGGGTATGCCCAGGTTCGACTCGCTCGAACAGGCTGCCAACGACGGCATGGAGACGGCCTCGAAGGACGGCGCCTTGTACCAGCTGCCCACGATTGCCCTCGTGTGCGACTTTCCCAAGAACGACAACGCCCGCGAACCTGCCTTCCTGTCCTTCTACTCCGTCGAGACTCTTTTCCACGAGATGGGCCACGCCATCCATTCAATCCTGGCGCGCACGTCGTTCCAGAACGTCTCCGGCACCCGTTGCGCGACTGACTTTGCCGAGCTGCCGTCGACGCTCATGGAGCACTTTGCCGCCGACCCCACCGTGCTGTCGCTCTTCGCCCGACACTGGAAGACGGACAGGCCGCTTCCCTACAGCCTTGTGGCGGAGCGCATCTCGATGGCCAAGCGCTTCGAGGGCATCGACACCGAGCACCAGATCCTCCTCGCCATGCTCGACCAGGCCTACCACTCGCCCGCCGTGGCCGACCCGTCCTTCGACTCCACGCGCGTCTTCCATGACATCCATGCCCGCTTCTCCCACGGACCCAAGGATCCCCCCGAGACGTGCTGGCAAGGCTTCTTTGGCCACCTGCACAGCTACGGCAGCACCTACTACAGCTACCTCTTCGATAGGGTTCTCGCGGAGCGCGTCTGGCGCGTCGTCTTCGGCGCCGGGCAGGGCGGTGCCGCTGTTAATCGTGAGAATGGCGAGCGCCTCAAGGAACGGCTACTTAAATGGGGTGGTGGACGGGACCCCTGGACGTGCCTCTCAGAGACTCTCGAGGACGAGCGTTTGGCGCCAGGCGATGAGAAGTCCATGGCTTTGGTTGGCAGCTGGGGCATTAAAGAAAGTCTGCGCCACAAATAGAATTCAACACAGACTGCATACAACCTCGCGTTGGGATGGTTGGCTTATGGGAACACGACGGTCTCCTATTGTATCACATAGAAACAGCACATTATAAGGGTGGCAGACGATAAAAGTTCGTATAACTGTCAATACATAGCATTCATGAGGGCGAATTCCCTATCTTCAACCATACCCACGCCTCGTCTCTGCGCTGCATAACTCCCATGATGGTATCGCTTTAACAAATAGAAAGGATTCTCTGCGAGAACCCGGAAACAAAGTCCTAACGCCATCGCTGGTAAGCACTGAAGCCTCCCGGTACTCGTATTAAAGGAAAGGAAGGTAAATCGATGAGAAGGTGGAGGGAGAAAAGACATGTCGGTCGGTATAGGCACAATTTGGCTCGTTACGATCAGTGGCCTCAGTCACCATGGTTTCTGCTTGCAGGAGAGTGCAATCAAGGACACAAACTAAAATGACGAAGACTTTGTGCCTTGACCTGACCTGTTCCCGCGTTTTCGGTTCTCAGCTCAGGGGTACACCACATGCGGTAGAGGTTCGTTCGGCTTCGGCTGTGTCTTTCCCAGGGTTAGCTGGGAAAGAGACATGGTCCTAGCCGTCTTTCTCTCGGTCGCATCCTCGTCTGAATCGTCGCCGGCGGCGGTGAAGCCGTTTGCTTCTTCATGAGGTGTAGTGAAGGATTCAGAGTAATCGTCATCGTCTGTGCCACCAGTAGCAATGCCCGAGTCTTCCAGCATCATACTGCCCCGGTAGCGTCTGCCCAGAACCGTGTCGTTGGCCTCATCATCGTCATCAAAGGCGGACCTCTCACCAAAGGACTTGCCCGTTGGGGGAGGATCCAGCACATTGTGCGAGAAATGCTGCCTTGAGGCACGGGCCATCAGATCTACCTGGTGACTGAGAGTCTTGATCTGAGCCTCCAAAGCTTGACGCGTGGAGCGTTCAGCCTCTACCATCTCAACCAACTTAACGTAGTGTTCCATGGTGAAAGGAATGGTCATGTCTCGTGAGATGGTGGGTAGACTGGTGGCACCACGGATTGTCGAGTTGGACAGAGGCCTGTGGAAGGACATGGAGGCCGGAAGCACCGTTGATCGCGTCGTAGAAGCAACAAACGTGGCATCTCCGAAAGATGTTCGGGACGCTTCTGAGTGCCGCGTGCTAGGCCGAGTCGATAGCCTCGGATCCACGCCAATCACTGAGGTAGTAGCCCCAGCCTGATCAGGAACATCAACCTGAGGCTTGAAATTAGGGACAGCGTTGCACAGTTGAGTAACAACATTCTCCATTTTCCGCATTCGCGCTTCAAGGTTCCCGATTCGAGTATCCATGCTGACCGCCTGGGTGATCTTCATTCCCGCCAGCTCATTCATCGTGGCAATGTTACCAAAAGAGAAGGGCTGCAAGGGGGTAGTGGCTTGCTCATCAGTTGCCGACACGGTTTGGTCGACGGGGGTCGCAATAGTGTTTCCGTCTCGGCTTGGTGGAATCATCAGAGGCGATGCAAAGTTGGGATTGTAGCTTTCCCGCCAGTAGCGGATCTCATCGCTACGTCGCCTTGTATCGCCTCGCGCTTCCTCCAAGCCTGGTAATCCGGACAAACTGCGAGACCGCCGCCTTTTCGCAACCGTGTCGCAGGTGATGGCTCGGCCAATGTCATCAGGATCCGAGCTGGGCCTGTCAAGTCGACTGCCTCGCCCCTGCGAGCTTGCGGGGCGTGGCGACAGCCCCATCCAACCACCATCTGTAGCTCTCCTTGCGTGGACAAGATAGCCATCTCCGGCACCTGGGCGACGTTTCGAAAGACTGAGGTCCACATTCAAGGAGTTCCTTGCACTTTCGATAGCCAAGACGTCACCAGGCCCTATTGAATGAGACCGCAGCGCACGATCGTACTGCGACACGGGCAAAGATGTTGTTCTTTGTTGGTCGGCCTGGGTGGTGTTCTGCAGCACGATTAGTACATGATTCCGGCCTTGCGAGGCTGTTTCTTCACTCACAACCGGGGCTTGAGAAGAACTGTTAGGTGAGGATTTGCCAATCGAACTGGCGGCATCTTGTGAGGAAGTCTTCTTCTTACGTCCAAAAAGCTTGCCCAGCGCTCCACGTAAAGTAGATTTCTTACGTTGCGGCTGCGCCTTGGTACTCCCTGTTCGCCCAGACTCAACGCTCACAGTTGAATGGCGAAATGCAGAAGTGGTCACTCTTCGCGGAGGTGTGCTCTGCGCCATCGAGACACGAATGGGACTGGGCGCTGGCCCGTCTGAGTCAGGGCTTGCGGAATTCGTACCCGGGGCGGGTGGTGGAACAGCTGGTGGAACGGCTGGTGGTACAGGCGGCGGCACGGGCGGCGGTGCCATGGACGGGCCTCCGTTCTCCGAGCGCTGATGTTGAGGCTTGGTCTCGGTGGCTTCAGAGCCCATTGTGATTGCGATGCCTGTGCCAGGGTTCCGCATTGGAAACTCTTCGTCTAGTGGGTTCGGGATCGGTATAGGGCTCGAGATGCGGCCGCGGATCGATTCCTGGCCAGTCTTGGAGCGCACTATGCTATTCGGAGGCGCAGGAGTTGTGCCGGCGGCCGGGGCTGCGGCTCCCCAGGGCTTCTTCATGTTGCCGACCCAGAACGATCAAGAGAGTCGTTTTGCCAAGCGTCGAGCGAGGCGATGATCGAAGGGAACTGCGCGGACTAGTTGCGAGACACGATCATCCCATACAAAATTACGTATGAGGTTTTCGTCTGTTTCGTTTCTAGTTCGAGGGAAAGGTCGAAGTTGCTGGCGGGAGATTGGGACAGCCTTCACCACGCTTCCATGCGTCGTTGGTGACTTTCGCTCCTCAGGGGAGGTAGGTTGAAGTTGCAAAGAGAACAAGGGAATAGCGAGAAGAAAGGAGACAAAGAAAGAAAGAATGGAGCGTCAATTGTCTGAAAAATAGTCGTGAGAGAGAGACAGAGAAGTGGAGAAGTAAGGAATGAAGGGCGCCGTCCGCTATGGCCTTGTTGCGGGTTGGCGACTCGACCTCGAAAGAGAGAAGGAGGAGAGAAGTAATGGGTGAAACACGGCGGCGCCCTCAAATGTGCCGACCATGAACATGTCAGTCAAACACCAACAAGAGAGGTAGAGGGAAGGGAGGAGAGGAAGGGGAGGGAAGAAAGATGGACGAGTAGGTACGGAAAGAGATGCAATGCAGATGCAGATGCGTAGGGGGCTCCTGTGTAGTTAAAGTATCCGGGGGTGTGGTGAGGGACTGGACTGGCGTCACATCGTGTGCCTCCTATCGTTTATCTTCGGGCAAGGGTCCGCCGATTGCTGCGCTGCTAAGTCAAGACGGGGCCGGCGCGCAATGGGCAACGAGAGGAGGGGATGGTAGTATCGCATAGCATTGCATAGCATCGCAGCGCAGCGCATGGCACAGCGTGGCATGGCATCACATTGAACCGTCCACTTCATCTGGTCCCTGTGGGCATCCCCTTACCTAAAGTGGATTGGGCAGGGAAGTGGTGATCGGTTCGGGGATTCGAAGTTCGTAGGGCCACGGCAGGGGGTGCACGGGCTTCATCGAGGAGTGCCTCGCGGGTGGTCTGGTATGGCTTGCTTTGGCTACGAGCTACGACGCCATGCCTCGGGGCTGGTTCCCAAAGGGGCGTGTGAGAAGGCACGTTTTCACGTCGTGGAGCAGAAAATGGAGGGATGCATGGACAGTGAAAGAGGCCAGCCCTTGGGCCATAGCGCCGCGCTTGTGCCGTCAGGCTCCGTGGGGCTCAGCCGCCTGAGCGCTGGGGAACAGGAGGCCACACAATTCTCAATGGGGGCCGGGCAGGGGACGAGGGACAAGGAACGAGGAACAAAGAAGGACTGGACGGTGGGGAAGAAGCAGAAGAAGGGGGGCGTGCACCGGCGGCAGCACCAGGATGCGCGGAAAATGAGAATGGCTCTGACCAGTAGTATGTTAAATAGCCCCCAAACGCCGCAAGGGGCCCGGGCCAGGGTGCGGGTTTTCGGTTGATGAACGAACGGTGAATGATGTGTATTGCGCCGGATGGTTTGCTCAGTCTCCGTGCTTGCGAGACCAAGGCCAGCATTGGCAGCAGAGGAAAGGGTTTGCAATCGAACAATTCCGTAAAAGGTAGATAGGCCGGCTACCTTGCTTTTTCCTTTCATTTTTGAGGTGCATTTAGAACTACCATCTGCCTTTTCTGAATAAGGCAGGTAAGGCAAGGCCCTGGTGGCTGTTACCTTCCATTATCTGTATTTCTACCTGAGGTACCTTGGAAAGAGCCTTAGTAGCTACTGCCTAAGAAGCCTACAACTTATCGCGTGGAGGGCTACAAACTATGATAAAGGTAATTAATTAATTCCCTTTCATCTCCTTCCGACGGCACAAAAGATGAGATGGCACGGAGAAGCTAAACTATTTTTTCGTTCAGTTGAATCTATCGTTTAAGACCCCAATCACGTTCCTTGGCATCCTGGCCTAGCATCGCTAGCACGGCTCATCAATCAGTTCATGCCGTCTGCCCTTCCATATTGGTTGTATACGTCCAAAAAGTCTAATTGGTGCTGGCGACGCGCGGTCGCCTCTTTTCATGCGTCTTTCGTCATCACCAGATCATCTCCAGGGAGCCCGAAAAGCAATCTCACAGAGTGAATCGCAGCTCTCCCATCACGCCCTGGGGCCCCAGGTCCGACATGCTAGCCCGGCTAGCTAGGCCCGAAACCAGCGCACGTCACGTCCAGCCCACCTGTCCGGGGGTTCCTCGTGGCCTTCTAAACCTCCTAGGGTACTCTCGTCGATTCTTCCGCTATCAACAATCTGAAACCCGTCCCACCCAAGCTCCGGGCCAAGCTTACCCACAATGGCCTGAGAAAGTTTCCTTTGCGCCGCGGTGCATAATGTCCAAAGCATTTGCTAGCCGTGCCGACGGCGGCATGGTCCTCTGCCCTTCATCAATCCTCCTGGTAGCTCAATGTCGCACCCGCCCTGTGCATCATAGCATGAATTACGATACCAGCCGCAATCAGCCAGGCTGCTCCCTGAAAGGCCAAGTCTCGGACATTTCTGTGCTGTATTACGGCACTCCCGGATCCTGCCTGGCGACCAAGGGTGGGATGCTGACTTCATATGGATCTGCAGTCCAGGTATGCATTTGTACCTTCCACCCCGGAACTCGCAGCGTCGAGTCCGGCCAGACGAAACACGCTCTTTGTTGGTTGACAGGCGGCTTGACCGCTCCCATCGCTTGCCTCTCCGCGTCTTAACAGTCTAGTCCGGTGGTCCTTTCAGGGGTCTGTATGGTGCCACTGCAGTCATGTTTTGACCAAGGCTCTAACAGCACGACGCCTCCTCGGCGTCTCATTTGGTGGCGAATGTGGGTAAAAATGTCCAGATTCGAGGCTCTGGCTAGTCTTGGTGTGTGTTCCCCTAGCGGCCGCTGGTGGTGTCCCACTCCTTGGTCTCGTCTTTAGACCAGAGAAGAAATGAGCCTGCCAGTCACGAGTTGCACAGACACTCATATTCAGCTTCATGCGCCCATATTCCAGTGACCCAATAACAGCAAGAGAGACTGCCTTCGATGCGTGCCACCACTGATGCTTGCGCCTCCGAACATGCTCGCAGCCAACCTCCTAGGTTTCGTTCTCGGGCATTCTGGTCAAACAAGGACCATTCGATTGGTTTGTTGGTTGGGAGTCCAGCTTGCCATTACGATTGGTCGCCGCTTTGAAACAGCTTCGTGATCTGCTAGGATCCTCAACCATCCTCAGCCAGTGCAGGCCAGCCAGTGCAGGCCAGCTAGTAGCCGCCGGCAGACGTGGCCAGGAAGCACGAAAGGGGCAGCCAATCGATGCATCCCTCATAGTATGCGTCAAACCCATCCGCTCTTCAAAGTTTCTGTCTCTTCCAGGCCGAATAAGCGATCCCTTCTGGCGTAAGGTGCAGCATCTCATACCGGGTCCTGCTGCGATGGATAGTGGGGCCGGGCCGACCCAAGGATAATGGCCATGTATGAACGCTCACAGGGATCAGTGGTCAAACCATTTCCGGGCATTTGACACACTCGTTACCAGTCAGCACAGTACGTTGCGACGATCTCTTCCCGTCAGGTGCACAGACTGAGCTTCTAAGCAGTCCTCAACACGATATCCGAGGACCGAAGGATTCTGCCCTTTCCTATGAGTTTCCAGATGGACTGCTAAGTATACGACCTGCCGAGGCTGGATGTTACGTGATTGGCGTGTGCATTTGCCGGCTCATTTGGCTGAGGTTTCGCTGCATCGTAGGCTAAATTTGTTTGAACCCACCGCCTATCATTCTACCGCAACTCTCTCTCTCTCTCTCCCCGATTCCTCCTCGCCCTCTGCATACATCTTCATTAGGAGTAGCGACTGCACCTCGGTACTTCCGGACATGACGCCGTCGCAGTGCTTGGATCGATGATCATTGGACAGGGATTTCTCGCAGACCTCTATGTACTAGGCAGGACCTGAAACATGCAGGGTTATCCACTAACGACGCAGTATTTCTCTCTTCTCCTCTGCAGGACCCCCAATCGTCAGGCTTTGCGCGTTACAAAGAAGGCGTGCAGAGTAGAATTGGCAATTCATGCCAGGAACTCCATTTTAGGTGCACGGGTGGCGCGCTCATGCGCCGCTCTTCATGCATTGCCGCCTAGAGTAGATATGTCCGGATAACGCAAGTCCGCATTATCCTCGAGGAACTCCATCCAGGCTTTCAGAAATTTGCTTCCCCTAAATGACGCGCTATGTTAGTCCACGGCCTCCATCGTTCGTCCGATCGTGTCTCAGCTAAGGTAGCATTCAGGGCAGACCCGGTGCCTCTGCTGTGGACTCCCCGCAGGAGCGCCCGCGTCCCGGGACAAGGACCAGACAGCACGTGTGAAGAATGCGTCTGGGACTCACCTCTTGACTGTTTCCGAGTCCCCAATCACTGTCAGAGCTCGTTTGGGACGTGTCATTGCCACTGCATCGCGTCGTCTCAGTCCCCAGTTGGATCACACGTCGTTTTTTTCCTTTCTTTTTTTGGAAAGGGGGGAAGAGAGCCCACTTACCGTTCAGTCGTCTCTTCTCCCCGAGGAAGCCGACCTCGCCCTCGGTGTTGCTGCGGACCAGGCTCACTATGACGGCTTCCTTCTCGCGGCCCTGGAACCCGTCCACGCTGCCGAGCTCGATGCCCGGGAACAGCTCTTTGAGGGGCGTGAGCAGGGCTAGCTGTTGGTTTGTGACACATGTCCGTAAGCCCCGGGTACAGGTCACATAGAACTTTCTCCATAGCTGAGACGTGAAGCAAAACGTACCTGTGCATTGTATGGTGTCACAACGGCGATGTCTTCCGGGCGCACGCCAGCTTCTACGAGCTCTCCGACGTGCTGCCGGACCAGGGCTGCCTCCATCTCGTTGCTCTTGCTTTCGCCGTGCAGGCCGCCCTTGACCGTCTTGCCGTCGGCCTGGTCGTCGTCCTCGGTCCGCTCGGGAAAGTCCCCGCCTTGGGTGTCGATGAAGACGAGGGGCTCGCTTGTGTTCTCGTTGTCGGCGACCTCGTAGTCCAGCTCCCTGAGCAAGCGGGACCGGACCGCCTCCGCGGCCACTAGCTTCGACTCGTACAGCTCGTCCGAGGGGAAGCGCATGATCTTCTCGTGCATGCGGTACTGGGTCGTGAGCATCCGCTTGATTGAAGGCCCGTGGAGGGCCAGTAACCGGTCGAAGAGAGTTCTCTCCAGGCTCATGCCTTTGAGCGGCGGGGAATCGCCGTCAGTCTTGACCGGGGCTTTCGAGTTGAGTGACTTGATCGTCGGCGGCAGCTGCAGGTGGTCCCCGGCGCACACGGCCTTCTTGGCCGAGAGCAACGGCACCCAGCATTGCGCCTCAAGCGCTTGGCTTGCCTCGTCGATGATGACGACGTCGAACTGCTCGTTCCGGAGCTGAAATCCACCTGCGCCGTGAAGAGTGGCGAGTACGACCTTGCTTCCCCCGACGAGGTTGCTCACGCATCTGCGCTCCCTTTCCCGGTATTCCTTCCTCAGCTCCTTGAGGTCGGTGTAGATCTGCCTCCTCTCCTTTCCGCTCTTGGTCTTCTTGATCGACGCCTGCTTCGCGTCCATCTCGATGCGCACGTCCTTGACAATGGCCCCGGCCTCGGACGTCTGCGTGAGCACGTCCAGGGAGTGGTTGATCACCGACGGGAGAAGCCGCGCGGGATGCCCGAGGCGTAGGATGGGGAGCTTGTGCGGGGCGAGGCGCTCGACAATGTTGTCCACGGACACGTTCGAGGGGCCGCAGACGAGGATGCGCAGGCCCCGTTGCACCATCTGTAGGATGAGCTCGATCAGGGTATGGGTCTTGCCAGTCTGGTGATCACTTCAGTCAGCCGATGAATGAGATGTGTGTGCGTGTGTGTGGCCCATGGGCGCCTACTCCTGGTGGCCCATGAACCAGAGCGATCTCACGTGAAGACAAGGCGAACCGAATAGCGTCTTTCTGGGAGTCGTTGAGGTCCGGGTTGAACCACTCGATCTTCCCGACCTCAGGGTCCGCGTGCAAGTCTGACGGTACCGGCGACGGCACCGAGAGACCAAAGAGGACCCTGAGGAAGCTGGAGTACTCCTGCTCGCTCATCCCCTGTAGCTTCTCCATGGTTTGCCTCATCCTACCAACGTTGGGTTAGCTCAGAATGATAAGCCGTGTCGGTCTGACCCGAGCGTGACGAGCTGGTGGGCACTCACCGTCGATGGGTCACTTCATCTGCCAGCTTGACCAGCCAGACGCGGCCCGAGAAGGCCACGTCCTCCTTGCCCTCGTCCAGCGCGACGGCGACGAAGCTCCTCTGGACCTTGGTCACGACCCCCCTCGAGCCCTTCCTCTCCAGCTCCTTGATCTCGCGCTTCTTGGCGCTGCCGGCGGGCTGCTCGGCCACCAGGACGATGTCCCCCGTGCGCACGCCGTGCTCCGGCAGCTCGCCGGTGGACGACGTGGCGCCGTCCGGGCCGAGCTCCAGGACCGTCCGGCCGCCGAGGCCGGTCCGCTGCGAGGCGACGACGAGGTTGGTGATGGCGACGCCGGCGCGCTGGAGACCGGTGGGGCTGTGGTTGGAGACGAGGGCGCTGGTCTCTTGGATCTCGCTCTGCAGCTCCTTCTCCAGAAGGGCGATCTGGGTCGCGGCGAATGAGGCCACGTCGAGGGGCTCCTTGCTACCCATGGTTGCGGGCGTGGCCGGGTGAGGAGGACCGATTGTTGTGTGGTGTAAGTCGCTGTGATGTAATGTGAGGTGGGATGTAGTCAAGTTTGCCGTCACCGTGAGCTACCCCACTAACATGTGCGACACCACATAAGGTAATCGATCGATCTTAGGTCATGGTGTATGTCTTGCAGCAATGCGGCGTTGGGATTTTTGAATTGAGGAACGAGCGGCCAAATAAGAGAGTCTATTGATCAAATTGAATCCTTCAGCACCTTGGGCTTGGCGGATCTCAATGGCTACGCTCGATTGAATGGTCCCCGTCATCTCCTCCCCAACTTCCCATTCAAAATGAAAATTGTTTGAATTTCAGAGCATCGAATGCTTCATAAAGCTGCGTTAGAAGTCCAAGGGTATCACAAATCTCGTCGCTAACTTCTGATCGTCATCCGCCTTTTCCACAACACAAATCAAATCTCTCCTTCCTCTTCCTCCCAAAGGCCCTTTCATCCCGCCGTCGTGGCGCCCATCCCCCCTTTAGGCCTTCGTCTCGGACGTCGGATGTATCACGATCACCACGACCAGCGACAGCACGATGATGGCCAATGCCATCAGCGCCGTGATGGTGATGGTGCCGCGGCTGGCGGGGAACTTGCCCTTCATGATCCAGTGCTGAGAGTCGTAGTAGCGCTTGTAGCCCAGGAGGAGGGTCACGATGCTGGCGCCCAAGAAGGTGGTGCCGAGCGGCCGGCCCATCCGCCGGAGGGTGCCGAAGTCGAGGTCTGGGTCTGTGTTGTTGAGCGAGGTGTTGAGACGGAAGAGCTGGGTGACAGCAACGCCAATGGAGGCAAACGCGAGGGATGTCCTTAGCCAGGCGAGAAACGTTCGCTCTGCAATGGTGTAGCCACCTCCATGTTAGCGGATTCTCGTACATTCCGAGTGATCGCGTTGAGATGAATATAGAACCAGCCATGCTTTCGGAGCTGTTGGAATAGGAGCTGCACATACCGAGGGCGAGGTGATCGCGAGCCACGCTGCCTTTATTCTCCAGCTCGACGGACCGGAACCTGGCCGCCGTCTTCCCCCACCAGGACTTCTTCCCTGCCGTATCGTCGAGACCTATGTCAGACGTCTCCGGCCCCTGCGTGTCCGCAGCGGGACGTTCTTCCTGAGCAGACCTGCGCGCCCGCACTCCGTTCGACATGTTCGGTATGGATTGGTAGTTCCGGCTGGAGCCAGAGTCTACAATGCTCGTCGTCTCATCGGCCGATTGGCGGCCGTCGTCGGCCTCGCCGGCAGCGACGTTGCGCCTTGCACGGGCGGACGGTGAGGCGGCGTCGTTTTCCATCATCCCGGCGCGCTCCCGAGCAATCTAATTGCAGTAGCGAGATGGGTCAGCATGGGGCCATATCCTGCGTGCGATGGGTAAAGAAACGAGGAACTGGGTTTCCTTGTAGAAGGGGACGGGGGGCGGGAAGGCAATGCGGACACGAGCGGCAAGGTGAGACACTCACCTCTAGGATTTCGTTGACGCGGTCGCTGGAGCTCTGTCGTCGTTGCAAGGCTAGGGCCGAGGTGGTCCACGAGCGACGAAGCCGCGATGGTGATACAACCCTGCCATGCTCGGCGTCGGCATTGGCAGTGGCTCCGACCATGGCTGCTGGGCTGGGCTGGGCTGGCCTATATTAGCCTGGAAGGCGTGCTCGATTTACTTTTCCCGCCAAGATTGGCGCATGGGCGGGCGCGGCGGCGTATGTAATTGGAGGGACGCAGATGATGCAATTCGGACCCTTGATAAGATCCAGAGGTCTAGAAGCCGTCAAAGTGGGTTTATCTCGGCATGCTAGTCGTGTTTGGTGGTTAAGTGAGGGGAGCGTTTCCCCTCCGTCATCTCAGACCGTTACGTAGTAGATCAATTGACCGTACTAAGGTAAGGTAAGGTAGCTAGGACTGCGCTTCACAAATGCTCGGTTTCTGGTGCAATTAAGCATCCTGCGAAGATGATTACGTCCACCCATGTGCTTCTCGCAATAGACTTTATTCAATGTGCTGCAACACCAGGCGGGCTACATTACGGGCCGTCGGCAAGGTGAGAGAGCGAGTGCTTCGTCACACATTCAAGCAATATACCAATTCTCTCCCAAGCTCACGACGTACCCGAGCCAAGAACATTGGTTCGAGGTAAGACTGCGCACATGTCAAGCTCGGTTGACATGCGATGGACAGCAGGAATGTAAAAGCATTGCCGCACGATGCATGGCGAGTCTGAAGGGGGCCAGAATCGGGTTTCGGTCCTCAGATAACACATCGCATACGCACCATGCATGCGGATGGATATGTGCTGCTTGGTTTATTGGCCGGCGAAACATTCTCCACTACCGATGAACCGCATAGCTGCAGAAGATTCGGTCTGCAGTGCGCCACTTGCATGAACAACAGTCCATAAACATGTGTATGTTGCACAACATGGACTGTACGTCTTTGTATGAGCATGGCAGTAACACGGAGGATTCGAGGTGTGCATCAATGAAGGGAAACCTGAAGAAACATTACCATGGCATCTGGCCAACAGTGACCGGCCTGTTCTCTGTACGGCTCGTGCTCTGACCAGCCGTGTCTGCGTCCGCCACCCCCTCCTGAACGAACGGTGCGGCATCATTACGACTACAGCCATGCAACTGTCCAGGAATTCAAGTCAAAGTAATGCACGATCTTTGTTGGTCCTTGCACCTTTCGTTCGTGAGTTGAATTGGGAAGGACTAATCGCCTTCACGGCCATTCCGCGATGTAGGCATCCGATGACTGCACAATCCTGATACGCTTATGCAAAAATGATCCTTCGCCCTTGAAATAGAATCACTCCCGCCACTCATGTCGAATTGGCCACCGTCAACGTAGTTCTGTACACCCCTACACACCCAACCCTCTCGCCTTCGGAAGACCAGATGGATCGACAAGGGACGACGGCGAACGGAAGGTCAGTGCCAGGCCTTGATGGTTGCGACCATGGGCTGGAAAGATTGACTGTGTCAACGTAGGCAAGGTATGGCGCCACTGCTGATGTTATGCTCGACTCCTCAATGTTGGCGATTCGGAGTGACTGAGCGTAGGCATTCGCCATCGCCTCAGTCAGCGATTCCCAAGACGTGGCGACTGGAGACGCCGGCGATATGCACGACACCGTTGTGTGCATGAAAATAGAATGTGTTGCTCGTACAATCACATGGCAGGCTCTCCAGCCCGCTGTCCCAAGCTCTCCGCTGCTGACAACCTCAACGGAAGAATCGTTCAGCCTAGAAAGGCCAGCATGCGCGTGCCACTCCACTGCAGATTGTCGCGGGAGGCTCTCAACTTCCACGGCAAAGAAGGGAGGGGTGCAAGATCCGGGTTCGTTCTGTTGAGCCATGGTAAACACGGACCAGTTAGGTATTGGGTGGCTCGTCGTGCGTTTGTCGACGCTTCCCAGTGACGCATACTGTGGGTTGTACTTCAAGTCCCATGGATCGACTGCATCCTCAGCGTCGCCTTCCTCGTCAGGGGCGGCATGAACCTCTACCCAGGCGCGACTAGCGAGGGCGGCGCATCGTTGCATGTCTGCCTCGGATGACGCTCGGGCGAAGTACGCCACGGCACTCGTCCAGCACTCAACCTTCGTTTGCGCTCCGATCCTCCACAGATGCTGTAGAGAGAGGACTACTTCCGTCTGCAACGCGGTATCCGAAGACGCAGGTAGCTCCATGGAAGCTGGAATGAGTGGAATTTGTCCAGCGATAGAGACGATCCTGAGTCCTGTAGATTTTCCCTGAGATACAACGGGCACGTCTATTGCTTGACTATACGGGCCAATATTAGCGGGCGCCCAGTAGGACCGTGATTGGACGTGAAGCCCATCTCTATCATTCATATCCGAGTTCGTCGGGGCCGTCAAATATATGAGAATATTGGAGCCTTCCGGCAGAAGCTCACCACACGAAATGGTCACACGGGAAGGTGGATTTGGTCGCGTAAAGAGTTTCCCGTATTCGCCGTTAACTTTGGGAAATGCAGACATGTCACGGAGTATGATCACGACTGTGGTGATGTCCGACGCTTCCAGGGAAGCAGCAGATAGTCGTTCTCTAATCTTGCGAACCACGCATAGCGTTTCGGCTTCAACGGTGCCATCGTGTTCGCTTGGCTCTGCTGAAACAGTCCATGAGAAAAGGTCAAGAGGAGTCGGCGAGAGAGGTGAAGCACGACCCAGTAGCGAAGACTTATCAATCTTGCGGAGGTTCTGGGGCTCGTGAGGCTTGCCCATGCTGTCGAGTAGAGATGCAAACATCGGATCTAGCAGATCAGGGGTCTGAGGGACAACATCCATGCCACCATGAGTAGCAGTAGTCTTTTCTTCAAGACGGGCTCCCCGAATCATAAGCCAGTTGGAGCCTCCGCCCTCACGAATCACTGTTTTCCCTTCATCGGGAACATTGATCCTCTTCTTGAATAGTTGCGAAGGCCCGTCCAGGACAATCGTCTCAAACTCCCCGCCTTCGCCTAATGCGGCGCCGTCAGCAGCACCGAACTTACTGAGCGCACGCTTGACCCGGGCCGCACCAGTGTCGCTCGTGACGCGTTCCCAGAGATGATCCTCATCGAGACCAGCGCTAGCGACCTTAATGATGCGAGCTTCAAGACCCACGGCTGCCATGTCTCGCAGCAGCTGCGCATCGTCCCTGGGAGACGCAGCTCCGTGACTTGGGGGACGCGGCAGGATGGGATACTTCCATAGATACGCCAATGGCACAAGTCCCAGCCGAAGGGCAACAGACTCGACGCGAGTGCGTTGGTAAGTGGACAATATGGCACCTGCGCAGACGGCATTCGCCTCGGGGTGTCGCGCCTTGACAGCCTGGAGCAGCGATAGCATGGATTCCGTCTCGTCAGGCACGGACAACGAGGCTGCAGAGGTCTGGCTATCGGTGGCGTGGTCATAATCACGCCCGTGGCGCACGGCTTCGCCCACGATGGGCTGGCGAAAAAGCGGCAAGCCGGTGGCAGTGGCATACAGCGGCACGACCTCATGGCCAACGGTCTGGTACATGAAGCTATTGAGGTCCTGCAGAGGGGTGGCGGCCGCGGCAGCAGCAACAGCACCTACCCGGCCCGGTACCGGGGCAGGGTGAGCCGCCCTCTCGCCGTCGGACCCAGGCTCAATCACTTGGATCTCACGGGCGGCCGCATCTCCAGCGTCATTGGCGGCCGGATGCAGGTTGGCCAATGCAACGACCCGGTGGCCGTGATGGATGCAGTGGAGCAAGCTGAAGAAGCTATCCTTGCCGCCGGAAATCAGGGCAATGACATTGAGGCATTCGGACGACATGGCTGGACCAGACCAGGATGGGGTGTGAGGTTGGATGGCCGTGATGTTGCACGAGTCGTTGGAGGCCCCTTCCCTACGCGGACTCCTCCCAGAAGGAAAGATATCAAGGTATGTGGAGTGTGTTTGTGTGCATGTGTGCATGTGTGTACGTACCTACCTTGAGGTACCCTCCATCCAGTTGGTGTTAATACAACACGATAGACTAAGGTAGATTTTGTGAAAAATTGAGTGTGTGTGGCGCCTGGAGCGAGGCCCGGGTGGCTCTTTGCGCTTCCCGCACAGCAGCAGACGCCTGGTGATGGCGGTGGGTCCGGCCGAGTACAGCCCTTTGATCAACTGGCCCAGCTCCGCGAAAGACTTTCCGGGCCAGTGAGACCAGACGAAGATGTCGGCAAATGTGCTGGGGCTGTAGTAGCTCGTTAGCGGTGTTGTGGTTTTGCTTAGCTGGAGGGGCCACTAATGACCTTATTCCTGTTAGTGCATGAAGTGAGCGACGCGTTTCCGAGTCCAACGGCTCGCTGCTAGCAGATCCTCATGTCGCAAGCTCAGAAGGGCCGCCGGCCGGAAACGCTTGGCTCTGCCTTGGCTGCGTGGGCTCCCACCACTCCTACTCCGTAGTTAGCCGTGTGCGTAGCCCCAAGCAAGACCCGGGCCTATCTCCTCCATACGGTATGGCAGCTCGCTCTACTGGACTCAGCTGCCCCGGGAGCTAAGCCGGCCGGGTGCTCCAGCTTCTTCCCTTGCGACCTGGGCAATCAATGGCCGGCAGCTCTACGAACCGCGCCAATTTGGCGTTGTCGATTGGATTAGCGTGCGCCTGAGATAGAGAAGCTCTCGGCTCCATTTTGAGCTCTGATAGATTGACGGCGGAGAGGGGACCCTGTTTCACCAACGTAGCCGGAGGACGCCGGCTCGAATTTCCCCATCTCGATTGCCAACTTGGTTTTCCCTCCTCCTCGTCTGGAGGAAGAAATGGAGACAAGGATTCGTATGAACCTTGGGTTCATAGAATAAGCGAGCCCCCAATGCGTGGGCCATGGCTGGCCACCCAATTCCCTTGGAAATAAGATGCTGACTAGACTCCGGAGCCTGTGTCAATCCATGTTCCTACCGGGTTGTTCAGAATTTTCTTTGCCGTCCTTCCTCCACTTTGCCTCTACCGTTAAATCCCCCGTTCCCCCTGCCACGAAGACCCCGGGCAAGAGCAGGCTTCGTGAGTAAGTCTAGACGACGACCGTTGACTAAGGGATCCGTCAGTGGAGAGGCAGGGCACGGGTCATGTAAACAACACGACACGACACGCCAGCGGAGCTTACTCGATGGCGTCTACGATTGATGAGATGCCTACGGTGCACGTAATGCGCCCAGAACCAACCAGTTTGGAGGGTGTGCGGCACCTCCTACGACTCGCGTAGCGCCGTGGCCCAATTAGACTACTGGCACAGCAAGCAAGGTCCCCATTGATTCCGGCTCCGACCCCCGGGTATAGTGGGTCTTCACTGGTCCGGGAACCCCCCTTATCCGTCGGTTCGTGTTTTTTTCATTCTCTTCCCCTCCGTGCACGCACTCGCACTTTTGCCTCCTCTCTTCTCATCCCCCAACCCTGTTAGTCTCGGTGCGGCCCGGACGAAGATGAGCGCACCTCGCAAATCCTTGCTAGCCGTCCTCGGAGGCGGGCAACCCATTTGTTCATCACGGTAGCTGACCAGGTCTAGACGTCTTCCCTTGGCCATCTCCATAAGGCCCCATCCCACATCATACCACACCGTGCTTTGTCGTACCCGACTTGGCCTCATCTTCCGCCCTCACTCAGCTACACCCCATGTTCGTTCCTCCTCTCAAATCCCTTCTCCCTTCCGAACTTTGGAGACTAGCCGGGGACTTGGATGAGGGTCCCGGGAGGAGCCACCGCTGGGTCATCATCTGTCGAGCCACGGTGACCAAGAGTCATATTGTCTCAGCAGCTACACAGGACCCTTAGATTACACAGGCCAAGTTCTGCCTTTGACAAGGTTCTTGAGTCGATGATTGGACTATAACCTAATAGCTTGCTAGTCATTCGTTGGCTCTACCCAATCTGGCCCAAGGTTTTGAGGTCCTTGTAGCTCACCCAACCCCAAGCTGTCCCATTGTCTGGTCTTACCGGAATCCAACCACCCACTCAGCATGATGGGACCACTGTGCCCCATCGCAAGTAGATGCCAGTGGTCGACCAACTTCGGCACGCTGATTACAGTCACCGTGGGAGAAATGCACAAGTGAGGCTTGTCAGAATGGTAATCGTGAATGTAAAATTGTGCACCTGAGAGCCATGGTTGGAGATCCCGAAAGATCCCGCAACCGTTACTATCTCAAGCCTGCGAGTCATCCAATGCAAGGGACAAACCAGTTGCCGCCTGCACGGTGATTACAACGAGCGTAAGAATGACAAAGCCACCATCTTGAAATCAAGGCAACCGAGACAACATTTCCAACCCAAAGCCCCTGGGTCGTGACAAACACCTTGGGATGCAATTGGTAACGAGAGTTGCAAGACAAACAATAGCAAGAAAGTTTCAACATTCCCCAAGCGATGCACGCCGTAATTCCATGTCCAAATTTGTACCGCCCTTCCCTCGCTCAAGCGTTGCCAGACATTGTCGCTGTCAACGATACAACTATGTCCCCCGGAGAGATCTGCACCTCTCCTCGGTCATGAGCTTGCTTTGCAAGTGTAAATATAAAAAAGTGATTTCAAGTTGAATACAAGAATGTGAAGAAAAAAGTGTAATAGAAACCCAATTCATGACCGCTTATACCATGTTTAAGGCCTCTCTACCATAAGCAGTTTTTCCCAAGCTTTTCAAGTCCGGCACCCTATTGCCAGTCGCCAACACCAGTTCTGGAAGAAATTTCCATGGTGTGTATCTGGCGGCTTAGAAGAATCAATGTCGTGATATGTCGTGTCGTGCGTTTACAAAGCTACGCCTGACGGCCAGCTTCGATCGTCGTAGAAGCGAAGTTTTGCTAGCCGGGCAAATGCCATGCTTAGTCAGAGCGCTTTCGCTTCTTCTTGCCCTGATCACTCGTCTCTTCTGATGACAACTCGCTGGCGCTGCCCGGGATCTCCGACGCGATCTGGAAGAGGACCTTGCCGTAGGTGCTATAGTCGTCCGATGATGGGGGCACCATCATACCCGACGCATCAAACGATGGGACTTCGTTCTCATCGATGAGGTTCATGACAATGGCACCGCCGGCGTGGGTCCTTGCGTGCTGAGCCAAGTTATCACTCCTGGAGAACTTCTTGCCGCACTCGTTGCATTCAAAGGGCTTGTCCTGAGTGTGGAGGGAGCGGTAGTGACGCTTGAGATGCTCTTGGCGACGGAATCGCCTGTTGCACAGTTCACAGACAAAGGTCTTGGAAGGGTCTTCAGTAAGAGACTGCTTGCGACCACGACGGTTGGCAGGGGCAGGCAGAGGGGTGCCGGGTCCCTCAGACCCGGATGAGGCATGAGACTCAGAGCTGACGGGAGAAGCTGATGTGACGGGCTCGTTGGGAGCCTCGGCCTCAGTGGCTGCAGAGGTCATGATGGGGGTGGCGGTGCCGTTTGACTTCTTCTGGCGCTTGTCCTTGTGGCTATCACTGGGGCAGCAGTGAGCAGTTGAGGGAGGGCTAGGCACAGACGGGAACTGGAAGGTCTCCTCGAAGCTTAGGTCCTCGTCACCGATGAAGCTGCCGTGACCCAGAGAGACAACGGAGGAGCCGGTGCAAGCACGAGGGCGGCCAACGTCAGAAGCGGTTTGTTCGCCAATGTTAACAAGGCTGTTGACGAAGTCGTCCTCGGACTCGAGATCAGACAGCTCCTCAAAGGCGGGAAGGCTGTGGGGAAGAGTAGGCTGGAAAACAAGAGTCTGAGAAGCAATCAGAGCATCCGGCCTCACCTGGTCCGCCTTGGCCTGCTCCTCGCCTAGGCCGTTGATCGTGAACTCGGGGGAGAGGGTGGGGTTGGAAGCAGCAGAGACAGTCAGGTTGCGAGGATCACAGAAGTCGATGTCCTGCTCAGAGGTGACCGAGCGCGCATAAGGAGCGGGAGAAGGTGAGAGAGACGGGCAGGAAATCGAGGCAAGGTCGCTAGCACTAAGCGAGGGAGCCATGCAGGGTTGGGATTGGAGGTACACTGCCAAATGTAGGTTAGCCACTAGCCCCGCTACCGTTATTATCGTAGTGCGCTGCAGGAGGCCACCGGCGCCTGCTGGCTACAGCTGCTGCTGCTGCTGCTGCCAGGGGCCGATGTCACACCGAATTCATGACGCGGCAAGCCAACTTTTTTTGGCCGGCAAACACAACATTGAACCTGTGGACTAGCACGCAAAAAGGAGATCGTAGACTTACCAGGTGTCATTGGGGGTGAACCAGAGCTAGACCAGTCCAAGGCGCAGATCTCAGCAGACTCGAGGACATCCTTAGATTCCTCATAGCCGTCAAGACCTGAGAACA